>OX451218.1:1793002-3064265 GCA_949628195.1 Phasia obesa
AAAGAGAATTCAAAATGTGTTTCTTTCTCGTCTAAACTGGGACTTAAGATTACGATAAACATTTTTCGCTTTGTATGGAAGGTACAAACACCATTTTCCAATCCAGCCTGATTTTTGATACACTCTGCTCATTAATATGAGAGTTACTCGTGCAAAATTTCAACACTCTACTTGCTATAATTATAGGTTCACGATAACAAAATGCCTATGTCAAATTTCTAAATTTTACATCGGCTTCTCTGAAAAATTGTGCGTTTTCGAGTTTAGGATTGACTATACTTTTTCTTCTAAATGTTCGTTTTATTTTTAGAGGAAGGAAGAGCGAATCATAGAGGGTATATCTAGTAAACTATAAAAAGTCTAAGAATTCTTACTATGTTCAATGGTCCTTCGAGCCGGATTTTTGTAATACGATTAGTATTTTATTTGCTTTTAAAAAGAAAATTTAATTTTTATTCTAATCAATGATAATTTTATTTTTTTAATCTATTTGTTATTATATAAAAAAATAGAAATACCATGGTTACAGTTGATAACAACAAGTAATTGCCGGTAATTAATGTTGGTTTTCACCTGCCATTTCATTATTGCCACATCATAGACGACGCACTTCACTAAAAAACTTCAATTATTTGCCAGACATTCATGTTCTTTTTAAAAATTATCATTGTTGTTGTAAATTATTTTGTTGTCTATTTGTCTGTTTTGTGACTAATTTAGCGTTTTAAATTGTTATTGCTTAACACAGCAAATTATTTTCTTCCCCATTCCCGATCAAAAAAAAAAACAAAAATGCAAAGCAAAAATTGTATTACTTGCAGTTTTTTAAAAATGATCTTTAAATTTGGAAATAAAGTATAAATTTTGTTCACTTTTTTGGTTATTATTATTGTTATTATTAACCATCTTTCGACTCTGCCGGCATCGAAGATGGTAGATGAGGTATGGAAAAACGAAGTAATAAAATATTATTAAAATTATGTTTGTTGGAATATAAAAAGAATCCATAGTAAGTTTTGTATTTGAAGAAGGAAATTTTTAGAGTACACTGTTAAAAAATGTGTCTAATAAAACTTTGCGTTTAAAATAAATTTAGATTTAATATTTCTAAGAATTAAACTTAAAATTTAAAATAATAATTTCTTACAATAGTTATTTTACTTTCCTTGCTCATTTTTATTCGAATTATAAGTTATATTTTGCAGTGTATTTTACATTCTCTGTATGAAAAAAAAAGAAAAAAACTTTCTTGTCTGCTAAAATATCATCTTTGGTATGCTTTCCTGCCTTGCGAATGGTTCCCTACCTCCCGTGCTTTACAATTTTTACCTATAGAATATAGGAAAAGCGTAGTAAATCAGCGCTCGATGACATTAAAATAAAATTTTAATGTTGTCTGCTTGAGTGCAACGTATAATAATACTTAATGGTAAATAACAAACTTCTAAGTATACTTACCCACATCTTTGCTCTCTTTCTATCTCCCTCTCTTTCACAAACACTCGCCTCTACAACTCATCATTGCTCTGAAAAATATGCTACAATAAAATTCATATAATTTTCGCCTTGGTAACATGCACTATAAATGTACACGCACACACACATACACATACTCACTAGCACTGTGTTTTTTTTTATAAAAAACCAGCATCAGCAAAATAACAATTGAACATTAAAATTTATTTGAATGTTTTTCAAAATGAATAATAAAAATCATTACTTCGACTTTTTAAAAGGAGAAGTAGATTAAGGAAAAGAAAAACCCCACCTAAGAAAGAAAATTGGTGCCATAAAATTGCACAATAATTGAGAATATTTGATTTACTGCAATAACAGACAAATTAAATATTTATTATCAAAAAGAGCAATAAAAATAAATTGGTTTGAAATTTTATAAGAGAAATTAAACCATTTTCAGAAAGCTAAATGAAACCGTTAATGACTTGAAAATTTTAAATCCCCATTGGTGATATAATATGGCTATAATTACTAAAACACGTGAAAAATCTTATGCATTTTTAAGTACGTGTTTGTTTTGTTTTATTTTTTCCTAAGAAGTTTAGTTTTACATCGCCCTTAACTCATGCCCTTAAAGTATGCTACGCTTTTTCCAACTACTCATATACCAATAATTTATGATGTTAAGCAAAGCGTTAGTATTTGTGTGTTTAAGAATGTGTGTTTGTGAAAATTAACTCACATGTCATGTGAGTAAATTGTAACATAAATAAAAGTCATTAAAGCATATTTAATTAACTAATATTAACCATTACGATAATAAAATTAACCCTTTAAATGATAAAGATAACAGGTAAGACTGATGCTTTTGAAAATTGTTTTATGTTTTAAAAGAAAAGCTCTTCAACATTGAACGAAAGTGACATTTTCTGGACTCTGTCAAATTTATCGACCTCGGTGAGTTGATAATAATTTGACGAGAAAACCTCAGGTGTGCTTTTAATAAGGTATAAGGTATTAAATTAAGTCGCATTATAAGCTTTATACCAATTTCTTGCTGCTATAGCAACCAAATTGCTTAATGCAGCTCCCTCAATTTTGACAAGAGGCAGGGTATTTAGTTGCTTCGAAGTCTACGGAACCGACCATTACACGTAACAGTGATATTGATAGCACTCAAAAATACTAAGGCGCATAATGATTTATCGTTGAATCTCTAGGCTGTCTAGATTAAGTCCAAACTTTAGTTAATATATAATATAGATTCAAGAATCTTGTCAAGGATTTTATGTAAAGTTTAATTTAGGGTATATAAAGCCTCATTTATAGTAATGGGCTTAGCTTCACACCAACATTTGTTGACAACACTGTTTTTCTAAGCATTCACTAAAGCCCTCAAGTGGCATCACAATACTTACAAGACATCATTTTTTATTTAGAATTGTGGTTAAAAAATTGAGAATAAAAATTAACGAACATACTTATGCCCTCATATAACCCTCGAATATAAGCCCTCGAATATATAACCAAAGCATACCTCAACACTCAGAGACCAAATACCTCGGCAAGTCATATTAAACAAATTTGACACAAATGAAGTTAAAAGCAGTACAACGCTAAGCTGAAATTGCACGCTTCTAATTTATAATACGATTCTTAAACCAATATGGTGCTATGGTTCTCAAGTTTTAAGATACAATAAATAATACGATGAGAAAAAAAAGCTTAGTGCATGGTCCAAAGTGTAGTCTAGAGTTCAATCAATAGACTTAATTATTGAGCCTAGGCTAGAGTGTTAATAGTCTTAGAATTCTTTATATCTTGAAGGTTAATAGAGCATTTTTGTTTGAATATGTAGAGTCTACTTTATATTATTCTTTAAAATCAAGCTGCAATCTAGTCTAACGTTTTGCTCACAGGATACTAACACGATTTAAAGTCTAGTCTTAAATCTTGGTCAGAGAATAACAGTCTAGTAAAATGTGATATAATCTAGTCAATGGACAAGTCTTTGACTTGCTATTATTTTGTAGGGTGGTTACCGAAGCAGACCACTAACTTTGTGGGTGCGTTAACGACCCCCTTCGTTCCTCAATGATTTCTGGTATCCGACTGGAAAGTTAGGAATACCTTACTTTCATTGAGTCTCGTGCTGTCACTAGCATTTTTACTCTCGATTTTAGTGATTTCAGACTGACGACTGATATATGGCGACATTCTTCCTCATCACAGAGTCTATGGTAATTGCTAAAATTTGCTCAAGGCTAGGTCTCCACAGCATCTCCATATAATATTTGTCTGCCCATGTAACGCAGTTAACCATTTGTAGGCACCCAGATTATATTCAAGTTACTTCTTGGTCTTCCTGCCTATTTGTAGTAAAAATTCCAGAATTTTTTGTGGGAATCGAACCCACAACCCCGGACTGATAGATAAGCACACTACCTACTAGCCCACCGAGTCGACAGACTTTATTTCATATTCGTCCAAAAAGACGGACACTTTTAAGCCGACTTCAAATGTCTTTTTTCTTTCTGTTTTAAAACCTAGTTCAATGTTATGTCTCGACTTTTGCCTAAATCCAAGTCTAAAATCCTACCGACGGCCAAGTTTAGACCCTAGTCTAAAGTCTTATTTATGATAATTTTAATAGTCTAGTATATTTTATATAAAGTAATAATTACAGTATGAACTTGTATGCAACTTTACCTAAAATTTATTGTTGGCAGCTGTACAAGGATTAATTTTAAACATTTTTTCATGTATATTTATATACCTCATCTCTATAAACATGTGCTTCCTTTTAGTTTCTTACTTTTTTATGTATTATCATCTTTTGTCATTATGATTATAATTACTTGTTGTGGTGGTAATACAACTACTATTGTCATCATTAGTTTTTCACTACTCGCTTAAGTACCCTTCAAAATGGTGGTGGGAATGGGTGTAATTTATAGATAATTTAGGATTGATACAGGTGTAATAAAAGAACGATAATTCTTTTAATATTTAATAAAGCATAGAGTCAAAGCAAACTAATGAGACTAATTTTAAAAAATAATTTAAAATCATAAAATATAAAGCTCCTAAAAATAGGCAGTATTTTATTATTACTTAAAAGGCAAAGTTTTATTTTTAATTCATTTAATCTTAATATATCTATATTTTATTATTAAATTACTTTCTTTTTTCTTGCCATACAAAAGCCCAGGCGCCACTTAATCATGTCAATGATTTATAAGATTTTTTTTCTCGCTGTATTCATACAAAATAACAAAAACTCAAGCAATAGAGCTCAATTTATATAGATGGCAAATGAACGGTAATAACTCCCTCTTAAGAATTTGCTAAGTTCAAGTTTGTCAGGATGAGTGTGTGAGTGTTCTTATATTCCCTTTAACATTTATGAAGAAACAATCACATAAATCAACAAGAAAAACAACAACAAAAAAAAAAAAAGAAAAGAAAAGGAAGAAAATGATTTATATGATTAACAACTACCACAACTACTGATATTACAACTACTATAGCTACAAGGGACTACATAACCATTCTGGTGATATTTTCACATAAACGCATATGTTTTCCCAAAGATTATATTCAACTTATAAAAGCAAGTTTTTATATTTTTGTATTAAACAATCATCATAAAAGCTTTTGTTTGCTGATGAGAAAAAAGAAATATTAAGAAAATTACAATTGAAAGAAGATAATATTTGAATTGATACTTAAATATAAATAACTTAAATTATGTTTTCACACACACACACTATTGAGCCTCTGTATTGAATAGCGAAATTATGGCAATAATAAAGTAATCAAAAACGGAAACAGGAAATAATCTCTTGCTATATTTGAATTAAACTGTTCATTAGATATATGTATAATAAAAGAGAGAGAGAGAGAGAGCTCGTTTCCAGTTAATATTTTAAGAAGTTGAATATAATTGAAAACCACATGTTGTTATCATACATTAACAATTATTAAATATTCTTTAGAAATGAAGGAAATGTAATAAAAATATTTGCGTAAAAACAGGTGGTTTCAAACACAGACAACAAAAAAGGGAGGCCAGGTCACAAAAATTGTTGAAAGAAAATAAAAATTAAAACTTAGCTACTTCCTCTGGCAGCTCTTAAAACATTATTTGATGATTTTTTGTCACAAAAAAAATTTTTTTGGAGTGCCGTACTGCAGCATTTCATCTGCTGGCAACCTTTTTAAAAAAAAAAAAAAAAACTAATTTTATTTTTCGAACACTATCTATATTACACTCTAACCTCAGACATAATAATTTTCTTACTATTTTATATTCTTTGTAAAAGGAAAATAAAACTTTGTCTTACAAGGTGACTCCCATACACACATATATTAACAACCTTCTTTTTCTTTACAATTTTCCTATAATTTTCTCTACCAAAAAATAAAAAGCAGATGCCGTAGAGAAGTTTTTATTCGTATGGATTCAAAAGTACATAAGTTATTTTAATAATGAAGCCAAAACACTCAACATATTCATTAATAAGATTTACGTACTTTAAAATACAATCAAATAGAAATTTTTGTTACTTAGCTGAAGGCATATGAGTAAAAATAGAAAAATGAAAATGCAATCAATGAAATCAATTTTTTTGCCTAGAGATTCAGTTTATTTTATTTATAATTAACTCTTTTTTCTACTCCCACATAATTAAAAAGAAGTGCAAACTATTTAATGCCATTCCTTCTCAAGGTTATTTTCGACAGTTTAGATTTTGTTTGCTTAATTTTGTTGCTGAGTCACAAAACACAATCTAATACTTCCCAAAGAACTGCTGCATCGGTTTTAAACGATCTTACCTATATCTATACATATAATAAAACAGTAACTCATTTCCTGTCTGTCTTTCTCTTTGTGTCCGCATCACATAAAAACTACTGGCTGGATTTTAACAAAATTTGTGAGGAGGTTCTTTAGTATCCTGATTCCAATATAGAATACTTTTCTTCCGTAAAAATATTTTATTTCCAAGAGAAAGTGGAGAAAAAGCAGTAAAATATATAAATATATAAATACATAAACAATAACTGAAGCACTAACCGATATGCATAGTGTAAGTATATCTGTTAGTGCTTCAGTTATGGTTTATGTATTCACTTATTTTAGTACGCGTGATAATCTTTATATAAAGCAAATGCATAAACCAAAATCGAAAAAAAAAATATTCCAAGGACGCTGACGAAGTGGCGGGCACAGCTAGTCTATTTAATAAAGTATGTAGCCTAATAAGACTAGACCTTGCGGGTAATAGAGAAAGAAAAGTGCACCCGAAGATTAAGTACCTGGTGTAGGTAAATTTTTCTATAGAGTGGAGCACATCTAAATGCACTCATGCACATATAAACAGCTCACTCAGGTACACATAATCAAGATTAAATGAAAGTGTTGATATTAATTACGGTACTTTTGGTTTAAGGAATAGTGAATTCGAATTAATTACTCGATATGGTTAAGCCTTATTGCACAAAATATAGACAAGTCAGTCTATAGACAAGTCAGTCTATAGACAAGTCAGTCTATAGACAAGTCAGTCTATAGACAAGTCAGTCTATAGACAAGTCAGTCTATAGACAAGTCAGTCTATAGACAAGTCAGTCTATAGACAAGTCAGTCTATAGACAAGTCAGTCTATAGACAAGTCAGTCTATAGACAAGTCAGTCTATAGACAAGTCAGTCTATAGACAAGTCAGTCTATAGACAAGTCAGTCTATAGACAAGTCAGTCTATAGACAAGTCAGTCTATAGACAAGTCAGTCTATAGACAAGTCAGTCTATAGACAAGTCAGTCTATAGACAAGTCAGTCTATAGACAAGTCAGTCTATAGACAAGTCAGTCTATAGACAAGTCAGTCTATAGACAAGTCAGTCTATAGACAAGTCAGTCTATAGACAAGTCAGTCTATAGACAAGTCAGTCTATAGACAATTCAGTCTATAGACAAGTCAGTCTATAGACAAGTCAGTCTATAGACAAGTCAGTCTATAGACAAGTCAGTCTATAGACAAGTCAGTCTATAGACAATTCAGTCTATAGACAAGTCAGTCTATAGACAAGTCAGTCTATAGACAAGTCAGTCTATAGACAAGTCAGTCTATAGACAAGTCAGTCTATAGACAAGTCAGTCTATAGTCCAGTCAGTCAAGAGTCAGTCTGTAGTTTAGTGAGTTTTAGTCTAGTATTAGTCTATACCCTAATCAGGAAATGGTTTAGTAAAGTTAGTCTGTAGTCTATCGGGTCTATAGTCCAGTCTGTCTATAGTCAAGTCAGTCTACAGTTTAGTCAGTCTTTAGTGAAGTCAGTGTAGTCTACTTAATATCTAGTCGAGAATACAAAATGACTTGATTATATTATATTGCCAAGTTGGGCAGCCTTTTTAGTCAGAATATAGTCTAGTTAGTTTATAGACCCATTAGTCTATAAGCTTATCAATCTGTAGTGAAGACAATTGTTAATATAGTCTATCTGGAATATAGTTGGGCTATAGTCTAGTCAATTAGTCAGTTAATATTCTAATGAGTTTGTAGTCTAATCAGTCTATAGTCCTAATAGGTTATTAAGCCTGTAGTCTACTCGGTTTATGGTATTGACAATCTATTCTACATTCTGGTCAGTATATGCTCCATACAGTCTACAGTCACTTTATCTAGTCAAGTTTTATCTATAATCTATAGTATAGTGTAAAGTTTAATCTTTAGTTAAGTCTATAGTCTGTGGTATAATCTTGTCTATTTTCATATCTACAGATATAACTGTAGTCTGTTGATTATTCAAGCCAGTAGTCAAGGATATATATTTTTTTGATTCTGAAAGTATCAATTTAACCCCATTATTGAAATCAAATGATCTATTAAACTCAATAACAAATATTTTTTTTATCACTTCTACCTTTCACCAACCACCTTCTACTAAGGAAAATTTATTTTTTCTCTTCATCTCTATTAAAAATTTTACCTTTATCCCCAAAACACTCCATAATTAATTTGTCAATTTCCTTATTTGCTGAGCTCATTTACAGATTTCTTGTAAGGTATAAATAGAACTTTTGTTGCAAGACAGAAAAAAAAAAATAAAACAAAAAACATATGTTCGAACAACATTTGCAATTAATCTTGGTTTATAATAAAAGAAAAACATCAAAAGTAAAGTAAAGAAAATAAACTTTTTGTTTTTTTTGTCTAATAGAACAGCAAAACAAATACAAAGAAAATTTTGCTAAAGAACATCATGTAATTGTGGCTAGAGACAAAACTTAAAATAGAACCTGGGAATACAACAGCATACTTATGAGAGAAAAATTTATAACATACAAGGAAAGAAAGGAAAAAAAAAACTTTTTCCTAGCAATAACACGACTAACTTGTATTAAACAAATATCTATTAAGTTAAAAGCGAACGAAAAAAAACTATGTATTTAGGAGAATGAGTGTTTGGTAGTTATTGAAGGTACTTTATACTGTAATGCACGTTTAAGTACTCATATGTACACACATAAATATATATACAGCTACGAGGGTCAACTGAAAAATCATATTTTTTATACTCAACGACATTTATTTATTTTTAAATAAAACATTCTTGCAAAACTAAAATTGATGCTTTGAGAAGTTTGTTTAAGAAAAATAATAAAATTTTATTTTACTAATTTTTAAACTTAACGAAACTTCTTGTTAAAGTGATGTTTTACTTTAACAAAAAGTTTCGTTAAGTTGTTTGGGAAATTGATTGGGGTTTAATAAATAAATTTTTTAATTTGTTAACTAATTTAGATATATTTAATAGGTAATAAATAGCTTAAAAAATAAACTTAACGAAGCTTCTTAATAGAGAAGAAAAATGAATTTTTTCCTTTTTTAATACATAATTTTTAAAAGCTGCTTAAAGTAATTATTATTTATGAGCTTGTTCTCAAGCAAACCATTTTTAGACATATATTTTTTGATAAATATTCAAATTCGTTTCTGCTTTTTTAAGTAAAACAGCAGAAAATGATTTCTGTTCCAATTTTTTTTTTAAATTTTCTAGTTAAAGAAACTTAACGAAGCTTCTACATGTAAAAGAAAAATTATTTTTTTCCCGTTTTTAATACACAATTTTTAAAAGCTTATTAAAGTCACTATTATTTATGTGCTTTTTAAAGAGTTTTGAAACTTAACAAACCTTGTTTTCATTCAAAAGATTTTCAGATATATATATATTTTTTTAAATATTTTTTTATTTTTAAGTAACAGCAGAAAATGATTTTTGTTGTAAATTTTTTTTTAAATTTTCTGGTTAAGGAAAAATTTAACGAAACTATATTTTAAAGTATTGTTTAGTTTTAAATAAAAATTTTAAAATTATTTAAAAGCGTGTACCCTATTGTTAAGCTATTAAAAATAATATTTTTAGACTCTTGTAATTTTAAATTATAACCAAAAGTATTTTTTTTTAAATTTCGTATTTTAGCATTTTTAAAAATTTTACGAAATTTTCGTTAGCAATATTATGAAAATTTTTTGTATTTTGTTGCAATAAATATAACATTTGCAGTTTTAAAATTTTTACAAATTGAGAAACTTAACGAAACTTGATATTTTTGTTGTTAATAAAAATAAAATTTATAGTTTGAAATTTTATTAGTCGAACTATTTATATTACATACAATGAAATTTGTAGTTAATAATATCACCTAATTTGTAATTTAATAGAAGGAATAGAACGAACTCAAGCTTGACTACAAATTTCGTGTTATTTTGATAGTTTTAAATTTTACAAATTGAGAAACTTAACGAAACTTGGCTTTTATAATAAAAAATATCTTAGGATTTTACAATAAGTATTTTAAATATAGTTTAAAGAAATAAATACAGTTTAGAAAACTTAACGAAACTTTATAAAATAAGTTTTGTTTCATAAAACTCAAGTTGAATAAAAAAATTTAATGGCATGTTTTTTGAATAATTTTGAAATAAAAAACTTCTAAAACCGGCCGCGTTAAAACATATGCACAGTATAAAAAACACAACCATTAAACCACGGCAATGACAACTACAATAACTCACTTATGTTTATAACACACGTTCATACACACGTTCAAATACACACACACACACACTACACCTTAACAACTTTTGTTCTTTATTTTTTTTTTTTTCTTAAAAAATAATTTTTATTTTGTTGAATATGTTTTGTGTGTGTGTGAGAGATAGTTATAAATAAATGAGAAGTTTTTCTAGAATTAAAGTGAGTAAGTGTATGTGTCTTTTGTATGGTAAATGTTTTTGTTTGTTGTTGTAGTTATTGTGGGGTATCCTTAAATACCAATTTATGGCACAAGCAGATAAAGTCCCAAATCTGCACTTAATCTTTTGCATTGTTTAATTTTTGCCTCATTGATGTTGGCGGGATTTTCTATACAAATTCACACACTTACACACACATACGTCTATACATACTAAAAAATTAATGTTTGTGTAGTCGTTTAAAGGATTTGTTGTGTTGCCTGGGAAATAAATCGTCTTGTAGTCGAAGCCGTTTTATAGCTAAGAAACATTCATAACTTCAACTACTAGCTCCTACACCTGAATATCTGCGACTGTTTTAATATCTTTTACACCTTTTAACGCCCTAAAAACAACAACAATTATTATTTTCTTGTCGCTTTAGAGTCTCTCAAATAACAACAACATTTTTACAAATTTCTATGCTTTTGCTTATAAATAAAAAGCAAAAGGATAGAGTTTTGCGTAGCTAGATGTTTGTGTGTGTGTGTGTGGGTGGCTGGTTGCGAGGGGGAGGGGACTTTGAGTATATTGGATTGTGTCTTTAAGTGTTTAAGGAAAATATAACCTTAGTTTGCCACTTCCGTTTCCTTTAACAAGTGTTTTCTAAGTTATCCTTTAGCAATAAACTACAACAACAACAGCAGCCCATAAACCATGTGTAACGTCTAGAGGTGTTAACGCATAGAGCAACAAATACTTGTTTGTATAAAAATTAAAGGAAAAAAACTTCTGGTTGGCTTATAAAATATTGAAAATATCAGCCGCAACATAAAGCAACAAACATATTGGTTTGAAGGCAAAAAGTTAAAAAAAGAAATTAAAGGAAAAGTTAAAAAGCCACAAATTAAACACCTAAATGCAACAGACGAACAAAATATAAAAAAAAGTAAAAAGAGATTTAATAACGTTTTAAAGTTTTGTTAAAAAAAATATATAAATAAAATTAATCCCTAAAGTTATGCTTTACTGCTTACAGTTATAACAGCCCTCAATGCATACTATAATAACTGGATGTTATTATTGTTGTTTTATTTCCATTTAAAACAGTTTATTGATGTGTAATAATTTAAGTGTCCAACAAATATTTGTTGAACAAATTAAAAAAATTACATCAACATTTTTCAATTGTCTTTGACTTGCAAAAATTTGCTTATGTCATTTTAATATTTTCAATGCCATTTACTCTGAAATAATGTGAAGCGAAATCCTAAGAGATTAAATTTATTATGTTTACATTTCAGAAAAGATTTTTTTCTTTTGTTTTTATAACAACAAAGTTGCAAATAATAGAATTTATTTTCTTACGATAACTCAAAATGTCAATAACTCTTGAAAAGAAAGGGGAGGGAATTTTTAAAACTGAACTTTGGGCGTACCTCCCCAAAAAAAATATGAATAAAGTTTTTCGTACCACAAGGAATAAATTTTTAAAATATATTTTGGGGTTGTTGTCAGCAGAAGGCCATTAATAACAAATCGTAAGAAAACTGCAGTTGAAAGTGAATTAAATAATGTAGACTATTAATATTAATACAATATTCAAAGCAGACTAAAAGTATGCTAAGAATATGAAAAATATTAAATGAGAAAAATTTTAAAATATTGAAAAGCCTTGAGGAATCGTTTTTAAGCAAATGTTTTTTTTCGTAAAGTATTTTTTACAAAGAAGAAATTCTTACTAAAAGGACTGTTTTGAAAGAAATATTCTTCAGTGGTACTTTCTAAAGAGGTACCTTTGTTAAGAATACTTTTTTAAGGAACTTAAGGTTAACTTATTTAGGAGGTACTACTTACTAAAAATACATGCAGCTTTATAACTTAGTCTTTAGTCCATCAAACACTAGATTTTCGTGCCAAGAACATCAAACTGCATAGAGCGGTCTCTAAGAAAGCTCGATATAAAAAGTTTTGAAAGAAACGCCTTGAAAATACCCAGAGACACCACCTTACTTACTTTACGAAGAAAGAATGTATGGAGTACCATTTTTCCGAAAGAATAGCTAGAGCTGCACATGGCATTCACTTAATATACAGTTGGGTCATAAACACCTCTAAATTAGTTGATAGTTTTCAGAACGTCTCCTTTTTGCCGAATTGCAAAGAGTCGCTTAAGAACGGGCTACCATCGCAGAACATTTCTTCAAAATACTTCTAGAATTCCATCTGGTGCACTATATTTCTATTCTCAAAAGCATTTTCGTTAAAGGTACTTTTTGATATATTGCTCCAATGTCTGTCCGTCTGTTATAAGCCTCTATCTCTGGGCGTAAGCGCAAAACAAATAATAAACAAGTAAAAATGTATATTCGGCCATGCCGAATCTTCTATATCCTTCACCATAGTAATGCTAGATATTGTGTTACCTTCTTATTTTTCTTTAAAAATTTTTGATAATTTTTTTCAAAATTTAATTGTTAATTTTTTCTAAATATTTTTTGTAATTTTTTTTTTTTGTAAAATTTTTTTTTGTAAAATTTTTTGTTGCGGTCTAATATTTATTCTACAAAAACAAAAAAAAAAAACAAAGGAGAAAAGAATAAAAAAAGTTAATAAATTTAGGTGGGCGTGTTTTGTTGTTACTAAATTGCAATCCCAAAATTTTCGAAACTATGCCTGGCAGAATGGCGCGCCGAAATCTGCTGTATCTCATGGACATGGCTTAATCACCTTCTCTATGTATAAGGATGCAGAATATGTATATATACTTTATGTGTTCGGAAATGAATATTGTAGAAATTACACACGGAACGACAAACTCACCTGTGGTGAAGGGTATAAAAAAGGTTTCTCCATGCAGAAAACCTATTTTTTAATTTTGATCAATCCTAAAAGCAAACTATTAATAATATGATTTAAATAATATATAAAGAGTTACCGGATCCAATTGCTACAAAGTCGTCAATTTCTGCCTAAGAACTCTTGAATATGCAAAACCTTTTTAAATCGTTAAATAATCTTCGGCCTTCAATTTCATTATCTATACATATAATCAAACAGTAACTTTTTTTCTGTCTGTGTTTGCATCACGTAAAAACTACTGGATGGCTTTAAATAAAATTTTGTGAGGAGGTACCTTAGTATCCTTATTCGGATATAGGATACTGTTTCACTGTTTTATTTTATTTCCAAGAGAAAGTGGAGAAAAAGCAGTGAAGTAGGCAATTTTACCGATATTCATAATTTTAGGTATCTTTTATTTTTGAAGGAGGGATATTTTATATTTTTCTGCATACTTTACAGCGCCTTTTATTTTTGAATGCGGGATATTTTAAATATCTTTGACAGCAATCTACAATAATTTTAAGAATTTCGGAATTTTATATAAATTTCAGAATTTAAGGATGGGCATCTTTATATAAATTAAATAATGGATTACTTTCAAAGCAAAATCGAACAAACTATTGACAGGACGCACACACTGTTTTTAATATATTATAAGACAAATTTATGTTATTTTTAATATAAAATTTAATCTCGTAATCTCTCGTGGTAAGAAATCCTTCGTTTAAGAACCAACTCATACCGACTTTATTAAAAAAAAGGTTTTTGCAAAGGATTTCTGTAAACTTTTTAAATAAAAAAAAATATAGATTAAATTTACTTATTTACTTTGCTTCTTTTGCAAAATACATATATTTACGGAAATAATTTTTCTCTTAGCCAATATTGCCAACAAACCTTAAGATTGTTTGGATTAAGCAAATTCCTTTTGATTGTGATTTTGTTTTTCATTAATTTAAGACAAATCAAACAATTGTTATAGAAAGTGAAACATACTTTAAGGCGAGTTAAAATTTAAAATGTCAATCATAATTTATGGCTGGTAAACGCCATTTTGTAAGGCAAAAATTAAGTTATAAATTTAAAAATAGGAAGAATTTAATTAAATGAAGTGCTTAGGGTTAAAAACTTTTTAAAAATATTTAAAATTATAGGTTAAGCTAAAAAAACACAACTGGGACGAACGACGAATTTTTCGTTCCGATTATTCGTGGTAAAAAATAAAATACATTTGTGTATGTGTCACAATGCTCACAATCAGTGCGTCGACAAAATTCGTTAGGCGTAACGAACTCTCGTTAGGTTTACTTCTATTTCTTATTCATAAACAAGCTGTGCCCACACACGCTGTGTACGTCCTGGCAATATTTTGCTCGATTTTGCTTTGAGAGTAATCCACACCAAATTTTAAGACTCCTACATATTTACTTTATATAAAGGTATCCATCACTGGATAAAATTCTAAAATTTAAATAAATTTTAAAAAATTTTTTCGAATTATTTTTTATGTAATAGTTGACGAATCAATTTTTGTGGCCAAATTCGTCGTAATGTTCGAAGTACGTCGTTCGCCCTTGATGGGTTTATACCATTATGCCATCCAATTTCCACTTAAACTCTTTGAAAATGTTGTTGTTCTTTATTTATTTGCTAATCAAAAACCTTTTTCAAACTTGCCGAAAAAGTAGCCTAAATATGTTTATATTTTTTAGCAATACGATATATGCACGTTACGAAATATTCTACAATTTAGCAGCTAATTACAAAGCCGATTTTTTGTTTTCAAAGCAACAAAACCACTTTTGACTTGAAATACACAAAAAATACCCAACACACACATACACACAAATACCGGATTACATACTTAAACATATGAGCACTCGAAAGCACACATGCTTACATACAAACATACAACAAATAATGGTAGTTGGTTCAGATTTTTTTAAGGCAAAAAATGTAGTGGTGAAGCGACCTAGTTTGCAGAAGACTTGCTGTCCTTATACTAGTAAATAGGTATGTGTGTATGTAGTTATGTATGTATCTGTGGGAACAGGCATGTTTTAGCATGTAAATGCATCTCAAACTACTCATAGTGGATGCAAAAAATATAAATTTGTTGTTTTTGCTGTTTGCTCTTCATGCCTGTCAATATTTGCTGAAGTGCTTAACGTTTTTGATTCCTTCTCTCTTTTTAGATTTTTAGATTTTTTCATTTTTGCTGATTTTATAAATAAAAATGCTGGTTATTTTTTTTTTCTTTCCTACTTTTACATGGCATTTGTAGGCATAAAACTATTTTCATTAAAAATTGTTGAACAAAAAAATATTAGAAAAGTTTGTAAATTTTTATTGACTTTTTGCCATTAGAATAATAATAAAAAAAACAACAACAACATTGAGATAAAAAAGTGATGAATATTTTTTGTTGGGGCTGAAAAAAAAAGAATAAAAAAATGTGAGTTTTTATTAAAATATCTAAAAGCTAAACATCAAGTGGGCTGAACAAGTGTACGAGTATTAAAAATTGCTATTTTTATATAAAAATATTCACGATTATCTCGAAACTGCAGCAAAATTTAAAATTTTGTTTTAAAGAATAACCACAAAAAGCTGGATGGTAGACTACAAATTTTATTTTTTATCCACACAGAAAAACATATTATCACCAATTAAAGGTTTTAATTGGTTTCACATTAAAATTTAATTAAATAATTAATTGAATGATTTAATTTTATAATTGGAAATTTTTTGGTTTGTTCTAACCAAATACATACATAAGTATATACATATTTGAATCAATTAAAAAATGAATTGAACTTTATTTTAAAACTGATTAAACCTTTAATTGGTGCTAAAAAAATATTCTGTGTAAGATAGCAAAATATAATGAATATCGGTGATCACTTATAAGACCTATATTTAATAGAATAAGTCGTTTAAATACCTAAAATTCAATTTTTCTTTGGAGAAACTAAAGGCCTTCCTATAGGGATTCAAAAATAAGATTTTCATTGACCCTGATCCCAGGCCTACCGCAAGTCATTGTGCTGAACACTCAAACACAATGTGCGCCTTCTTCGGTTTTAATGACCTGTCACTACAACAGTTAACTAGTTTAAGCTACCACGATTATATCCAAGCATCTTTCTGGACTATCTGACAACGTTGCACAGTGGAGCAGAATCAAAATATTTTAAAAATTAATCAGCCATTTGTAAAGGGCTAGTCCGATTGATCAAAAATTTAACACGTAAGTAGAAGAGGAGTATCTGAGTTCAAATTTTTTTCAGAAATTTTCATTTATAAAAAAAATGAAGATATGCCAAGCTCTAGAAAAATATAAAGATCCCACATATCGTCAACACTGGTAAGTGAATGATGGCCAGCTTCAAGACTAAGATAGTCCTCTGCTGTGCTCGTGTCAAATTTTTGATAAATCGGACAAATGGCTAAATTGTTTCCAAAATATTTTGATTCTGCCCCACTGTGCGTGGTATTAAAACTGACCAAAGTCTTTGGTAGAAATCAAACTCACCGAAACCCCTTTTTTGGAACTTAAAGGTTTTATAAAATCTGTTGTAGATCGATCTTGAATCGAAAAAGTTAAAATTTGAATAAAAAAGTCCGAAATGGGATTTTCGAAAAAACTGTTTCAAGAATCATTTATAAAATTCATAAAAATTCGATTTTTGATCTAAAAACTGACTTAGAAAAACAAGAAAAAATCTACCAAATTTATTTTTTAATAAAAAAAAAAATTCATTTTATATACGAAAACTGAAATTGTGCCTTTTATCCCTTTAAAATATAAATTTTTGATGGCCACGATATTTTTTTTACTGCTTCTTTTTTTATAATTTAAAATCATTAAATTAATCCAAACCAAATATTTGTGAAGGCTTCATTAAAAACCACTAGAGAATGTAAAGAAAAAAAAAATCTGTTTTGAATTTATTGTGCAAAAGAAAGAAAAAAAGAACAAAAATATTAAAACACCAAAGGAAAGCCAAAGTGTCAATAAGACGTTTTGTTAACAATAAGGACACACTTCCGTTTGATGTTTAAACAATAATAACAACATTTTGCTTCAATAATTTCTTTTTCACGTTATTCTCACAGTACACGCACACATACACACGTCAAAAGAGCAGCGCCATCACTTGAAGTTTTAAGAGGCTGCCCCTGCAAAGGCAGGAAATATTTTTAAAACCAAACCAAACGTTTTAAAACAAGCGCGTAAGTATCGATATCATTTTAATTGTTTTTTGTTGTTGTTTTTGTTTCTCTAAAATGTTTTTAATTCGATAGTACTCTTTTAGGCTGTTTATTTTAATTGAATTGTAATTTAAAGCAGAGTTTTTTTTAATGAACCATTAAAGTGTTGCCAATCAAGCGTAAAATTAAATAAAGACTCGCGACCCCCTACCACATTCTCCAACCCACCCGCGTCATTTTTAATTAGTAAAGTCACGTTTATCTTTTAAGTTTACGACCTTTTTTAAGGGTTTCTACGGGAAAAATGTAAAAAAGAAGTGGGGAATTTTTTATGATTTTATTTTTCAAGACTTAATGTTTCATTTTAGCCGCTTTTTTGTAATTGATACTTTTTTTTTTGTTCGGATAGTACTATATGTTTTGCATATTAATTATATTAAAGTGGTTCATAAATAAAAATCAATTAAAATCAAGAAATAAATATAAATATAAAACAAAAAGTAAATTTATCTTGATAAAAACCTTCTTAGTTTAAGCGGTCCACCTGGTCTAAGCGATTTTACTGAAAATTGTGATTCTTTAAGAGCCATTAGGTCTTAAGATTCCCTACGGGCGCCTGGGATTTCTGGGCCATAACAACCACCAACCAGACCTCTTTTCGAATCGTCAAAGACACATTAATGATACAGTATTATTTGCTTTAATAATTAAGCCAGAGCTTGAAAGTTGCAGAGATGGGAAGTTTATTACAAAGCTTAGGATTGCTTTTGTTCCTTGCGTTCTAAGTAAGAATCAAAAAAGGTAATACCAGTAGTTACTATTGATGTCGCGTCTTCAAGCACCCAATATTTGATCGCATTTAACAATTTGACCAAGGAATAATAAGATAAACAAGAATAATATTTCCCTATAAGGTTGTTACTCCCAAGTCCGAACTGTTTGTGCATTCACCGATTGCGTTGTGTTCACGACTGCCGATAGTATCTGGTACTCAAAAAATTCTGAATAAATATCATTCACATAGGGTTGGCGATTTCATGTTTAGGAAATTGATGGCGGCAAGTACGTAAACATTAATGACGATCCTTAGATAAATTCTTTCTCCCCGTAGCCTTTCTTACAGTAAATGTTTGTATCTTAAAGTCTATATAAAAAGGAAAAATACTCTCCGTCCATTTCGGAGCCATTTGTACATTGGTACCCTAGACTGGTAGTAGCTGATTTTACAAAATGAAATAAAAGGTGTGTTGGCAGATGTTTGGATGCGCTGGCGTTTAGCACCTACTAGGGCTCGCCGTCTTAAGCTGGTTCTTTGCCAAAGCATTTGGTGATGCCAGCTGAGACAAAGAAAAAAAGAAATATGTAAGTAAATGAGGCACGAAGTAAGTTAGTCTACTGCCTTTCCACACACAAAAAACATCACTCTGGCTGATGTTCTGCCAGAAATCAATCCCTCCCTCTTGAGGCTAAAAAAAAACCTCACCATGGATGGCATCAAAAATAAAGATAAGGCTTTCGATGGCCCAACTACACAATTGTAAAATTTTTACCTTTCGCTACTTAATGTCTGGATAGATTTCTATGCTGTTTTCCCTGCTTGATATATTTATAAAATTTAGTTTTTCTAACTCTATGAAAGGAAGCAGTAAATCAACTTTCCAAATATGCCCCCAAGCGGACGTAGAATGTTGCTATACCCAATAATATCACCATTTTTCCGGAACCTAATGGTCGGACTAGCGATACAAAAAAAAAAACACTAACTGCCTAGCTTTTGGCTTGTCTGCAGAAAACACACATAGTCTTGATCGGGAATCGAACCCAAAACTCTCAGTCCGATAGACTAGCGCACTATAAAGCAGTCTATCGAAGTACTCGCTTTTAATGTAGACATCAAGGGTAGTCAAGTGCAGCATCGTCTCAAACTATATCGCCATAGTAATGGGGAGGCCTGCTAACCTGTGCAGCTGATTTTAAAAAGAGAAATGCAACCATGTGCTGAAAATTAGCTTAAAAAACGTTCCAAATTTAATTTAGTTATTTTTCTTAAATTATTATTTTTCTTTATTTTCCTTTAAGAGATTTTTCTTTCTATTCATTTTGGTTTTACTTTTTGTACAAACTTGATTTATGTGCAAAATCCATTAAGCAGTTAACAAGATTCGATAGATTGCTTTAGTTTTATATTCAATTTCATTGCAATTGTATATGCCTGTGAGACTTTAGCTTGAAATCTATAATTTCCTTTTGACTACAACTCTACACTCTACTAATCATTGGCATCACTTAATGGCCCCCTTCCGCTTTCCGGTTATAATTTTTCCGAACATTTACAATCTCTTCAATTTCGAACTAAATAGAGTTTTTGGCAAGCACTCTTGTTATAATTTAGACTTCAACGCCAAATATCAAGCAGAAAAAATAAATAAAATAAAAAAATAAGGCATAACAAACACGCCTTCCAATTACAAATCTATTTTTATTTTATTTTATTTCGTTTTAAGTTGTTTTTTTTTTCTTTATAAAGAAACATGCATAGAAAAGATAATCTGTTTAAACAACTTCCGTTTCGTGCGTTTCGACTGCAAATGAAATGTGTCTTGTGATATATGGCTGCCCCTTTATTTCATATATTTTTTGCCTCAAAGTAGGCAAACAAAAGAAAGCTAAAGGTAAAAGTTAAGGAAATTAAGGTATCAAGAGAGTGAGAAATATAGATGATTGTAAATTGTAAATATGTACGAGCATGTTGATGGCTAATGGAGAAAAGGAAATGAATGGGCAGAAGAAGCTAATGCGTTCTCTTTGTCTACCATGGCCAAGCAAGTAAAAAGGATTTAGTTGTTTGGACATAATTGTAGGCAATTTTATTTGTATTCATTGTAAGTTGTTTTCAAGAAGGATGGAACATATTTTCAAAAATCATCAGACCAAACCAAAGATGAAGCTGAAAATGCACAAAAATATTAAATAAAAACTGCAGGGAATTTAACTGTGAAATCGTAGCATACAATTAGGCTTTAGTTAAAATCCAAATTTTTTTAACTTAAATCTTTAAGCTGCTTTTTATGGCAAAACAAAGTATTTAAATTTTTATTTTAAAACAGCAAAAAGAAAACGCCATCAGCTGTTTCTTTACTATGTATGAACAGCTGTCAAAATGACACTTGAAACAACATTTCTTTGGCGTAACTGATAAACTTGTACTTTAAATAAAGTTTTCTTTACTTTATTTTTTTTTCTTTTGGTTAAATGTTAACCAAAATATAACTTTTACATTTTTTTGCAGCATTTTTATTTAACGTTTTACTTACTATTTCCTCAAAGGCAACGAATGCATGTGTAACTCATATGGTCTGTTTGGAAAGCTTTTCTTCCTCCTTTTGGCATTTTGTAAGAAAATTCACACTTAAGAAAAGTAATGTTATTTTTTGCTTGAAAATTTTATTCATTTTTATCAAAAAATGCTGTGAGTTAAACTAAAGTTTTTGATATGACTCAAAAATAAGTTCATATGAATATGTGAGTAGTTAGCGAGAAATATAATTCAAGTGCCAGTACAAAAATAAATAATGGGCATAATCTGTTCAGCTTGCAAAAAAAAAACAACACTTTAAGAGCTATATTTTTGAAAGTTAATTTTTTTAAGGTGGTTTTATTAAAAGGTACTTTTTTAAAAGATACTTTATTAAAAGGTACTTTATTAAAAGGTACCTTTTTAAAGGTGGATTTTTAAAGAATTTTTTACGAATATACCTTTTTTAAGGGTATAGAGTTTAGAAGCTTTAGAAGTTCTTTTGTATATGGTACTTTTGTTAAACTTAATTGTAGAAAATGTAATTTTTACAACACTTTTAAAAGTATTTTTTTAAAACAGTTTTTCAGAGATATTCTTTTAAATGGAACTTTTTTATAGATACTTTTAATAAATATTACTTTATTAAGATGGTTCTTTTTTGAAGATAATATTTGAAAGACACTTTTTAAAAACCACTTTTTCAAGAACAAATTTTTTTAAAAATAATTTTTCAATTTCCATTTTAAAGGTACTTTTTGTAAAAAAATTGTATTTTAAGAAGATTTCTAAATGATTCGTTTTCTAAAAGATTTGTTTTAAAGATGCTTAATAAGGTGCTTTTTAAAATGTCTTTCTTTTTATGGCTACTTTTTATAGGTACTAACCTAAGAAGGACTAAAACTAATTTAGTACTTTTTATAAGGATTTTTTAATCGGTTCTAATATGCATAAAAAATCAACTTTTCGCTTAAGTTTCCCATTAAAAAATTTGAGTTTTATATAAGCTCTTATAGCAGCGCTTATCACTAATTGCCTTTCCGTAGAAGGGAGAAGACTTGAAAAGCGGTAACATGTGGGAAATCGCCTGTAGGAATTATGCTTCTTGTAAATGTAGCCGTCAATTTTACTAATTCCCTATAAAGAAAATCAATTTTAAGCAGTATCTTTTCGTTAAGACCATTTATTGAAAAAGTACTTTTTGAAAAGATCCCTTTTTAAGTAGGTACTTTTTTTAAAAAGTACTTTAAAAAAAGTTAATTTCTTAAAACGAAACTTTCTCTTTAAGTTCTTATTTAAGAAAAAAAGTCTTTATGCTTAACTCTATATCTTAATTGTACAGGGTTCAGAAAAAGCGATGGGTAGACTGCGACAGTTCATGGAGTAATATAAATCTTTACAGCTAACTAGCTATCCCCAGTGAGCTTAGCTACACCCTTTCACAAAAAAAACCATGACCACTTGAAAGTGGCCAACCTTTAACTCGAAAACGCACACTATTCTCACGACAAAACTGTTTCAGTTTATATGCAAGGTACGATGCCCACTGTTCCCATCCAATAGCTTTTTTGCTAGACTATGCGTATTAATACGATAAATAATAATTTTTTACTTTGTATGGGTGGTACCACTCCCACTATCCTATTTTTTTTTTCGTAAAAACATATAATAAAGACTAAAAAAAAAAATTAGACAAATCGGTGCAGCCGTTCCTAAGTGATGACATTACCAACGAACGATATTTGATTTTATTTATATAGATTTAACTGGGTCTTATTTCGGGATGATTATTATTTTAGGTTTGGTTGCCAAACTCGTCTTTAATTAGTCAGTGTGACAATCAGCCAGTGTGCAAAAGAACTTAAGAAAGATCCACTACTTGACCTTACTCAGAATTAAGTTGCTCCATATCGATGTGGAGGAAATGTCGTTTAAACCCGAAAGGGTTACATACAATATAGCTGATGGACATTATTTACATCTATTCGCCTTTATTAGCAAACCCTTTAGAGACTTTATTTTTATTTCTTAATCAACTTATGCTTTGATTTTTGTTTTCTGCTAATATGTGTTGAAAAACATAAGAAATCAGTGCCTTAATTGTTTGTTACGGAGCCTCTGTTGTTGTGATTGTACACTTGCAAACCAGAAACGCACCCCCGTAGGTGTTTTATTTCTTAAACACATGATACAAAATTCTACAAAATCATAAATTTTAGTTTCCAAGAAACAAAAACTAAAAACTAAGAAACTTTCTAATATTGTTTGGGTCTGTTTATAAATAACAAGAGCTAAGAAAAAGTTTTCACTTTACTCTTGTACTACAACCTGAATTACTGCTTTTCCTATGTTCTGCTAGTCCTAGAATTTCCTGGCAGCGTCATCAATGTCTTGTGGTGCAGAGTTTGTTGTAAAAAAAAAAGTTGTTCAATAAGTAAACAGGTTTGCGTGTGAATTATTAAAATCTAATAAACCACAAGATTTTATATTCGTATCGTATGACTATGCACATGTATTGAAATGTGTATGTTTGTGCAAGAATGTGTGTAAGTTTCTTTAATGTGTAAGTGTGTTTTAAAGTGCCTATACTTGCTTAAGTTTTTATTATTTTTTTGATTTTTAATGATGTTATATGTATGTGTGGTTGATTGTAAATATAATTCCTTATATGTAAGTGTTTGCGTGTGTGTTACGAATCTTCGTTGTATTGAACTTTAAATTAAGTTTAAACTTGTTTGCTAATAATTTTCCTGTTTACATTTTCTCTCCTACACAAAACTACTGCTATTTATTCTCTAGCTTCGGAATGTTTTATCTGTGTGTTTGTAGATTGTGTAGTACTGCTTGTTTGGCTGAAGTTTCAAATATTTACAATCTATTTTTTTGTGTATTATTAATGTTCGTGTGTGTGTAAGAGTAATTGTACTTATATATTGTCTTATAGTTTTCTTATAATATGTTTTGAAAAAGGTGTTAAAATCTAAGATTTCAATAAGTCTTTCAACACTTGTCCATAAAAGATTTTTAAGAAAATTTTGAAGTTTTTAATTAAAAACACACATACGCTACACAATAAATAATTGCGGCAATAAATAATTGCTCAATTTCTTTATTTAATAAACATCCTGACAATAGTTTGTTCGATTTTACTATGAAAGTAATTCACACCAAATTTTAAGACTCTTACGTATTTACTTTATATAAAGGTACCCATCCTGAATAAAATTCTAAAATTTATATAAACTTCTAAAAATTTTTGTAAAGATCTGTAAAAGACAGACAGGAACTGACTTACTCATCTCATCTTACGCCATCTCTTGCGCAGAATTGCTTAAAATATACTGCTTTCAAAAATAAAAGATGCCTTAAAGTATGCAGTACCTTTAAATCGGTAAAAGATATCGGTGTACTCTCTCTGCTTTTTCTCCACTTTCTTTTGGAAATAAGATATTTTTGCTGAAAAAAGTATACTATATTGGAATCAGGATACTAGGGAACTTCTCACAAAATTTTGTTAAAATCCATCCAGTAGTTTTTACGTCATGCGAACGTCATGGCCTGACTTCTTTAATGTAAATAAAATAATGTATTTTACATTTTTCCATGTACTTTACATTTCTCCCGACGTTTCGTAAATTATTTGTTGACTTTATCAATGGGTATAGTAAATTTTTTTTTATGTTTTTACATTTAAAGTTTTAAAATGGAAATAACACAAAATTAAAAAATAACATTAAATAATTACAAACGCAAAAAACACATTTTAAATTAATAACACAGTTTATTTAAAATTGCTCATTCAGTTCTATTACATGTTTACAATATTGTATTGCATACAATTTTGAGCCTATGTATCCAGTGTGAATACTACACCATCCCATTTGTCCCCTGAAAACTTTCTTCCCTTTTGTCACAAATGACGAAACTTAAAACACATAACCACTACATACCGGTAACGCTATAGTCGAAGTTTTAGTGTCAAGGTTGACTGAGTTATGAAGGTGTAAAAAAAAGGTCTGAGTGAGTAAGTAAACAGAAAAATCTGAAAATGATAAGTGTTTATCTAAGATAGCGCATTAGATCATAGCTTTAGTGCAGGCACTTCCCATACCTGGGAACATCTATATAATAAAAAAATACATAAACCATAACTAAAGCACTACAAAAATAAAATCTTAAAATTTACAAAATTTAGGGCCATATTCATAAATTAAATATTTTTGGGTTATAAAAAGTTTGTTGAACAAATTTTGTTTGAAAATTTATTTTAAAAACCTTTTATAAAATGAAAATATTTTTTATGAATTTGCCCCTAAATATTTAAAACTTCAAAATCACTCAAAATATTGTTAGGATGCCCATCTTATTTTCGCATTTATTTTATTTTTTTGTGCGTATTGTACTTTTAGAAAATATGAGTATGATTTGTGATATGTCCGATCTGGCAACTCTAATGGCATTTGCATTTAGTGCAGACGCCAAAACAATGTTTACACATTCAGTAAATTTCTTACAATATATTGTTCAGCCATCAGACTCATTTTGGCCTAAAATGGGCTGTTGAGAAAGCAAAATTGCCACCAAAACAAAATATTGTCAATTACCATTGGTCATTGTCCTGTTTTTATTATAAACTCTGATATAATTAATAGTGTGGAGTTTTTGACATCCATAGTTATTAATATTAAAAAGCTTTTTAAAACATTATAATGAAGTTTCTTTCAATCAATTTAATATCATTTCACACTTTTTTACAAACTTATTATTATATATTTTTATATTTATTTATAAACTGACTATCTCCATTGTTGCCATAAAAATTTGTATACTTAAAAACTATTTTTAACCGACTTCAAAAAAGAAGGAGGTTATCTATTCGTCTGAATGTTGCTTTTTTTTTCTATGTATGTAACCGCAGAACTCAGCCATTTCTGAACCGATTTTAAAATTTTATGCTTCAAGGTTGGTCCCATTTTAAAAACAGTTCATTATATTAAAAATTAAAGGGTGTCCCCATACAACATACATGTTTTTTACGTGTATTATGAACCGTAAAGGGCAGCAAATTAAAATTTTAAAAAATTGCGTGCCACTATAGCTCCCAACAGCAGAAATTAATAAAAAAATAAATTTAAAATTTAAAGGGTGTCCCCATAGGTGACATAATATGACCTATTTGGGTCTATCTTTTGAACCGTTATAGACTAAACCTTGAAAATTTGACAGAATGTCGATTACTATGACCGTTATAATAAAATGTATAAGTACTCAAAATTTTAAATTAAAGGGTGCTCCAAAAGTTCATTTAATTTGATGTATATGGCCATACTTTTGAATAGTTGTACACAGACCGCTGAAATTTACAAAGAACCTGTAGTGCTAAGTCAGCTATAAAAAAAGTATAAAATTTTGAATTTGGTACTTAAAGGGTGTCCCAATAGTTAATGTAATTCTATGTATGTGGCCAAACTTTTGAACTGTTAGAGACAGACAGCTGAAATTTACAAGGAACCTGTATTGCAAAGTCCGCTATAGCAAGTATACACTTTGAAGTTAGAAATTAAAGGGTGTCCCCATAAATTTCGTAATTTGATCTATATGACCCTATCTTTTGAACCGTTAAACACAAACACTTGAAAATTAGGCAGAATGTCCACTACTTTCTCTGGTATGATAACAAATAAAAATATTTGGAATTATAATGTAAAGGGTGTCCCAATAGTTCATTTAATTTGATATATATGGTTAAACTTTTTAACTGTTATAGACAGGTAGTTGAAATTTACAAAGAATCTTTGTGACCAAGTCCTCTACAACAACAGGTCTTTAATTTAACATTGTAAATTAAAGGGTGTCCGAATAGGTGATGTTATTTGATCTGTGTGCCCCTATCTTTGAAACCGTTATAGACAGAGGCTTGAATGGTGTCCCCATACAAGACGGATGCTGGTGAAAATAACTTAACTTTTAAACAGTAATAGGGAGAGGCTTGACATTCAATAGTGTTTATTTTTTCCCTCTAATTTTGGCGCATCTTTTATTTGGTTTAAATCTAATTCTTACAGATTACTTCTTACATTTTTAGTTTAGAATTGGTGCCCTTCTATTTGTTTTGAAGTCGGTTTTTTTTGCAAGAATTATTTAACTTTTAATTTACATTGTCTTTGTATTTTTTTTTATTTTTGTAAACTATAATTTTTTTAATCATATTTATATTTTACATTTCTTTTTCTGTTCAAAATAAAAAGTTTATCATTAACACCAACTACGCAACCAAGCAGCCATCATATAAAATATTTAATAGAAAATTTTATTAACCACACATTGCACTTTTTTTCTTAAACACTTTTCTTGCAAACTTGTACTTTCTATTTTTTTTTTAATTTTTATTTACGTGTTTTGTTAGCTTTTTTTATGATTTTTCACCAATAAAGGAAGAACTTCAATGTCCTTAAAAGGGAAGAAAAAATTCACACATTACACTTAGACTAAATTGCTGCTGCCAAAATACTTCATCTAGATTTTGTAGTTGTTTTCTGTTTCTTTTTTATTTTTTCTTATTTCATTTTTATTTTTTAAGTTGACAAAAAATCTCATAAAACTGTATTGTGGTTGCTGGCTTTTTAAATATTTTTTTCTTTTTACTAAAAGACGAACGAATAACAATAAAATGAAAACCAAAACTTTCCAAGCATAATTTCTCTTTATACTAAAGAGTAACATAAAGATTTTACAATGTCAAGTTGCATTTTTTTTATGTTTGTACTTTAAAAGGTCAACCCACCACAAGAACTGCAATAACGTATGTCATTTTAAAACATCAACGCTTTAAGGGAAAGATTGTTTCAAAATTAATTCTTATAAACAAACAGATTTTCTAAAAGTTAATAAAAATATCAAAAAGTTTTTGTTTATTATTGAAGTTTGTAAGTCTATTGTTAAATATCAGACATACCTATGTATATGAGCCGTTGATTACGAAAGTGGTATAAGTCATATATTTCCAGCTTCGAGATATTAGGAGGTTTGCATTTTAAAGGATTAAAATATTTTGACAATTAAATAGTACCAACAAATAAGTATTCATTATGATTATGAATTTTATAACCATTTATAAAAGGATATGTGGTTTGGAAAGGTTGAAATACAAAGTTACTAATAATTATTTAGCCAAATTTTGAAAACAGATTGGCTTATACCACTATTACAATATACAGTAACTGTATTTTGTTTACCAATCAAAAAATAAACTCAATTTATCAACTCAATTTTCATGGCATAATGCGAATTACTTCAGATTATGTTATTTTATTAGGAATTGATATGAAATAGCTGATAAAGTAGTTTTAAAATGTTTGACTTTTACCACTTTCAAAATCAAGGGCTCATATAATTTTATTTGAATTATTTTATAAATTGAATTAATAATTTTTCAGGCTTAAGTTTATTATTATAAAGAGATAAAGAAAAATTTAGATCATAGCAGAACGTAATGCATTTTCTTCCGCACTCTTCGTATCCATCTACAACGTAATTTTAATTGGATTTGCTTATTAAAAAAAAATATATATAAAAAATAATTTCTCGTATTCTTTTTCTCTATAAAAGTTGATTAAATAGAAAAATGATTACAATAGAAACACCTTATAGATGGATACGAAGAATGCTGAGGAAGGATATAGCGTTTTAGAAAATACATTTCATTCTGCTAGTTTTACTATGGCTGTTGTTATAGCGGTCCTTATAATAACAAAAAATAAAAATAAAATAATGTAAAAAGCAACAAGTAAAATAATTTTCCTAAACCCTAAAAGCATGCTTTACAAATATAAATTCTCACATTCATAGTTGCCAGATAACATTTGTTTACAATTGGCGAATTCTTGAAAAAGCTTCAAAGTATTAAATTTTGTTTAATCTTATAAACTGGACTACGTATAACTTCACTAATCACAATAATAATTATATAAATAAAAAATTTACTGTCTATCTGTTTGTTTGTCTTTCTTTTTTTGTATTGGCATCACGTAAAACCTAGTGCATGGATTTTAACAAAATCTTGTGAGGTGACTTAGTATCCTGATTCCAACATAGGATACTTTTTTGAGCAAAAATAACTTATTTCTAAGAGAAAATGGAGAAAAATCAGTGAAGTACGCCGATTTTTGTTTACCGATTTAAAGGTACAGCATACTTTAAGGCATCTTCTGTTTTCTGAAAGCAGTATATTTTAAACAATGCTGCGCAACAGATGGCACTGTTTTATAATAATGAGTAACTCATTTCCTATTTATCTTTTGCAGAGGTTTACAAAAATTTTTAGAATTGTATATATAGACTTTAGAATTTTCTTCAGGGATGGCTACCTTTATATAAAGTAAATACATAAAGGTCTTAAAATTTGTTGCGGATTACTTTCAAAGCAAAATCGAACAAAATATTGTCAGGACGCACACAACGTGTGTAGGCGCAGCTAGTTTCTAATAAATTATTACACCTTTGATATCTCGCTTTTAATGCATGAATGCTGAAAAAGCCACTAACTATATGGGTTCCTTTTCGTCGCTCTTTCTTTCGCATTGATTTCTAGTAACCAATTACGTAGTTATTTACAGCTACCTTAACTTCATTGAGTCTCATTTTGCTTTTAGTTTTGAGTATAGTATTTTCAAACTGTCCTCTAGCAACTGACGACCTTCTTCCTCATAACAGATTCTCTTTCCTGATTTCAAACTATTGACCTTATTCCTCATAACCGAAACTTTCCTATTTGCAATATTTGGCCTTATCGTTAGCATCTTCATTTAATAAGTATCTTAAACTTGGTCCTAATGGCTTAAGGTATTCTGATTATATCCGAGACTCAGGAGTTCCTTAAGAGATTAATCCGTTCTTCTCTTATGAGATTTGCTTGTCCATCCATGACGAATTCTTAAGATTCTGTTTTTTTTTCACAGAATTAAAATTCATAAAATTTCCGTAAGTAAAGCAGAACAGATGTCCACAAACTGGATAAGATAGCGATTTTTTAAGGGCTAACTAATATAATTTTTTATGTTATAATACATGTATTAAACAGGTAAACACATAAACGACAACAGGGTATCGACTACGACCTGTCACAACTAAAATATACACTTTAATATGAATACGATTATTTTGACGACGTCATAGGTTCATATCTACACGATCACCTTTGTGGTTGTAGCCAACTCAGCGGAAATGAGCAATGTGAGCTGAGGGAAAGGGAGAAAAATAATTTACTTTATTTTATTTAACAGAAGAAAATATCACAAAAATAAATTTTGTTTTATTTTTGGAAAAAGTTTTTTTATTTTTATAAAAATAAAATATGTTTTTCAAAATTTTTTTTTTATTTTCTTATAACTTTTCATTGCAAATTTAAAATTTATTCACATGAATTTCTTTTTATTTGTATGCATTAAATAAATATCATTTGATAAATATTTAAAATACATTGTCATAAAACTTTATTTAGAAATTATAAACTGAAAATTAACTTGATATTTTTAAAGGGAAAGTAACTGAACACTCATGACAATAAAGTTAGTAAAAAGGAAAAATTTTATATAGAAATAAGATAAGACAAGTTATTTAAGTTTCATAATTTTGTTTACTCTCATGCAATATAATTGTGCAATTATTTATATTGTATAAAAAAATCGTCTCAGTGTATGCCACATTAGAAGAGTAAAAATCTAAAGACTTTTGATTTTAATTTCATAATTAAGAAGCGATGGTTATCGCTTTTGTGTTGTTATAGTGTTAAAAGTTGCACCGCACCGTATGTTATTTGAAGTTATTGTGCCACTTATTGAATAGTATAAGATATGATATGGCAACCATTTCCCATGTTCTGGTAAACATCTGTAAATTATTGCTTGATCTATTGGCAGTGATTTTGCAAGTACGAACAAAGCTTTTAATTTAATTCATCCTCAAACTTGTTCGCCTGGCAGGGACGCTTTTTATTATGTACACCGAAATCGCTATTTTTAAATCGTCTAAGCCACTTACGTCTGGTAACCTCAGAGCATAATCTCCATAAACTTTTACCATAATATTATGTTCCGCAGCGATTTCTTTAAAAAATAAAAACGGACAAAACTTGCTACAAATGCTGCTTTTTAGGAGCAAAACTCATCGTCCACATATATATTATATTCTTTACCACAGGTGCAAAGGATATACATATAGAAAGTTATCATTCATTTAGTTTCTACAATATTAATTTCCGACCCCATAATTTATATATATTCTGGATCCTTATACATAGAGAAGTTGAGTTAGCGGTGTCCGTCTGTGACTGTGTTCAACTTTGCCAAGGCATCAGAAGTGATACAGAAAATTAAAGCCCACCAGTCTGCCAGGCAAAGTTTCGAAAATTTGGCTATTGCAATGCAGCAGAATCAGACCATTCCATTCGAGACTGCGGGTTAGAAACCACGCTTACCTATATTTTTTTTCAAATTTTTCAGGTTGTTGTAATTTTTTTCGTTTGTAATGATTTTCGTTTACTTTTATTTGTTGCTAAATATGTATTAGACGGCGACGAATATATCACATATAGATCTCGGGTGGCAATAACCCCCTCGGAAGGGCGTTTGTTTTTATTTAGATTGATAGGTTTTACTGCTTTGATTTATTTTAAATGCCTTTATAAAAAGCAATAAATATAGAAGATGCTGATAGACCCATGAATGGTCTCAGACAATATTGATTGCAGGACGGTCCTACTGAGCCAATGGGAAGGGCACGAGCCCTTTCCGGGAGGAGGTGGTTGTTTGGGAAAAATTTTAAGTTCGGTTTTCTTCGGTTTTGTTCCTTTTATTTTAATTTACTTAGGTCTGACCATTTTAGTACCAATGATTACAGCGCGGACCAACATAAACCGGGGTGTGGGGCGGCCAGAATCCTCTTCTTGCAATATTGGATTCGTTTTCTTCTGGTTTTTATGCCCTTTTTGCTTCGATTATGGTCACACAAAAAAGACACAAATTAAACTCAGCAGCAGCAGATCAATAAGGCGTGGTGAAGGGTATATAAGATTCGGCACGTCCGAATATGGTACTCTCTCACAATGACACACCCTAGCAGTTTTATTGCTTATGCTCATTTTAAAGCTAATGGGAAAAATCGTAATTCTTATAGAAGATAAAAAGACAAACATGAGTGGCCGTCATTTTGTAGTTCTAAGATACTTGCAATTAGTTCTAAGGGGTCTTTGATTTGGAGACAAACTCAGTACTTCGCAAATATTCAAACTTAGAAGAATTTTGTTATCAACAAATTTTGAAAACATAAAACAAGCAATATAATCTTAGAAAATAATGCAGATTCCTGTAAAATTAAGCTTTTTAATACTTGCAATGTTTATGGCTTTTCAAGCAACAGTAAGTAAAGAATCAAGAAAGAATAAAAACAAATTTTTATTGAAAATTTCATTGTATGTAACAATTTTTTATTTTTTAAATATTTTTTAGTTTTCTGTTCCTCGAGGGGCCAATGATGAATTAAAAGAGTGGAAAATGCCCAAGCGCAAAACGTTTGGTGTTAAGCCTAAATATCATCCATATGGTAACGATATGATTCTCCACAAAAACCCGGTTGAGGGTAACACGGATTATTAACTTGTTTTTAAAAGTTTTTTTTTCAGAATTCTTAACGAAAATTAATAAAAAAAAATATGAAAATTTTATGTAAAAATATAAATAATATTCATTAAAATATTTTCGGTTTATAAGAAAATATTTGTATGAAAATCTGTACCAGAAACCTTTCGTAAAACCAAAAATAATTTTTATGAATGTGGTCGCAAACATTTAAGCAAGAAAATCTAAGAAATAAAAAAAAGAATAATTAAAATAATTATGTGTTTTAATTAGTTTTATGCTCAACTACTGCTTATAGTAAACTATTACTTCCATCATAATACTGTCATTAAGTATTTAATTAATATACCATATTTTTCTCCGAGCGTTTTAAACAAACTTCAGCTCACAATAATCAATATTCATGTATAAAAACAAATTAGAAAAACTATAACCAAGTGTTGCTTGGAAAAACAATAACAAAAACATTGAACATCTATCTAAAAAAGGACCTAGAAAGAATTTCTTAACTACAATAGTTTTCTTAATACCCTTTGTCTCTACATTTCCTAGTGCAAGTATTCAGAGTATTTGGTTTATTTGTTTGTATCTTGTCGTATCTTGTGTAGTCCATCGGAGTCAGTTAAATGATGTGTAATCGTCTTATATACACTTGAATGCCTTTTGGCTTCCAATACTTGCAAAATATTTTAAATTTGTATAACAACACTCAAACTCTTATACACCACACTTTCAAATTATAAGTATCTTTTTGGGGTATAAATGGCAACAATTAAAGGAAACTAAAGGCAACAAAAAATTGAGTTTTCCCAAGTGACGAAATAAATACAAACAAACATATATGTATAAGAGTGCGTGTGAGCTTTAAATAGGCTGACCTCAGAAGTATTTACAGACAGACTGACAAAGGGACAGACAAAACCTTTCAATACCTTTAACTTTAAATTCAATGTAGTAAATAATATTTCTTTGTTTTCCATTATAAAATGGCAGTCAAGAGTTCTTCTTTATGATCAACTGCTTGATTTTGTGCAAATAGTTCATAAAGTTTTTTGTGAAATTAACGAGACCAACTATTGGCTAAGAAGGTTTGAAGGCATTTTAAGTTAAAATAAAAATTTATCACAGTAGAAGTATTTTCAAAAGTAACGAAATTAGTAAAAGAATACTAAAGTATATTCCGTATAAGAGATCAAGGTTAAATTGCATAATACTCGTAGAAGTAATTTACTTATACGAGTGTTTTTTGGTATTTTCTTTTTAGTATTCAGAAAAAAAAAATATAAGTAGTTAAAAAATATAAGAAAATTTGTATACGTATAGGAAGGATTATAAATAAAATAAGGTTGTAATAGTACGGAAACATAAGTAAACAAAAAGAATAATATAAATGTAATATCGTAGTTAAACTTATAAATAGTATAAGAATTATAACTACTTATGGAATAAATACCATTAAAACATTAAGTATTATAAAAAGTTTGAAACGTAAAAGTTGTATTTAGAACATAAAAGGAATCTACAATTAGCATAAAGCACGTTTCACACTATAACACTGAGTATTACCCCGTCTAAATTAGGCATAAAATGATAAACACTAACATATGTTAGTGTTAAATACAGACTAGCCATTTATAGACAATTTTTTGTAAAAATTTTAGCGATATTTTTTGTAAAAATTTTATAGAAATTTTTTTTGCAAAAATTTTATAGAAAATTTTTTTTGCAAAAATTTTATAGAAAATTTTTTTTGCAAAAATTTTATAGAAAATATTTTTCTAAAATTTTATAGAAAATTTTTTTGTAAATATTTTATAAAAAATGTTTTTGTAAAAATTTTATAGAAAATTTTTTTGTAAATATTTTATAAAAAATGTTTTTGTAAAAATTTTATAGAAAATTTTCTGGTAAAAATTTTATAGAAAATTTTCTGGTAAAAATTTTATAGAAAATTTTCTGGTAAAAATTTTATAGAAAATTTTCTGGTAAAAATTTTATAGAAAATTTTCTGGTAAAAATTTTATAGAAAATTTTCTGGTAAAAATTTTATAGAAAATTTTCTGGTAAAAATTTTATAGAAAATTTTCTGGTAAAAATTTTATAGAAAATTTTCTGGTAAAAATTTTATAGAAAATTTTCTGGTAAAAATTTTATAGAAAATTTTCTGGTAAAAATTTTATAGAAAATTTTCTGGTAAAAATTTTATAGAAAATTTTCTGGTAAAAATTTTATAGAAAATTTTCTGGTAAAAATTTTATAGAAAATTTTCTGGTAAAAATTTTATAGAAAATTTTCTGGTAAAAATTTTATAGAAAATTTTCTGGTAAAAATTTTATAGAAAATTTTCTGGTAAAAATTTTATAGAAAATTTTCTGGTAAAAATTTTATAGAAAATTTTCTGGTAAAAATTTTATAGAAAATTTTCTGGTAAAAATTTTATAGAAAATTTTCTGGTAAAAATTTTATAGAAAATTTTCTGGTAAAAATTTTATAGAAAATTTTCTGGTAAAAATTTTATAGAAAATTTTCTGGTAAAAATTTTATAGAAAATTTTCTGGTAAAAATTTTATAGAAAATTTTCTGGTAAAAATTTTATAGAAAATTTTCTGGTAAAAATTTTATAGAAAATTTTCTGGTAAAAATTTTATAGAAAATTTTCTGGTAAAAATTTTATAGAAAATTTTCTGGTAAAAATTTTATAGAAAATTTTCTGGTAAAAATTTTATAGAAAATTTTCTGGTAAAAATTTTATAGAAAATTTTCTGGTAAAAATTTTATAGAAAATTTTCTGGTAAAAATTTTATAGAAAATTTTCTGGTAAAAATTTTATAGAAAATTTTCTGGTAAAAATTTTATAGAAAATTTTCTGGTAAAAATTTTATAGAAAATTTTCTGGTAAAAATTTTATAGAAAATTTTCTGGTAAAAATTTTATAGAAAATTTTCTGGTAAAAATTTTATAGAAAATTTTCTGGTAAAAATTTTATAGAAAATTTTCTGGTAAAAATTTTATAGAAAATTTTCTGGTAAAAATTTTATAGAAAATTTTCTGGTAAAAATTTTATAGAAAATTTTCTGGTAAAAATTTTATAGAAAATTTTCTGGTAAAAATTTTATAGAAAATTTTCTGGTAAAAATTTTATAGAAAATTTTCTGGTAAAAATTTTATAGAAAATTTTCTGGTAAAAATTTTATAGAAAATTTTCTGGTAAAAATTTTATAGAAAATTTTTTGGTAAAAATTTTAAAGAAAATTTTCTGGTAAAAAAAAAATTTTATAGAAAATTTTCTGGTAAAAAAAAAATTTTATAGAAAATTTTCTGGTAAAAAAAAAAATTTATAGAAAATTTTCTGGTAAAAAAAAAATTTTATAGAAAATTTTCTGGTAAAAAAAAAAATTTATAGAAAATTTTCTGGTAAAAAAAAATTTTATAGAAAATTTTCTGGTAAAAAAAAATTTTATAGAAAATTTTCTGGTAAAAAAAAATTTTATAGAAAATTTTCTGGTAAAAAAAAAATTTTATAGAAAATTTTCTGGTAAAAAAAAAATTTTATAGAAAATTTTCTGGTAAAAAAAAAATTTTATAGAAAATTTTCTGGTAAAAAAAAAATTTTATAGAAAATTTTCTGGTAAAAAAAAAATTTTATAGAAAATTTTCTGGTAAAAAAAAAATTTTATAGAAAATTTTCTGGTAAAAAAAAAAAATGTTATAGAAAATTTTCTGGTAAAAAAAAAATGTTATAGAAAATTTTCTGGTAAAAAAAAAAATGTTATAGAAAATTTTCTGGTAAAAAAAAAAATGTTATAGAAAATTTTCTGGTAAAAATTTTATAGAAAATTTTCTGGTAAAAATTTTATAGAAAATTTTCTGGTAAAAATTTTATAGAAAATTTTCTGGTAAAAATTTTATAGAAAATTTTCTGGTAAAAATTTTATAGAAAATTTTCTAGTAAAAATTTTATAGAAAATTTTCTGGTAAAAATTTTATAGAAAATTTTCTGGTAAAAATTTTATAGAAAATTTTTGTTGTAGAAATTTTATAGAAAATTTTTGTTGTAGAAATTTTATAGAAAATTTTTGTTGTAGAAATTTTATAGAAAATTTTTGTTGTAGAAATTTTATAGAAAATTTTTGTTGTAGAAATTTTATAGAAAATTTTTGTTGTAGAAATTTTATAGAAAATTTTTGTTGTAGAAATTTTATAGAAAATTTTTGTTGTAGAAATTTTATAGAAAATTTTTGTTGTAGAAATTTTATAGAAAATTTTTGTTGTAGAAATTTTATAGAAAATTTTTGTTGTAGAAATTTTATAGAAAATTTTTGTTGTAGAAATTTTATAGAAAATTTTTGTTGTAGAAATTTTATAGAAAATTTTTGTTGTAGAAATTTTATAGAAAATTTTTGTTGTAGAAATTTTATAGAAAATTTTTGTTGTAGAAATTTTATAGAAAATTTTTGTTGTAGAAATTTTATAGAAAATTTTTGTTGTAGCAATTTTATAGAAAATTTTTGTTGTAGAAATTTTATAGAAAATTTTTGTTGTAGCAATTTTATAGAAAATTTTTGTTGTAGAAATTTTATAGAAAATTTTTGTTGTAGCAATTTTATAGAAAATTTTTGTTGTAGAAATTTTATAGAAAATTTTTGTTGTAGAAATTTTATAGAAAATTTTTGTTGTAGAAATTTTATAGAAAATTTTTGTTGTAGAAATTTTATAGAAAATTTTTGTTGTAGAAATTTTATAGAAAATTTTTGTTGTAGAAATTTTATAGAAAATTTTTGTTGTAGAAATTTTATAGAAAATTTTTGTTGTAGAAATTTTATAGAAAATTTTTGTTGTAGAAATTTTATAGAAAATTTTTGTTGTAGAAATTTTATAGAAAATTTTTGTTGTAGAAATTTTATAGAAAATTTTTGTTGTAGAAATTTTATAGAAAATTTTTGTTGTAGAAATTTTATAGAAAATTTTTGTTGTAGAAATTTTATAGAAAATTTTTGTTGTAGAAATTTTATAGAAAATTTTTGTTGTAGAAATTTTATAGAAAATTTTTGTTGTAGAAAAATTGTGTTGTAGAAATTTTATATTTTTTTTATAAAAATTTTATCGAAAATTTGTTGTAAAAGTTTTATCGAAAATTTTTTGTAAAAATTTGTCGAAAGTGTTTTGTAAACATTTTTTCGAAAATTTTTAATAAACTTTTAATAAAAATCAGCAGAAAATCTTTACCAACAAACAAAAAATCAGCCCTCGCAGGGGTTATTTATCCCCCGGAGATCTGTATGCACTCCTAGCGAATATTTATTTAACAAAAAAAGCAAAAGAGAAGCATTATAACCGAAAAAATAAAAATAACTTGAAAAAATATAGTTGGGCGTGGTTTTTTGCCCGCAGCCTCAAATGGAATGGTCTGATGTTGCTGAATTGCAATAGCAAAATTTTCAAAACTATGAATGGCAGATTGGTGGGCTTACATTTTTTGTATCTCTCCTGGTGCCTTGGCAAAGTTGATTTTAACCCGAAACCAAACGGATAGACAGATATCGCTAAATCAACTTCTCTATGTATAAGGATCTAGAAATAAAATTTGTTGAAATTAATATTTTAGAAATTACACACGGAATAACAAACTTATACTCGTATATACCGCTGAAGGGTATAAAAATATAAATATTTAGGTGAAAAATGCTAATTTGCTATTATTTTGAAGTCTCATTAAACTGCTGCCGGTCATGTTAATTTATTTTGTAAGATTTAACCAAACACACTTCTTTCTTTAAAGTTCCCTGCATATGCCTGAATGTGTCGAAAACTTTAATTTACAATTAATTCAGGCGTGAATAATAAACCACAAGAAAACAAACCTACACCACCAAATACTCATTCATACTACACATATTTACTCCCGCTACTTTTTAAATTATACTCTTTTTTACAGAAGAAAAATGAAAGTGTTTCTTACACACATTGTTTTGTTATTTCAAGAGCATAGAGAGGAAGGAAGGAGTCTTCATCAACTTTGCTTACAACTAAATTTCTTGTTATACTGTGCAATAAAGAAAAAAAACTTTTGCCACACTTGATTAAAAATATTAACTCGTTTACAAAATTCTTTAATTTATTGAAAAGTTTTCTCTGTTGAAATCTCTAGCAATGAATAATAATTTTGTTTTTGGTTTGGGTTTTACCAAGAGGTGGCTGGAGTTGGCAACTAATATATTGTTTCCCTATTAAATTGATCACGTTTAAAGTCCAGTCAGCTAGACTATTCAATAGAATACAAAGGATTTAAAAGGACTATTCATACATGTGTACGAGTATATGGTATAAATAAATACCATCCATTGTGAATTTTAAGTGTGGGCCATCGCAATTTTAATTTTTTTGCTTTATGCAGTGTTGAGGATGTTAAGTATTTTGTGCTTTTATGGGTTGTGTTGAGTACCTCTAAATGGCCAATTTCTATAGGATATTGTTTAATGAAAAGTCAGTTAGAATAATGGTTGTTAATTGATTGTTTAAATTTAATCAAGATTTTTTTCTCTCTTATTGAAAAAATATAAGTTTCGGTAGTCTGACGTTTTTTATTAAAGATAAAATAAAGATTAAAAGACATAAAAACATTAACGTGAAAAATTATCACGGGGCTAAAGTACAATATAATTAAATATTTGGAAAAGTAAATAATAATATTTTATATTAATATAACAATATTATAATAAACTGCAAAAACACAATTGTTTAGCAAGATAACAATACACTTGGGGGATGTTAGTGTAGAATTCAAATAGTATACTATGGGCTGTGCCCGCCATGTCGTAGGCGTCCTGACAATATTTTGAGACTATTATATATTTTCTTTATATAGAGGTACCCATCACTGGGTGGTTAAACAAAATACTAAAATTATTGCAGAGTTCTGTAATTAGTGTTTAAAATTTTCCGCTGGTAAAAATAAAAGGTGCTGCCAAGTTTGCAGCACCAATGAATCGGTCAACTTGCGTATTTTTAATACTTTTTCTCTAATTTCTCTTGGAAATGAGATTTTTTAACGGGAAAAAAGTACCCTAATTTTGAATCAAGCTACTCAGGTACTTTATTAAAGTTAAGCCAGTAGTTTTTATGCGATGCGAACACAGACAGACAGACTAAAATTCTAAAAATTACTGTTTTGTATTCCATTTCGATTACTGGCAGCACCAGAAACAAAATTTTTAAAAAACATTTTATGTACAGAAATGGTCTTGTTACAGTTTTAATATATATTTAGATAATAAAGGGTGGTTAAATTTTAAGGAGCCGATCTTGATTTTGAATAAAACACAAATTATTTAGGAAATTATTGTCATTCCTTTTTATTTTGATAATATTTGTATGGTTCAATTATGTATGGAACAAAATATCGGCCTAATGACCGCCGCGACCTCGGCAGCACAACTCCATCCGATGCTCCAAATTTTCCATGACGCTGAGGCATAATTGAAGTTCTATGCCGAAATGTCTCATCCTTTAGCTCTTAAATTGTTGCTGGCTTATAGACGTACACCTTTTCTTTCAAATAACCCCAAAGAAAGAAATCCAACGGTGTCAATTCACATGATTTTGGCGGCCAAATGACATCGCCACTACGTGAGATAACACGGCCATTGAATTTGTCGCGCAAAGCCATTGTTTCCTAAGCTGTGTGGCAAGTGGCAGCGTCCTTTAAAACCACATACCGTTCACATCCAAAAATAAATTAATATATATATATATATAAACATGTATATATATATAAACATGTATGTGTGTACATATCAGGTTTATTGCAAATGCACATTTTGAAGCTAATTATAAAAGACGTAATTCATATAAAAGATAAAAAGATTGCACTATGCATGTGACCGTCAGTTTTGCAGATAACCAAATCTTTAAATACTTGCATTCTGAGTCCTAAAGTTGATTCGATTTGCAGACGAAGTCAGTATTTCAAAAATATTTAAACTAAGAAGAATTTCGTTATCAACTTGAAAAATATATTCTAATAAAATAATGCAGATTCCTTTAAAATTAACCCTTTTAATATTTTCAATGCTGATGCTTTTTCAAACAGCAGTAAGTAAAGAGTCTTGAGAAAAATAAAAGTAATTTTTTATTTAACAAATATTTTCTAGTTTTCTGTTCCTGTAGAGATAAATCGTGTTTTAGAATGTAAAAATATACCCAAATGCATATCACCAGGTCGTAAGCCTTTAGAGATTCCATATGGTAATGATATGCTCTTCTACAAAAATCCTGTTGATGGCAAAACTAATGTTTAACTGGAGTTTTAAAAATATTTTTATTTTAGAATTCTTTCGTTAAGAATTTTTTTCAGTTAAAAATTTTTTTTAAAGAAAGTTTTATTTTTGGAAATATGTATAAATAAAAAAGGTCATATTCATAAAAAAATATTTTCTGTTTATAAAAGGTTTATTACACAATTTTTGTAAATTTAGTAAATTTAAAGTTTGTTCGATAAACCTTTCGTAAAACAAAAACAGTTTTTATGAATGTGTTCTTTAACATTTAAGCAAGAAAATGTAAAAATAAAAAAGGGCAAATAAAAGAAGTATGTGTTTTTTTACTTTTGATCATTGTGTTTTCAAACTGTCGACTGGCAACTGCCGACTTTCTTTCTCATAACAGAGTGTTTGTCTTGATTTCCAACTGTTTCCCATATCATCTGCATAAGGCCAAGTAAAGGCTACCGTCTACAACCTGACCAAACTAAAATATACGGTTTTGTATATTTATATTTTGTATTTTGTATATTTGACGCCTTCATAGCTACACGATCACCGTTTTGGCTGTAGGATAATTATTATTTTTGAAAAAGATACTGAGCAATGAGAGCTGAGGGAGAAGAAGACACAAAATAATTTATAATATTTTATTTTATTTTATTTAAGAGAAGAAAATAACACAAAATTAAAAAAATTACAATCAAGACAATTACAATCAAGCAAAACTAAATTTTGTTTTGACGTGATAAAATTTCCATTTCTAATAAATAATTTCTTGAAAATCAAATTTCGTGTTAAAAAACTTTCTTTTGTTTTCTTATATCTTTTTATTGTAAACTTAAGCCTTTTTATTTTTATTTCTACGTTTTGAATAAATATCATTTAATAAATATTTAAAATACATCCTCGTAAAACTTAATTTAAAAACTAACTGTGCCCACACACTGTGTGTGCGTCCTGAAAATATTTTGTTGGATTTTGCTTTGAAAGTAATCCACACCAAATTTTAAGGCTGTTACGTACTTAGTTTATATAAAGGTACCCATCCCTACATAAAATTCTAAAAATTATTGCAAAGCTCTGTAAAAGTGTTTGAAATATTTTAATAACAATTCAATCCCGGAAAGTAAAAAATACAAATCAAATAAAAAAAGTATCCTATATTGGAATGGGGATACTAAGGAGGTACCTCACAAAATTTTGTTGAAATCCATCCTGTAGTTTTTACGTGATGCGAACACTAAAAAAGAAAGACAGACAGGAAATGATTTTCAATTTATTATATGCGTGTATCATTGGCGTGGAAAGGCCATTCTAGGGAGGCAATGTCACCTCCAGATTTGTTATTTGAAGTAATTGTGCCACTTATTGAATAGTAAAAGACATAACAACAATAATATGAATTATACTACAAAATTATATTTCGTAATGTAATAATGTATTAAACAAATGTTTTGGTAATATTGTGGTAATATCATTTCAGAAATGAAAATTGTCTTTAAACGCATGACACGAGCAATGCTTTTAATTCTTTATCATTAAACATGTTCGGCTGGTAGGGAGGCTTTTTATCTTGTACATCGAAATCGACACTTTTTAAACGCGCATGTTAAAGCTAATAAAAAAATCGTAATTCTTAGAAGAGATAAAAAGACTAGAGAGTTGAGAAATCTGTACATCTTGTAGGCAAACCAGTTCCTATCATTTTCAGACAAACTCACTACTTTTACAATATTCAAAATTAGAGGTACTTTGTTAGCAAGACATTTTGTAAAAATAAAGACAAATAATGCAGCATCCTTTAAAATTAACTTTTTTAATATTTTCACTGTTGATGCTTTTTCAAACCGCAGTAAGTAAAGAAACAAGAAAAAATTAAAATAATTTTTTATTTAATAAATATTTTTTAGTTTTCTGTTCCTGTAGGCAGCAATGGTGAAATAAAAGACTCAATGAAAAGGCCCAACGGCAAATCGCCAGATGTTAAACCCAAAGATATAACATATAGTAACGGTATGCTCTTTCACAAATATCCTTTTCATGGCAACACTGGTTTTTAAATGGTTTTTAAATGGTTTTTAAATAATTTTTCAAAGTAGTTTTTTTTAAATTCTTAACGAAAACTAACAATAAAAATTAATTTTTTTTCAAAATATAAATATTAAAGGACATACATTTGTAAATGAAAATTTGTTCTATAAATATTTTAAAAAACAGAAATAGTAGTTTATATAAATTTGGTCTTAAATATTTAAGCAACATAATCTATAAAATAAAAAAGGATAACTAAAAGATGAATGTGTTATAATTAATTTTAATGGAATAATAGTCACATGTTTTATTTCTTAAGAGACAACTTGATATCTGACAACTACCTGATGTCTGTTTGTCAACCAACAAATCCTGATATTGAAGGCAACATTTAATATTTAACATGCTTTCATTTAAAAATATCACTTAAGAGAACATGCCAACATCCAATTCTAGTTAGAGACCTTCATAGCGATGTAAAATAACAATTTAACTAATATGGACTCTATATTTATAAATTCATATTCATAAAAAATATTTTCGGTTTATAAAAGGTTTATTAAACAACTTTTGTATGAAAATTACTTTTATATGACAAAAATATTTCTTATGAATTTGCCCGAAATAAAGGAAAATTTTAATAATTCCTGCCTGTGTATTCTCATTTTAAAATGGAAAATTTGTAAGTATATATAAAATTTAAATAACAGTATGTCATTCAATAATAGAGATGGAAAATTGAATTTTCGAAAAGAAATCATTCCTTTGAAATACTAAAAATAATACAACAAACTAGCCTTCTGTGTCTGTCTGCTTTTCGTTTGTGTTCGCATTACGTAAAAAGTACTGGATGGATTTTAATAAAATTTTGTGAGGAGGTACCCTTAGTATGCTGGTCCAAATATAGTATACCTTTTTTTCCGCAAAAGTATCTTATTTCCAAGAGAAAGTGGAGAAAACGAAGTGAAAACGCAATTTCCGGTTTAAAGGTACTGAAATTTTCGGTTTGAAACTGGGATATTTTCAACATGTTTAAACTCAACACGGTATTTGTTTCAACTTACCTTTTTATTTTTGAAAGTGGGATATTTTAAAAACTACTGCGTAACAGATGGTGCCAGTTGTATAAAATTTGTATTTAATTTGTATTTTTACTTTGTGGAATTAGATTGTTATTAAAATATTTTAAACACCTCTTATAGAGGTTTACAATAATTTTTTGAATTTTAGAATTTTTTTTATAAATTTTAGAATTTTATCCAGGGATGGTTACCTTTATATAAAGAGAATACATAAACCATAACTGAAGCACTATAAAAATAAGAGTCTTTTAACTCGTGTGGAATACTTTCGAAGCAAAATCGAGCAAAATATTGTCAGGACGCCCACGACGTGGCGGGCACTGCTAGTTTTATTAATAGTAGTAAAAGTTAATTATTTAATATTATGCTAATTACCCATAACGTTTTATAATAAAAATGCAATTTATTTGTTGGGGGAAAAGAGCTAGTCCCTATACTTATTTCACTGGTTGCTCAGGCCAGATCATCAGGAAACCTTTTTCCTAATTTTAAAGAAGCCAAAAATACTTTATAAGTAATAAAATTCTACAAAACACAATGAGAATTATGCATGTTAATAGAATAATATTACAGAATATTAAAGCTTCAACAAAACACCAACAAACAAACCACGTTTTTATTTTTCCTTACAGTCCTTCTACAATTGGATGGTTTTTTGCCATCTCTGCATGCAGACGTAAGGTGTGATGAAAAGCATACACAAGTTAATTTTGTTCTCGCAAGAGAATCGAAAAAAAAAACACAAGTGTTGCCAAGGTTTGCACAAGCAGTTGCATATTTAGTTATTAATAAAATTTTTGGAAATTTAAATATTAATTATTTAATATTATGCTAATTACCCATAACGTTTTATAATAAAAATGCAAAAAGTTTAGGCTGAAATGAAACAAAGACATTATCATTAACCAATGGCTAAAGAAGTCCAAAGCATCATCATTTGCCTGATCACGCACAGACAGACAATTATTGAAAATTTCGAAGTCTACGATTGTCTGCGCTACCTCCCAAGCTTTCATAAAGATAATCTGATTTGCAAAGTAATTCTCATTGAAACAAACATATGATGAGTATGAAGGCTGATGATAGTGAAGTGTTAACTATAAATCTGTTTTATGATTTTTTTCAAGAGGCATGACCCCTTTAATAAAACTGTCACATTGGTATACTTTAACGCTCGAGAGCCGTTTGTAGAATTTGTTAAAAACTAGCTACTAATTTCTGAATAACTCTCAAACTATTAACAAGATGAAATAGTAATCAGATCCCTCTTCCGTTTCTTTTTATAAATCGGTAACCCGTTGTCGGCGTTTTATGGGCCATATTAGTCATGCCTGTTAAAAAAAATCCTGTACGTGATTGAGAAAAGCTGAATTTTTTTTTATTAAGCATCTTAATCTTTTTTAATTCGTTTTATTTTTACGAAAAAAAAAACATTTTTGCAGACCAGTGGTATTAAACGATACAGTTTTGTTTTAGAAAAGATTTAGATAAAAACTAAATTAAGCAAAACAACATTTATAAAAGATTAGCAAATGATAAGATTTGTTATCTTCCGAATTGTCTAGAGATAAAAATTAATTTGGAAAATTTTAGAAACTTAAAAATCTATTGCAGATAAGCATTTGGCATTCAGTGAATTATGTAAATTTAGAAGTGGTTTTTTAAAAGCACTTATAAATTGTATAAGTTCTTCAGCCTACGGATAGAGCATACATTTAGGCGCTGTATATTGAGCTGGGCCAGTTTTTTTAATCAACTCGCTTAGTTTTTACCCCTTGATAACTTTCTTTTCTCTTGTCACAAAATGATGAAAATTAAAAATCAAAGATAGGTTAGGTAAAATAGGTTAACCTAAAGAAAAAGATTTCCAGAGATGTGAAGTTCTAATAATTGCAGATTCGCACAAAAACATCAATGTGAAAATAAGTCTCCATAGAAAAAATTCGGCCGTTGGAAGTATTGAGATTTAAATGACATCCAAGGGCTGGCTTAAATGTCCTCTCTATAATTGATTCGTGCCAAGCAAGAACTTGGATCTCATTTTGTTTTCAGTATTTTAAAGAAAAGAATTTCACAATTATGTATATTTTGGTGCGGATAATGTCCTAAGCGATAATTTTCAGATTGAATACACTTATAAGTCGACTTGCTTTAGTACGAATTTGAATTCGTTACAGAAAGATCTGCGTAAGCGGTTAAGCTATGGCTAGCTAGAACCATTATATGTTTTCGGTAATAAATTAAGTTTGTGATGAACATCTTGTAGTTGTTTTACCCATTACTATGCTCACGATAAATTTGATCATTAAATAATTACTACGGACACAAAATGCAACATGATGGCCAAACATCAAAATGTAACCAAAGTTTTCTGAGTATTCCAAAAAGAAATCCATTATTTTTGCGTGATATTCATGACTTTATTCAAAATGTTTCGGATTGTCCTATTTAGTTTAAATAAGCACCGTTTTGTTGCAAAATTTGTTGTCATTTAGAGGTAGGTTTCATAAAGCCTCTCCATATAGAAGTCTTGGTCCTTAATGGCGAAAAACTCTAGTAATCGATTTTGATCCCAATTTCTAATCAGTCAAGAAGTTTTTCAATACGAGAAAAAGGCGGTGATCACTTGGTGACAGGTCCGGACTATATGGTGGATGCATCAAAACTTCCTAACCAAGCTCCCTGAGTTTCTGGCGAGTTTCTATAGACTTGTGTGGCCTGGCGTTGTTGGCCAATTCGGGCCGTTTCTGGACAATCGTTAGCTTAGAAATGGTTCAGTTGTTGACAGTAGAGATCTAAATTTAGTGTTTGGCCGTACGGAAGCAAGTCATAATAAACGATTCCCTTCCAGTCCCACCAAATACACAATAGAACCTTCCTGGTTGTTAGTCCAGGAAGGTTTAGCCACCGTTTGAGCTGCTTCACCGCTCTTTGACTACGATCGTTTTCGCACAATATTGTCGTAGTTGACCCATTTCTTATCCCTAGTTACCATTCGTTTAAGAAATGGATCGTTTTCATTCCGTTTGGCCAAAGTTTCGCAGACGGAAATTCGATTAATCATGTTTTTTTGTGTCAATTGGCGTGGCCCCCAAACATTGAGCTTCTTTTTAAATCCAACATTGCGCAAATGATTTAAAACCATTTTATGGTCGACCTTTAGCTCCCGGACGATGCTACGATTACCAATATTCCGGTCAACTTCGATTATTTCTATGATTTTATCGACATTTTCGACGACAGGCCTGCCTGTGGAGGTGCAACTTTAACATCAGAAATGCCTAAACGTAATCGACGAATCCAAAATTGCACATAATTAGTTGTTATAGTATCGACACCATAGACACCATTCACATTCACAATTCAGCCGCCTGGCTTGCATTTTCGCCTTTATCAAAGAAACATTGTGAAATTTACCGAAATTTCTCTTTGTTGACTTCCATTTTTAATACCCTGAACATAAATTTGAAAGTTTTTGATCAATACTTTACGCGATATCATTCACTATAGCCATTTCTTTTTCCCCTACCAATGATATTATTAAAAAAACAAAATATATTAAGTTTATTCGTTTGTAACCAAAGTCTGACTTTAAAGCAAACAAATTATGTTTGGAAAGGGTGTAAAACTGGTAACTTATAGGGAGGAGTGGGTTGTATGCTGGGTTGAAAAACGGCTTAGGCGACATCGTCATTATCTATTACATAATGTCTATGTCTGCAAAAAAACAGTACTACAAATTTTATATAAAGTTTGACTTGTGTTACTATGTCAAGGATAAGCAGGCCTGTGTCCTTTTTCCTGATTCGGTGTCACTCTCGCCTCTGGAAGAGTTTTTTTCGTGCTGTATTCGATTTATGACATCCATTCGATTTTGTTGTCAACTATACATACTATGAAGTGAACTACTGAATGACCTTTGTTACCTTCGTCGTGGTTGAGTATCACTGAAACACTGGTGGTCTGGTGGTGGAGTAATACTAAAACTCAAGAAAAACCAAAAAAATTTAAAAATGAAAAGTTTGGATTGATTGCCCTGAACGAATACAAAAAGAAAAAACCTTAAAGAAATGAAGTTAAAGGTGATCATTATATATTCTTTGAACATTGTTATTTGATGTAAGAGAGATGATACTCGTGGAGACTAGTACTACTCTGGGAGGATATGTGGGAAATGCTTTATTTCTTCATGACTAGATGGAGGGAGGGAGGTAATGTTTTATCTCTTTGGCAATATTAAAAACTCCTGATAGTCAAAATCGAGAGTTGATAGCTCGATGGCATATTTAATTAATTTTAATTATAATTATATTTAATTATAACATGTGTTTGATATGTAAAGTGTAAAAAATATAATCACTCATATGCTGTTTTATTTTATCATTTTATATGGGCAGGAATTAGAACATAATAAAACATAATAAAAGTTAAGCAAAGTTGCATATTCATAAACTTTTGAATATTTATGTGAAGGTTAGCGTTAATATTTAAAATCTTAATTGTTTAATTACATTTTAATGAGCTGATAAGAACTCCAAATAGTTAAGATAATACATGAGGCCACCATTTTGCAAGATATATAGACCAATCTTAAGATTCTCATACTTGGTTTATAAGGTTAACTGATTTGCAAATGAAATCAGTATCTTACAAATATTCAAACTAAGAAGTACTTTTTCCAAAAGTTTGAAAATAATTTGTTATCAACACATTAAACAAAAAATCAAGTAAAAACAAGAACAATGTATATTCCAAAGAAATTAAGCTTTTCAATGTTCCTAATGTTGATGTTAATTCAAACAGCGGTAAGTATTAAAGCAAAAAAATATATATATATTTAAACAAATAATTGTCTTCAACAAAAAATTATAGATTTCCGTTCCTGTTGAAACCAATGCTGAATCCAAAGACGTACAGCCTAAACCTGATGCAAATCCCGTCGCATCCGACAAGAAGTTAAACGATATAGTAGATAAATTGTATCAAGATGAATTAGATCCTTCAGGCTATGAAACCTTTGCCCAAATAAATCCTCTTGAAAATTACAAGAATTTCACAGAATCATTGCAGGATTCAATTAAGGAAAAGTTAGCCGATGCTAAGGATAAAGTTGATGGTCTACTAACCCAATTAAGTCCAGTTGAAAACGCCAAGAAATTGAAAAATTTATTGGAAAAAGGTGTTGATAAGTTATCCAACATAAAGCCTCTGGAGACACTGAAAAATTCCACAGTGCAAGTGGCCAATTTATACAAGCAGCATTTATCTAATGTTAATGATAAGATTGATGATTTCATTTCCCAATTAAATGCTGAGGATAATGAAAATTAATAAAATAATAGAAGGAGTTTTAAGCATTGGCATCTACTCGTATATGGCAATTATATACTGCTTCAAATCAAAAATTAATTAATGTTAAGAAAAATTTGTAAATTTCTTTACAGAAAATTTTTGAAACATTAAGACGAAAAATATGCAATAAAAAAGGTTACTTAACCAAAAAAAAAAAAAAAAACAATTTTTTTAAAATAATTATTTCTTTGTAATACATAAGGTTAGTTTGAAGTCAGGTTTTGTTGGTAGATACTTGATTACTTGAAAATAAGAAAAAACAAGTAAGAGTGCTATATTCGGCCAAGCCGAATATTATATACCCTTCACCATAGTAATGTTAAATAATCCCTTACTTTGTTATGTTTCCCAATTTCACAATAATATACATTCGTTTTTTACTTTTATGATTGTAAAAATTTTACGAAATTTTTTTGTAAAAATTTTATCGAAAACTTTTTGTAAAAATTTTATAGAAAATTTTTTGTAAAAATTTTATCAAAAAATGTTTTTTAAAATTTTATCAAAAAATGTTTTTTAAAATTTTATTGAAAATTTTTTCGCAAAAATTTTATCAAAAGTTTTCTGTAAAAATTTTATCGAAAATTTTTTGTAAAAATTTTATCGAAATTTGTTTGTAAAAGTTTTATCAAAAATATTTGTAAAAATTTTATCGAAAATTTTTTGTAAAAATTATATCGAAAATTTTTTGTAAAAATTTTATCGAAAATTTTTTGTAAAAATTTTATCGAAAATTTTTTTTAAAAATTTTATCGAAAATTTTTTGTAAAAATTTTATAAAAAACTTTTTGTAAAAAGTTTATCGGAAATTTTTTGTAAAAATTTTATTGAAAGTTTTTTGTAAAAATTTTATCAAAAGTTTGTTAAAATTTTATCGGTAAGTTTTTGTAAAAATTTTATCGAAAATGTTTGTTAAAACTTTATCGGAAATTTTTTGTAAATATTTAACGAAATTTTTTTTTTAATTTTATCGAAAATTTTTTTAAGAATTTTATCGAAAATTTTTTGTAAAAATTTTCTCGAAAACTTTTTCAAAATTTTTATCGGACATTTTTTTGTTAAAATTTTATCGAAAAATTTTTGTAAAAATTTTATCAAAAATTTTTTGTTAAAATTTGATTGAAAATTTAATCGAACATTTTTTTGTAAAGATTTTATCAAAATTTTTTTGTAAGAAATTTATTGAAATTTTCTTGTAAAAATTATATCAAATATTTTTGTTAAAATTTTATAGAAAATTTTTTGTAAAAATTTTGTCGAAAACTTTCTGTAAAATTTTTATCGAAAATTTTTTGGAAAAATTTTATTTTATTTATTTTTTGTAAAAATTTTTCCGATAATTTTTTTGTAAACGTTTTATCAAAAGTTCTTTGTTAAAATATTTCAGAAAATCAAAACTGAAAATGGGAAGGCATTATTTCTTCAACCAAAACTTCAGACGCTTAAAATTTTTGAAATTAGATAAAATTTAAGAAAATTACAAGCCTTAGAATTTTTCGAGTCCGAGATATGGCCTTATAAGCTCACTTCACCTCTTCAAGGTTCAGAGAAAGTCTGATATCTATTTAGAAGTTCCATATTTATTACCATTAATAAATGGTGACAAAGTGACACACTGTGACCAGTTAGCGAAAAGGAAGTAACACTTTCTAAGTCTGCCTGACGGTACAAATCTGTGTTGAATGGGGCAAGCTTTTGCAGTTAGAAGAATCTTTTATCGCAAGCAGTCCTTTTTTAATATTTGGAGTTTTATTTTATTGTTTCTGGCCGCCTAGATCTTTCACTCAATAGTTATTAAAGAAATGTAAGATTCTATTTGCCAGACCTTTCCTCAGCACGCACAAGTTGTTTTACGAATTAGTCTTCTAATATTTTAATGATTTCAACTGCTATAATGCAGTAATTGTAATAATCAAAGGCAGTGATATATCGACGATATCCAGCACGCCTGTTTTAAGGATACTCCTCGGAGTGGTTTCCTTCGTAGATTCTCTTGTTCTCAGCACTATATGAAGAACATTTTTTTACGGAGTATCAAATACTGTTCAATTTTGGATCACTTTTTCCTTGTATTATTTCGTTAATGGTATGAGTTATGTCGACCTCCAATTACTCAAGAGTTATTCGCTTGTCAGCATAACCAAAGGACTTAATTGACCCTTAAAGAAATTAATTAAGTCCATTTCATGAAATAACATTGTCAGTAAAATTACGTTTCAATAATTCGATGGTTTCGTGTGTTGTATGACAGGTACCAATCACAAGGTTGCAATCACAAGCTCTCGATGTTTCTGTCACGAAAATTCTTTGAACTTATGTCGATAACATACACCATTTACTGTAAGAAAAGAGTAGGCGACTATGATGCAGTCAGTTTTTGTGGATGTGGGTTCTCCTAAGAGCGAAGAGTTAAGCTATATTTAAAAAAAATCTACAAACGTTAAAAATTTTATACTTATCGATAAAAAGTGTAAAAAGTAAAAAAAAAAAATGAAAAAATTTTAACTTAAAAATGACGTTTTAAGCTTAAAATATTACAGTTATGCTAATTATTTTTTTTATTGTTTTATTGTCGAATATATCGATTTTAAATTGAATTTTTTCATCTTGGCGTTTTTTGGCGTAATGAAATGATACACCATTGAAAGAAAACAAAAAAATTTAACAAAAATAAAAATATTTTTGTTTTTTTCTTCTAACATTACCTATTTTATTCTTTCAATCTTAGATTAAGAAAATACCAAAAAAACGTGAGTGCCATTGCAACACTAAAATCTAAAAAATTTAAGCAAAGTAGTTGTTAATTTTATTTCCTGTTCGCAGACAAAGATTAAAAAAAAACAAAAAAAAAATTTAAAGCGATGATTCCATTTGTTCTATTTGCTTTAGTTTTATTGCAGATTTTTGATAAGTTTAGAAAAAAATTTAATATTTAATTTTGTTTGTTTGTTTAGATTTTTTAGTGGATTTTTTTATGGCACAGAAATATTCCATAAAAAATTGCAAACATTTAAATAACGAAGTGTCTATTTGCTCTCTAAATTTGTACTCTTCTTGTTTGATTTTGTGTGATCGTCAGCAATCGATAAAAATCCAGAAAGGTCCAATAAAAGATAGTTAAACATTTTTGAATTAAGTCTACATTTACACCAGTTATGTCAGCGGTTATTTCTGAAAATCATTTAAAAAAATCTTCTAGAGACACCATCATTGTTTGTTCCCATGCCTTGTTTCACCACATCGTCTTTTAAACCCAGAACTAATTTGAAATTTTTTTAATATTTCTGTTTTAACAGCTTCTTTCTGTTCTTTTGTGTCTTTATTTGTCCTCCATGCTTTAAAACTTTTATTATAACTGAGCATGTTATTATCGCCGAGCATGTAGCGGCGAAATTCCAAATTTCAATGCTTCAGCTGAATTTGTTCTCAAGATAACTGCATCCAAATTATGCATTTCAGTAGGTTTTGCTCCACATATATGAAACAAACAAATATTAGAAAGTCAACATAACACAACTTAGATAAGAACAACAGCTTGCACTATCAAAACGTAAAAGCACGTCAAGCACGTCAAGGTTCGTACTAACACCTATCACAGGTTGTAATATCGGTGTGTTTAAGTAGACAAGTCTCGTATCACTTAAGAACTATTATCGTTACATGTCATGTGTTAGATCCATTCCCCCTAGGGTCCTTTTTACTGTTTGATCGATAAAGTTGACAATATAGAATTTTTCAATTATAATAATATACGTATGGTAAACGAAAAATTTGGATATGAATGGACCTGACCCCCCACTAAGAATGAACCAATAACCCATAGGCAGAATTCCAATGGAACGAAATAAGTTCTTTTAAATAAATTACTCGGTGGGTGGTTTTCACATATACGGATGTAAAACTAAAGAATCTTAAATAACGAGGAATATCCTATCAGAAGACCCAACCAAGACCAGACCAAATCGGGAAGAGAGTAATGTGCAAATATACATATATTTAAAAAAATATATATAAAAACTATCGGTACGATGGATAGGTCTACGAACTGTTACCTCATGCAGCATACTTTCTAGATTTAGTAGTTTTAGTTTTAAGCATTGTTAAATATGTACTTTAAATATTTTATAAATAATCTATTACTTGGAGGCAATAAATAAATAATAAAGCTAGAAAGATGCCCATGCTACTGAGCCTACCCTGCTTAATATGCCTTGTGTCAGTCGAAACAATAAAAGAGAGAGAGGACAGTTTACAGCAAAAAATAATGATATTTTCGTTATTGATTTTATTATTGATTATTTGAACATATCTATTGGATTGTGAGGTACCAAAACTTGGGTAATTTTTCCCCACACCAAAAGTAAGTAGTTGGGCAAATGAATTTATATCCATTAACCTGAGGACGGGTCATGTAATCTCTGTTCTGCCAAAGCAGCGGACATGCAGAGAGAGATAGAGAGAAAGATAGAGAGAGAGAGAGAGCGATAAAAAAAAGATACATCATCACAAGGACATTTATAAAATTTAAATCCAATCAGATGTATACACAAATGCACACCCATGCAAGTTAGATTACGGCTGCAGCAACAAAAGCTACAAATGAGAGATGTGGTCTGTAAGATGCGACACAACTTAACCACAAAGATTCAGTTGTGCTGGGCAATAACATAAAAGGCGAGGAAGTAAATGGATCGTGGCGCTTTTCCTTTGGATGCCAACGTAGAGCAGACGTGTTGAATTTAAATGAAAAAAAATTTAATTAAGAAAAAACGCTAAAGTGCTAGTGAATAAGTGAAGAACAAAATCCATCGGGTGACAAGCAGTGCTAAGTAGTGAGAGAAAAGTTGGGTTTAATGTCTCGACCATATTTATATCTGGGCATTTGATAGGGATTTCTAAGAGGTTTATACCCGAAGGAGAGAGCCATCGAGTTAAACAAATAAGTAGGAGACCAGAGCTAAGAGTGGTATATAAAGATTAAGCAAAGTGAATAAAAGACTACCGAATTAAAAACCAACCAAATAAAACCAACCGCAAGTCTTTCATTTTGTGTAGGAGAACCCTAGACAGCTGAGTCAACCCCATCTTCAATCCCGGAAAACCGGAGCTTCCTTACTGAATACAGATCCGAAAATTAAGAACATTAAACTGAAAATTAAAGTTTTGATTTGTGTCTTGTGTTTGTGGTTGTACGATATTTTATTTTACCCTATAAAAACGGATGAGTGTGGGGTAAATTGTAAAATAATTTTTTTATAAACACGTCTCTTGTCTACTTTTTTTTTTAATTTAAAGTCTGCAGTATTAGAATAAAAATAAAACCTATACAAACAATCTAGAAAACCGAAATTCTTAAATCATAATTTAATTAGGTGATAAAAAACTCTGCATAGTTAAGATAATGCGGCCATGCTTTTACAAATACACTAGACTAGATTAAAGATTCTCACAAATGGTTTTTAAGGTTATCTGATTTGCAAATGAAATCAGTATCTTAAAGGTATTCAAATTAAAAAGTATTTCCTGTTCATTAGTTTGCAAAAAAAAAATTTGTTACTTGTTACCACTACAAACTCCAACAACTTGTTACCAACACAAACTCAAATATAAAACAAGGACAATGAAAACTCCACAAAAATTAAGCTTTTCAACATTTCTAACATTGATGCTAATCCAAGCAGCCGTAAGTAAAGAATCAATCAACACGTAATACGCGATATTAAACTTATTTTTCAGCTGTCGGTTCCTGTCGAACCAAATAATAAAGTGGAAGGTGCAGAGCCTAAAAGCAATGACGAGCTATTCCTTGAGACCCACAAAAATTTGACAGAGTTGTTGAAGAATTTAGTCGAACAAGAATCAAACGAAGTTAAGGTTCAGATTGATAATTTTTTAACCGGCATAAATTCAATTGAAGCCAACAAAAAATTGAACGCGTTATTGGCTGAACTGTCGAAGCAGAAACTAGCGGAGACTTCCAGGAATTTGACGGAGCGCGTGTCGACAACAGCCAAAAAAGAATTTTATGAAGTCAAGTCTATGTTTGATAGTTTACTAAGCAGCATAAACTTGACTGAACCAGGCAACAAAATTAAAAATTTATTAGTGCAAATGTCTGATAAGAACTTTTTCGAGACTTATAGGAATTTGACAGCGGAATTGACGAAGTTAGTTGAACAGGAATCAACTGCTTTGAAGGCTAAGATTGATGCTCTTCTAGCCCAGACAAATTTAGTTGAAAATAACAAGATACTGAAAGATTCATTTACGGAATTGACTGATCAGAAACTGGCTGAGACTTGCAAGAATTTGACAGAGCGCTTGACGAACTTAATCAAACAAGAATTAGCCAATGTTAAGGCCACGTCTGATAATCTTCTAGCCCACATTAATTCAGTGGGAGCCAGCAAGAATTTAATGGATTTATTAGCGCAATTTTCCAGTAAAAAAATAGCTGAAACCTACAACCATTTAAAAGAGCGTTTAAAGAGTTTAGTCAAACAGGAATTTAGCTATGTCAAGGCTAAGGCTTATGAGGAGCTAACTCATAAAAATTTAAATGCAACTAACAAAAAAATTAAAGATTTAATGGCGGAATTGTCTGATCAGAAATTAGCTGAGACTTACAATGAGCGATTGAATGAACGTTTGGGAAATTTAGTTAAACAACAACTAACCGATGTGAAGGCTAAAGTTTATGATGTTCTAACGCTCGCAAGCTCAGAGAACAGAAGATAACGACAAAATTCTGGAAGCAGTTGAACGAATCCAAATTAAACGGTTTTAGCTGTTTCCACTCAGATCAACCAACAGTTTACGTTTAATAAAATTTATTTAATTTCATATCAAAATATTATGCAAAATGCAATAAAATGATAAAAAAATATTTTAAATTATTTATTTAAATTATTTATTTGATTAAACAATTTTTATTTTAATTAACAAAAATATTCTAGGGATCTGAAAGAACTGATATAGAAATTCAGGGCGCGCAGAAAAACTACAGCTGCACTGTGGCACATATTTTGAGAGGGCGGCCAGAAATCAATTTTTTTATGCTAACCGATTTCGATGTTATATTACTCATTTGAAAGTAAATATCAAAAAAACATTACTGGTCTATTTCAAAATTATCACAGCGAACAGGAGGGTCCACAATGGAATTTCTCTGCATTTTCTAACAAATTTTATAAGTTTTTTGTTTTGAAAGATTTTGTTACAAACTAATTTTTTTATAATTATATAACTTATAAGCTATTAGTTCCCCAAAAAATGAAAGCTTTGTGTCTTTTAGAAATGTTTAAACTTTTTTTTAAAAAAAAGGTCCATATTGCTTTAAAAACTCCGACTTAATAGAGAGTGAAACCAGGTCAAAAAAATATTTCACCAGTTTGTAGTCCGAACCCTCCCCTACACTCCTATACCCCGTTATATATGCGCTGGGTTGCGTCCGTGGGCACCAGAACAATTTTTCTGACCCAAGGTCTGATATTTTCTGCACAAATTAATGAAACACAAGTTATACAAAAGCAATTTCTTTCTCCACAGCTTTGTAACATTGCTTTTGGAAGTTTTTCGGCAGTATAATCACCTATCTTGGTTTTTTTTATCAGTTTATGGCTGCACGATTTAAAAATTTTAAAAAGACATACAGACAACTTAGAAAACGAACAACAAACTCATTATCTTACAGATATTCAAACTACAAAGTTTTGTGTTTTGCGCTCATAAGTTTTCGAACAATTTGTTACCAAAAATAAAATGTCCAAAACAATGAATATTCAAATGAAATTAAGCCATTTAATATTTTTATTATTGATGCTCATTCAAGCAGCAGTAAGTAAATAATACACAAAAAAAAATGTGATAAAAAACATTTTAGTTAAAAAAAAAAAATATTTTCCAGCTCTCCGTTCCTGTTCTAGAGCCAAAGAGTACTTCATGTATATTCTACATAAAATATATGGAGTTCTACAACAATTCGACAGTGCTATTGAAGGATTTAATCAAGCAAGAATCAACCGATGCTAAAGCTAAAATCACTGATTATCTAGCCAGCATAAATGCGGTTGAAACCAATCAGAAATTGAAAGATTTAGTGGTGAAACGGTTAAATCAGAAATTAAACGAGACTTCCAAGAATTTGACAGAGCGATGGACGAATCGGGTTATGCAAAAGTTAGCCGATGTTCAGTTTTATCATTTAGTTACTCATATAAATCCAATGGAACCCAATAAAAATATTAACTATTCTTTGGACGAATTGTGTGATCCAAAATTAGACGAGACCTTCGATACTTTGAGAGAGAAAATGACGAATTCAGTCAAACAAGGCTTTGTGGATGTTAGAAATAAATTCTGTGAGTTTCTTACCTATCTGTACTCAACAGAAATGAACAGGATGTTGAGAGATTTAATAACAGAATTAATTGTACAAAAATTAGTCAAACCATCAAGCATTAAACATAGCGATTGATGAAACAATTTATACAAGAGTCAACCGATATCAACCAGGGCTCATCTGTCAGATAAATTTGATGATTTGTTTTTTAAGGATTTTTATTAAAACGATATCCTGTTTGAATAATTATAATTATTTCAAGTTTAATTTTTGATAATAAATTAATACAAAAAAAACCTTAAATAAAAAAGCCAAGAGCGACATTTTAAAAATACAAGTTGTTAAATTTTTTCAGGTCTTAAGGAGTACCCTTTAATTTTTCATTTATTTTTAAACTAGAGAATAGTATTTAATACCCTGTGTAAATTTCAAATGTCTGCCTATAATGTTTAGAAGAGAAGAGAAAAAATCACATCTAGGGAACGCCCATTTATTTTAATTAATGTCATTTTCGTTACTTGTGATAAATATAATCTGTGTAAATTTTAAATGTCAGCATGTTACTATTCAAATATAAGATCAGAACAAAATTGTCTCACTATCGAAACACCCTTTAGTTTTTGGTTTAATTTTATGCACTTGTCATATTCGCGGAAATGGCATCACCATCGGAACACTCTTTAAATTTTAGTAATTGTTGTTATAGCGGACATGGTAATACTCTTTCTATTATTATGGCCAAAAAATAAGGCTGTATTATGCAAATCATGTCACTGTCGGAATACCCCTTAATTTTATTATTTGTTATGGCTGCCATGGCAATACAATTTCTAGGAAAATATCAAGAGTCTACCTATTACGATTAAAAAATAAGGTAATATATGTATATGTCGGAACACCCTTTGTTGTAGTGGCGACTTTCTGTAAAAATTTTAATAGTCTACCTATTATAATTCAAAAATTAGGCCATAAAAATGCAAATGACGTCACTATCGGAACACCCTTTAATTTTTAGGTTTAGTTTTTCATACTTGCTTATATTGCGAACAGAGTTTTAATTGCTGTGTGCAAATTTGAAGTGGTTGCCTCCTACCTTGCGGCCACAAGAGTCTACCTATTACGGTTCCAGAGATAGAAGACTCTGACAGACGAACAGACGGGCAGACATTGTAGCGAAAACCATATGATTACGTTACGATAACCTTTGGGTACGGAACCCTAAAAATAAAATAAAAAGCTATTGAAATTAAAAAAAAATAAAAATTAATTAAATAAAACTATTTTGGAATATTTATTTCATGATAATGCAACGTTATATTATAGTCTGATTTTTGTTATAAAGGGTGATCTATTTCGAGGTACTTTTTTTCAATAGCCTTTTTTTTTGACAGATCACGTGTGAGTCGTGTCATGTTATTTTTGTTTAGTATTGTTTGGCATTTCATAATGGAAAGACTTAAGCCTGAATCGCTTCGCTCTATGGGCTCTTGAAAAGTTCCAAGAAGATCCGACGTTTTCGAGGCAAATTTTGTTTAGCGATGAGGCCCATTTCTCGCTCAATGGATATGTAAACAAACCAAATTGCCGCATTTGGGACGAAGAGTAACCTGAAGAGATTCAAAAGCTGCCACTTCATCCAGAAAAAAGCAACGGTTCGGTGTGGTTTGTGGGCCGGTGGAATCATAGGTCCGTATTTCTTTTAAAATGATGCCGTTGCGAACGTAACCGTCAATGGCGACCGTTATCGTGACATGATAACTGACTATTTGCTGCCTGAAATTGAAGCTCGTGATCTCGGCGACATTTGGTTTCAGCAAGACCGTGCCGCTTCCCACACATCACATCAATCAACAGATTTATTGAGAGAACATTTCGGTGAGCACATAGTTCTACGTTTTGGGCCGGTCGATTGGCCACCAAGATCGTGTGATAATCACACCGTTAGACTTTTTCCTGTGGGGATATGTAAAGTCTAAAGTTTATGCGGACAAACCCGCTTCGAATAAGGCCTTGGAGGAAAACATCACGCGTGTCATTCGCCAGTTACCGGTCGAAATGATCGAACGAGTCATCGAAAATTGGACTCAACGGATGGACCATCTGCGACGTAGCAACGGCCAACATTTGATAGATATAATCTTCAACAAATAAATGCCAAAGAATGTTCTTTCAATTGATAATAAACATTCTCCATTAAAATTGAATTTTCTGTGTTTTATTTTCTTTAAAAAGTAGGGAACCTCAAAATGGATCATCCCTTATAAATCAGCTAATTAACTAATAAGAATCTAGGCGCCAATAACGAGATAAAATACTACACGAACCCAGTCACCCTGATTTTACTCCCTCCCTGTGTACCTTAGTACTTTTTAGTTTATATTTGTATCAAAGTACCAACTTACTAACTTATCTTCCCTGATATACACTATTTAACTGTTATAATGTTTCCATGGGTGGCTGTAAAGATAAGTTCGAACTTTTTTTTAGCAGAGACAAAAACCACAAAGAATTAACAAAGCTTATTGTGCAGTTATATGAGCATTGTTAGGTAATCATTATCGTAGTTTTGATCACCATTATTTCAAAAGCTTTAACAAGGAAATTTCATACTTAATGAATTTTTAAAATCTTAAAGTTTAGTTTAAAAGAATAACAAAATTGATGTGCAAAATAATACATTTTATGAGAGTCTAGCTGTGCCCGCCACGTAGGCGTAGGCGTCCTGACAATATTTTGTTCGATTTTGCTTTGAAAGTAATCCACACCAAGTTTTTAGACGCTTGCTTTTATAGGGCTTCAGTTATGGTTTATGTATTTACTTTATATAGAGGTACCCATCCTTGGGTAATTACTTAGGAACAAATGTTTTATATAAAATTTTAAAATTATTGTAGGGTTTTGCAAATAGTATTTAAAATATATATCTAATATATATCTAAAATAAAAGGTGAAGTTAATTTTGCAGTACCTTTAAATCGGTAAAATTGCTTACTTTCACTAATTTTCCTACTAACTGCACCAGCAACAAAATTTTCAAAAACTGACCATAAATAGCCTACTCAAACACAATAACAATCATAATTGGTCATAAGCAAAAATCAAATATAATTTTATATAAATCCTATGAGGCAAACATCCTGGGTAATTAACCAGAGACGGGTACTAAACAAAGTAAATATACAAATCATAGCTGCAGCACTACAAAAGTAAGATCGAAAAAAATATTGTCGCGACGCGGAGGTTATACACGGATGTAAACTTTAGAAATGCAAACAATGAAAAATGAAGCAACCGACTTATTGTTATTATAATAATACAGGTATACAGGGTTAAAACATTATTTTATATATAATATACAGACGTATCTTGTTTTTTATCATTTTATGGCTGGCTGCACGTGTTAAAAATTTAAAAAGAAAGACAAACAACTTAGAAAAGGTGCGTTAAATAAAAAAAATCGTAATTCTTCCATTATACGCGTTATTTATTTACGTCATAGAAAGTCTGGATAGTTAACATAATCATACATTCACCTCTTTACAAGGTGTCTAGTCTAGTTAAGATTATCATACTTAGTTGTTGAGGTTATCTGATTTGCAAAACGAAATTCGTATCTTACAAATATTTCATTTCTGAACCGATTTTAAAAATGTTTCTTTATTAGAAAGGATATGCTTACAGATTGGTCCAATTTTAAAAGAAGTTCAGAATTTTGAAAATTAAAGGGTGTCCCCATACAATATACATGTTTTTTACGTGTATTATGAACCGTAAAGGGCACCATTTTGAAATTTGAAAAACTGCATATCACTATAGCTGCCAATAACAGAAATTAATAAAAAAATAAACTTAAAAATTAAAGGGTGTCTCCATTTGTGACATCAAATTAAATATACGAACCATTTGAACCATTGTAGACAATTACTTGAAAATTGGACAGAATGTCCAATATTTATAATCAGAAGTTAAATATTTATAATTAGAAGCTAAAGGGTGTCCCAATAGTTGATATAATTTTATTTATATGCCAAAACTTTTGAACCGTAACAGAGACGGTTGAAATTTACAAAGAACCTGTATATCTAAGTCAGCTATAACATCAAGTACATAATTTAAATTTGGAAATTAAAGGGTGTCCCCATAATTGATGTAATTTGACCTATCTAGCGCTATCTTTTGAACCGTTATAAACAAACACCTAAAAATTAGACAGAATCTCCACTACTATGTCCGGTATAATAACATTTATAAATATTTAAAATTTAAATATTTAAAATTATAAAGGGTGTCTCAATAGTTGATGTAAAATGTAAATGTAAAAAATGCATATGGCGAAACTTTTGAACAGACAATTGAAATTTACAAAGAATCTGTCCTTTAAAATAAGTGTTTAATTTAAAATTGTACATTAAAGGGTGTCCCAATAGGTGATATTATTTAACGTATATGGCCCGTTACTTTTTATTACTGTGTCAGTAATAATAAGTGTAAAAAAATTAAGGGTGTCTTTATATCTGACGTAATTTGTCGTAATTTGAATATACAGAACGTATATTAATATGTCCGTTAGAGCAACAAGTATTAAATTATTTGATTTGGTTACTAGTTCTTACAGATGACTTCCTTTAAAATTTTTTAGTTTAGAATTGATTCACATATATTTGTTTTGAAGTCGGTTTTTTGTTGCAAGAATTATGTGATAATAAGTTTAATAATTACTCAAAAGAAATTAAGGAATTTGGGATCAGCTTCCCGGTTAAAATTTCATAGTTAAACCTCCGTCTTCATTTGCTATCAACTTGTCTTAACAAAAGTAAAACTTCATATGAAAAAACCAGTATTTAAAATATTGTTTTTTTTTTATATGAAGTAACTTTTGTTAAGACATGTTAATGTCCAATCGAGACGGGGGTAATGAATTTTTAAAGTTATAAAATTAAGTAATTTAGAATAATAACAAAATTGATGTGCAAAATAATACATTTTATGAGAAACTAGAGGCAGTAATAAAAATTTGTGGAGGGGCTGGTATAACACACTAAGTATATAGAATTGGTGGTTTAGTTTATATTATAAAGACATATTTATGCCTTTGTGCCAAAGAAATAAAGTCTACTTGAAGTATACTTTATGCCTAATTAACATATAAATAAAATATAGGTCACTATACGGCATTAAATAATTGAAATATCTCATATGCATTTTTAGATTCTTATGACTTTTCCGGGTTTTGTTTAATAAGTGATGCAATCATCAGCTTTTGTAACCACCTTTGTAAAAAATAATGTATCTTACAATACTTTTACTAGTGAATATCAGACAAGCCAAATGTGCTAGTTAAAACTGATAATTGTATTATACTAGCTGTGCCCGCCACGTCGTAGGCGTCCTGACAATATATTATTCGATTCAGTTTATGTATTTTCTCTATATAGAGGTACCCATCCTTGGGTAATTACTCAGGAACAAACGTTTTATATACAATTCTAAAATTATTGTAAGTTCTGCTTTCAAAAATAAAAGGTGCTGTCAAGTTTGCAGTACCTTTAAATCGATAAAATTGTGAACTTTCAAATTGCGCAAGACAAAAAACCGATAAAATCAGTGGGTTTCTTCGGGTAAACGTGCACCAAAGTAGGCTAAGGTTAGCCTGTCGACCAACTAGGTCATGGTAAAATTCCATAAATTTAAATAAATACCTGGATGGTACGAGATTTGGAAGAGGTCATCATTAAAACATTTGGGGTCTTGAGAAAAATTAGTACTTGAAGGGTATATGAAATAGAAATGCGATGATCTAATGTGTCGAGCTTAAGAAAGAATCGAAATGCTTAAAATAAAGTGAAATACATACGTATATTATTTTATTATTGTCTTTGTATTTGTTTTAGAAGTAACATAGTCGACAGCTGTTTGGCAAAAATTTACCAAAAGATTTTCATCTCTCAATTTTTTCACTCTTTAAGCCCGCACTTACTGAACATTTTTCGAGCCCATGAACAATTACTTGTTACAATCTCTATACAAATAAGTAACAGTTTGTAGTTAGTGAACAGACCTTTTGTGAATTGCAGATACTCAAGCTAAGAATGTATACGTTATGGACACACTATGATAAGATAAACTATTAAAATAGAAATTATTGCACATTCCGATAAACTTAAGCCTTTGATTGTTTTAATGTTGTTGTTTATCTAAGCACCAGCAGATAAATAGTTTAGATGAAATAAAAATATTTGTATATTAAAGATATATTTTTCGTGTCCCACTTTCGTTGAAAGTAATAAAATTAAAAAAAAAAAATTTTAAAAATTTCTGTCTTTCCTTCAATATAACTGATCGTTTACAATTTTTAAGAATTAAATTGAAAATGAAAATAAAAATTTGAAAATACCTAGAATTTGAAGGGCATTTAAAAAGTAATTTTAGGAATTTCAATTCTCAGTTTCCGAGATTTTTATTTAGTAAATAAAAAGTTATAGGTCGTTACAGCCATAGAAAAGTAATAAAACACTCAAATAAACGGCATGTTGTGTTTGTGGTCCTTCGAACCATATTTTAAGGGAATTTAAGAAACTATCACTAAAATCGGCATTCCAACAGCCAATCAAGAATAATTTTATGGGCTGTCTAACTACGAGAACAATTCAGCTAAGATTAGATCTGTCTCTTAATTGCTGTTAACCATAACCTTTACCAACTCTATCTTTTAATGACTATTTCTGAAGCTGACAAGCAAAGCCATCTCGGAATGTGCCTCTCGAGCCACTTTAATCTCTCTACTACGAAACTAGTCAATGTAAGGAACTTAATAGGAAATAATGGATGTTTTCGACTGATATAATTATAAAATAATTAAGAAAGCCCCAAGGTGAAGATTGCCTAAATAATACAAATATATTTTATGGTTATTATAATATTGCATAAGAACAGATGTGAATAAGCAGTGAACCAACCTTTTTTTTAATATTTTATAAGTGCAAGAGTTAGAGTATAATAGAACAAACAAATAAGGGAAAAAGCTGCACACTTTAAATACTTTTAATCCACAGCATTAATTTGGAAAATCGCACTTTCATCATCTTCATAATTTAATTAGGTGATAAAAACTTTATAAAACGCAAGCCATTTGTATACGTATTATCTAAACTTTATATATTTAGGTGATAAAAACTTTATAAAGTTTTAATAATATATATAATATGATAAAAACTTTATAAGTTTAGATAATACGTATACAAATGGCTTGCGTTTTGCAGGTATTCTAGAGCGGCCTTAAGATTCTCATACTGAGTTTTTAAGGTCGTCTAATTAGCAAATGGAATTAGTATCTCACTAATATTCAAATTAAGCAGTATTTTGTCTTCATAACTTAGAAAAATAATAATAATCTAAGATAATGCATATTTCAAGAAAGTTTAGCCTTTCCATATTTCTAATGGTGGTGTTGATACAAACCGCAGTAAGTAAATAACCAGGTAGTTATCCAATATAAAAATGATTTGCTTAATATTTTCTGTTTTAAGGTCACCGTTCCTGTTGAGAACAAAAACGAATTGCAAGATGTCAAGCATGAATTTGAGGATGTCTTATTTTACATGAATCCTGTCGAAATCAACAAGAGATTAAAAGAAATGTTAGAGAATTTGTCCAGTCAAAAATTAACCGGTGTTGATGAGTTATCCCAGACAAATCTTGTTGAGACTTACAAAAATTTAACAGATTCATTATTGAACTTAGTCCAGCAAGAATCAACTGAAGTCAAGGTTAAGGTTCATGATTTTCTAAAACGCATCATACCAGTTGAAACTAAAAAGAAGTTGTATGATTTGTTGGACGAATTATCAAATCAGAATTTAGCTGAGACTTACAAGAAAATATCGGAACGATTGACAAATATGTTTATAGATCATTTCACTGACATCAAGGTTAGGACGGATGATTTTCTAGCTCAGATGAAGTTAGCTGAAGCCAAAAAAAATATGAGAGATTTATTTGACGAATTTACTAATCAGCATTTAGCCGCCCCTGCCCAAGAATTGAAAAGGTTATTGACAAATTTAGTTAAAGAAGACTTGTACGATATTGAGACTAAAATCGATGATTTCCTAAACTACATAAATTCAGATGAAATCAACAACTACCTAAATGAGTTGTTGGCGAAATTGTCTAATAAGCAATTAGCCGCGACATTCAAGAATTTGGCGGATCAATTAAAGCTTTTAGTGAAACAAGAATTAACTAATGTTAAGGCGATGATTGATGATTTTCTAAGTTCAAAAAAACGAACTAATGGAAAAGGAACTAAACGGTCTTAGGCATTGGCATGCTCATACTAATAACAGCTTTAGATGATAAGATTTGTAAAATTCTATATAAAAAGCGATGAAAAAAGTAAGAAATAAAATTTTTAATAAATTCATATATAATTTGTTTTATTTAGGAAAAATTTGTTTGGACGTATTATTTATTACATGGCATTACATTACATCAGAAGAGATTTAATTAAATTAGATAATATCTTAATAAATAACAATAATCTATACTCATTTCCTGTCATTTCCTGTTTGTCTTTCTATCTACGTTCGCATCACGTAAAAACTACGGAATGGGATTTAACAAAATTTTGTGAGGAGGTACCTCAGTATCCTGATTCCAACATAGAATATTTTTCTTCCGCAAAAATATCTTATTTCCAAGAAGAAGTGGAGGAAAAGCAGTGTAAGTACGCTGTTTTTTTTACCGATTTAAAGACTCTGCATACTTTAATGCATCTTTTGTTTTTGAACGCGGAGTATTTTAAACATGGTTGCACAATAGGTGGCGCTGTTTTAAAATAAAGAAAAACAAATATTTTAAACACCTTTTATAAAGCTTTACAATAATTTTTAGAATTTTATATAAATTTTAGAATTTTATCCAGGGATGGATACCTTTATATATAATAAATACCTAGGGCTCTTTAAATTTGGTGTGGATTACTTTTAAAAGAAAATCGAACAAAATATTGTCAGAACGTACACAATGTGTGTGGGCACAGCTAGTTTCAAACTAAAACTAAAATGACTGGGATTACTGGGACGACTTACGGTGGTATGTTGTTAAGTTTAATGTCTTCGTTGGGTCTATTTAATTTAAAATAAAAAAATACAATTATAGTTTTAATTTAATGTCAATTTATTCAGTTTTCTATAATTAAACCACACGGTAAACACACATACACAATACGCACGCACACATACTGTTTAACATACTCTTTTCAACCATATAAAATAACTGCTTACATAGGCGTAATTTAATTGTGGCGAGTGAAAACGTCTAGAGTCTTATTGTAGAGGTTCCGTCTGTACCAAGGCGAGTTTATATCAGGTGCTTTCGAAAGCCTAGTTAAAGTTTTATTGACCTCTTTTTGGGATCCTCACACATAAGATTGTTAAGTCCTTAACTTATCCCAGTAAAGTAAATCTCATGGCTTTCAAAAGCGATTCTCATAAGCGCATTCGAGAATGCTACAATTGCAGGACAAACTGCATCCTCTCTCGCTTACGCGAATGCTGCTATGTAAGCGAATAAATTTTTATAAATAATTTGGTGAAACAAAGAAAACTATCAATTGGGACATTGCAAACAAAAATCATGCCTTCCTGAAGCAGGTTGGAAGGGATAGTGTATTTCTCTCTAATTTTTTGCTGGGATGAGATGTGGAAAAAAATAATTCCATTACATATTTTTCATAAATGTTGGAAGTTTCTGCTGGGAAAATAAGTGAACGCAGCAATTTTTTTGTTAACTTATTTTAACAAAACCAGCCAACAAAACAAAAACGAAATACATGTTGTTTTTTATTGTTGTATTTGCTGTCGTTTCGTTTCCACCAAGGCGAGTTTATATGAGGTGGCCTCACTACGAAGGGAAAATATTTAATTATTTTTGTATGGTTTTTTACAGTTATACTTACAATTTTTTCCCTTAAATGAAAGTTGAACTATTAAACTCCATATAAAAATTTTTTTAATATTTTCGCCTTAATATTTCCCCATCGTAGTGAGGCTACCTGGTAAATGTGCCTTGGCTGCCACCTGATATATGGATTCGCCTTGCGTCTATACAGATTTTAGCCATACTTCATTTAGCCTGATATAAATTATATAAACACTAACGGCTTGTAGTATCAACAGGACGACGCTGCGGGCCACATAGATCATCCCACATTGGACTTTCTGCACGAATGATTTGAGTGCATGAACATCTCACATAAAGCTAATGCCCACTGGACAGCGAGACCGTGCGCTTTGAGACTTTTTCTTGTGGTATTTTTTTTAAATCGCAGGCCTGTGCGAATAAGCCACAAACCACAGCGATCAAATTCATCCAAATTTATGTTCCAGATTCATGGAAATTTGGTTAATTTGAATGCTCGCCACTTAACTGATGTATAACTATACATATACTACTATGGCCTTTATAAAAATAATTACTAAAACGTAAAAGGTGTTCTGATAGTGACTTGATTTTCACGAATATGACTCTATTTTTTGAAACATAATAGGCAGACACAGAGTATATTTAACAATGTCTACTATTAGAATACGTATCAAAAATAGAGTTAATAAAAATGAAAGGGTGTTCCGATAGTGACTTGTTTTGAATCCTAGTAGCAAGATATTTGAAATTTACACGGAGTATGTTTTACAATGACCACTTTAATAACAATTATATAAAATATCTAGCTGTGCCGCCCACTTTGTCAGCGTCCTTGTAATATTTTGTTCAATTTTGCTTTGCAAGCAATCCACGCCAAAGACCCTTACTTTCCTTTATATAAAATAACTGCCGCCTTAAACTATGCCTATCGGTTAGTGCTGCAGTTGTGGTTTATGCATTTACTTTATATTTATATCAAGGTTGTCATCCTTACTAAAATAACTGCGTATTTTCACGGCTTTTTCTCCACTTTCTCTTGAAAAAAAGATATTTTTGCGGAAAAAGTATATAATTATATATTGGGGTCAGGATACTAAGGTACCTCCGCACAAAATTTTGTTAAAATCCATCCATTAGTTTTTTGCGGTTTAGGGTGCTCCCTATGGTGATTTTGTAGAATTTGCTCTTATCTTGTAAGCGTGTTTTCAATTAAGTGTGAGAATTTCCAAACAAAACAAAGCAATAAAACCTGTTTAATACAATACAACATAGTTGTTTGCATTTTTTAAGAAATTTAAGAAATTAATAACGAAAACAACATTAGGAGGACTCAACTTAAATATAAAAAGTAAAAATAATAAAAACCACACAACTAATGAAAACTTGGGTTCAACTGCTACGCCAGTTTTTCGAACCCGTTTATGCTCACCTTTCATGTTGTCAAGTGTGGTGGTGATATTAAATTTAATGAAAATAAATCAACGTCGACCACTGAATACAGTATGACAAAAATGCATTCAGCCAATGCCCAAAAACTCAGGACGGAAGTGGGAATCGATAGATGCGTCACTGTATTAAAACGCGGACGAAGCCCTAAATCTTTGCAAGAAGCAGCAATGCCAAAAGTACCTAGAGGTAAGTAAAATACTGGACTACGTTCCGAAAACCGTTTTGAGCCAACAACGTTACCTAAGTCTTTCAAACCGCCTCTAATATTTTTGGGAAAGAAAAACTTAAATTAGCTTATTAAAAGCTTGATTTCGCTGATTACTGAAAACTCATTTTTTGTTATTCTTATTTTGTTATTCCAAAATTCAGGTAATTACTAAAGAGTGTTTTCGTAAACTAGTTACGAAAAAAGAATTTAATTTTTATATGTATCAACGGAGGAAATAAAAGCTGGGCTTCAAAAAATTGGTTTCAGAGTAAAAAAGAAATCAAGAATGCATCCCACAACCACAATTTCGTGTTGAATTGGAATCTGGAAATATTTATAGCCTTAAATATCTGTTGCACCGCAAAATCACCATAGAAGAACCGTTTAAACGATCAGGATCCCTCCAGTGTTTTAACTGCCAAGAATTTGGTCACACTAGGGTTATTGTAAGCTACCCCCAGTCTGCATTGTGTGTGGAGAGCTACATGATACAGCCTAATGCCATAAAACAAATAATAAAAAATCACACAAGTGCGAGTCAGACTCACACACGGAGGGTTTCGTACAACTTTCAAGACACAAGATGTTAATTTTTTTTGCGTTAATTATTTTTTATACTACCGTACTAAATACCCTGTGTATAACGTTTGAAAGAGTAGGTAAAATTGCTCAAATTTCCGACATTTGGGGAACACCCTTTTATTTTTATTACACTATCGGAACACCGTTTAATGTACAGATTTATTTTTTTATACTTGTAAGTATAGCGAACTAAGTTTTAATTACTGTTTGTATAGTTTAAGTGTAGGCCTCCTACAGTTCAAGTAATAAACACATAACACGTATCTGTCGGAACACCCTATAAGTTTAAGTATTTTTTTGCCATAGCGGCAACAGTTATACATTTTGAGAGATAATAGGCGCTGACAGACGTATGGACAGACAAAAGGGTTAAGTTTTTACCCTTTGGGTACGGAACCCCAAAAATGACACAAAAGTTAAAAAATATAGCAATTGCAGTGGAAATCACACTGCTAACTACAGTCCTGTCCTGTCCTGTTTATTCTACACGTTGTGTGCGTCCTGACAGTATTTTCTTCGATTTTGTTTTGAAAGTAATCCACACCAAATTTTAAGACTCTTACGTATTTACTTTATATAAAGATACCTATCCCTGGATAAAATTCTAAAGTTTATATAATTCTAAAATTCTAAAAGTTATTGTAAAGCTCTGTAAAAGACACACAGGAAATGAGTTACTCATATTTTAAAACAGCGCCATCTATTACACAACATTGCTTAAAATATCTTGCTTTCAAAAATAAAAGATGCCCTAAAGTTTGCAGTACCCTTAAATCGGTAAAAAGAATCGTTGTGATTTTTCCACTTTCTCTTGCAAATAAGATATTTATCCGGAAAAAATATCCTATATTGGAATCAGGATACTGAGGTACCTCCTCAAAAAATCTTGTTAAAATCATTTCAGTAGTTTTTACGTGATGAGAACACAAAAAAGACAGACAGACAGACAGACAGGAAATTAGTGTAAAGTCGGAGTTCCCGAGCAATTTTATATTTGCTGTACACATCAGATATGCCAATTAGCAACCGAGTTCACACTTCCACATTTGCTGACGACACCGCCTTTCTAAGCATTCACGTAAGCCCTCAAGTGGTATCCCAATATTTACAAGACCATATATTCTCTTTGGAATTGTGGTTACAAAAATGGAGAATAAAAATTAGCGAACAAAAATGTACTCACATTCGCATTGCCCTCATATTTGAATAAATAACCAAACTATACCACAACACCCCCGGAGATCAAATACCTAAGCATGCATCCGGATAAAGGCTTAACCCAGAAAGGTCATATAGAAGCAAAATTAATACATATGAAGTTGAAAGCAAGGCAAATAAATTGGCTTATTGGTAGAAATTCAACCCTAAGCTTCGATTGCAAACTTTATTATTAAATCCTTAAACCAATATGGTGCTATGGCATTCAGTTATGGGGTACTGCCTCAACATCTAACATAGACAAAATACAAAGATGCCGATTTAAAATTTTACATTCGGAAAGACCTAAACGAGCCGTTAGTTAAAGCAGAAATAGCGAAACATACAGCAACATATTTAAAGTAGCTTGAAACGTATACAAATCCGCTGGTCCGTAACATTCTAAATGATCGTGATTACGCTCGACTAAAAAGGAGGGACATTGCTACTGCCGACCGAACATCAGAGGGATAAGCCAAAAATAATGGACCTATAATATTTTTATACCTTTCACCATAGGTGGAGAGGGTATATACAAGTTTGTCATTCCGTGTGTAATTTCTATAATATTAAAAATAGAGAAGTCGATTTAGTGATGTCCGTCTGTCTGTGTTCGGGTTGAAATTAACTTTGCAAGGCACCCGAAGAGACACAGAAAATTTAAGCACACCAATCTGCCAGGCATAGTTTCGAAAATTTCGCTATTGAAATTCAGCAACATCAGAGGCAGCGGGCAAAAACCACGCCTACCTATATTTTTTCTCAATTATTTCAGGTCGTTTTTATTTTTTTTTTCAGTTGTAATGATTCTCTTTTGCTTTTTTGTTAAACAGCGACCAGTAAAAAAAATTAAAAAAAATTTTTATAAAAGTTTAAAAAATAAAATTAAAAAAAAAATAAAAAAAGGTTGAAAAACATATTTGTACAGAAAATTTTGCAAAATTTTTTTCAAACAATTTTCGATATATTTAAAAAAATATATCTATGTAACATAACATATTTTTTATACATATTAAGAATACGAGTATACATATATAGAGTATCATGTTTTTTTAAACGCGTTTGATTCTTAAATAGATGAGATCTCTGTCTTAAAACCAATTCACCTAGATGAAACACGTATACATCAGGATACCGACTACAAACAGACAAAAATTGGTTCCCAGGTGGTGGTTTCAGTGTGGTACCATTAGTAGAGAGTGCACTATAGTTTTTGATTGGTAGCTTCACTTGCAAGTTGGAGTACCTTCAACGTATTTTATAATTGTTTTCTTGAAACTTCGATGGGCCCTGTTGAGGTAAGAGCAGGATTGGGGAGTAGGTATGAGAAAAAGATGTGCAGCTACATAAAGCCCACCCCGCGATAATGTCAGAAAGGTTCCGCGGTAGTGGTTCCACTGTAGGACCATTCCATTTATATACATATATACCTAAATTTGTATGCATAAATAAAATCACTGTGGAGAAGGGTATATAAGATTCGGCACGGACGAATAGAGCACTCTAACTTGTTTTTATCTAGTATTGGCTGGACTTAATTAAGTACGAGAATAGTTTATTTCTTTACTTCTCGTTTCTTTTAGTCACATTAAAAATACAATAAATAATATGAAAAAAAAAAAACAATCGTGTAAACTTTCTATGCAGGTACTTGAAATTTACACATCAAATAAAAATTGAGGTCTGCACTATTAAAATTGAAATTATTATAAATTGAACGTGGCATGGAACCCTACACGTGTGAATCTGTCAAGTGCGAGACTAAGGCCCATTATTATAACTTGCCTTTAGTTAAAGTTAGGATTTTGTTGTAGCGATAAGTAGTTTTTCGTTATAATAATGAGGATAATGCTCATTGCTATTACTTATAGCACGTGATAGTTAAAATTGGGTTTTAGCTTACTTTTAATAACGAAAAACTATTTATCGTTCCAACAAAATCCTAACTTTAGCTAAAGGCAAGTTATAATAATGGCCTAATAAATTTATTTAATGCACACTTTGTTGATAAGCAACGAAATAAGGAATCCAAATATGACTAAAGATAAATTAAGGGCAAAGTTACTACCGTACGCATGTTATCGCGGCAATTCACTAATCACATTTTAATTGGTTGATAAGAACTTAAGATCGTTTAGATAAGACATGTGCACACGATTTTACTAGCAGCCTAGACTAGTTTTAAAATTTTCAGACTTAGTTCTTAAGGGTTATCTGCATTGCAACTGAAAGCAGTGCCGCCTAACTATTCACACTAAGAAGTGGTTGCCTTCAAAATATATTATCGGCACTTAAAAAAAAAACAACTGCAATATAAAAAGAGGATAATGGACTTTCCAAAAATATTAAGCTTTTTCATGTTTTTAATGTCGCTGCTAATTGCAACTGTAGTAAGTAAAGAATCAGGAATATATGGTAAATAAAATAGATTTAAGTTGAACATTAATTATTTTAGCTCTCCGCTCCTGTTGAAAATATCAATGTCAATTATTCAGCGGTGAAAAGCTACCTTCGTAAACTGGATCCCAACAAGACGCTTATAGATTTATTGCCAGAAATGTCTGGTGAGACTTACAAGAAATTCAGAGAACAATTGGACAGTTTCGCCACAAAAGAATTAATCCATGCTAAGGATACATTTAAGGATATTGCACTCCCAATAAATTCAGCTGAAATCTTAAAGAAATATATAGACTCATGGCCTGAGGAGGAAGTAGGTATAGAAATGAGGCAATTAGCCAAAGACCATTTCAGCACTGCTAAAGAAAAGATTGATGATTTTCTAATCCACGTAAATTCGGATGAAATCAAAAGGGAATATAACGTTGTATTGGCCACATTGCCTGACCAGGATTTAAGGAATATTTTCAAGGCCCTGGCAGAGAACTTGCGATATTATGTCAATGAAGTATTTAGGAGTGTTGTGACTTCGATCAATAATTTAGAAAATGAAGTAAAACCAGCTGGCAGAAAAAATGTATAAAGTTTATGAAGAGTACAACTTAACCGGTGTTAGTCGTTAATCAATAGTCCTGTGCTGCTGATGTGTTCTTTGAAAGAAATACAATTTACATTTGTACTTAAATAAGTAATTATCGTTTAAGAAAAAATTTAAAATTCTAAATAAAATTAAAAATAAAAAATCTGTAAAAATTGACTATTGTTTTAAGCAAAAACAGTTTGAAATAATTATTTTATTGCATTGCATTAGATGTCTTGACAGATGATTTCGGCCAGATATTAGCCAGGTTAGAAATATTTGCATAGACCGCACTAAGTCAATCAATTAAATAAACTGGCCACGTCGAATTCAAATTATTCGTTTCACCAATATTTACAATGAGTGCTATGCTTGACCCAAAGTTAAGAAGTTCGTTGTACAGGCCACAATTTACAAGAAGAGACAATTTTTACAAAAATATAGAATAATCTTTATTTATATTTTTTTGGGAATTTAAATATTATGCTAATAACCTATCACATTTTATAATAAAAATGCTATTTATTTGTTGGGGGAAAAGAGCTAGTTCATAAACGTATTTCACTGGTTGCTCAGGCCAGATCATCCGGAAAGCTTTTTTCTAATTTTAGAGAAGCCAAAAATATCTATAAGTGATAAAATTCTAAAAAACACAATGAGAAGTACATATGTATGTATGTTACTAGAATAATATTATAGAACATTAAAGCTTCAACAAAACATCAACAAACCCTCTACGTTTTTTTTTCCTTACTGTCCTTTTACAATAAGAACAAGTAAGAATAATATATGTGTACCCTTCTCAACCCTATTAAGAAGGGACCCAATGACTGATTTGAAGAGCCTTCATGTCTTCTACATCAGCTAGTTTATTTAGATGAATTCAGGAAGTGAAAATGAATTATTGAATAAGATAAGATGATTTTCAGCAACATGGAATTTAGTAGCAATAAGTACTAAATGTCTTGAATGGAACTCGTGGTAGAATGGAAAAATGAGAATTTAAAAAAATAAAATAAGAATTTTGTTGCATAAGCTAAGGCAGAATTTCTAGTTATAGACGATTTCTTTTTTTTTGAAAATTATCTCACAGTGTGATTATTATCTTTGAAATGTCTAGAAAAAACATAAGCTTAAACTAATTTTTTACGCTCTTGAAGATTTTTACCGCAACGCCACACAGTATACTGTCTAGTGGAAAAAATAAAAAAAAAACTTTCGAATTTATCAATAAAATACATATGGGATGAAAGCTGAGACTCCCACGATTCCAGAGGTGGGTTGGGTTTTTTATGTGCGTTACACCTATAAAAATTTACACTACTTTAAAATCGAATTATTTAGATATTTTTTCATAATTTTTAAGTAACAAAAAATGGGGTTGAAAGATTAATAATAAAGTTAAAACAAATTCAAATAAAGTTTATATAAATAATTTATAATAATAATTTAATTTTAAAATATTTAGTGTTGTCAATTTGGTAACCCTATTCATATAATGTTATTGGAATAGCAATGGTTAGAGTATTTTCAGAAATAAAAAAATTAAAAAATAAAATTACTAAAAAGTTTAAAATAATGTTATATTCAGAAAAGGTATACGGCAACCCTAAATAATTAGAGATTTTATAAAAAAATATCACGCTTTATCATTTTGTATGTGATTTGTATTTTGTATGATATATTATAATTCAAAAAAAAAATATAATTACTGAAATGGGGGAATTTTGGGTGTTTAATTGTCCCCGCACCAGAAAAATAAAAGGATTTCTAAAAATGTTAATTCATTTTTTAAAATAGTAGGCTAAGAGAGATATGTGCCAAAAATTTCATTAAGCTACCATAACTCCTTCGATTTCTTTTCCAGTTTTACTATAGAGACCGTTCACTGTGCGCAGTCTTGACGAGCAATTGTTTTGTTTGCATGCACATGAACAAAACGTCGACAGAATAGGAAACAAAACTATGATAATTTTCTTCTATGCGGGGAAAACGTAGCGATGTGCATGTTCCGACTAAATATAATAACGTGGGCTCCTGCCATGGTGGCTTTATCCCACGGTGCTCCAAACACCGAGTGAAATAAAGACGTAGACTAGCGCCCCCATTGTGTAGTATAACAACACTTTACGATTGCCACCAATCGCAATTTGTGTACATACAGTCACAATGAGTAGCAATTTATACAATATGGCAAGCCTTTCCAAGGCAAGCCTAGATCCATATTATAACCTCTTGCTTAGGGGTTTGGAGACTATCCAAACTCCGTCTGTTGAGAGTGCAACAGCACACTTGATCGACCTTGCACCACATCTATATGAATCGATCTTAAACCACAAACACCACGTGTACCCCCGAAGGGGACCTCACCAATAACCGGTCACAGAGAGGATAGGCTCTCTGTGGGGCCACCGATTCCCGTGGTACCATTCCTTTGGGCACTGGTCGGGCCTCGAAGAGGACCCGTGTTAAAACAACAGACCTTTTCTTCCAGATTTAGGCTCTAGGAACCCTAGCGTCTGGTGCCCCTATTTTCCCCGAGTGAACCGCGACAAAGCATTTGCCATTACTGCAGTGACAATTGGAACCCCCGGGGGTGATTGTTTGATAGAGAGGGAGAGAGAGAGAGAGAGGTGTTTTAAAACAGTTTTATTAAAATAAATATATTTCTTCAATTTTATTCATCGCCAGTGGTCGCTGCTCAAACATGTGAATTAAGCATGTTCGATCACCATACTTGCAACTGAACAAAATCATCGTTTTTCAGCACGATTAAAATTTTATTCAAGTTTATTCAGTTTTGTTTACTGATTAAATGTAATTAAAAACTTCTGTTTTTGATGAAATCAAACAAAATGTGACTTCTCTGGTATGAACAGCATGTATGTAACACTTCTAGAAATAAGGTGCAATAAATTTCTTAATTTAAGTTGTAGGTTTAAACAACATATTACGAGGGCAGTTTGATATGATCGTAACATTTTCTATATCCAGACCTTGCTTAGTACAATACCATTATAGGGATAGCTATTATATCAAGCCTGAACTTGCTTCTCAGTATTTTTACTGCCGAAAAGTTGGTCTAATTTTAAAATTCATATTTTCTGTGCGGATTTGCCTCTTTCTTCTAAGTTTTATTTGCTCACATCTATCGACATTTACGTGCAGGAGGCAAAATGTGAAACATTCGTTTTTATATACAAATACATATCTTGGGTTTTATCTTTTCATATATTAAGGCCTTAGAATATAATAAAACATAAATATTAGATTAGATAAGCCATAAGTCATGTAAATGTTTATACCGCGTAGCGGTAATTTCTTAAATAATAATTCCGGAATCATATTTTAATTAAGTGATAAAAACTGTAGATAGTTTAGATAACAAATATGGCCAACATTTTTATATTCTCAGACTAATTAATATTCTCATACTAAGTTCTTAAGGTTATCTGGCTTGCAAATAAAATCAGTGTCTTACAAACATTCAAACAAAGAAGTTTTTTCTCTTTATAATTTTGCCAAACATTCATTATTAATACATTGTGGAAAACGGAAATAGAAAATGACTATAATGGTTTTTCCAAGAAAATTGAGTTTTAGAATATTGTTAGTGTCGCTGCTAATTCAAACTGTAGTAAGTAAATAATTAGGAAAATTAAAAAACAAAAAAATTTAATTCGAACATCTTTTTTTAGCTCTCCTTTCCTGTCGAGAACAATAATAAATTTGAAAGTGATGATGTACTATTTCAAACTGTAGTAAGTAAATAATAAGGAAAAATAAAAAAACAATAAATTAAAATTTAAACATATTTTCTTAGCTCTCCTTTGCTGATGGGAACAATAATAAATTTGAAGGTTATAAGTCTGAACGTGATGATGATGTACCATTTCAAACTGTAGTAAGTGAATAATCAAGAAAAACAAAAAATTTAATTTTACAAGAATTTTGTTTAGCTTACCGCTCCTATCAAGGACAATAATAATTTGGTAGATTATAAGCCCGAAAACAATGATGTGCTATCTTACATTAATCCATATGAAATCAACGGGAAGTTAAATCTTTTATGGGAAAAATTGGCTAATAAAAAATTAGCTGATGTTGTACCCCCAAGTGTGGATGAGCCCTCCCAGAGTAATGCTGTTGAGACTTACAAAAATTTAACAGATGTATTGAAGAAGTTGGTCAACCAAGAATCAATTGAATTCAAGGTTAAAGTTCATGCTTTTCTGAAACTCATCATGCCAGTTGAAACCAAAAAGAAATTGGATGTTTTGTTGAAGGATTTATCTCATCAGAATTTAATCGAGACTAACAAGATATTGTCAGAACGATTGACAAATTCATTCATAGATCACATGTCTAATCTTAAGGCGAGTGAATTTGATAATGATTTTATATCCACTATGTATGCCCTTGAAACCAGAAAAAACTTGAAAGATTTTTTTGCGAAATTGCCTAAAAAGAATTTTGCAGAGAATTCTCAAGAATTGAAGGAGCGATTAACAAATTTAGTAAAAGAACACTTGCTCGATCTTAACGCTAATATCGAAGCTTGTCTAAACTACATAAATTTAGCTGAAGCTAACAACTACCTAAACGATTTATTGGCGAAATTGTCCAATAAGGAATTAGCAGAGACTTTCAAGAATTCCGCTGAACAGTTAAAGAATTTTGTCAAACAAGAATTAACTAATGTTAAGGCTAAGATTGATGACTTACTACGTAAAATAAAACCAGTTAAAGAAAAAACTTTACGAAAAGAAAAAAAATGACCTGCTAAAATTCTGCTCAAATTATTATTTAATGTTTAATAATATTTGTAAAATTCTAAAGAAAAAAACCTTTGAAAAACTAATAAAAAATAAAAAAAAAGTAATACTCATTACTTAAACAAAAACAATTTGAAAGGATTATTTAACTACACTACATTACATAGAGTGAGGTTAAAAAAAATACAGGAGTGAAAACTTATATGTAACACGTATAATGTAAATAATTTACAATGTAACATTTGACAATTCACATTGATAATTAATTTTACAGCACAACATTTGTAGCTAAAAATCAAAAGAATGAAAAGAAATTGCGTCATATTTTACTGACCTACACGCGGTACACTCTCCTACACAAGTACAGAGTGTTATATGATCGGCACAATATTCGTAGCTACCCAAATTAAATGAACTAAGCCATATAACAGGTAAATATATTGTAATATAGCTAAAGTTACGCAAAAAGAAGAACTATTGTGAACTATGTACATACATATGTATTTACTGTGGATAAGAGTACATATGTACATACAGCATACATTCATTGAGTAGAGAACTAGAAAGAGACAGATGCCAGTAACCAGTACGAGTAGTATTGGTATATTTTTTGGTTACAAATAAAGATTAAATATCATTAACTATAGGGACACCCTTTAGATTCCAACTTTAAACTTATTGCTATAGCGGACATAGTAATAAAGGTTCTGTGTAAACTTCAAGCAACTGTCTATAATGGTTCCAAAGATATAGCAATATAGGTGAAATAACATCAATTGAGGGTATCCCCACCCTTTAATTTTCAAGTTCAAAATTTATAATTGTTGTTATAGAGGATTTATCAATATAGGATAATTGTAAATTTCATATTTTTGTCTATAACTGTTTAAAAGTTTGGCCATATACATTAACTGTTGGGACACCCTTTATTTGCCAAATTAAAATTGTATACTTGTTGTGGTAGCGAACTAAGTAACTCAAGTTCAATGTAAATTTCAAACATCTATCTACAACGGTTCAAAAATTTGGCCATATACATCAATTATTGGAATACCCTTTAATTTATAATTTTTATTATTTTAATTGTGATTATAAAGGACATAGTAATGGACATTCTGTCCTATTTATAAGTTTTCGTCTATAACGGTTCAACAGGTAGGGCCATATAGGTTAAATAACTTAAACTATGGGGACACCCTTTAATTGTGAAGTTTAGTTTTGAATTAACTTTTCTTATTAGGAATTATAGTGCTACGCACCTTTTTAAAATTTTAATTTGGTGTCTTTTAAGGTTCATAATACACAAAAAATCATGTACATATCTACGGTGGCACCCTTTAAATTTAAATTTAATTTTCTAATAAAGAAGACATTTTCAAAATCGGTTCAGAAATGTCTGAGTTCTACTTTCACAAACCACCTATCTAACTATTTTTAAATTCTAATTATTTATATATTAACTGTGCCTCCTGACAATATTTCGTTCGATTTTGCTTTGAAAGTAATCCACATTAAATTTTAAAACTCTTACGTATTTACTTTATATAAAGGTAGCCGTCCCTGTATAAAATTCTTAAATTTATATATAATTCTAAAAATTATTGTAAAGATCTGAAGAAAATAGACAGGAAATGAGTTACTCAGTATTTTAAAACAGCGCCATCTGTTGCGCAACATTGCTTTAAGTATAATGATTTTAAAAATAAAAGATATCTTAAAGTATGCACCTTAAAATCGGTAAAAAAAAATCGACGTACTTTCACCGTTTTTTCTCCACTTTCTCTTGAAAATAAGATATTTTTCCGGAAAATGCTATATTGGAATCAGGATACTAAGGTATCCTGATTTAATACAGAACCGTTAGCAACATTGCAAAATTTGAGTTAAAAAACAAAACAAAACACAAAACGAAAAATGTATTGAGTCTCTGTGAAACTGGCTATGTGCTGATATTGCTTGCCCTATTGTCTCTGATACATATTTTTACAAAAGTGTGTATGAGTGTGTGATAAATTGATCCCTGAAGATAACGTGACTAGGCCAAACACGCATGTAAATTATATTCCATAAGAGACTAGGACTAGTCCAAAGATAACCCTGGTGTATAGAGAAAACATGATCCATTTAACATTACGATGTCCTAGGGCTGGACCATATAACCCAGCTTTGCAGCTCTTGGCAACACTTTATGCAATCGTTAAAACGCGAACACTTGTCGTTTAACAATAAACTTTTGTTGGAAAATAACATGGTCCATAACTGCATTACATAGGACCATATTGTAGCTAGTCCATTTCAGTTACAGTGGATCACGTAGCCCAATATTATCTGCAGGGATGTGAGTTAAGAAACGAATGTACTCATGAAGATCTCTACAGCATTTCCTGTGTAAATATCAATTATACACAAATACGTAAGAAACCAGCGTTAGTTGACGATGAGGCGAATTCAATGTTAGTTTTTCTTCAATAAAAAGTGCTCAACGTGCCTAAAGAAGTTTTTACTACTATGAAAAAGATCGCCGCGGAATGGGTGCCCGCGATTGTCAAGACTAGACCATAAGCGCAAGCCTGTGAACACTTAATAGAAACGTTTGGCGATTTTCAAGCGAACCAGTTTTTTTTTCGTCCATTTGTATCTGTGAACGAAACATAGTGGGTTTCATGGGGAGTATTTGAAAGCAAGATTTTCTAAGGTTGGTCTGTCGTTCAACAAGATCATGGTCAGCCGATGACATTCACATTGATTATCTTGAAAAGGGTTAAACGTTTACCCATGATTCGTTTTGGGACAATTTCTTTTTTCGAATTCGAAAAGATCGACCATTTTGGGGACCTTGAGCAATCTTATTCATGGAATACAAAACTAGAAACAAGACATAGGTATGTAAATATAATCCACCATTAACTCTACTTTTGAAATAAAACAAAAAAACGATTGAAATTGCAGTCTTTTGAATTGCAGAAGCGAGAAGGGGCAAAATTAAAACCCTGCTGTTACGATATCAAAAAAAAAAAACAAAAAAAAACTATAAATATTTATTTATTTAAATTTTGTTGGTAATAGGATATTTTAATAAATCTATATCTATATATATATAATAAAATAGTAACTCCTTTCCGTCTGTCTGTTTGCTTTTCATTTGTGTTCGCATCACGTAAAAACTACTGAATGGATTTTAACAAAATTCTGTGAGGAGGTACCTCAGTATCCTAATTCCAATATAGGATATTTTCCGCAAAAATATCTTATATCCAAGAGAAAGTGGAGAAAAAACGGAATTTCTAGTTTAAAGGTAGTGAATTTTTCGGTGTAAAATTGGCACACCTTTTATTTTTTAAAGTGCGATATTTTAAACACTATTGTGCAACATTTGACGGCAATTGAATAAAATTTGTATTTTGACTTTGTGGAATTAACTACAATGTTTTTGAAATATTTTAAACAGCATTTACAGAGTTTTACAATAATTTTTAGAATTTTTTATAAATTTTATAATTTTATCCAGGGATGGGTGCCTTTATATAAAGTAAACACATAAACCATAACTGAAGCACTATAAAAGTAAGAATCTTACAATTGGTGTGGAATACTGTCAAAGCAAAATCGAGCAAAATATTGTTAGGACGGCCACGGCGTGACGGGCGTGGCTAGTACTATTATAAAATTTAATTCTACAAGAATTTTTTTGAACCAGATAAAATTATCAAAAAATTGATTTGAATAATAATTTGTTAAAAATCTAAGAGAGCAAAACATTTAATTAATATAACAATTGGTTTTGTTGTTATTTGTTTGAGATAACAAATTTTTGCTAAACATTTTAATTAAAAAGTTGTTAAAAGGAACAAAACGTCGTTTTCCAACTAACAATGAATTAAATTGAGTAAAAAATAATTTTGTTTAGAAAATGTATTAAGATGTGACAAACTAGTTGACTGAAGATATTGTTTCAAATTAACAAATAAGTTGTCAAAAAAAAGTAAATTTAATTGATTCAAATAAAACAAATATTGTGTTCTGTATTTGCGATTTTCGTCGTAGTCACGTCTTTTATTAAAACATTAATTGTAATTACTAAAAAATTAATTGAAAAAAATATTTTATCTCAACGAACCATATTTTATTTCCTGTGCGCCAAAAGAAACGCTAATTTTTATTACGTTAAATACGGCTTTATTACTTATGCGCATGGGAGCGTTAACTGGCTTAATCGCAATAACTTAATTACGCTTTAATTGGGTTATAAAAACTATAGTTAGTTTAGATAATATATGTGACCAAGATTTAGACTAGTTTTACCATTCTTATACTGAGTTTTCAGACTTATCGCATTTGCAACTGAAAACAGTATCTTGAAAATAAATTTAACTAAGACGTATTCTCTTTATCTTCATAAGTTATCCAAACATATAGATATTTTCAACACATTTTGGAAAACGGAATTATAAAGGGAGAATAATGAATACTCTTTTCAATATTTTTAATGGTAAGTAAATAATCAGGAATATATGCACGAAGAAAGTCCTAAATTGTAGAAATATTTTTTAGCTTTCTGTTCCTGTTGATATCAATGATATGTTACTGGTGAAGTTCTCTTTTCCCACACAAGTTGAGTTGAAAGCAGCAAGACACTGATAGATTTATTTGTAAAATTGTCTAATCAGACATACAAGAAATTCACTCAGAAATTGAAAATTTTCGCCACAAAAGAAATGATTTATGCTAAGGGTAAATTCAAGGATATTGTAACACATGTAAATTCAGCTGAAACCAAAATAAAATTAATAAATTTATTTACGGAATTGCATGAAGACAGATTTGCCCAGCGATTGACGTATTTAGCCAGAGAAGATATAGATATTAAGGAAAATATTGATGATTTTCTAACCCACATGAATTCGACAGAAACCAACAAAAAGAAGAATTAGCCAAGGGTTTGAGGGATTTTGCAGAATTCTTGAAAAATTTTGTCAAACAAGAATTAACCGATGTTATGGCCAAGACCAATGAATTGGGAAGTCAAACAAAACCAGCTGCAATAAATCATTTATAAAGTTTTTGGAGAAGTTTCAATAATACGAGTTAATTTAATGATTCTGATGTGTTGCTTGAAGAAAATTGTCTTCAGATTAACAACTTATTAACTTACTAGCGCATTGTGTGCGTCCTGACAATATTTTGTTCGATTTTGCTTTAAAAGTAATCCACACCAAATTTTAGGACTTTTATAGCGCTTCATGTATACGTATTTACTTTATATAAAGGTACCCATCTCTGGCTAATATTCTAAAATTTATATTAAATACTAAAAATTATTGTAAAGCTCTGTAAAATGTGTTTAAAATATTTTAATAACAATGTAATTCCACAAAGTAAATGTACAAATCAATCACAAATTTTATTCAATTTGCTATTTGGCAGTAAGTAATTCATATTTTGTCATTATGTATTTTAAAACAGCGCCATCTGTTGTGAAGTCGTGTTTAAAAATTCCCACTTTTAAACTGACCCTTTTTCGCAACTTTCTTTTGGAATTGAGATATTTTGGGGGGGAAAAAAGTATCTTATATTTGAATCACAAATTTTGTTAAAATCCATCCAGTAGTTTTTAGGTGATGAAAGCACAAAAGAAAAACAGACAGACAGAAAATCAGTTACTGTTTTCTAATATGTGTAGATAAGATAATAAGACTTTTAAAATCCGAAATGTAAAATCTTTTAAAATTAATTAAAACAAACACAGTTTTCAATAATTACTTTATTACAGTGTATTAGATGTCTTGATGGATTGTTGGGAATAGAACTTATTAGGAATTAGAAAACTATTGAAATTGTAAGACATTTTCGAGGTGATACATATTTGCATAGACCGCTTTAAGTCAATCAAACGAATAGATTAAATTGGGGACACCAAATTCAGATTATTCGTTTTGCCAACAATAAACTGGCTACCAGTACATTTGACACGAAGATACGTAATTATGTCAGCTGCTTATAATTATTTTAAGTTTGCATATTAGGAACAAAATGTAAACAACAATAGGTATAAAATAATATTTGTTTACTCTTCTTAAACCTTTTGTGAGTGGACCTAATGACTGATATGGGAGTAACTAAACTAAAATTTATCTTGTATTAACATTATCAGGGACCCCACGCATCATCTACATCAGCGAGTTTATGTAGATGTTTTTTGTAAAAATAGTTAAAATTAATTCTTTAATTAGATAGGATGCTTTTTAAGCAATATGGAATTTAGTAGCCAATAAGTAATAAATGATCTGAATGAAGTTAAATGTAGTCTTAAAAATAAGATTTTTGTATAAGAATCTTAGGCAGTAATTCTAGTTATAGAAAAATTCGCGCCCACTGTGTGAATATAAAAGTTAAACGTTCCATTTTCATTTAAATGCCAAAAAAAATCGACTACAGTTTTTTTAACAGTCTAAATCATTAAGCATATAGACGACAGCAGGATACCGACTACAACCTGTCAAAATTAAAATACTAAACGTGTGTATGAAAAAGATTATTTTGACGACATCATAGCTACATGGCTACACGACCACCGTTGTGGCTATAGTAACTAAGGCTAATTTCTAGTTTTGTTTGCGACAAGTTTATTTTGTTCAATAGAAGAAAATTACAATCAAAAGGTTTTGAGCAAATATATTTATTTGTTTTGATATGATAAAGGAATTTTTGAAAAAGTATTTTTTTTAGAAGTTAAATATGTATTTCTACAATATTTTCATAGTTTTGAAGTATGTAGGTGTCGTCTTCAACATAATTCAGTAGCTGACTACACGGCGACGATTGTATGCAACGGCATTTGTAGTCGTGTAGCGGTGTAGCCGCTGTTGTCTATTTTTTTAAAGCTTAAAGTGTTAGACAAGTTGTACTGTGTTTCTTATTAATGATTCCTCTTTAAACCAGGAATGTGTGTTGAACTCAGTTGTATGTTTTTTAACGGAATATACGAGTATAGTGCTGATAAAGTATTGAGTAGTGGGTACCGAGTATTCTATACTCGTTTTCTATTTTTAGAAATAAATTTATAATATATTAAGTACGGACTGTCTAGATGCGCTCTACCTTACATTTGTGAAAAAGAGTTACTTACAAACGGTCGATTTGGACTTTGGTCTAAAAACAGTGACATAACTGAATAATTGTGGCAACGTTAATTTATTGATTCTTTTAAAGCATTCGAAATCATTTTATTTGGTACAATATGTTTTTAAATATTCTTCCATCTGCATCTGGTCATTTATCATCGTATCTGAACAGTCTATATAAATTTGAACTCTAAAAATAAATTACACAATAGTTACCAGTAACGGAAAGCGTTTCTCAAGGTTCGGTTTAAGGTTATATTAAAATAAATAATTTGCCGCAACATCGCCATTTTTTCCTCTTACTCCTCTTGGGAACACATCTCTATTCTGTTTGTTATTTTGCCTTGCTTCGGTTTCGTTAATATTTATGTTTCTCCATCTAAGTATATGAGGAGTCTACTGCAGCTTGTCTTCGAATGATGGAACTGTCTTTGCCTAGGCACAACGCCTTCATATGACTGTGTAGTAGTGCAGATCCTTGCTAGGTGGTGTGGAATCTTGCTGAACATTTGTTATTTGACATTTTTTTCCCTGCGGCGGTAGCTCTTTCTGAACGTCCATGTGATGCTGCACTTTTTTTATGCATAGAGTAAGTAGAAACGTCGCGGACTTGTCCAAAGAGGGGTACCTATATATATACAAAGCAAATATATAAACCAAATTTGTGGCACTATACAAATTAAAGTCTTAAAATTTGGTGTTTATTACTTTCAAAATAAATAAAAATTCGAACTTATGATCGGACATCGTGGGCACTGCTAAGTAGTCAATATAAGCAAATTATAAAACTGAACTCAAGCCTGGGTACGAATACATTTTTGGGGTCTAGGTAATGGCGATCTTTTAAAACAAAAAAGATCCAAATAACAAAGTTTTTGAAAGTTTAAAAATATTAAATAACTGTTTTGGTATTTACATACATATATTTCACGTGCAATACATGTATATTTCAAATATATTTCAAAATTTGTCATAAGACGCTTAGGAAAGAGTATAACTACATAAAATAATAAATTTAACTTTTGCTAATTATTTGATTTTGAAATTTATATTTTATTTAAAACAACTTGAAAAACAACAGTCAAAAAAGTAGCACTTCACTTCAATTTGTACTAATATTAAACACTAAATTAGGAACAAACTAAAAAGAATTATAAATGATGCATTTATTACGTTAAGCATGATTTATATATTCTAATTAAAACCTTGTTGCATGTTCTTTATTTGTAATAACGACTGCACAACGTTTTGGCATCGAATTTACAAGATTTTGGCATCTTTCATTTGGAATTTTTTTTTTATTACAGATTTGCTGGACATCTGTCCAAAGCGTTTCGTTGTTAGTTGGTTGCATTTGAGACACAGTTTTTTATATCTGTCCATAAATTCTTAATTGGTCTGGGCTCTGAGCGGGCCATTACATCACATTGACTTTATTGCCCCAAAACCACTTTGTCACAAGCTTGCTTGTGTGCTTCGGGTCATTATCTTGCTGGATAACAGCAAGCATTTCTTCGGAAGCATAAGGGAGCATTACTTCCCCGACTAAACCAACATAAATGTTCTTATTGTGGTTTTGTAGGTCCTACACCATATTAAGAAAAACTACCCCATACCATTACGCTAGGTGGATGTAGTGTTTTATGGTTTTAGTTGTAAGTTTTGGGTTGAATTCTGCGTTTGGGGGAATGAAACTACATTTTGTCATTGGTGCTATTTTTTTGACCGGCACTGTATATATATGTATATCTACATATATGTATACGTATGTTTCAATACGTAAAACTGTTACAAACACACATTTTTATGAAAGTTTTTTTATGTAGAGTTTTGAAATATATTATCATAAGCTAGGTGGGGGCGTGGTTTACAAAGCCTACTACGTATACAAAAATAAACAAAAACATTTGTTTTTTTAGTTTCGCAGAAAAATTATAAAAATAATTTGTTTCCTGGTAATTTTTGAATGTGTAAAGCAAAACTGAAATCGTATCTTATCTCATCTTAACTTTGTTTGTGAAACAAATTATTTTTATACTATATTACTATACTATATTACTATATTACTAGTGTAAATTTGGTAAAAATTTTCAGGAATTCCATTGAAAAACTAATAAATATAAGAATTTCCATGTAATTTTTTACCCTTAGCATAGTAACGTTCAACTACTGCCTATACCTGTGCTGCTGTCGTTTATTAAAAGACTTAATTCATACTATGAGAAAAAAGTCTGCGGTATTAATTTCAATGCTTAGAAAATGCTTTCTTAAGTTCCCACAATTGACGCAAAAAGTTCAAGTCGCCTGGAGGAGGTCGAATATATGAATATAGAATTATGGGGTACTGCCTCAGCTAGCAACGTAGAAAAAATTCAAAGGCGCCAAAATAAGATTCTTCGTGTAATTACATCTGCTCCTTGGTATATAAAAAACTCGAACATCCATAAAGATCAAAACGTGCCATCAGTTAAAGCAGAAATAGCGAAATTTACCATAAGGTATTTAAAGAAGCTTAAAACTCATTCGAATCCGCTGGCCCGTAACATACTAAATGAACCTAGTTACATTCGACTAAGAAGGAGGGACACTGCTTCTCTCATCCTTATATCAGAGGGATGACCCGCAAATAACAGTAACCGTGAAACATACATTTTTTTGTCTAGCACTGGTTGGACTTAAGAAGTATATTTATTTTTTTAGACTTAAGATATGAGTAATTATTAATGGTTCAAAATATATTGAAGATATAATAAATAAAAAATGCAAAAAAAAAACTTTTTCAATAAATATTTAGATATCGAAAGGCTAGCCGGGATTACCTAACTCCACGAATTGGGCAAGAATTTTTGCATAAAGTCTTTTTTAGTGGGATATGGAATAACATAAATTTATTTTCCAAGTTATAAAATTTAAAAATCATTCTCCGTTTTTATACCCTGCACTATAGGTGGAAAAGGTATATATAAGTTTATCATTCTGTGTGTAATTTTTACAATATTCATTTCCGACCCCATAAAGTATATATATTATGGATACTTTTACATAGAGAAGTTGATTGAGCGATGTCCGTCTATCCGTCTGTACGTCTGTCATTTGCCAAGGCCTTGCTACTTGGTGTGACGTTACTGTTGTTACGTCAATTAAATTTTCATTTGCTATTTAACCATAAATAAGAAATAAGAAAAATATAGAAGTAGATATAGGAAAATGATATAAATATATTTGTTATACTGACTTCCTTTTATTAGTTCAATTAAAATTTAATAGGTGAACTATTTATTATTAAAATAATTTGTAAAATATATTCTATTTATATTTAACTTGGAGAGAAACAAACAAACTTTTAGAGCTTACTTCAGTTATTTTATATGTATTTGTAAACTTGTATTATATTATTTATTTTTAACTACGCGAAATTCCTTTTCTTGAAATTTATCAAATTAATATTACGATTATATTTCAGAAACACAATATATTTATTAAAAAAAAAATAAATATAATAATCGGAATGGATTCTTATTGGAAAGGCAAGTCCATACAGCTATTGCTCTAAACTAGCTCATCGGTGGCTTTTCCAAAATGTTCTGAAAAAGTTCAGATTCTTATACACAAAACTTAACAGACTAAATGAGAAGTTCATTAATCGAAGATTGCATCTGCAGGAACCAAAACTAAATGTAAATTTAAAATAACATGGGGTACATACTTTTGAAAATTAATATGTGACCCGGTCTATGAAAAGGTGGCTTATGACTCAAAAACAAAATTTCGAAAAATTAGTTGTTAAAGATAAATAATGCATTTCGTCAGTTGCTCGAAGAAACATGCATCTTAAAAAGTTTAAACAAGGATAGCGACGAAGAAAACTACTTAATACTGCTAAATAAATATTTTTTGTGCAAAACAGCTTTTTTTTTGGTAAAATCGTGTTTTTAAATTTTTCAATTCCATTTATTATCTTGATTCTGGATTTTCAATAAAATTCTGTTTTTCATTCATTGTGCTCTTCTTTCTCTACATTTTTAGTGCACTTCTAATACGAGATTTAGACGATGATTTAAAAACATGTCTTTTTTGTTCAGGGTGAAGAAAAATATACAATTTTTTTCCAAAATCAAAAAACAAAACTTAAATTTTTCTCTACCCTGAACAAAAATTTCATGTTTTTAAATCATCGTCTAAAACTTGCCTAAGCAAGTTAGGACTTTCTAGTTTTCACCACGTGAAAGAACGTCTCAAAAACTATCGAAACCAAAAAAAAAGTGGAAAAATTTTTTTTGAGTCATAAGCCACCTTTTCATAGGCCGGGTCACATATAAAATTAACTAACCAGCGGGAAAACAGGCATTTACTAAAAAGAAAAATAATTAAATCCTTGGAGTGGAGAAGATAATTTCAACCGACACAAAAAGTACATACTGATAACCTCGTATATTCCCAAATTTTTAGAAACAGGAATGTACTGTTACTTCGTGTAACTATTGTTCCTGTTTTTTCCCTATATTTTGTTGTTTCACATCGTCTTCATGTGACCCCTTTATTCGCACTTTTTTAATTTAAACGCAGTTTACGTTGAAATTTCACAATACTCTTACACCTGTAAATTGTAAAGAAAAGACACCCTTAGATATAAAAGAAAACTGACCAAAGCGAGAACTTGAAATTTGCAGCCCATCAGCCCAGCATTTCGCAAGCGCAGCTAAGGAAAGGTTTGAACTCTTTAATTTTATAAATTTTAAACTTTTCTCTTGGTTAATACAGGAAAGAAAAAAACTGTTGGTTAATTTTAATTTTTCGGTCAGAGTGGACCTTTCTGTGGAAATGCCCATATGAAAATTTTTCCTTATGTGATGCAAATATTTATGAGCACGTAGCGTTAAATTTTTTAAATCGAAATTTCTGAATCTTATTTTTATTAAGTGATAAAAACAGTAGATAGTTTAGATAAGACATATGGCCAACATTTTGACAGCTGCTACACTACTTTTAATATTCTCATACTATGTTCTTAAGGTTATTTCAGTTACAAATAAAATCAGTGTCTTACAAATATTCAAACAAAGAAGTTTTCTGTCTTTACAGTTATACCAAACATTTACTATTAAAAAACGGTAATTTAAAACGAGGATAATGGCTGTTCCAAAAAAATTAAGTTTTACAATATTTTTAACGTTGATGCTAATTCAAGCTGTAGTAAGTAAATAATCAGGAAATATTAAAAATTAAATTTCTACAAGTATTAATTTCAGCTTTCCGTTCCTGTCGACAACAATAATAATTTGGAAGATTTTAATCCCGAAAACAATGATGTGCTATCCTCCATTAATCCATTTGAAATCAACAGGAAGTTAAACCTTTTATGGGAAAAATTGGCTAATAAAAAATTAGCTGATGTTGTACCCCCAAGTGTGGATGAGCCCTACCAGAGTAATGCTGTTGAGACCTACAAAAATTTAACAGATGTATTGAAGAAGTTGGTCAACCAAGAATCAATTGAATTCAAGGTTATGGTTGATGCTTTTCTGAAACACATCATGCCAGTTGAAACCAAAAAGAAACTGGATGTTTTGTTGAAGGATTTATCTCATCAGAATTTAATCGAGACTAACAAGATATTGTCAGAACGATTGAAAAATTCATTCATAGAGTACTTCTCTAATCTTAAGCCGAATGATGAATCTGTCGATGAAACCAGAAAAAAATTGAACGATTTTTTTGCGAAATTGCCTAAGCAGAATTTTACAGAGAATTCCCAAGAATTAAAGAAGCGAGTAACAAATTTGGTTAAAGAACACTTGTTCGATGTTAACGCTAATATCGAAGCTTGCCTAAACTACATAAATTCAGCTGAAGCTAACAACTACCTAAACGATTTATTGGCGAAATTGTCCAATAAGGAATTAGCAGAGACTTTTAAGAATTCCGCCGAACGGTTGCAAATTTTAGTCAAACAAGAATTAACCAATGTTGAGGCTAAGATTAATGATTTGCTACGTAAAATAAAACCAGTTAAAGAAAAAAATTGATTAAAGTTGTGAAGGGATTGCAAGCAAACAAATTAACCGGGTGTGGGCATAAATTCAGCTAAAGTTAATAATTAAGAATATTTAATAATATTTGTAAAATTCTATACAAAAAAGTTTTGAAAAATTAATAAAAAATATGAAAAAAAAATAATAAAGACTACTCAGCCATAAATAGTTTGAAAAGATTACACAAGGGTACAGCATTTTTGTTGCATGAAATATGATGACTAATATTATACTTCCTCGGGGTGCTGGTTTCAGATCTGAAGTCAGATTGTTTGTGTTAGCTTTAGTTTTTGATTTTTGCTTTTATAACGAGTTCTTTTAATTCTTTTATTTTTTTACAAGAATCGTCACAAATGTCTATTAAAGAATTAACACCTCAACATCCACTATTCACTCCTTCTAATTATTTTTAATTATGCTTTAATTAAAGCCTGGAATTATGTTTATCTATCACACAAAAACAGTGATTTGAGCAAGTTACTGGTAGCCCACTTAAGCCACACTTTTGAAATGAACAACTATTTTGGGAACCTTGAGAAATCTTAAAACTACCATCAAGACATATATTAAATCCACTACTAACTCTACTTTTAAAAATAAAACAGAACACAAAAAGGTATTAAAATTTTAGATTCGCAGGAATCATTACTGGTTTTGTCAAAATTGTCGCGAAGTAAGAGGCAAAATTAAAACTATTGTTCATATACGAAATAAAAAAATAATGTAAATATTTTCCAAAGAAATTCGAAGTCAAGCTTAACACATTAAACACATAAGCGACAGCAGGCTACCGACTACAAGCTGTCAAAGCTAAAATACACACGTTTATATCAAGACGATTATTTTGACGATATCATAGCTTCATGACTACACGACCATCATTGTGGGGGTGTAGCCGAGTTAGTCTAATCTCTATACTTGTAAGCGACAATGAGCAATGGGAGCTGGAAAATATTTTATTCAATACAAGATAATTGCACAAAATAAAAAATATATATTTACATAAATTCATCTACAATAAAAAGGTTTTGAGCAAATATATAAATTTATTTGTTTTGATGTTAGAAAAATATTCAGAGTTTTGATGTAGCTTACGTGTTCAAAATAATTAAGTAGCTAACAGCGTTTGTAGTCATGTAGCTGCGTGGCCGCTGACATCTATGTATTTAAGGCATAAGTTCATTTTATTTCCCTTAAGAAAGAATAATTTTAATTACAAATTAGATGATCAATATTAAAGAAAAATTGGGAACATTTTATTTTAGATACTAGCAAATAAACCAACAACAAATGAAAGCTGGTAAATATTAAAGTAAAAATATCAAACAAGAGGGAAGCTTTTGGTTGTGACGATAGATAGATGATTGAATGAGATTTTTCTCGAATTCCTTTATCTGAGTATGGTTGGTTAAATAGATGATGTTTACAACTTAACACTCCCAGCCAAGAATACTGGAGACGTAGTTGTCCAGAAAATGCGTTACATTCTGCTAGTGTCTAAAATAAAATTATCCCATTTTTTTTCTTTAATATTAATCACCTAAATTGTAATTAAAATTATTCTTTCTTAGAGAGAATAAAACTAACTGAAGCTTACCTTCATATTTCACTCTTCTCAACCTTATTAACATTGACAGATACCCTCGTATCATTGTACAGCAACAATCTTATGTAGAAGTTTTGTGTAAAATAACTTTAGGAATTTAAAAATAATTATAAAATAAGATGCGATGATTTTAAACATCAGTAGAGTGAAATGTAGTGTTAAAAATACGATTTTTAACACTGCATAAGCTTAGGCATTTTTCAAATATTGTGCCACTATTTTAATATCAAAGCTTATTTTCATCTTATCTTTGAAATGCCAAGACAAAATCAATTACATTTTTTACGGTTACTACATATGTCTCAGATAAAATCCTAACTTTAGCTATTGGCAAGTTGTAATAGTAGGCCTAAAGGGTACAATTAATAAATATAAAGTTTAAGTTTAGATAAATTTTATGCCACCACCTAATGTTAATGCTAATTCAAACAGCAGCGAGTAAATAATATGCCAGTTTTTGAATATTTAACAATTATTTCATAGTTTTTCGTTTCTTTTAAGACCAATAGTGAATTAAAATTAATTTTTCTCTAAATTTTCTATGTCAATACATGTTGAGTTAAAACAATTCTTGTGTATGATAACGAAGTTAAGTAGCGTTGAAATAACAATAGTTTTAACTTAAAAAACAAATAAATAAATAAAAGAGCAATTAAGAAAAGCATTATTAACAATTGTAGTGAAAAGTCAGCAAAACACCTTAAATAAATAAAAATTAAATACCGTTTTAATTATAGCAAAACTCTTAAAAACACACAAACTAACCGCATTTATGTTTTTGGTCCTTCGAACCTTAATAATTCCATTAATTTAAAGGATTTTAGGAAGCTCTCACAAAATCTGATATTTCCACATCCCGTTATGGTAAATTCAATAAAATTTTTATAGAAAATTTTCAATAAAATTTTTATAGAAAATTTTCAATAAAATTTTTATAGAAAATTTTCAATAAAATTTTTATAGAAAATTTTCAATAAAATTTTTATAGAAAATTTTCAATAAAATTTTTATAGAAAATTTTCAATAAAATTTTTATAGAAAATTTTCAATAAAATTTTTATAGAAAATTTTCAATAAAATTTTTATAGAAAATTTTCAATAAAATTTTTATAGAAAATTTTCAATAAAATTTTTATAGAAAATTTTCAATAAAATTTTTATAGAAAATTTTCAATAAAATTTTTATAGAAAATTTTCAATAAAATTTTTATAGAAAATTTTCAATAAAATTTTTATAGAAAATTTTCAATAAAATTTTTATAGAAAATTTTCAATAAAAATAATCCTTTGAACATAAAGTTGAGTCTTAAAATTTGGTGTGGATTACTTTCAATGCAAAATCCAATACAGGGTACAGCTAGTAAGTAATAAACGATCTGAGTGAAGTAGAATGTAGTGTTGAAAATAAGATTTTTCTAGCATAAACTTAGGCAGGAATTCTAGTTATAGACCTCATAATATTGTCCCACTGTATGAATAACAAAGTTTTTGTTCAGTTATGTTTGAAATGCAAAAAAAATGTAATTAAATACACTTTGAAGATTTTTATCCCATATAAGTAAGATTTCTTTTTTCTGCGAATACATGAAAAATAATTAAGTCTATACTTTAACAAGTTGTATTGTGTTGTGTTTCTTAGTGAAAATTTCTCTTTTAAACTGGGATGTGTTTTTATTTCAATTTTCTAATGTTTTAGTTAACCCACGAAAATACGTGTGGCACAAAGTTTGTGGATCCGTACCCAATCCACAAACTTTGAGTGATAACAGAGATTTTTTTCCCTTCCTTGGTGTGATCAAATATATTTCTCTTTATTTACTTCTCTCTTTTGTACAACTAGCTATTCCCGGTACGCTTCGCTACCCCTATCTACAAAATATACAATAAACACGCGGAAGAAACTCGAAAACGCACGCTATTCTCACGGCAAACATTTTTCAGTTCATATATAAGGTACGATGCCCACTGTTCCCATTCAATATGTTTTTTGTTAGACTGTGCAAAGTTTCGACAATCTACCTATTGTAGTTGTCTAGTTAGACGATAATAATTTTGCACATTGTATGGGAGGTACCAGGCTTTCTGTTCCAATCCAGCCTGTGGTTTGGTTAGACAATGCAAATTAGTATGAGTGTTACTTCTGCAGATCTCCAGATATACGATAATAATTGTTCAGTTTGTATAGGAGGTACCACTGCCACAATTCTAATGCAGCCTATTTTACGCTTAACTTTGTATATTAATAAGGTGGTTGCTGGTGCAAGATTTCAAAGAAATACCTATTATATTATAGTTCTGTAGATAATCAAGAAGTGGACGTAAAACTGGGCGTGCTAAAATTTTCTTTCCATAAAAACCGAAGTTGGGTTACGATAAAGATTTATAGGAGATGGCCAAATCAATAAAGCCGTTCTTAAGTAATGCGATTACCAACAAACGACATTTGATTTTATTTATAAGATAATTTGATGCAATACGAAAATAAAACTACGCTAACCGACACACACAAGATCGAGTTCGGGAGTACTGGAACGATACGCAGTTTCGGGTGATACTAATTCGGGGTACTGGTTCGATACGCAGGTTCGGGTGGTTGAAAGATTTGCAGGTTCGGATGTAAATTAATTCGGGAGTACAGAATTGATTCGGAGGTTCGTGTATGTCGGTTTCTTAAAGCTAGACTCAAGAATTCTACAAAGTTTTCTTATACTAGGAAATATTCAGTAAAACAGTCAGCCGAGGCCGAATACCTGGTTTACCAAGATAAACCAGTCGGCTTTTCTATTATACGAGTGCAAGTTACCTTTGTTATTTATATTTATTTTAACATACATAACTATAAATGCGATTTATGTGTACTTCTGGTTGTGTGTGTAGTTTTTCCACTATGGTTGTGTTTACACGGTAGTTGTGGTTATGTTTACACGACATGTTGTTTTGGTTGTTAATTTTACATGCGACAATATATAAAGAAAATGTACGTGGGGATAATTCATAAAATTGCCACGTTACACATTTCAAAAGATTTCAATTGATAAATAGAAAGTTAAAGTATAATAAAAACACCCTGCAATATATTCTATTCAAGGTGCTGCGAACTATACACTGTTAAAATAAAATAATTTGAGAAGCTTCAACATTTTTATCATTTTATTCTCGGCCTGAGGACAACATAATGAAAATATTTTGATCGATAATGATAATTTTAAATGGACTAACAAGTCAACTTGCTTAACTGATGGAATTTTTTCGTTGCAGTTAGACCTGACTAGAACAACTTATCGACTGTAAATACATGAACATTGTTCCAACTGGAATAGATGAAAACGAATAATGCCTTTAGGTTTTCCGATTGTATAACCTATAACCTCATTTTCCGCAGTTGCTGAATATATTCGGTATATTAAATTATTATTTTATATGAATTAAAGCAAATTATAAAATGATATGAACCTATTTTATTTTAATGTTTACGTTAAATCCGACTTTATTACTTTTGCGCCTGAAAGCGTTGATTTGGCGAATCATAATTATTTAATCACATTATTATTAGGTGATAAAAACTCTAGATAACACATGTCAATTTAACTAGATTTAGTATTATTTTTTCAAGTTTTAAGGGTTGTCGTGTTCGCAACTGAAAGCAGTATCTTGATAATATTTAAACTAAGACGTACTCTTTTTGTCTTCATAACACATCTTGGAAAACAGAATTATAAAGGGAGAATAATGAATATTCCAAAGAAATTAAGCTTTTCAATATATTTAATGTGGATGCTAATTGGAACTATAGTAAGTAAATAATCAGGAACATATGCAATAGAACAAAGTCCTAAATTGTACAAGTATTTTTTAGCTTTCCGTTCCTGTTGATAACAATAGTACTTATATGTTTAAAAATGTGAAGCTTGCTTCTGAAGTTCTCTTTTCCCGTGCAAGTTCAGTTGAAAGCCAAACGACACTGATGGATTTATTTCCAAGATTGTCTAATCAGACATACAAAAAATTCGCCGAGCAATTGCTGAGTTTCGCCACAAACGAAATGATCTATGCTAAGGGTAAATTCAAGGACATTGTAACATACGTAAATTCAGCTGAGACCAAATTAAAATTGCCAAATGTATTTACGGAATTGCATGAAGAAATATTAGCCCGGCGATTTGCGTATTTAGTCAGAGAAGATATAGCCAGGGTTAGGGAAAATATTGATGGCTTTCTAGCCCACATGAATTCGGCCGAAACCAACAAGAAATTCAATGAATTATTAAACGAATTGCCAGATGAAGAATTAGCCAAAGCTTTCCGGGATTTGGCAGAGTACTTAAAAAATTTAGTTAAACAAGAACTTAACGACGTTGAGGCTAAGGTTGATGAATTGGAAAGACAAATAAAACCAAAAAAATATATAAAGTTTTCGGAGGAGTTGCAAGAAAACGTGTTAACCGGTTTTAGTCATTGCCATTCCTGTGCTTCTGATGTGTTGTTCGAAGGAAATCGTATTTAGATCAACAATTAGTTAACTTATGATAAGACTCTTAAAGTTCTAAGTTTAAAAGTTATTAAAATTGAGAAATAAATACTGACTACTTAAGCAAAAACAGTTTGAAATAATAACTTTATTGTATTGCGTTAGATGTCCTCATAGATGCTTTAAAGTAGACTCACTATTGAAATTTAAAGATGTATTCGAGGTAGGTCAATCAAGCCAATAGTTTTAATTATATATACATATGTATATATATAGCCGATGTTAAGCTGAAACCAATAACAGATTTAAAGATTTATATGCCGAATTGCCAGATCTTTTACTTTTTTTCACAGTCGTGTTGAAGTCAAATAGATTAAGCTACCAGTCTATAGTTTTTAGAGGAGTCACAAGATTAATAGCTAACTGGATTAAGGCATTGGTACTATACTATATATACACTATACTATACACTATACTATACACTATGCTATACACTATGCTATACACTATACTAACCCTTAAAAATATTTTTAATATTCGAAAGAAAAAACAAACTGAAACTAAAAATAAAGTATTGTTTTACTCCTCTTAATCTAATAAGCAAAAGCCCCCAACCCTAAGGGTCTGTGGGCACATACACAATCGCAACCAGAATCTCACAAAGAGAACAAAACATTTAAAAAATTTATATCAGCAGCATACCAGCTTTTGTGTCACTTTGCTAAATATTTAACAAACCAATGCATTTTAATTTTACCCACTTTTTTTAGTTGGGGGCCTTTGCTAATAAGGAATGAATTTCTTTACTATTTGCTAATGATGAAAGTAGATAAAATGCATCTTGTATCAACGTTGTGAATGAAGTTAATATCTTCCATATTATGTATTTAACTATTCGTTTCTAAATTGTATACAATTAAAAATGGAAGTAGTAATGATAAATTAATAAAATTTTTGGTAACTTAAATATTAATTATTTAATATTATGTTAGTTACCCATAAGGTTTTTTATATAAATTGCATTTTTGTTAAAAAACCTTATGGGTAATTAGCATAATATTAAATAATTGGTTAAAATAGTTAAAATCTATACATATAATAATATAGTAACTTATTTCCTGTCTGTATGCGTTCGCATGACGTAAAAACTAATGCATGGATTTTAACAAAATTTTGTGAGGAGGTACCTTAGTATCCTGATTCCAATATAGGATACTTTTTCCCGCAAAAAAAGTCTTACTTCCAAGAGTAAGTGGAGAAAAAGCAGTGAAAGTATGCTGATTTTATTTATCGATTTAAAGTTACTGCATACATTAAGGCTTCTATTATTTTTGAAAGTGGTATATTTTAAACACGGTTACCCGAAGTAGATAGATACGAAGAGTGCTGATAACGAACGTAGCTGTCTAGAAAATGTGCAGTCCGCTCTGCTGGTGTCTAAAAATTAAATTTTCCCAATTTTTCTTTAATATTATCACCTAATTAAAATTATTCTTTCCTAGAGAGAATAAAAACGAACTTAAGGTTGACTACACATTTCATATATATGTAATATAAAAAGTTCGACTAATAAAATTTCAAATTTTCAAAATATTTTAAACACTTTTTACAGAGCTCTACAATGATTCTTAGAATTTTAGAATTTTATATAAATTTTACCTTTATATAAAGGAAATATGTAAATCTTAACTGAAGCAATGTAAAAGCTAGTGGGCACAGTAGTTAAGTAAAATTATTTGAAAATATCCTTTAAGCTCCTCTCTTCGCACCAATAACAAGTTATGAGTTAGCAACAACATCCATTTTCTTTTAGTAGCAATAAGCACTAAAAGCCCGTACGGGATACATGTTGATGTGGTATGTAGTGTTAAAAAAAAGAATTTCATTGCATAAGCTTAGGCAGGAATTCTAGTTATAGACCACATTTTTTAGTATATTCTCCCACTGTTTGAATAAAAAGTTTGTGTTTAGTTATGTTTGAAATGCCAAGAAAAAAACATCGAATCAAATACAATTTTTCAAGCTTTTGAAAATTTTTATCTCATATAAGTAATGTGGCAGCACTAGTATGATCGTTGGCAACACTGAACACGACCTGGAGAGCAACAGCTGATTATATGAGTGTGTGATTTTTTGTCTGAATATAAATGAATTGAATTTAATAAAACTTTTTATATTTAAAAAGTTATAGTTTTTCTCAGAGTATTACAAGTAATATTTCAAAAAATTGTTTTCTACGTTACTTGAGGCAAAAGTAATAAAGTAATACTGTGTAATATTTTTATTACATGTTGTATTGTGTTTCTTAGTGATATTTTCTCCTTAAAACAGGAGTGTGTTGTTATTTCAGTTTTATATTGTTTTGCTTAACGCACGAAAAATGTGTAGATCAAAGATTTAGCTATCAGTTTGCTTTTAAGGGTTTCAATTAAAAAATTAAAAGCTCTAAAAACTACATATACAAGGAGTATACAAGCAGCATTTTCAGTTCATGGTCCTGCGAACCATACACTCTTGTAATTGAGTAGTTTAGGTTTCAGGAAAGCATATTTAACATGTTTTTATATCGACATTGAGAACTTAATTTCCTATACTGCTAGTTACACCTGGCTGGAACAGCTTATCGGGCAAACATTTGTCTGAGATATCAAAACTTTGGGTCTTGTTGATAATCAACTTTATTCTCTAGCATGCTTGCGTCTGCAGCTACGCTTGAAAATACATGTGCTTTGCTTCAGTAAAATTTCTTATTGATATGTTTAGTGGTGCAGGAACTACCGAATTATTTCCAAATTAAAGATATTCGAAGCACTGTGAAACGTTAAGTGCTTCAATACAATTCAATAACTAGAGAATTGCAACAACATTTTAAATCGAGCATGAGAACTCGAAGACCAAAACTGCGAATGTCATTAGTTAAATTTCTTAATCATTCAAATTTATTGTGTTCTAAACAAGATAATATTCTTTTTTATTGATGAAATATGAAATTAGTGATTGAGTGATTGATTGATTGATTGATTGATTGATTGATTGGAAACAATGTATGTACATACCTTATTTGTTTGTACAAACATACTATATAAAAACACACACAATTATTTATTAGTTTATTTTTTAAGCATTCAATATGATTATTAAATTATAATATTTTGAAAGAAACGCGTAAAATTAGGCCCTATTACGGTTTACAACTCAACTCTTTTTCAGTTGAAATTTTACAATTTGTTATATCAATTACAACTCAACTTGTCAAAAAATTTTTAGTTGAATTTAAATTGTGTTAACAAAAGTTTAAAAAAATTACAACTCATCAGTAGAAGTAGGCTTTCAAGTGATGTGAGTTCTAAAGGGGCATTAGATTCCAATCATTTTAAAAACTAAATACAAAACTTGAAAACAGCCAAACAACATTTGTTTGTTTTAATTCCTACTCTGGTTACTTACGAGCAAACTTATCATTATTTGTTTACTAGTAATATATTATGGTTACAAATACAAGATTATTATCGAATACTAATGGTATTATTCAAACCAACCATAGTGCATTTTTTGGGTGCAGTAAACATTTAATGATCAAATGGTAACAAAATCTTATTTGTCGTGATCATAGTAATGGTTGAAACAACTACAAGTTGTTCTTCGCAACCATATATTGTTACCGAGAACATAGGATGGTTCTTGTGACCATACCATAACCATGCTTTTGCTCTGCGTGCAGAAAGTAAAAGAATTTATTCATCTGCTGGCCTTTTTGCTACCAAAATTGGAACACCTCCCGACGACAATTCAATTAATCCGCTAGTTTTTCTCCTATACACTCTTCTGATAAAGATATCAATATTTTAAATGTTTTTTTTTATTAGTAAATCTCTTTTAATTAGCAAAATAAATCCCAGAAATATTTTTCTTATATTCTCGTTTACCGAGATTTCTTTTTAATAAGTTATAAAACAGCATGAACTTGTTATATCATTAAATTTATGTAAAGTAAATTTAATAAAGGGTATCCAGATAGACTAGTATGTTGACTGGGGATTGTGAGTTCGATTTGGCGTATATTTTCTATATTTAACTTGCTTGATGTGTTTTTCTTACATTTTTCTCTTTTCAAAATTTTTATTTAAGATTTTATGTCCGTCTGTCTATTTCAATGTCTGTCATTCCTTAAAATATTATTTAACGACTTGTTTTGGATTTTATCATTTTATGTGTGCAGGGATTCAAGTTTTTAACTTGTTTTTAATATGATTTTATTACCTGTACTTATGTCAGCTTTAATTTGGTAAATCCCAACTCTTCAATCACATCTAATTAAAGTGATAAAAGATAAGACTGGCGGCCACCAATCTGCAAGTCATCTAGACTTGTTACGAGATTCTCATATTAGGTTTTTAAGGTTGCGTAATTTGCAAATAAAATCAGTGTCTTACAAATATTCAAACTAAGAAGTTCATAGTTTGCCGAAGCACACATTTTGAAGAACTAAACTCTAAAACAAGGATAATGCATTTTCCAAATAAGTTGGGCCTCTCAGCATTTTTAATGTTGATGCTTATTCAAACAGCCGTAAGTTAATAATCAGAAAAATATTTAATATTAAAACTAAAATTATTTTTTTAGCTTTCCGTTCCAGCTGAGACCAATAATAAATTACACAGGGTTAAGCTTCACAGATATGATGTGCTATCCTATAGTAATCCAGATGAAATCAACAGAAAATTGGACAATTTATTGGAGGAAATATCTAACCAGGAACTAGACGATGTTATACCTGCAAGTGTTGATAAGATGTCTCGGGCAAATCCCATGGAGTCTTTCAAGGAAATGACAAAAATGCTAAAGAATTTAGTCAAAGAGGGAGCATTGGATGTCAAGCAGAAGGTTGATGATTTTCTCAAGAAACTGAAAGAGTTATTGGAGAAATTGTCCAATCAGAAAGTAATCGAGAACTACAGGCAAATCAGAGATCAATTGAAGAATTTAGTCAAACAAGAATCAGCCGAGGTTAAGGCTAACGTTGATGAATTTCTAAACCACATAAATCCAATTGCAGTCAAAAACAAATTGAATAAACTATTGGAGAAATTGTCTAATCAGAATTTAATAGAAAATTACAGGAATTTGACGAATTTGGTCAAAGAAGACTTAGCTGAAGTTAAGCCTAAAGCTGAAGGTGTTGTAGCCAACATTAATTCACCTGAAACCAACAAGAAATTGAAAGATGTAATGGCCGGTTTGTCTAATCACGGTTTAGCCGAGAATAACAAGAAAATGACAGAGCGCTTCAATAATTTAGTCAAAGATGACTTACACGATGTTAAGGATAAGATTGATGAACTGTTAGCCCGCATAGATTCATCGGAAACCAGCAATAAATTGAAAGAAATATTGGAGGGATTATCTAATAAGGAACTAGCCTAATCTATTAAAAATTCGGCCGAGCATGTAAAGAACTTAGTCAAGCAGGAATTAATCGAAGTTAGGGCTAAGATTGTTGAGTTTATAGATCATGTAAAACCAGGTAACAAAAACCACTGATGGAGTTTTAGCAGAAGCTGAAATAAAAAGGATTCCCATTGTAATGATATCCTATTTGCAACAAAAAAGTCAACAATATTTTTAAAATAAATAATAATTATCTCAGCAAAAACAATTTGACAAATTTATTTAATTACATTGCAATACATTGGGGATTAATTTGTTGTAACCTATAGAAATGTTAGCAAATCGCGTAATAAAATTGATGCAAATTTAGTACTACTAGTAATAAATTAACAGATAAGATCGAGATATAAGATACAGTAGATTTTTTATAGATTATTTGGAGACAGAAATTTATTTACAAAAAAAGGTTAATACTCCATCAAGGGAAAATTAATTACTTGACCAAAATTTGTATCTGGATCTTAAGCGGAAGCTTAAATAAAGAGTAGTGTTTGTTTTCATGTTTTACATTTTCTATAATTGGTCTTCCGAACCCGTTAAAGTATTTTCAGAAGTTGTCATTGCATATCACATATCACTGCTATCGTAGATCAAAAAGGAGTTAAAGATGTTTTAATTAGTGAAATGCAATAATTTTGAAGTTTTTAAATTGAAAATCATCTAGTTGTTACTCAAGAAAAAAAATGTACTAATTTTGAAAATTGAAAAACTGCCAAGCCCTAAAAAAAATTTGAGGGTGTGAGGTTCTCAATTTTAAGGCTACATAGCGCCACCACTGGTAAGTGAATGATCCCTAGCTTTAAACTTAAACTTAGATACTCCACTGCTATGTCCATATCAAATTTTAGATCAATCGAACTAGCCCTTTACAGATGGCCCTTTACACTGTGCAATGTTCTGGCTACACTACAATTGCAATCAAGTGCTTGAAAATTCACTAAAGTCACCGGAACTTCATCCGATTAAGTATGACTGGAGCTATTTGGGAGAACAAAAACCATACGATTTCTCACCAGAAAGAATGAAAAAATATATCAGCCGAATAATGCAGGAAACTGATTAAGGCGATGCGAAAACGTAATTTAGTTACATATCATTTTTACATAACAGGTTTAGCAGAGTAAATAATAAAAATTCTGCACATAAATCCAGAATATTGCAATTTGGAAAGGTTTGAGAACTATGAAGTTAGAAATGCAAAAAATTTTTTTGATTAAATAAAAAAATGTATTGAATAAATTTTATATGAAATTGTACCAAAATAGCATTAAGTGTACGAGTGTACCACTGATGTGTCGCTTGTACCAAATTTGGTACAATTGTACCACAAATTCCAACACTGTTACGGCTTTAGACACGTTGAGTATTTTTTGGTTAAAGAAAAACCATTGAAATCGAGTCATCATCACTTAACACTGGTTTCTATGTATAGGTGTATAATTGATAGGCATTCATATGCAGCAGAGATCTGCTTGAGTGCATTCTCGCATTAATTTATCACACATCCATACACACTTTTGTAAAAATATGTATCAGCAGTGTGGCATGGAGTTTGGCATTTATGCAGCCGCAATTTTTTCATTTAGCAGGTAGCATTTTGTTTAGCACTTCAAATACTTATTTAGCATTTTTGTCATTATTTAATATTAGAAACATGATATAATAATTTTGGCCTAATTTAAAAAACGGATCATAATTTGTTGCCGATTAATCGGAATTGCTACAAATTATGATCCGACATGTATCTGACTTGCCAATTATTCTAACAGTGCCATACTGCATTAGTCGTAAAATCAAAAGAGCTTATAATTTTCCATTTTATTAATAGTATTGTATACCAGAGTTACTTTATGGGTCAGCGTAAAATAAATGAATTTTCAAAACAACATAAAAACTAATCGATGAATAGAATACCTTTTTGAGTTTTATTCGATTAATCACTAACACTTACATAACGCAAATAATCCAATTGCGTACTTCCTAGCGGTTAAAACTGCATAATGGCCGGCTCTCCGGAATTTCAGGTTTGAACATTTTCCCCTATATTTCTCGACAAAAAAAAAAAAAAATCATCATGTTAGATATAAAAATCATGTTGAGTGCCTTAATAGACTGGTTGGTTGTACGCTAGTCTATCAGTCCGGTGGTTGCGGGTTCGATAGGTTGTGGTACGTTGGTTGAAAAGTCTTAAAAAAATTATTATTAATTTATTAACTCAGAAATGAATAAAAAATTTCCTAAAGTAAAAATAATATAAAATGTTAAAAATTCCGTTACCAAATAATTGCCTGAACATTAAATTTTGTTTCAGTTTATGCAAGGTATATTTATCTTACTAGGTAGTGTCGTCCGCCCAGCTGATTTAGTAGTTCGACATGTCAAAAGTTATATGTGTTCAGAAATTTTACAGTGTAGAAGTGAAAAGGCAATAAAACAAATACAAGCCTTCTCAATTTTCTCCTATGTTTTTTGACATTTCGAACAAAGCAACAACAAAATGCCATGTTGTTCTTGTATTATTGTATTTGTTGTAGGGACGCCACTATCTAGTAAAATAAATATACCTTGGAAAAAAGTGTACATTTTTTGTTATGACATTTCTGTAACTTCAGGCGATTTTCAGTTTGATTTTTCAAACCTGAATTTCCGGCTGAGTTCTTGACTCATGCATATACATAAGTATTAAAAATGTTTTATAATATTACAGACCTAAGTCAGTTTTTGGTCTTTAAGCCATCAAATGGAGGAAATAAAAAAAAATCATATATTAAATTAAATCACCTCAAATTTTCTATTGCATGATGAGTATATCGATGGTCGCTAGTGGAAAGGCCCTAACTCGTATTGTTTAAGAAAATTATTTTTTCAGTGATTCCAATACATTTGACACAAATACTCCTCTGCACAAAAATTTATTGCAATAGTGTAAGCAACTGTACATTACAAATTACATGGTAAATGTAAAGTTACAAATAATTGATTTAGGGCTCTTCTATTGGAGACCAATGATATGAAATTTCAAGCTTTCCGAAATTAATGTGAGTCGCTTAAAATTCAGTTTTCACGTAAACTTTAAATTGAACCCCTAAAAACTGTAAAGTTTGTATGAACAAAATATATGTTGCTTTAAAACAAAATAAGATTTTATATCTGAAAAGTTTTACTTTTATGATATAAAGGCTCAATTCCAATTATATTATAAAACCTTTTAGTTTAAGACTTATTGATAAATAAAGCCACATAGCAAATATCTTTCTTCCAGGTTTTTATATTACTTTTTACCACTTGTTGTCTTTTAATCCATCTTGTTTTATTCAAATGATATAACGAGTGATTTTTTAAGAGCTTGAGAACTTTTTTTTTTAAAAAAACGCATAAAATTTGCAAAATCTCATCGGTTCTTTATTTTAAACGTTAGATTGGTCCATGACATTTACTTTTTGAAGATAATTTCTTATTTCTGGCTTATTTCTGTGGACTTTAGACTTGACGTAGCCCCACAAAAAATAGTCTAAAGGCGTCAAATCGCATGATCTTTGTGGCCAACTTACCGGTCCATTTCTTGAGATGAATTGTTCTCCGAAGTTTTCCCTCAAAATGGCCATAGAATCGCGAGCTGTGTGGCATGTAGCGCCATCTTGTTGAAACCACATGTCAACCAAGTTCAGTTGTTCCATTTTTGGCAACAAAAAGTTTGTTAGCATCGAACGATAGCGATCGCCATTCACCGTAACGTTGCGTCCAACAGCATCTTTGAAAAAATACGGTCCAATGATTCCACCAGCGTACAAACCACACCAAACAGTGCATTTTTCGGGATGCATGGGCAGTTCTTGAACGGCTTCTGGTTGCTCTTCACTCCAAATGCGGCAATTTTGCTTATTTACGTAGCCATTCAACCAGAAATGAGCCTCATCGCTGAACAAAATTTGTCGATAAAACACATTTCGAACCGAACACTGATTTTGGTAATAAAATTCAATGAGCAAGCGTTGCTCGTTAGTAAGTCTATTCATGATGAAATGTCAAAGCATACTGAGCATCTTTCTCTTTGGCACCATGTCTGAAATCTCACGTGATCTGTCAAATACTAATGCATGAAAATCCTAACCTCAAAAAAATCACCCATTACAAGTATTATTAAGCGATTTTACGAAAATAAATACTTTATAAAGAATATATTAATCAACCAATAAATTTATAATTTTAGCATTATATGTAGTACTTTTTAGCATTATTTTAAATCTGATTTAGCTGCAAAATATTTTTAGACCTGGTCACACTGTGTATCAGAGAGAATAGAGCAAGCAATACAAACATGTTGAGTAAATCAGCTCAGCCTGTTTCGCAGAGACTCAAAACATTTTCGTTTTATTTTTTGTTGTTTTCAAACCCAAACATTGCAATGTTGCTAACGGTTCTCTGCTAAAATTAAAATTGTGTCAACAAATGAGGCAAAAACATATAAAGATTATTGGGACTATTTTAAATACAAATCAATATGTATTTTAATATTGATTTATATTTTATATTTTAATTATTAATATTATTGGGAATAAACAAAAACTTAAAATTTCGTAACAAAGTTTTTTACGAAATTTTATAGTAAATATTCAAATATTTTTTTTTATTTGGAATTAAAAATAGTTCGATAGGTGGTTTTTCCAGATTGGTCCCATTTAAAAAAAAGTACATATTTTTTAAAAATTAAAGGGTGCCCCATAAAAAAGTGCACCAAATTAAAATGAAATAAAGTGCGTAACACGTAACTTAACAATTAAAGGGTGTCCCCATACGTGAAATTGTATGTCCTATATGGCCCCATCTTTTGAACCGTTGCAGACGAACACTTATAAATAGGGAAGAATGTCCATTTGTAAGTCCGTTATAATAACAATTAAAATATTTAAAACTAGCTGTGTCCAGCACTTCGTCAGCTACCTTGCAATATTTTGTTCGATTTTGCTTTGAAAGCAATCCACACCAAAGACCCTTAAATTTTCCGCCCTAAACTATGCTGCATATCAGTTTATGTACTATTTACATTATAAAAAGCGCTATCTGTATGTGAGGTATGCATACCCGGTTAGTTCAGTTCAGTTATTGTTTATGTATTTACTTTACCACTAAAATAACTGCGTACTTTCACTGCTTTTTCTCCACTTTCTCTTGGAAATAAAATATTTTGCAAAAAAAAAAAAATCCTATATTGGAATCAGGATACTAAGGTAGCTCCTCACAAAATTTTGTTAAAATACATCTAGTAGTTTTTACGTGATGCGAAGGCAAAGGAAAAGCTGACAGACAGCTGATGGAAATGAGTTACTATTTTATTATATTATTATATTATACATATGTATAAGTAGATTACAAAATGGTGTCGTAATAATTGATGTATATGGCAAATTTTAATTTCGCAAATAAAGGGTGTCCCAACAGTTGATGTATATGACCAAACTTTTGAAAAGTTATAGCCAAACTTACGAAATTTACAAAGAACCTATACTACGAAGTCCACTATAACAACAATTATAAAATTCGATCTTGATAATTAAAGGGTGTCCCCATCATTGAAGTAATCTTACCTATATAACAGTATATTTGGAACCGTTATAGACAATCACATAAAAGTTTGACATAATGTCTACTATTACGTTCGGTATAATAACAAGTTTTTATATTTAAAATATAAATTAAAGTGTGTCCCAAGAGTTGTTGTAATTTCACCTATATGACCCTAGATTTGGAACCATTATAGGCAGATGCTTGTAATTTACATAGGACGTATATTACTATGTCCGCTGTGGCACTAAGTATAAAGTTGGAAACTAAAGGGTGTCCCTGTAGTTAATGATATTTAATCTATATGACCCTTTATTTGGAACTCTTTGGAACCCTTATGCTCAGCAATAGGTAAAAATAATAATGTACTAATAATACTCGTACTGGGTACTGGCATTTGTCTTTTTCTAGTTCTCTACTCTAGGAATGTACGCTGTATGTACACATGTACTCTTATGCACAGTAAATACATATGTATGTATATAGTTTACAAAATACAATCACATGTGTTTATAGAGACCGTGATATTTTGGTTTTTGCTAACAATATAAATTTTAGCCTTACAATATTTTTACCTGCTTTAAGGCTTAATTCAATTAATTTGGATAGCTACGAATATTACGAATATATCGGCAGTCGCAACAACTGCATTTTTTTATTTTTTATATGGCTGTCACACAAAAATGGTATCAAAGACTGTAGCATTTGCATCATGAAATAAAAGGTAGATGCCTGTCAGGGCTCGAAATCTGGCAATTTTGACCGCAATTATATTCACGCGGATCACTGTGTAGCCTGGTGCTCAATAGAGTTCCAATCTTTATCGGGGTACTTATACTCTGTGATAGCTTAACCAACTTCTTTTATAGCTAAAAATTCGACCTAAATAAAGCAGTATTGGTTTTGTAGCCTAAACTCTATGCTGGCTTGGAGTCTGGGAATAAAGACTACATGTGTACTCACTATGGCAACAATCAATGAATTGGGCGATATCTTATAGATTTAGCACCTTAAGACTATTCGCTGTTGTAACAGATTTGAGACAAACCATAAGGCCATCATTAAAACAAATACCTATTTTGTGATCCTTGAGAAATCTTATCAAGCTTCAGTTGAATAATTTGTTAAATGCGACAATGGGACAGAAAATGTTGGAACCTACATTGCTCCAAATTCCGTTCAAAGCACAATAAAAGCAGAAGATATATTTAAAAAATGCAGTTTTAAAATTTTTCTTTCAACCAACAAATTTAAAATAGTAATTTTAATTTAATTAATTGTATACCTTGAAATTATTTTATTGTAATTTTTACTCGCAATAAATCACACAAATAAGTTACAAAAAGGATTACGTATGAGTGATTTTATTACTTATGCGCATGTTGCCGTTATTTTATTTTAGTAGATAGCAACTCCATAATCCTATTTTAATTAGGTAATAAAGGCCACAAACAGTTAAGATAAGACAAGTGACCCAAATTTTTAAAGTAAATAAGAATACACAGAGAAAACAAATTCCTTGTGGCAAAAATATTTGTACCGAAGTAATTTCTCAGTCACCTAATGGTATTAAAATGCTTAGTATGGCATCATATCCTGAGTTAAAATAAAAATTAATATACTTCTTAGCTCCATGTTTGTATGTTTGACGGTTGTCATCCCTTTGATGTACTGCCAAGAAAATCCATATCTCTTCTTTTTAGTCGAATGTAACCAGGTTCAAGCTGCTTTAAATACGTTAGTGCATGTCTCGCTATTTCTGCTTCAACTAATGGCACGTTTAGATTTTTGTGGATATTCGAGTTTTTTATATACCAAGGAGCAACTGTGATCATTCGTTTTTCTTCCCAATTTTTATTTACTGTATCTTCAATATACTTGAACTGTCAATAATTACTCATATTTTAAGTCTAAAAAAATAAATATACTTTCTAAGTCCAACTAGTGCTAGACAAAAAAATGTATGTTTCACGGTTACTGTTATTTGCGGGTCATGCCTCTGATGTACGGATGGGTGAAGCAGTGTCCCTCCTTCTTAGTCGTATGTAACCAGGTTCATTTAGTATGTTACGGGCCAGCGGATGCGGATTAGTTTCGAGCTTCTTTAAATACCTTATGGCAAGTTTTGTTATTTCTGCTTTAACTGATCGCACGTTTAGATTTTTATTGATGTTCGAGTTTTTTATATACGAAGGAGTATGTGTTATCATACGTAGAATCTACATTGCTAGCTGAGACAGTGCCCCAAAATTAAATGCCATAACACCAAATTGGTTTTAGAACTGACTTTTACAACAGAAGTTTGCAATCTAAGCTGAGAGTAGAGTTTCTGCCAATAAGCCAGTTGAGTTGGACGGCTTTTAGCTTCATTTGTGTTAGCTTTGATTCTATGTGGCGTTTGCAAGTAAGGCGCCGGTCAAAATGTATATCGAGATATTTCACGTGTGCGAGCTGTGTTATTATTTGGTTATTTATTCGAATAGGGGGGCACGATTCCCTACGTAGTGTGGAAGTTATATGAGTGCATTTTTGTTCATTTACCTTTATTCTCTATTTCTTCTTCCCTACGCTCTGTGAATATTGTATGAGTGCATTTTGGTTTATTCACCCTTATTCTCCATTCCTTCAAACATTTTTCCAAGTTGAGTATGTGGTCTTGTAAATGTTGTGATGCTACTTGGGTGCATATTGATGTGTAAACTCGGGTGGTGCTAATTGGCATATCTGATGTGTATGATAAATAAAAAATGGGTCCCGAAATACAACCTTGAGGAACTCCGTTTCAATGAGCTGAGGCGTGCTTAAGAAATCTTCTTATTTTAAATAATTTTTTAAGAGCTTATAGAAGTTTTCGGGCAAATTCAGCTTTAACTTATATATTAATCTTTCGTACCAAACCTAATCGATTGCTTGAAAAACCTCGGTAAAAAGCGCAGAACAGTATTTTCTTTCTTCAAAGGTTTTATTAACAAAATTTACTAATCTGTGTGTTTGTTGGATCGTACTATGTTGTTTTCTAAAACCGAATTGATGGGTTGGAATACATCCTTTCGCGCTAAGAAATGGATTCAGCTTAGTTTTTAATATTCTTTCAAACAGTTTTGATATGTTTGGTTTATAGGTCTGTATGATTTCGCTTTTGTGTGGTCTTAGCATAGGTTAAAGAATCATAATATTCAAAGAGACCATTCACTCTCTAGGAAAGTATTCAATATTTGAAGTGAAAATCTTTTTCGGTATTATTTCTTGCCCTGCCTCCACAAGAAGTTCGCAAAGAAGGCTTATGTACGACTGGTCTTTTAAGTTATCTACATGCAGGCCATAATAAATAATGTGATTGTGCAGTTACGTCGAGGTCTTCCAACTAATTTTTCAGAGATGGTACTCTTCAAGATTCTAGTAGCTGTCTTAGTCGTTACGTGCAAACTTCAAGTCTAGTGTTGAGTTGATTATATTATCATATGAATTAAATTTTATTTATATATAAACTAAAAAGGGCGAGTTGCACTCACGTAGGGTACCGTATCACCGTACAATATGTAACTTAATGGGCCACGCTTTAATTTAGCATTCATTTATTTTGTAAGGTTAAAAAATAAGGTCATATACGTTAAAATAACGTCACTATCGAGAGAACCTTTATGTTTTAGTACTTACCTTAGTAATACACCTTTTGTGAAAATTAAAAAGAAAAAATACTTTTTCAGTGGCTTTTGGAGAGTTTCCCCTAAGTAGAAATTATACTGATAATTTTTAAGAAAGAATGTTTTTAATAAATAAAATATCATTGAATTTGGCATAGGAAATTACTCTCATAAATAAGAGGTAAAACTAATTCCAGCAAAAAGTACTCATTATAATGGTGAACAATTTGCTGGAATTCTGAAACTTTCATAAATCACTTTCTCTCTGCAAGGGCTCTTTTATGACTACAAAGACAGTAAAATACAGAAACTTTTTGTAATAAATAAATAAATTATGATTTGTTCCTAGACTTTTGTGTAGGTGAATATTTTAAAAAATCTAGTTGTGAAAAAATCTTTTCATCCCTCTTTTTCTGTATGTGTAGCTTTAGGATACTTGAAGTTTATTTGAATTGCAGATCGGATTCAGCAACTTGCAAATGCTCACACCAAGAACTATATTCTTAATTTTGATAAGATAAAATATAAAACAAGAAACTAATGCATATTTCAATAAAATTAAGCTTTATATTCTTTTGAATGCTGATGCTAATCCCAACAGCAGTAGATAAGCAATCAAGAAGAAATATGAATATTTTTATAATTAACAAATATTTTTAAAATTTCCATTTTCTTGTTGAGAACAATAATATAATAAAAAAATATAATTAAAAATACAAAATATATAAAAGTCATTGCGGGTACACTTTTTGTACTTTTAATTCTTAAGGTTTTTATTTTTAAATAAAAATACAAATCGTCCTACAAATAATCAAACTAATGGCATTTTATCTTTATGGTCCTTCGCACCACAAATACTTACTTTTGAAAAATTTAATACCATGTGTAAAACAACATAATGGCTTTGCTTTTTAGTGAGTACTGTAGGGGCTGGTTTGATAAAGAGGAGAAAAGAACGGCTACCTATCATCTCGATCTCTTTCTCTTTCTTTTCTTCTGTGAAGGAAACTTGAATAGTTTCTAAAAATAGTTAAATAATTTAGTTTTTAATATGGTTGGTTTTTAATATACAGGCAATAAATAATTAATAAAATTTTCCGTATATAACTTCTCATAGGTTGAATATCTAAAACTAAACACTAGCCAAAGTACGAGTAGATATATTCGAAGAATGCTTAAGAAGGATGTAAAGATGCACTCTGCCAGTGTCTAAAACTATTTTTACCATTAAGCTTCAAAAAAATTAATCACCTAACTTGTAAAACATAAATCAGTCAAGTGCGAATAAGACTAACATACGTAGGTAGGGTTCCATACTCTTTAATTTTCATTTTAATTTCATTTTAATTTTATTTTTTTGTAATTGTTATAAGCAACAAATTTATATACAATCTGTGTAGATTTATCGTGTCTAGATATTCCGGTTCGAAAATAAAGTCAATTGACTTTAAGGCGTACGTTAGGAAATCATGCTTCATCTGTTATTATGGGTGATATAGATATTGAGGAATCGGAAGGAAGCTCTTAATGTTCTTGGCATGTAAATCTAGTGTGATGTTCGAAGGACTAAACACGTTTTTCAAGTCTCTAAAGAAGCTTTCGAGTGCCTCGTTTTCCTAAAACGGTGTAAAAGATACTTCACTCCATCTGATCTTCTTACTATTTATACCACCTTTATCCGGTCGAAAATGGAATACAACTCTTATGTATGGGCCGGCGCGCCAAAGTCTATTTTGGAGCTGCTCGACCACGTACAAGAGAGGGCAAAGAAGCTCATTGGTGACTGTAGGGTATCCAACTCTATTGATGCACTTGAGCATCGACGCAATGTGCGGTGTATATAAATGTTTTATCGTTACTACAATGGTTGTGCTCTAATAAAATTAGGGAACTTGTTCCCGATACCCGCATAGTGCATCCATTTGTGGTCGAATGGCCAGGGAATCGCACTACGCATTACAGGGAAAGTTCGTTTTTAGCAGAACTGTTCGTATGTGGAGTAAACTCCCTCCAGAGGTCTTTCCTGCCACTTTCAATGTAGGAAAATTCAAATCGAGTGTCCACAAACACTACTCCCTCTTTCCTTCTTTCCATAACCGAGTTTCCTAGTTCTGGCACAACGCATTGCATGAGTAGGGGTCATCCCCTGAATGCTGGTCCAAAAAAAAAAAAAAAAAAACTTGATCCTGCTTAAGAATTCATTTATTTATATATAAAATTAAAACAAAAAATCTAATGCCGAAAAGAGCGAATATCAATACTGTTTGTGATAGAGCGAGCACTGTCGCATTTGTGCCACATTTTCCATCACTGGCAGCGATTAAAGTATGATTAAATATAAAAATAAAATAGAAAAGTGCAAATTTTAAATTATTTTTTGCTCTTTTATTACTTATGCTGATATGACCGTTAATTAGATAAATCACACTTCATTAATCATATTTTAATTAGGAGGTGATAAAAACTTTTGATAGTTTAGATAATACGAGTACATGAGGCCACCACTCTGCAAGCATTCTAGACTAGTTTTGAGATTCTCATAGCAAGTTTTTAAGGTTGTGTGATTTGCAAATGAAATCAGTATCTTACAAATCTCAAAAGTAAGAAGTAATTTCTCTTCATAAGTTTGACTAAAAACAAAGAGTCCATCATGCAAAAGTTTGGTGTTGCAACATTTTTAATGTTGGTGCTAGTTCAAACTGCAGTAAGTAAATAATCAGGAAAATATCCAATTAAAAAATTATATAAACCTTTTACAATCTTTTGAAGCTTTCCGCTCCGGCTGAGAACAACGGCAACAACAAGTTGTCTACTAGAAAGGATGCCGATCCTCTTGAAGCTTTGAAGGAGTTCACAGAGAAACTAAAAAATATAGTCGAACATGAAGTGAAGGAAGCTAAGGCTAAGTTTGAAGGTTTTGTAGGCCACATAACTTCACCTGAAACTAAAAAAAAAATTGACGATCTATTGGCTCAGTTGGCTAATGACAATCCAGCCGAGGCTACCAAGAAAATGGTAGAAGAAGTAGCGAAAATAGCCCAGCACGAATTGGCCGGTGCTAAGACCAAGTTGGATGAATTTGTAAAACACGTTAATTCATCTGAAACCCACAAGAAAGTAGAAGCATTAATTGAAGAAGTTTTTAAAGTAAATCTAGCTGAGAAGTACCAGAAAATAGCACAGCGCTGGAAGAATGTAGCAGATAGAGATTTAGCCACTATGAAAGCTAAATATGATGATCTTATAGCCCACTTGAATACACCAGAAGCCAATCAGAAATTGAAAGATTTTTTGTCAGAATTAAATAGTGAAAAATTGGCCGAGACTTGCAAGAAAATGACAGAGCGAATGACAAATATAGTCAAACAAGAATTCGCCGGTGCTAAGACTAAGATGGAGGATTTGGCAAAACACGTCAATTCAGCTGAAACCAAAAAGAAACTTCAAGACTTAATGGCTGAAATCTCTGATGAGAAAATACAAGAGATTATCATTAAAATGGAAGAAGGTGTCACAAAGATAGTCGAAAAAGAAGTAGCCGCTGTTAAGGCTAAGGTTGAGGATTTGCTAGGTCACCTTTTACCGAAAGAAAAGGAAAATTAATAATTGCATGAATACGAAGTAAACGGTTTTAGGCATTGACATTGAAATTCTCATGATTATGATTTTTAAAATTCTCTATATAATCCCATAAAAATTAAAAAAATATATATGTATAAAGAATAAATAATGATTTCTTAAGCAAAAACATTTTAACTATTTATTTTATTGCATTGCAGTTTAGATATTACGATTTTGTGCTCATGTGAAGTTGAAAGTTTTTAAAAAATTTAGACGTTTAGGATGTTATACCTTGAGTATGCCTTGACACTGGATTCAACGAACTTTACATATGAAGACAGTTTGTGAAATTTGTTAATCTATTGCAAGCGGACTGTACCGGACAATAAAGATTCGCATCTATTTGTTAATATTTTATGGCAAAACTTTGGGTTGGGTGGACTGAATAAATCGTCATATTTCATTAAACACTCACTAGCTATCACCGATACGCCTCGATACATCTATCCACAAAAATACAATAAGCACTTCAAAGAAAGGTATGACTATCCTCTAACGACAAAACTGTTTTAGTTTATATGCTATTTGCTACACTATGCGCATTAATACGATAATAAGACTTTACTTTTTATGGGAGGTACCACTCCCACTATCCTAATCCAGTCATAAAGGCTAAATATGATGATTTTATAGCCCATATGAACACAACAGAAGCCAACCAGAAATTTAAAGATTTAGTGGCAGAATTATCTTGTGAAAAATTAGCCAAGACTTACAAGAGATTGTAGTTTAGCTGAAGGGAATCACAATAGACCAACAGGTCACCGAGTGGATGTGCCATGTTTGGCACAACCCTTCCAAACCTAACGGAACCTACAAGAGATTGACAAGGCGCATGACAAATGTTGTCAAACATGATTTCGCCGGTGTTAAGGCTAAGATTATTGATTTGTTAGAAAACATATATTATCCTGAAACCAAAAAGAAATTGGAAGAATTATTGAAATTGAATTATCAAGAGAAATTGGAAGAGATCGCAGATGATATGACAAAGTTAGTCCAACATGAAGTAGCTGCTATTAAGGAAAAGATTGATGAAATGGTAAGCCAAATCAAGCCTCCTTCTGGAAACAATTAATGATCGAGTTACTAGGAACTCCAACTAACCGGTTTTAGACATTGGCATCTTCATGGTCATGATATGCTGTTTGACAAAACTTCTATTAAGATTCAAATTTGTAAAATTATGTATCAAAATCTATAAAGAATTAAAAAAAATAAATAACGATTTTTGTAGCAAAAAAAGTTTAAAATAATTATTGTAGAGCTTTGCACACTCCATATAACAATTTAGTTATTTTGATGAAAAAGATTTAAATAAATTATATCTATATGAGGGTGTTACTTATTAGGTTGTAAGCTCCTTAATTAATTTTGTACTTGTTTTTTTGTATTTTATTTGCACAATTTTTCTGTTATTTCAAAATAAAATTCGAATTGTAGTTTTTCAGTTTTTATTATTCTGACTTTCTGATTGTGTTCGCATCGCGTAAAATCTACTGGATTTTGTGAGGATGCACCTGAGCATCCTGATTCCAATAAACGATACTTTTTTTCGCAAAAGATATCTTACTTCCAGGAGAAAGTGTAAAGTATGCGATTTTCGGTGGGATTTTTGGGATTTTTAAACACGATTTCGCAACAGATGGCGCTGTTTTAAAATACATAATGACAAAGTAGGAATTATTTACTTCCAAATAGCCAATTGAATAAAATTTGTATTTTTACTTTGTGGAATTACAGAGCTTTACAATAATTTTTAGAAATTTTTACAGGTTTTCAATTCAATTTTATAAACTTTAAATTCAATTTTGTAAACATCTAATTCAAATTCAATTTTAATTCATATTCATACAAAATTCAATTTTATAATAAATTTTACGATAAATAATTTATTTTTTTTTAAATTTTCTATTTAAAAAATTTTCTATAAAATATTATAGTAATTTATAAATTAAAAAAAAAACTAAAAAATATTTACAAAAAAATTTGCAATAATATTTTTACATAACATTTTTTAAAAATGTTAAAAATAAAAAAAAATTTCATAATAATAATATTTTACCAAAAAATTGTCAATAATTATTAAATATTATTGAAAATATTTGTAAAAAATGTATAGTAACTTTTTTTTGGAAAATTTTGTAGTAATTTTTTGTAAAAATTTTATAGTTATTTTTTATAAAAAATTTATAGAAAGTTTTTTTTTAAATTTTATTGAAAATTTTTTTTAAACATTTAATTGAAAATATAGTTTAAAAATTTTATTGAATTCTTTTTTAGTAAAAATTTTATTGGAAATTTTTTTAAAACTTTTATTAAATTTTTGTTTAATTTGACAGAAAAATTTTTTTTTAAGTTTTTTGTAAAATTTTATGGAATTTTTTTTTATTTTATGGAAAATGTTTTGCGAAAATATTATTGCAAATTTTTTTGTAAAAATTTTATAGTAATTTTTTGAAAAAATGTTATAGATAATTTTTTTAAAAAATTTTATAGAAAATTAAATTTTCTATAAATTTAAATTGAAATTGATTTTGATGTTTACAAAATTGAATTTGATGCTTTTAAAATTGAATTTAAAGTTTATAAAATTGAATTTGAAGTTAAAAACCTAATGGGTACATTTATATAAAGTAAATACGTATACGTGAAACACCATAGGAGTCTTAAAATTTCAAAGCAAAATCGAACAAAATATTGTCAGGACGCATACAGCATGCGTGCTAGCTTAAAAGCTGCTACGAATATTAAAAAATTTCAGCCACATCAAGATTGAAAGGCTTTCAGAATTTGCAATTTTTAAAAATTTGAAATTTTTAATTAATTTAGGCTTAAGTTCATTAGTAACTGTGCTCTCCATTCTGATTTAACATTTTCTGTATCTAGCTACAAGTTAGTTTTACGTGTAATCATTTGTCTATTTAAACCACTTTTATAGAGAAACTAGCTGTTCTCGGTGCACTTCACTGCATCCATCCACAAAAAACACAATTAACACTTGAAAATAAAACTATGGCAAAGTTTAAACTCGCAAACGCACAATGTTCTCGGAGAAGCCCGCAGTTCTCTAAATTTTAATTGACTCCTCCCGTCCTAATCACCAGCTTTTATTCGAAAACACACTTTATAATTTAATACTTTGTATGGGATGTCCAAATCCAGTCTACGTTTTGCTAAAATCTACTCGTTGAAGTTATCTAAGTAGAGGATAATAACTTTTCACTGTATATATTTGAGGTACCACGCCCACTACCCCAATCCAGTCTGTATTTTCTTATGCTATACAAATTAGTATAAGGTTTATTTGTATTAAGTTTCAAGAGTCTACTTATTGTAGTTCTCTCACTTTGTATGGGAGGTACCACGCCCACTTTTCCAACCTAGTCAGTTTTTTTCTAAACTATTTACATTAATAAGGGAGTAATTTGAACAAAATTTAAAGGTTCTACTTATTACAGTTACCCAGTGACAGGATGGTAAATATATACTTTGTACGGTAAGAGCCACGCCCACACGAAATATAAATATATTATTATTATTTTATTTTAGAGGATTTCAGTGTTATGTTTTTTGTTAAATCCAAAAACAAAAGGCCTACATATTTTACTGCCTGCTGTGTTATAACGCTGTGATATACCTTTCGCAGCTCCATTTGTTTCAAACACTGAATACCGCTATTGTTTATTTTTACAAGAAGAAGCGAAACGACTAGTTTCGCTTTATTCTTTTATTCTTTATAAATTTTAATTTTATTTTGTGCTTATTGTTACAGAAAACAAATAATATTTTTACTACTATTCGTTGTAACGTGTACACCCTGAGTAATTTCGAGGTGTCTGTCAACTACGGTTCAAAAGAACATATGACAAAATCAAGGGACACCCTGTTGTTTCTAATTTTATTTCTTATATTTGTTATTACAAAATATTTTCAAAAGCATTTCCGGACGGAGGAACCTACCGAAATGGAACCGAAAAGACATTTTGAAATAACTGAGTACGAGGGGGCAGTTTATAATTCCGTGATTTTGAGATATGCATTTCTTATTGTATTAGAAATGTAAAAAGTCACGGTATTATTTTAATGCAGCATTGCTGCCGTTAACTGTTGTCCACTACTGCATTACTATCGAATTATGAGCATACTGCGTTTATTAATTTGCTTTTTGCACAGCCATTGAAAGCAAATACACGCTCTGTGTAAGAAAATAAAAAAGATTGTGAATTTCATCGAATGCCTTGAAAAATGCTCCGGAGCCAACAAATTTAAAGGGTAAAAAGTGGCTTAATTAGTTTTGCTGTGATCGCAACAGCACAAAAACACCATACGTTAAGTTAGTCCCAAAATAGGTCGTCACACTAGAAAATATCGATGCTGGACGATCGAAGATTGAGAGTACATGTGATTGCTAGGGTTGTACTCCTCTCTTGAGAAATCTTATTAGTTGGAGAGAATTAAAAAAACTAGATCGTTCTAAAAGGAGAAACGCTAATGAGAATTAAAACACATTTTGGCCGAAAAAATATTACTTATCCTAAAAAGTCTCGAAATTGTCCAACTGCCACGTAGCAGATCTAGATTCTTTAGTTTTGCCCAACAAAAATTACACAAAGCTCCCTTTTAAGTGAAAGGAAGTAGTAATGTGTGGCAGATCTTTTAGAAGTGAAAGACCTTTAAAAGAGCCTATATCTTCTGTTAAAGATACAGAAAAGGAGAATGGTATGAATAGAGTCTCAATAGGCCTTTAAGAAGGCCCAAAAGTTTCAAGGCCTCTTTAGTTTTATTATTGAGTTAATACTACAACTATCAAGCTAAAAACAAGATCTGATGACAGACGATCGGCAATGGCACGTCAAGTCAAGTCAAATCATAACAAATACTTATATACAGCATCGTGCAACCTTCTAGTAGTAAATATTGTCGAGTTACAATCCCATAACGGTTGTTGAATAAAACTAAAGATTAATTTTCTACTCTAATACTTTCTCAAATCTATACATGTAATAAAACACAAACTGATTACCTGTCTGTGTGTCTATCTGTCTTTTTCTTTGTGTTCGCATCACATAAAAACTACTGGATGGATTTTAACAACATTTTGTGAGAAGGTACCTTAGTAGGCTGATCCCAATATAGTATAGTTTTGTCAGCAAAAATATCTTATTTACCAAAGAAAGTGTATTTTCAGCAATGTTGCGCAACAGATGCCGCTATTTTAAAATAATGAGGAACTCCATTTCCTGTCTGTCTTTTACACAGCTTTACAATAATTTGTAGAATTTACGAATTTTATAAAAATTTTAGAATTTTATCCAGGTTTGGTTACCTTTATAAAAAGTAAATACGTAAGAGGGTGGATAACTTTCAAAGCTAAATCGAAGAAAATATTATCAGGAGGCACACAACATGTGTAATCACAGCAATTTACCAATATAATTTATCTTAAGCCGATACACTTTGTTGCTGGTGCTTTAGTTCCTAAGATTTATTATAATTTTAATTATATGCTATGAAATTTGTAGTCAAGTTCGTTCTTATTCTCTCTAAGAAAGAATTATTTAAATTACAAATTAGGTAATAATATTAAAGAAAAATTGGGAAAATTTAATTTTTAGACAACAGCAGGAGCGGAATGAACATTTTCTATACAGCCACGTCCGTCATCAGCACTCGTCGTATCTATCAACTTTGGGCAACAGGAAGTCTATTTATCCCACCAAACTCAGTTAAAAGAACACGAGAAAAATCGCATTTATTCATCCATCGTCAGTTGGTGAAAATGAAGTCTACTACTACCTAAAGCTTCCCTCTTGTTATTAATATTTTTACCTTAATATTTAGCACCAAAATATCTAAAAGTCATTGAGGGTACACATTTTGTACTTTTAATTCTTAAGGTTTTTATTTTTAAATAAAACTACAAATCGTCCTACAAATAATCAAACTAATGGCATTTTATCTTTATGGTCCTTCGCACCACAAATACTTACTTTTGAAAAATTTAATACCATGTGTAAAACAACATAATCGCTTTGCTTTTTAGTGAGTACTGTAGGGGCTGGTTTGATAAAGAGGAGAAAAGAACGGCTACCTACCATCTCGATCTCTTTCTCTATAATATACAATATGCATTTTTTTATTCTTCTGTGAAGGAAACTTGAATAGTTTCTAAAAATAGTTAAATACTTTAGTTTTTAATATGGTTGGTTTTTAATATACAGGCAATAAATAATTAATAAAATTTTCCGTATATAACTTCTCATAGGTTGAATATCTAAAACTAAACACTAGCCAAAGTACGAGTAGATATATTCGAAGAATGCTTAAGAAGGATGTAACGATGCACTCTGCCAGTGTCTAAAACTATTTTTACCATTAAGCTTCAAAAAAATTAATCACCTAACTTGTAAGACATAAATCAGTCAAGTGCGAATAAGACTAACATACGTAGGGTTCCATACTCTTTTATTTTCATTTTAATTTAATTTTTTTGTAATTGTTATAGGCAACAAATTTATGTACAATCTGTGTAGATTTATCGTGTCTAGATATTCCGGTTCGAAAATAAAGTCAATTGACTTTAAGGCGTACGTTAGGAAATGATGCTTCATTTGTTATTATGGGTGATATAGATATTGAGGAATCGGAAGGAAGCTCTTGATGTTCTTGGCATGTAAATCTAGTGTGATGTTCGATGGACTAAACACGTTTTTCAAGTCTCTAAAGAAGCTTTCAAGTGCCTCGGTTTCCTAAAACGGTGTAAAAGATACTTCACTCCATCTGATCTTCTTACTATTTATACCACCTATATCCGGTCGAAAATGGAATACAACTCTTTTGGAGCTGCTCGACCACGTACAAGAGAGGGCGAAGAAGCTCATTGGTGACTGTAGGGTATCCAACTCTATTGATGCACTTGAGCATCGACGCAATGTGCGGTGTATATAAATCTTTTATCGTTACTACAATGGTTGTGCTCTAATGAAATTAGGGGACTTGTTCCCGATACCCGCATAGCGCATCCATTTGTGGTCGAATGGCCAGGGAATCGCACTACGCATTACAGGGAAAATTCGTTTTTAGCAGAACTGTTCGTACGTGGAGTAAACTCCCTCCAGAGGTCTTTCCTGTCACTTTCAATGTAGGAAAATTCCAATCGAGTGTCCACAAACACTACTCCCTCTTTCCTTCTTTCCATAACCGAGTTTCCTAGTTCTGGCACAACGCATTGCATGAGTAGGGGTCATCCCCTGAATGCTGGTCCAAAAAAAAAAAAAAAAAAACTTGATCCTGCTTAAGAATTCATTTATTTATATATAAAATTAAAACAAAAATTCTAATGCCGAAAAGAGCGAATATCAATACAGTTTGTGATAGAGCATTTGTGCCACATTTTCCATCACTGGCAGCGATTAAAGTATGATTAAATATAAAAATAAAATAGAAAAGTGCAAATTTTAAATTATTTTTTGCTCTTTTATTACTTATGCTGATATGACCGTTAATTAGATAAATCACACTTCATTATTCATATTTTAATTTGGAGGTGATAAAAACTTTTGATAGTTTAGATAATACGAGTACATGAGGCTACCACTCTGCAAGCATTCTAGACTAGTTTTGAGATTCTCATGTTCAGTTTTTAAGGTTGTGTGTTTTGCAAATGAAATCAGTATCTTACAAATCTCAAAAGTAAGAAGTATTTTCTCTTCATAAGTTTGACTAAAAGCAAAGAGCCCATCATGCAAAAGTTAGGTGTTGCAACATTTTTAATGTTGGTGCTAGTTCAAACTGCAGTAAGTAAATAATCAGGAAAATATACAATTAAAAAATTATATAAACCTTTTACAATCTTTTGAAGCTTTCCGCTCCGGCTGAGAACAACGGCCACAACCAGTTGTCTACTAGAAAGGATGCCGATCCTCTTGAAGCTTTGAAGGAGTTCACAGAGAAACTTAAAAATATAGTCGAACATGAAGTGAAGGAAGCTAAGGCTAAGTTTGAAGGTTTTGTAGGCCACATAACTTCACCTGAAACTAAAAAAAAAATTGACGATCTATTGGCTCAGTTGGCTAATGACAATCCAGCCGAGGCTACCAAGAAAATGGTAGAAGAAGTAGCGAAAATAGCCCAGCACGAATTGGCCGGTGCTAAGACCAAGTTGGATGAATTAGTAAAACACCTTAATTCATCTGAAACCCACAAGAAAGTAAAAGAATTATTGAACGAAGTTTTTAAAGGAAGTCTAGTTGAGAAGTACGAGAAAATAACAGAGCGCTTGAAGACTGTAGCAGATAGAGATTTAGTCACTTTGCAAGCAAAATATGATGATTTTATAGCCCACTTGAATACACCAGAAGCCAATCAGAAATTGAAAGATTTATTGTCGGAATTAAATAGTGAAAAATTGGCCGAGACTTGCAAGAAAACGACAAATATAGTCAAACAAGAATTCGCCGGTGCTAAGACTAAGATGGAGGATTTGGCAAAACACGTCAATTCAGCTGAAACCAAAAAGAAACTTCAAGACTTAATGGCTGAAATCTCTGATGAGAAAATACAAGAGATTATCATTAAAATGGAAGAAGGTGTCACAAAGATAGTCGAAAAAGAAGTAGCCGCTGTTAAGGCTAAGGTTGAGGATTTGCTAGGTCACCTTTTACCGAAAGAAAAGGAAAATTAATAATTGCATGAATACGAAGTAAACGGTTTTAGGCATTGACATTGAAATTCTCATGATTATGATTTTTAAAATTCTCTATATAATCCCATAAAAATTAAAAAAATATATATGTATAAAGAATAAATAATGATTTCTTAAGCAAAAACATTTTAACTATTTATTTTATTGCATTGCAGTTTAGATATTACGATTTTGTGCTCATGTGAAGTTGAAAGTTTTTAAAAAATTTAGACGTTTAGGATGTTATACCTTGAGTATGCCTTGACACTGGATTCAACGAACTTTACATATGAAGACAGTTTGTGAAATTTGTTAATCTATTGCAAGCGGACTGTACCGGACAATAAAGATTCGCATCTATTTGTTAATATTTTATGGCAAAACTTGGGGTTGGATGGACTGAATAAATCGTCATATTTCATTAAACACTCACTAGCTATCACCGGTACGCCTCGATACATCTATCCACAAAAATACAATAAGCACATGGAAGAAAGGTATGACTATCCTCTAACGACAAAACTGTTTCAGTTTATATGCTATTTGCTAGACTATGCGCATTAATACGATAATAAGACTTTACTTTTTATGGGAGGTACCACTCCCACTATCCTAATCCAGTCTGTATTTTGCTAGATTATGCACATTAGTATGAGGGTGCCTTGTGCAAAGTTTTAAGAATGTACCTATTTCAGTTCTCAGTGTACACAGTAATATTTTTTCACTTTGTATGGGAGGTACCACGCCCACTATCCCAATCTATTTTGTTTGCAATATATTAGTATGAGGGTTACTTGTGCTAAGTTTCAAGACTGTACCTAATGTAGTTCTTTGGAACACGATAATATTTGCTCACTTTTTATAGGAGCTACCACGCCTACTATCCCAATCCAGTCTGTATTTTGCTATACTATGAGCATTAGTGTAAGGTCATAATATTTAGGACTTTAATTAGACCTATATTACTGTAGGGGTGTTACGTTTGGGTCAGTGCAACTAAAACCCATATAAAGAGACTTCAAGTAGTACAAAATAAAACTCTCAAAATTATTTACAAACTCCCTCGCTTATACCGTACACAAGATCTTCATACAAGGTACTCACAGCAGACCGTAAAAGAATATATAGAAATTCGGAACCTGGCATTTTCATGTAAATGCAGTTTTTCCGAGTATGATCTAATAAAAAATTTATCGGAACACACTTCATAGTTCACTGCAGTAAACTATATAAGTGTTATTGATAGGAAAAGGATATATTGTCCCACTGGTACATTTGAAATCCAGATACCACACAAAGGTTTTTCTATCATTTTTCCTTTACTTAATTATAATTATTCTAGTCACTGAATTTTAAAATTTTTTTTTTGATCCATATGTTGAAATATCTTATACAATTAGATAAAAACTCATAAATTTTGTTTTTTAATACAATGTATATTGAAATCTGATAAATAAATAATAATAATAATAATAAAAAAAAAACTATTGCAATCCAGCCTGTGTTTCAAAGTTCTACCTATATAGTTCTCTAGCTACTTCAAAAGTGCACCTAAATTAGGGCGTTGTCAATTTTTCTTTCCGCCGAAACCTTAGTTGCGTTATGATGAAGATTAGAAAAAAAGAATTGCCAAATCGCTGCAGCCGTTCTTAAGAGATGCGATTTTTTACTAAAATTATCGCTAGCACATGGCAAATGCTATAAAAGGGATGCCAAAAGACATTTTTAAGATCTTCGAAGATTTGATGGTGGTGTAGGTAGTCTCCTACTTACGATACAAAATAACATTTTTGTTTCTGCTCCCATCATGCAAAATTTTGATTAGATTTCCAGTGTCGTTTAGTGCATTTCTGAAAATCAACGCGTATGCGTTCTTGCAAGGGGCATTGTTAGAGAAAGGTACAAAATGTATGATATTTGCGTAAGCACAAATCGGATATCGAAAGTTTTTTTTCTTGTTGTCGTTATTTAAAACAACTTTATAATATAATTCTTGCACTTTAAATTTATTCATCGCCAGCAGCCATTGTTCATACATATGTACATATGTGTGAATAAAACACGTTCGATCGCCATACTCACAGCGGAATAAAATCAGCATTCGTCAGCACGATAATGATTTATGCAACGCTGAGTGTTGTTTCGTTAACGATAGACTTGTCAACAATAACAGATAACTTCAAACAATAACGAGTATTGTTTAACAGTGTTCCAGCCAAGGCGAACTCATAACAGGTGTGAGCAGTAGGGCAACAACTACAACAAAACAACAACTTTAACATTAGATTAGCAGATTTGAAACAATGTATTTTTGCTATAAATTGGTATAAATTCGCCTTGGTTCCAGCGAAGCAATGTGGATGAATTTGTTGTTTATTTTTTTAACGATTCGATATTCGTTAAAACAGTTTAGTGAATTGCACTACTGTTCATTTTTGCCGCTATATTCACGTACCCATTTTTTGAGGAGTGTGCATGGCCATCAGTGTGTAAATTTGTGAAGATTTATCTTATTTTTGCAGTTTTTTGAGCTGTCAAAATGATAAAAAGGTTTATAAAAATGAGGTAATTAGTAATTTTAGTCTGTAAAACGGAATAAAGGAACATATAAATATACATAAGAATGTCTGTATGTATTACTGAAAAATAAATAAAGAGTTTTTTTGGATGACGTGAAGATTTTTGAGAAAGAAAAAAATATGGTAACACTGATGGGCATATTTAAAATATGATTTGTAGCGAATAAATATTCATGCCCTAAAGTATGCCAGAATATTAAGCAAAATCTACAGTTATAACAAAATAGTAACTCATTTCCTGTCTGTCAGTCTTTCTGCCTGGATTCGCATCACGTAAAAACTTCTTCTTTTTCTATTTATATATATTTACTTTTAACGTATATTTTTATTTCACAGTGTTAAAACAAGAGTTGTTTACCTACGAAAATACAAATGTTATCTCTACAGGTGACGGTAGTTTCGATGAACATCGGTGCAAAATATGATAAAACAAACAAATATGTTGTTATATGATGCAAATAATAAATGCGAAGATTGCGATGTTATTCGTTATGATCCTAGTAGCTGGAGCACTTACGTATTTCATTATATTTTATTTACATTGGTGAGAAAAACTTTTGATTGATTAGCAAATAATATTGATTTGCAAATCAGTATCAGTATCTTACAAATATTAAAACTATGAAGTATTTTCTTTTCATAAGTTTGACTAAAAACAAAAAAAAAAATTATGCAAACGATATTTGTTGCAACTGCAGTAAGTAAATAATCAGCAAATATCCTATTAAAAAATTATATAAACTTTTTACAATTTTTGAAGCTTTTCGCTCCTGTTGAGAACAACAGCAACAACAAATTGTCTACTAGAAAGGTTGCCGATCCTCTTGAAGCTTACAAGAAGTTGACAGAGAAACTAAAAAATTGAGTCCAACATGAACTGGACGAAGTTAGAGATGAGCATAACAGTCTTGTAGGAAACAGGATTTCACATGAAAAAGGAAATGCCCACTGTAAGGTCAAGTATTATGAATTTTTAAACAACATTTTTTCAGCTCAAACCCATATAAAATTAAAAGAATTAAAAGAATTATTGTCTAATAAAAATCTGCCTGATACTAACCATATATTAACAAAGTGATTGAACAATGTAGCGGAAGAGGAATTAGCTGTTATAAAGGCTAAATATGATGATTTTATAGCCCATATGAACACAACTGAAGCCAACCAGAAATTTAAAGATTTAGTGGCAGAATTATCTTGTGAAAAATTAGCCAAGACTTACAAAAGATTGTAGTTTTGCTGAAGGGAATCATAATGGACCCACAAGTCACCGAGTGGAGGTGCCATGTTTGGCACAACCCTTCCAAACCTAACGTAACCTATAAGAGATTGACAAGGCGCATGACAAATGTTGTCAAACATGATTTCGCCGGTGTTAAGGCTAAGATTAGTGATTTGTTAGAAAACATATATTATCCTGAAACCAAAAAGAAATTGGAAGAATTATTGAAATTGAATTATCAAGAGAAATTGGAAGAGATGGCAGATGATATGACAAAGTTAGTCCAACATGAAGTAGCTGCTATTAAGGCAAAGGTTGATGAATTAGTAAGCCAAATCAAACTTCCTAATGGAAACAATTAATAATCGAGTTACTAAGAACTCCAACTAACCGGTTTTAGACATTGGCGTCCTCATGGTCATGATATGCTGTTTGACAAAACTTCTATTAAGATTAAAATTTGTAAAATCATGTATCAAAATCTATAAAGATTTAAAAAAAAATAAATAGCAAAAAAGTTTAAAATAATTAATGTAGAGCTTTGCACACCCCATATAACAATTTAGGTATTTTGATGAAGAAGATTTAAATAAATTATATCTATATGAGGGTGTTACTTATTGAGTTGTAAGCTCCTTAATTAATTTTGTACTTGTTTCTTTTGTATTTTATTTGCACAATTTTTCTGTTATTTGAAGATAAAATCTGGATTATAGTTTTTCAGTTTTTAATAGCAAACTTTTTTTTAATTATATTTTTTCCATCATATTGTATTAAAGGAGAAAGTGTAAAGGAAGCAGTGAAAGTATGCGATTTCCGGTTTAAAAGTGAGATTTTGAAACACGATTTCGCAACAGATGGCGCTGTTTTAAAATACATAATGACAAAGTAGGAATTATTTACTTCCAAATAGCCAATTGAATAAAATTTGTATTTTTACTTTGTGGAATTACAGAGCTTTACAATAATTTTTAGAATTTTATACAGGTTTTCAATTCAATTTTATAAGCTTTAAATTCAATTTTGTAAACATCTAATTCAAATTAAATTTTAATTCATATTCATAGAAAATTCAATTTTATAGCAAATTTTACGATAAATAATTTATTTTTTTTTTTTAATTTTCTATAAAATTTTTACAAAAAATTATAGTACATATAAATTATAGTTTACAGTAATTTTTTATAAAAAATTTATAGAAAGTTTTTTTTTAAATGTTATTGAAAATTTATTTTAAAAATTTAATTGAAAATATAGTTTAAAAATTTTATTGAATTCTTTTTTTGTAAAAATTGTATTGGAAATTTTTTTTAAATTTTTATTAATTTTTTTTTAATTTGACAGAAAAAATTTTGTAAAAATTTTATTGAAATTTTTTTTTTAATTTATTTGTAAAATTTTATTGAAATTTTTTTTTTTTTTATGGAAAATGTTTTGTGAAAATATTATTGCAAATTTTTTTGTAAAAATTTTATAGTAATTTTTTGAAAAAATGTTATAGATAATTTTTTTAAAAAATTTTATAGAAAATTAAATTTTCTATAAATATAAATTGAAATTGATTTTGATGTTTACAAAATTGAATTTGATGCTTTTAAAATAGAAATTAAAGTTTATAAAATTGAATTTAAAGTTTATAAAATTGAATTTGAAGTTAAAAACATAATGGGTACATTTATATAAAGTAAATACGTATACGTCAATCACCATTTCAAAGCAAAATCGAACAAAATATTGTCAGGACGCACACAGCGTGCGTGCTAGCTTTAAAAGTTGCTACGAATATTAAAATATTTCAGCCACATCAAGATTGAGAGGCTTTCAGAATTTGCAATTTTTAATTAATTTAGGCTTAAGTTCATTAGTAACTGTGCTCTCCATTCTGATTTAATATTTTCTGTATCTAGCTACAAGTTAGTTTTACGTGTAATCATTTGTCTATTTAAACAACTTTTATAGAGAAACTAGCTGTTCTCGGTGCACTTCTCTGCATCCATCCACAAAAACACAATTAACGCTTGAAAATAAAATTATGGCAAAGTTAAAACTCGCAAATGCACAATGTTCTCGGAGAAGCCCGCAATTCTCTTAATTTTAATTGACTCCTCCCGTCCTATCACCAGCTTTTATTCGAAAACACACATTATGGTATAAACACAAATGGGACGAACGACAAACTTCGCATAGTACGACGAATTCGTCGACAAAAATTTGTTCCGTATATTCGTCGTCTATAATATAGATATGTAGGACGAAAAAATTTCAAGACGTAATAATACTTTACCAAATCTCCATTTTTCTCTGTACCAGGTTATGTGAGTTCGTTACTGATTGTGTGCATTTCCATGTACCCAAAATTATATTTTTTTTAATTTTTCGTCGCTCGTCCCAGATGTGTTAATAGCATTATTCTCAGAGTAAAAATTTTAACACTCTAACTATTATAGTTCCCTAGTTCCACAACAAAAATATTTTTACTAGTGTGCGAGGTACGACGCCCACTATTTCTGTTCAATCGGTTTTTTTCTAGACTATATGTATTAACACGTTAATAATTTAATACTTTGTATGGGATGTCCAAATCCAGTCTATGTTTTGCTAAAATCTACTCGTTGTAGTTATCTAGGTAGAGGATAATAAATTTTCACTGTATATGTTTGAGGTACCACGCCCACTACCCCAATCCAGGCTGTATTTTTCTAGGCTATACAAATTAGTATAAGGGTTATTTGTTTTAAGTTTCAAGAGTCTACTTATTGTAGTTCTCTCACTTTGTATGTGAGGTACCACGCCCACTTTTCCAATCTGGCCAGTTTTTTCCTAAACTATTTACATTAATAAGGAAGTTATTTGAACAAAATTTCAAGGTTCTATTTATTACAGTTACCCAGTGACAGGATGATAAATATTTACTTTGTACAGTAAGAGCCACGCCCACACGAAATATAAATATATTATTATTTTATTTTAGAGGATTTCAGTGTTAGGTTTTTTGTTAAATCCAAAAACAAAAGGCCTACATATTTTACTGCCTGCACGTAAAAAAAGCTGTGTTATAACGCTCCATTTGTTTGAAATACTGAATACCGCTATTGTTTATTTATACAAGAATAAGCGAAACGAGTAGTTTCGCCTGTTAAATTTAGTATACATATATTTAAAAAATAGGCCTTTGATATAGTCGTGTCTATCATTTAATTATGCAGAAGTAATAATATAATAAAACATACAAATTTGTACTCGTACATACATTTAGAAAATATAAAAAAGTTAAATATTTTTTAACTCATGCTAACGTCAACGATACAACGCTCAACGATAATATAGATACTAATGTTATAATTAGGTGATAAAAGATATGTAAACTTTAGATAAAGCGAGTTCATAAGGTCCCCATTTTTCTACCACCTTTAGATTTAAAAGCTGTGTAAATCGCAAATGAAATCAGTATTTTACAGATACTTAAGGAGTGTTCGCCAACAAAGTTTAAAAAAAAAATAAACTAATAAACTGGGAACCAAGATAATGATTGTTTCGAAAAAGTTAAGCCTTTCGATATTTTTAATATTGTTGCTAACTCAAACTGCAGTAAGTTAGTAATCAGGAAAATATGAAATATTTTATAAACAAATGTTTTTTTTCTTTGTAGATTTCCGTTTCTGTTAAGGGCAATAATAAATTGAAGCACGAAAAGCCTGCTAACTATGACCTACTATCCGGCATAAATCCAGTCGAAATCAAAAAACATTTGACAGATTCCGGCGACGAACTTAATAATAAAAAATTAGATGATGACAATGTTAAACCTGCTAATGTGGACAACCCATCAGAGATTAATTATGTTGAGCTAACAGAGTTATTGAAGAAAGTAGTAAAGCAAGAAAGTGCCGACGTTAAAGCTAGGACTGATGGACTTCTAAGGCACCTTAAATCATTTGAAACCAACAGAAAATTAAATAACTCAGTCTCGGAATTATCTAACCCAACATTAGCCTTGGCAAACAAAAACTTAGCACAGCGGCTAACATATATAGTCCAAGAAGAACTAACTCAAGTTAGGCCCAAGTTCGGTTATATTATGGCCCATATAAATTCAATTGAAACCAGAAAAACGAAATTGTCCGATCAGAAATTAGTCCACACTTACCACAAATTGACAGAGCGTTTGACTAATTTATTTAAAATAGAATTAACAGCGGTGAAGGCTAAGTTTGATGATTTTGTAACCGCCATCACTTCAGTGGAAAGCAGTAAGAAATTGAAAGACTTATTGGCGGAATTGTTGAATACAAAATTGCAAGAAACTTACAAGAAATTGAGAGAGCGATTGCTAAAACAAATCAAAGGCCAGTTAGCCGAGGTTAAGGCTCAGCTTGATGGAATTGTAACCCAAATAGACACAACTAAAGCTAACGACAACTTGAAAGACTTCTTAGATGAATTGTCTAATCTCGAAGAAGATGAGGCTTGCGAGATATTAAAAACGGCATTAACGCCTTTAGTCAAACAAGAATTAGCCGACGTTAGGGCAAAGTTTGATGATTTTGTCAACCACATAAATTCAATTGAAAGTAACGAAAAATTGAAGGCATTATTAGCCGAATTGTGCAACATGAAATTGGACGTGACTTACAAGAGATTGACAGAATATAGTGAAACAAGAATTATCTAATGTTACGGCTATGTTTGATGATTATATGAGCCACAGAAAGTTAAAGGACCCACTAGCGCAACTGTCTGATAATAAATTAGAAGGCATTTACCAGAATTCGACTGAACGGTTGGCGAAGTTGGCCAGACGAGAAGTAACTAATATTAACGCTAGAATGGATAATTTTCTAACTCAACTGTTAATGAATAAAAATGTATGATGTTTTTAAAGAAGTTGCTGAAAAAAAGGTTTAAGGCATTGGCATACCCATATAATCCTATTCAGATTAACCACATAATAAACCTTTAATAAGAGTCGTACAATGTTAAAAATAAGCTCTGAAACATTATGAAAATATGAAAAATTATAACTTTTGCAAAAACAGTTTATGGTTTGATTCAAAAAATAAGGCCAAACATATCAAAATCACGTATTCTGTGGGGACATCCTTTAAGTTTTAGGTTTTATTTCTTAAGCTCCCTATGACAGCAGACACACAAATACACGCTCTGTGTAAATATTAAGTGACTATCTATTGTGGTTCAATAGATAAGGTTCAATAAGACAAAATTAGGTTTCCAATGGGGACATCCTATAAATTTTAATTTTATTTTCTGCTTATTGTTACAGAAAACAAATAATATTTTTACTACTATTCGTTGTAACGTTTACACCCTGAGTAATTTCGAGGCGTCTGTCAACTACGGTTCAAAAAAACATAGGACAAAATCAAGGGACACCCTGTTGTTTCTAATTTTATTTGTTATATTTGTTATTACAAAATATTTGCAAAGGCATTTCCGGATGGAGGAACCTACCGAAATGGAACCGAAAAGAAGTTTTGAAATAACTGAGTACGAGGGGGCAGTTTATAATTCCGTGATATTTGAGATATGCATTTCTTATTGTATTAGAACTGTAAATAGTCACGGTATTATTTTAATGCAGCATTGCTGCAGTTAACTGTTGTCCACTACTGCATTACTATCGAATTATGAGCATACTGCGTTTATTAATTTGCTTTTTGCACAGCCATTGAAAGCAAATACACGCTCTGTGTAAGAAAATAAAAAAAATTGTGAATTTCATCGAATGCCTTGAAAAATGCTCCGGAGCCAACAAATTTAAAAGGTAAAAAGTGGTTTAATTAGTTTTGCTGTGATCGCAACAGCACAAAAAACATCAAACGTTAAGTTAGCCCAAAATAGGTCGTCACACTAGAAAATATCGATGCTGGACGATAGGAGATTGAGAGTACATGTGATTGCTAGGGTTGTACTCCTCTCTTGAGAAATCTTATTAGTTGGAGAGAATTAAAAAAACTAGAGCGTTCTAAAAGGAGAAACGCTAATGAGAATTAAAACACATTTTGGCCGAAAAAATATTACTTATCCTAAAAAGTCTCGAAATTGTCCAACTGCCACGTAGCTGTTCTAGATTCTTTAGTTTTGCCCAACAAAAATAACACAAAGCTCCCTTTTAAGTGAGGGGAAGTAGTAATGAGCGGCAGATCTTTTAGAAGTGAAAGACCTTTAAAAGACCCTATATCTTCTGTTAAAGATACAGAAAAGGAGAATGGTATGAATAGAGTCTCAATAGGCCTTTAAGAAGGCCCAAAAGTTTCAAGGCCTCTTTAGTTTTATTACTGAGTTGAAACTACAACTATCAAGCTAAAAACAAGATATGATGACAGATGATCGGCAATGGCACGTCAAGTCAAATCATAACAAATACTTATATACAGTATCGTGCAACTTTCTAGCAGTAAATATTGTCGAGTTACAATCCCATATACGGTTGTTGAATAAAACTAAAGATTAATTTTCTACTCTAAGGCCCATTATTATAACTTGCCTTTAGCTAAAGTTAGGATTTTCTTGGAGCGATAAGTAGTTTTTCATAATAATAAAGACGATAATGCTCATTGCTGTAGCTTGTCCTTATAGTACGTGATAGTTAAAAGTGTTTTTTAGCTTAATTTTAATAAAGGAAAACTATTTATCGCTCCAACAAAATCCTAACTTTAGCTAAAGGCAAGTTATTATAATGGGCCTAATACTTTCTCAAATCTATACATGTAATAAAACATAAACTGATTTACTGTCTGTCTGTCTTTTTCTTTGTGTTCGCATCACGTAAAAACTACTGGATGAATTTTAACAACATTTTGTGAGGAGGTACCTTAGTAGGCTGATCCCAATATAGGATAGTTTTTTCCGCAAAAATATCTTATTTACCAAAGAAAGTGGAGAAAAAGCAGTATGCCGATATTTTTTACCGATTTAAAGGCATCTTTTAATTTTGAAAGCAGTATATTTTCAGCAATGTTGCGCAACAGATGCCGCTGTTTCAAAATAATGAGTAACTCATTTCCTGTCTGTCTTTTACAGAGCTTTACAATAATTTTTAGAATTTTCGAATTTTATATAAATTTTACTTTCAAAGCAAAATCGAAGAAAATATTGTCAGGAGGCACACAACATGTGTAATCACAGCAATTTACCAATATAATTTATCTTAAGCCGATACACTTTGTTGCTGGTGCTTTAGTTCCTAAGATTTATTATAATTTTCATTATATGCTATGAAATTTGTAGTCAAGCTTAAGTTCGTTCTTATTCTCTCTAAGAAAGAATTATTTAAATTACAAATTAGGTGATAATATTAAAGAAAAATTGGGAAAATTTAATTTTTAGACACCAGCAGGAGCGGAATGAACATTCTCTATACAGCCACGTCCGTCATCAGCACTCTTCGTATCTATCATATATCTTTGGGCAGCATGAAGTCTATTTATCCCACCAAACTCAGTTAAAGAGAACACGAGAAAAATCGCATTTAATCATCCATCGTCAGTTCTAAAGCTTCCTTCTTGTTATTAACATTTTTACCTTAATATTTAGCATCATAATTTTAATTGTAGTAAATAAATAAATAAATTATACAATTATTGTAATTTTTGACCTTTTGAATAATTTTATAATTAAGTTTTAACGCTCTAGGTCTTTTTTATAAAAATATTGTAATTAATTTTATTTTTATAATCGATATTTCGCTACACCTTTGGGTAGCATCGTCAGGAATTAAAATATAATATTTAATTGAATGAAAAAATTAAAATGATTGAAAAAAACTTTTTGTCAATCAAATTTAAAAAACTAACTTTCAAAAACATTCAAAAACAAAATTTTTAAAAGCAAATAAAATGTTACTACGAATGATAAAAAACATTTTTAAACCTATTCATATTTACATAAAATTTCTTATATTAAAAATGTTTAAACAGTTTTTAGAAAAACCAAATTAATTTCATATTTATGCATATATGTACATAAATTACACCGGAAAAGTTACAAAGAATTAAAGATTATATTATACTTTTATTTTTTATGTACTAAATGTCTATAATTCTGTGCAACATTTTCTGTATCTGCTTTAAAATTTATTCTTTTTTCAATCGGAACTTTAATTATTTGTAACATTTCTAACATATAACGACGTTAATAATTATTTTCCAAATTTAGAATTGATACATTTTCAAAGTTGGGATAGTGATTACTTTTTGAACAGTGGGAAGACAATGCTGTTTTTTGTAAACTAATGTTATCCCTGTATCTCTGGTCTGATTTATGTCCAGCTATTCTCGTTTTCAGTTTATTCTTCGTTGTACCTACACATACTTTATTACAGTTCTCTTTGTCATTTCCCTTACAAGGTATTTTATACACTAAATTTGACATATCTAATTTTTCTATTTTATCTTTTGGCTTGCTAAATAATCTATTTAATGTATTATACGTTCTATATGCCATCTTGTATTTAACTGTATCAAATATTTTTGATTTTTCCAATCGTTCAGATAAAACCGGTACATAAGTTATGGATTTATATATCTTTGGTTCTCTCTCATTTATTGTATTTGGTTTTCTATTACTTTTGTATTGCCTTATTAATCTATTAATTAGCTGAATTGGGAAATTGTTTTCGGTTAATATCTTTTTAATTTCATCTATATTCTTTCTGTGGAATTCTCTGTCACTAATGGTTAACACTCTTTCTATGAAATTTTTTGCTGTATTTATAATTATTCGTTTATTTTGTTTAGAATAATAATTAATAGTTCTACCCGAAGCTGTGGGTTTTTGATACCAATCCATAATCAATTTGTTGTTCTTTCTAATTATTAAGGTATCTAAATATGGAAGTTTTGAATCGCATTCCTTCTCTATTGTAAATTTAATGCAATTATCAAATTCATTAAATGTTTGCAGCATATTGTTAACAGCTGGTTCAGAAATTACACAAAACAAATCATCTACATATTTGGTTATTATACTTGGTTTTATACTTAATTTTTCAACACAAGAATCTAGCAATTTCTCCATAACTATATCCGCTACAATTGGTGAAGCAGGAGATCCCATTGGAAGTCCTTTCTGTTGCTTATAAATTTTCTGATTATATTGGAAATATCTATTATCCTCTATACAAAATTTGAGAATACGTAAAAATAAGGATTTCTCTATTTTTGTAAACTTTTCTATAATATCCCATTTTTCTTCTATTGTATGAATTGCTAAGTCAACAGGTATACTTGGAAATAATGATACTACATCTAATGAAATTAATTTTTCATCATTTTTTATATTTAAATTTCTTATTTTATTTTTAAATTCAAGCGAGTCTTTAATGGTTTTATTGTATTTTGAATGTTCCGTAATCTTTTTTAATATGTTCGTAATATATTTACATAACTCATAGGATGGAGAATTAACAAAGGAACAAATAGGTCGTAAAGGAAATTCCTCTTTGTGAATTTTTGGCAATCCATATAACCTAGATGCATTAGCTATATTTGTTTTAAGTTTATTCTTCTCAATAGCTGTAATAATATTACGTTTAAAAAGTTCTTCTACTATATCATTATTGGTCTTCTGCAATTTGTTAGTAGGATCTTTATTTACTAGATTGTATTTTGTAGTATCTTCTACAATATTTTTAATTCTGGTTTCATAATCCTTTTTATTTAAAGCTACAGTAGTGTTACCTTTATCTGCTTTTAGAATGAGAATGTCTTTATTGCTTTTTAAAAACTTTTCTGTTTCTTTTACTTTATCTAAAACGAACCTATCTTTATTTGTCAAACTCATTTTATTTAAATGATTATCTATTATTGTAGTTAATTTAGTTCTAGCTATTTCCTGCTCTTCTTTTCTCGGAAGTGTCTGTATTAAATCTTCTCCATCTGTAATCATTTTTAATGTTGGAAAATTTTCCTTTCTAGTAGGTAAAGCATGTTTATGTCCTAATGAAAGAATCCATTTTACGTCCGTTGGAATGTCTAAGTCAGTCTTATTGACAAACCATTTTTTATTAAATTTAACTCCAAATTCCTTTTTTTGTTGTTCATAAAGACAATTAAATTTCTTATTGTGTAATCTTGTTACCTTTTCTCTCAATTCTTTGTAACTTTTCCGGTGTAATTTATGTACATATATGTATAAATGTGAAATTAATTTGGTTTTTCTAAAAACTGTTTAAACATTTTTAATATAAGAAATTTTATGTAAATATGAATAGGTTTAAAAATGTTTTTTATCATTCGTAGTAACATTTTATTTGCTTTTAAAAATTTTGTTTTTGAATGTTTTTGAAATGTTAGTTTTTTAAATTTGATTGACAAAAAGTTTTTTTCAATCATTTTAATTTTTTCATTCAATTAAATATTATATTTTAATTCCTGACGATGCTACCCAATGGTGTAGCGAAATATCGATTATAAAAATAAAATTAATTACAATATTTTTATAAAAAAGACCTAGAGCGTTAAAACTGAATTATAAATAAATAAATAATTTATCAAATAATTATTGTAGTTTTTGACCCTTTTTTGTATAATTTGATTCTATTAAATAATATATCTTGTAATTAAATAATATATCTTGTACACACAATTAAATGATATATCTTGTAAAAAACTATTTAGGAAAAATATTTAAGCAAAAAAATAGCAATTTGAAATTTTAAAAAGACATCATTCTATTGCGATTCTTCACCAAGTAGGGTCTATCATGTTCCACAGTTCTTGCAAATTTTTGTCCGCGGTTGCTAGAACCTGAATCTGGAGGAACGTGCCTGATCAGTGTCCAAACGACTGGTACCACGAGAACCGGTAGCCCCACAGCTGTCCACCCGTCTCTATGATGGATTATTGGTGAGGTCACTTAGGGTACAGGGTGTGGCTGTGGTTTGGACCAAGCTATGCAGGGATAGCAATCTTATGTGCTGTTGCATTCTAAACAGCAAAGGCACCAATAGCGTTTTATGGTCTTCAAAAAAGAACCTTCAAAACATGTGTTTAGAACATTCATGGGTCCAGGCTTTTTATGTTATATAATCTGCTACTGACTGTACGGTACTTGCATTGTACAATGTGTTGGTCTACGCTATTGTTTCATCTGGTGGTAAGACCACCATCAGATAAGGCCTTCGCGGCAGGTGCTGACGTTAAATCTTGAGCGCATTTGTCCACTTCACACACACTTTGTTTTATTTAAATTTAAAGATGGCAAGCGCCTAATGAAAAAAAAATAAAAAATTGCTTAACTGCATACAAAACCAAAAACGGATTCGAAACGGTTTTTAATTAAAAAATAAGTGACTTAGTTTCAAATACTTAATTCTTTCTTGACATGGCACAATAAACAAGGTAAAGAAAGTACAACTCTGTCATAAAAAAACGTACATTTTGTTTTTGTATAAATCATTTTAGGCTGTCAAAATAAAATGTTAGTATATTTTGACTCTTTAAGATACCTGAGCTCTCGAGTTTACCTGTTATGAATTTGCCTCGTTTCTTAATATTCATGCATAAATTGTCAAAGGGTTTGGAGTCCGGGTATTACTCAAGCCAACAGAATTAAATATAGGCTAATATATGTTATTGTAAGTATTGTAATTCTTATACGTAGTATAGGTATAGTATACACGCAAAGAAAAAATATGGTTGAGGTAGCCATCATCTGAGCAACATATTATGATTGAATTATATGGCTGTAGTCAAACCATATTATCACCAAAATTATAATATTGTTATGTTAGAAGCATATAATTGTCTAACTTAAAAATAACACTGTAAAATATAAAAATTGATTATGAAAGAAACTAAATAAAATAATTGAAGGAAAAAAATGTTATTATGTGTTTAAGTGTTATGTATTTCTAAACCTTTTCAGACCTGATGATGCTACCCAACGGAGTAGCGAAATATTGCCATATTTATTTTCTATTTATATTAAATAAAACATCTTGACCTCAAGCTTAATTTAAATTTTTTCCTTCAATTATACTTAAAAAGGTCGAATAAAACCTACTCACATACCTTCTAATCAAACACTAAATTATTTATTGCCTAATTTTTTAAGCATTCGATATGAGCATAAATTATTATTATTTTTGCAAAGATAAACCCGAAAATAGGATTCTAATAATTTTAAAAAACTAAACAGCAAACTTCAAAAAATAAAATTTGTTTTTATTTTTAAGTCATAATGTGGTTACACTCCAGCAAACTTGTCATAATTTGTTTAATAATAATATAGATATTATAGTTGTTGCTTGAAAATTATATAGTTCAAACCAACCATGTTACATTTTTGGCTATAGTTACCATTTAATGATCAAAATGTGAAAAAAACTTGTTTGTCGGGACCATAGTAATGATCAAAACAACTATGAGATGTTCATCGCAACCATATATTTTTACAGAGAATATAAGATGGTTCGTGTGACCAAACCATAACCATGTTTTTTATCTGCGTGATCTAGAAAAACCCCGATGTCGGGATCTTTACGCTTTGGGGTGTCTTGAATCTAATTGTGCCTTTGGTATATGGTTCTTAAGTTTTATGGGAATATTTGACAACCAAAAAAAAAATATTATACAAAAAATCATTATTTTTTTTTTGATTTAAACTTTTATTATTTATGTAATTTATCCAAAAAAAAAAACTGTTTCCATGAGGTATGGTCTAATTCAGTTGAGGACACTCCATTTTTTTTTTTTTTTTTTTTTTTTGGTTTATGACAGATCATGATTGAGTAATCATGATTCAGTGTTTTAAGTGATTAGTCAGACGTCAATACAAAGGTATATTACTCTGTTCAAAAATTGAAAGAATGGAGGACCTAAAGAAGCAGTAAGAAAAATACTTTTAAAATTTTGTTTAATAAGGAAACAAAATGAAGAAAATTTTAAGAGAAGTAGATACAAATCAGTAGAATATAAAACTATATATATAGATATATAGATTCTAGTTTGTGGCAATTTCATATTGGATCATATTGTTAAAATGCTGTTTTTTATAAACAACATTTTTTACTAATATTTTTTCTGGCTGTATTTTAGGAGTCTATTTTAAAGTTTGAAGGTTTTTTTGAATTGCAGACAAATAGATCATCTTGCTAGTGCTTTTACCAAGAAATATTCCTAATAAAAACAGTTTGATAAGACTAGTATAACTTAAAAAACGAGAAACTAATGCAAATTCCAATAAAATTAAGCTGTCTAATATTTTTAGTGCTGATCCTAATCAAAACACCAGTAGATAAGTAATCAAGGTGAAATGTATGTACATATGTACGTTAAACAAATATTTTTGAAATTTCCGTTCTTGTTGAAAACAATTATAAATTAAAAGATAATGAATTATAAAATATAAAAGAAAAGGAGCACGATTTCGTATTAGAAATATCCGCATCACCCTTTCTTTTTTTCACAACACATTTTCTTCCCTTAATAAAAAATTATAAATCATCTTTAAAATAATCATCTTCAGCTTATGGTCCTTGGGATCGTATATTCTTACTTTTGCCTACGAATAGTGTTGAAAGACGAGTTGCTTAACAACGAAAATAGTGTTGGAAACAAAAGTTATCTTCACAGATGATGGTGATTTCGGCAAACATGGGTGTAAAATAAAAAAATGTAAAATAAAAAAGAAAATCATTGCAGAATCCTCAAACTAAAAGTTAAATTTTAATAGAATATATTTTATTTTAATTATAACAACGCATATCTAAAAACACTTTCAATGCCCACGTCTTTATTTTTTAATTGTTTATGGCTTCAGGAATTAGAAGATTATAAAACAAACAATTAAAATAGAAAAAGCTGCATATCGTATTACTTAATCTTATGCTGATGTTAGCGCACTTAATTAATCATATTTTATTTAGGTGATAAAAACTCGTGATAGTTTAGATAATACATGAGTTTACCAAGTTGCAAGCATTCTAGACTAGTTTCAAGATGCTCATATCAAGTTTTTAAGGTTGTGTGATTTGCAAATGAAAGCAGTATCTTGCAAATATTAAAACAAAGAAGTATTTTCTCTGCATAAATTTGACCAACAAGAAGAATCCATCATGCAAAAGTTAGGTGTTGCAACATTTTTAATGTTGGTGCTAGTTCAAACTGCAGTAAGTAAATAATCAGGAAAATATCCAATAAAAAAATTATATAAACTTTTTACAATTTTCTGAAGCTTTCCGCTCCTGCCGAGAACAACAGAAACAACAAATTGTCTACTAGAAAGGCTGCCGATCCTCTTGAAGCTTACAAGGAATTGACAGAGAAACTAACAAGTTTAGTCCAGCATGAACTAGCCGAAGCAAAGGCTAAGTTTGAAGGATTTGCAGGCAACTTAACTTCACCTGAAAACGAACAAAAAATTAAGGACTTAATCGCTCAGTTGGGTAATGGAGATCCAGTGGAGGCTTCCAAGAAATTAGTAGAAGAAGTAAAGAAAATGGCCCAGCACGAAATGGCCGCTGCTCAGGCCAAGTTAGATGAATTAGTAAAACACGTTAATTCATCTGAAACCTACAAAAAAGTAAAAGCATTATTTGACGAACTGTCTAATGGAAAACTAGCCGAACATTTGAAGAATATAGCGGATAGAGAATTAGCCCGTTTAAAGGCTAAATATGAAGATTTGAAAGCCCATATAAACACACCTGAAGCCAACCAGAAATTTAAAGATTTAATGGATGACTTTTCTTTTGAAAAATTAAACGAGATTTACAATAGAATGACACAGGTAGTGAAACGTGATTTAGCCGGTGCTAAGGCTAAGATGGATGATTTGGTAAAGAGCATAAATTCTCCTGAAACCGAAAAGAAATTGAAAGAATTATTGGGAGCATTTCCTGCTGATAAATTGGAAGAGATCTTCACAAAAGCAGCAGATGATGCGAAAAAGTTATTCCAACATGAAGTAGCTGCTATTAAGGCAAAGGTTGAAGAATTAGCAAGCCAAATCAAACCCCCTACTGGAAACAATTAATAATCGAGTTACTAAGAACTCAAACTAACCGGTTTTAGACATTGGCATCCTCATGGTCATGATATCCTGTTTGAAAAAACTTCTATTAAGATTAACAATTATTTAACTCTCAATAAAATTTGTAAAATTCCGTATAAAAATCTATAAAGATTTAAAAAAAATATATTTGTAAAAAATAAATAACGATTTCTGCAGCAAAAACAGTTTGAAATAATTATTGTAGAGCTTTGCACACTCCATATAACAATTAAATGGTTTTGGTAAAGAAAGGTTTAATTCAACTAATTCTATATGTGGCAGTTCCTTAGGGTCATTGTACGGAATAAATGATGCTGGAAGTTTTGGGAAATATTTTTCAACCAACTATAAGTGCCAGATCGTCTTAAGGTGCAATCGTATAGACGCCTATTGAGTCCAGTTTCGAAAAAAGGCCATCAACTGTGATGTTCCATAAGGTATCTGACAAAACTCCTCACGGCGGTCATACCTTGACTACCCTACCACGGATTCCCGTAGCTCCACTCAAGAACACCTCTGCTTTACCTCTGTAAAATTTCATTAAGATATCGTCAGTGGTTCATAAAATACCGAATTATGTCCTAAATAAATCGTTTCAACCACTGTGCGTCGCTAGACATGCTTGTACGGACGAGAGGGTTCCATAACTTTTTTTCCATTCGTTATTACTTCTACTGCTTTTTTTTCACTACAAACAAAAAATGAAGGGCATGAAAAATTATTGGATATTTTTAAACGATGATTAAAGTTTAAAGTTTACCATCATTTAAAAAGATGCATGCAAATATCTAAACTAAAAATCTATCTATATACGTATATATATAAAGAGAAGTGTACACTTTGATGTCACCACTAACTGCGAAAACGGGTCGGCCGATTTAAGCCAAAATTTCAGGGTTGGGGATGGTCTGTAGATGGTTTGTGTGAAGTTTGCACAAAATAGGCCCATTGGTTCCGGAGATATGGCATTTACATTTTCCTATATATTCCCATAAAAATATCAACAAAATGCCCTCAATTATCCATATTATGATTTTTTGTTGTCACTTGAAAAGTTACCAAACCATGTATCGTAATGTCTTATGTGTTTAATGACATTCGGTCTTTCTAATTGGAATGTTGAGCTGAATCTTTTCAGTCGTTGCTTCGATCGTCATTTTATTTGTGCGCTGTTATTCGATTTTTCACTTGCTATACACCTGCATTGTATCATAGGTATGTGTTACTTTTTTCTTTGCGTTTCCTTAATCACGTCCACGATTGGTTGAACCAAATATGTGATGCTGTTGTTGAGATGTATGGAAATGCTTTGTCGCGAAACTATAATTGTTTCTCCTCTGTTAAGAGTGAACCTACAGGGTGGATAAAAGAGAAAAAGGTTAATCATTTCGCAAGCAATTAGAAGGGCTCTAAGGGTGGACCCAGGCAACGCCGGGTAAAATACACTAGTTTACATATATAAATTTTCACCGTTTGTTATTAGTTGTACGATTGGTAAAATAAATAGGGTACTTATTTTTTCATATTCGCCATGGGCGTGGCACCTCCCGTACAAAGTAAATATTTATCATCGTGTAGCTTGGTAACAGTAATAGGTAGCATCTTGATATTTTGCACACGTAACCTCTATATTAACATACATAGTTTAAAGAAAGATAGATCCAATACAGAGTGCAAAAAATATTATCCTGTATCTAGAGAACTGAATTAGGTAGTACCTTGGAATTTCGCACCAGTAACCCCCGTATTAACGTACATAGTCACACTAATCACAGCCTAAATATGATTTGTGGGGGTAGTACCTCCCATACAAAGTGAAAAATTATTATTGTGTTCCTGGCAAACTACAATAGGTAGAGCCTTGAAGCTTTGCGCGAGTTACTTCTATGCTAATGCGCATGGACTACTAAAATAATAGAATAGAATTAATTGGGACATTGGGCGTGGTACCTCCCATATAAAATTATTATCCTGTATCTAGGGAACTGTAATAGGTAGCGCCTTGGAATTTCGCAGTAGTATTAGACTGAATTGGAATAGTGGGCGAGGTAGCTCCCATACAAGATGACAAATTATTATAGCGCCTTGAAACTTTGCTTGAGTAAGCCCTATACTAATGCGCATAGTCTACCAAAATACAAACTGGATTGGGGCAGTGGGCGTGGTACCTCTCTATACAAAGTGAAAAATTATTTTCGTGTACCTGGAGAACTACAGTGGGTAGAATCTTGAAACTTTGCACAAGTAACCCTCAGAGTGATGTGCATTGTCTACCAAAATACAAACTTGATTAAGATAGTGGAAGTGGTACATCCCTTAAAAGGTAAAAAATTGTTATCGTGTTAATACGTATAGTCTAGCAAAACGCAGATTGGATGAAAACAGCACGCGTCGTACCTTGCGTATAAACTGAAAGAGTTTTGTCGGGAGAATAGTGTGCGTTTTCGAATTAAAGGTTGGCCATATTTTTCTTCCATGTGGTTATTGTATTTTTTGTGGATGGGTGTAGCGAAGCGCACCGGGAATATAATATAAAAGTAAATTATTTCCTGTTTGTTCGTATCACGTAAAAACTACTAGATGGATTTAAAAAAAAATTTGTGAGGAGGTACCTGAGTATCCTGATTAGAACAAAAATATCTTATTTTTTAGAAAAAGTGGAAAAAAGAAGTGAAAGTACGATATTTTATCGATATGCAAAGTTTAAGGCGTCATATTTTAGTAGCATAACTAAAGATGCCTTAATAGCTACAATTTTAATATGGAAAGACGATAGGAATTGTGAACTAAGTTTCCCTAAAAATAATCCTCAAAAGACTACTACTGAAGACTAATCTTCAAAAGACTACGTTGTTTTTATAAAATGAATTATTGTGTTCTTTCGTAAAAAAAAACGAACGAAAATACTTTTATGACAATCTATAAAAGAGAATTTGTTATAGCCTTAGGATATTGATATCTGTATTAATTATTTAAAAATAAAGCCGATTGTAGTTATTTTCTTAAGGTTAAAAGAGCAGAAACAATGGAAACTTCATTTATTTAAACGGAATTTGTAGTTAATTCTGTAAGCAGTTAAAATAAAAAACAAGGTTTTGTTTTACAAAAACAGGCTGTCTAAATGGCTAAAATGACGTTGATTCACAAGCCTACAAACCCTGCGGAACCACCGTAAAATATTTATACACAGCACAGGGAAGGTATACCCCTACCCTATGCTAAGAAATTCCAGTAGAAACATTTGATAAAATTACACACATACACGCAGTTACTCAGAGATATCAACTTTATACCGATTGTGTTCTTAGGACAAATGCTACAGTCTAACAGCTGCTCCAAATTTAACGTCTCCTAACCAAAACGTGGGCAAATAAAGAAAACATGTTTATTTACTTTACCCATACAAGATGAACAGTTTGAAGAATAGTCAGATCCAAATAGACATGTTCGCTTTAAAACAGAGTTAGATAGTAATTTAAATAACCACGTCTTTTTGGCAGCCAAACGCCCACATCTGGTATCAACATATGCGTCCATCTACCCTGAGTGCCCTCGACGACATTATGTGCAAAGGCTCTCTAGCCATCAGGTCAAGGGGCATCAAACCTTCAATGTCATATGTTGCTTCATTCGATACCGCCTTGAATGCACAACTCACCGGGAGCGCTGCAAGTCTGTAAACGGAGGAATTCTTGCTTACATATTTTTTAAACTGTGTGAACTCAGACCATGTTAGAGATATTTAAAATCCTTGTGAGATATTTAGAGCCCCTGACTTAATATGGAAGAACGCTGAAAAAGTTGCTCCAGCCTTTACTTCAACGTATTCAAGATGGCTCTTAAATGATAAACGATTATGGCGCCTAGATTTTTAAGACACCCTCCAGTTCCCTTATTTTAGAATACCCAATACGTAGGGTACTGTATTCCCTTACCTTTTAATTAATACAGCTTCTGTCTTATGCTCAGCAAGAGATAAACCCATGATGTAACGATATGAATGCTAGTATTACTTACGGTCTCTGCCTCATTTACGTTCTTTGCTACAACAAACAGTGCAACAGTGCAAATTTTAAAGTTATTCGGAAGATCTAGTCTCAAAACTTCATCATACATAACGTTTGAAAGCAAAGGTCCCCGCACAGAATCTTGTGACACCCAGCCTATCACTCTGTATTCCTTTACTCTCTCGTCGGTATGAAAAATAAGGATTTTTTTCCGAAAGTAGCTTTTGATTATAGCGGTATATTGAGATGAATTAGAGCATCAACAATATTTTCCAACCTTTTACGGTATGAAAAATAAGGATTTTTTTCCGAAAGTAGCTTTTGATTATAGCGGTATATTGAGATGAATTAGAGCATCAACAATATTTTCCAACCTTTTACAACTAGTGTTTCAAGTGCGCAGTATTCCTTAAAACCAATTTTCAATTGCACTACTTGCTGTATGAACTACTAAATTTATCGCGTCTATAGTGGATCTGCATTTTCTGAATCCGTATTGATGTTCAGACAAACGTCCAACTGCTTTTATACTCTCTTCTAGTCTTTTGCTGACAAAGCTTTCTTCTAACTTCCCGCAGGTGTCTGTCATACATAAGGGACGATAGGAAGAAGGGCCGTCTGGAGATTTTGCATTCTTAGGTAGCAGTACAAGTTTTTGCCATTTTTAAATTGATTTAAATTTAAATTTAAACGCTCCACACTGTTGCAAAGATAGACTGGTACATCTGGGCAAAACTTGACAATCTCTTTTATTACAGCATTTGAGATACCATCAGGTCCAGGCCCTTATCATTCTGGAATCTGGAGACAGCTTCTCCGGAAGTGTTGTTTTTTCAAGTGGTCATTTCCTGTTGGGAAAAAATGATGCTTCACTATTCTTTCAAGAACAGTTGATTTTCTCGTTGTTGTCGTATTAATGCATTTTAATTTCTTTGCTTCAAAAGTATTCAATTTCTAATCCTTTAAATTTTGCCTGCTTACGTTTAATGATGTCGAAGTTGCATCGGCTATATTCATGAGGATCGCCCCATGGTCACTGTGTTTATAACTAGTTGTCACTTATTTACCAACTAATCCGACTAGATGTGTTTAAAAGTTTGCTTATTTCCAGAGTTCATTAACACTAAGTCAGGTTCTGCGAATCATCCCGCCTCTTAAATTTCTACTTGTTCTTCCCCATACAGTGATCCATGCATTGAGATCTCCAGCTGTTAGTTCTGGACCTCTATTAATGCTACCTACTATATCCTTGAAATCATCAATTATATATGTATGTATGTATGTAATGATGTATGTATAAATTTGCGAAATTTAAAAGAAATTAGGTGTCTTATGAGACATTCTGCCACCTCATAGCATTATAAGACGAATTTCCCTTACTACGAAAATGGTGTTGAAAACAATTACAGTGATGGTGGTTTCCACAAACTTGGGTGTAAAATGAAAAGGGATTTAAGGTAAAAATAGAAAATCTCAGCAGAATCCTAAGACTACGTGTACAATTTTAATTGAATATATTTTATTTTAATTATAACAACGCATGTTTAAAACACCCTTTTCTTTACACACGTCTCTCTTTTTTTTAAAATCATTTTAGGGATTAGAAGATTATAAAAAAATAGGTTAAGAAAAGCTGCATATCTCTAATGCGAATATTGAGATTTTATTACTTTTGCTCATGTTAGCGCACTTAATTAATCATATTATAATCACGTGATAAAAACTCATGATAGTTTAGATAATACACTCTGCAAGCATTCTAGACTAGTTTCAAGATTCTCATGTTCAGTTTTTAAGGTTGTGTGATTTGCAAATGAAATCAGTATCTTGCAAATATTAAAACAAAGAAGTATTTTCTCTGCATAAGTTTGACCAACAAGAAGAATCCATCATGCAAAAGTTAGGTGTTGCAACATTTTTAATGTTGGTGCTAGTTCAAACTGCAGTAAGTAAATAATCAGGAAAATATCCAATTAAAAAATTATATAAACTTTTTACAATTTTCTGAAGCTTTCCGCTCCTGCCGAGAACAACAGAAACAACAAATTGTCTACTAGAAAGGCTGCCGATCCTCTTGAAGCCTACAAGGAATTGACAGAGAAACTAACAAGTTTAGTCCAGCATGAACTAGCCGAAGCCAAGGCTAAGTTTGAAGGATTTGCAGGCAAATTAACTTCACCTGAAAACGAACAAAAAATTAAGGACCTAATGGCTCAGTTGGGTAATGGAGATCCAGTGGAGGCTTCCAAGAAATTGATAGAAGAAGTAACGAAAATGGCCCAGCACGAAGTGGCCGGTGCTCAGGCCAAGTTAGATGAATTAGTAAAACACGTTAATTCATCTGAAACCTACAAAAAAGTAAAAGCATTATTTGACGAAGTGTCTAATGTAAATCTAGCTGAGACTTACAAGCATTTGAAGAATATAGCGGATAGAGAATTAGCCCGTTTAAAGGCTAAATATGAAGATTTGAAAGCCCATATGAACACACCTGAAGCCAACCAGAAATTGAAAGATTTAATGGCAGAATTTAAAAATATAGACGAGATTTACAAGAGAATGACAGAGCGAATGACACAGGTAGTGAAACGTGATTTAGCCGGTGCTAAGGCTAAGATGGATGATTTGGTAAAGAGCATATATTCTCCTGAAACCGAAAAGAAATTGAAAGAATTATTGGGAGCATTTCCTGCTGATAAATTGGAAGAGATCTTCAACAAAGCAGCAGATGATGCGAAAAAGTTATTCCAACATGAAGTAGCTGCTATTAAGGCAAAGGTTGAAGAATTAGTAAGCCAAATCAAACCCCCTAGTGGAAACAATTAATAATCGAGTTACTAAGAACTCAAACTAACCGGTTTTAGACATTGGCATCCTCATGGTCATGATATCCTGTTTGACAAAGCTTCTATTAAGATTAACAATTATTTAACTCTCAATAAAATTTGTAAAATTCCGTATAAAAATCTATAAAGATTTAAAAAAAATATATAAAAAATAAATAACGATTTCTGTAGCAAAAACAGTTTGTAATAATTATTTTATTTTATTGCACATTCCATATAACCATTTAGTAATTTTGATAAAAAGTTTTAAATCAATTAAATACACATATACGTGGTGGTTTCTTAGGGTCGTTTTACAATCTACGGAATTTAAGTGAACTACATTAGTGATGCTGGGAATTTTGAGGAAGTAACCTGGACTTCTAGACTACGAGTATATGTATGTACAGAATTTTTTTTTATAATTTTAAAGTTGTTTCTCAAATGTTTATATTTTTTGTGTGTTATTTAAAAACTTTTGACGAACACGGGCAAGATACTGATAAGATAAGATTATTTGGTATAGCTTTTAAACAAAATCTCGAATAATATTTAACTTGTGTGGGGAACGAAGAATTTATTTTTCATAATCCCTAAAAATAATCATGCAAACAACAACAAAACATTAAAAATCTATTTTGTTACAGTCATTATTAAGAGAAACAGCACCGAACCGATTTAAACGATTTTTTCTTTATCGGAAAGGATATGCTTACAGATTGGTCCCATTTTAAAATGAGTTCTGAATTTTGAAAATTAAAGGGTGTTCCCATACAACATACATGTTTTTTACGTGTATTATGAACCGTAAAGGCCACCATTTTAAATTTAAAAAAACTGCATATAACTATAGCTGCCAATAACAGAAATTAATAAAAAATAAACTTAAAAATTAAAGGGTGTCCCCATATAAGACGTCAATTTAAATATATATGAACCATTTGAACCATTGCAGACCATCACTTGAAAATTGGACAGAATGTCCAATATTTATAATCAGAAATTAAATATTTATAATTAGAAGTTAAAGGGTGTCCCAATAGTTGATATAATTTTATTTATATGCCAAAACTTTTGAACCATAACAGAGAAACGGTTGAAATTTACAAAGAACCTGTATATCTAAGTCAGCTATAACATCAAGTACATAATTTAAATTTGGAAATTAAAGGGTGTCCCCATAATTGATGTAATTTGACCTATCTAGCCCTATCTTTTGAACCGTTATACACAAACACTTGAAAATTAGATAGAATCTCCACTACTATGTCCGGTATAATAACATTTATAAATAATTAAAATTTAAATATTTAAATTTATTAAATTATACAGCAACCCTGCTGTATATCTACGGTGAATTATGTTCAATGAAATAATTGAGTTCACTGCGTGTCACAATAGTATTAGGTAGTAGCTTTACTACAACAACATAAAGTACATGTATTTTGGGGGTTGAAATTTTATTTTCAGATGTCAAAAAAAAAGAGGTGACTAAAATAAAAAATTACAAAGCAAATTGTGGGTTTTTACTTCTTAATTCATTTAATTGGGTCAAATAAACTCCCAGAACGTTTTTAAAGCGCAACTTTGATCAATTTTTTCTAGACAGCTGCGTTCGTCATCAGCTAGCTCTCTTCGTATTTATATACTTTGGGTAGCGTTTAGTTTTAAACATCATCTACATATTTAACCAACCATACTCAGATAAAGGAATACAAGAAAAATCGCATTCAATCATCCATCGCCAGATGGTGAGAACGAAGTCTACCACTAGCTAAAGCTTCCCTCTTGTTCAATATTTTTACTTTAATATTTATATTTTTTGTTGCTTCAGCCAACCTTCGGTTCGCACTGAAAGCAAATTTTTTTTTATTTGTTAACCCCCAACATTCTTTTTTTTAGTTAATACTAATCTGGTATTAATTTGGTATTATTGTTGAATATTGGGAGAAAACAAATAAACAAAATGTAGTTTTCATTGCTAACCGAAGGTTAATTTTTGTTTATTCACATGTAGAAATACAAATATAATAAAACATAAGAATATTTTCAGAAAATGTAAATATTTTTTATTTACTTATGCTGACGTATTTCAATGATAAAGTTATGATAATATGATTAAATTTTTCTTAGATTTCTGTTTTTAAAGGTTGTGTAACTCGCATTTGAAATTAGTTTTTTACAAATACTTAAACTAAGAAGAGTCGTCCAACAAATTTAAAAAAAAGGAAACTTAAAAGCAAGAATAATGTATTTTTCAAAACAAATAAGCCTTTCAATATTTGTGTTGCTGGTGCTAACCCAAACTGCAGTAAGTAAATAATCAGGGAAATATGCAATAGTTTATAAAAATATGTTTCTTTTTTTTAAGATTTCATATTCTTTTAGCGGCAATAATAATGCGAAACACGAAAAGCTTTACAATGATTATGTGGTATCCGGCCTTAATTCAGTCGAAAACAATAATTTAAAAGAGTTATTGAAGAATTTAGTAAAGATAAAAGCTGTCAATGCTAGGGCTAAAGCTGACGATTCGCTAAAGCACCTTAAATCATTTGATACCAATGGGAATCTAAATAGCTCATTCTCGGAGTTATCTAATCCGACATTAGACGCAGCACACAAAAACATGGCACAGCGGCTGACAGATATAGTCAAAGAAGAACTCGCCAATGTTTGGCCTAAGCTTAATAATCTTATGGTAAATTCAACTGAATCCCATGAAAACTTTGAAGATTCAATATCGAAATTTTTCGATCCGAAAATAGTCGAGACTTACAACAAACTGACGGAGCGATTGATTAATTTATTTCAAAACAAATTAAACGCTGTAAAGGCTAAGTTTGATAAGCTTGTAACCTTCATCAACTCTGTGGAAAGCAATAAGAAATTGAAAGATGTACTGGCGGAATTGTTAAATATAAAATTAGATGAAACTTACAAGAAATTGACAAAACATTTGCTAAAATTACTTAAGAACAATTCAGCCGATGTTAAGGCTGAGTTTAATACTTCTGAAATCCCTTTAAACTCAAATGAAGCCAATAAGAATTGGAAATATTTCGTAGATGAATTGTCTAATCTGGAATTTGATCGGACTTCCAAGAAATTTAAAAAACTATTGACGACTTTAGTCAAACAAGAATTAGCCGACGTTAAGGCAGAGTTTGATGATTTTGTCAACCACATAAATTCAATTGAAAGTAACGAAAAATTGAAGGCATTATTAGCCGAATTGTGCAATCTAAAATTGGACGTGACTTACAAGAAAATGATAGAGAATTTGACGAATATAGTCAAACAAGAATTACCGAAATTTACGGCAACGCTTTTACAGGTTCCAATGGCAGATGTGTCTGATAATAAATTAGAGGACATTTACCAGAATTTGAATGAAGGATTCACGAAGTTGGTCAAAGGAAAAATAACCAACAATGACTCTAAGTTCAATGATTTTCTAACTAAAATTAAAGCTATGAAGGAATAAAAATTTATGAATTTTCCGAAGGAGTTGCAAAAACGGTTTAAGGCATGGTTATGACTTTCTGTTTAACAAAAGCCTGTTCAGAATAACCAAATAATTAACATTTAATAAGAGTCCTACAACTTTTTAATTTTGCTCTGATACATTCAAAAAATATGTAAAAGATAAATAACCACAACTTTAGCAAAAGCAGTTTCTAATAAATATCGATTTGCATTGCATAAATTTTATGATTTGATTAAAAAAATCACGTATTCTGAGGGGATACCCTTTAAGTATTAATTTTATTTCTAAAGCTCCTTATTACAGCAGACTCACAAATACATGCCATGAGTAAATATTAATTGACTGTCTATTCTGGTTCAACAGATCAGGTTCAGTAAGACAAAGTTAGGTTTTCAATAGGAATACCCTAAGGTGTCAACTACGGATGAGCATATATAAGACAAAATCAACAAGAGACACCCGGTTGCTTCAAACTGATGTACAAGGGCAGTTTATAATTTCGTGATTTTTTGTATTTCCAACAAAGTAAATTTCAATGCAGCACTATTGCCATTAACTGATCTCAACTGTTGGTCTACTATCAAATTTTGAACAAACTGCGTCTACTCAATCATAATTAGGCTACGGACTGCTACCCCCTCCAGCATACTCTCTAGATTTGAAATTTTATTTTATTTTTATTTATTAATATTACAACACTATTACAAAATAAATTCTAACTTAAATTATCGATCGGAGTAACAAAGAACTTCACTCGTTGTAGTGAAACACCCATGTGGTCTTTGCTGGACATCGAACCCACAATCCTTCCACTTCGTGGAAATATTACGACAGAAAAGCGGCACAAAGTATCACTGTTGTAGTTTGAAAAATTGTTTCTTCTATGTTGAGATTGGGACCACAAATTGACTCTAAATAATTAATTCTTTGACCAGTGCTTAAAAAGTCCGCAAGAATGGCTACTGATAGCACTAAGTAAAATGGGCTGTTGTTATCAAGTATTATAATTCCTTTTGTTTGTTTTCGAGATATCAGAACTACTCATTTAGTATTTTCAATGAGTAGTCAGAAGACAAGGTACTCAGTTGAAAAATTTGAAAAATAATATTGTTAAAACATTATTTATAAAATTTTGTTCAGCCATCCCTGGGTAATTGCTCAGAAACATAGAAATCTAAAATTTTTATAAAATTCCAAAATTATTGTAGAGTAGTGTAAATAGTGTTGTAAATTACGCGCGAACAAAAATAAAAGTTGCTGCCAAGTTTGCTGTACCATTGAATTGGTAAAGTTGCATACTTATTCTCCCTCTTTCTTGGTAATGAGATATTTTTACGGGAAATTTTAAATAATTCATCCAGCAGTTTTTACGAGATGCGAACATAAACAGACAAGCAGAAAATCACAGTTTCATTATATGTATAGATACTAAATCATTATAAATTTTATAGTAATAAATAATATTTTTAGCATCGCGATGGCCCTCTCGCTCAAAAACCACTTCACTTTTTTTTGACAAAAAATTAACAAAGAAAATCCCTTTTTTATTTGTCATAAAAATTTAAAATATTTTTTTTAAATTATTATAAGTAACTACTCATATAGTCTTTCACAGAAAAAGAAAATCAATACAAAATCTTCATTCGTTTAGCCACAAAAAATACATACATATATATATTGCAAACCTTTCAAAATCGTATAAAGTCAATAAAAACGTATGCGATTTACTCAACTATCCTAAAACAACAAATCTCACGCAAAAGCTTTGAAAACTCACTACACGGAACTCACTGCGGAACTTTGTTGTCTGTCGAGCTGCGTACTTAAATTTTTACTTTTCTCAAAATTAATTTTTGGCCTAATGTCCGGCTAGATTGCCATCTCTGTGCGACAGCAGCTGTTTTTATTTAAATTAATTTTTTCAACAGACTTGGGGACTTCAAAATAGGTACTTCTGTGGTTGGCTAGTAAACTAACAATGTTAATAAGGAAAATTTCATTAGATTGTTTTTCTTCGTCGTGGTCGCCAATAAAAGGTTTCATTTATGTAAATCTAAACAGATACAAAATTGTTTCTATATTTACTCGAATCAGCCATTACAACGTCCAAAATGTATTTTTCCCACAAACTGGCTATTAATTCCGTTTTCTAACTCATTTTTGACATTCTGATAAATTATATCTATTTTATAATTTTTTATCAACTGACTTAAATTAAAAAAAGGGCACAATAAAATATGAGGGCTTGTTCGCAGCAGTCATATTTTTCCATGTTATTATTTAAAAAAAATATGATTTTACGACACCTTGTGAATCCCCCAAATATGTATTATACAACGAAAAATAAGAGCAAATTCTAATAAAATTAAGATCTCTAATATTTTTATTGCTGATTCTAATCAAAACAGTAGATAAATAATCAAGATGAAAAGTATGTAAGTATGTAAGTATGTTTAACAAATATTTTTAAATGTTCCATTCCTGTTGAAAACAATTAGAAATTAAAAGATAATGAAGCTTAAAATATTAAAGAAAAAAAAAATAAGTGAAAGCTTGATTTCTTATTAGAAATGCCCGCATCACACTTCCCGCATTTATTACACATTTTTTTCATTTTCAACATCTTCTATTTATGGTCCTTCGGACCGTATATTTTTACCTTTTTACATCTTATGAGAAATTTTACTTTCTGCCTGCGGATAGTGTTAAAACACGAGTTGCTTAACTATGAAAATAGTGTTGAAACAAATTTTATTTTTTATAGACAAACATCGGTGTAAAATATGATAAAACAAACAATAAGTTAACAAACGATGCATATCATAAAAGCGAAGATTGCGATTTTATTACTTATGCTTATGGTAGTTAGAGCACTTACGTATTTCATCATATTTTATTTCGGTGATAAAAACTTTTAATAGATTAGATATTACATGACTAGTTTCGAAATTCTCATATCAAGTTTTTAAGGTTGTGTAATTTGCAAATGAAATTAATATCTTGCAAATATTAAAACTAAGAACTATTTTCTCTTCATAAGTTTGACCAACAAGAAGAATCCATCATGCAAAAGTTAGGTGTTGCAACATTTTTAATGTTGGTGCTAGTTCAAACTGCAGTAAGTAAATAATCAGAAAAATATCCAATTGAAAAATTATATCTACTCTTTACACTATTTTTTTAAGCTTTCCGTTCCAGCTGAGAACAACAACAACGGCAACAATATGGCTAATAGAAAAGTTTCCGATCCTCTCAAGGCCTACAAGGAGTTGAGAGAGAAACTGAAAAAATTTAGTCGAACATGAAGTAAACGGCTGAGTTTAGAGGTCTTCTAGACAACATAATTTCACATGAAAAAGTAAAAAAAAAATGAAGGATCTATTGGCTCAGTGTGTTAATGAGGATCGAATTGAGACTTACGACAAATTGGTAGATGAATTACGGACAATATCCAATAACGAATTGGCCGGTGATAAGACCGAATTTGATAATTTTGTAAACAACATTTATACATATGAAACCCTTATGAAATTAAGAGAATTATTGACGAAATTGTCAAATGAAAAGATAGCTGAAACTTACCAGAAATTAACAGAACAATTAACGAATGTAGCGGAAAGAGAATAAGCTGTTATAAAGGCTAAACATGATGATTGTAAAGCCAGCTTGAATACACCTGAATTCAACCAAAAATTGGTAGTTTTAAAGGCAGAATTATCTGATGAAAAATTAGCCGAGACTTACAAGAGATTGACAGAGCGAATGACGAATGAATTGTTGATTTGATAAAAAATATGAATTCACCTGAAACCGAAAAGAAATTGGAAGAATTAAGGGCAGAAGAGAAATTGGAAGTGATTTACAAAAAAAAAAGTGGTAGATGGTATGACAAAGTTAGTCCAGCAAGAAGTAGAAGTTATTATAGACAATATGTATTATTGGGTGGTTGATGATTTTACGATAAACTTAAACTAACCGGTAACGATATCCTGTGTGACAAAATTTCTAACTAAATTAATCATTATTCAACATTTAATAAAACTTGTAAAAATCTGTATAAAAATCTATTAAAATTAAAAAAAATATATAAATAAATATATAAATAAATAACGATTCCTTTAGCAAAAACAGTTTAAAAAATTATTGTAGAGCTTTGCACGGGCTACTCAAGGGTTTAGACGCATCTCGCAAACTTCGGCGAACAATTAGATTTTTTTATTGAGCTCCTCTAATTATAGCTCCTTAATATTTTATTGATTAAATATTTGTACCTGGGTTTCACTGGGTTTTGATAGTTATATACAGCAGTTAATTGTTAAGGTTTAAGGGGAAGATAAGTTTCACGTTGAATTTTCCTCCTAAGAGATTGAAAGTGTCAGGCGCATACTAATTCCCTTTTTAAGGACGATACGGGTGCATAATTTTTTTCATTTGTTTTTACTTCTAGGGCCTTTTTTACAACCAAAATATGAAGTGCATGAAAAAATAACGGAAATATTAAAACGATGCACAGTGGGGTTTTCGATGCCAAACGAGCGAATTAACTCGTGGTGAGTTGCCTGTTTGTAATGTTTGATCTTGTTTGCTGAATATCACTTAAAGCTTCGAACTTAGCAAAACAATTGTTGGAATAGGGCTGGGGAAAAGGGTTCTCCCCATACAAAGTGTTTAATAATAATAACACATGTGTTATCTAGAAAGCTATAAGACTGTCTTCAAATTTGACGACGGGATATGAAATTGGAAAAAAAATAATGTGGTAGGTGGGGGAAGAGGTACTTCTCACATAAAGTAATTTATAAATTTGTAAATTAATTCGAGGTAGATTTCTTCTTTTCTAATTTTTGCTCAAAGAAGTAAAATTTATGCATTTTTAGTTATATTTCATTGCAATTTTATTTTTTTTACATTTATTTCATTATTTTTCTACATTTATTTTATTATTAAAATAAATACGATAATACGTACTATGTTCAATTTTTCACATCTTATAGGACACCTTTTAGTTATATTTTTTTTACTAAAGCTTAGTACTAAATACACTTTGCTTATATAACGTTTAGAATAGAAGTCATATTCACACAAATCTCATCACTATCGGTACACAGTTTAAGTTTTAGTATTTGTTGTCATAGCAGCCATGGTAATATACTTTCTATGAAAATATCAATATACGTGAAAGATATGTCACTGTCGGAACACCCTTTAATTTTGACTATTTGTTATAGAGGCCTCCTGTGTTTTACCCTTCTGTAAAATTTTCAGAAGGCTACCTATTATGGTCCAAAACTTAGGCCATGCAAATCAAATCACTATCGGAATACCCTTTAATTTTTAGGCTTAGTTTTTTAATACTTGTTTATATAGCGAACTAAACTTAAATTACTGTGTGCAAGTCGTTGCCTCCTTCAGTTCAAGAAATAAAAACATATACATACGTCACGTTTTAGTATTTGTTGCTATAACACCTTCTGTGAAAATTTCAAGAGTCTACCTATTACGGTTACAGAGATAGAAGGCGGACAGACAGACATTGTAGCGAAAACAATAGGGTTACGTTATAACCTTTGGGAATGGAACCCTAAAATGGAATATAAAAAATAATTTATTTGAATATTCGTATCTCGTATCTAATTCTTAATAACTTTAGTCATCATATGTATAATTGGTATAAATATCATTATAAATATCATCACTGGCATGTTCTTCACACTCTAGACTTGATTCAAATATTAGGAAAGAATTGCTTCTTTAGGAAAATTATTAATTGTTTTCTCTTTTTTTTTCTTCTTATATTCAATATGACTGGATCAGAAGTAATTAACAGTCTTTTTTCCTTTAACTAGATTTTTTCCTAGAACATTTCCAAGAAAAACAAGAATTAGCTCAAACTTGATAAGTGCAAATTTCAACAACGGTATGTATCGGTACAAAAGTTTATTCGGTTGACACAACTTGTAACTTTTCAATGAATTCCCATTTTTAGTATCGAAACCCCCTCTGTGCGATGATTTATAGCAAATAAATATTCACGCCTTAAAGTATGCTATCATGTAGATTGAAGAAAATAATTAATTTAAAAAAATAAAAGATACACATTCATAGAAAAGATACAAATTGTACGATTGCATTTTTTGTTTTAGGGGCAGCATTCTACCCAAAAGCTTATAAGTGGAATCGAGCGACTTTGTTTGAACAAAAACTTCTCTACATATCCAGGTAATGCTGTCAATATAAAAATATATCCTGGTAAATAGTGTTAGACCTAAGCTGATATCACAGAGAGGACGTCCATTATGTGCGTGACATTTGGACAGTTAATTTAAAAGAAAAAAACAAAAGAAAACTAGAACCAGAACCAGAACCAAAACAGGAACAAGAACTATTTTCAAGGCTTATTTTCCCTTGCCACTGTGTCATCGCTAGAGTAAAAAAACAAAATTACAACAACAATAGACAGTTTTGTTTGTGTAATGTACTAGAGAATATTTTATTTAATTTAATTTTATTTTAATATAAAATAAAATAAAAAAAAAGAAAACAAAAATACAAAATAACAAGTAAGATTGATTTATTGGGCTATGCCGAATCTTAAAATCTTATATACTCTTCACCATAGTAATGCTCGATATTGTGTTCCCCTCTTATGTTTCTTTGAAAATTTTTTGTAATTTTTTTTTGAAAATTGTTTGGATAATTTTTTGAACATTTTTTGTAAAATTTTTTTTGAAAAATTTTTTTTCAAAATTTTTTAAAATTTTTTTGATTTTTTTTTAATTTTTAGAAAAATTTTTCGGAAATTTTTTCGAACATTTTTTTTTTAATTTTTTTTTTTTTTGTAAAAATAGAAACTTTCTGCAATCTTTTTTGCGTTACAATGGTCAGACTAATATGACGTTAATCAGACCTTAATGGGCCTATTGACTGCTCCTGTTACCAGTGGGGTTACCAGTGGGGGCACCTTGAGGGTCTGTTGGCTACCTCTATATGTATAGCTGTCTATAAAGGCCTTTAATATAAATCAAAGCAGAAGAACAATACCAACCTAATAAAAAACACAAAATCTGCCCTCGCAGGAGGTTATTGAAACCCCGAGATCTGTATGCAGTCCTTGCGATCTACCAGTCGCGGTCTAATATTTATTTACCAAAAAATAAAAAGCAAAACAGAATCATTAAAACCGAAAAAAATTTAAAAAACGTGAGGAAATATAGGTGAGCGTGGTTTTTTGCCCGCAGCCTACAAAGGAATAATCTGATGTTGCTGAATTGCAATTCCAAAAATTTCGAAACTATGCCTGGCAGATTGGTGGGCTTAAATCTTCTGTATCTCATCTGGTGCCTTGGCAAATGACATTACTACCCCAACACGGCCAAGCGGACATCGCTTAATCAACTTTACAGTACAGTACAGTACAGTACAGTACAGTCAAGTACAGTACATATAACATAAAAAAACTGTTGTTGCAACGGACACCGCGAAAATTTCACTTTTAAACTATTATTTAAACACATAAAAAACAATAATTTTTTAGAATTTGTCCAAACAAAAACATATTTTATTCAAAACAAGAAAAATTCACTGTGTCGCTTCATTGTATAGAAGTTCACTATAAAGAAGTTGCACTGTATAAACAAGTTTTTGACATTTTCTGGCACAAATATAAGTAGAGTCACCTGGTTAATTGCGCCTTGGTTATCATGTTATACGAAACTTAGAGATCCACAACTACGAAAATGTGGATTTCCGTTAATTTATTGAATATACCAGTTTGAATAGGCCTGTTGCGCCCGGCCTAAAGTACGCAATACCGATAAGCTTTAGTCATAATGATGATTTTGTACCCAACATGCAAAACAAAATATTTAAAAGCTTTATTGCCTATAGCCTTCATTACGCAATTACTTTTACCTGGTCAAATTTTTGTACGACTTTGGCCTTTTTGACATAATGTATGGCAAATAATAAATAAATAAAGAACTGGGTGCCCCGGTAGACAAGTAGTCGGTGCGTCTGGGGTTTGCGGGTTCGATTACTATCTAAAACTGTGTATGTTTCACTATATACAACATCAGCCTACCGGTTAAAAACTGTCAAAATTAAAATACAAGCGATTAGAGGAAAACGATTATTTTGGCGACATCGTAGCTACATGACTACACGACCATCGTTGTGCTTGTAGCCAACTTTCTATTTTTGTTTGCGACAATTTTAATTTATTCAACAGAAGAAAATGTCATAAAATTAAAAATACAAATTCATTTACCATCAAAATAAATTTACAAATAACTGAGTAGCTGACTACACGGCGACGATTCTAGCCAACGTCATTTGTAGTCGTGTAGCAGTGTAGCGCTCAATCATTTATGTGTTTAATGCATCATAGTTTAATTCAACAAACTCATCGGTGATCTTGTGTATTTTATGGTGCTTATCTTTTCGGCATGAGCGACTAACTTGTGAAACTAAGGTTCGTTTTCGCAATACGTTTACTCTGAAAGATTGTCGAAATACCAAGGTCTACATCCAGAAAAACTAACTATTTGGTGCGCTTCGTGGACGGATGAAATCATTAGCGAATTTAAAGGTACTGCAAACCTGCCAGCACCATTTATTTTTGTCAGCGGGATATTTGAAATATTTTTTAAAAAGCTCTAAAATAATTTTAGAATTTTATATTAATGTTATCCAGGGATGGGTACCGCTATATAAGGAAAACACATAAAACATAACTGAAGCGCTATAAAAGCAAAAACGAACAAAATATTGTCGGGACTCCTACAAGGTGGCGAGTGCAACTAGTTTTTAAGTAAACATGACGTATACGGTTGTCCTACATCCTGCCCCTGACCTGCTCTAAACAATTAGATGTTTAGGTTTTTTGGGCAAAGGCTATCCAGCAGCTCAACTGATCTCTATACCTCGATGTTGTGGATGGTTTTATATATACAAATATAAATACAAATAATAAAGAAAATATCAACACAATCCATAAATAGTAATAATAGAAATGCATGCATGCAGAGAGCAGATTGTTAAACACATTTTTTTATATTCTAGTATCTATTTTCATTTTATATGTGCATTTAGAATAAAATACATATAATAAAACAAACAAATAAATTCAGAAAAAAGGTGCATAATTTGAATACTTTTCATGCGATTTTATTGCTTATGCTCTTGGTACCATTAACTTGGTAAATCGCGCTTCACTAATTATATTTAATTTAGGTGATAAAAACTCTATCTATAGTTTAGATAATTCATGTGACCACCATTTACAAGTATTCTAGATTAGCTTTGAGATTCTCATACTGAGTTCTTTAGATTATGCGATTTGCAAACGAGATCAGTATCTTACAAAAATTCAAACTAAAAAGTATTTTTGCTTCATAAGTTTGACAAAAGCATATAATCAGCACACTCACTTGCAAAAATTAAAACAAAACGCGATGTTTATTTCAAACAAATTAAGCTTTTCAATATTTTTAATGTTCATGCTAATTCAGAGTGTAGTAAGTTAATAATCAGGAAAATATGCAATAATTCAAAATAAAATTTTAAACAAATGTTCTTTTTTTCTTAGCTTTCACTTCCTGTTGATCCCAATAACAAATTGGAAGACGAAAAACCTAAAAATGATGATGTGCTATCCGACGCAAATCCAGCCGAAATCAGCAAAATCTTGACAGACGAAGTAGAAAATCTAAAATTAGTCGATGAAATACTTATTGTAAATAAGACATCGCTGATAAATACTGTGGAGACTCAAAAGAACTTGACCAATAAGAAGTTGGAAAACGAAGAACCTAAGAGTGCTGATGTAGTATCCGAAATAAATCCAGTCGAAATCAACAAACACTTGACAGGTTCCTTCGAAGAACTACCAAATCAAGAATTAGAAGATGTTATACCTGTCAGTGGGGATAATATGTTGCAGATTCAACCTAATGAGAATTTACCGAACACTGAAGTGAAAAACGAAGAACCTAAAAGTGGCGATAAAGTGTCCGAAATAAATGCAGTCGAAATCAGCAAAAACTTGACAGATCCCCTGGTCGAAGTTGAAAATGAAAAATTAGTCGATGAAATACTTATTGTAAATAAAACATCGCAGATAAATACTGTGGAGACCCAAAAGAATTTGACCAATAAGAAGTTGGAAAACGAAGAACCTAAAAGTGGTGATGAAGTATCTGAAATAAAACTAGTCGAAATCAACAAAAACATGACAGATTTATTGGAAGAACTACCAAATCAAGAGTTAGAAGATGTTATACCTGCCAGTGGGGATAAGTTATTGCAGATTCATCCTGTTGAGAATTTACCGAAAAATGAAGTGAAAAGCGAAGAACCTAAAAGTGGTGATGAAGTATCCGATATAAATCCAGCCGAAATTAGCAAAAACTTGACAGATCCCCTGGACGAAGTTGATATCATACCTATTGTGAATAAAACATCGCAGATAAATACTGTGGAGACCCAAAAGAATTTGACCAATAAGAAGTTGGAAAACGAAGAGCCTAAGAGTGGCGATAAAGTGTCCGAAATATATCCAGTCGAAATCAACAAAACCTTGACCGGTTCCTTGGAAGAACTATCAAATCAAGAATTAAAAGATGTTATACCTGTCAGTGGGGATAATATGTTGCAGGTTCATTCTGTTGAGAATTTACCGAAAAACAAAGTGAAAAGCGAAGAACCTAAAAGTGGTGATGAAGTGTCCGATATAAATCCACACGAAATCAACAAAAATTTGACAGATTCCTTGGAAGAACTACCATATCAAGAATTAGAGGATATGACACCTGCCAGTGGGGATAACTTGTTGCAGATTCATCCTGATGAGAATTTACCGAATACTGAAGTGAAAAACGAAGAATCTAAAAGTGGTGATAAAGTATCCGATATAAATCCAGTCGAAATCAACAACAAAATGCCAGATTTATTGGAAGAACTACCAAATCAAGAATTAGAGGATATTACACATGCCAGTGCGGATAACTTGTTGCAGATTCATCCTGATGAGAATTTACCGAATACTGAAGTGAAACACGAAGAACCTAAAAGTGGTGATAAAGTATCCGATATGAATCCACACGAAATCAACAAAAATTTGACAGATTCCTTGGAAGAACTACCAAATCAAGAACTAGAGGATATTACACCTGCCAGTGGGGATAACTTGTTACAGATTCTTCCTGATGAGAATTTACCGAATACTGAAGTGAAACACGAAGAACCTAAAAGTGGTGATAAAGTATCCGATATAAATCCACACGAAATCAACAAAAATTTGGCAGATTCCTTGGAAGAACTACCAAATCAAGCACTAGAAGATGTTATACCTGTAAGTGTGGATAACACAAATTTGACAGATTTCTTGGACGACCTTTCTAATAAAAAAGCTATTGTGAATAAAACATCACCGATTAATGCTGTTGAGACCTACAAGAATTTGAATAATAACGAATTGAAAAACGAAAAACCTAAAATCGATGGTGGGCTATTCTACATAGATCCAGTCGAATTCAATAAGAACTTGACAGATTTCTTGGTCGAATTGTCAAATAAAAAATTAGCCGATATTATACCTGCTATTGCTAATAAGACATCACAGATTAATCCTGTTGAGGACAACAAGAATTTGATTAATAACGAATTGAAAAACGAACAGCCTAAAAGCGATGGTGGGCTGTTTTATATAAATCCAGTTGAATTCAATAAAAACTTGACAAATTTCTGGGAGGAACTTTCTAACAAAAAATTAGCTGATGTTATACCTGCTATTGTGAATAAAACATCACAGATTAATCCCGTTGACGCCTACAATAATTTGATTAATAATGGATTGAAAAACCAAAAACCTAAAACCGATAGTGGGCTATTCTTCACAAATCCAGTCGAATTCAATAAAAATATGACAGACTTCTTGGACGATCTTTCTAATAAAAAATTAGCCGATGTTATACCTGCTATTGTGAATAAGACATCGCAGATTAATCCAGTTGAGGCTTACAATAATTTTATTAATAATGAATCGCAAAACAAAAAGTCTAAAAGCAATGATATTGTATTCCACTTAAATCCAGTCGAAATTAACAAAAACTTTACAGATTTCTTACAAGAACTTTCTAAGACAAAAGTTGCTGATGTTATACCTGCTATTGTGAATAAGCTATCGCAGATAAATCCCGCTGAAACCAACAAAAATTTCCTTAATAACCAACAGCCTAAACGTGGTGATATTGTATTCCACATAAATCCAGTCGAATTCAACAGAAACGTGACAGACTTCTGGAAAGAAATGTCTGGTAAAAAATTAGAAGATGTTATACCTGCAAGTGTAAATAAGCTATCGCAGATTAATACCGATGACACGTACAAGAATTTGACAGAATTATTAAAGACTTTGGTGGAGCAAGACTCGGCCAATGCGAGGGCAAACGTTGAGATCTTTCTAAAACACCTGAATTCAGTTCAAACCAACAGCAAATTAAATAACACACTCTCACAATTATCTGACGAGATATTAGTTGAAGTTTACAAAAACTTGGAAACGCGGCTGAAATATATGGTCAGAGAAGAACTGACGAATGTTAAGCCTAACTTCGATAACTTTTTGGCTGACATAATTTCAATTGAAATCAAGAAAAAAGTTAAACTCAAAACTAACAATATATTGGAAAAACAATTGATGAAATTATTTAAGCGGGAATTAACAGCAAAGTTTAATGATTTTATTACCTCAATAAATTTTTTTGAAAGCAATAAGGAATTGAAAAATTTAATGGCAAAACTGAAATTAGATGAGTCATACAAGAAGTCGACAGGGCAATTTACGAATGATGTTAAAAACAAACTAGCGGGTGTTAAGACTAAGTTTGATGACTTTATAACCCACATCCGTTCAGCTGAAGCCGACAAGAAATTGAAAGACTTCTTGAAGGAATTATATAACAAGAAACCCGATGAGACTTACAAGAAAGTATCAGAGCATTTGGCGAATGTGGTGAGAGAAGAATATCCTGGTGTTAAGGCTAAATTCGACGACTTTGTAACCCACATAAATTCAGATAAAGCTAATGAAAAATTTAAAGACTTATTAGCCGAATTGTCTAGTCTAAAATTTGACGAGACCTTCAAGAGCTTAAAGGATAGCTTGACGAATTTGGCCAAACAAGAATTAACTGGTGTTAAGTCTATAATTGATGATTTGGGGAAACACATAAGTTCAGCTGAAACACAGAACAAATTAAAAGATTTATTCGCGGAATTGTCGGGTCATAAATTAGAAGAAATCTACGAGACTTTGACTGAACGATTTACGGCGTTAATCCAAGCAATAGCTAATGTCAAGGACAAGATTGATGATTTTCTAAACCCCTTTAAACCCACTAATGGAAGCTTGTAAAGGAATTGCAAGACATGAATTAAATGTTTTATGGCGCTGGAATCCCCATTGTAAATAATAGTCTGTTTCACAAATCCGATTCAGATAGACAATTAATTAAGGTTTATTAAGATTTTAGATTGTTATATAAAGTATGTGAAACAATAAAAAATATATGTATATGTATGTATATCAAAAATAACTATTCATTACTTAAGAAAAACAAAGTTTTAAATAATTTTGTAATTGCCTCGCATAACATATTATGGTTTGGCTAAACTTGCAAGCAGACAGGCGGAATCGTATCTAAATTAGGAATTTAAAGGAATCAATTCGTACGCATTAATTCCCCATGTATGGGGATAACAATTAATTTTAGTTTTTATAATAGAAATACACATTCAGTGTAAAAATCCAGTGTCTGTCCACCACGGTTCCATAGATAGTGCTATAAATATTAAAATCATATATTTTATAGGAGGACTCTTTGACACTCTATATTGGAGTTGTCCATCTAACACGATTCAAAACATAAATCCCAATACATCAGATTACTTTTATTTTTTTTTTTTAATTTATTTTTTATGCTCAACTTTTTACCTTAAAACACGTTTTTTGTGGGTCACCCTAAAGTTTTAGCTTTACATTTGTAGTTTTAGAAAATTCTGGATTTGCTGAATATTTACAATGACACTTTCGAACGAAAGGAAGGACTTCAATGGAAATAAAAATGAATTTTTATATTATTTATTACGTGAGAATAATACTTCCACTCAGAGGCTCGGAGGTTACATTACATATTACATATTTCCAAGATGTAAGTAACAACTAGCTAACGTTTTATTATAAGTAGTTAATTTTACAATCAATACGTAGGCATCGTAGTATTTTTGAAAGGTGTCTCAGTGTGTTAGTACTAGTCTATCAGTCCGGAGTTGTAGTTCGATTCCCACCAAATACTCTGGAATTTTTCACCAAAAGTTGGGCAGGAAGACCAACTTGTATATAATCTGGATGCCTACAACTGGTTAACTGCGTTAGTACAGGTCATGGTATATCAAGTATTATCTAGCTAAGTTCGAAATCGAGATAAGACTATACTTGCAGACTGTGCTTGGAAAAAGGCTAACATAAAAAAGGCTTTGGACCACGGGCAGATACATATAATATGAAGATGCTGTAGAGACCTAAGCCTTAAGCAAATGTTTGCAATTACCTTAGACTCTGTGATGAGGACGAATATCAACATGTATCAGTCGCCAGTCTGAAATCATTACAGTGGAGAGAAAAATACTAGTGACAGCACGAGACTCAATGAAAGAAAGGTATTCCTAACTATCCAGTCGCATACCAGAAATCATTGGGGAACGAAGGAGGTCGAAAAGGGACCCATAAAGTTAGTGGTCTGCGTCGGTATCGCTCTACAAAAAACGGATTTATTAATTTTTTCATTAATGTAAAAAGCCGCCCAACCCTTCATGGGTTTAATAATGTCAATCCAAAAGTTTCCTTTAGAAACTTCCACTTGATCTGTATCGTTGCGCAGAAAGTAGGTACTTGGAAAACTTTTGCCCAAAGTATTAATAGAATCCACAGTATCAATCCTAGTTTTGTTATTGGTACTGCACCACGTCATCTAATTGGGATTACAAACCCCTTCTTATGAGTAGAGCTGGCAAACTATCGATAATCACCATATTCGATATCTTCGATAGAGAGTTGAAAAACTATCGATAGTATCGAATACTTTTTTGAATTATTAAATTGAATTTTTTAATAATAAAAAAATTATATAGAAAGAACTTAATTTGGTGTCATTTTTGTTTGGTCTTTGTGCATAAATGAAATCGATATACCGGTTAATCGTATTAAAAACCATAAAAAATCCATGAAAACAGTTTCACATCGTGTATGAATTTTCAATTGCATTGAATGCCAGTATCATAGCATTGCATCGTCGTATTTTTAAAAACTAGATTTTAATGATTTATTTTCTTTGTGTGCTCGGCTCACAAACTGAACAGATAGCATATAGGTGGCGCGCTTGTGCAAATATTAACAGATGTGTTATCTATTGTTATGTGTTAACATTGGGACCATAGGGTAGCTATAAATAGTTAATCAAACAAACAAAATTATTTTATTTATATTATTTAGCTTAAAACCTCATACTAATAACCTTAAAACGTCAACCCGATAAAGAACAGTTTTAAAAACAAAGTAATAAAAAGTTTCTTTTTTTAATGTGGCGTCAATCAGAGCTCTTTAATTTTAGAATAGAATATGAACTTGTGCAAGCAAAGACACGCCTTTTGATAAATTCATTCTTATTTGTTCCCCTTAAATGTTGGTAAATATTGCTAAACTGTTATTTATAAAAAGAATTTCTACTTGGATTTTTTATTTCTGTGTGCAGTTTTTGGATTATTGTGATTAATTTGAACTTTTTTTGAATTGCAGATGAAATTAACATCTTGCAAATGAGCAAACAATAAAGAACTGCTTTGATAATCTACAAATTTTGATAAGATAAACTTACGCTTTATGGTATTTTTAATGTTAATGCTAATAGCACCTGCAGCAGATAAGTAATCAAGATAAAATATATTATAGTTGCAGGATTAACAGATATTTCTAAGCTTTCCGTTAGTGGCGAGAACTATAAAACGTAAAAGATAATAAGTATTTAAACTAATATAATAAAATAAAAGGTATTTAAAAGAAGAGAATTTTTCTAAATACTCAAAATAACAAAAATATCTTTTTATGGTCCTTCGGACCACATATACGACTATTTACTTTTTAGAAACGTAAAATAGATCAGTGATCATTCAACTTCCTGCACTTGCCTAACTAATTATAAAAACAATAAATAAAATAAATAATAAATAAGATTATAGCAGAATCCGAAAACTAGCTGAACATATTTTATTTGAATTAAAATGACGCCTGTCTAAACCACCCTTTTTCATTCACACGTCTCTGTTTTTTAAATCATTTTATGGGTGGAGGGATTAGAAGATGATAACAAATAAGTTTGAGAACAGGCGCATATTTCGAATTTTATGTGTTTTTATTACTTATCCTCATGTTGGCGCTTATTTGGTAATTTGCACATCATTAATCATGATTTAAGCAGGTGATAGTTTAGATAATAGTTATGGCCATCATTTTGCAAGCATTCTAGACTAGTTTTGAGATTCTCAAACTTAATTCTTAAGATGGTCTGTTCGCAAATGAAATCAGTATCTTCCAAATATTCAAACTAAGAAGTATTTTCTCTTCATAAGTTTGCACAATATTTGTTATTAATTAATACTTTTTGAAAAAACTAAAATCTAAAACAGGAATCGATCATGTATACTCCGAAAAATTTAGGTGTTTCAACATTTTTAATGTTGGTGCTGATTCAGTCTGCAGTAAGTAAATAATCAAACAGATATCAATTTGAATAAAATAAATTTTTAATAAATTTCTTTTAAGCTTTGCGTTCCTGTTGACAACAATAACAAATTGTCTGATAGAAAAGAAGCCGATCCTCTTGAAGCCTTCAAGGAGTTAACTGAAAAATTGAAAACTTTAGTCCAAACAGAACTAAACGAAGCTAAGGGTAAGTTTGAGGGTCTTGTAGGCCACATAACTTCACCTGAAACCGAAAAACAAATTAAGGATCTAGTGGCTCAAGTGTCTAATGGAAATGTAACTGAAACTTACAAGCAAATTGTAGATAAATTGACGAATATAATTGTGCACGAATTGGCCGGTGCTAAAGCTAAGTTTGATGTATTTGTAGACCACATTAATTCATCTGAAACCCACCAGAAAATTAAAGAACTAATGTCGGAATTCTCTGAATTTGCTGAAAAATACAAGAAAATAACACAACAAGTAAGGCAAGAAGTCGAAAGAGAATTATCAGTTCTAAGGGCTAAATATGACGATTTTATTGCCCACGTAAATTCACCCCAAGCCAACCAGAAGTTGAAAGATTTAATGGCGCATATGACTCCTAAAAAAATAGCCGAGTCCTGCAAAATAATGACAGAGCGAGTGACAAATATAGTCAAACATGAATTAGCCGGTATGAATGCTAAGATGCAGAATTTGGTAAAACACATAAATTCTCCTGAAACCCAAAAGAAATTTAAAGAATTAATGGATGAATTATCTGGAGAGAAATTGGCAGCGTTGGGCAAAAAAATAGCAGAGGATGCGACAAAGGTAATCGAACATGAAGTAGCCGCTGCAAAAGCAAAGGTTGAAGATTTTCTAGCCCATGTTAAACCCGCTAAACCTAATGGAAACAACTAATGAAGAAGTTATGAAGAACGCGAACTAACCGGTTTTAGGCACATTGACAAACAATCATCAACAATTAATTATAGTTTAAGAAAATTTGTAAATTTTGAAAATGTTAAGAAATATATAAAATAAATAATATTTTGCAAACCAAATACAAATATTTAAGATTTTTCTTGCAATCTAACAGGACCAGCTTTGCTACGTGTATTGCAATTTTATTACACACAGCCTCTGTTAGCCATCAACTTGATATAAATTTCATGTCGCACTTTCGGCTAGAGCAAATTGCCCATTGCATGCAGGGTCCATGTGCTGCCATCGTTGCCCGAAATTTTGTCTTAAATATTATGTTTAACCTGATAGTTTTATTTTCAAATAACGCCATCTGTTGCTTAATCCAACTAATAAGTTTTGCTCTGCTATAAGCATTCTTACATAATTGTTGAAAACAAAAAATTATGGTGAAACAGAACATGAACAAACATACAAAGAACATGAACATTTTAATACAGTTTCCCTGTCGAAGTTTTGTTTAAAGCGATTACTTTTGTAGACGCTATTTTACGGACTTTCAGCAGTTTACACAAGGCGTACCACCTAGGAGCGTTAGAGCAACTGATTATATATTTTATATGCTTATGTGCAAATCAATCGTCAAAGTTATTTTTTTTTTGTACTTTTTCCCGTAAAATAAATTCGCCTTGAGTTAACATTAAAAAAAATTATAATAAACCTGTATTTTATTATTTTAAATAAATACAAAAAGTTTCAAACGTCGAAAACGGCTTTGGTAAATTTGATTCAAAAATTTAAATTAACAGATTTAATATGGATTGACAAGTAATATACATAGTTATAAAATTTATATCTACAATTTTAAAATCTTTTACAAATGCCGATTGAAGTCAATTTCAGAAATTTGTATGGCATGGCACAATTGTTTTTGTATAAATCATTTTAGGCTGTCAAAACAAAAAACGTTTGTACATTTACAATAGTCATCTGTGCTCTTGAGTTTACCTGTTATGAATTCGCCTTGTTTGTATGGTAACACTGTCGGCAATCCAAGGCTAATAGATACAAGGTGAGAGCATTACGGCAACATAACAACAACTTTGACATTCTACTAGCATATAAAAAATAATGTATTTTTGACAAGACATTAGCAAAAAAAGAGAGCAAAAAATAATGATCCAGTTATTTTCATCCTGTTTTTCATATTTTTTTCTCAAAAATCTTTAAGTCAACCAAAATCTTTTTTATTTTATTTTATTTTATTTTATTTATTTACACACTAAAATTACTAAATATTATATTTTTATAAATGTTATTTTGTAGTAAAAATTTTTTTTTTCTTTTTTTGACAGCGCAAAAAACTTAAAAAAGGAGATAAATTTTCACAATTCGTAACACCGTATCGATCATACCTGGTAAATTTAATTCACCTGGAGTACAACCAAAATATATGTTTATATATATTTACGGTTTTTGGTACAGCCGTCAAGGCTTTTTTGAGCTAATTTCTTGTCAAATGTTTGTTATTTGATGTCGTAGTGTTCGCACCTAGTAAAAAATTTTAGCCTTGGGTTTTCAACATAATTAAATAATATTTATATTTCCACTCGCATTGCCACATTCTCTAGGAAGGAGGCCAAAAGCCTTTTGAATCATCTTCGAAATTTCATTAGTTAATATAGTTGTTTCTAATGTTCTAATGTTCTATATTCGTTTGTAATTTAATTATTTATTTGTTCATTTTGGATGCAGGCAGGCACAAGTCAGGTACTAATAAAGTCCGTCCCGACTAAGTCCATAAAGATATTTCCAAGAAATTAACTCAGACAAACTCCTCACTGAGAGGTTTGAATAGATGCAATGATGAATATTTACCTTGACGTGGAAAACCACATCCATTGTTGCGATCGCATCTGCTTTTTTGAAGAATTTGAAGATCGATCTTAGCTCCTACGGGTTTGTTGTTAAACTATGATTTGATGTTTCAAAAATGGCATATGTTGTAAAAATTTAGAAATTTAGAAGAATTGCAAAATCTTCTTTTTGTATAATAGAGTGGTACCTACTGCTATGTCATTTAAAAACATTATTTTGAGTAGGACAGAATTCAATCGTATTTGTTTGTGACTGAAACGTACGATTGTGTGTGGCTTCTCTCATTTCGTTTTTGCTGGAAAATAAAATAATCCACATAAAGTTTAAAAATCATATCTATTGTAATTCCCTTAGTATAAAACATGTGATTTTTTGGGAAAGTGTAACCCTCTCCTAATCCTAATTTATACGAGTGCGCGATCAGTCACTTAACACTGTCTCCATTAACTGTTATATAATACTGGACTATTTTTGTAGTTTTCAGCTGCATGTTCCTATTATTTGTTGCTTTTCTTAAGGTAGATCATGCACGCCCAAGATCATGCATGCTTACGAGAAAAAAATGTAACTCATGCAAGACGTAAAAACTTTTTTTTAAATCCTTAAACAGAAGTGTATTTCAAAACATAAATTTATTAATAGTTTATTTGATTTATGTTTACAAATACATATATACTTATAATAAAATATAAACTTTTTTCCTGTCTGTCTGTGTTCGCATCATGTAAAAACTACTGGATAGATTTTAACAAAAATTAGTATCACAATTCAAATATAGGATACCATTTTTCCGCAGAAATATTTAATTTCCAAGAAAAAAACGCCGAATATTTTTACCGATTTAAAAGTTCTTCATACTTTAAGGAATCTTTTATTTTTGAAAGCGGGATATTTTAAACACGGTTGCGCAACAGATGGCGCTGTTTTAAAATAATGACAAAATATGAATTGAAAGCGGAATATATTAAACACGGTTGGAAAACAGATGGTGCTGTTGTAAAATAATGACAATACATGAATTACTTACTGCCAAATAGTCAATTGAATAAAATTTGTATTTGATTTGTAGTTTTACTTTGTGGAATTACATTGTTATTACATTTTTTTCTTATAGAGCTTTACAATAATTTTTAGAATTTTATATACATTTTAGAACTTTAACCTTTATATAAAGCAAATACGTATACGTGATGGCACTATAAAAGAAAGCGTCTTAAGTCGAATGAGGAATGGGGAATACAGATCTATAGCCATCTTGTGTTTTCTATCGCAAGTCTTGGTAAAACTTTTATATAAACAAATGGCTGCATATCTTAATTCTAATAATTTGCTTACTAGTATGCAATCTGGTTTTCGCCAGAGTCATAGCTGCATTACCGCTCTTGTGGAAGTTAGTGAGAATATACGGCAAGGATTAGAAAATGGATACATTAACTTTTTAGTGCATTTGCACCACTGTAAGGCTTTCGATACGGTAGACCATGATATAATCATTGAAAAACACTTTTTTTAGATTTACGAGGACATCAGCTAGACTTATATCATCATATCTTTCAATCCGATCACAATCGGTATTTGTAAATGATGCATGGTCAGATTGCTTATCCCTTATTAAAGGAGTGCCTCAAGGCTCTATTTTAGGACCTCTTTTATTTTCATTATATGCAAACGATTTGCCAAATCAGCTTTCTAAAAGTAAAATCCATTTATATGTAGATGACGTTTAACTCACTCTAAGTTGCCCATTTCAAAATATTGCTTCAGGCATATCAGACCTGAATGCCGATTTAAATAGGATTTAACTTTGGGCTAGTGCAAATGTACTTGGTTTGAATCCGAGCAAATCCAAATGTATTGTAATATGTAAAAAACGCGTAATTCCCAACATTTCTGAAGATATTGTGTACTTTTAATTGCAATTTGACATGGAATGATCATATCAACTCACTGGTTGGTCAAACTTATGCACACCCAATATTTCACTCTATTAAGAATAAGGGCCTTACTTGTCAAAACGTACCTGATTCCTTACCTGATGTATGGGTGTGAATTATTTGGAACCTGTGACACAGTTAGTAAAAGAAAACTGATTGTATTGTTTAATTATATTATAAGATATGTTTATGGATTGAGAAGATTTGATCAGGTCTCCTCTGTTTCTTTTTCTTTGTATGGAGTCTCTTTTGAAAACTTGGTTAAATCCGCACTCTTACTTTTTTGCATAAAATAATAAATAAAACAGTCAAATACCCAGATATTTATTTGAAAAATTACGTTTTTCTAAATCGCCACGAAACCAAAATATTTTAATACCTCGGCATCAATGTCTAGTGTCTCAACGGCAATGTACATGCCGCTCGTCTTTGGAACAATCTTCCACCAAGTTAACAAAGAAACAGCAATGTTAATAGTTGCAAAACATTTTTATTTCAATTTTATCAATAACTTAATAATAACTTGTTCTTATTGTTTTTCTTTATTTTTTAAAATATGTATTAAGTTTTTTTTTAATTGTCAAATTTTGTAACGTAATGCGTTCGTGTACTATAAATATAAGACCCAGTCTTGTTGTATAGGAAATAGAAATAAATAAATTAATTAATTTCAAAGCAAAATCGAACAAAATATTGGTAAGGACGCTCACAATGTATGTGGGCACAGCTAGTAAGTAACTAAAATAATAGAAATGTATAGTAATAAATTAGAAGTCCTGTTTGTTAAATATGGACATGTTCTTTAACTTTTCTCTATAGCATTTTAATAGCCGGATTTTTTTTTTAAATTAAAAGAAATGTAAAAAGGCAATTTATTTATTTAAAACAACAAACATAATAGAAGTTATGAAAAAATAAAATTGTTTTCATATTTTTACTAAGAAGTCGGCTACGCCTTTGAGTATTCTTCTCTACATAGAAAATACACTTTTACCTAAAGCTTTGTTTGCTGGAACGAACAATAATTGTATGGCCAATTTTTGCAAAAAAAAAAAAAAAACAGAGATCTGTTTTTTTTTTGGAATCGTAGTTAACTTGGTTTTAGGATGCCTTGATAAAGGATAATGACGTTTCACACCCTATGAATATCGCTGTGATATCTGTCCGGCTGTGACAAATCTCTATCTCTCAAGCCGTAATACGCACACCCCTGAAATTCGTATATAGAGGACACTTCTGTAGTCACTAAAACACGGAGCAGTAAAAACAAAAATTAAAGGGTACCCCATACACCTTAGAAGTGGTTTTGATTTATATATGGATTGAACTTTTGAACCTTAAATGGCAGATTATTTAAATTGATACAGAGTTTGTATTACTTTGTCTTCTATAGCAATAAATATAAAATTTAAAACTAAAACATGATTTTGGTGAATATGTCGACATATTTTGAACTGTGGAACAGATTCAGGTTAGCTAAAAGTAAGGTCGATTCTGAGAGTGAGGGGTGAAAATAGAGGATAAATTAAAAGACCTGTATCGCGGCGTTTGTTTGTGTGAGTTCGAATTTTTCTTTTAATCGACCTTCGAAAAAAAATCGAACTAACATAAAAAAAAACGCCGCGATATGGGTCTTTTAATTTAGCCTCTATTTTCACCCCTCACTCTTAGACTCGATCTAACTTTTGCTAACTTGAATTTGTTCCACAGTGTTATTCGACATAATATAACCATATTTGCCTAACGTCTAAAACCTAACCCTATAATTCCGCAGCCCTCTGAATATCCCAATACTGTTCCTTATAGTGACTTTCCGCTCTGGGCTGGGTCTGGGTCGCCTGTTTATTACCAAAATGTCGCCATGTCCAGGTACTGAAACTAGGGAAACTTTAGCTGGAGAACTCAGCATGTGTGTAGCTTTAAGATTATTGTACTTAGTTTTGAAGGTTATTTGAAATGCAGAAAAAAAACTAAGAAATTATTGTTTTATTATCATGTTTTGATGTTATACAAAATTATAAAACGAAAAACTAATGCACATCTAAATAAACTTAAGCTCTTAATGTCTTAAATGCTGGCTGCTATTAACCCAAGCAACATTAGGTAAGTGTTCAAAATAAAATATAATTACACAGTTCAACAGGAAAAATAATTACCATAAATTGTGGTAGAGGAAACCAAAAAAAAAGAGAAAAAAACATACTTGGGTCGGCGTTCTGAAAGATCGCATCTTCTCAGCTGTGGCCGGTTCTTGCGGCACACCGCTTTATAAAACTATGTTTTCCTTACATCTGAGGTTTAAGGTTTGTTCATTAAATTTGTAGAGAATAACCCTCTCCTATAAAACTATGTTTTCCTTACATCTGAGGTTTAAGGTTTGTTCATTAAATTTGTAGAGAATAACCCTCTAACTCCCCCGCATAACGACATTTTGTAGCTTTGTTTTAATAAACCGAAAAAAAACACCAAGAAAAAGGGGAAGGGCGGGGACAAAATGTTCTACAAATATGTTGGCCACAAAATGTTACTACATATGTTGCTGAACAAACCCTATATCGCAGATGTGAAGAAAATATAGTTTTATATACCGATATGCTGCAAGAACAGGCCAGAAAAATAATATTCCGATGTCATGTTTCAAAACGCAGCGGCGCGCCGCCACACGTATATTATTTTTTCTTTTTTTTTTTTTTTGGTCTCCGCTACCAGAATCAATCGTAGGAACCCCGTAATTTTGGAAAAAGTTTCAAACTGTTATACAGTGTTATTTGTTTATTTTGTAAAAATTTGATAACACTAATGAATTAAAAGATAGTGAGAATTTAAACAACCATGGTTTTAAGTCCAAAATTTTAAACAAACTTTTCTTACTTTTTGTTAAGTAAATAAACAGTTTATAAAAACAAATATTAAAAATAAACTCCATGGTCCTTCGAACCGTACTTTTAAGGAATTTAAAAAGAAGCAGTTATACTCTGTGATATTTCAATAGTGTCCTAAAGATAGGTTTAAGGACTATCCGATGATTTGTATTAACTAGAATACTGTCTTTGTTATGCCCCCGTCTCTGTTTTTTTTATCAATTTAACTGTGCAATAACAAACGATAAAACATAAAATTTTTTTAAGACAAGGTGCATGTTTTAAATTCGTATAATGCCATTTTATTACTTATGCGCATGTTAGCGTCAATTTAATAAATCACAATTCACTAATCTCATTTTAATTAGGTGATAAAAAAAACTTAGATAGTTGAGATAATATTACTGGAGGCCATCATTTTGCCAGTGTTATAGACTAGTTTTCAGATTCTCATACTGAGTTTTTAAGACGGTCTGTTTTCAAATGAAATCAGTGTCTTACAAATATTCAAACTAAGAATATAAGATCTACAAGAAGCAATAATCATGTATATTCCGAAAAATTTTGGTGTTTCAACATTTTTAATGTTGGTGCTTATTCAGACTGCAGTAAGTAAATAACCAGAAAATTATCCAATTAAAAAATTAAATGTTTAATATTTTTTTCCAAGCTTTGCGTACCTGTTGAGAACAACAACAACCAATTATCAAATAGGAAAGATGCCAAACCCGCTGAGACCCACACGGAGTTGGTGGAGCGATTAAAAAATTTAATCCAACATGAAATGAACGAAGCTAAGAATAAGTTGGAGAATATTGTAACCCAACTAACTTCTCCTGAATTCAGCAAAAAATTGAAGGAGGTCATGGAACAGATTTCTCCTGAAAAAGTATCTGAGACTTGCAATAAATTGATAGATGAATTGATGAATACAGCTATACATGAAATGGCCAATGCTAAGGCTAAGCTCGATGAATTTGTAGACCACATTAATTCATCTGAAACCCACAAGAAAGTTAAAGAACTAATGTCGGAATTCTCTGACGGGGAACTTGCTAAAAAATACAAGAAAATGACACAACAAGTAAGGCAAGAAATTGAAAGAGAATTATCCGTTCTAAGGGCTAAATATGACGATTTTATTGCCCACGTAAATACACCCCAAGCCAACCAGAAGTTGAAAGATTTAATGGCGGAAATGACTCCTAAAAAAATAGCCGAGTCCTGCAAAAGAATGACAGAGCGAGTGACAAATATAGTCAAACATGAATTAGCCGGTGTGAATGCTAAGATGCAGAATTTGGTAAAACACATAAATTCTCCTGAAACCCAAAAGAAATTTAAAGAATTGATGGATGAATTATCTAGAGAGAAATTGGAAGCGTTGGGCAAAAAAATAGCAGAGGATGTCACAAAGGTAGTCGAACATGAAGTAGCCGCTGCAAAAGCAAAGGTTGAAGATTTTCTAGCCCATGTTAAACCCGCTAAACCTAATGGAAACAACTAAAAAAGGAGTTATAAAGAACGCGAACTAAACGGTTTTAGGCATTGGCATACCCATGGTTATGATATCCTGTTTGATAAAAATCCTCTTAAAATCAGCACTTAATTAACATTAAAGAAAACTTGTAAAATTCAATATAAAAAATTAAAAAAAAAAATTGTATTAAAACTAAAATAAATTGCATTTAATTAAACAAAAACAGTTTGCATTGCATTACTTATAACAATTTAATAAATTTTCATATTTCTTTTACAAAAAGTGATAGTAATAAAATTTCGAGTTAATACACTATTGATGCATGAGTGCCATATATAGAAAATTAAAGAAGTTTTACCATATATTTTAGCTAGACCTTTGTCGAGACCGATTAAAATCAAAAATCAGTTAAAAAAAAAAATACAAGTATTTTTATAGTTTGATGGAATAAAAAAGTTAACTGAATGCCAGGAGACTTTTTAAGCTCATCTTATATTTGATATATACTTCGGATATGCCACATACCACACATTCACACTGCTCTTCAACATTTAGAAAAAATGTTGATGAAAAGGAGAATAAAGGTGAAATAAAAAAATGTACTACTCATCGCATAAATAACCAAGTGATTAAACTTCAGAAGATAAATGCCTCGGTATAGCTCTTGATCAGCGTCTTGTCTGGAAAAGCCATATGAGCAGCTTTGACTTCCACAAAGACCTTATTTTTATTAATTAGGAGAGATATCGAAGCATATCGCTTCATTAATGGGTCCCTTTTCGACCGCTTCTCGTCCTCAATTATTATAGGCAACTGATTTGTAATTTACTTTAACCTTACTTTCATTGAATTTATTTTTTTGACTTAAATGATTTGTTGGTCTTCTTTCTCATCACGGATTCTCTTGCTAGCATTTGTTTAATGCTTAGATCCCCCATGGCATCAACATTTAACAAACTTCTACCCGTGTGGTCCTAAGTCTTATATAAGCCACTGCTAAACATTTACACAATGAGCGCTGCCGTCTCAGCCTCCTTAACGAACAGTCTGCAAGTATCATCTTCTTCGAATTTCATCTTGGCTAGGTGATACTTAAAGTTTCCATGAGCTTTCACTAACGCAGTTATCCAGCTTAAGGTTTTTTATTATATCTGTGGCAATAAGGAAAAAGTGCTTAAGTCTGATTTTAAGATTTTGCAATTTTGGAAAAACGTCTTTTATCTACCAAAAGAACACAGACGTTGCAATTTATAAGTTGTGAAAGAAGGTTTTATGATTTGGTAAAATGGCTTGTAGTTTCTTAAGCTTTTTTCCAAATGCGATTGGACATTGAAAAAAGATAAGCAGGAAATCATTTCGCTATAACTTCCTGAAAAATGGTACAAGAAAAAAAAAACTTTGCACATGGGTACTTTAGAGTTCAGAGAATTCATTGGTGTTAGTAACTTAAATTTTGTTTAAGTCGACTTAAGCACTTATTCCTTATTGTCACAGGTACCTAACGGTGCGGAGCCCCTATTCGATATATGTATATGTTTTATATTGTTTATTTTTATTTTATTTATTAAATGTTCCAATACAATTACTAAATCAATTCCAACTTAATTTATCGATCATAGTAAAGAACACCTTCACTCGTTGTAGTGAAGTTCCTAGAGTCTTTGGTGGGAACCCACAACTCCCAGACTGATAGTGCACTGCCAGCTAGCCTACAGGGGCACCCTTGTATCGAAAAACTCTTATTATCGAGAAAATGCATGTAGCATTTAGATGCACATTTTTCGAGATTTGCTTAGAGCATTTCTGTTATAAAAAAACTTCCTAAGCATTCAACCTTAAAGAACTTTCTTTTCTTGGTCCTTCGAACCATATACTTTTGCTTGAAGTCAATTAAACAAAATAACACTCAATATGGCGATCAGCGAGTAGATAATTAAAAGTCGTATGTTAGATGGACCTAGAGAAAATGTCAGTGAGTTCACTCTGTAGTGGTTCAGTTGTCATTGACGTGACGTATATTAAAACCAACGGTCATCTACCATTTAGGACTGAAATAATCAATTCCAATATTAAAGAAAACATCTTAAGAGGACCTACTGATTTTTTCGCTCCGAAGTATTGGATGAATTTTCTTAGATTAAAAAAAAAAGCTTCTTAAAAAACTTCTCATAATTCTATGTTATATGAATATGTGTTATTGTGATTATAACATCAAATTGGGTAAAATGCTAAACAATAGTATTGTATTATTAAGCAAACGTACTTGTTTTCATCATTTTATGTGTCCAAGATTTAGAACATAATAAAACATACAATTAAGTTAAGAAAACTTTGAATAATAAATAAGTTTAATGTGATTATGAAACTGCGCATGCTAGAGTGAATATCATAAGCTGCAATTCATAAATCATATTTTATTTAAGTAACTAGCTGTGCCCGTCACGTCGTAAGCGTTCTGACAATTGTTTAATTTTGATTTGAAAGTTATCCACTTTTAATTTTAAGACTCTTAGTACTTCGGTTATAGCTTATGTATTTTCTTGTAGAGGTGCCCAACCTTGGGTAAAATTCTAAAAGCGTTGTAGAGTTCTGTAAATAGTATATAAAATATCCCGCTGACAAAAATAAAAGTTACTGTCAAGTTTGCAATAGTTTTAAATGGAAAAAATTGCGTACTTTCACTGCCTTCTCGCTAATTTCTTTTCGAAATAAAATATTTTTAATGGAAAGAAGTGTACTATTTTTGAACCAAGATACTAATACAATTGATTAAAATTCATCCAGTAGTTTTTACGTGATGCGAACCCAGACGGACACACAGACAAATTTCGATTACTATCTGCACCAGCAACAAATTTTTCACAAAATATTTCATGTACAAAAATGGTCCTGTTGCAGTTCTATTATATGTATAGATAAAAATTTAAGTTGGAAGTAATCTAGACCAAATTGAAGATTCTCATACAAAGTTTTTAAGGTTGTGTGATTTGCTAATGAACTCAGTATCTTACAATTATTCAAACTGAGAAGTATTTGTTACCAACAAACTTTGAAAAATGAATCTAAGCTTTTCCCTAATTTTAATGGCGTTGCTGATGCACACTGCAGTAAGTAAACAATTAGGAGAACATGAATTATAAAAAAAAAACCTTATTATTGAACAAATTCTTTTTAAGCTCTCCGATCAGGTTGAGAGCACTACAGAAATAACAGATCCCCTTGATTTAGGAAGAAAATTAACGGTATTTTTCGATGAATTTGAAAAACAACGATTAATGGAGTCTCAGGTTATGACCCAGGCCAATATTGAAGCCATCAAGAAGTCCCAAGAAACATTAGATAATTTGTACCAGGAAAACTTGAACGATGTCGTGGCTCAGGTGAATGATTATATCGATTACATGCGTGCAAGTTTTTTCAACAAAACCAAAAAGAATTAAACGGTGCTAGACCTAAGCATTTCTATGGTAATGATATGCTCATTGGAAAAAAAAAAACATTTTTATTAAAAATTATTTTACGTTCAATATCTTTTTTATATTCTGAGTAAAAAAAAAACAAAATATAAAAAATAAAGAATAAAAACTAACTGCTTATTGATTGTAATAATTAAGATAACATCTGTCTTTTCCTCTTTCAATTTTCGGACAAAAAGTCGATAACTGTTGTTTGACATAGAAAAATGCATTGTCGATGCAAACCCATCGATGAGGTTTTTTCCGTCTTCTAAGACAATACGCCGTTTGCCTTAGTGTAGATAATGCTATTTAGTGAGAGCAACATATATTACCGTTGGACCCGTCCAAATTTCTTTTCCATTTCTGCTTAACCACATGTGGCCTTCGTTGCTATGCCTAAAAAATCCTATCAGAATATCGTTTGAAACTAAATGGACGAAAGTGAAGCTTTACTATCATTTTAACCACCTGTCTTATATACTCCTATCCCTTCCCAAGGGAATTAACATATGTAATTAATAAAGGCATTAATTGCCTAAGTGTTACTTCTCTGTAAAATTATTGTAACCTTGAATAAATAAAATCTCAGTATTTTTGTTGAGTCATCCATGGGTAATCATTAAGGATGACAATAAAATAGCCATACAGTTGCCGCCAGCTACAGACTTTTGACTTCCACAGAGACCTTATTTTTATTAATTAGGAGGGATAACAAAGCAGACCGCTTCACTAATAGATCCCTTTTCGACGCCTTTTCGTCCTCAATGATTACAGGCAATTGATCTGTAATTTACTTTACCCTTACATTCATTGAATTTATCTCGACTTAAGTGATTTCAAACTGTTGGCCTCCTTTCTCATCACGGATTCTCTTGCTGACATTTGTTTAATGCTTAGATCCTCCATGGCATCAACATTTAACAAACTTCTGCCCGTGTGGTTCTAAGTCTTATGTAAGCCAATGCTGGACATTCACACAATATGCGCTACCGTCTCAGCCTCTTTCAGGCACAGTCTTGGCCTATTTACATATAGTAGTCTCCTTCTACCCTTCAGGTTTAGTGAGTTCACTCATTGTAGAACTTACGCTATCATTAGGCCATTACCCAGTGTTACTCTGGGTCCTGACCACAGAGAATACACTAGATTAGAGTACACTTTAACTTGCCTCATGCGTTTTATAAGCGCCTGATTGTCGAGTTTAAGGACAACCTTTCTTCCTAAAGATTCAACCTTAAAGTACTTTCTTTTCTTGGTCCTTCGAACCTTATACTTTTGCTTTAAGGCAATTAGATAAACTAACACTCTATATGACATTCCACCAGTAGATAATTAAAAGTCGTATGTTATAGAAAATGTCAGTGAGTCCACACTTTAGTGCTGCAGTTATCACTGACGTGACGAAGATTAAAACCAACGGTCATCTACCATTTAGGAATGAAAAAAATCTATCCCAATATTAAAGAAAACATCTTAAGGGCTTTACTGATTTTTTGCTCCGAGGAATTGGGAGAATTTTCAGATTAAAAAAAATTAAGGTAATCCTAAAGAGCTTCTCAGAGTTCTATGTTATGGGAATGTATGTATTATTGTAATTATTATATTAAATTGGGCAACATGTTAAACAATAGTATTTTATTATTATACAAACGTTCTTGTTTTCATCATTTTATGTGCCCAAAATTAAATTTGTGGAACAAGATTAACGTGAGTACCTGCCATACTCGGCCTAACCTCACGGTGGTCTTACCACCGAGTGAAACTTAGGCGTAGACTAGCGCCCCCATTGTGTAGTATAACAACACTTTACGATTGCCACCAATCGCAATTTGTGTGTATACAGTCACAATGAGTAGCAATTTATACAATATGGCAAGCCTTTCCAAGGCAAGCCTAGATCCATATTATAACCTCTTGCTTAGGGGTTTGGAGACTATCCAAACTCCGTCTGTTGAGAGTGCAACAGCACACTTGATCGACCGTGCACCATACCTACTTAATCGATCTTAAACCACAACCACCACGTGTACCCCCGAAGGGGACCTCACCAATAACCGGTCACAGAGAGGATAGGCTCTCTGTGGGGCAACCGATTCCCGTGGTACCAGTCCTTTGGGCACTGGTCAGGCCTCGAAGAGGACCCGTGTTAAAACAACAGACCTTTTCTTCCAGATTCAGGCTCTAGGAACCCTAGCGTCTGGTGCCCCTATTTTCCCCGAGTGGACCGCGTCAAAGCATTTGCCATTACTGCAGTGACATTTGGAACCCCCGGGGGAGCCCAAAATTAAATAATAAATAACTTTAATGTGATTAAATAACTCTGCGCATGCAAGCTGCAATTCATAAATCATATTTTATTTAAGTAGCTGTGCCCGCCACGTTGCAGGAGTTCTGATAATATTTTGTTCTATTTTGCTTTGAAAGTAATCCACACGAAATTTTAAGTCACCTACCTTCAGTAGCGCTTCAGTTATGTTTAAGTGTTTTCTTTACTTGGAGGTACCTATCCCTGAATAAAATTCGAAAATTTATATCAAATTCTAAAATCATTGTTCAGAAATGAAATCAGAGTTCTGCAATAGTGTTTAAAATATACCGCTGACAAAAATAAAAAGTGCTGTCAAGTTTACAATAGCTTAAAATCGGTAAAACTGCGTACTTTCACTGCCTTTTCGCTAATTTCTCTTCGAAATAAGATATTTCTGCGGAAAAGAAGTTTCCTATTTTTGAACTAAGATACTAAGGTACCTCCTCACAATTAATCCAATTGATTAAACTTCCTCCAGTAGTTTTTACGTGATGCGAACACAGACGGACACACAGACAAATTTCGATTACTATCTGCACCAGCAACAAATTTTTCACAAAATATTTCATGTACAAAAATGGTCCTGTTGCAGTTCTATTATATGTATTATGATAAAAATTTAAGATAATACATGTGACCTGCATTTGCAAGAAATCTAGATTAGTTTAAAGATTCTCATGCTCAGTTTTTAAGGTTGCGTGATTTGCTAATGAAATCAGTATCTTATAATTATTCAAGCGGAGAAGTATTTTTTACCAACAGACTTTGAAAAATGAAATTAAGCTTTTCCCTAATTTTAATGGCGTTGCTGATGCACACTGCAGTAAGTAAAAATTAAGGAAAACATGAAATATAAAAAAAAAACTTATTATTGAACAAATTCTTTTTAAGCTCTCCGATCAGGTTGCGAGCACTACAGAAATAATAGATCCTCTCGATTTAGGCAGAAAATTATCTGTATTAGCCAATGAGTTGGCTAAACAACGATTAATGGAGACTCAGGATATGACCCAGGCAAATATTGAAGCCATCAAGAAGTCCCAAGAAACATTAGAGAATTTGTACAAGCAAAACATAGCCGATGTCAGCAATAAGGTGAATGATTTTCTCAACCACATGAGTGAAGCTTTTATCAAAAAGACCAAGAAGAATTAAACGGTACTAGACCTAGGCATCTCTATGGTAATGATATCCTGTTTGGAAAATAACATTTATGTTAAAAATTATTTTACGTTTCAAAATGTTTGTTTATATTCTCTGTAAAAAAAAAACTTTGAACATTAAAATAAAAACATAATAAAAAATAACTGCTCAAACGAATATAGTTCCTTTTATTAAAATGAAGATAACATCCTGCTCTTCAAATTTTCGGATAAAAATTCGATAACTGTTGCATGGCATAGAAAAATGCATTGTCCATGCGAACCCATCGATGGGGTATTTTGCGACTTCTAAGACAATATCTATCCCAACGATATATGAACACTTTGCATTACAGTGGATAAGCCTATCGGGCGAGAGTTATGTCACTGTTGGACCCGTCCGTTTTAACTGTACTCACTTTAAAGGAATTATTAGAAAGGTTTGCGATTTATTGGAGTTACGAACTTATGTACGGAAACAATTCGGTTATGATTAGAAGATTTAACCCAAAGAGGATTTAGAGACGGCAGTTTAATTTTAAAGAAAATATCGGTGCCTCAGGAGTCAAACTAATCTCACTATTTAGAAACTGGAGAAATGGTAGGGAAATGTTGTTTGTAATATAAAAAAACCTTGATTCTTTAGTAGGTAGGATTTCCCAGCTTTGCAACTCAGCACAATTATAATACTTATCTTAAGAAAATCAAAGAGGAAGAATGCTAAATTTGTATGAATTTAAAAAAAAAAAAAAAATAAAAACTATAAATAAACAGACAAATAAAAGAAAAAAATTGAATTTAATAAATTCATATAATGCGATTCTGTCTAAAAGTTAGTTTTGCTTAAACTCAATTTTTTAGCTATATTTTCATTATATATAAACTTCAGATAGTTTAGATAATAACCATTTTGTTTGTAGTCTAGACTAGTTTTGAGATTCTCATACTAAGATTATCTGATTTACAAATGAAATCTCTTACAAATATTCAAACTAAGAAGAACTTCATAAAAAAAAAACTAAATAGTAAAACTAGGATAATGCACATTCAACTGAAATTAAGTTTTTCTATATTTTTAATGTTGATGCTAATTCAAACTCCACTAATAAGTTTTTAGTTTTCCATTCCTGTTGAGACCAAGAGTGAGTTAACTGATGCGGATTATGAAAAAACGACAGCAATGTGGTCGAAATTAACAAATCAAATGTTATCCGACCTTAAGGTGAAGGTTGATGCATTTATCCAAACCAAACTGTTGTTTACAAAAATTAATTAATCATAATGAGGTGCTGGATATGATCTAATCGGACATTTTTAGGCATTGAAATCCTTATTGTAATAATATCCTGCTAAACAGAATTAATAAAAGTGTTTTGGCATTATTTTGTATACTTTGTATACAAAACATTGCACCATTAGTTTGAAAAATGTAAATTTTTGATAAAAAAAAAACGATTGGAATTAATTCTGGATTTAAGATGCAAATAAAAACTAAAATTAAAACAATTTGAATGCGAAATTGTGTATAAGTATATACATACATATGTATGTAGGTATAGTGCTTTTTTGGTCAAATATTTTACAATCGTTACTGCATCTCACACCTCTCCAATAATTCCTTTAAAGTGAGAGCATACGGTTCGAAGGACCATTTTTTTAGATATAGTATTTTTGGGACCTAAATTACTAATTGGAAAATATATTGTTTATTTAAGCAATTTTGAGGTTTTTCGAGTTACTACAAAAATAACAAATCACACTAAAAATTCTGTCGCTGGAGGCAATTGTGTAGCTATTGTCATCCCTAATGATTACCAATGGATGCCTTAATAAAATTTCTGATATTATTTATTCAAGGTCACAATATTTTTTAAGAGTCGCGACATTTCAGTGAATAAATATATATACTTGCAACCGAGAACTAATACTTCTTTTAAAATTACTCTACCTGATGAACTATTTAAATATACAGTTGATCCCACTTGTTGGCCTATGAGTACATTTTTTCGAGAATATGTTTATAATAAAAATAAAAGATCTTCTTTACGTCTAGCAGCACCTGCTTCAAGAATTTATTAAAAAACTAAATAATTCTACTGATATTTTATCAAAACGTTCGTGGAATAAATACAAAATTGTCCTCATTGTTTATTCAAAGTTTTGCCTTTACCTATAGTATCATTATTTTTACTGAAACATGGCTGGCTGATAAGGTTTTAAGTACTGAAATATTCCGTGATATTTATCAAATTTATAGACGAGATCGTGGTGGTAATATCAGAGGAGGCAATGTTCTAATTTCAGTTTCCATTCTTCATTCATCCGAAGCTTTAACAAATGAACCTGTCTTAACTGTCGAATTTCATGGTTTTGGTATTAAATTAAAACTTAAAAATGTTGGTTACCTATTCTTATGTTCCTTCAAATTCACCTGAAATAGTGTACAAAAAACCTAATGCTGCGATGCTGCATGATTTTATAATTACTGTTGGGGACTTTAATGTGCCCTAGACATCATGGAACTTTTCAGGTGATTATGGATATTTTATCCCAACGTCGAGGACATTCATAAAGATATTGCAAACATACAATCGTCACGCTGATCATATTCTTCTGCAAAAAAACTTGGATGCATTTAGTTTCTGGTGTAACATGAATCTTAAAAAGTGCAAATACATTTGTTTCTTCCGAAGATGTTATGCAAACGTGCAATACATTTTAAATGGTCACGAACTTCACAAAGGGAATGTAGTTTCAGATCTTGTTATTTTATCCCTTAATTCTATCATCCTAAACTAGCAGACTTGCTCTAATAAAGCTGCCAACTCTGAAAAGCTGAAGAATAATGTTAAATGTCACCTTTGTTTTAAATTTAATAAATGTCTGTTCAAACTTCTTTATAAGGAATATTTCTTTTAATATTCTGTCGTTCTATTGCAGAAAAAAGTATCCTATATTGGGATCAGTATACTTAGTTATCTCCTTAAAAAATTTTGTTAAAATCCATCCAGTAGTTTTTACGTGATGCGAACACAAAAGAAAAGCAGACAGACAGACAGACAGACGGAAATGAGTTACTATTTCTTATATGTATAGATATTTAGATATAGACGTTACTTCCCTTGAGAAGGGATAGGAGTAGATAATACAGATGATTAGAGTGATATTTATTTAGTTGCAAACGATATTCTTATATGATTTTTTCGGCATACCAACGAACACCACATGTGGTTAAGCAGAAAGAGGAAAGAAATCTGGACGCGTCCAACGGAGACATATCTCTCACCAGATAGTCTTATCAACACTAATGCAAAGTTCTTATTTTTCGTTGGGATAGATATTGTATTAGAAGTCGGGAAAAACCCCATCGATGGGTTTACATGGGCAACTCATTTTTCTATGTCATGCAACAGTTATCGACTTTTTGTCCGAAAATTGGAAGAGCAGGATATTATCTTCATTTTAATAAAATAAACTATTTTTGTTTAAGCAGTTATTTTTTATTATAATTTTTTTTTATATTTTTGTTTTACTGTTCAAAAGTTTTTTTTACACAAAATATAAAAAAAAAAAATTTTGAATCGCAAAATAATTTTTAACATGAAAGTTGTTTTCCAAACAGGATATCTTTACCATAGAGATGCCAAGGTCTACATCCATTTAATTCTTACTGTTGTTCTTGTTGTTGTTTTTGTGTAAAGCTTCACTCATTTGGTTGAGAAAATCAGCAACCTTAGTCTGGGCATCGGCCATGTTTTGCTTGTACAAATTCTCTAATGTTTCTTGAGACTTCTTGATGGTATCAATATTTGCCTGGGTCATATCCTGAGCAGCCACCAATCGTTGTTTAGCCAATTCATTGAATAATTCCGCTGCTTTTTTTCCCAAATCGAGGGGATCTTTTATTTCTGTAGTACCTGATTCTGTAGGAACCTGATCGGAGAGCTTAAAAATAATTTGTTTAATAATAAGGTTTTTTTATAATTCATGTTTTCCTAATTGTTTACTTACTGCAGTGTGCATCAGCAACGCCATTAAAATTAGGGAAAAGCTTAGTTTCATTTTTCAAAGTTTGTTGGTAACAAATACTTCTCAGTTTGAATAATTGTAAGATACTGAGTTCATTAGCAAATCACTCAACCTTAAAAACTTAGTATGAGAATCTTTAAACTAATCTAGACAAGTCATGGTCACATGTACTTATTATCTTTAATTTTTATTTTTTATATAAGATATGATTTATGAATTGCACCTTATGGAATTAACGCTAGCATGCGCAGAGTAATATAATCACATTAAAATTATTTATTTACTATCTATCCCCATACACGTTGTGTGCGTCCTGACAATAGTTTGTTCGATTTTGCTTTGAAAGTAATCCATACCATATTTTAAGACTCTGGCGTATTTACTCTATATTAAGCTACCCATCCCTGGATAAGATTCTAAAAATTATTGTAAAGCTCTGTAAAAGGTGTTTAAATTGCACAGAGTAAAAATACAAATAAAATACAATTCTTTTTCAGTTGGCTATTTAGTAGTAAGTAATTCGTATTTAGTGATTGCTTTAATACAGCGCCATAGGTTGCGAAACAGTGTTTAAAATAACCCGCTTTTAATTCATATTTTGTCAGAATTTTAAAACAACGCCATCTATTGCGCAACCGTGATTAAAGTATCCCGTTTTCAAAAATAAAAGATGCCTTAAAGTATGCAGTACCTCTTAATTGGTTAAAAAATCGGCGTACTTTAACTGCTTTTACTCCACTTTCTCTAGGACATAATATATTGCTGCGGAAAAAAGTATCCTATATTGGATACTAAGGATACTAAGTTATCAGGATACTAAGCTACCTTCCCACAAGACTTTATTAAAATCCATCCGGTAGTTTTTACGTGATGCGAACGCATACAGAAAGAGAGACAGACAGACAGACAGGAAATGAGTTACTGTTTTATTATATGTATAGATGTTTAGATTAAAACCGTTCTTAACGTATTTGTAGTTTTATTATGTTCTAAATCTTGAACACATAAAATGATAAAAAACGAGGACGTTTGTATAAAAATAAAATACTATTGTTTAGCATTTTAGCCAATTTGATATTATAGTTAAGATAATATATATTCGTATGACATACAATTCTAAGAGACTTTTGAGGATTATCATCGTTTTTAAATCCATATAATTCATCCAGTACTTCGAAGCAAAACAATAAATAAGGCTTCTTAGGAATTTTTCTTTAATATTAGAATAGATTTTTTTATTCCGAGATCGTAGATGACCGTTGTTTTTCATCATCGTTAGATCAGCTTATGAAGTTGTCACGTACTGGATCTACTACAACTTTAGAGAAACTTACAATGGTGTAGTCATATTATGGATATTCTCTGTGGATTGTTCTAGCTTGGTTTTATTACAGCTGAATAGTTTTTGTAATCAGGCATAACATAAGACTTTATTTTATAATTATCTATGCGCTAATCGCTAACCAACGGTGGAATCGCATATAGAGGAGTATTAGTTTCTCATATTGCTTAAAAGCAAAAGTATAAGGTTCGAAGGACCAGGAAAACAAAGTACTTTTTGGCAGAATCCTGAAGGACTTTTTCTCAAAACCTATTCATCTAAGTTTTATAAACATTTTCTCGATAATAACAGCTTTTCGATACAACAGTACCCCGTTAGGTTTACTTGTAGGGCACCAGCCTCAGTCTAGGAGTTGTGGGTTCGGATCCCACCAAAGACTCTAGTGTTTTACTACAACTAGTGAAGTTCTTCTTTACTATGCTCCATAAATTAAGTTGGAATAGATTTTCTAAATGTATTGGAACAATTATTAAATAAAAATAAAAAACTTTTCCCTTAAAACATATATATTAAAAAGGGGTGAAATAAAAATAACCAAATTTTAAACAACATGCGGAATGCTGTAAAACTGCATACTTAAAAACGTTGTATGAAAAGTCATGAAAAAATGTTGCAGAAGAATTACTCTATTTTTACTGTGGAAAAACATTGAAATGTTTCTGGCAACATTTTATCAAAGCTGTGAAATAAAGCAAATAAACAATATGGTTTATTTAAAAGAAATAAAATCGTAAAATTCTTCCAAATCGCCAGATAGACACCACATTTTAAATGTCAAATTTTCCTTATGAAATAATAAATGTTGCTCAACATTTTTCACAAATTCGAACATAGTACTAGGCTTAAAGAGGAAAACAGTATTTAGAAATTATTTTTTTTAATTTATTGTTTCTTACACTACAATATAGTGTTCACATCTTAAATCTAAGTTATACTTTGTAAATTGATAATTTTGAACTTTCTCTCTTTAATTGGTCAAAAAGACGATATCCCTCCTTCTAAGTAGAGTGTAACTGGATGTTTTTCGAGCTTATTTAAATACAATGACGCATGTTTCGTGATTAAACAATAGCACGTTTAGGTCGACAGTCGAAAGCCTTCATCGGACACTCATTGTGGAAGGCGTTAAACACAACGAGAACATATGGAGAACGACATCAGCATTTTTATTGCTAGTGTATACCAAGTGTATACTTAGCTGAGCTGAAGCTGTCTATATTCTTCGTATGGGGAAGTTGTTTGGATTAAAAAGCATAAGCACTATACCTATTCGACTTTTTGATCAAATATTTGACATATCTAACCGTTCCTTAACAGTTAAACTTATCCTTGACCCCCAAATATCCTTTCTACGCCAATACACTTTTATTGAAATTTCCCTGATTTGAATATGGATTTTTCAACAGCCTTCTCAAGCAAATCCTTTAAATTTAATCTTATTTTGTATCAATTAAATTCTATTTCATTTATTATTAAAGTCAATAACATTAATTGACTAATTACATTTCATCCTTCTCCTACGTAAGCAAACACTTAAAACCATTCATCTATACAGTCGTTCGTCTGTCTATCCATCTATTCATCTATTCATCTATTCATCTATGCATTCATTCATCCATCCATCTATGTCTGCTTCAACACCCTTTCAATATTTCACCCACACATGTGCATCCATATAAGTAAGTGTGTTTATATGTGTGTGTGTGTAGCAGAGAGGAGTTGCAGAGGAGAGTGAGTAAAATGATAGAAATTTAAGTATAAAATCAAAATTCATTTGCTAACTTCCGTTATAAACTGCTGTGTTTAAATGGGAAAGCATTAGTTGCGTATGTATATGTGTTTTTTATTTGTTTGATGATGCCTGTCAATATCAAATTGTTTAGGATCAGAATGCTAGAGAGGGAAAGAGTAAGTGCTTGAATGTCAATAGACAGATAGATTGAAGTCAACTCAATTAGAAATCAATAGCGTGTGAATAATCCATTTAAAACAAAAACACATTTGTGAATTTTCAGCATACGAGTACAATTATGCATGATCTGGAAGGTCCTTTGGCAATATACTTACACAAATACATTGATTTATACATATACATTTTTACTTGGGTGGAATTGTGGCAGTTTGCTAGCAAACATTAACTTTCTCCGGTGCATTGTGATTGCATTTTATTTGTAAATTTATTTGTTGCATTGGCAAAAGCTTTGAAATCGAAAACAGTCTGTCTGTGATTCTATTGCCTTGTGAAATAATGGCTTGTCATTAAATATGTTGCACGTTCAATATTCTTGTTCCTAAATACTGTCTGTGTGTTTGACTAAAATTTCACCAGACATCTCAAATATTCCTATACAAAATAAAACATGTGTTGCATATGGCTCAGCAGGAGTTAAGGTGTTGCAAATGTTGCAATTGAATTGAATTTTGTATGTTTTTGTATTTTGTTTGAAGTATTTACCAAAAATATGCCAATTTAGGGCAAATTATTTCTATCATGTTTATAATTGATAGAATATTTGTTTGGTACACACGTGACAGCAAAAGAAACAAATCTGCAAAATTTAAAATAATTCCAAAGGTGTTAGAAGTATAACAAAACAGTCAACACCCAGTAAAATACCCACAAACTATACTGCATTATTTCTTATATTGAATTCGTTTTATAAAGACTCTGCTGTATATTTGTAAATTATATTGGACCTAAATTGTATTTGATTTATTATTAGCAATAATAAATGCCTTTTTGCATGCCATGGCATAATTCAAGAATTTATCAGGACACATTCGCTCAAAGAAATAAATATTTTAACACAACTAATACTTACGTACAATCACATACATACATATATATGTACAAATAAATGTATATGAGAGTTAAGGTTGTTAGTAGTGTTAGTATCTTAGCAAGGAAATGTTTCAAATAAATCTTTTATAAAAAAAAAGATTTCAAATAAATCTTTTAAAAAGCAAAAATAAAACTAAACTCATGAATAGAAAATAAAATAAAACTGTTTATTATTGTTTTTTTTTTTTTTTTTTTGAAAGAATGCAAACAAAAATTTATCAAATGTCTTGAACAATCAAGCAAAAAGTCCTACAACTGATTTGTATTATTTTTTTATATAAAGCAGTTAATCACACTGCACGAAATTCTTTTCAAAGGAAAATTTACAAAAAATATATATATATATATATATATATATATATATATATATATATAAATTCAATAATTTGTAAAAAATAATTGTTATAATTATTTTTTTATTATAAAATAGCTGTGCCCGCCACTTCGTCAGTGTCCTTACAATATTTTGTTCAATGTTACTTTTTTAGTTCAGTTATGGTTTATGTATTTACTTATACTTATACTATAAGGGGTCTCATCCCTATGAAAATATCCCGTTTTCGAAAAGTAGGTGACTTTAAATTATCCCGCTTTCAAAAATATAAGGTAAAAAATGGCGTACTTTCAGTGTTTTTTCTCAACTTTCTCTTGGAAATGAGGAAGTTTTGCGGAACAAAATATCCTATAGTTCACTCAAGATCAAAGGCCCCCAACCAAAAAAGTGGTTAAAATGAAAATGCATTGGTTTGCTAAATATTTAGCAAAGTCACACAAAACTATATTGTTCAAAGCTGGTATGCTACTGATTTAAAATTTTTACATGTTTTGTTCTCTTTGTGAGATTCTGGTTGAGATTGTTCTGTGTTCACAGACCCTTAGGGGTTACTGTGGGGGCTCTTGCTCAAGTTACAAAGGTACCTGCTAACAAAATTTTATTAAAATCCATCCAGTAGTTTTTACGTGATGCGAACACAGACGGAGAGGAACATAGTTACTATTTTATTATATTTATAGATAATTTTTTTTTGCCAGTGTAAATGCTCTTGTTTGTTGTTGATAAATTTTGTGAAATGAATTTGAAATTAATTTAAATCAAAATTTACATGCGACCATTTAAACGAAACAACACATTAGAAAACTACTTTTTCTTCTGTTAGTTTTTCCAAATTTCTATAAATTCAATATAGTCTTTTGGAAAGGACAACAAACAAAAATGACCGAAAAGGACCATATGAAAAATCATTCATATGCATAGTCCTCTTATACATACATACATATAAACATGTGTACATAATTTACAAATGCATTTTTCTACTATTGTTTGTAGGTGTATGTATGTATCATTAGTGCTAAAGTCCTTTTTCGTTTTGTATTTTTAAAGAGAGCCTCCTTTACTTGTTTAAAAATTTAGTAATGAAGAATGAAAAAAGGAATAAGAAATGAAAAAAAAAAACCTAGAGAGTCCTTACTACATTTAACTTTGGAGTAAACTGTAAAGGGCTAATGTTCAAGGGAACTAACCGAAAAAATAGCCCCTTTAACATTGCAATTTGATTAAAAGGTACTTTTTCGAAAGATACTTTTCATAAAGGGACTTTATAATGTACTTTTTACCTTGATTTAAGAAAGGAATATTTGAATTAGCTTTCAAAGATTGCTTTATAAGGAAGTTTTCTAAAAGGTCCGTTTTAAAAATTCCTCATTAAAAATGTACTTTTTCTAAAAGGTATTTTTTAAATTATTTTTTTTACTTTTTAAAATTTTTTTTAAAAGTACTTTTTTCCAAATGTGAAAATTTTTAATTGTAATTTACAGAGCTAACTATTTTAAGGAGGTTTTAGTTTTATTATTTTAAAGGTACTTTTTAGAAGGTACCTTTTGAATAATACCATTTGTATAAGGGTCTTTGTAAATTTTATTTTTAAAAGTACTTAACAGTACCTTTTTTTAAAGCAACCTTTTAAAAACACTTTTCGTTAAAAAGTAAAAGTTGAAAAAAATAATAAAAATAATCGTGGACAACCTATTCCCCTAGCAAATGAACAGATGTCTTTGATATTCACCCATTTCGCTTCATATCGATACGATGTTCCGAAAAAGATAAACCAACGAGGACAGCCCTTATGTTTTTACTTTACCGTACGTAGTATAAGGTAAAGTATAATAATCATGAAAAAAATAGAGGTCGGAATTTCGACGGATTTATACGTTTTGAGGTCTCCTGAATCTAGTTTGGGTATTTTCGCAATGATGTCTCTGTTTATGTATGCCACTATTTTTGTATAGTTTGTACAGGTCATACAGTTTGACATATTAAAGTTAAATGTAGCATGTGCCTTTGCTATATGGAGAAGAACAGCTGTATAGTTTTTGGGCATAATCAAATTTTTGAACGATCTACAGGTCATACCGTATGACGTATTAAAAAGAAATTTAGTACGTGCCTTTGGTAAATGGAGATGAAGAGTTATGTAAATGTTGGGTATAAGTGGGAAGGGGTAAAGGCTAGTTTACGTAGTCCCAAATTTTTGAACGATCTACAGGTCATACCGTATGACATATCAAAATGTGTGCCTTTGGTATATGGAGAAGAAGCGCTCTAGCAAGGGGTAGTTTACTTAACCCCCAAACCGAAAATAATTAACTTTTCGATTCGACTATACTTTGAACTTATATTCTTTATGCAATATATCCATAAAAATATCTGTTTCCATTATGGTATGGTAAAGTTGAGTGTAGGCCTATAAAAATTACCAACAAACCAAGCTTTTAGCAGAAAAATAAAATTTTACCAAAAATCCAAAATTTGACAATAAAAAAAAATTTACTAAAATACATCAAGTCCTAAATTCATCAGAAAATTGTTTATTTTAACTCAAAGAATGGAAATACAAAATAAAGATAATTACAATAAAAATATTTAAAATGTGATCATTACTCTTCCACAACTTCACTGCCTCTGACAAATTCGGATTTTTAATTGCAAAGCGTTAAGCAGCCAAACGCCGCTCTATTTATATTCATGTAAGCTATTCTTATATTATAATTAGAAAATAGAAATAATGATAGCCTAAGGCTATAACTTTATATCTATGGTGTAGTGGATAAAGGACTCGGCACAGACCAACGAAAGCATTGTTACTGGTTTTATTACACTTTTATTTGAGCAGTTTTGTTTGTAGAAAAGTTTGCTCAAAAGTTAAGGCGATTTATTACTTTAAAATTCTCTTAAATTTCGCCATTTGTTTTATAACTGTAAAGTATACTTTTAGGAGTAAAGGCCTAAAGTTAACAACAAATACTTGCTTGGGATAAACACTGCACGTTAAATGGTATGTGTGCATACAAAGAAATACTAACCAAATGTTCAAATTCAAATGGAAAAATTGTATCTATGAACTGAAGTCACATGGAATCGTATGCATAAGAATCTGCAGAAACGAACATGGATTTGTTGTTGTTTTTTTTTCAAAGCTGTATAAATATATAAATTACCTTTTGATAAATCTCAGTCATTCATTTGTTTGTTCGTTTGGTAATTTTCTTTGCTGCTAAGGCAAGAATAAAAACAACAGCTAAATGCAAACGAGACTTTGTATGGGGAAAGTGTGAGATTATTTTTTTAATTTTTTTTTTGAAAATTCAGAAATTATAAAATAGTATATTTGCAGTTCTTAAATGTTGAGAGAAGTAGAATACAACAGAGACATGGTTGCTAAAAGCATGACTGCAAAAATCTATTTAAACGTTAATCAATCTTGGCATCAAGAATGGTTGTGCCCATGCATGCTGTTGGTATATGGAGTGCAATAAATAGTCGGTAGCAATGTTCTTTATTAAACTCATCTAACACTCCTCCAAGGAAAATAATTGCACGAGTATGTTTGCTGCCATAATTTGAAATATTATTTTTATTGTTTTCTAAATGTATTTTTATAGAATTTTATTTTTTTTTTTTTTTGGTTTTTGATTTTTGTTTAACAGATATAGAGGAATTCTATTTGTATAACGATTGCTGCCATCACATTTGCAAGAGCACAAACTCTCTTCTTTGCAGAGTTTTCTGCCTTGAAATTAATTATTTCATTTACTTGATTAAGACAGCGATGTTAAAAATTTATTAAAATTACATTTTGTTTACATAAAAAATACATAAAACTTCGAAGAAAAGTGTGACTCGAAAACGCAACGCTTTTCTCACGTCAAAAATGTTTTAGTTAATATGCAAGGTACGACGCACACTGTTCCCATCCAATATGTATTTTGGTAGACTATGCAAATTACTCTGAGGGTTAGGTTAAACGGGCCGCATGTACAAGGACGAGTTCACTCGGAGACCTTTTAGGTCCATTGCGTTGCCCACTTTTCCCTATAGAATTCCATTACCTCCGGAGCGTGCGAACCATCAGGAGCTTCTCACCAAGCAGTGTCGCATCCCTGAGACAGCTCAGGTTTTGAACAAATAGTTGGGCCAGAAATTTGAGAATGCGTTTCTGAAGAGCGGGGCAGTGGCAGAGAAGGTGTTGAACTGATTCCTCTTCCTCCTCATCCATACAACTTTTGTAACACTCACCACGAGAAATTCCCATACGCTCCGACATACGTCCAATCATACAGTGCCCCGTAATGATGCCTGCAAGTAGCGATATCGAATTTGTCTCGAGGGCAAAAGAATTCTAGATAAACTTCAAGTGGTTAGTGTAGACCACCTGCGAGCCATTTCCTTAAGCGACCATTCCCGTAGTGTGTTAAAAATTTCGGACAAGGATGTTCAATATCTCTCTGGGCATTTACCACCTCCAGGCTCGAACCTTTCCTGGCACACTGATTGGCCATCTCGTTTCCTCATACTCTGAGGGTTACTTTTGCAAAGTTTCAAGACTCTACCTATTGTAGTTTTCCCTTTATACGATAATAATTTTTCATTTTGTATAGGAGGTATCACGCCCACAATTCCAATCCATTTTAATGGATAATAATTTTAATTTTAATTTAATTTTAATAAATGGGCTCGTCATTGCCTGTAATAGCGTTTCCAACAGCCACCTCATTAATCAACACAAAACTGTCCTGTACATCTCCTTCTCGAAATTGACATGTACATGTGATGTGAAAATGCGACTTGTGGAAAAAGATGATATTCGACCCAATTACTTTAACGATTTTATGTTCTTTAAGTCCCGATTGCTGAGTCAACTTACTGGACATTGTAAGCGAATAATCCAAGATCTTTGTGCAATATAATGCCGAGTACAATTCGAAGGCGATGACGAGTTAAAATTTACGTTCTTGGATTATGTTGCATACTTTCGGCCTCAGCAGCCATACTCTTTTCGTATGATGACCGGGACCATTACTAGAGTTCACTAGTATGACTATTACACAAATAGAAATTCAGTACTCATAATGAGAGCTTCATTTCAACCAACAACTCTATTTAACAATCGCATAACCTGGGCAGCTAGCACTCTCTTACATATAAAAATGTGATTGATGCTGACTTGTAGTGAATATTCCGCACGAAAAAAAACGTATCAGTGTCAAAATAACACATACGATTTAAAAATATACTTATATTTGGATCACCCGGTTTTAACGTACGCCTTAACGTATGCTCAATGATATTAAGCAGTATATATAACATTATTAGGAAAATTCATTAGGGTAAGCCTTACAATAAAATTTCGTTAAAAGTCGAGTCAAGTTTCTTTCATAGAATAATACCGCTTGTTTGGCTTTAGTTTAATGGTAACTGAAATGTTTTTTTTTTTTTTAACCTTGTCCCTTTAACGTACTGCAATTACTGCTTCATCCTCTTGCATTACTAATATGACAAAAAGTCTCACCCTTAGTGCAAGTGTGACCGTTCGCATGTTTTTTGCAAAGTATAGTAGATGGTTGCTCTAATGTCACATAACATTTTCTTTTCCGTTTTTCCAACAAACGCTTCGTGCGTGTGTACGACTAAAACCCCCCACAAACAAACAAAAATCTCCATGAATTGTAGATGAAATTACAGAATGTACAAAAGACGTAAGGATTTTCAACTTTGGCTTAAAAAAAGACAAATGGACATTGCAGCCAACAGAAGTCTTGTTAACTTGGGTTTCTTTATGCTGCACTATGGGGTAGAATTCCTTTTGTATTATGCCTACTCAAACTCAAACGATCCCTAAAAATGCACTATACTTGTAATGTTGGAAGTGCATTTGTGAAAAAGATTTATTTTTGTATTTTTTTCTCTCTAGAGCGTCTAATGTTTTTGTTAAGCTGATAGTGTATGACAACCTAGGAAACAAAGTTTGTATGGATACGTTTCTTTTTCTAACTCATGCTCTTGGAGAGTCTGTTTGTGTGGAGAAAAAAAAACAGAAATAAAATCCTTGTGCCAAAAAATCGAAATGAAACAAAGAAGGCAATCCTGCCATAATTCAAAACCACAAACAACTCATAGAAAATTGGTCAAGAAGTCTAACCTCTCTGGCACAACAACAGCAATAACAAGAACAACAAACTGTAAGAAGACCAGAAATAATCTTTGCAAAGATTTAGATGGGGTCTTTACCAGAAACATTCTTTCATTTGTTCTCTAATTCATTTATTTGTTTGTAGTTTTTTCGTTTCGTTGGTTAAACGAATGTTGAATGTGTCATAAATCACACAAGAATTATTGGTAAAATTTAACAAAAATCTAAAATTAGTAAAACAGCATCTTAAACTTAAAATGCAAATTTATGTATTTATTATTTTTGTTTTTTTGTTGTTGTTGCATATTTGTTAAAAAAAAGAAAGATAAATTATAACGAAAATGCATAAAATTCATAAATTTTAGGACAAACTTGAAGTAGCAAACGTATGTCTTGGAAAAGTTTTAAGCTTGAAAATGCTTTAAGCTGTTATGTAAAATAAAAAGCTTTTTAAAAAAGAAATTATACGAATCACTAAACTAAATTCAAAGCTTTTTTTTATTTTGTCCTTAATATGTTACCTACTTTACGCTATTTAGAGCTGTTTATATATGTGGTCCTTTCATCTACAGACTTCTATATATCAGCAAAAAAATTTTGGAAAAAAACTTGTATTTGTTGTTGACACAACCGCGTCACAAGAGAAATAAAAATTAAAAAAATCGCAATTTAATCACATTTTAACCCCAATTTAATAGTCTTGTATGTCGTTTTGCAACATGCCAATGTCGAGTTGTCTGCATTATTTTGTGGCATGTAACTGAATGCTCAAACATGATAAAACAATGAATGTCCTTCGAAAAAATGTATCATATGAAATTAAAAAAAAAAAAATAAGTTAAACAAAATCAGGCAAACCAAATAGTAGGAATAGGAAAAAAATTTATGTGAAATGCCATACCAGAGGAAAAAAAAAACAAAGCTATAAAATTAAATTCGAAATGGTTCATAACCCAGCAAAGAGAGTGGATATTAGAATTTATTATCTTTTCTTCTTTTTCAGTGTTACTTTTCTTGCATAGATCTAAGCCTTTTTAGGCTTCCTAAGACTAGTTGAAAAGTTAGATCATTTATAAATATATTTTTTTTTATTTGTCTATTTGTTATTGGCTAAATTTGATCATTATTCGATGGTTCGTAGGACCATTTTTTTCATATTTATTTTCGATTGATAAATATGATTGAATAACATTTTCATTTTTGCGAAGCTCCTGGCTTGTCAAAAACCTTTAAAATCTGAGAAAAATTCTAATTTATGAATCTCACATGAATTGGGGCATTATTCTTAAAATGGATTAACCCATTCGGATAAAAATTTTTTATTTTAAAATAATCAAAGCAATTCTGGTTATTCTGAGTTATATTTTGTCCGGACAAAAATTTAAATTAAACCAGGTGAAAGTTGCCCGGACAAAATCACTTCTCTTACTCTCTATGTCAAACTCCATAAAAAGAACAATTTTGTCCGAAACAAAATGGATGAATTCAGCTTTAGGCTCTTTGGATGCCCATCTGTCCTTCTGTGTTCGAATTGAAATCAAGTTTGCCAAGGTACCAGAAGAAATACAGAAAATTTAAGCACACCATCTGACAGGCATAGTTACGAAAATTTAATTAATGCCATTCAGCAACATCGGACAATTTCATTCGAGGCAGAGTGCAAAAAAGCCACGCCCAGGTTTTTTTTATTTTTTTTCGGTTGTAATATTTCTTTTGCATTTTTTTTTGGTAAATAAATATTAGGCCACGATCAGTAAATCGTATATAGTGCTTACATATCACGGGGGATCAATAACCCCCTGCCAGTGGCGATTTTTGTTTGTTTTTAGGTTGGTAGGGTTTTTTTTGCTTTGTTTTATATCAAACGTATATATAAAAACCAATACACATATAGGTAGCAGATAGACCTAGCAGATAGACCTACCACTGAAAACCAGGAGCAGTCAATAGGCACATTGGGGGTCAATTTGACCCATCAATGTGCTTTTGTCTGACCATTCTAACGCAATATAAATTACAGGAAGGTGCTAAATTTTACAAAAACTTTTCTATAAACATTTTACACAAAACTTTTAATAACATTTTTATAAAAAAATTTTCGATAACAGTTGTACAAAGATTTTTTGATAAAATTTTTACAGATAATTTCCGATAAATTTAAAAATTTTCTGTAAAATTAAACAAAAAATTTCTCTAAAATTTTACAAAAATTTTCATTAAAATTTTTACAAACAATTTTCGATAAAATTTTTACATAAAATCTTCAATAAAATTTTTGCTAAAAAACTTCGATAAAATATTTACAAAAAATTTTCCACAAAATTTTACCAAAAAAATTTTACCAAAAAAATATTGCTAAAATTTTTATAAAATATTTTGCTAAAATTTTTACAAAAAATTTTCAATAAAATTTTAACAAAAAGTTTTCAATAAAATTTTAACAAAAAATTTTCAATAAAATTTTAACAAAAAATTTTCAATAAAATTTTAACAAAAAATTTTCAATAAAATTTTAACAAAAAATTTTCAATAAAATTTTAACAAAAAATTTTCAATAAAATTTTAACAAAAAATTTTCAATAAAATTTTTGCAAAAACAGTTCGATAAAATATTTACAAAAAATTTTCCAGAAATTTTAAGCAAAAAAATTCAAATAAATTTTTAAAAAAAATTTCGATAAAATTTTAACAAAAAATTTTTGCAAAAAAATTTCTATTATGTTTTTGTAAAATTTTACAACAAAATTTTCATTACAATTTTTCCAAACAATTTTCGATAAAATTTTAAAATAAAATCTTCAATAAATTTTTTTGCAAAAAAATTTCGATAAAATATTTACAAAAAATTTTCCATAAAATTTTAAGAAAAAAATTCCAATAAAATTTAAAAAAAAATTTCGATAAAATTTTTACTAAGATTTTTGAAACAAAATTTCAATAAAATTTTTAGTACAACTTTTGCAAAAAAATTTCGATAAAATTTTAACAAAAAATTTTCGAAAAAATGTTTGATAAAAAATTGCAAAAAAATTTTAACAAATAATTTTCAATAAAATTTTTGCAAAAAAAAAAATCGGCAAAATTTTTAAAACAATTTTCGATAAAATTTATATAGCAACCTTAACTGGTTTTTATTGCATGTTTTCGGACCATTGTTGGAATTAATTTATTTTTACAATTATTGGTGAGTAGGAGCATTTTGTTTAGTTAAATTTCTTAGAAGTCTAAATCCCACTGAGTGAAAGTAATTTAATAAATATATATTACAGTATTTAAAAAACAGTTTAGAGACTAGCGTTAGGATCTTACCCTAAGATAAATTTCTTACAAAGATATATGCGAAGGACCATTTTATTTCATAAACGAAATTTATCAAATTTATGTTATGTTTTTAAGAAGTAATTTTATGATTTTTAAACAAAAGCTTTGAAAAGATATTGAGCCTTATTACAGTTGATTAAAGACGACTTTAGCTGGTTACCTTTGCAATATTATTGTAGTTGAGGCATGAAGGCGGCAACCGCAATAAGAATGATCGACATGTTTTTCCTAAATTATTTTGTTATATTCTTATTAGGCATTATGCTAGTTTAAAAAATTTCGCTGGGTTTTTAAGCCATTTTTTGTTTATGCATAAATACTGATACCATGTAACCATTTCGGTATTGAAGACCACTTCTTTTTCATTTACCATTTTTTTTGTGTCGTCCAAAAACAAACCAAAAAATATAAATACATTAAACAGGATTTTTAACATATGAAAGAAAGAGAGAACGAGTCGAGTGCCAAAGCAATTGATTTACTGCACTTTGTTTGCCAAAAATTAATTGAGTTGATGACAAGTGCAATTGATTTATGCGGGACGCAAATGAGTGCGACTGATGGAAAAATGTGTATTTGGCAGTAGAAAAAAAAGAAAGTTCAAGAAGAAACGAAAAATAAAACAAATACAATTTGCTGGCATATACATACTCGTATATACATATGTGTGTATGTATGAAATAAAAAATCTAAAAGCTTTAAATTGAAGCATTGTGCACCATTATATAAAATAGGAACATCCGTTTCTGTGTTTCCTTTCGAATAGAGTGTGTAAAAAGGCTGAATGTGTTAATGGCATTTTTGATAACAAAAAATTGTTTCAATAAAAATAAATTTATTGAAGTGCAATAATTGCAATTTGTGTTGTTTGTTTTTTACTTCCTGATTTCCTCTTCCTTTCTCTTTTTTAATATATTCTATCTTACCAAAATAATTTTAATTCCTTTTAAATGATTAACAATATTTTACGGAAGTTTATAAATTTCTTTCGTTCTAAAAAATAATCAGATTATTTTTCATTTGTTTTGAGTGCATTTTAGTATTGGAAGTTGTGTAAATTAATCTGTATCAAAATTGTTAAATTTTTTTTTTTTGTTTAGAATACTGGTTTTTTTTAATAAATTATTTATTAAGCCAAGCTGATCGCTTAATAAGGAAAACAAGCATTAAATAATTTATTTATTTAAAATAAGTACTAAGTTTTTAACAAAAATTATATAAAAATGAAAAAAAAAAAATTGTTTAAACAATTGCATGGAATGAGAATGTATCAAGTATTCAGTAAAAAAATATGCTTGTGTGGCAAATGAAAGAAACAGTGAAAAACAACATCTTGTCGTATCACTTTGTCCCCACTCGCAAAATAATCTATTGATATGCTAAATTTGCCAACCAACAGCAACACATTGACACGGTCAAAGGTAAACAATTTTCATACCTGAGAGAAAATTTCTTGAAAAAGGACTAGAATATAAAAAAAGACTCCTTGTTTTGCTGATATTTGATTTCACATATCACAGCCAAACATCAATAACGTGCAAACAACATAAAGGATATAAGCTCATGCCAGGCTTAGGCCTAGTAGCTAACAGGCTGTATGCTATGTACTATGCCGCAGTAGTCCTTGTGACATTCTGCAATGACATGTATGCCGCCTTATTGGTTATGACGGTGAGCATGGTGGTGGTGTCACCAGTTGACAAAATGAATGAATGAATTGGTGTTTTCTGTGGAGCATTTTGGTGTTACCGTTTTGTTTTGTTGGTATCCGCAGACTCATCATCGGAAATGAATCATTTGCTTCGTTTGTTGGCATCCGTTTGGCGGCTATTTCCGTTTTTTGTCCTTATTTTGGCCATGTTCACTATAACAAACACCAACCGACCAACCAAACAACCATTTGCTTTATTCAGCGAAATGTTGTCAATCTGTTTTAGAGTTTGTTTTACCAATACCCTGTTTTACATTTCAAATATTTATGTATATAAATGTGCAAATGTACGAGTATGAATTTTTGCATGAAAAGGTTTTTAGTTATTGTTTTTTTATTTTTTTTATGTAAAATATTTATTTTTCATATTTTTTTATTTTGCTCCATATTGTAAATTTTTTGAACATTAAACATGTTGTGCAGTCGTGTTTGTTTTTATTATTTTGTGTGGTCTTTGACACCTGGTGATAGCTGAAAATTGTTTGTGATACCGCCATTACAAATACCAAACGGATACCGGAAATACACTTGTGAATACCTTTGGTTTATGTAAAAATTATATGGGAAAAATTGGAATACAAAGAAAAGGAATTTTATAACATGAAATAAAGGGCTTTTAGATAGATGATTTCTTTGTGGATGAATACTTCTTAACAAGTCAAATAAATAAATTTTTTAAACTAATCGTCTAAGCGTCTGTTTTAATCATTTAGATCGAGCAAGTCTATAAATGCCTAACATCATTCTCACTTCGGCAATGTTATTTAAAACTGCTGGTACATTATAAGTAAACTTTATGTAAATTTCGAAAATTAAAAAGAACAAAAACAGTGGGGCAAATTCACAATTTTTTTTTCCTGAAATTTCACTTTCGGGTTTGTGCATAATCCATATTTCTACAAATTTGATTTTATTATATCCTTCACCGCAATTGGAAAAGGTATATATAATTACTTCATTCCGTATGTAATTTCCACAATATTCATTTCCGACCCCATGAATATATCTGGATCCTTATACATAGAAAAGATGATTAAGCGATGTCTCTGTTCGGATGGTAATATCATTTGCCAAGGCACCAGACGAGATACAGAAGATTTAAGCCCACCAATGTGCCAGGCATAGTTTCTAAAATTTTTGGATTGTAATTTAGCAAGATCAGATCATTCCTTTGAACGCTGCGGGCAAAAAACCACGTCCACATGTATTTTTCAAGTTTTTTTCGGTTTTAATGATTTTATTTCTTTTTTTTTTTTGTTAAATAAACATTAGACCGCAACAGGACGATCGCAGGGTGTACATACAGATCTCGAGGGATCAATAACCCCCTGGGAGGGCCGATTTTGTGATTATTTCTAGATTGGTAAGCTTTATCTGCATTGATTTTTATTAAAGATCTCTATATAAAACAATACATATAGAAGTAGCCAATAGACCCACAGGGTGCCCACTGGTAACCAGAAGTAGTCAATAGGCCCATTAGGGTGGTCCATATGAAGATGTTTTTTTTAAGATTTTTTTTTGTTCTAGTCTGACCATTCTAACGCAATATAGATTCCCGGAAGTTCCTAATATTTAGAAAAAAATAAAATTAAAAAAAAATGTAAAAAAAAATTTTCTCAAAATTTTTACAATAACTATTTAAAATTTTTCAAAAGATGTATTAAAAAAATTCAAAAAAATGAAAAAAATTTTAAAAACTATATTCATTTTCAAATGTTTTTTTTTATTTTTTTTAAAAAGTATTTACAAAGAATTATCCAAAAAAAATTTCAAAAAATGTTTACAAAAAAATTAAAAACAATTTGCTTAAAAATTTTTATAACAAAAATTTAGTTTTTTTTTTAATTTTAAAAAAGTTTTCAAAAAAAAAAAATTTGCAAAAATTTTTCAAAAAAAAATTTTAAAAATTTTTAAAAAATGTTTTTAAAAAAATTAAAAAAAGTAAAAAAAAATTGTTAAAATTATTTTCAAAAAAAATTTCCAATTTTTTTTTTAATTTTTTTAAAAAGTATTTAAAAAAAGTTTCAAAAATATTACAAAAAATATTTACTACAAAATGTTCAACAAAATTAAAAAAAAAAATTTCCAATAAATGTTTACAAAAAAAAATTTTCAAAGAAACATAAGACGGTAACAATATCTAGCATTAGTATGGTGAAGGGTATATAAGATTCGGCATGGTCGAATATAGAACTCTTACTTGCTTTTTTGTTCAGCTTAATTTGTTTTTTTTTTTATTTTGTTTAGTTCCGTAAATACTAAAAAAAAACATTATCTCAAAAAAGGCAAAATATTAGAAGCACATAACATAAATATAGTAAAAAAACTAAAATATAAACGAAATATATTTTCTTTTGTGTAAAGCCCCATATGTTTTATTTTTTAATAGCTAGCGTTTTTTTTCCAACTTTTTCTCCCTGTATTGACCTTAGATTCTTGTTACTTTGGCCACTCTGTTTTAATTTTACAACATATAAAAAACAATAAAAATGATTATTTTTAAATAATAATTTACACCAGAACGTGCTTGAATTGTTAATTTATTGTACTTCAGTTTATTTTGTAAATATTAATAGTGAAGGTGAAGACGAATAAAAACAAAAGTAAAAAACACAAAAATTATGAAAAAAATCAAACTGAATTTTTATTTGAAATCGCGCAAATCAAATTTAAAGACGCGCCATAGAACGTCATTGCATTTGTTACTCATAAATTTGAACGATCGCTTGTTCGCATTGCAAATGAATTAAATGTTAATTTTTTCTACACTTAGCCATACTAATAGTAATAAAGACGGCGTTTAAGGTATGCGTATAAATATATTTTTAAGTTAATTATTATTTAATAAATAAATAAAAAAATTATAATTAAATAAATTAATGCATGAAAACCAGCGCCGATTGAGTGCAAAGGTTTGACTGAAAAACTCTCACGTTTTTCTTCTTTGGTTGTAGTTGTTGTTGATGGAGATCAAATATGTTATTAATAGAAGAGTTCATAAATTAATGACAATCATTGAAGAGGGATATTCACAGTCTACTAATAAGAACAACAATCTCTCAATTTCAAAAATATAGATCATAATAACGAAAACAACAAGCGAACATAAATATATTTATTATTGATTGGTAATATTTTATAAATAGTGTTATAAAAAACATTTCAAGAATTCATACTTTAAAATTTTGGGATTTATCTAGGCGCACAGTAGTTCGTCAGGCCAAGTTCCGAATTATACTCATAGTATGTTTCGCTAGATGAACCTATTCGCCTTATCTTTATCCCCTCATTACGTTCTTTTATTTTAAAATAATGAATCTTCAAATACTACGACACAATATAAGGATAACCCTATAACTGAAGTTTGAAACTTTTATAGTGATGGCTTTCTAAGATTAAGCCAGGCTGATATTCTTCTGTATTGGGCCGCCTTCGCTAAACTTGTTGTTGCTGGTTGAGTTGTGAGTTAACTTTGCTGACGCCTTAAGTAATTATCTGGTGTTACACCAACTAGCCAATTTTTTGTCTTTATATGTTATGTTGTTTCTATTGCATGTCTCCTTTAGGTGTAGGTCATTAGTTCGAAATTATTCCAGGGCTGGGTAGCTCTATATAATTAATTACATAAACCATAATTGAAACACTAAAAAAGTAAGAGTCTTAAAATTTGGTGTGGATTACTTTCAAAGCAAAATCGAACAAAATATTAGCGAAGTTCAGTGTTCGATGCAAACGTGAATGTATCACAGCTTTTTTGTGATCTCCAACAATAAAATACCTACTGTTTATGAGAAATTTAAAGATATAACGCATTTGCAATTTCTCAAGATCATTTGCATCAAACACTGAATACCGCTAGAGTGCTTTTAAGTTATAAACAACTAGTGTTAGGAGCAATGCTCCGTGAAGTCAACATTGCGGGGATCCACGATAGTAAAAAGAGTGAACAAAGACTATATGCTAAAAGTTTCTCTTAGATGCCGATAAGCCTTGAAAGAAATATGAAACGCCTTATCGGGTAGATATCATCCGCAGTGCTCTAACAAGTGTTTAATAATTTTATCTTACGCAATTATAAATAAATTCAATATTTATATAAAATTATCTTTACGAAAAAAGAAAAAAATAAATGTGAAGTGAAGTCTATTTTCAATTAATAAAAAGATGCTTCAACAACAAACTGCGCACTGCCCTGTTTCATCAGATACAATAACAATATTTTTTGCGTGAGTAATTTTAAAATCAAATAAAATAATACTTAAACAATTTACATACATTAGTGAGAAGAGAAAAAGCTAACAAAAATGACTAATAGCTTTGCAAAAAATAAAATAACAATAAAAAACGCAACAAACTCTCAGACATCATAAACATCAAACACAAAAACAAAACATTTGAAAGCTGTTTTTTATTTTATAATTTAGAAGTGTTTAATCCAGCCAACGCTAAACATGCAATTTGAAATCCCAAACTTAAGCAAGTAAATTTGTTATCAGCGCTTTAAAAAAAAATAAACGATAAAAACGAAGAAATAAAAATGCATTTTCAAACAAACTTAATTTATTTCATATTTCTAATCTTTATGATCATCCAGAGAGCAGTAAGTAAATAAATGAAGAGAAAGTAATTAAATTAATAAGAAATTTGTTTCAGCATACCACCGAATTTTCTGCTGAAGTGGGCGACCAACCTTTGTCTGCTGAGGATACCAGCTTGGAGGATAAAATACTCTCACCCCAGATAGTTAATGATATGCTGTCTCACAAAAACCCCATTATAACCAACAATGAACTAAAGGAGTTGTGGGAAAAATTGCCTGAATACGAATTAACCGATATTAAATAAAAGCTAAAGAATTCTAAGCAAATAAAATAAATTTGTTATCTAGTGTTAAGAAAGAAGAAATATTGCAGATAAAAAGACTTGATTTTTAACAAGATTTTTTTTTTTGATTTTTTACAAACAATTTTTTCGAAAAGGGGTTTCCTAATAACAAAGAGCTCGGCATGTCCTACCCTTCTTACCGGTATATTTGTCGGCTAATACGTAGAGAAAAATTTCCTATATTTGAAATAATTTATGCGAGTACTTGTCGTCATCAGAAATCTAGTTCTTGTAGTTTTCCTCTACAAACAATAGTGAATAATGAATGAATGAATGGTGGTAAAGATAAATCTAGTGAACTTTAATAATTTCTCTTGAAATATTTTTTTTGCTTGTATTATGAGAAGATAATCTTGTGCAACTAAAATCACAGTCAAGTTTTTTGCATCAAACAAAACACTACGGTTTGGATTAATCTCCAGGAATATGTGATACACTTTGTAGTCGTCAGTAGCTGGGAAACGGGATTCTATAAATCTTGGCACTAGCTCATCGTTTATTAAATTATTATTTTTAAAGAATTATTAGAGGCGGCTTTTATTATTTCTCTTTATGTTGTTTTAGAATTAAAATTATTTAAAAGATTCACTTTAAATCTCTCATAACATCGGTCTGTAAGGATTTTTTATCTATAGACTTTAATTAAATAAAGAATGAAAAGAAAAAAGAAAGTTTTTCAAATCGAAGACTTGCCTGCAGCCAAGAAGTAATCGAGCAACTTCTCACGAATTTTCCCTCCATATTTAAGTTTTACAATATACAAACAATTATCTTTTCCTGTCCCGGGACCTTCTAGCCAGTGTTCTTTACGTTCAGGTCTTACAACATACCAACGAATATCAGGTACTCATCCTGGTCCTGCGAACCCGATAACTTTACTTAATAATTTTTTGTGGGCTAATTATGGTCAGTTCCTATACAAGGTGATGCAAATAAAACAATTTCCTTCATATTTTCATCACCACTTCAAAAGCTTACAAAGTATAAAAAAAATATTAGCTTCTGATCATGTTATCTTAATTCTATCTTTACTCTAAGGACTTACAAACATACAAACAAGTATCAGCATATGTTCCTGGTCCTTCGAACCAGTTATCTTTACTAGAAATTTGTTGACGAAGATAGCATCATTTGCGATATTCGACTATCGGTCTGCAAACAGCCCACTGATAATAATTTACTTGAGTTGCCTCAATTAAGAAGAACTATGTGTCATTAGAACATTTTATCTCTTAAATCTGGCAGTAGTGTATCTCCGAAACTTGGTTAATACATAATCTCTTATGTGCTGAAATGTTGGGGTAACTCTTTAATGAGTGTTGCACGAGCTGAGAGATTTAAAAATATACGCTCATCTGCTATCTCGAATCATTTGCATTTTAATTATTTGTTTTTTTACTTTTTATGTGCGGGAATAAATAACTGATTGTATTAAGATTTTAATACCTACTTTATAACTAACCAGAAAAATCTTATCATATTTGAAGAAAGATAATTAAATCCGTTGCAGTTAACCTAGATTAATTTTAGGATTCTCATATCCAGTTCTTATAGTTATCTGAATTGCAGATTAAATCAGTAACTTGCAATCATTCAAGTTAACAGGTATTTTCTGTCCATGAGTTCGCAAAATATTGTTTAAAAAGATATAAACCAAGGATAAAATGTATTATCAAATAAAAACAAAGTACTCAATATTTGTAATATTGTTGCTTATTCAAACAGCGGTAAGCAAATAATGAACTAAAAATAAAAAATAATTTTTAATCAGGATTTTTTAGCTTTCCTTTCCTGCTGATGCCAATCACGAATTGAAAGACTGTGTAAAATTGAGCAATTGCGAATTAACTGATATTAAGCCCAAAAGTGAAGGAGAGCAACCTCCTAAAAACCCTTTGGGAGTCAACGAAAATCGGAGAGAGTTATTGCATGAAACGCCTAAAGACGAATTATCAAATGATAGACCTAAAAAGGAAGATGGAATAACTCATACAAATCCAGCCGAAATCGAACAAAAACAGATAAAGGTATTACCTGAATTACCCGAACAGAAAATAGAAAATGTTACGCCTGAAGACAGTGATCTGCAACCACCTAACCGACCTGCTGAAACCAATAAAGAATCCACAGACTTATTGGAGAAGTTGACCAAACAAGAAGTGTCAAACGATAAACCTAAAAAGGATGATGTTGTAACTCCTGCAGATCCTGCTGAAATAGAACAAAAACAGACAGAGGTATTGCCTGAATTACCCGGACAGAAAATGGAAGATGTTAAGCCCAAAGTCAGTGTTGTGCAACCCCATAACAATCCTCCTGAAACCAATAAAAAATCGACAGACTTATTGGAGAAGTTGCCCAAACAAGAAGTGTCAAACGATAAACCTAAAACGGGTGATGTTGTAACCCCTGCAGATCCTGCTGAAATAGAACAAAAACAGACAGAGGTATTGCCTGAATTACCCGGACAGAAAATGGAAGATGTTAAGCCCAAAGTCAGTGTTGTGCAACCCCATAACAATCCTCCTGAAACCAATAAAAAATCGACAGACTTATTGGAGAACTTGCCCAAACAAGAAGTGTCAAACGATAAACATAAAAAGGATGATGTTGTAACCCCTGCAGATCCTGCTGAAATAGAACAAAAACAGACAGAGGTATTGCCTGAATTACCAGGACAGAAAATGGAAGATGTTAAGCCCAAAGTCAGTGTTGTGCAACCCCATAACAATCCTCCTGAAACCAATAAAAAATCGACAGACTTATTGGAGAAGTTGCCCAAACAAGAAGTGTCAAACGATAAACCTAAAACGGGTGATGTTGTAACCCCTGCAGATCCTGCTGAAATAGAACAAAAACAGACAGAGGTATTGCCTGAATTACCCGGACAGAAAATGGAAGATGTTAAGCCCAAAGACAGTGATGTGCAACCCTATAACAATCCTGCTAAAACCAATAAAGAATCGACAGACTTATTGGAGAAGTTGCCCAAACAAGAAGTGTCAAACGATAAACCTAAAAAGGATGATGTTCTAACCCCTGCAGATCCTGCTGAAACGGAACAAAAACAGACAGAGGCATTGCCTGCATTACCCGAACGGAAAATGGAAAATGTTAAGCCTGAAGACAGTGATGAAACCAGTGATGAATCGACAGAGGTATTGCCTGAATTACCCGAACAGAAAATGGAAGATGTTAAATCTGAAGACAGTGATGAAACCAGTGAAGAATCGATGAAGGTATTGCCTGCATTACCCGAACAGAAAATGGAAGATATTAAGCCTAAAGACAGTGATGAATCGATGGAGGTATTGCCTGCATTACCCGAACAGAAAATGGAAGATGTTAAGCCTAAAGATAGTGTTGAAACCAGTGATGAATCGATAGAGGTATTGCCTGAATTACCCGAACAGAAAATGGAAGATGTTAAACCTGAAGACAGTGATGAAACCAGTGAAGAATCGATAAAGGTATTGCCTGCATTACCCGAACAGAAAATGGAAGATGTTAAGCCTGAAGACAGTGATGAATCGATAGAGGTATTGCCTGCATTACCCGAACAGAAAATGGAAGATGTTAAGCCTAAAGACAGTGATGAATCGATTGAGGTATTGCCTGCATTACCCGAACAGAAAATGGAAGATGTTAAGCCTAAAGATAGTGTTGAAACCAGTGATGAATCGATAGAGGTATTGCCTGAATTACCCGAACAGAAAATGGAAGATGTTAAACCTGAAGACAGTGATGAAACCAGTGAAGAATCGATAAAGGTATTGCCTGCATTACCCGAACAGAAAATGGAAGATGTTAAGCCTGAAGACAGTGATGAATCGATAGAGGTATTGCCTGCATTACCCGAACAGAAAATGGAAGATGTTAAGCCTGAAGACAGTGATGAAACCAGTGATGAATCGATAGAGGTATTGCCTGCATTACCCGAACAGAAAATGGAAGCTGTTAAGCCTGAAGACAGTGATGAATTAACAGACCTTTTGGATAAATTACCGAAACAGGAATTATCGAATGATAATGACGTCTCAACCCACACAAATCCAGCCGTAAAGGAACAGAAAGAGATAGAGTTATTGCCTGAATTACCCAAACAGGAAATGGAAGATGACGAACCTGAATATAGTGATGAAAATCCCATTGAATCTGATATTGGCCTTTGGTCTAAAAGGCCCAAATACCAGATTATTATTGTTAATTCTAAAAGGGAAAATGTGCCACCACATGTAAATATGGCCGAAATCACAAACAATTTGAAGGAGCTATTGGCTGAATTTCCCGAAACCGATAAGGAATTGACAACATTATTGGATGAAATGCCCCCTAAAAATCCTGTTGAAACGGACAAAGAATTCATACGCATATTGTCGGGATTGCCCAAACAAGAATTATCAAATGATAACGACGATGTACTTCTTGATACATTTTTGACCAAAAAGAAAAAGAAGTTGACAGATTTATTCGCTGAACTGTATAAAAAGAAATTAGCAGATGTTAAGCCAGAAGGCGAGGATGTGCTACTTTCCTACCCTGGTAATTCTGTTGATACCAAAACAAATTTTATAGACTTTTTGTTAGGATTGCCCAAACAAGAATCAACAAACGATAAGCCTAAAATGGATGATGTGCTACCTCCTAATAATGCTGTTGATACCGAAAAGACTTTTATAGAACATTTGTTAGGATTGCCCAAACAAGAATCAACAAGAGATAGGCCTAAAATGGATGATGTGCTAGACCACACAGACGTTCCCGTAACAAATAAGCAATTGACAGAATTATTGGCTGAATTTTACAAAAAAAAATTAGGCGATGTTAACCCTAACCACGATGAATTGCTACCCCATAAAAATCCCGTTAAAGAAAATAAGAAATTCCCACAATTTTTTGACACATTTTCCAACCACAAATTAACAGATTTTAAGCCCAATTTTCCTTTAGTCAGTAACTGGCTAACCCAACATAATTCTAATCCTAAAACTGGCAAGAATTGGATGGATGGTATCATGTTTCCCAAGCACGAAGTACTCGATACTAAGCCAGCAATTGGTGATATGGCAACAAACGAAAATCCTACGGAAACCGAAACGAAATTAGATGAGTTATTGAAGAAAATAATCAGAAAAGAGTTGGCCAATGGTAAACCGATAGACGACGATATGACAACCCATGAATTGCGAAAACATGAAATAACTGAAGATGAGCCTAACAATTACAATTCTGCCAAGGCCAATAAAATATTTTTATCGGTTATGCTAGGATTGATCGAAAACGAATTGGATCCTACTGAGGAAGAGGAAGTTGACTACTTTTTCTAGATCGTGATTAATTAATAACAAAAAATAAAAATAATAATTTAAAGCTGTAATAAATAAAATTTATTAAATACTGTTGTCATACCTTTCGGTGAAGACCGTCGACTTTGGCTGTTGGTCTGGCGAGCGCTTTCGATGTAAAGACATCATTATCTTAACATAGAAAGCGCTCGCCAAACGTACTAAACCAACCAATCAACAACCACTGACGACGGTCTTCACCGAAAGCTATGACAACAAATAAAATTTACTTGAAATCTATTTTAAAACATATGTTTCATACAACCTTTTTTCTAAAATACATTTCAAGTAAGTTTTATTTACACAGAAAAAAAATGTTTGTACCAATTAAAAGTTTTGATTATTTTCAGATATAATTTTAATTAATATTTTAATCGATTGAATATTTAATTGAGAAGGAACAAAATAAAATTGTAATTAAATAATTAATTGAATCAATAAAACGTTAAATTAAATTTATATCTAATTAAAGCCTTAAATTGGTACAAGATTTTTTTTCAGTGTATTATGTATATGGGCATATTACTTAAAAAAAAAAAATAAAAAAAAAAATGCGAGGATTGATAAAAAAAAGGTGTTTGAATTTTCTCAATTTTGAGAAGTCTAAGCAATACCTTTGGTGTATTTGAAATTAATCATACAATATACATACAATATAAACGAGAAACAATTATGAGCCATTGATGGTATTTACTGGTCGATAGCGCTTTAGAAGCTTAAATGCCAAACAGTGGTTCTATTAAAAAATAAGTTCGTGGGTGGACCATATAGCCAGTCTAATTTCTCTGGAGTATTTTAGTGGCATCGTTAAGCTGAATATAAATTAAGCTATTGCATGAACCCCTTTTAAAGCAATGGAGAATATCAACTGATTTTAAAATAATTTTTGAGATCCTTAGAAAATAATATCTGTACTCCTTATTCTTCCTATTAGGGATTTTTAAATTTAGGATTTCTTAGGTGTGCCGGAAATTGTGATGCTTTTCAAAGAAAAGAAAAGGGAAATGCTACTTAGTACTAGACTCGTCCACTCGGAGACCTATTGGACCATTGTGATTCCCTTTTATTTAACCCCACCCCCGCCAACCAAAGAATTCTATTTACTATTCTATGAATAGGATTCCCTTTAGACCCTTAATAGGCCAATTCATTCCTATGGTGAATATAACCGTTTAATTTTAAAATTGTCTCATCCATCGCGAAATAATTCGTCAAGCCAATAGAGCCCTTGTCTTTGCTGTCTGACGCCATGACAGAAAATACTCGAGCATCCTAAGAAATCCGGAGCACAATTTTTTGTATACCCGTTATCATACCAATATTCTTACTCAGCTCCTCAAAGTAGTAAATGATAGGTGGTTGCATATTTTTTTTCCATCCTCGCTAGTTTATCAGCAATCTTATTCCCTCGAAGTTGCAATGACCAGCGACCCGATATAACTCTAACTAATACTTGTCCATCATTGCATTAAGACCCCATTTGCACTTTCCTACTAAGTTTAAGCTAAGCATATTAACCTTCAAAGACATTAGCCCTTCCTGTCAGTCGACATAAATAGTCACGTGTTCATACATTAATCCCGTGGCTTTTAAAGCCAAAAGTTTCTAATTCAAAGGTCTCTAAGCCATATGTAGACACCAGCTACAGCTCCAGCAGCCACATTCATATTATAGCCATTCGTCGATAAAATATCCATATCCGAGAATATTACTCGTGGTGAGTGTTTTGTAAAGGTAATTTTATAAATCGTGTATTTCAAGTTTAAAAATATTTTAAGATAAAACAGTTTTTCTTTCATAACGACAGACAACAAGATTCTACATCATATAGAGATTTTTCAAGGCTCTTGCTTGAGATTTGTCACTGCGACACTGTTAAAATTTGGATAGTTGATTGCAAACGTTTTTATTGGCTCTACGGTTTTGAGAGGTTTGAAATATATTTTTTTGTGGCTAAACCAATTAAGATTTTGTATTGATACTTTTTTCCTGTGAAAGGCTATATTAACAGCTACTTATAGTAATTTTAAGAAAAAAGTTTAATTACATTTTTATGGTTGAAAATTTCGTTCGCAAATAAGAAAAGGATTTTTTGTTGACTCTTTTGTCAAAAAAAAAAAAAAAAAAAAAAATTTAAAAGGTTTTTGACAGTGTGAGCAATCGCGTTGCTAAATATGTTATACATATGTATATTACTACATATATTTAAATTTGGGCAATTACTATATGGCGATTTTTTTCCAAATTTCATCTTTTTTCTGTTTTTGCTCATCTTGCCTAGGTGTAGATACGAGTAAGAAAGATTTTTGTCGGCCATTAAATGTATTTGGTTTTCTAAGTTGTTTTAAATAAATAAATTGTTATTATTTTAAATAAAATTCATTTTTACTATTATAAATAAATTATTATCTATACATATAATAAAACTGCGATTTTCCGCCTGTCTGTCTGTTTGCGTTCGCATCACGTAAATACTACTGGCTGAATTTTAATAAAATTTTATGGAGAGGTACCTTACTATCGTGGTTCAAATATAGGATATTTTTTCCGTAAAAATATCTCATTACCAAGAAAGAGAGAAAACAAGTAGTAAAAGTACGAAATTTTACCGATGCAATGGTACTGCAAACTTGACAGCAATTTTTATTTTTGTCAGTAGGTAACTTCAAACAGTAGTTACAGTACTATACATAATTTTTAGAATTATATATAAAGTCTATGTTTCTGAGTAATTACCCAGGAATGGGTACCTATATATATAAAGTAAATGCATAAACCATATCTGAAGCACTATATTAGTAAGAGCTATAAAGTGGATTACTTTCAAATGAAAATAAGAACGGTAACGAAGTGGCGAGCACAGCTAGTTATGAATAAATTAATTATTTTCAAATAAACTGAATACTATAAAGTAATAAATTACAAAAATATCTTTTATTAATATTCTTGGGTGGTGGGTAGCGGTCAGACACCATATCTTCGATATAAAGGTTTAAAAATGAATATTTTTGGAAATTAGCAAAAAAAAAGTTAAAAATTAAAACAAAAATTCCCATGGACGTTTGGGACAGTGGGATTGAAGGGATGCCTTCCCCTACCCAAAAAAATTTTAAAAACCTTATTTTTATTGTATTAAGGTGTTTGTAATCCATTTCTATTATAAATTACATTATTTTTGTACATAATGTTTAATGTAACCGCCCACAAAAGGGGGCGACGTCTAAAATGACATTTTAAAATCTAAAATCTAGGTTTTTGAACATTTGCTGGCTATAAAAGTTGCATTTGCTAAACAAAAGTATGGGAAAACTTAAAAAAAATTTAATTTTTAAGAGGTAAGATTGGTTTTTCAAGTGTAACTTTTTTCTCCTTGGTCCGATTTTTCTTCAACAGCAGTATAAGAGAGTTTTCTGCCAAGTTTTATTAATCTAGGGGCACTCAATAAATTGTCAGAGCCAATATAAACTAAAAAAAAGCAATGTCCGGCCAAAATACCCCTATGTTCAGCGTAAAGTAACTTCACTGTTTTGGAGCCCATAATCTTCTTAAATTTGTATGACCTATTCGACTTGCCTTACTAATTTGCAAAGCACAATCCCCTCTTCTCCACCAATTTTCATAAAACAAAAAAACTCGTCTTGCCAACCCCTTTAGAGGCTGAGTTTAGAACTCAGTAAAGAACTCAGCCTCTAAAGGGGCCTCTAAATGGGCTGAGTTCTATACGCAGCCTCTAAAGGGAAAGACGACAATTCTTAAATCGAATAGGTCAGTTTACAAGATGAGCAATACAATTTTTATTAATTCACCCCTTTAGAGGCTGAGTTTTTACTGAGTTCTAAACTCAGCCTCTAAAGGGGTGAATTAATAAAAATTGTATCCCTCATCTTGTAAACTGATCTATTCGATTTAAGAATTGTTTGAATAAGTTTTAAAAGGTTTCAATAAGCAAATAAAATTAGTATTTTATAAATACTTAAACTGACACTAATTTTGTTTGTGGTCCTTCGAACCGAATTATCTTACTTTAAAGAAATTTAAGCATTTAGCATCACATAAGCCATACTATTGTCGACAAAGAGTTAGTGCGTGGTGAATGCTTTTTTAAAGCTACCAAGAAAGTAGAATTAACTTTTCTATCATAATCTTTATTAGATATTGATTTATAATTACTCGTATGTTTACATGTTTGCCCGAAAACGAATTACGCGTAATTGGAATGTTCATATCACTGGAACATATTTTATTGTGTTTATAATAATACAAAACGCACAAGGGGTTAATTGTTTAACTATTTTTTTTTAATACATTTCTTTTTTATCATTTTATGTGTGCGATAATTAGAATATAATAAAATGCACAAAGAAAAGTGATTTACTACTTGTGCGCATGTTACAATTAATAAGTTAAACATCTTAATTATATTAAAGCATTCATATCTTATCATATTTAAGAGGCTAATAAAACCCACGATAGTTGGGACAATACACAGGTGCCATTATGTGCCAACTAGTCTAGCATATACATATGCAAGAATTTCTTTCGTTTTTGGTATTTAAGGCTGTCTGATTTACAGAAATAGTCAGTATCTTAGAAATATCTAAACTAAGAAGTATAAACAACTTCCAATAAATTTTGAAAGAAAAATTATATATTAAAAAAAAGGACAAAATGCAGTTTCTTAACTTGAGCTTTTTGGTAGTTTTAATGTGTATGCTTGTGCAAACAATTGTAAGTAAATTTTAACAGAAAAATTAAAAAATAATTTCATGTTTAAAAATCTATTCCAGCTTGCCGTGCCTATCGCTAATTTCTACAATGTTAATCCCGTAAATGGTGTTAAACCTAGTGGTGGCAACAAGAAGTTGATACCTGCAGTAACAAATTTAGTCAGAGACACATTAGACAATGTTGAAGTGGCAGTTGATGATTTGACTAAAGTTTTAATTTAATTAAACTTAGCTAAGAAGTGTTAAAAGTATTAAATGTATTTCAAATAAATAAAAGTTTAATAAAATAAAAATTAAAAAAAAACAAAGTTTTAATTACAAAATGATGTTAATACAATTGTTAGGATCAGGAATTATTTTAATTAATCAAGTTGTTATAACCTAACCTATAAATAACGCACCCTAAATACAAAAAGTCACAACTCAAAATACTAAAATTTTCAGGAGAGACAAAAACATAAAAATCGGCATAACTTTAGTTTTCCAGTTAAAGAAGATAGTGATGTCAAAGAAATTTTTGCAGTAGTTAGAGATATGTACTCTGAATTAATTTATGGAAAAAAATTAGTTTTGGAAAATTTTGAGTTGTGACCCTCTTGTATTTAGGGTGCGACATGTTTATTAATTTAAATAAAAAGCAATATCTGCTACAACGATTTTGAGTTCAGTTTCTGCCGGATATTCTAGTCTGCCAAATTACAACGGATCTTTGATGATTTTCTCGTCGTTACTTCAAATTAATAAATTTAATTGCTGCCTGTGGACTACATGCCACAAAGAGGACGAAGTGGGACATAAGTTTCAACATGTCCATGAAATCGGCCATCTTGTTTAAGCGATTTAATACTTTTAGAATGTTTGTTTTTGCGTTACCTTGAAGTCTATGCCAAGTGTACTTAACTAATCCTAATTTATTATGAATTAAATATCATGTCATAAGTTTTGAGAGATTGCTAAGCTGAATAAATATAATGAAGGTTAACTCTTGCAAACGTTAGGAGATAAGAACATGAATATTTATCTTTACTCTTTTTCTGCAGGGGGCTTTAAAATTATTATTTTTTATTACCCTCTTGATGTGAAGTTGTGCTGTGGCTTCTTGCGATTAGTTTCTCTGCTCCCATGCTCTCTATTCTAATGCAAGCCACAGACGTTACGACCGTTGGTACAAATTGAGTAGGTTCTAAACGAGTTGTACACGAGATTGAAATTGTTGTGTTAAGATGTGTGTCGCGTGTACGTCAGATCATGTTGTACAACACTGTCGCAACGTTTGTGTGCCTATCGCATACTGCTTTATGTGGTATTTCGGTTTATTAATGTTGTGATCATCTTGCATTGACTGTTAAAAAAAAAAAACAAAAATCATAAACCCAAATAGATTAAATCTGAATGCTTAGGGAAATAAAAAAAAGAAAAACCCAGCACCTCGCAGAATCAGTTTAAATATACAGGCAATAACAGCTGCTAATGGTCAGGGTGCTTAAAGATAGATACGAGATACGTTATTTACAAATCTACACATATAATAAAATAGTAACTCATTTCCGTCTGTCTGTCTGTCCGTCTGCTTTTAATTTGTATTCGCATCGTGTACGAACTACTGTATGGGTTTTAACAAAATTTAGTGAGGAGGTACCTTAGCATCCGGATTCCAATAAAGGATACCTTTTTTCCGCAAAAAATTTCACATTTCCAAGAGAAAGTGGAGAAATAGTAGTGAAAGAACGCATTTTTTTGTTTGTTAATACTAGGATATTTTATTTTTAAACTGGGATATTTTAAACACTATTATTGAATAAAATTTGTATTTGATTTTTTTTTTAATATTTTAAACACCTTTTACAGATCGTTACAATAACTTTTAGATTTTTTTACAAATTTTAGAATTTTATCCACGGACGGGTGGGTACCTTTATATAAAGCAAACACATAAATTATAACTGATGATAAAAGTAAGGGTCAATTGGTGTGGAATACTTTCAAAGCCAAATCGAGCAAAATATTGGCAGGACGCTCACGATGTGGCGGGCGCAGCTAGTTAGATCTAATAGCCTACTAACTTGATCACCCTAAAGTCAACGTTTACTTAGTTAACAGCTGCGGTTATTGGCGACGTTGACGTTACTGGCATTATTGCTCTCTGTTAGCGTCGTGAACATAATTTTCTGGCTGGTATCGTAAACGCCGGCAAATGTCGTGAACGTCGACAAACTTCGTATAAGTCGACAAACTACGTGACAGTACGTATTTAAATTAAAAAATTCTTATACATATCAAAGCATAATTGAACATATTTAATATTTATCTATAATCTATAGATATAACAAAACAGTAACTCATTTTCTGTCTGTCTGCCTTTCTGTCTACATTCGCAGCACGTAAAAACTACTGGAGGGATTTGAGGAAATACCTTAGTATCCTGATTCAAATATAGGTTACCTTTTTCCGCAAAAATATCTTATTTCCAAGAGAAAGTGGAGATAAAGCAGTGAAATCACGCCGATTTTTTCACCGTTTTAAAGGTATTGCAAACTTAAAAGCAGCTTTTATTTTTAAAAGTGGTATATTTGAAACACGGTTGAGCAACTGATGTCGCTGTTTTAAAATAATAACAAAATATGAACTATTTTTAACACGGTTGCGCAACAGATGGCGCTGTTTTAAAATAATGACCTTTATATAAAGAAAATATGTATATGTAGGGCACTATAAAATTAAGAGTCTTAAAATTTGATGTGGAGTACTTTCAAAGCAAAATCGAACAAAATATCAGACTATCAACTTTAAAAACTCATTTTTGCTATATAAAGAGAGTACTTTCGTTAAGCGCGGAAAGACTACCACGTGTTCTTGCCGATAAAGTTATAGAACTTAACCTGCTTTGGGCAAAAGAGTGGTCTAATCTGTGTAACATGGTGTATCATCCCTCTCAAAACAACAGTAACTTTTTATGCTTTAATTGAAAAGAATTCATTTGTCTGCTAGAAGTGAAAGACAAAAATGACTTTAAATCAACGGCTCTAAACTCACAATTCCACGATCTTTACTCTAAACTTACTTATGATGTAACTCCTGTGCTCACTGCAGAATTTTCTTCACGTGCTACAAGCTTAATTATCAAGGCTAGAGGTGGACTCCTGGATCTTAATGCCAGATGCTTCAAAAACGATACTGATGGTATATGCACAATCTGCAATATGGATAAACCTGAAAACACGTATCATTTTATTTATTTATTTATTTGTATGGACTGTAAGCCCCTAGGGCCAAATTAATCCAGTTAAAAAATATATGACAAGTACAAAAAAAAAATAAAATCCCCTATTGCACAAATGTTGAAAGATATTTAGCAAAGAAATAGAAATGGTGACAATTTCGCTAGTGGTTTTGTTACAGCTGATTTTAAGCAACCCAATTACAAGAGATTATCTAATAAAATTTTCCTGAACATTGAGATTGAGTTCGAAAAATTTCGTTGGTCGCATGGTACAAACGATTTCCATAGTTTAGAAACTCTGACGACAAACGACCTAGACATGATTAGGGAAGCATGTCTAGGTATTATTAATATATTAGCTCTTAAAGAGTGGCCAAAATTAAATCTATTTTTGAGATACTCAGGCTTTCCATATTTAAGAACCTTATAAAATTGAAGCATTAGTCTTAATTTAATAAAACTCTCAAAATCGCATTGCAAAAGTTTAATAGTGTAGGAAGTCATATGTATATGTGATCTAAATTTAAGTCCAAAGATGTAAGGAGCAATTCTATAGAAACACTGTTTTAATCTAATAAGAGTGGTCTGTGAAATTCCCGAATAAATCTCTAAACCGTACAACAATATAGGAAGACATAATGACATGGCAACACATCTTTTCACATTGATTGGTAAAAAGAAAGCTATATTGTATAATTTCCTCAGAACAAAACTAATCTTAGAGATAACATGATTAACTTGAAAGTCAAAGCTTAAGTTATTATCTAAGTATAATCCTAATACTAATTTTATTGGCGTTTGCCCAATGTATACAGAATTTAGACACATATATTGTGTTCAAAACTAACTAAGCTATAATGAAATAATAAACATACTAAATGTCACCTATTTCAATTCACTGTTTAAATATCTTGAATCATGTATTAAATACAGAAATCTCATATTAAATGAATTTGATGTTTAATAATTATGTATATTGTCAATCAGACATACAGCAATATACCTACGCCTAATATAGATGGTAATCCAATATATATATGTATATTTTTTATACCTATTGTACAAATCTGCTAAAAAAAAAAATAATAAAATAATAAATTATCAGGCGCACACATCGTATTTGGGCACATCTAGTAAATAGATATAAATATGAATTAACTCCCTTTGGTCTATACTAAATTGCGTTAGTAGTATTTTTTCTAAGAGTTCTCTTTCTACCACTAACGGGTGGTTGGTCCCGATTAACAAACTTAATATCGTAAAATAGAGCTATAATATTGTAATATATTTTCTATATTTTCTATTCAATTAAAAAAAATCATATTATTTATTATATCATCAATGTCTTTGAACTAGATATACATATATATATACAAAAGGACCAACATGTGGACCCAAGTGAGCTGCATATATTCAGCTGCCTGCCTAACCCAATGTATGTATATTCAAAAAAAAGTTATCTGCGGACTTCAGGTAAAGCCACTTACGTGGAGTTAAGAAAGTTGTTATTATTGAAAGGCGTGTATTTAGTCCCTATTGACATATTTTTACGACTAAAAGAATTTTTTAAAACAGCAATTTTTAATAAAATATTTTGTTTATGCTACTTTTTTTTGTTTTAAGTATTTAAAAATCAGTTTTGTTCTCCGGAAAATTAAAAAAATATATTTTCGTGAAAATGGGTATTTCTTTCCTATATGAAAATTTACCTATTATCTCTAAGCTCCTGATTAAAGGTAAAAAAATTAAGCTAATTATCTCTGGCTGGCAACACCGACATTAACTGCCTGGCCCATGATGTCGCTCAATAACGTTCGTTCGCACAATTATATTTAAAACAAAATCAAAATATTTGAATGTGTTTTCGTTTTAAATGTATTTGTGCGAACTAACGTTATAGAGCCATATCGTGGGACATGCAATAAATCATCTCCGAGCTTAACGCAAATGTTGACTACTCAAGACAGTTGCGTTTATGCGCTAAAGAGAGCGGATGTGAAATTAAAGGCTGTTGAAAAACTCAATTATACTACGCATATTTTATACATTTTTTATAATCTATTGCATGTTGAAATTAACGTATAATATAAGAAACAAACAGCTTAAGAAGAGTTGGCTTTTGTAAATATGTTTATTATGGTTTTATTACTTCTACGCATTTTAATGAGGAAAATCGTAATTCGTCAAAAACATACATATCTTATCTCAATTTAATTAGATGCTACAAATTATAGATAACTGAGATAATACATGTGACCACCATTTTGCAAGTAGTCTAGATTTGTTTTAAGATTTTCATACTTGGTTCTTAAGGCGCTGTGATTTGTAGATTAAACCAGTATCTAAAAGATATTTGAACCAGCAAGTATTTCTCCAGTGAGAAAATTTTGCATCAATATAAGCAGATCTTTTAGAAGCACATTTTGAAAAAAGTTAATAATTAAACGGCGAAATAATGCATTTTCAATTGAAATTGAGTTTTTCAATATTTGTAATTTTGATGCTAATTCACACAGCAGTAAGTAAAGAATCAGTCAAATATGCCTGGCAAAAAATTGTATATTTAAAAGAAATGTCTTTCAGCTCTCCCATGCTGTGGACACCAGTAATCAAGGCTGTGGACAAGGAAGCAAATGCGAACAAGATGCTAAACAGGGTTCTTCTTATGTTGAAAGCAACAAGAAATTGACTCACGTAACTACACGAGTGGTCCAACACCAACAAACCGATGTTAATCCTTCAGGCCATAACGTGCATTCTCCTAGTCCTTCAAGTCATGCCGTGCAGTCTCACACAACTTCTGAAGAAACCAACAAAGCCTTGATCGAATTGTTAAAGAAATTTTCCCAGGACGAGGTAACACATGCAAGGCCTGCAAGTCATGATGTGCAACATCATTCACATGCAAGTCATGATGGACAACAGCATTCACATTCAAGTCATGTGGTGCACCACCATTCAGTTTCTGTTAATTCTAACAATCAAATGAATCAGTTATTGATACAATTGTTGGTGAAGATGGTTCAACAACAAACAACCACTGTTAGGACTCCATGTGGTTATGTGCCACCTCGCGATAATTCTTTTGAAATCAACCGACTATTACAGGAGTTATTAGTGAAATTTCAGCAGCAACAATCAAATACTAATGTGTCTAACCAGCAAACGACACAGCTGTTAATACAGTTATTACTAAAATTATCCAATCAACAAGTTACCGCTGTTAACTCTCCATGTAGTAATGTGCAGCCACCCCAACAAAATTCTGCTGAAATCAATCGACAATTGACCGAGTTATTGACACAATTGTCTCGCCGTGAATCAGCCCCTGTTTACCCTCAAACCATTTATACGCCATCAAGCCAAATTCCTGCTGAGTTACCTAGACGTGAACCACCTGTCGTTCTGCCCGGAAGAGATAATGTGCAACGTCCTGCAAGACCCGTTAATAACAACAAGAAGTTGGTACCGATAGTGACAGGTTTAGTCAAACATGAATTAGATGATGTCGAGGATTTAGTTGGTGATGTGACATCCGTCCTTATTTAATTCCGAACAATAACAATTTGTAAAAAAAAAACTTATGCATATCAATAAATAAATAATATAATAAAAAAAATTTAATCGATTTTATGGGAGTAGGATTCTTTAAAACTGGAAAAGTTTAATACCAAAAAGTTTATTTTGTTGGATTATCCTGTAGCTCACATTAGGTGAACATTAATGTTTCTTTATCATGAACCGCTTATGAAGCAGTTTGAAGAATTTTAGCTAGATAAGATAACACTCATATAAAAGTTAACTCTTAAAGACTTAGGAGGATTAGTCTAGAAGTCTTATCTTAGCTATTTCTATGCAAAGTGTCTCAAAATTCACTTATTTACGATTTAACAAAATTTTTAGATTTTTTAAAATTTTAGTCTTCAGTCTATTGATTCGGCTTCAAGGGGCTAAATAATTTAAAAAAAAACATATTAAAATTACTTTATTTATATTGACTAATTAATTAAATATTTTGTAAGCATTAGTTTTAAATTATATTATTATATTTTGAAGGCGGAATACCGCAGCAGACCACTAACTTTATGGGCCACTTTTCGACCCCTTCTTTTCACAATAATTTCTGGTATCCGACTGGTAATTTACGAATACCTTACTTTCATCGAGTCTCGTGCTGTCACGAGTCTTTTGCTCTCGAATATAGTGATTTCAGACTAGCGACTTATGCAAGTCGACATTCCTACTCCTCACACAGTCTATGGTAATTACTAACATTCGAACAGGGCATGGTCTTCACAACATCTATATTTAATATGTGTCTGCCCGTGGACCAAAGCCTTAATGTAAGCCAGTCTACTGGACATCCAAATTAAAAATTCACTTCCGTCTTAGCCTTTTTCCCGGCACAGTCTGCCAGCATCGTGTTACCTCGATTTTTAACTTGGCCAGATAATACTTACTTTGGTAGGAATCGTACCCACAAGCCCGAACTTATAGCCAATTATTGGAATGCCTCGATAGACCGATTGGTATCGCGATAGTCTATCAGTCTAGAATTGCGGGTTCAATTCCCGCCAAAGACTCGGGGTGTTTTCTGCAGACGAGCAAATAGCTTAGCATAGGTAGTGTTGTCTTGGAATATATTTTCTGAAATCATTATCGTTACATAATGATGAAATAACAATTTTAAAGCATTGTCATTAAACGACTCATTTTACAGTGATCAATATTAAACCTTATATAGCAGTCGTTGTTAATTATCTCGCTCTAATACTATTAATTGTGCTTAACCGTGTTTAAAATTTTCCCCTTTAAGAATAAAAGATGCCTTAAAGTATGCATTACATTTAAATCGGTAATAAAAAATCGGCCTACTTTCATTGCTTTTCTCCCCTTTCTCTTGGAAATCAAATATTTTTGCGGAAAAAAGTACCCTATATTAGAATCAGGATACTAAGGTTCCTCCTTACAAAATTTTGTTAAAATCCATCGCCTAGTTTTTACGTGATGCAAATACAAACAGAAAGATAGACATACAGGAATTAAGCTACTATTTTATTATATGTATAGATGCACAATTTTACAATACTTTATATGATTTGAATAAAATTTATAAGTCTGTGTCCGAATGCAAACAGATTTGTTGCCTTATTTATAGTTACTAAACCCTACAACTATCGTAAATATTTTTTTATTTTTTCATCAATTATAATTACGATTTCATGCCATAAATGAAAACAATTGCATTTATAAAACAAAAAAATACAGCAGCAGCAAAGAGTACCGACATGTGAGGATTTAGTTATTTTTAATTACACATTACAAGTAATTGTACTTTCAATTAGGGACTAAAGTCAATTACAACTACTTGTAAATTGTAATTGAACATTTAGTAATGTGAATTTTTTAATTGCAAATTACAATTAATTATAATTGTAATTTTTTAATTACAATTTTTTTTTTGATTACAAATTGAAAAATGTAAATTGCAATTACAAATAGTTGTATGTAATTGAAAAATTCCATATACATAATTGTTTAATTGCATGTGTAATTAATAACAAACTGTAATTGACATCCCCCAAGTCTGCAATGTTAGTTGATATTGTTGTCATTAGCATCACTTTTAATAACGCCAATCATAATTAAATGCCAATGATAAAATCCCAAGATGCTAATTACTATTAATAATGTCGCATAAGAGAAGGACAAATATTTATTTCAAACGTCTTCCGAAAAAGGAAGACGGTTATAAATTCAACTGTAGAACTCCGTCATTTCACATCCAATTGTAAATAGGGTTTTTATAAGGGAAAAGCTATGCTTACAGACTGGTTCCATCTGCAAAAAAATAATTAAAAAAAAAACAAGCACGTGATTTTTACGAATCTTTTTTACCTTTAAGTTAAGAAAGATAAGCACAAAGTGTTTATCACTACTGTAGCTACTAATATAAAAAAGTAATAAAAAATTTTTAAGTTAAAGGGTATCCCCATAGGTAACATACATTGTCTAATATGGTAATGTTTTTTGAACCGTTATAGACAGTCACATGAATATTACACAGAATGTGCATTAGTGTATCCGCAATAATAATTAGTATAAAATTAAAAATTGGAATTTAAAGGGTGACCCTGCAGGTTATGTAATTTTATGTATATGGCCTCAACTCTAGAACCTTTTTATGTCCTCTATTTATAATTTATATTTGTAAATTACAGGGTGTCCCATTGGCTATGTAATTTAATGTATATGGCCATTTTCTTTGAATCGTTATAGAAAGTGTGTACTATTATGTCCATAATAACAAGTGTAAATATTTGAAATATGAAATTGAAGGGTGAACAGAACACCCCTTATATCAAATACATAAGGCTTTATCTTCGAAACCGCTATATACATACACTAGAAATCTACACCGATTGCCCCAATCACAAGAGGTAAAAATAAAGTTAAAAGGTATCCCCATATGCTACAGCCTTTTAAACATTGGAACTGGATATCTATGCAAAGAAATTTAAAACTAAAGGCTGTTTTTTATAAAGGTATAGAACTTTAAGTTGCAATAAAACAACGATGGATTATTAGATTGACATGAATTTTATTTATCCGAGAGATAATCTTGTGGCATTACATTTTAAATATAATTTCTGGCATTTGACCGCCACGTCTGGCGCGGATGTAGTCCAATCTGTTCGTCCAAATTTCGATGACTTTTTCCAACATTTGTGGCCATGTATCGGCAATAACACGCCGAATGTTGTCTTCCAAATGGTCAAGCGTATATGGCTTATCTGCATAGACCAATGACTTTACATAGCCCCACTGAAAGTAGTCTAGCGGTGTTTAATCACAAGATCTTGGAGACCAATTCACAGGTCCAAAACGTGAAATTAGGGGGTCACCAAACGTGTCTTTCAATAAATCTATTGTGGCACGAGCTGTGTGACATGTTGCGCAGTCTTGTTGAAACCACATCTCCTGGACATCATGGTTATTCAATTCAGGAATGAAAAAGTTAGCAATCATGGCTCTATACCGATCACCATTGACTGTAACGTTCTGGCCACCATCGTTTTTGAAAAAGTACGGACCAATGACGTACGGACCAACCCATAAAGCACACCAAACAGTCAGTTTTTCTGGATTTAACGGTGTTTCGACATAAACTTGAGGATTACCTTCACTCCAAATGCGGCAGTTTTGTTTGTTGACTTAGCCATTCAACCAGAAGTGCGCTTCATCGCTAAACAAAATTCGCTTATGAAAAATCGGGAGCAACGGTAATCTCGTTTTGGGCACTATTTGCAAGTTGTTCAGGCGTGAGTCTATTCATGATGAATTGCCAAACCAAACTGAGAATAAATCACTTGACAGCTGTTAAATCGGTCGCCATCTTTAAAAGTAATGCCAACTTAAAGTTCTATACCTCTATAAAAAACACCCTTTATATAAATAAAGCATCGTTTTCAATCGCAAATTAATTCATAAATTTGTAAAATTGTATCCTAGGAAGAGTAAAAAATACTCCATATACATGATGCTAATCAAAGACTGCCGCTATGCGTATCATTCATGTCTTACCACTTGGTTCAAATGTTAAAAGGTTCAAAGCACTTTTAAGAAAAGTGCAAATATATCAAAAATATCTGGAATGACACCATCTACTCATTTGTCTCGTCAGGCGTTGGAAGTTTTTTCTTAGGATTGGACTGCATTCTTGTACGTCTGATTTTGTTATCGATACTATTGTCGAGGAAAAAATGCATATTAAACGATAAAGTTTGGAAATGGATTTCCGGTATTATTTCTCTTCAAGTTTCATTAATGAGTGTTTTGGTTTTGCAGAGATGAAAAATTCTGATTGTCACTCACTACACTGCTAAAGTGCATAACTGCGTAACTACTTCCGGTCTATGACCAAGTATTCCCCGGCTCCGCTTTAACACTAGCTAAAGATAGAAGGCGCTACAGCCAGGATTACTCTGCAACAAGGTTGCGCCATGGAACTGGCCGCACAGATAGCAGCCCTATTAACAATCAAGAAGAAGAGGGTTAGCAGTCCCTGCCACCCAAAAACCGACTTGCTAACGAATCTCTAATTGCAAGAGTGTTTTTGACACACATTCCCCGTAGGCGTGTAATGGTATTGCAACTTATTTTGACTATTTGGTTTGCTGCTATACTCCTCGATGTTTTAGTATATTCTTTCCAGTTGCTTATGATTAACCCATGAAACCTAACCCCATGCTAGAAGTAAAAGATAGTTTTTCTAATACCCTCTTGTTAATTGCGGGAAACATACAATAATTTGTGATAACAAAAACTATGTTGAAATTAATGTTGTGATGTAAGCATGAATGTAATTAACAAAAGCTTCGAGACCTGAATCAGATAAGCCTATTAAACACCTCAAAGATTGTAAAACAAAGATATAAGATCTGCGATTCTGTTATTTAGAAATCAGATTAACGTTATACTTGATGAACGCAATATTCGAGTTCAGTTGCTTTCAGGAGCCAAAAGAAACGGATGTAAAATTAAAGAATGTAAAAAACAGCAAAATCATTCACTAAAATTAAAACTAAATTAATTGAAAAAATTTTATTTTACTCAAAATAACGCACATTTTTCGGCATATCTCTGGTTTATTTTATCATTTTGTATCTGCTAGAATTAGTTTATAATAAAACGTACAAATAAGCTAACAAAAGGCGCAAATTATATTATAATTTTATTTTATTATGATTTTATTACCTCTACGCATGTTGGCTTTAATTAGGAAAATCTTAATTCTTTGAAAACATGCATATCTTATCAGTCTTTAATTAGATGATAAAAACTATAGATAGTTGAGATAATACATGAGGCAACCATGCTGCAGGGAGCCTAGACTAGTTTTAAGATTTTCGTACTTAGTTCTTAAGGTCATTTAATTTGCAAATGATATCAGTATCTTGCAAATATTCAAACTGTTTTGTCATCAAGTTTGCCAAAAATTTGCTGCAAATATAAAGTACAAAAAAGGAAATGATGAATATTCCAATAAAATTAGGCTTTTCAATATTTTTAATATTGGTGCTTGTTCAAACAATAGTAAGTAAATAATTAGAAAAAATTAAAAAAAAACTCTAAAGTTTGACAAATATTTTTTCAGTTATCCTTTCCTCATGAGAATAATAGTGGATTGAAAGACTGCAAGGGTTTGCGCTCATGTGAATTGCGAACCGAAGAAAAACCTACAAGTGATGATGTCCCAGTTGAGCTCAACAGGGAGTTGGAAGCAATATTGGCCAAATTATCCAAATATGGGTCATCGCAAGATTTGTTAACGAAACTGACCAAACAAAGATTAACCAATGTCAACCATAAAAATGCCAACAAAATCAGCAAGAAGTTGACAGAGTCCGAGACAAAATTATCTGAATATGAAATCACACATTCTTCTCCTGAAACTACTTATTTGCCTTCACACAAAAATGCCGGAGAGAGTAAAAAGAACTTAAGGAAGGTAGTATCGGAATCTACTAAACACGAATCAACCAGTGTTGAGCACACAAGTAATGCAGCACTTTCCCACAAAATTGCAGGAGAAGGCAACAAGAACTTAAAAAAAGAGTTAGTAACAAAATCGACCACACACGAAGTAACCAGTGTTGAGCACACAAGTAGTGAACCGCTATCTCATAAAAATGCTAAAGGTATCAACAAGAAATTGGCAGAATCAAAAACGAATTTATCTAAATTCGAAATAACTCATACCATTCCTGAAAATAGTTATTTGCCAGCCCACAAAAATGCAGGCCTGGGAAACAAGAACCTAAAACAGGTAGTATCGGAATCGACCACACACGAATTAACCAGTGTCAAGCACACAAGCAATAAACCATTATATCACAAGAATATTATTCAACCCAAAATTAAAGTATACATACATGAACCAACGCATGGGGATGTGCATTCTTACAAATATCATGGTGAGTCCAATAAGAAACAAGAAGAGTTGGATTCAAAATTATCCAAGCATGAGTTACCCCATGTTAGACCCGTAACTGAAGATTCGCATTCTTACATATATCATGGTGAGTCCAATAATAAACAAGTGGAGTTGGATTCAAAATTATCCAAGCATGAGTTACCCCATGTTCGACCCGTAACTGAGGATTCGTATTCTTACAAATATCATGGTGAGTCCAATAAGAAACAAGAAGGGTTGGATTCAAAATTATCCAATCATGGCTTACTCCATGTTAGCCCCGTAACTGAGGATTCGCATTCTTACATATATCATGGTGAGTCCAATAAGAAGCAAGTGGAGTTGGATTCAAAATTATCCAAGAATGAGTTACCCCATGTTAGACCCGTAACTGAGGATTCGCATTCTTACATATATCATGGTGAGTCCAATAAGAAGCAAGTGAAGTTGGATTCAAAATTATCCAAGCATGAGTTACCCCATGTTAGACCCGTAACTGAGGATTCGTATTCTTACAAATATCATGGTGAGTCCAATAAGAAACAAGAAGAGTTGGATTCAAAATTATCCAATCATGGCTTACTCCATGTTAGACCCGCAACTGAGGATTCGCATTCTTACATATATCACGGTGAGTCCAATAAGAAGCAAGTGGAGTTGGATTCAAAATTAGCCAAGCATGAGTTACCCCATGTTAGACCCGTAACTGAGGATTCGCATTCTTACATATATCATAGTGAGTCCAATAAGAAGCAAGTGGAGTTGGATTCAAAATTATCCAAGCATGAGTTACCCCATGTTAGACCCGTAACTGAAGATTCGCATTCTTACATATATCATGGTGAGTCCAATAATAAACAAGAAGAGTTGGATTCAAAATTATCCAATCATGACTTACTCCATGTTAGACCCGTAACTGAGGGTTCGCATTCTTACATATATCATGGTGAGTCCAATAAGAAGCAAGTGGAGTTGGATTCAAAATTATCCAAGAATGAGTTACCCCATGTTAGACCCGTAACTGAGGATTCGCATTCTTACATATATCACGGTGAGTCCAATAAGAAGCAAGTGGAGTTGGATTCAAAATTATCCAAGCATGAGTTACCCCATGTTAGACCCGTAACTGAAGATTCGCATTCTTACATATATCATGGTGAGTCCAATAATAAACAAGAAGAGTTGGATTCAAAATTATCCAATCATGACTTACTCCATGTTAGACCCGTAACTGAGGGTTCGCATTCTTACATATATCATGGTGAGTCCAATAAGAAGCAAGTGGAGTTGGATTCAAAATTATCCAAGCATGAGTTACCCCATGTTAGACCCGTAACTGAGGATTCGCATTCTTACAAATATCATGGTGAGTCCAATAAGAAACATGAAGAGTTGGATTCAAAATTATCCAATCATGGCTTACTCCATGTTAGACCCGTAACTGAGGATTCGCATTCTTACATATATCATGGTGAGTCCAATAAGAAGCAAGTGGAGTTGGATTCAAAATTATCCAAGCATGAGTTACCCCATGTTAGACCCGTAACTGAGGATTCGCATTCTTACATATATCATGGTGAGTCCAATAAGAAGCAAGTGGATTTGGATTCAAAATTATCCAAGCATGAGTTACCCCTTGTTAGACCCGTAACTGAGGATTCGCATTCTTACAAATATCATGGTGAGTCCAATAAGAAACAAGAAGAGTTGGATTCAAAATTATCCAATCATGGTTTACTCCATGTTAGACCCGTAACTGAGGATTCGTATTCTTACAAATATCTTGGTGAGTCCAATAAGAAGCAAGTGGAGTTGGATTCAAAATTATCCAAGCATGAGTTACCCCATGTTAGACCCGTAACTGAGGATTCGCATTCTTACATATATCATGGTGAATCCAATAAGAAGAAAGAAGAGTTGGATACAAAATTATCGAATCATGGGTTACCCCATGCTTGGCCCGTAACTGAGGATTCGCATTCTTACATATATCATAGTGAGTCCAATAAGAAACAAGAAGAGTTGGATTCAAAATTATCCAAGCAAGGGTTACCCCATGTTCGGCCCGTAACTGAGGACTTGCATTCTTATTTGAGTGAGTTGGAATCAAAATTGCCCAATAAAGAGTTAAACCATGTTAAGCCTCTAATTGATAATTTGCTATACAACAAAAATAGTGCGGATAGCAATAAGATTTTGGGAGATCTATTAAAGGAATTGAGCGAACACATTAATAACCATAAAATTTCTAGCGATACTCACGAGAAATTAGATGGAAAATCTTCCAAACAAGAATTAAATTATTTTAATCCAGCAGTTCAAGATTCGCATTCCTACAAATATACTGATGAAACCAATGAGAATGTGATATCCAAGCATGACTTAACCAATGTAAGACCCACAAATGGGGCTTCCCATTCCCACAAATACCATGAAGAGTCCAATAACAATGTAGTATCCAAACACGACATAGCCTATATTGATGATTCACATTCTCACAAGTATCATGGTGAGCCCACCATTAATGTGATACACAAGCACGACTTAAGCCATGTAGATCCCTTAGTTGATGATTTGCATTCCTACAAACATCCTAGTAAGTCCAACAAAAAAGTGATAGAGTCAACATTTTCCAAGCTCGAGTTAACTGAAGCTAAGCATTTAATTGATGATCTGCTATCCCACAAGAGCTCAGATGAAAGTAACAAAAATTTGATAGAGAAACTGAAAGAATTGACTGAAGGTAAACCAACTTATGTTAATAATGCTAGAGCTCATGATTTATCGTTCCATGCTAAGCCCGCAATTGAAGCCTCGCATTCTTACAAATATCATGGTGACTCCGATAAGAAGCAAGTAGAGTTGGGTTCGCAATTATCCAAGCACGAGTCTATCCATGGTAAACCCTCGACTGAAGATTCTCATTCTTACAAATATCAGGGTGAGTCCAATAAGAAACAAGTGGAGTTGGGTTCGCAGTTATCCCAGTACGATTATACCCATGGTACACCCACAGTTGAAGATTCGTATTCTTACAAATATCAGGGTGAGTTCAAAAAGAAACAAGAAGAGTTGGGTTCGCCATTATCCCATTACGAGTCTACCCATATTAGACCCTCGACTGAAGATTCTCATTCTTACAAATATCAGGGTGAGTCCAAAACGAACCAAGTGGAGTTGGGCTCTCAATTATCCCAGTACGAGTCTATCCATGGTACACCCTCGACTGAAAATGCTCACTCTTACAAATATCAAGGTGAGTCCAATAAGAAACAAGTGGAGTTGGGTTCGCAATTATCACAGTATGAGTCTAGCCATGGTACACCCGCAGTTGAAGATTCGCATTCTTACAAATATCAGGGTGAGTCCAAGAAGAAACAAGTGGAGTTGGGCTCGCAATTATCCCAGTACGAGTCTACCCATGGTACACCCGCAGTTGAAGATTCGCATTCTTACAAATATCAGGGTGAGTCCAAGAAGAAACAAGTGGAGTTGGGCTCGCAATTATCCCAGTATGAGTCTAGCCATGGTACACCCATAGTTGAAGGTTCGCATTCTTACAAATATCAGGGTGAGTCCAATAAGAAACAAGTTGAGTTGGAGTCGCAATCATCCAAACATGAGTCAGCCCATGTGAAACCCGTTGTTCACGATTTGTACTCCTACAATAATCCTAGTGACTCTTATAGGAAAGATAACGAATTAACCCATACTAAGCCCATAATAGATGATTTGTTATCCCTTGAGGGTTTGGGTTCGGATGAAAGCAAGCAGAAATTGAAAGACTTATTGGACGAATTGGCCAAACGTGAATCAATCCACAAAAGGCCTGTTGAGTCTGAGTTAAAAACAAAACACCAAATAATCGATGTAAAGAGGGTTATTAGGGACTTGCTTTCCCACAAAAATTCTGTGGAGACTAACAATAAACTAATAGAGTTAGGAGCGAAATTGTCTAGAAATGACTTAAGCGCTGCAAGGGCTATAATTGATGATTTGCTATCCCAAAACAATCCTGTTGTGACCAAACAAAAGTTGATAGATTTAAAGGAGCAATTGTTCACTCACGAATCAAACGATCTGAGGCCTATAAATAATGAAAATATTGACCACCAAACTCAAGTTAAGAGCGACGAAAAAATAGTAGAGTTAATGACGGCTATAGCCAAACTCCAATTAAGTGGTGATGATAAGAACGGCAAAAAGATGGTAGAGTTATTGAACGCATTGACCCAACAACAATTAAGCGCTGTTAATTCGCAAAATAATGAAATCTATTACCACATAAATCCTGCCGATTCCCACAAGAAAACAATAGGCGTAGTAACGAAATATCCCAAATACAAGTTAACTTATATTCAGCCTACAAGTGATGATATCCAGTCCAACAAAAATCTTTTTGAGTCCAACAGTAATTTGAAAGAGTTAATGAATGAATATTTACAACAAAAAATAAACGGTGGCAAGGTTAGAAGTGAAAAATTAGCTTCCTACAGAAATGCCGATGACAATAACAATGAATTACAGGAGTTATTGAACAAAGTACATTGGGCTCCCTATGGTAATGATGCGCTTGCCTACGACAATCCTTTAGAGACCAACAGGAATTTCGGAGACGTTAAGAAATATTTTTCTAAACAAAATTAATTCATGTTTTATAAGATGTGTAGATTTCTAAAAAAAAAAAATATTAAAAAAATATGTAATCAAAGTAAATAATAAATAAATAAATGAATAAATATAAATTTAAACAAAACTTGTTTGAGAGAAAGGTATTTTACGAATTTTGATGGAATGACACCGAAGGCTGTCATGTTTTTAACAAAACGCCTAAAATGATTTTTTGGACATAGACAAAATTTGTGACAAACTAACTGATGTCTGTTGGTTATTTCTTTTCTAATCCAGCCAACCAGCAAATCCCGACATCAAAGACAACATGTACCAACAAACAAAACCAACAAAAAACAACTTTGTATGCTTTTTGTGTATTTCATTATATTCCATGATTATTTTAAAATCTCATTAAAAGGTAGATGTTATTTTGAAATGTTACAACAAAAACTAAAAAAAAAACAATAACAAAAAGAGTTAAATTATCCCAAAGGCATTTTTTGCAAACGGGCTTTCATTACATTAACAAATCTTTCTAACAACTCACTGCCACTAGTTTTTAAAATGTTAAGAAAATTAAAACAAAAAACTAAAAGCAATGACAATGGCAATCACAATGACAACAACAATAATAAGGAACTAAAGACACAAAATAAACCCATGGTAACATGGGTGTCTAATAAAGGAAAAAAAAAACACATTTGTATGCCCCATATGCTGAGAACGAAAATGTCATAAATAGAATCCATGTGTGTTCTTCACATCATAATGAATTTCATTTTTGTATAAATATTAATTAGAATGTGAATTTTATATAAAAACATTCATGTCATAACAATCAGATAATCATTATAAAACACAAAAAAAAAGAATTCCAAAACGAGAAGTTTGAGGAGAAAATCCTAACAACGTCAAAAAATGAAAAAATTACACTAAGCGTAGAAAAGAACTTAGTCTGTCATCAGCACAAAAGCTTAGATTTAGACTAAGTCAATCCTCTCTTAGACAAAGATCTTAAACTAGATTAAAGTTTAGCTAAACTGAAGCCTAAGCCAAGAGATCGCCCATGAACTGGTGAGTATAGGTTCCGTTTAAAACTCTGAGACATGTAAAATAACAGTGCAACCATAGATCAGTAACTACTACAGGGAGCTCCACAGATTATTTTTAGGCAAAACTGATTAGCCGTGAAGAAGAAGTAGAGAGGATAGCTAGGTTTCAAGGGTTATGTGGCCCAGACTGCACACTACAAGAAGTAACATACGGCTAAAGTATTTGGAGTATTTATTGGTGTGATAACAAATCATGCTTTGGTTAAAGCTAGGACCAGGGAAAAAAACTCCTAATTTTTGGTTGATGGACGATAATGACATAATCTGGCAGTGCCCGAAATTATGCCACGATGGGTTAGGAAATTTGTCAGTTTGCAAACTTGATAGTGGGGCCAGATTCATGATGGAAATCCAGTGGTTAAATGGCAGATAATGAAGCCTTTTCGTAGATTAGTAAATGGGGGTTCCAGTAAATGGTCAAACAAGTCTCCGACTGAAGGTCTCTAGTACTAACCACACTTCCTTTACTAAACTAAACTAAACTTACTTAAAATCTAAACCATATAATATTATGCAGTCAAGACTATAACCATGTCAATACTATATCACTTCTAATTAAAACCATATTATATCAGATTTTTAATCTTATCTAGGCTATAGACAAAGCCATAGCCTATATTCAGGACTAAATGATGAACTTCAGACTGAGCTTTATTTGCGAGTTATGAGTTGCGACAATAGAATATACATATAATAGGCAACCAAAGATCATTTTTATAGTCATGACCTTGTAACAGCTATTCCCTTAATACTGCTGTAGAAAACGGTTTTTATTTATTAAACTTTCATTTAGCAAACAAAATCGGTTTCAAGAATCATATGCATTTTTTGAACCTGCAATTTAAGAAATCATTTGAATCTGTGTCCAAATTATAAAAAGCACTGGATTTACTGCTATCTCTGTGTCTGAGACAAACAAGGTCTAGACAAAAATAGAGGAGCATTAACGTATTTCAAAATAAATTAAAATTAAAAATTTATAAATAAAAAAAAGCACGACAAAATGGCCTAATGTTAGCGAAGGTCGTAACTAGCATTAGTGAATTCACAAACCTGAAAAGTTAGTGGGAGGCTACTTTATGTAGACAGACTCGAATAGTGCTCAAAGTGGTCCTTGGTATGTAGGCCATTAAGGTGCTCAGATATAAGAGAAGTACTTTAAGATGAATAACTGCGTTATAGGCAGGTCATGGAAACTTCAAGTATCATCTAGCCATGATGAAAATATAAGAAAATAACACTTACAGGCTGTTCCTGGAAGAGGCTGCGACGGTAGCGCACATTGTGTGTGAATGTGCAGCACTGGCTAGCATAATATTTCATTTACACCATTGGGAGAGGCTTATTAAATGTGGATGCCATGGGGAATCTAAGCGTTATATGAGAAAGAAGGCGGAAAAGCAAAGGCCGGTGGTAGCACGTGAAAGTAAGGCTGCCGTAAATTACAAATCGGTTGCGTATTATCATCGATGACAGATGCGTTATGCTTCGATATTCCCCTACATTATTAATAAAGATACCTATTTTTCAACAGGGGCTCCTTACCCTGCAACAGTAAGGGAAGATATAATAAATTTGTATTAAACTTTTTTTTTTTTTTTGCTTAGTAACTGGTGAAACAGATAATGTCTGCAACTTCTGGCAAACACGCAAACGTCAAATAAACAAGGCTCATAATTAAAGCAACAGCAGTAACTTTAAATACCTAATTTTGTGTAAAAATTTTTAGGTTTCAACTTCTTTTATTCCTGGTTTTCTTTGAAAAATCAATGAAATTGCATAATAGAAAATTTACATTACAAAATTGTTTTATGTAAATTTAAACATTTTTTTTCTTCGCTTGTTTTTACTCGTTCCTCTCCACCTCTCCACCTCTCCACCTCTTCATCTTGTTCGTCCAAAAAATATTTCACGCAAGTAATTTACTGAAAAAATTAATTAAAAATTTCTACAAAAATATTTTCTAGATATTTACAAAAAAAAAATCTATAAATTTTTGTAAAAAATTTTCTATAAATTTTCATATAAATATAAATTTCTATAAATTTTTGTAAAAAATTTTCTATAAATATATTTTATAATAAATTGTTCCAAAAATTTTCTATAAATTTTTCCAAAAAATTTTCTATAAATTTTTACAAAAAAATTTCTATTTATTTTTACAAAAAAATTTCTATTTATTTTTACAAAAAATTTTCTATAAATTTTTACAAAAAATTTTCTATAAATTTTTACAAAAAATTTTCTATAAATTTTTACAAAAAATTTTCTATAAATTTTTACAAAACATTTTCTATAAATTTTTACAAACAATTTTCTATAAATTTTTACAAACAATTTTCCATAAATTTTTACAAAAGATTTTCTATAAATTTTTACAAAAAAATTTTCTATAAATTTTTACAAAAAATTTTCTATAAATTTTTACAAAAAATTTTCTATAAATTTTTACAAAAAATTTTCTATAAATTTTTACAAAAAATTTTCTATAAATTTTTACAAAAAATTTTCTATAAATTTTTACAAAAAATTTTCTATAAATTTTTACAAAAAATTTTCTATAAATTTTTACAAAAAATTTTCTATAAATTTTTACAAAAAATTTTCTATAAATTTTTACAAAAAATTTTCTATAAATTTTTACAAAAAATTTTCTATAAATTTTTACAAAAAATTTTCTATAAATTTTTACAAAAAATTTTCTATAAATTTTTACAAAAAATTTTCTATAAATTTTTACAAAAAATTTTCTATAAATTTTTACAAAAAATTTTCTATAAATTTTTACAAAAAATTTTCTATAAATTTTTACAAAAAATTTTCTATAAATTTTTACAAAAAATTTTCTATAAATTTTTACAAAAAATTTTCTATAAATTTTTACAAAAAATTTTCTATAAATTTTTACAAAAAATTTTCTATAAATTTTTACAAAAAATTTTCTATAAATTTTTACAAAAAATTTTCTATAAATTTTTACAAAAAATTTTCTATAAATTTTTACAAAAAATTTTCTATAAATTATTACAAAAAATTTTCTTTAAATTTTTACAAAAAATTTTCTATAAATTTTTACAAAAAATTTTCTATAAATTTTTACAAAAAATTTTCTATAATTTTTTACAAAAAATTTTCTATATATTTTTACAAAAAATTTTCTATAAATTTTTACAAAAAATTTTCTATAAATTTTTACAAAAAATTTTCTATAAATTTTTACAAAAAATTTTCTATAAATTTTTACAAAAAATTTTCTATAAATTTTTACAAAAAATTTTCTATAAATTTTTACAAAAAATTTTCTATAAATTTTTACAAAAAATTTTCTATAAATTTTTACAAAAAATTTTCTATAAATTTTTACAAAAAATTTTCTATAAATTTTTACAAAAAATTTTCTATAAATTTTTACAAAAAATTTTCTATAAATTTTTACAAAAAATTTTCTATAAATTTTTACAAAAAATTTTCTATAAATTTTTACAAAAAATTTTCTATAAATTTTTACAAAAAATTTTCTATAAATTTTTACAAAAAATTTTCTATAAATTTTTACAAAAAATTTTCTATAAATTTTTACAAAAAATTTTCTATAAATTTTTACAAAAAATTTTCTATAAATTTTTACAAAAAATTTTCTATAAATTTTTACAAAAAATTTTCTATAAATTTTTACAAAAAATTTTCTATAAATTTTTACAAAAAATTTTCTATAAATTTTTACAAAAAATTTTCTATAAATTTTTACAAAAAATTTTCTATAAATTTTTACAAAAAATTTTCTATAAATTGTTACAAAAAATTTTCTATAAATTGTTACAAAAAATTTTCTATAAATTGTTACAAAAAATTTTCTATAAATTGTTACAAAAAATTTTCTATAAATTTTTACAAAAAATTTTCTATAAATTTTTACAAAAAATTTTCTATAAATTTTTACAAAAAATTTTCTATAAATTTTTACAAAAAATTTTCTATAAATTTTTACAAAAAATTTTCTATAAATTTTTACAAAAAATTTTCTATAAATTTTTACAAAAAATTTTCTATAAATTTTTACAAAAAAATTTCTATAAATTTTTACAAAAAAATTTCTATAAATTTTTACAAAAAAATTTCTATAAATTTTTACAAAAAAATTTCTATAAATTTTTACAAAAAAATTTCTATAAATTTTTACAAAAAAATTTCTATAAATTTTTACAAAAAATTTTCTATAAATTTTTACAAAAAAATTTTTATAAATTTTTACAAAAAATTTTCTATAAATTTTTACAAAAAATTTTCTATATATTTTTACAAAAAATTTCTATAAATTTTTAGAAAAAATTTCTATAAATTTTTGGAAAAAATTTCCTGGAAATTTTTACAAAAAATTTTCTATAATTTTTTACAAAGGATTGTCTAAAAATTTTACAAAAAAAATATATATAGAAGATACCTTTAATAATATTTGTAAAAAATTTTGAAAATCATAAAAGGGAATAAGGGAGAAAATAAGGGAGAAAATAAGGGAATATTTAACATTACAAAAACTATGGCATGGCATAATATAGCACTCTTACTTGTTTGTATTTGTTTTAATAATATTTAAAAGTTAAGTTTGGCTAACATAAATGTTATTTATTTTTCGAAATATTATTGACCAATAAGTCTTTTTGTAGTTGTAACAACAAAATCTGTACAATACCCCCCACAAAGATAATAATTATTAAATAAACTTATTTTAAAAAACGGTCAACCCAAAAAATTTCCTGAAAAAAATGATTGTGGTTATCGAATCATATTTTTTTATTGTCTTATGCAGCATTTTAACACTTACGAACTTCAACCGGGTGTCTTTCCTTACTTAGGCTCAACAATTCATTAGCCTTTTGGATTAACACAATAGAGTTGCAATAGTATAAGTCATTTGAACGATTTTTTTAATTCTCATTAAAAACTCATATAAAAAACCTTTCTGACTAAAACAATAAAAGAAAATAGAAGAAAAAATTCATGAACTTGAGTAACATTATTTTATGATCTTTTTAGTGCTGCAATTTAGCGAAAAAATAAAGTTAATATTATTTACTTACTTAAGTAAATAGTAATTGAAGGTACTAAGGCACTCACTCACTAACTCCTCGCTCTTTTGCTGCAAATTACCTTCGCAGACCAATAAAAATGTCGTAAAATGAGATAAAAAGATAAAGAACTTTAGAATTAAACTCAGAGCTCTTCATAGCAAAAGTCTCTAACTGCCATAAAACAGGAACATGCTTAGGAACAAAACCCAAAGAAAACTTTCGCATTTTTGCTTAAACTTAACTAAACTTTGCAAAACTCAAGTATATTTAACAAAATTTATAGATGGTCATTTTGAGAGGTTACTTCTTTACATGCTTGACCATCCTTTCATACATTTGATGTTTTCTTTTTGTGTTTTTTGTTTATTCATATTAAGCCAAAGTTATAAATTTCTTTTAAAATAAACCTCAACTTCTTGTTAATCTAATGCCAAGTAAAAGACTTGCAGTCAAACTCTTTTGTTTTGTTGACCAAAAAATATTTCCTCTAAACTAAAAACCAAAAATTTATGCTCATGTGGTTGTTCATTGGTTGCTATTCGTAAGATAGTTGCAAAAATATTTGCTCATTTATTTATTATTGTTATTTTTATCTTTTTTTATTTGGAAATAAAAAAGAATTTCTTTAACATTTTAAAAACATTCTAATCACCAGAAATTTACAAAAAACCAAAAACAAAAAAATGAACAACAGCCCTAAATTATACCACGGCTTAAGATCATGTCAGAGTTGTTGCTGTTGAGTATTTTTGCACCAACAAATATTAAGTTTGTTTATTTTAGTAATTAGAACACCACTAAAGATACCTGAAACTTTTCAAGAAAAATTCAAATAAAGAAACAACTTCAAGTACAAACTATATGCTTCAACCAAAGACTACGAGTACCTTAAATAAATAGTTACTAATAAAACAACTATTCACTAACAACCACAATTATAGTAATAAATTTAAATAAATAAAAATATGTTTAAAAAAATTTTGTGATTTTTTGCCAGCAATATATTCATAAAAATTTCAGATAAACAGCGAAGAATAAAAAATAAATTGTTGAGGTTAAAGAAACTTATTAAGGTCATATTTGTCTAAGTTATTCATATTGTTAAGACTGTAGTCAAGTTAAAAATACAAAGTAGTCAACACCATATTCACGATTATATGCGAGATTATAAATATATATAACCAAGACTATAGTAAAGACTGTGTGCTAAAATTGCCATTCTATAATCAAGACAATAGTCAGGGCTATAGTCAAGACTATAGCAAGGACTATAATAGTCCAGACTATAGTCTAGACTATAGTCTATAGTCTGGACTTTAAGTCCAGACTATAGTCAAAAAGTCTTTACTAACCGTGGCTGAATTTAATTAAGGATAATTCAGATTCAAGAAGCAAACGCCTATTGTTAGTTCAACTTAGAAAAACTTACTTCAAAACCATAGACAATTACAGCTGAAAAAATATAATGATGTAAAGTAAGATTTAGTATAAATTAAATTCATGATTAAAATTTAGCCAGTTGACACCAGAACTGTAAGACATCTTTTGATTTTTCCCCACTGTGTGCTAAAATTGCAATTTTACTTTATTGCTCAAAGCTTTTCATCTTTGGCGAAAAATTTAGCTAGCTTTGTACAAATGAAAAAAAAAAAAATTAACAAGTATATTTTAAACTTTTATTTTAAGTATTGTAATATTCCCAATTTTTTTTGTTGGAAAAAAAAAAATAAAATTTTTCTTAGATAATAAATCCTTTTAAGCATTTATTGCATTTCGAAGTAAAAAGTTTTTCATTTTTATTTGTAAGTTTTTTTTAAGACAAAAAAAAAACATTTGTAATTCTCAGCTTTGCTTCTTTGCTAAAACAAAAACAAACTACTAATGAAAAACTTTTCTTTCAAACCTTGTCTTTCGTACACGTTTTTCTTAGATTTTTTTAGACATTTTAACCTAAAATCTAAAAAAATTCTAAAGCCCATACCAGAGACCATTTTGGAAGGAGTTAAATTTGAAAATAGACCACAATGTGTTGTAAATTTTAAACAACACTTTCCTACCCTCCTCCCCCTAAGGATAGGTCGCATAAAATAGGAGGTGGTTATAATGAACATTGTTGAGGTTTGGCCAAGTACTTGAGCCACTTTATGCTCAGCTACCCTTATGAATTTTCCTTGTTGTTGTTCTTTTTTATTTCTTTTTTATACTTTTTGTAGAGTGCTACACAACTACTTACAAGTGGCAATAGATCTTAAGAAGTGACCACCAAATGTTGCTTCCCCATCATCTTTATCATCATCACATGGTTACTGGTGCTTTTTAGGGTTGATATCAAATATACAAGAAAAAGAAAATTGCACAAGGATATTGCCACTTCTTTGTTGTTGATGTTTTGTATACTTTAAGGACTTGTTTTAAGTTGTGTGTGTGTGTGTGTGTGTGCTTTTTATTTGTTTCATTTTTGTTTCCAACACTTGGTTTTTTTCTCAAAAATTTTTTAAAAAGTTTCTTTTTTTTTGTTAACAAAGAAAGAGTCTTCATTGCAGTGCATGATCTTCTAAACCAAGTTAAAAGTTACAACTTTTCCATAAAATAAAGTTGCAATATTTTTCTTATTTTTCGACAACCTTTATGTTTCAAATTCTCGAAAACAAGCTTTCAACTATTTGGAAATAAGATGAGACTTAAAAATATGGTTTTCAATTTTTCATGTTGAAAAATTTATGTATTTAAATTGCATTTTTTATCTAATGGGTTATTGCAACATAGAGGGAATTTAGATCGCTGTAGTTTATCATCGAGGTTAGTTTCTACTCTGATATGAATGGGACCAGAATGGACATGGTAATGACTAGGTTAGGTTAACAAGGGTTGTGTTCATTAAAAAGGGACCTCCACTACTACCGGGTCGGTTGTGATTTCCTGCAGATACATAAACTAAAAAAACACACTCTATTCTCGTCCTGATACCTGTACTTCAGCATTCGATTTCTCTAACGAAACCGATGACAACATTTCCTAAAGACTAACTTACTTTTCGGTTTGGAAGGAAAGGAATGAGACAAAGCTAATTACTGTTAAGCATATTATCTGCTATTGTCCCAAATTGTAAGAGCAAAGCTTCATTTTATAACAGAATGATTTTGCGATATGGTAGGTTAGGGTAGGCCTGATGATATGCTCGGATTAATCATGGGAATTAGGAAGCTTAATAATAGAAATAGAAATAGGATCTGGGAATATTTCTAAAAAAATCAAACCGAAATTAAAACGCAGTCACTATGTTCCGAGCGGATCTAGAATATGTAGCACTACCCAGCAAAAACTAGACATTACCATAAGAAGTACGTGCTACAAAATGACTTACTTTTGGCATTAACAAATTCTGTTACTCGATTATACATTAAACTTAAAAAAAAGGAATTTGTAATTTAACTAATTCTTATATTTTAAGAGAGAAGGCGTTGAAAATATTTAAAAAACAAGTCATTATTTCAAATAAATTTTTCAAATTTCTAAATTACCTTTAAAATTATTTAAAATCAAGAACAAAGTATTTGCGTTATATTAGCTCTGTTTAGTAAGTGCAAATTAGTACTAATTGTTAATGGAAAAGCGTTCATTAACTCTAAAAACTAGCAACGAGAGAGCAAAACAAGAGAATAAAAATGTGAGAGAAAAATAAAAACCTGCAAGTTTTTGCTAGTAAAATTTTTACTAGCAAGAATTAGTCAAACAGCTGTTCGGGATTTTGTGTTCAAAATATTTTTTTTGGAAATATTGTACGAAAAAAGGAATTTTTGCAATATTGAGGAAAATATCAGTATTTAGTAGTTAAAATAATATAAAAGTGAATAAAATTTTGTTGGTGTATTGTTTGTCTTTAATTTAGCGAGGACATCTTTTTGTTTTAAAATAATAAATAGTAAACAAATCAGGGATGACACATTTATTGCAATCGTACTTTTTTCGGTTAACACCGACTCCGAAAAATATTGACATCTAAAGCTTAAATATTACACAAAGGGACCAATACTTGGACCCAAGTGAGCTGTATTGGAGCTGCCTGCTTAACCTAAAGCTTAAATAAACTCTTTAAAAAACTACCCAATATTTTAAAACAATAATATTATTTAAATTATTGTGCTTTTATTTTTGTTGTTTGCTTTATTTCTCTGGTTTTCCTGAGATTACTATTATCAGTTTAAACTTCTTTAAAACAACATTTTTGGCTAACAAGGGTAGATTACTTCATGTTTGGCCTTTCAGTACAATTACGTTTTCAAAGGTACCGTAGTCTAATTGCTAACTTTTTTCATATTTAGGAGAATAATAATGTAGATTTCTGTTTTACTCTCTCGTTGCTAGTTTCTACTAGGAAAGGTACTGAACAGACCTATTTTTTGCGTAATATATATTACGTAGTCAATTCTCAAGAACTAGTTATTTTAGTCTCACGCCTTGTTAAAATCATTAAGTTGGTAATCCTAGTTAGGAAGTACTTCCACCAAAAATGCTTAAATCCACACTAGATTAACATTATTTAAATTTTTTGCTGGGTACCCTTTCTTGCCTAACTCAACCTAACCCAAATTTGTTTGTAATGAAAAATGTTATTCTTGTATTCTTGAGTTATAAGAAATAATGAAAGCTTTGAATGTCTAGAGAACAGCTACAAACTAAATATTACAAAAATATAGCTTTTAAAAACGAAAGCTTTTAAAAAACTAAAGCCTTTAAAAAACTAAAGCTTAAAAAAAACTAAAAAGCTTTAAATGGCTAGGGAACGGCTACAAACTAAAGATTTAAAAAAGTAGAGCTTTTAAAAAATAAAGCTTTCAAATACTAAAGCTTTTAAAAAAATAAAGCTTTAAAAAACTAAAGCATGCCAGCTAATGAAGAGAAATATATCAGCAGTTTAGCTTTCCTCTAATATGTTCTGCAAAATTTTAATACACTCTTTCTTTAATTTAGACCTTTGTTTTCTTAAAAACTAATTAACTTTAAACTAACATAGTTTATTTCAAAGTTGTCGTCATGCTTTTTTAACAAACAAAAAAATATATAATTTTTTTTAAAGAACAGGAACGCTTCCGAATAACATTAATTAATTTAAAATATAACTTAATCAACTTATTCTACAATTTAAAATTACGTTTTTGTTTCTTGTGTCTTTTGAAAATTTCCATTTGCAAACTTACGATCCGTTGAAGGGTGCTCTACAGATTTGACTAACTTGCGGCGCTCCAGCCAACGTCTTACGAATGGTGACAGCAGTTTAGGATCCACCTGATTAATGTCATTAAAGTCCAAACAAAAACTTACAACTAAAGCGACCACGATGGTAATAACAGCACCCACTAAAGTGTAGTACAGATAGGAAATATTGTAGATTTTAAACGGCGTGTCGTCACTGAAGAAACAAAAAACAAAGAATCTTAATTGTGTTAAATAAGTTTTTTGATTATTTTTGAATTAATCACTCACCAGGCCTCCTCTAGAGTGTCTGTAACATTTTCAGCCACCAAGTTTAAAGCGGCAAAATCGGGAAAGGTGTAATTACATCCGGCTGTAGTATAAGGTTTACGTACATACTTCACCGCGCCACTTATTTTATCCAATTGAGCCTTAATACACATCCAAGCCATGAATATAAGACCACTACAGCCACCCGCCAAAGCTCCCTTTTTCCCAAAACAATTTAATATAAAAAAAAACCTCAAAAATATTGAACATTAAACTTACAATCTCTCCCACCCAGGGTATCATTACGCCCAAAGTAAATATACCCAGCAATGGACCATTAGCTACCGATGACAGTGTGATACTTAGCTGCAAAACAGTACCCAAGTGCTCTACCACGAATACTAAACCCACACAAAGAAATCCAAACACTACTACCACTAAACGCATTATAAACGAGGTTTGTTTTTTGGTAAGAGGTTGACGGGCAAACATTTTGAAAAAGTCTTCTAAGAACACAGCCGACATGGAGTTCAAGCCAGTAGACAGTGACGATAGGGCGGCACTGAAAACCCCAGCTACAAAAAGTCCTGGCAGACCAGGCAAATCTCCTAAAGTTTCCATAACTAAAAGAGGCAGCAATTGATCGTTACGCTTGGCTAACTGAGAGGGTAAAAAAGAGAAAGAATTAGACTAAAGTAATAATAATTACTCTTAAATTGTTTACCTTAGTCTCCAAAGGATCACATTCCGAATATGTGGCATAGATAAGTAAACCACTATAACCACAAATAAGCAAAAATATCAGAACACCAAGTATAAAAAACCATATCGCCCTTTGAGCTTTTTCCAGAGTCGGCAAAGACAAATAACGTTGAATCATATTCTGATTTATAGCATTCGATTTTAGCCAGTGGGGAACGCCCCCAATAACCAAAGAATACACCGTGTAACGTTCAGTGATGTCAAAAGTAAAACTAGAAAAATTAAACAAATATGGAAAAATTGATTTTTTTATAGAAACTTACTTAGGTGGCTCTAATCTACCACTATCTAAAGCTTTTTGAAATACTACTCCAGGGCCTCCAATATCAATGGTGCCCTTAACCATTATCAAAACCATACCACCACACATAATTAGGGTTTGTATGACATCAGTCCAAACTACAGCCTTCAAACCACCCTAGAATTAATATGGAATTTTACCCACCTAATTAATATGGTATAATGGTAGCCTATTTAACACTTACCACACAGGTGTAAAATATGCACACTAAACACACTAGGGGTGTTACAAAGTGTATATTAGCTCCAGTGGCCTGATTGAACGCCAAAGCTGGCACATAAATCACTATGGGCAGCCATAGCATCTAAGTTTTTGAGAAATTTGTTCATGCATAATTAATAAAATTTTTCTATTTTAACTACTCACTGTGCCGAATATGAAGAGTATGGAACCAAATAATCTAACTTTTTTATCAAAACGTGACTCTAAATACTAGAAAAAAATTAAGATAACAGCATATTTAATAAGTTAGCTACTTGAAATTTAAGACAGATGTATTAGTTAAATTTGGGATTTTAAATCATAGTCTAGTCCTAGCCAAGATATAGCCAAGTTTTAGTTCAGTTATAGTCTAACCAAAGAGTGTTCAGTATTCTGGTATTAACTCATAATTTTCTGGTGATAGCTATAAGGTATCCATAATCTAATCGTAGCCTAGAAACAGTCAAAATAACTAAATCATAGTCTATTCATAGCAGAGCTATAGTCTTGTCATATTCCAGTCATATTTATGGTAGAGTTATAGTGTCCTTTAGTATTATTATATTTTAGTCGTAGTTTATTTATAGTATCCTATGATTTAAACTATAGGATACTATAGGATACTATAGGATACTATACTTACTTACTGTAGTTAAAAAACAGTTAGTCATATTACTGGAAAGTCTAGCCATAGTCCAATAATAGTCTACTAATTTCATTTTTACATTCTCAATCTTATCCTCATCTTGTGCCATAATCTAGTAATATTTTAGTCAAAGTTAATTTATAGTATTTAAAGTCATAGTTTCACTGAGCTATTGCCTTGTCGTAGTCTTGTGAAGGTTTAGTCAATATTTAGTCGTAGTCTACTCATATTCTAGTTATAGGCTAGTCGTTATCTACTCATAGTATAGCCATAGTATAGTCATAATCCACTCATAGTGTAGCCATAATCAAGTCATAGTCTAGTCCTAGTATAGTTACAGTCTAGTCATAGTCTAGTCATAATATACCCATAGTCTAGTCATAGTATAGGCATAGTCCAATCATATTTTAGTCGTTGTCTCTAGGTAAAGTCTAGCTTTAGTCAAGTCCTAGTATAGTTACAGTATAGTTTTAGTCTAGTCATAATATACCCATAGTCTAGTCATAGTATAGGCATATTCTAGTCATATTTTAGTCGTTGTCTAGGTAAAGTCTAGCTTTAGTCAAGTCACAATCATCTAGTTGTTGTTTAGGCTAATGGAGACTGGCAGGAATCGGACGAGACTGATAGACTAACACGCTACCAATAGGTCTATCGAGGCCTAAATAGTCTACCATATTAGTAAACTCTTTATTATATAAACTCGAATATTAATAGTTAATTCATAGCATAGTTTATTAATGGTTTTTTTTATAGTCTAGTTATAATCTAGTCATAGTATACTCATAGTGTAGTTATAACCTAGTCATAGTTTTAGTCACAGTCTAGTCATAGTCTATTCATAGTCTATTCATAGTCCAAACATATTCCAGTCTAGTCATAGTCTATTCATAGTCTATCCATAGTCCAGTCATATTCCAGTCATATTCCAGTCACATTCCAGTCATAGTCTAGTCAGAGCTAGGTCATTGTCTAGTCATAGTCAATCATATTTTAATCGAGAAATCGCATACTAACAGTCTAGGAATAGTTAAGATAAACTCTAAGCTAAATTTAATCAACTCGTAGCCAACTTATAGTCTAGTCCTCAAAGACTTATAGTCTAATCATAACAAAGTCATAGTCCAGTAATAGCCTGCTCATCATGTAGTCCTAGACTAGTCACAGTTTATTAATAGTATAGTCTAGATACAATCTAGCCATATTTATAGTCTTTATAATAATCCAGTCCTTCCCTATTCAAAAGATTAGGTTAATACCTACATATGTATGTTCATACAACAATAAAGGTAGGAGTATTTATTAATAGAATTAGGGGCTAAATGTATTACTTACTTGATATGTTGATATTAATTTAAGTTCGTGATATACTGGCAAATAGAAGTAATGCATTAAAAAACCCATAATAATCATGGAGCCTATAATGTATAGGTATTGGGTGCCATACAAATACACCTCGGTTGGGGTGCCCAGTAAAGTTATGCCAGAAATAAAGCTAAAATATAGAAAATAAAGTATTTGACATTATGAGTATCCGATAACACTTGACAGCTCTTGTAAATGTATGTATGTGTTTTTTTAATTAAGTAACACTGATATTTAACACACTGTATTAAGTATAGTGTGTAATTTTGTTGTAAATTAATTCCTAAATTTAAATATTTTTATCACGTGTCTTAAATTAATTCTAGTTTTAAAACTCTAATTATTTTTTTTTTAACTAAATATGAATTTTTTTTAATGAAAATATTCGCTAGTCAGGGGTCGTTTTGTGTCTGTTTGTTAGTCCTTTTTTTGTGTTCGCATCACGTAAAAACTACTAGATGGATTTCAACAAAATTTGGTGAGGTATCCTGATTCCAATATAGGATAGTCTTTTCCGCATAAATATCCTATTTCCAAGAGAAAGTGGACGAAAAGCAGTGAAAGTACGCCTATTTTTTTTCACCGATTTAAAGGTACGGCATACTTTAAGGCATCTTTTATTTTTGAAAGCAGTATATTTTGAGCAATGTTGCTTAAAAGATGGCACTGTTTTAAAATATTGAGTACCTCATTTCCAGTCTGTCTTTTACACAGCTGTACAATAATTTTTAGAAATTTAGAAAAATTTTAGGATTTTATCCAGGGATGGGTAGGATGGTAAAGTAAATACGTAAGAGTCTTCAAATTTGGTGTGGATTACTTTCAAACCAAAATCGAACAAAATATTGTCTGGACGCATAAAACGTATATGGGCACAGCTAGTATCAGATACAATTTTTGTCAGTCACGATACAAACTAATTACCACTTTTTCTGTTTTTTAATTTTTTTTTTGCTGATTTTTATTATTTTATTTCCATTGTAGTTAAGGATATTTCATTTTGTAATGATGAAATATGTCGTTCTATATTTCCATAAATAAGGCATAAAAATAAGTGGAGTTAAGCAGTTATTGTAAGTAAAATTATTTAAATGAATTATTATTTATTCTGGCTTAAGTTCTTTATTAAAATCCTTTACATCGTTAATGATAAATTCATTTCCGTTTATATCATTTCCGTTTTTAAGCCATAACTCGTTTGAACGATATCTCTTTTAAATCTCTGTTTTCCGTTTACTTTAAAAACGTATTTTTATAAAACAATAATATTATACTTTCTGTAATTATAAATTTTTTTATTTATTTTTTATTTAAACACATAATAAGAGAGTGCATTTCTTTTGTCTGATTTAATTAAACGCCTTCTTATTCCGTCTTATTATAGCTCTATTGCATTGTTTTTATTTTATTTTATTTTATGTTTTTTTTTTGTCAATTAGTTGACATATCCAACAACGAATTTATTAATTAAAATTAAGAAATAAGCAAAACTGAATCGTATATTTATGCAACAATAAAAAGTACATACATAATATAATTTGTAAATTTAGTATGACTAACACAAGCCAATAATACAATACAATTCTCCAACATTAGAGAGCCAAAGGCTAGGCCAGACGGGGCAAATACATATTTAATGGGCATCTGAATTATGTATACACTATACGACAACATCAGCTATGTGACATATAGCGTCATCGTGTTGGAACCAACTACGAGTATATATCGATTACAACAATATCATTTAATTTTCGCCAAGCCACATTATTATTATAATTTATTGTAAAATGGTCGAACGGCAACACAGAGCATGTATTTTGATAACAAAGGTTTTAAGTTGTCATGTGGGCTTAAATAAACATGTGTTCTTATATTCGTTTCGTCTAACCTTACCTTAAAATGAGTAGGCATAAGAGTCTGTACTTTTGTAAGGAAAGTCAGTCGCAGTGTTACCAACCGGCTCCAGACCTTCGTCAACCGCTGCCTCAGAATAATACTTTGCATTTTCTGTCCCGAACCATCTCAAATGCAGATTTACTATAGAAATACGTAGAAGTAAAAGGCAATGGACTGATTATACTCTACTTAGAAATAATGATAAAGGGCGAACCCTTTCCAACAATCAAGCCGGCAAGCTGGCAGACCATGCACTACTTGGCGACGCTCCACAGAACTCGAGACAAAAACCTAAGGAGTATCTTGGAATGAACTTAGATATACTGCACAAAATCGGGTACGCTGGCGAGCGGCTGTTATTGGCGCCCAATGCTCATGCTCCAACAGTAGTTAGAGGAACTCATATAAAGGGTGTTTTTTATAGAGGTATAGAACTTTAAGTTGCAATAAAACAACGATGGATTATTCGATTGACATGAATTTTATTTATCCAAAAGATAATCTTGTGGCATTACATTTTAAATATGATTTCTGGCATATGACCGCAACGGCTGGAGCGGATGTAGTCCAATCTGGACGTCCAATTTTCGATGACTTTTCCCAATATTTGTGGCCGTATATCGGCAATAAAATGGCGAATGTTGTCTTCCAAATGGTCAAGCGTTTGTGGCTTATCCGCATAGACCAATGACTTCACATAGCCCCACTGAAAGTAGTCTAGCGGTGTTAAATCACAAGATCTTGGAGGCCAATTCACAGGTCCAAAACGTGAAATTGCACTATTTGCAAGCACTATTTGCACTATTTGCAAGCATTGTTCAGGCGTGAGTCTATTCATGGTAAGTTGCCAAACCAAACTGAGAATAAATCACTTGACAGCTATTAAATCGGTCGCCATCTTGAAAAGTAATGCCAACTTAAAGTTCTATACCTCTATAAAAACATCCTGTCTTATCAATAGCATACACATATCTACATATATATGTGTGTATTTAGAATAATTATTTCATAAATATCAGCAGTAGTTTAGGTAACGCATACGATACTGGAACAGCCCTACCTTAACTTTAATTCAAATTGTAGCATAAATGGCGAAAATAGAATATAGAAATAGAAATAGAAATAGAATATAACAATAAAATCAAATGTCGTTCGTTGGTAATCGCATCACTTAAGAACGGCTGCACTGATTTGGCAATTTTTTTTTTATATCTTTATCATAAAGCAAAATAGGTTTTTACGGATAGAAATATTGACCGCGCCCACTTTTTCAGTAGCTAGAGAAGCTTAATATTTATATCTTTGAAATTTTGCACCCACCAGTAACACCCATATTAATATACATAGTTTACCGAAACAGGTTGGATTGGAATAGTGGGCGTGGTACCTCCCTTGTAAAGTGAACAATAATTATCATCTACTAGGAGATCTGTAATAGGTGAAATCTTAAAACAATGCGCAAGTAACCCTCATGCTAATGTGCATAGTCTAGGAAAACACAGATTGGATTCGGACACATACAAAGTGAAAAATTATTATCGTGTGCCTAAAGAACTACAAGAGGTAGAGTCTTGAACTTCTACGCTGGTAACCCTCATACTAATGTACATAATGTAGGAAAACATAGACTGGATTGGGATAGTGGGCGTGGTAGCTCCCATATTATTATTATGTCTTGCAAATTTGCAGAAGTAATCCTCATACTAATGTGCATAATCTCACAAATTACAAACTGAATTAGGATAATACTGTCAATGCTAAGTATTAGTTTGTTTGTGTTCTGGGCTGAATGGAATACCAGTTGTTCTCTTACAGCAGTAATCTTAGTTGAAAGCGCTTCCATAAGCTAAACTTCTCAACACATTTTACCACATTAAGGAATTTACAATAGAGGTTTACTAATGTAACTTCAATTCCAACTTAAATCTCATATTTTCTTTTGCAGATTTACATATATCAGCAACAGTAGTCATTTGTAGTTATGGCCATGAGCTAAAATCTCAATATTGTAAATGGAGCTCAAGTTACGACCGTACATGCTGGTTCATCTGTAGTTATGGACGATAAAAAGACTGGGGATTTTGGATGTTGTTAATGTTCTTGACCGCATAATATTTAATGGACTCAACACATTTTCCAGCTCTCAAAAGAAGCCCAGGATTTTTGAAACTGTATAAAAAAATACTTTCCATATTATAATGAAGTAAAACTGTTCGTTTATAAGCTGGAGTTTTAAATCTTTTTTAGAGCTACTTGTCTCTATTCAAGCGGGATTGACTCACTGGAACATTTCTACGTAAAATGTCTGTTTTACTATTTTATAGCTGCTACAATGGAATGTGTTCCAATGAGATCAGGGATCTTTATTAAGAGCTCATCCATTTACATTCGAAAGGCTAGTGAATCACACAGCGCATTACCGAATTTATCCGTTCTATATCCGTAAAATTTTTATGTAGACAGCCTCTCCTGACACCGATTGCCAACAAAGACTACTACTACTTTATCTTTCTTGCAACAGCTGGTTTTTCTAGTTCCAGCACAATGCATTAAACACAGAAAAAAATATTTTCACCAATTAAAGGTTCTCAGATTAAAATTGTATTAATTAAATAATTAATTGATTCAATTATTTGTTTAATTAGGAAATTTTTTTTGTTCTGTTTTAAACATGCATTAGACGCATAGGCTGCAGCAGGCTACCGTCTACAATCGTTTAACACCAACAGGGCAAAACGGCCGTCGCCAACTTAAACCAATTTCTATTTTTGTTAATGACAATAAGCAGATATATTTAGGTCTGGCTAATAAATAAGAAATGAGAAATACATGAGAGCTGATTTTTTCACTTTCAGTGAAGAAAGTGAAATATAATATGTGAAAGAAAAGAACATAAATAATTAAAACATTATCGATTTATTGACAATCAAGATGTTTTAGGCCAATTAAATTTTTTACAGTTTACCTTATAAAAGTATTTGTAATTTGATTTTTACAAAAGTTAAATATTTTAAGGTGGCGCCACCGAAATTTGTATTTATACAACAATAGCAACAATATACGTAATTACCTCGTGTAGTCAGCTGCACTACACGACGACGATTGCAGCTAGTGGCATTTGTAGTCGTGTAGCCTGCTGGTGCCTATGTGTTTAATGCAAGACAAACAGTTTAAGTATGAAATAGAGATATTAAAAAAATCCAAAAAAATTTCAAAATTTATCTCCTCAAAATCTAAAAGTCTACCATAAAAATGTAGCGTACCCAGAAACACAAATCACTTAAAACGAAACTTTCGCTTGCTAAAAATCATTTCTGTAGGTAGATAATTGAAAAAGCAAGACAAAATATAAAAAAGAATAGATTGCAGTTATGTCTGTATGTACAAGCAAATATTTAAATGATTTCAAATGGTAAAAAGTGTAAATTAAGATTTATTTTCTTTTTTAAGGCTGTTAAAAAGATGACTTAGGAATTGTGAACTTGAAAATTTTAATAAAGAAATAATTTAAATAATATCAGCGTTTGAATTCTAACAAAAATTATCATTATTATTACTTTTTCTAAAGAAAACGTTTTTTCCACCCCACCTAGATTACCACCACAAGACTTGTAAATGCCTTGTGCCTCTAATACAATTATTTTTACCTTGATATCAATGACATTGTTATCGGAAATATTGTCATTTTACGTCCACCCACCAAATAGTCATCTTCAGCATCTTTATTACTTAGTTCACGATTTAATTGGGATTTCTTACGCATTTTGAGGGCAAAGTACACGCCAATCACGGCACAACTAGCCAACATTATAATGAATACTAAGTAGTCAAGCCAGCCAAAGCGTTGAAGGTTTGTTCGCATTTCATCCACATTCATTTTGAGAGACATTTCTGCAGCTGATGAGATCTTTGTTCGTAATTAATTTTAAAAACTTGATGGTTTTTGTTTTTTTTTTTTTATATTTTCATAAATTTTCGAAAGAGATTTTGTTGATTTCTAAGGAAGAGTTTTAAATATTTCTTTATTAAAAACTATTTCAATGAATGATTTTAAAACTGCTTCCATAAAAATCCTAAAGGTTTTAAAATTACAAAAAAAAAACTCAGATGTTACTGGAAATTCCCGGACCATAAAAAAATTTTATTTTCCAAAAATATCACCAAAACCAAGTTATTTTATATGGGCTCAGATTAAGTGTCAGAGATTATTAAAATTTATTTTGGAGATTTAAGATATAATGTATTCATACACAAAAAATTTTTTTCCACCAATTGGAGGTTTTAATTAATTTTAAATTGAAGTTCAATTAATTTTTTAATTAATTCAAAATATATTTGTTTAAAACGGAACAATAAAATTTCCTTATTAAACAAATAATTAAATCAATTAATTATTCAATTAAATTTTAATCTAAAACCAAATAAAACCTTTAATTGGTGAAAAAAAATTTTTTCTGTGTATAAACGTTTTTAAAACAATTTTTTTAGGAAAAGTTTTTCATTCACTTGGTTTTCAAACAATATTTTTTAAAATACTTTGTAGAGTTGTCGATTGTCTAATGCTTCCCTTTTATTGTTTGCTTTTTAACCATCTGGAGTCTTTATATTTCTGTTTGAAAGCCAGTTTTATTTTTAAACTTAAACTTAACTTTTATATTTTTTTTCAACTAAACTACTGGATTCGAAGGACCAATTTAAGTATGTAACTCTTTTAGCAAATTTGATATTAAAATCATTGCCACGTAATAATCCGATTTTATATCGAGTTTTTATTTTATTCAATATTATTTTTGTTTCAATTTATTGCAAAAATATTGGGTTCGAAGGACCATTCCCAAAAGCACTGGCATTATTCAAATATGTTGGTATCTCTTTTTTTAATTTTTGTTATTTAATCTATTGAGCATTTCTTTTTTTTAATATCAATAAAAGTTAATTTTAGGACCACATAGTAAAAATATTTTAAATTTTACTTCAGGCCGTTTTACACTATAACAGAAGGATTAATACTTTTGAGAAAACTTTAATCATGACATGATGAGTTGTTATTGTTTTTTGAAAAATTTCAAACCGCGATTATAACAGGGTGGTATTTTATTTAACAGTATTAATACTTGTGTTATAGGGTGAAACGGCCCTTAGTGGTTCTAATATTATGCCATCCTAAATATTATAATATTTAATTTGAACAATTTTTAATTCTTTTTCAAATAAATTACTTGTACATCCAAAAATGATTCTAAATCTATTTAAAGTATTTTTTTTTTTTTCAAAATATCCTACTTAACGAAAATGTGTTTATGGACTAGTATAGTATTTGTTTCATATTTACAAATTTTTTAAAATTATTATTAAGAATTTTTCATTTATTTGCACTATATGTTCGAAGGACCTTATTTATATCTTTCATAAAAAATTATTTGTTATAGCAAATAATTTAATTATGTTTCTTTTTGTTTGCAAGTAAATTTTTTTGTTTATAGAACAGTACAGATTTTTTTATATTTTTTAAGGTTTTATAATTTAATAATACGACTTCATCATTGGTTTGCCTTTTAAAGCCAAATATTCGAAGGACCTTTTTTATTTTGAAACCCACAAAATTCTCCTTCAAAGTTGAGACACAGCGAAATATGTTTTTATGCTTTTAAATTTATTTCAAACGATTTTTTATTTTTTTTTTAATTTAAAGTCTCTTACTTTTTTTTTTTTTTAATTTAATTTTTGATAATTTGTACTCATTTAGTTTTCAAAGCACTTTTCTTGACATTACAATTTTTAAGAACTCATTTAAAATGTCTCATCTATAAAAGACTTTGCAAATCAAATATTTTAGTCCAAGGGTTTTCTATGCAGAGTTGTTTTATTTCTTAAAAAAAAAATATTTTATTACAAAAATTTCCGAACTTCTTCTCAGACTTTAAAATATTTTCAATATTTTCATTTAAAAAGGACCTTTTGTGTCCTTTTATTAACACATGTTTATCACAAGTTGATTATTATTTAATATTTTTTAAAATTAATCCGCTTTGTCACTGATCGTTTGTTCGATTTGTTTACTCAGCTGCTACTAAGTTTGAGTAACCAGTTACATTTCTTCTTATTTAGTAACTATTTTCTTTATTATTATTACGAGTATTATTTGTATAATTTTGCTTTCAAATACAATCAAATTTCCTTATACTTGCACTAAGTTGATACAATAAAAATAAATGAAAATTTAACTAATATTAAATTAGTGAGAAAATTACACATTAAGACCGGCTGAGGTAGACTATGTGAGTGCTACTTAGCCGTTTTGAAAATATTGCTTGGTCGTAGAACTATCCTACTGACTGTTAGACGAGAGAGCTTTACTTCATGATAATCATTCGTTAGGTATTAGGTTTTGAGTCCTATACTGTCATGTAAAAGGTCGTTGGATGTTTAATATCTTTCCCCTCCCCCTCGATTTTGGTTTATACCACATCCATCACTATACTAAAGAAAGACCGAAATTCTCATCAGTCACCCGTTTCTGTGCTACCAGTGCCTTAGGTAACTGATCAGTACTTCTCTTTCAGTTTCCCTGACAAGCTTTGGGAAAAGCCCCTTATAAAACCAATAGGACAGTATAAGATCTCCTGATTTTGGAGGTTCTACTCTCCGATTGACTAGTGGATAGCCTCGATTAACTCAAGCATTGATATATTTTATTAATCACTTGTATCTTTGTTTCGTGTAGTACCATATAAAACTCCGATGAAATTTAAACTTTTATACCAAACACTGTCTGTTACTTGTTGCATTATGGAATATAAAACAAATAGTGAAGATTTCATAATTATATTAATGAACATGGTGGAGTACCAAACAAAACCCACTTTGAAGGAAATAATTATAACAGAAGATTAACCTCAGCAGCAGTACTCTGGCAGGGTATTCCAAAAGTACATGATTGCAGTACAAAGTCACAGGATGGCAGGATATACCTGAAGAAGAATCCAGATCCTATGTGTTTGATATATTTGGAAACATAGCCTCGTGATAACGATTTCTAACTTAAAGCAGAAAAAATATCAAAACAATTTAACATTAGCTGTTGAATTTGTAAAAAAAAATCGCACGTTCCATGCTCTTATAAACACTACAAAAACAAAACACTCCACTGCAAGCCATCTGTAGGGTGTTTCGCCTGCAGATAAACTATACTGCCACTTAAATCTCATTTTAAGTTAAACCATATTGTCACTAATTCATAGTTTAGCTTCCACATGTTTTCAAAGCATCTCTGTCGTAAAGCCATTTGCATATTCTAAACTACAAGTGTATCACAGCTTTTGAGCGCAGAGCAAATTAGTAAATGAAATCACTAAACGCGTAAATTTAATATAATTTTGCGTTACGAGAAATATAATAGACAAATATCTTCCCGCTTAAGGAGATGATCACCAAAACGAAAGAAAAAATAAATACATAAATGTAAAAATGTGGGCCACTGTCATCACATTCATCAATTTCTGCGTCTCACATGAGGGTGTCATTGCAAAATTTTTTTTCTTCTAGTAAAAGTTGAAAGAGAAGAGATGACAACTGAATTTCTAAAAATAAATTTTCCTTTGTGTCTAGAGTTTAAACTTAAATTGGAAATAAAAACAAGTGGGCAGGCAGTAGTTATTATCAGTACCTAAGATGTTTCAAAGCTTAAGTACGATCTTCTAAATGCGTTTAATTATCTAAGAGTTAGAAGAGTATGTGTCTGTGTATACATATTGTGTATGCACACTTGCTGACAGTTAACTGATGCAAATTAACTGGATTAGAGCTTGATTTTTTTCTAAATTATTTTTATTGTTTTAGTTTTTCTTGTGCTAAATTACAAAAGCGTGTAGCTGAAATATTATGCAAAATAATATTAAAATGAAAGTTACTCTTAAAGCTTAAGGAAAATTATAAATACTCACAACTACCTTCAAAGACCCAGTCTAATAAGTGAAATTTTGATTAAAGTAAAAAGAAGGAATAAATTAAAAAGAAAGACCAAAACAGACTGTTTCTGAACCTAGTTAGTAAGGAGGTTAAAGATATGCTGAAATGTCGATGTAACTCATGAGGAGAAGAAATATTCGAAAGACTACATCTGATACTCATTGCGGAAGTCGTTATACAGAATGAGTGCAAGAAGACCGACATCAGTATTTTTATTGATGTTTATCTTTAGCTTAGCTAAACCTCTCCTGTAGTTTGCGTTTGGGGGAGTACTTTTCCGTTTATCAGACAGAATTGCTTGGATTGCTGCATGCGTTCGATCAGAAGGTGAAAATTCGAGTGCTTGGATGAAAGTTAGGCATTGCACTTGATAACCAGTCGGTTGTTAATCAAATAGTGTTGAAATGTGTTTTAAATCTGAAGAGATTTCTCGCGGTTAATGAGTTAACGTTGTTGTGGGTTAAAGGACACAGGCACAGCTGGGAATGCAGCAGCAGACCAGCAGATCTGCTGTAAATTTCTAATGACCAGACCCGAGAGAAGGACTGGGAACAAATCTAATGGTTTGATTGGATAAAAATATTTTTTATTTTCTTATTCAAAAAATATATATTTTATTTTTTTGCCATAAAATGTTTATAGAATTTATTAAACGAAGCCTTGGCTACATTACCGCCGAACGAAGTTAAGCGCGGTCACCTAGTTTGAATGTGATATTGGACCAAAACTGATGACATTTGTTAAAGGGCCCACTGATTTTTCAAATCTTTCGAGTTCCATAAATAAAAATTGGTCACCAATTTCGCCATACTGATTAAAGGGTTTCACTACCCTTTGATAGTAGAATCATTCAGAGTTATTTTAAAATTTACAAAAAATGTCAACACAGCTAGAGACATGTGTCAAAAAAAAAAAAAAAAAAAAAAAAAAACGTGAAAAAATGTGGAATTTGTTAGTAATTTTCTAGACTCTACATGTGTTATTTGTTAGTTTATTTTGTTACAGTTGAAAAATTACCGCAAGATTGTAAAAAATATATTAAATGCAGCATACTTTAGGGCTTAAATAAAGATCAGCAAATCAAAAGCTAATTTAGCTTATATCCAAACCTTTCCACAAAATTGGTCCAACGAAGTGTAAGTAAGTGTAAGTTTGACTGTGATCTTCATGGGAAAAACATGAGAGAAAAGAAGGTAAGAATAGAAAAGAAAAAAAGGAAAAATGGAAGGAGAATAAAAGAAGCAATAAAAAAGATCATAAAGAGAATAAATAAGGGGAAAAAAGTAATAACAGTAGAGACGGGAAGAAAAGAGAAGAAAAAGTATAAGAAAAAAGAAAAAAAGAAAAGATAAAGTAAGAGAAGAGAATAGAAAAGCCAAGATAAAAAACAAAGAAAAGAAACAAAACAGACACATGTACCTAATGTGATTTCATACATTTACAAACTTGTTTTTTTTTCAAATGTATTCTCTATAGCAACTTCAATGATCCGTCAACCGTTAAGTTGCTTCGACACTTGGCCATGCCACAACAAGCAACATAAATTATGTATGTGTCACTTATTTATTAGCTTGAAAACATACATGTTGGTTTTTGTTAATTTATTTTATAAATAAAAAATTTACAAACACTTCTCTATTAAGCATGTGCTAAAACTAAAAAGGCAAAACATATACCCCTACTTATGTATGTATAAATAGTAATAGAAAAAGATTTGTGAAAGCAATACTTGAAAATGCACAATTATGGAAATAATTAATAAGCTGGTGTTTAAATAACAAATTTAGTGACGCTTTCGATTTACCCGTTCAAACTCTTGTCCCTGCCATTACCACCACCCAGGACACTTTGCACAACAGATCTTATAAAGTTAAGCTGCACATTTTATGCCTGGCAGCGGCAAGAAGTGCAATGAATTCATATGCAGTTTCAGTTACAACCACCCTTGCCTAACCCCTTTACCATTCAGTATAGAAAATTATATTTATTTCTGTAATACAGCAAATCAAACGATGCGCAATGATTTTCTTTTGCAACAACAAAAAATAATGGCATTTGAAAAAATATAAAACATTTTTCCTAAAAAATAAATGCGCATATAAGAATATTTCTTTTTTTTTTTGTTTGTTTTTGAACTCGAGCTGCTTGTGCTGTTAGAAAAAATCCATCATCCGTTTTGTTGCACATTTAATAATGCGCAAGTATTTGTCACCATCAGAACCAGCCCTTACATCTCACTGCATATAAACTTTTACCAATTCTCCTTCTTGTTTATTAAAGCAGGTCCTATTTCTTGCCATCTATAGCATTTTTACTCAGTCATAGAAGTTTTTTTTTTACAAAAATCAGGTACACATGTATAAACTGCATGTGTGTGCATGTGCATGTGCATGTGTGTGAGTTTGTGATTTACTTTGTGTCATTCATAAACAGGTCGGTATGTATTGCACATCTTACGTTACGTTGAATTTAAATAAAACATTTTCGTTTTTTATCCTTTTTATTGCACTTCTTCTTGTTGCCAGTTTGTGATATCTTTCTAATGTCGCTTGCACTTACTTTGTTATTTTCAGTAACAATATTTCTTAGCGTAAATGATCGTGGTGGCATGTGTGTGTGTGGTTTTTTGTTTGTGGTTTGTTGTAAAATGAAGAAATATTTATAAAAATTTAAGATACTTTACTTATTTTCAATTTTACCTCCCAAAAGTATGCAAAGATTATTTACACATATGGTTTGATTTGCTGATAATATAAAAGGAAGGGTCCATAATGTTGTTTAGATTTTCGTATATTTTACGTCATTTTTCGTATTACTTATAACATTGTAATGAAAATTTGTCTTACTAAGTAATTGTAAGGAAATTATCAGATGTCCAGACTTGGTGGTATATATTTCGGTACCCCTTTACGTTCCAGGTCAAGAGGTCAATTTTTTAAAAAATTAAAAAAGTAATAGTCACTTATTTTCTTTGCCGATTAGCTCGAAGCTGCAAAGACGCTCGAGTGCTGGCAAAAAAATATATTATAATTTTCAGAAATTAAGGTCAGAGGCTGCAGTCAAAAAGCCATTCAAATCTAGGGGGATTAATAACCCAATGCGAGGGAGCGAATTTTTTTCTTTTTAGGAAAGCAATACATAGAGAGATAGCCGAGAGACACACAGGGTGACCACTGGGAACCAGAAGTAGTCCATAGGCACTTTGGGGGTCTATATTATCCACCAATGGATTACAAGAAAGTCTTTTACAAACAAAATTCTGTAAAATTTTTACACAAAACTTTCGATTAGATTTTTACAAAAAATACACTATGCTAGTCGCAAATTTTAACAAGCTGGGCACCTTGCTAATAAAGCTAATTCGAGTACGCAGAATTCAATGTCATTAGCCGTTTTTAAAAGTTGGCGCTCTTATTCGCGATATTCGCGATCTAATCTCTAGTACGCTAAAGTACTATAAAACCGATATTTTTATACTGTTTTGACCATAGTGGTGATCAGTACAACAAACATGACTGGCCTCAACGTGAAAAAGTTAAATTGCGAAGAAAACATTGTTGAAAATCCACTTGTATCAATTGATAAAGTTTTGTTACCGCCGCTACATATAAAACTAGGCATTGTAAAAAACTTTTCTAAAGTACTTAATAAGGATGGAAATTCGTTTAACGAATTATGTCGTATTTTTCTAAGATTAAGTAGTAGTATGAAAATAAAAGAAGGTTTGTATTAATTTATCTTATACTAAAATGTTGAAAATCTGAATTCATATTTCGTTTTTTACAGGAATACTTACTGGGCTCAGCTTGTTAAAAAAATAAGTATCAAATTCGAGCACAGTGATATTGGGAAAAAATTTCGATCAATTTTCGATAAAAATTTATAAAAAAAAAATTATAAAAACTTTTCGATAAAATTTTTACAAAAAATTTTTAATAAAATTAAATGTTCCCAATTTTTTTTTTTACTATTATCACCTAATTTGTAATTTAATTAATTATTTCTTAGAGAGAATAAAAACGAACTTAAGCTTGATTATAGATTTCATTGTAAGTAATACATAAACAGTTCGATAATAATTAAAATTTTCAAAAATAAAATTTATAAATAAAATTTTCGAAAAAATTTCAATAAAATATAACAAAACATTTGCGATACAATTTTTACCAAAAATTATTGATAAGATTTTTACAAACAGTTTTCGGTAAAATTTTGGAAAAAATTTTCAATAAATTTTCGATAAAAATTTATAAAAAAAATTATGAAAACTTTTCGATAAAATTTTATAAACAATTTTCTATAAAAGTTTGACAATAAGTTTCGATAAAATTTTTACAAAAAAAAAAAAAAAATACATAATGTTTAAAAAACACAGCTTTCTTAATAGTGTTCAGTTATCTGACCTGTGTCTGGAACAGAAATAGGCAAAGATCAAAAAGACTTCTGTAGGCCAACAACAAATACTAAATATACAATTTTATTAAAAAGTAAAGGGGTTCCCCATTTATGATTTTAATTATTCCTAGAGGTTGCTTGAAATAATTTAACATTAGTATAGGATCCTGTTAAAAATTTGTCAAAATCTTTTTCGTTTAATTAAATCTTTCGTTTAATTATATGAAATGTTGGGTTTGTTAGTTATGAAAATTTTTTGTTATATTTATTGCATTTAAAATATAAAAAAAATATTAGGATTATCTTATCTTTATTGCTTTTTTGAAGGCATACTTTTGGGCTTTTAAGCCAAATAATGAAAACGACTGCTATTTTGAATATCGCTTATCAACATCACATCATTAACTACATAATAATGGTCAGCATTATTATTATTAATGATGCAAATTAGGGAGCGGAATTTTAATTATTTAATTTAACAGAAAAAATAATATAAGAAAAATCATAGTTTTTATTACAACTTAAAGGATTTCGAATACACAAACCAACTTCAGCTTAAGCATTAACTAAAGATAACTCATCATAATGTAAATTAACACGCAATATAATTTTGAAAAGACACCTTAAGCTAAATTAATGAAATAGAAGTTTCAAAAATGACAACAGTAATAACAATAATTATGAATTTTATCCGATTAAAAACGCATACTAGTAGCATGTCCTTATCCTTTATATTCATATCATTTTTTTACATTTTGTTTTTCAAGTTTCTAAGCTAAATGATTGCTAAAAATGGTCAGCATTTCCTTGGTAATTGTTTTGAGCTGCGTACCGGTATTTAATGGAAAATTATTTTCATTTTAATTTTAGTCTGTGAACATAAGATGCGTGAATGATGGCAATTAATTTTTACCTAATTTGTATTTATATGCATTTCTGACACATGCTAGTTTATATGCGTATAACAACAGTCAAATAAAGTGAAAAACAGAGTTCCCTGGTACATTGTGCTTTACTTTTTAAAATAACACTGAAATAATTTTTGAAGTAAAAACTTCTTTAGGCACGTTGAGCACCTTTTGGTTTAAGAAAAATTATTGAATACAACAACCGCAACCGTCGTCACCATTATCACAACCGTAACCGCATCACCTAACATTGTTTCTATACATTGGTGTGCACGCTTTGGTTGAAAACAAATTATTGAACTCGCATGATCGTCACCTAACATTGTTTCTATACATTGTCTGCTCGTTTTGGTTGAAGAAAAATTATTGAACTCGCATCGTCTTCACCTAACATTGTTTCTATACATTGGGAAAAGGTAATCACAAGTTACTTAGTTTTCACTTATATTAGCAGTTCCGACGACTAACCTGGACTTGACCTTTTTTTTTCAAAAAATATATCTCTCTTTTTTAATCTGGTAACTGTGAATTTATATTATTTTAAACATATTAAAAATAGTATGATTTTAGGAGTTATTAAAATGTATATAAAAAAGGTCTTCTTGTATCGGGACACCCACTCTACTTTTAAACTTAATTATATTTTTGTTATCTATTGTTTACCAAATATAAGCCTTTTACCGTTAAAGGGAACAAGTCGCGAAACAGACGGACAGCTATTAGAGCGATATTACTAGGCTTCGATTTTTCCTTCAGGAACTTTACCCTAAAATCGTACATTTTCAATAACGATGGGCTATACCTAAAAATTTTTTTCTACTGAAATTTGTAGCACAAAATTCTTTAAAAAAAAAATATCTCAAGCTTGTTTTTCAAGTTCTACCTGTACTTCAGTTACCTCTACTTATTACTGTTTACCACCCTTTGAGTTTTAAAGTTTGATGGCCATTTAGTCATTGTCACTATTTTGTGGTCTATTCCATACAACAATTTACACTCCACCACTTCTGCCATGGTGTCCGTATTATTGTTTGATGCGTGTCATAATGCTCAATTATATTATTATGACACTGGTAATTAAATTTTAGGCGTCATCAGTTGAAATGAACTTCATTTAACATACATTTTTATACACTCACACCGAATAGTTTAAGAAACGAATGGTGGTCGGTCGGTTGGTTGGTTAGTTAGTTTGGCAAACCGACGGACGAGACTAATAAAACTGACTTTGAAATAAATGTTTTAAAGTAAAATTATTAAGCGGATTAATTGAGGTGTTCTAAGAGTGAGCGCGTCTATATTTGTAATGAAGTGGGTGTGTGTACAAGCTGTATTTAAAGGGGCGTTAACAATATCTTATAGATGATTTTGAATAATTTTTGATAAATTTTTATTTACTGTTAATAAATTTTATTAGTAAAAATTATAAAAAAAATAATAACGAGAGTTGTTGGCTGTATGACATAAGTGAAATTGTGACATAATTTATTACATTGGACAAGTAATAAAATAAAGTCTATAGAATTCGCAGTGGGAGTCTTTATTTAAGTAAACTTAAATTAGTTCGTTTATCTAAAATCAAAAACAATCTAAAACTTTTTTTAATTTCTATTTTTTGTGTACTCAGCAGCTTATGAAGTTTTGTTGGCAACAGTTTCTACGGTTTTTTTTTTATCTATCCACACTTATATTCATGAAAAAGGGATTTATGGTCCTTTACTCCTGAAATAGTTGTACGAACCTAAAGCTTCTGTAATATCTTGCCATTTTTTTAGCACTATTCTTTCAGCATTGTAACATTATATGTTACTTTTTTATAAAATATAGATATGAACCTGACCATCTATAACTGTTTTAAAGTGTGTATGTTTCGTGCAACTAATGACGTTTATGTTGGCTATAGGTTATATGAGCCGATAATGTCAAAATACTTTTTTAAGTTTTTTTCTTTTTGGTTGGCTGGTAATGTATTTAAAATTTTAATCTCTTATGTTTTAAGCAGCTTACGTAGTTTTTATTTACACTTGGTCCTTCGAGCCAATAATATTTAAATGCTTTTCGAAGTTCCGTATTTTTAGTAGGCGAACTACATAAGAACTATCCGATTTTATGTAATCTTTCTGAAGATACATTTGAACATGCATTGAACGCATTTTTTTAACTATTCACACTTATATTCATAAAAAGTAATTTATGGTCCTTTATTCCTGAAATGGTTGTGCGAACTTAAAGGTTCTATAATATATTGTCGTTTTTCTTTGCTTAGAATTATTCTATAAAATGTAGTTTCGAACTTTTACTATTTTTATATATCACTCTGATTCCTCGTCAAACTTTATTGTCTTCCTGTAATTATTGCCTGTAATTTGTTTAAAAACTTTATTTTAATACATAAATTATTCTATTATTACACAAATAATGGTTTAATTTTAATTAGAAGTACACTTTTGAAAAGCAAGAAAGAAAAAAGTAAAAGTAATAAATAAATCGGATTTCATTTTACAATACAATACACACCTACATTAGAGAGATAGAGTTATATAATAATAAATAAATGTATCAGGACATCCTGTTTTAAGTGTCTACAAACAAGAACAAAACAATTTTCTAACCAATATATTACTTATATTTCGAAGTAGAAAATTTATTTTCCAATCCTTTCCGTACACAAATTCTCATAATTTCCAAATATTTCGAAATGTGACAAAGTACACAAGCACAAACTCTTAAACACACACACACACACTTGCAAGGTGCATATATATAAATTCATATATATTTAACGTATTCGTTTATTAGTAAAGCAAAAATCCTAAGACACTTTTGTATGTTTGTATAGAAATATTTGTAAATGGTCAATATTGTATATTAGAAGAGATAAACTTTTAGATTCCTTTATTACAAATACATACACTCATACACTCATACACGCCTATGTCCATAGATATATTTATATGTAAAGAGCATTTAAATCCTTTCATATCTGTATGCGACAGTGTGTGTGTGTGTGTTTAAAATTTATTTATGCCAAAGAAAATTTGAATTCATATTTGAAATATTGTAATTTGTAGTCCTTGCTCTTTTCACCCATTAATATATCAAAATCAATTCATATTAGCCCATATTTCCGTTAGTACAACTTGCAACTTATACTACAGCAGTCATAATATGCTTATAATTCTTGCTGTTGTTGTTGTTTGTTTTGTCTATGCTTCAAAGGATTCATAATCATTCTAAAGATTTATGATCTAATATCTTATAACCTTTTAACGTTACCAAACTTTCTCCGGCACTCCTTCTTCGTACACTGCTCTATCGCTACTTAACTTGAGACTGACTACCAGTAAGTTCTTGTTTTCAAAATGTCATCGTCTCAATCTGATTGATTTAGAATTCAATTGAAAATTGCATGAAATATGTTGTTGATGTTTGTTTTTGAATTGTATTGCTATAACAAGATATTGTAATATTGTTTGTAGGCCCTCAGCAGTCGTAAAGTAGGCTGTAGATGCCTGTGTGTGCCTGTGTGTGCCTGTGTGTTGCTGCAACTAAGCTGTTTGCAGAGTTAACATTTGAGTCGGCAGACATCCTTTTGCGAAATTTGCATTTTCAAGTTTGTAAATGTCTTTTTGTATATTGCAGTCGGACGTATGTATAAGTTGCAGTTAACAGTAAGAAAACAAGGATGGAGCTTTAAGGAGTCAAAAGGGGGCACTCCTTTAAAATTGTATTATTGCAGGTCGAGTAATTCTTTTGAATAGGAATGAATTTTTGAAAATGCAAAATGTCCCTGAAATATAATTAAAAGGCTCCGAAGAAGGGTCTTACAAAACGTAATTAATGCCTAATATCTGAAAGAGTGCTATATACGGAAATGTCGAATCTTATGTACCCTTTACGACACTTAGTAATGTTAAATATTACCTTACTCTGTTATGTTTCAAATTTTCACAATAAATATATTATTGTGACATTATTACGAATATAATATTAAGATATAGATATAGAAATTATTATTTATTTCTTATAACGCATAATTATTTTTTTAAATTTATCATTATATAGTAATCCAAACAAATTACTATTGGAAAGCATATCCATATAGCATATAGCTATTTCACTGGTGCTTACCCAGATCGTCCGTGGACTTTTTTAAATTTTCTGAATAAAAACCCAGATTCTTTTGCTCAAAACTTAATAAACCAAATGAGAAGTTTATTAAATCTAGAAATCAAGAAAAAATCCAAAATTTCTAAACAAAAAACATGGTAACCATTTTTAATTTAAAAAAATTAAAAACTTTACTTTTCTTTTTCTTTCTATATACAAATTTTTTTTTGTAAAAATTTAATACAAAATTGTTTATAAAAATTTTATACAAAATTGTTTATAAAAATGTTATACAAAATTTTTTTTCTAAAAATTTTATAGAATTTTTTTTTCTAAAAATTTTATAGAAAATTATTTTTCTAAAAATTTTATACAAATTTTTTTTTCTAAAAATTTTATAGAATTTTTTTTTTAAATTTTATAGAATTTTTTTTTAAATTTCATAGAAAATTTTTTTCTAAAAATTTAATAGAACTTTTTTTTTCTAAAAATTTTATAGAAAATATTTTTTCTAAAAGTTTTTAGAAAATTTTTTTTCTAAAAATTTTATAGAAAATTTTTTTTATAATAATTTTATAGAAAATATTTTTTATAAAAATTTTATAGAAAATATTTTTTATAAAAATTTTATAGAAAATATTTTTTATAAAAATTTTATAGAAAATATTTTTTATAAAAATTTTATAGAAAATATTTTTTATAAAAATTTTATAGAAAACATTTTTGATAAAAATTTTATAGAAAATTTTTTATAAAAATATTATAGAACATTTTTTATAAAAATATTATAGAAAATTTTTTATAAAAATATTATAGAAAATTTTTATAAAAATATTATAGAAAATTTTTATAAAAATATTATAGAAAATTTTTTATAAAAATATTATAGAAAATTTTGTTGAAAATTTTTTGTATTCTGAGTCTACATATTTTTGAATGTTTCAGAGCAAAATTAAAAAATTGTAGGTCACTTCTTAAATGTAAATTATTTGGTTATTCTGAATAGGCATTTGTTAAACAGAAAGTCATAGAGATATGGTTATTCGTTTTTGCAACTTCTTCTAAAACTTCATACATTTTTATTCATTAAAGCGCGATGGCCACCCATCAAACTACTTCGTCAAATTTGTGTATGTGTTGGTAATATTGTATTTTGCTTAGCACAGCCACACTTCAAACTCATTCCATCAAACTTCATTTTAAAGGTGATTTGCAAAGCGAAACACGTACCATTTTTAAACGCAAAATCTTTTAAAATTGTTGTTAAATTTTTTTTTTTTTTTTGGTTAAAAATGAGCAAAATAGATGATTTTTCAGTTCTATTACTGTATTCTTCACTCTTCACTTGCCATAAAGCAGGAAAATCGATATAAACTTCAACTCTAAAATAAAATTTTTCTCCTCTATTTTGATTATACCGCGTCGAAAAAAGTAGTGGATGTTGTCGCTTTGAAAATTATGTAAAAATAAAATTTGAAGTAATTACGCGCACACACATCAAACTGGCTTCAAATTTCTGTGGCGACGGTAGTGAAAATCAAAAGTATTTAGATTTTCTTCAAACTCACACCGAACTATACGTGTGAGTATTTTTTTACTAACACAATCACAAAAGAGCGAGTTTGAAGCAGCAGTTTGATGTGTGGCCATGCTTAATAGCTTTAATGCGAGTTAGAAAATCATTGAACTTAGAGTTATTGTTGGCTATTTTTCTATGAGCAACTTCGTCAATCCTTTCTTCCAATTCCGGTAAATGCCCTCTAATTTATGATCAGATATATCTTCCATTGAATGCTGTAAAAGTATGACCGTAAATTTAGGTAATTCTTGTTTGACTATATTCGTCAAACGCTCTGTCATTTTCTTGAAAGTCTCGTCCAATTTCATATTGCACAATTCAGCTATTAATGCCTTCAATTTTTCGTTACTTTCAATTGAATTTATGTGGTTGACAAAATCATCAAACTCTGCCTTAACGTCAGCTAATTCTTGATTGATTAAAGTCCACAATAGGTTTTTAAATTTCTTGGAAGTCCGATCAAATTCCAGATTAGACAATTTATCTAAGAAATATTTCAAGTTCTTATAGGCTTCAGTTAAATTTGAAGTGTTTTCAGAAGTATCAATCTCAGCCTTAACATCGGCTAAATTGTATTTTTTTAATTTTAGCAAATGGCTTCTGAATTTCTTGTAAGTTTCATCTAATTTTATATTTAACAATTCCGCCAGTAAATCTTTCAATTTCTTATTGCTTTCCATAGAGTTGATGGAGGTTACAAACTCATCAAACTTAACCTTTATAGCGGTTAATTTGTAGTTAAATAAATTAATCAATCGCTCCATCAGTTTGTTGTAAGTCTCGACTATTTTCTGATCGGACAATTTCGATATTGAATTTTTCAAGGTTTCGTGCGATTCAATTGAATTTACCATAAGATTATCAAACTTAGGCCTAGCATTGGCGAGTTCTTCTTTGACTATATCTGTCAGCCGCTCTGCCATGTTTTTGTGTGCTGCATCTAATGTCGGATTAGATAATTCCGAGAGTGAGATATTTAGTTTCCCATTGGTATCAAATGATTTAAGGTGCTTTAGCAAATCGTCAGCATTAACCCTAGCATTGGCAGCTTTTATCTTTAGTAAATTCTTCAATAACTCTGTTAAATGATTGTACTCGCCTGGTTTAAGGCCGGATACCACATAATCATTGTTAGTCTTTTCGTGTTTCACTTTATTATTGCCGCTAACATAAACAGAAATCTTAAAAAAAGAAACATATTTTTATAAACTTTTGCATATTTCCCTGATTATTTACTTACTGCAGCTTGGGTTAGCACCAGAAACACAAATATTGAAAGGCTTATTTTTTTTGAAAAATACATTATTCTTGCTTTTTATTTTCCTTTTTTTAAATTTGTTGGAAGACTCTTTGTAGTTTAAGTATTTGTAAAAAACTAATTTCAAATGCGAGTTACACAACCTTTAAAAATAGAAATCTAAGAAAAATTTAATCATTTTATCATAACTATACCATTGAAATACGTCAGCGTAAGTAAATAAAAATATTTACATTTTCTGAAAATATTCTTATCTTTCATTTTATTTGTATTTCCACATGCGAATAAACAAAAATCAACCTTCGGTTAGCAAATGAAAGCTACATTTTGTTTATTTGTTTTCTCCCAATATTCAACAATAATACCAAATTAATACCAGATTAGTTGTTTTGCCTTAATATTTTTTAAGGCAGTAAAATTTAAAATTATTTTATGTCTTTCAAGTTCTAATACTTAGAAACTTGACTGTATTTTTTATAACTTTTTTTTAATAATTATTTTACAAAAATTAGGTACACGACTGGTTGTTTCAGTTTAAGTTCAACAATTAAATTTATTAAAAAAAAAAAGGTTTCTTAAAGCTAAATTAAGTATAACAGTTTCTTAGTAAATTTCCCCAGCAACCTGACAGATAGATTTTTTATTCAGTCTTGAATTTAATTTTTTTTTAAATTTACAAACTAAAAATCAAAAACAGACTTACATTAGTAGTCACAGCGATTAATTAACTTAATTTTTTAATTTAAACATTTTAAGGTCATACTTATTTTTGGTCAACTACAGCTTAAAGCCTTCTTTGCATGGATTCTACTAACTTTCGTGTTGTATGGGGAGTTATTTCTGCCCATTCCCCCTTAGGTGCTGCTATAAGGGCTTTCCTGTTCGAGATCTGGTGTTGGCGGACGTTTTGATCTAAAATTGCTAATACATTTTATATTAGGTATATATTGCCGTCGGTTGCATCAAGTGGGGACAGTTCTAAATAAGCCATGATTGCAAAATACCTGATTTATTTTTCCGGTCGTTGTCTTGATAGAACCGTAACTCCTCCCTTATAAACAGTTTTTCGGCACTTTGCCATAAATTGGAATTTAGGATGACGAGTTATATATTTTTGTTCATTGTACTCTGAATAATGAAAGTTCCCTACCCCACCTGATGGCAGACTGCCAGTTTTAAGTGATTACTTTGAATAATTGATTTGCGCCATTCGTAGTTTTGGTCACTCGAGCCGTAGATATTAAATTTACACTCAACATCAAAAATAACATACTCCCAAAAGCTAGAGTCTTTTTTAATATTTTCCTTAGCGAATGTTATGCACGTTGATTGATTTTTCTTATCAATAAAGGGTGTTTCCACGATAATATACCATTAAAACTATGGTTTCGAAGTACACAGTGACTAGTTTCTGCACTAAATGTTTTGTTGAGCTCATTTTTAGCTTGCAGCTAGTTTTGCAGCTGACATCTGTGGGTTTTCCCTTATTTGCCTGCAAGTTTCATTAAAAATTGTATTGTGATCTTTCCTGCCCTTATCATCCATGCTATTCTAACGAACGAATGCTTTTCTCTGTCGAATTACTAAGGCAAAGCATTTCAGTAATTTTCGCGAATGGTTGTTTTTAAAATGGGTAATAACCGATTCCCTCTGTTCTATGGTAGTTCGTCGTCCAATTGTCAAAAAATGAGCCTCTGATTCACATAACTGTCGAAATTCTAAAAGCTCATTTAAATAATTGAAAATATAACTACATAACTACCGCTACTCGAGAAGTGATGGCAACTTAACAGATATTAAAAGTGGCTGGTTGAAATAAGCTTTGACTACTAATGTACCTGTGATTTTGATCTTTAGTATGTAAGTTTTTAAAAATGTAAAAATTATTTTTATTATATTTAGAAAGTATTCTATAAACCCTCATTTATTTTTTTGCAATATCTTGTTTCATTTCGAAATTATATAGAAATTTTATTTTCTAAAAAAGGACGGTTGAAATAAGCTGTGATCCACTGTATGTGGTGCCGTGATGTTACGAAAAACATAAGAGGGTTTTAACTATGAAACTCTGCGTACTGGGCAAGACTTTTTGTGTAAAACCTTTTTTTATAAGGATTTCGCATAATATAAATTTATTTTTCTAGTTAGTATCTGGCGTGACGTTACTGATGTTACGTTACTTATTTTTGATATTTTTTGATTAAGAAATAATAAAAATATATACATACATACATATTGTAAATATAAGAAAATTATACAAACATATTTGTTATACTGGATACTTAACTCTTATTAGTCGAAATATTTATTGTTAAAATAATTTGTAAAAAATATTTGTAAAACATATTATTGTTAAATTTTAAACCTTACTTCAAAATTTTTTATATTTATTATTTTTGAAAATTATATTTAGAATCTTATATAATACAAGCTGTGCCCTCCAATATTTTGTTCTTACAATATTTTGTTCGATTTTGCTTCGAAAGCAATCCACACTAAAGACCCTAACTTTTTAGTGCTTTTTTATGTATTTACTTTATGTAAAGGTTCTCATCCCTACTAAAATATGCCGCTTTCAAAAATAAAAGGCGCCTTAAAGTATGCATTTCAATAAAATTGCGTACTTTCACTGCTTTTTCTCCACTTTCTCTTGGAAATAAAATATATTGGAACCACAATACTAAGGTACATCCTATATTGGAACCACAATACTAAGGTACCTCCTGACAAAATTTTGGTAAAATCCATCCAGTAGTTTTTACATGATGCGAACGCAGACAGACAAATAGAAAGACAGATAGGAAATAAGTTACTGTTTTATTGTACACGAAATAGTTATTTCCAAAAAATATAATAATCGGAATGTTATATTATGGGGAAAGCAATAGCTGTATGAATATACAGCTATTGCGCTAGTGCTCAACTATGCCGAAGAATTTCCAAATTTTCTGAAACAATTCAGATTATTAAACTTAAAACTTAATAAACTAAATGAAATCGAAACTTTTAAAGAAAACCCGGCTATTATCAAGCCAATGCGAATCTGATTTAATTTATGTAATTCGGCTTTGAGTAATTTTTTCTTTCAATCAATCGTAGATTTAAAACAAACATACCACCATGCAAGGAAATTACCCACAATATGGCGTAACTTAACACACTTTTGAAAATTAATATAAAATTAACTATTCGTTTAATAACCGAGCTTTTTTATTCCAATTGGTTTATTTTATTATCTGAAATGTCATGCATGTGCTATCTTCAGGCGTGACGTTATCTTAGAACACCATTAAAAGGAAATACAAATTTTACTGCTAATTGATATTTGGTTGATCGTTTCACAATTACTCTTAGGCCTATTATTACAACTTGCCTTTAGCTAAAGTTAGGATTTTGTTGGAGCGATAAATAGTTTTTCGTCTATCAGGCCTGGATATTCGAGTGATCAAAAAAAGTGACTCTACTTTAGGTTAATTCAATGAATGCAAAATAAAAAATTATAAAAATTAATTGAAAAATATGGAATGACTAAACATTAGTATTAACTAAAAACGAATGTTGGAAGAAAATAAATAAACAAAAATTAACTTTCATGGCTAACCGAAGGTTGGCTGAAGCAACAACAAATATAAGGGGGCAAATATTAAAGTAAAAATATTAAATATGATCGAAGCTTTAGGTAGTGATAGACTTCGTTCTTACCAACTGACGATAGATGCTTGAATGCGATTTTTCTCGTATTTCTTAGTTAAGTTGGTTAAATAGATGATGCTTACAAATTAACATTACCCATTCTTTCTTAGAGAGAATAAAACGAACTTAAGCTTGACTATAAATTTTTTTTAAAAATTTTTAGTCAGTTTTTGGTAAAATTTTATAGTAAATGCAAAAATATGGAAATGCAAAAATTTTATCGACAATTTTTTGTAAAAAGTTTATCGACAATTGTTTATAAAAATTTTATCAAAAATATTTTGTAAAAATTTTATCGAAAATATTTTGTAAAAATTTTGACAAAAATTTTTTGTAAAAGTTTTATAAAAAAAAATTATTAAAGTTTATAAAAAATCTTTTATAAAATTTTACAAAAAATTTTCTATAGAAAATTTTTTATTAATTTTATAGAAAATTTTATAGAAATTCAAAAAAAAAAATTTATAGAAATTTAAAAAAATGTTATAGAAAATTTTATAGAACATTTTTTGTGGGTCTATCGGCTACCTCTATGTGTATTCATTACTATATAGGCCTTTAATACAAATCAGAGCAGAAAAACCATACCAGCCTAAACCCAACCAAACAAACATTCATGATATCTTTAGTTTCTGAACGGTTAGTTCAATTACAAGGGGATCCATTTAGCAAATGGTGTGCTTTTATATTCCCCCTACTAAAAACACGACTTACGTTGAAATTTCACATGGTAGAGATATAGTCGAGCTAATTCTTTGAGTATAGACCTTACAGTATTTAAAAGGGGGTGCATTGATGTCCTCAGGATTTCGTGGATGCTTTTTAGGTCACCCAAGGTGCATAAAAAATTCAAACCGAGCCCAATTTTATCCGATTTATAATAGGCTATAGCTCTAATCGATCTCTTTAATAGTTTGAGAACTATTTGACTTTTAAATTTCATTTTTTTATATTTTTATCATCATTAAAGTACTTCTCGATACCACGTTCTATATTTGCAGTATAATAATATTATACTATTATATATAATATTAGAACCGAATATCAAGATATATTGTAGCTACTAATAACTAGGGTCTGCCACTTAATACCTGAGAGTAAAGAACAATAAAAAAGTACATTTAATTGAATGAAATGTGTGAAGTTTATTGATTTAAAAGAAAACCATGCCGAAAAATAAAGAGTTTAGGTAGGTAAGTCCACGTATGGAACCTAAGATAGAAACTATTAATTTTATCCCTTGTCTCCTTGACAACAGCAATCCAGAAGCTCTCTTCTCTAAAAGTTTTCACCCTTTAACTTCGGTGGGCTTCTCTTCTTTTTCAGAAGGTTCTAAAAGGTAAGCAAAGATTCGGTGTGAGAAGAATTTGAGAATAAGTTCAAAATTAAGAACTAAAGAAAGTGTTACGACATTAAACGGAAAACTTAAAAAAATTGACTTACGATTGTGTTATTCCATGTCTCTTCGACTATTGTATCTCAAGAAGTTTCTTCTCGGAAAGTTTTTACTGGCAATTTTGGAGATCTTCTCTCCTTCTTCGTGAACACAGGTTGTTCAAAATGTAAAAAACAGTCGGTGACGGAAGCTCTTATATGACTGTGTAATTTTTAAGCAGTATTATATCTTGTCAAAAGTGCGCCTATTAGCCTCAGGTATCTGAGAATATATGAGGAATATTTGGCAGAAAAATAGCAGTTAGGTCTCTACAGGTGTGTAAGTTTTAATATATCCGTTAGTTTGGAAATGCAAGAAGGCGAAACAATGAGCATTTACTTCACTTTAGGATCAGGATATTGGACGTTTTTGTAAAGGCTGATTAAATGAACCAACGCTTTATGATGAAAAACATCAATAACTAATACGACATTTTACCTCGGCTACGTATTAGTAATGGTCTTTACGATGTGGTTCATGCTAAATGGACTAAAGGTTAGCCCTGCTTGACCGCAAGGCCAATTTGGTTACATCTGGCAACTACGTCAGTTTGGGGTACGGTCACCAGGGCAGAAACTGTCAAGATTGGTAGGATTAAGAAACAGTCACACATTTTTTCTGCACAAAACAATATTTTCACCAATTAAAGATTTTAATTGATTTCAGATTAAAATTTAATTAAATAATTAATTGATTCAATTATTTGTGTAATTAAGAAATTTTTTTGTTCTGTTTTAAACAAATGTATATTTGAATCAATTTAAAAATTAATTGAACTAATTAAAACCTTTAATTGGTGTCACTATTTTGCTCTGGAGTACCAAAGACTCAAACTTTTGCAGTACAACTAATTCCATCCTGCCGCTGTACTTTTACTTTTCCTCTCTTTCTGATAAACTTGTGTCTATTTCTATGTTGTTTGTTTATCTTGAAGGTAATACAAAAGGCTCACCCGTAGCGGATGCTAATACGAAATCTAAAAAGTGATTTTTTTCTTAAAAATATTATTTCCCTTGCAAACCTCCGTTCTAATTTGCAAACTTCAGTTAAGCCAATATCTTTTGCACCACGACTTATTGGTACTTAATTGATTTATGACACTTTGAGAAACAATTTTGAAAATCACAGATTACCAGCTTATGCATAATTTTCCATATGTGATGCAATCGTATTTGAGAGAATTATTAAGTACATGTAAGAACATTGTAATTCCCTCTCCCTCTCCCACTCCACCTCTCTCTCATGTTAAGCAACCCTTTTGTAAAATTGCTACCAAAACAACTAAGTCAGTTTTCTACAGTTAATCTTAAGCATTGATACAAACACATGTGTAAACACCAGCCGTGTTATGTGTTGTAAGTTGTGCTGCCAGGATAAAAGATTTATGTTTAACTTGTTATTGCATTGTTTCACTTGCTTGCAATTGCATTGCAATATAAACGATAGACAATATACAAAGTGAGAGTAAATGTTGCAAATTTCAAATGATTTTTGAATTCGAATTATGTTTTTTGTAATTATTGTTGTTGTTGCCAGGATAACAGTTGAATCTGTAATACTTCATTTGTTTTGAATGCCTGCATTTCCTATAGCTAATACTTGATAGTATTGCATATTTTAAGGGGTTACAATATCAAAGGGATAGAGTGCACATTTTAAGGCAGTGCAGGTGATTTATTGATGGTTAGCAGGGATTATTACAGATTGTCGTTCATGTTCATTGCGATTTAGGGAAGAGAGAGCTAAGAGGAGTTAACATTTGCTAGCTTCTAACAGACGGCCTAAACTCTGTCGATAACAAATTGTTTTGGTAAATTGATTTCTTTATGATTTATGACATTTGTAAGCCACAATGCAAAAATTTCAACAAAACAATTTAATAAATTAATTGTAAACGTGTGATTTATAATTTCTTTGTAATTTTATGGTCAAGTGATTTTCTATTTGATTTTTATATTACTAAACAATTATAATTAAAAGTGCACTTTAGAGTTTATATTTTAGTTTTGTTTTAGCTTTCGCGGAAATTTCATTTCACACCGTAATAATGCAAAAAATTTGGTTTGCCGCCTGTTGGCTTCTGATTTGTTTAGTTTTCGCTGTAAGTTTTTGTTAACACAGAAAATGTTTCTTTATACTTGCTAACATTTAACATGTTTTGCAGTTTTCCAATCCCTTGTTTATGGATCAAACTAATGAGGTAAAATTTTATCGCGTAGGAAATGCTGCTCACCGTGGTGGTGGCCGTGGTGGAGGCCGTGGTCGTGGTGGAGGAGGCTGTGGAAATGGCACTTCTACTACATATTCTACAACAACTGCAGCTGCAACTACAGCTGCAACCACAGCTTAAACTAATTGATAAGTGTTTGAATTGCTTCGATATTATTTTAATAAATAAATTTAGCAAAAAAAGTACTTAAAAACTTAATAAGCGAGAGATTGCTGTACGATATTCAAGAAGATACTTGATAAAAAGGTGCTTTTTCTCTAGCTAGATTACGCAAATCAACACATATAGTGCGCAGGTTACGAACTGACACTAGCTATGCTCACAGAAGTAAGAAAATGAGCACCACTGCTTTAGAGGGAAAACAATTCCAGAAACCTTTTTTAATATCGCCATTTAAATGGGAACCTAAGATTAAGCAACAGTAAGGTTTTTTAATAAGAGCGGGTATTTTAACAAAACAATTTTCCCCTAAGTACGGAACATGCCATCCTTTCAATTACCTCTGTAGCTACGGTCAGTGCCATGGACTTTGAAAGTTAAATTTTCAACGACTCTGTAGTATAGATCTATCTGATTTGCAGCGATTTACTGGGTGATACAGTGCTGCAGTGTTGCCCATAACAAGATAACAAATTTTAAAATATGGTTTGCAGGATCTTGTTCAGATTTGGAGACTATCTAGATTTTCGGATTACTGCGATTTAGGTCCAAATCACAGCCACCCCTTTCTCGTTAAAGGTCCTCGCCTATAACCGTTCACAGAGACGTTGGCTCCCTGTGCGGCAACCGGTCCCCGCAGTAGTCGGTTGGGCACTGATAATACCGCGAAGGTTTTTATCTACCAGTTTCAGACCCCGTGCAAGCCTCAGGGACTGGTGTCCCCATATACTCCGGAGGCGTTAGGGTCAAGGTGTTAGAAATTGCTAAACCCGCGAGGGCTTGGAAGTATATGTCGTCCACATTTTGAATGTTCTATTTTAAGCGAAAATAATGTAGCTATTACCAAACTGTGATAGCCGTTGATTTTGCTAGCCTCACCTACGGCGCACAGTGCTTTGAGTTGACACATACTTTTGAAACGTTGCAGTGCGGCTATATTTAGCCTAAGTGTCTCTATAAGTCTGGAGGTTATGGGTTCGATTCCCACTAAATACTCTGGGTGTTTTCTGCACACAATCAAAAAGCTTCGCAAAGGTAAAAAAACAAAAATTAAAAAAATTTTAGTTTCTGAAAAAGTCGAAAGAAAGACACGCCTACCGCCCACGTTGCAAAAAGCAAATATTTATATATTTGCTATGTTATTGAACAAAAAAATAAATAAATGTAAAAACATGGTAAACCTATGTTTTTACATTTATTAAACTTATCATAATCGCCCTTGAAAAATGGACTCTTAGTCCTGTCAAATGTCCTTTATAGAAAAAATGCCATAAGTCTTACAAAAATTATGTAAATTTCATAAAACTAATATTACAAAAGTATACATGACTGTTTTTGACTAACGATCACGCATACTCACGATGAGAAAAATTTGACTCACGTACGATCACGCGTAATTAATTTAAAAAGAAATTCTTTCAAAATTCATCGCCACCACTTGAAACGCTCTCTTTATAATAAACGACAATTTTTTTTGTATATATTTATAAATGTCTTCCAAATCTATTATTTTTAATCTTAATATTCCCTCCTAAAAACATAAGCGGATCTGTGGTTATTAACAAATGAGTCTTCAAATCCTTTTGCATGTTAGCTGTCGAACAGTGTAACTTTCGTTACAATACAAGATATAGCTATTTTCTGTATTTTTTTTTTTTTTTTTATTATTGAACAAGTACTGTGCGGCGTTTTCAACAAAATTATGCACTAGTCATGCCGCCCACTTTTTGTAACCTCGTTTATGTTGTTACCAAAATGACTGTTCGTTTACAATAATTTTTAGGTGTTTTTTTTTTTTTGTTTTATTTAAGGAGAAGAATTTTATCAACTTTATCCAACGACCACTTTTCACTTAATTTTTTTCTTTTGAATTTATTATAAAATATTTACTATTTTATTATAATGTACATATTCGGAAATTATAAACTAAAAAGCAACCATTAGTTTAAGTGTTACAGGAGTTAGACTATTCAAGTCTTTCAAACTTAATTCTATAGTTTTTAGATTACAAAAAGTAGACTTTTATATATTTAAGAATTCAACTCCTAAATGTAGGCTTTAATTATTTCTCTAAAAATGTTTTCTTTTATTACACTAACAGGCTTAAATTTATTTATTTTCTTCTTATTCAATTAAGTATTATCTGGCTTTTCATTGACAATGTTGTTTATTTTACTTGTGTGTAATTATTTTCATTTATTTACTTATTGACTTTGACTACAAATGTCAAAATAGAAATGAAAACATTTATAAAAATCTATAGGGCCCTGTTGAAGTAGGAAATAAGAAAAAATGTGTTTGAATAACTAACAATTAATTTTGGACCAAGAACAAAGTAAGCAAGAAGAAATAGAAAAAAACCCAACACCCAAAGAGGGTGTCTTAGCATAAAGAAGACAAACAGAAGTTAATTAATCTTTTGGGTTTAATAGAACCAGCAGCCCAGCACCAAAAGCATTTCAATACATTTGCTTGTTGGTAACGCACAAAAATTTCAACATGATAATGAAAAAAAAAGAAAATGTGAAAATAGGAAATTCCTTTGAGTAATTTTCCTTGAATACAAGAGGGTAACCATGAAAAATTTGTAAGTAGTATTCTAAAGCTTTTAGACTCTGTAGCCAAGTCAGTAGATAAATGGCCAATATTTAAAGGTGAATAATTAGTCTTAAAATCTTGCAGCAACAAGGTAATTAACAAGTTACCAGTAACGTCAAACAAGAGTAAATACGGCAATACAGTTAAATAAATATTGTTAAATGTTGTGTATTATTTGTTATTTGTTTCACTTTGAAATGACACTAGTCAATTTATTTGTAACATATTTTTGGTGCTTACATTGGCAGCATAAGTACAGCATGACAACAGAAAGCCTTAAATGTGGGGTATATTTGAAGGCGAAAACCATGTGAAACAAATTTGATATTTTAAGGGTGTAATTTGATAGGTTTGGTAGTTCTTTTTTTAGAAGCTACTGATTTCAACAAACAAAAAAATACAAATACATGTTATTTTTTGCGGAAATTTTTTTATTGCTGGTTTTGTTGGATTTTTTTTCTCTTTTCTTTTTAGAAAAAAAAAAAAAAACACAGGAAGGAAATGTGTTTAAAAGAGAGATTTGTTTGTCTAAGGCAATAAAGCATAAGTGCTGAAAATAACGCTTAAGGAAATTGAGTTAGTAAATTTTTTTTTGTTTTTGTTTTTTTTTTTTTTTTTGCCTAAAATATGTTAGAAATTACACTCGCAGGAATACCAAAAATACACGTATGCTGCCTTATTTAATAGAAATTATGTATTGTTTTTTAGAAGAAAGAGCTTTTGCACTGGTTAATATTAATTAAGTATATTCATTTCGACTTTAGATATGAATACTAATTGTTATTACAGCACAATATTGTTTTTTTTTTTCTTAATAATATGTGGGAAATCAAATTTACGAGTAACGATCAGAATGGTGGCAAAAAATGGCAATGTTGGATGAACAATTTTCAAAGAAAGTCATTATCAATAATGAGGCGCATTCCCCCTCAGTGGATTCGTCAATAAGCAGAATTGCCGCATTTGGGCGAATGATAATCCAAGAGTGATTGTCGAAGAAGCAACGCACCCATAAAGAGTGACTGTTTGGTGCGGTTTATGGGGTGACGCCATCATCGGTCAGGCCGGTCAGGCAGTTACTGTGAATGGTGTTCACTATCGTGAGATGATAACGAACTTTTTATGGCCCGAATTGGAAGATATAGATGTGGACGATATGTGGTTTCAATAAGACGGTGCCACTTGCCATACAGCTAACGAAACAATGGCTCTTTTGCACGCCAAATTCAATCACCGTGTTATCTCACGTGGTGGCGATGTCAATTGGCCGCCAAGATCATGTGATTTGACACCATTGGACTTCTTTCTTTGGGGTTATTTGAAAAAAAAGGTGTACGTCGATAAGGCAGCAACAATTCAAGAGCTAAGGGATGAGATAATTCGGCACATTACTGGCATAGAATGCCGTTGCATCATCGCAAATTTGAAGCTTCGGATGAATTTGGCCGATATTTTGTTTCATACATAATTGAACCATACTAATATTATCAAAACAAAAAGAAATGACAATAATTTCCTAAAAAATTTGTGTTTTATTCAAAATCAACATCGGCCCTTAAAAATTTAACCACCCTTTACAAGTATGCTTCACATTTAATAATTTAAGATGTTAGTCAGCTTTTATCAAGACAAGTTATCGTCCTGAATGTATTCTAAATAATATATCAAATAAGAGAATTTTATAGTGTGCTGGTGTCTAATTTAAATTTCTTTATTTCTTACAGTTTGGCAAACTGCATAATGTCTACGAATAAAGAGCAATTGAGACGGATTCATATTTTGCGATGAAACCATAATAACTATCATATTACGGAGATGGACTAAATTGAGAATAATGCAAAATTAAAAGTTCGTAATGATTTAGGGTTACACCTGGGTGCCTCGGTTGTAGCGTGCTAGTCCATCAGTCCGGGGTTGTGGGTTCGATACCCACCAAAGACTGGAATTTTTTACTACACGTTCGCAGGAAGACTAAAATGGAGCTTGGGTGAAAGCTAGGTGCTTCAAATGATTAACTGCATTAGTGGCAGCTTACGGACTCGAAAGTATTATCTGCCCAAGTAAAAAATCGATGTAAGGTGATAATTGCAGACTGTGCCTGGAAAAGGCTAACATAAAAAGGCTTTTGACCAAGGACATATATATACTTAAATGGAAATGCTGTGGAGACTTAACCTTAAGCTAATGTTAACAATTATCATATACCCTGTGATGAGGAAGAATGTCGACACGTATCATTCGCCAGTCTGAAATCACTACAGTCGAGAGTAAATACAGCCGTAAATCAGCACGAGACTCTATGAAAGTAAAGTATTCGTAAATTTTCAGTTGGATACCATAAATCAATGAGAAATGAAGAGGGTCGAAAAGGGACCCATGAATACAGAGGTGTGCTTCGGGATCCCCTTACAAACTAAGATAGGGCTTCACCTTCACCAAAAGGCTATATCTCTTGAATCGTATTAGATACACTGCTGAAATTTTAATATATTAATACATCCTAAAAGTATGCATTTTATAAATAATATGATTTAAAAAGCAGAAATTAAAACAAAAAAATAATCTACAGTATTTACTCTAGATCATTTTATTATCGCTGTTCTTCAGCATTTCAAATAAATTTTGATTAAAAATATTTCTTTAAAACAACTTTAATATTTAAATTCCATTCCTATTTTCTTTGCAATTTTATTAGTTTTCCTTGCTTGTAAGCCTTGTAGTATGCTATAAAATTTTAATAAATATCTTATTATTTCTTCAATATAGACAGTATGTATTTTAACACCTCTTTATTTAAACCAACACGAACCTTGACTACTTCTCTAAAATAGTAGAGAAGATAGAAAAAACTGTCAAAAGTCTACAAATCATTTGTAAAAACACTTGACAATAATAGACAGACCATTGTTAAGGACATCTTATTGTATCCGATTTCTTCATTTTAACATTAATAAAAAGAACACAAACTCTTAAAGAAAGAAAAAAGACCAACTCGAAGTTCAAATGACAATTGATTGTTAATTCAAGTTGTTGTTTTTTTTTTTTTTTTGATATTCATGCTCTCTACCAGAAACTCACTAGGAATTCTTAATTTTAGTACAACAAGATGAGCAAAAAAAATATAGCAAAGAAGCAATGAAGCTCAAGTATGTCTTTGTATCATTTACTTTATCAACTTTAGTATGCTGGGGTTTCCTATGCTTCTTTTTTTTTTGGCTGCTACTTTTCCAATGGGTGTGTCTGAACAAGGGATTATAAAGCTGGGTACATTTCGGTTGTTTTCTTTCGGAGTTTTGTTTTTTTTTTTTTTTTTGTACTAACTGACTGTCAGACACAATAAGCATTACTGTTTGTATGAGCTTAAGTTTAAGGTTTCGTTTATTTCTTCTTTTTTGGCTGTATATGGACAGCTGATGTTGTGTGTGTGATTATGCAAGGAGTTGGAAAAACAAATTAATTGATTAAAGGACATTACGAGATACTTAACATTTTGTGTGAGTTTTTCTTTTGTTGTAATATTTAAGGGATTCTGCTAGAGATGGATGATAGTACAATAGAAAATGACAAGCGTCAATTGTAAGAGATATTACAACATAAATATTTGGTTTTTTTGTTGTATTCCAGAAAGTTTTTATCGATAATGAAATAATATATTGTGGTAGACTTTAAGGGTAATTAAATAAAACAGAACACGATTTAATTTAAAGTATAATACTTGTTTTTGTTATTTATATTGAAGCAAATATTATTGCCTATACCTTCTATAAAAACAAAGTTAAGCAAAGAAGAATACTTTTAGGGGCCAAAACAGCTTAATAAATTATCGTTTAAAATTTTCTAAATTAATAGCATATTTTTAGTAATCTGGTAAATGAATAATAAATTTAAAAATCTTTTATTGCTTCTTTTATAAAAGTACTTTTTTAAATGGTTGTTACGAAAAAGTACTTTGAGAAAAAAATTTTACAAAGCTAAGCCAAGAAGCATACTTTTAGGGGCCAAAATAGCTTATTAAATTTTTGTTTCAAATCTTCTAAATTTATAGCATATTTATAGTAATGTGGTAAATGAATTATAAATTTATTTATAATTCATTATGTATTGATTCTTTTTAAAAGTGCTTTTTTAAAAGGTTGTTACGAAAAAGTACTTTGAGAAAAAACTTTTTTTATTCACATACAAAGGAAATGTTCATAATTTCATATAAAATATATTTAAAAAAATTTATTTTTTAAACTAATTTTTATCAACTTTTTATGTCATATTTTCGGATTAAAAGAACGATTTTTTAAAATAATCTTATTATAGAGTATTTTTTGTAAAAGTACCTTTTTGAATACTTACCGCTTTAAAGAAGCACTTTTTAAAGTACATTTTTTAAGTCTTTCTGAATAGTTCTGCTTTTCTGAAAGCAGAAAAATAAAAAATATATCGCCTCGATAAGCTCACTGATAGAGCGCTATGCTATCAGTCTAGAGGCACCGGGTTCGATTCCCTCCAAAGGCTCTGGGTTTGCTGCAGATAAGCCTTAAAAAATAATGAGATAAATAAGGATATTTCAAAACCATAATTTATATTAATTAGGCTATGGTAAGTCCCTATTAAAATAATACATTTGTCAAAAACGCCTTGTACATTTTGGATAGTCCTTTTTCCAATTAAACTTTTTAAAAACTAGATCTTTTTAACTACACTTCCCATCTTAAAGCGGTACGGTAATAAACTTGTTATTTTTGTATTTTAAATCCTTGTTTTGACATCATATTTTTTTGCCTTTATTAATTTGAAAATCATTGCTTTACATCTTGAAATCAAAAAGTTAAGATTTTTTTTCTCTTAAGACTATTTTACATAAGAAATAATCTACAGCCTCCCACTTCAAAAGACACATTAATCATTTGCCAAAATAACGATTTGCTTTCGTAGTATTTGCAATATTTAGCAACAGATTCAATTGAAATTTTAAGAAAAATTTTTTATGGTTTAGATTTAGACCCCCATTGAACGATGTTTGATGATACAAAATTGCCATGGCAAATACGCGGTTTTATGCAAACTTTTGCTTAAGACCTTTGGCTGCTTTTTTGCTTTTTAGAAGGAAATCTTTGCGGCTTGCTTTACATTTAAAAGCATTGATAAATCAAAAAAAAAAAATATTTAAATGGAAAAAAATTGAGCAGATTTATTTATGAAGCAAAAACAGCCATAAATAAAGAGGAGAGACAAAAATATCAAAGAAATACATAAGGCGAGTCCAATTACCCTTAAAAAATTAACAAATTTTTTATAGATTAATTGAAGTCTATTTAAAAGATTTTGCGAAGTATTGCCTACTTTTGGGATTTGGGAAAAAATGTTAATTTTGAAAATGGCATTGTAAATGCACACAAATGTTATGATAGACAAAACAAAATAATCTATAAGATGACGATTTGACTTTTTTGACTATTTTACAAAAACCATTTTTTGCTTTCAATTTCAATTCATATTTATAGAAATTTCAATTTTCTGAAAATTTTTTTAATAATATTTTCTATAAATTTAAAACTTTTTTAAAAAGAACTTAAAAATTTTTACAAAAAGAAAATTGCAATAACATTTTCTATAAAATATAAAAAACAAAATTAAATATAATTTTGCCAAAATATTGGCATAAAAAATTTTACAAAAAAAAATTTCAAGTAAATTTTTAAAATAAATTTTCAATAAAATTTGTAAAATAAATTTTCTATAAGATTTACAAAAATATACATTAACCCTCAATTCACAAAAAAAGGACAAAGGCACTACTGACCCTCGAGAAAAGCTCGTTAGCACTTCTGGTAGGTGTTATAACGGGACACTGTATGATTGGACGTAAGTCGGAGCGTATGGGAATCTCTCGTGGAGGGTGCTGCAGAAGTTGTATGGATGAGGAAGAGGAGGAATCAGTTCAACACCTTCTCTGCGACTGCCCGGCTCTTCAAGAACGTAGCCTCAAATTTTTGGGCCAAAGATTCTTTCAGGACCTGGACTGTCTCAGAGATGCGACACTGAGCAGCCTATTAGGCTTTGTGAAAAGCTCCGGTTGGTTTATACGAACCAACGGTATTGGAGTTCTCTAGGGAATGGTGGGGGTAGATGATCGTTGGGCCACCACAATAGACCTTATTGGTCTCCGAGTGAACTCGCCTTTTTGCGCGCGGCCCGTTTAACCTAACCTAACCTAAAAAATCTTCTATACAATTTTTACAAAAAATTACTATAAAATTTTTACAAAAAATTACTATACAATTTTGCAAAAATTGTACAAAATATTTACAAAAAAATTTGCATAAAAATTATAACGAAAAAAATTTGAAGAAAAAAAATTCAAGAAAATTTTTAAAATAAGTTTTCAATAAAAGTTTTAAAATAAATTCTCTATAACATTTAAAAAAATATTTTTTAAAATTTTTCCAAAAAAAAAATTTTTTTTGGTAAAATTTTATTGAATTTTTTTTTAACTTTATGGAAAAAATTGTTTTTTAAATATTATTACAAATTTTTTTTGTTAAAAATTTTTTTTTGTAAAAATTTGTTTGTAAAAATTTTATAGTAATTTTTTGTAAAAATTGAAAATTGAATTTTCTATAAATATGAATTGAAATTAAATTTAATGTTTAAAAACTTGAATTTGAAGTTTATAAAATTGAATTTAAAGTTAAAAACCTATATATACCCTTACAAATAATTATAAATATTGTGACGTTTTAATTATTCATTGGGTTTTTGGCCATTGAAGTTACTTTTCGGAGGTTTTAAAAATAATAAAAATAACCTACTACTAGGAGCTTACTTTAAGAATATATTATTAAAACTAGTAATATAAATTATTTATGAATTGCAATATAAATTAAGATATCAATTTTTATATTTAAAAACAATTATGTAGAATAATTTAAGCAAAACTGTTGCCTAGTTATAGGCATTTTTATTAAGCATATGAGTTATTTTACCTTAATTCTTGATAAAAATATCTCTTGTATATTTTTATAGTGCAAATATTGGATTAGTTTAAATAAATTACGCATGTCATGATCTATTTGTCCAACCGGATTTAATATTTTTGTCATTCCATTCCAATCCTTTTTTTTTTTTTTTGCTTTTTATAAAGTAGTTGTACCAGCATTACAATAATTTTTAATTACCGGAGTAAATGTAATTATGAATATTATATATCCCTTTTTATAATTTTTCTTTTACTTTTTTGTTATAAATAATTACTGGTGTACGAGTGTGTTAGTGTATGATTTGTATGATAAATATAAAGTTTATGAAAAATAAAAAATGCAGCTAAAGGAAATCTGTGAGATACAAGCGCGCTAGAAGTTTAACGCTGTAACAAAATGTTTGTGACCACATGACAACTGCCAGGCCTTTAACAATTTGTATATTTTTTTTTATTTGCAAACTCTCATTGTTAACGTACAGCCATACAAAGGAAATACAAAATGGATTCATTAAAAAAAAGCAAAGTAGTAGTGCTTGCTGCTTTAGGTTAAATTACGAGGCTGATAGTTACAAAAAAAGTGATTTAAAAATCCACCTAAAAGTAGTCTCTATATGAAAAAAAAGTAATTTGTTAGCGGGTGAGCAAGAAAGGAAAACTGAACAACGGAAATGCTTGCTTGCCACTTGCCCGCATTTTATAATCTTAATTTTTATGGTTTGGAAAAATGGGGTAAAGGAAATTTTAAGCCTTCAACAAAAATCCACTATGTCGCACTATTTTTGTATGACTTTTCTTTTTCGCTCACATGTTTTCACAACAGCCAGTATACGGGTCGTAACCCTTTGAATGTGCCACCTCCCAGGATACTCATACTCTTTAATTGCTGCTTGCCTTCCTTCTTCTTTATTTATTTAGTCAGTCATTCATTTGGTGGCAACAACAGCAACAACTACAATTGCTGCAGTTGTAGAAAAAGAAAATCGGGCTGCATTACTGCTCATAAATGCTTAAGGACTTTTGACTTTTTGTTTTATTAGTGGTAAACACTGCTTCCATTTAATAAAACAACTAAATGCTTGACTTGTAGGAGCCACCTTGGAGCCGGGCTGAGCCGAGTAGAGTAGAGTAGAGTAGAGTAGAGCAGAGCAGAGCAGGGCAAGGCAGGAGGACAGGCATGGCTGGCTAAGTATGGCAGAGACAGTCAAGTTAATATTACAATATATTTTTTAATTTCTATATTTTTGTTCTTTTATTATATTTTATTTTTCTGATTCTGTGACGCTGGCATATCTTTGTTTTATATATTTTGTTTAATTTTTGCGAAGCATATATTTCCGTTTTTTCTGTGTTTTTATTTTTTATTTCTCAGCATTTAGCTGAGGTTTAATTTTTTCTGCAAGTTAATGAATAATTGTAGGCGACAAGTAGAGTTTAATTATTTTTTTTTTTTTTTGCTTTAACCCTACCACCACTATGTTCAACTTATAAACGACAAATTTTCTATTTGTTTGCAGTTTCCTTGTGTTAAACTGTAGTAGTAGTGGCAGCAGTAGCAGCAAAATTTTGAAATGAAATGAACATGACTTCTCTTAGCTGCTGGTTTTTATTTGCATTTTTTATTACGTTTTGGCTTCTTTTAAGAAAAGTGTGATTACAAGCATCCGTTTTGGCTTAATGAGTTCTTGATTTCATTTCATTTTTCTTTAGGTTACAAAAAAAAAAAATAAACTACCCACCTTATACGCACTTTAAACACATTGTCCTACGCCATTCATTTAGCTGGCTTTTGTTGATGCAAAAGAGCATATGATTTGCTTTTATATGTTGCTGTGTATTTGGCGAACAATGGCCTTTTTACACAAAAATCTAATTATGTGTAGTAAGAGGTAAATATATGTAATTGCTTAACTAAAAGTATGCAATGGAAATTAATTATTTAAGAAGAACTGCTTGAGTGCTTAAAAAGTAGATAAATGCGCCTAAAAATAGGCAACTAAAATGTGCCTAAATTGTGTAGAACAAAAATGCGTCTAAAAATAGGCAGCAGTAGTAAAATTTGTTTTCTCTTAATGTATGAAAATGGTTGGTTATAGCTTGAAAATTAGAATTTTTAAAAGGCGATCATTTATTCTGCTCTCAAAATCTATAACAAAAAAAAATTTCTAATTAGAAATTTGGAAATTTTTTCTAGAAAAAAACTATAAAATATTATGTAGACAAGCATGTATACAAAGAACATAATCAAAGGCTTAACAAAGTCTCTGTTATTTTATAAGGCCGACAGTATTCATTTCCGATTTAAGTCAAATCCTTAGGAATGTCTATAATATTGTTTATTATCTCTACATATAATGAAACCGTAACTCATTTCCTGTCTAACTGTCTTTCTGTGTGTTTTCGTATCACGTAAAAACTAATGGATGGATTTTAACAAAATTTTGTGAGGAGGTACCTTAGTATCCTGATTCCAATATAGGATATTTTTTTTCGCAAAAATTTCTTATTGCGTAGACAAAGTGGAGAAAAAGCAGTGAACGTACGCCGAATTATTATACCGATTTAAAGGCACTGCATATTTTAAGGCATCTTTTATTTTAGAAAGCGGGATAATGACAAAATATGAATTGAAAGCGGGACATTTTGAACACGGTTGCGCAACAGATGGCGCTGTTTTAAAATAATTACAAAATATGAATCAATTACTGCCAAATAGCCAATGAATAAAACTTGTATTTGATTTGTATTTTTACTTTTACATCTTTTACAGAGCTTTACAATAATGTTTAGAATTTTATATAAATTTTAAAATTTTATATAAATTTTAGAATTTTATATAAAAGTATAATATAAAGAAATAGTGTTTAAAAGTGTAAAACAATTTCAAAAAGCTCTATCTCCTATGAAATATAATGTAAAAATTTAAATTTCTCATATCTTATTTGTTTACATAGAAAATTATAAACAATTGAAACTGCCTTGTAGATAGATACGAAGAGTACTGATGACGGACGTAGCTGTCTAGAAAATGCATTCTGATTTGCTGGTGTCTAATTTTTCTTTATCTCTTTATAATTAAGAACTTAAGCCTAAATAACTAATTTGTTAATTTTATATAAATTTTAGAATTTTATTCAGGGACGGGTACCTTTATATAAAGTAAATACGTATGATTCTTAAAATTTTGTGTGAATTACTTTCAAAGCAAAATCGAACAAAATATTGTCAGGACGCACACAACATGTGTGGGCACAGCTAGTCAAATATATATTTCCTAAAGGAGTTGGTGATATCTGTGATAGTGGGATGAGAAAAATGCAACATTTTTGTATATTAAACATGTACATATTTGCTTGCCTTAAAAACTTTTCTTACACAAAGTCTTGAACTTGAATAAGTGATTCCTTACTTATCATTAACAGATTATTTTTATTACAAATTTCATTAGCAAACTTGTAAAGAACAAAATGACAATGACAATGGCCTTATCTGTATCATGTACGTTAATATAAACAAATACTTAATAATACAAAAAATTACGGAAGTTTTGATCTTCTGCATCAATGAGTTGTAAAATTGACTTATCACAAACGCAAAAAAAGTTAAAATTTTAAACTTTAGAAAACCTCTTAACAAACTCATATTTTAGCTGTTGTGCTGCTGAACGACTGACTGACTGACTGACTCACCCATCTCTTGCTCATACGTTTGTCATGAATTAATTCTAAATAACATTGCTGTTACAACAAGGCAACAATGTTGCTTATTAGATTAATTTTCAAATAATTTAAATGGAAAATCCGTTTGCTATTACGCGAATTTTAAAGAAAAAAAAAAAAAACAACTTCTACCCCCCACCAACTCACCCTTAATATATGCAAATTTTTTTTCTTGTATACAAAAATAGCGAGACTTTCTTATTTTACCCCTGATAAATGTTTAAAATGAATTTTCATTTTTCATGATTCACTGTTGCAATTACAATTTATTTAATTTTTTTTTTCTTGGTAACCATCGAGGGCAAAACATTTTTCAATTTCAATTTTATATTTGAATAAATATTTCGTGGGTGATTATGATTTAAAGCCTCAAAGAAATATCAATATCTATTTCATTTACAGTTTTCATTAAAATAAAAGAACAAAAAAAGAAAAACGCAAGTGTTAACAATTTTGCAATTTTTCATTTGCCAACAACGAAGCCATTTAAATAAGCCATTAACCACAGAAAACAGATCAATTTCTATTTCACTTTTTTCCCTTGGTTCTTGCTTAATAAATCAAACAACTGCTATTGAATGATTTGCTGTAGCGGCATAGGGAAAGCAGGTTTGTTGTGCTGCTAACTACGGCTGTCAAAAGGGATTTAAGCGATTTTTCTTCTTGTCGCTAATGCCTTTGCTGGAGTTTTCATTTGAGAAATTACTTTTGTTTTGCGTTTAACCGCGCGTAGTAATCACAAAGTAAGTATGACTATTCACTCTGCTTTAGCCCCCTCCCCCACCCTTAAACACTTTGGCAGCTCATTCGAATGACATACGTTGCGCGTATTATTTGATTTTTTGCCTTTGGCTTTGATAATGGCAAACATGTTGCCAAATATTTGTATTCGTTTTTTTTCCTTCTTCTTACACGTTAATAACGTTGTATTGCAAAAATAAAATTTGGAAAGTAAAAAAATGTTCCCTTTAGTCATGTTTGACTCTTGTGTTTAACGCTCGTCTTTTTGACATTTTACAAAAGAGCTGCTTGTTTAAAGTTTGGTCGGAAGGTTAAATGTTTCGATACTTTTGTTTGGGTTTGTATCATGTTTATTATTAATTCAATATTTTTTGTGGTGTAACTTTTCAAATATTGTTCAGTTTACAAATAAATATAATGACAGCCAAGGAAACCACAAAGAAGAGGGGATGAGTTCCCTGAAAATTTGTTTAGGAAGAAGACTACAAAAAATTATGCTGTTATATATGTATCTATACATATAAAAAAACAGTAATTTTTTTCTGTCTGTCTATGTTTACATCACGTAAAAACTATTGAATGAATTTTTTTTAAAATTTTGTGGGGAGGTACCTCAGTATCTGGATTCAAATATAGGATACTTTTTTCCGCCAAAATATAAATAATGAAAAAGTGGAGAAAAAGTAGTGAAAGTACGCAATTTTACCGATATGCATACTTCAAGGCACCTGTTATTTTAAAGATACTGCATACTTTTCGGCTCCTTTTATTTTTGAAAACGGGAAATTTTAAACAGCTTCACAATAATTTTTAAAATTTTGGAATTTTATATAAATATTCGCATTTTATCCAGCGTTAAAATTTGGTGATTTTGTTTCAAAACAAAATCAAACAAAATATTGTCAGGACGAATACAACATGTGTGGGCACAGGTAGTTATATATAAATCTATAAGTCACATAATAAACTTGACCAGGACTTTAGTGTTGAAAAGACCATATACCAGACATTGACCAATATTAACCAAAACTAAAATTCCATAGACATTAATAAACATGATTATGGACTACAATTGTTACAAAACTTAAAATCTGACTAGACTATGTACAAGACTTTTGACGAAACGGTGATGTTGAATTTGGTAGACGTTTCTTTCAATTTATTGTATTGATATGCATGTCTTGAATTTATAGGCAAGAACAGAATAGTTTCCTACCGACTATATTAAGTAAGACTTTAGACTTGGCTGAAGCTTAGATGATCATAAAGCCAAATGAAACACCACCGTGGAACACAGTTAGGTTGAGATCTGTGGTGCACAAACACACACTATTAAATTTAATGCTTGTGTTAGAAGCAGCACAAACAACTGATTTGATTTTCATTGTATAATGTATTGACTTGGCGCTAGCCGAAGCATAACTGATTTAGAAATATTAACCAAAAAAAAAAACATCATTAAATTATTATGATTAGTAGACTTATTTTATATAAACTTAAACCTATTTCGAGCGCCTTAAAGTATGCTTAATGATATTCTATATTAATAACTAGTGCTTCACTAAACCCACTTTCAAAAAATGGCCAAACTTAAACTTGATAACGCACGTTTATCTCTCAAATAGAGTGTCACTCTTTTAGTTGTCTAGATATAGGATAATTACTTTGTAGGGAGGGCAACCAGCCATCTCGTCTTATTTATTCGCCAAGCTTTAACTTAAAACTACAAGTTGTTTTTAGAGTACATGATTTCAATCCTCTATCTGTTATAGTTCAATAGATTCACGACAATAAATTTTGACTTTGTATGCGAAGTACGACACCCACTATTCCAGTTTTTCTCTCGACCGGGGTTATTCGAATATAATTATAACACCTTAACTATTATATTATGGGAGTTACCACATCTAGTCTTCCAATACAGTAATTTTTTGTGCGGCAATTTAACATTATTAAGGGAGTTGTTCCTCGTAAAAAATTTCGACTCTACGTGTTCCAGTTCTCTCACTTTTTTCTGCTAACCTATGCACACTAACAGAAGGGTTACTTGTACATAATTTCAGGATTCTACCTATTATAGTGTACACGATAAAAAAAATTTTAATTGGTATGGGAGGTACCATGTCCATCGTCCCAATCCAGTCTAGTTTTTTTTTGGAAAATGCATATTAAAAGGAAGCTACTTGCACAAAGTTTCAAGCTTCCACCTCTACCAAGTATCACCATGACAAATATTTATTTTGTATGGGATGTTCCATGCTCACTTTAAATATTAAAAATATAAATACACTATTTTACCCACTGCATATCTGGTAAAAAAAAATGTGGAAAGAGAAACTCGATCGTGAAAAATATTGTAATATGAATGTGAACGACCGAACCAACATGATGACGCTTGAAATCACGTTAACATCTACCCATCCATATTAGAAAACTCTTTATTAAATGCTATTTTTAAATAACACAAGTTCAATTGCATACTCTTAAGCATTATTCATTTCAACTCCACTACTTCCAAAAATCCTAAAAGAAACACAACATAAATCTTTTATTGATATTTGCAATGTCAATTTCAAAATTTTCTTGTGTAAAACACAAATAGGCAAATTACCAACACATTCGGTGCCAAAGGTTAAATCTAACCAAACATTTTTCTTATTGAAACGCAAAAAAGGAGCAATACGTCAAGGCGTAGAGGCAGATTGATATCAGTTTAAGATGGTAGAAAAGGCAACAGCAAGAGCAATAGCAACATTGATGTTAATGCCACAAAATTGTTTGTCTAGCAGTAAGCATCATTTGGTAGTAAAATGATGAAAACCACAATTCAAAGATACACAACAGATGCCAATACAATTACACATATGAACACACACACACACCTACACCCCACCAACCTACACATGAGATAAAGTTAGAACTTTTGTAACATTTTGATACACATGTCAAATTTGAACTGTCGATAACAAGTTATAAAATTTGCTTAAAAGGCATATACTACTCGCACTACATCATGTCTTTTTGAAGTTACAAAGATTTTCTTCGTATCCTTTTGCAACTAACAAATACTGGGGAAGAAACTTATATTTAATGCATTCACAATATCAATATGCAGTGCAAAGTATTGTGGGAACAAAATGTTTTACAGGAAAACCGGATGTAAAAGTAAAATATTTGTTTTTCATTTTATATATTTTTCACTACGTTTTCAAACACTTGAGGTGTTGCTTTGTTTGTTTAAATACTGGTTAACCTTAAATTGAGTTTATTACAGAAACTGAATTCCAATCCCACCTATTTTTATTGTTGATTGCACTTAAAGTTTTGTTTTTAGGAAAGAAACAAAAAAAAAAAAATATTGAACTGAAATAAAAGTTCTTCAGGAATATAAGTTTAAAAGTATTTCCTTTAAGTTATGCCTGTTATGCCTTCAAGTGTAATTTATAGCTAAATTGTGTAGTTTCCTGATAATCTTCCAAGTGCACGTTTTGACTTTGTGACAACCACATCAATATTAGATTTAATACTTCTTAGTTCTTCTATTAATGTTCAATATGGCTTAATGATGATATTATTTTAGGGTCGCGGCGGTTGGGTTTCTGTTCTTTTACACTTTATTTATTACTACAATATATTACAACAGGATTTCATATAACTTCTTATACAAACATACACACAGCTATAGCTTTTGTGTCTTATTTCCTTACATAGATCTTAATATTGTCAATTTTGATTGTGTCATAAAAATGTCGTAAACTAACCTTCCTACTACTTCCTGCCACTCTGCTTATTTGTTGAAAAGAAACCACCAGTACTTTTATACTGATATAAATATCTTGCAATTTTAGTGGTTAAAATATGACTATATGGCCTATAGAAATATCGTAAAATTCTAAAACTCAGGTTATTTTGTTACATGCCGGAGCATAAACTACTTATTTGGTATATCTGCCACAAAAGTAGCAGAGAAAAATTATTAGATTTTTATAGTTTTTGTCATTTAGTAAATGTAGGTATTTTGTTACCAGCCTTAAAAGATGTTACGAAATAAAAGATGAAATAAATTGAAATGGAAAAGTTTCTAACAATCATTCAAAAATTATAGCATACCCAAAAGTAGGCAATATTTATTAACGTAATATATAACAAAAAAGTATGCAATGTATATGAATTATTAGACATGAATAATCCAAGGTAATGTTGTTATGAAATATTTCGAATCAATTCTTAATGAAGTAATATGTGAAGAACAGATTTTCGAAATAACATCTGTTTAAATAACAAAGCCTAAACAAGCAATACGCAACCAATTTAAAGTTTTAAACTTTAAAATTAAAAAAAAAAAAACATTTGAATATTTTAGAAATTATTTTTGTAAACCTATTGTGTGAAAAAATAAATTTTGAATATTTTCCCCTTTTTTTATTAGGTCTGTTTCTTCATTCCAGCTCTAATATTTAATTTTAGCCAGTATAAACCAACAATTTTGTTTGTTAAAATTACCAAAGTCCATAAACTTTAAATTTTTAAAAATCATTTGAATATTTACGTGTTGTGGAAAATTTTAAAAATCTTTTACATAATCTGAAATGCAAAAACAGACCTATTGTGTCGAAAAATAATTTCGGATATTTTCCGCTTTTTTATTCGGTCTCTTCATCATTTCAGCTTTAATTTTTACCAGTATAAACCCATCAACTTTGTTTTTAGAATTACCAAATTCAATAATTAAAATTTGTTGCATACTTTTGGGGCCTAGTAAGTCGCAAAATATATTTCTATTCCTGTTTTCTGCTCTACTAATACTCTTTTCTCTCATTCCAGTTCTCGTATTTAATTTTCGCCGTTATAAGCTCATCAATTTTGGTTTTTAAGTTTATAAATATTGTTGCATACTTTTTGGCATGTTTTTGCTTATTAAAATTGCCTGCTGTTGAGGTTAGTTTACACTAATAGATTTCATCTCGAACAACTGTTTTTCGTTCATTAATATTTTATTTAATACGAGTAAGATATTAATAAAAGCCTATATTTTTGGTCTAGTACATATTTTTGAACTTGTCATAAATATGTCTAATATTTGGCATAGTATTCCCATATGCTATGATACTGGCTATACGTAGTGTTTCCAGAAAATTTAGCTACAAAATATTCACAATTGGGCTAAAAAAACAGCATATTCTGGTTGATATTTCTTAAAGCAAAGAATCTGGTGAAATAACAGAACACATAAATATGAGGTTTTTATGAATTTTTTTTTATGAAAACCTTTTTAAAATCAATCTCCAAATGTGGAGTCAATAGATCTTAATATTTAAATTTAAATTGTCTAACATTATTTCAGCTGTATCTTTTTCATTAGTGGAAAATAATGCAAAATAAATCTTATGGTTCGTATTGATCTACTGAACAGTTTACAACGCCTTCAATTCAAAGCCAAGGAGTTTGGCAGCTATAAAATATGCTCAGAAGTCTTTTCATAAAATCTGCGATTCAAAAATCAGCAAAATGCGTAGTCTAATCTATTATACAAAGCCCGCTCAGGGTCCAGATTTAGATCCATTTTAACGTAATTTCAGGTTAGATTTATAGCAGTTTATTAGTGGATTGTATTTTAGTTTATGACCAATGTTGTAGTGTTTCATATAAAGTTTTTAGCTTTTAATATTATTTATATTGGGTGATGATGTCTATATAGTGAACTACAACCCAATTCAATTATTAATCAAATCTAAAGTATATTCTTTAAAATTAACTTTAATCTCTGTTGCATAATGAAATGATCTGAAGATGGTTGTAAACATGTTTACGCTTCAAACCAATCTATAGTACAAACACAAATATAAATCATGGTACACAGAAAAAATATTTGCGCCAATTATTGGTTTTAAGTTTCACATACAAATGTACCAATTTTTTAATTGATTCGAATATATTCTTAATTCAGTAAAAAATAACAATTTTCCAATTAAGTAAATAATTGAATCTATTAAAAATTTAATTAAAGTCGTATCTAGCATCAATTAAAACCTTTAATTGAAGCAAAAATTTTTTTTGTTTAGACTTAACACCTTCTCTAATATAACTTGTGAATAGCTTTTGTTTAGGTTAACGTTTAACTTATTTTACCTAATCATCATCTTATCATTAGCTCGTTTTTAAATATTATATCTTTACATAGAATTTTACAAGCAGTTTGTTGCATCTCATGTTAAAGAAATTTATTCAAAATTCTTTTGTTTTATTTCAAAACTTATTCTTCCTAGTTTGTAATTCATTTTTCCGTTTTAAGTAGTTTTGGCCATGATAATCATTTGGTTCATATAAATTTACTTTGCCTTCTACCTTTAAATAAATGAATTAACATAATGACATAATATGTGCCGGTATTCATATTAACAACAACAGCCAACAAGTGCGTCTAGTGGTGGCATTGTATGCAAATTTTTGTTACTTTATGCTGTTAAAGCGTTCTTATCATGCGTAACCATAAGTTAAGCAAAAATTTGTCATAAATGTTTCGATGCTAAACGAGTCACAAAGAAGCTTAAGTAAGTATTTTAAAGAGTCTTTAAGTTTGTGTTTTTTTCTGTTGAGAAAATTCATAGTTTAGATCTAAATAAAGCTATCTGCAAGGATCAAATAGCATGCAACAATTGCGGAAAACCCAAAAATGGGTCAAGAATATAAAGAAGATTAATATTTAGAGATTAAGATTAAAGACAAAAAGCATTGGTTGAAAGAAATTTTTTACGTTTGGAAATTGTTTTATGTTGTAATATTTGTACCCGCCACTTTGTCAACGTCCTTACAATATTTTGACCGATTTAAAAAAATCAATCCAGTAGTCTTTATTTGATACGAACACAGACCATCAGGAAATAAGTTACTGTTTTATTTTATGTATAGATGATATGTTGCTTTTATTTTTTAAAATAACTAATTTAATTATTTGTTTAAAACTTTCTTATGCAACACTTATTGAACCGTATATATTGGTAAGAAATAACGTAGGAATTAAAAAAAAAAACAAACAAGAGTGCTATATTCGGCCGTGCCGAATCTTCTATACCCTTCACCACGGTGATTTTATTTATACAGATATGTACAGCATTATCCATATTGTTGACTCTTTACACAAATTAAAATAAGTCGTATGAGAAAAAAACTCATTATTCATGCTTTAAAGAAGTAGAAGACAGCGGCTACGCAGCTAAAGAAAACAAATTCCGTTAGCTACAATTGTCGCCGTGTTGTCAGCTACTTAATGATATTGAAGACTACAGCTACATCTTTAAGTCTGCAATTGTTGTAAAAATACTTACTTTGCTTTTATAAAATTAAATAACTTTTTCATAAAATTATAATATTGTAGAAATTACATACGGAATGACAAACTTATACTCGTATATACCCTTTCCACCTGTGGTGAAGGGTATAATATTATTTGTTATTTACGCATTTAATAAAATTAATTAAACAAGACATTTTATTCACTACAAATAAAGGCTTCTTTTTAAAAATTTCATGTACGCTTTAGCATTTTTAGCGTAAAAGATTCTATAAAGATCTTATTGCTTTGATGAATACCTAAATAATTATTTTTATTTTTACAGAAATTAAAATAGAAAACAAAGCATAATTTTTGGCATAATATCTGTTTATAGTACCCCTTATCATATGCTAAATAATTTTCAGAAAAAAAAAATTTTATACGTTTAAAAAAATTAACAGCATTACAATCCAGAATGCCTTTGAAATGAATTCTTTTAAGAATAAACCAGAAAAGCAGCTAGATTTCAAACCAAACCCAGAATTTCGTTAAAGTAAAACACATCTAAATAAAAAAAGCACCTAAGATTATGCTTTGTAAAAAAAAATAATTCGTTAAAATAACAAAAACTTATGTGTGGTATTTTATTTTTTCTTTTCTTAGCTAGCGCTCAAATGCAAAAATTCTGCATTTCTTAGTTGCTATTTTGTCAACGGCAACAACAACTAAAAATAACATGTTTAAATATGACACTTTTTTTTTCTTCAAATTTTTGTTATTTGTATTATTGTTGTTGAAAAAGATAAGCAAACTTTTTATTTTAAAAATACATTGTATAAAATTTAAATAGATAGAAAAACAGCTGCATATTGTTAGGCTGCATTACATAAACACTAAGATCTACAAATGCCAGCCAATTAAAACTGACAGAAATAAGACAGTTAAAGTGTGTTTAGTATAAGTACTAAGGCCAATTAGATAGTACATACAGTTTAACACAAAAATACCTAAAGATGTAAATGCAAAAAAAAGCTGCCTATTTAAAGGGGTTTTTAAGAAACTGTATGCATTTGTTGTGATTTTTTTTTTATTTTCAGTAAATTCATTAAAATTAAACACTAAAACAAACAAAAACAATACTTTGAAAACATACAAGCAACGCGTGTTAATCATATTAAAAGGCTACATGTCAGTTGTGTGACTTTTTTGTTTACCAGTAAATTAAACCTTTCTGAAGCGACACAGGCGTTTTTAGCCAAAATCAGCATTTGGGATAGAAAATTTTGTTAAGCTATCCAAAAGCTTCAGAATATTTGAATTTTTTATATTTTTTTTTCCTAACGTGTTAAGCTTTTAAAAAATTTTCTTCCAAAAAGCTGTTAATATTAAACAAACATTGCCACTGTCTCAGAGAACAAAAAAAAAAAATAAAAAAAAGAGTGTGTTCTGAAACCAACACACTTTACGCTTCAAAAGGCTTATTAAGGAACACCTTTTTGGACAATAGCCAACACGACATGGCAACCGGAGAAAGAGAGATAAAATCTGAAACACATAAATGAAAAAAAAGATCCTTTTAAAAAGTGACCACATAAAGCATAAAATATGCCAGTACACAGCAGCACCAAATGCTAATCATATTAAATTAAAATGTTAATGTTTTTAAGAATATTCTTTTGAGCAACAAAGATTACACAAAACATTTCATATGTGCATACCAGCGGTTTGTAGCAGAGATAAATGGGAAAAAAAAGGTGCTCACAACTCTAAGTGATGTAAACGTGTTGTATGGCAGCAGCAACTCTTATGCATTTTTGAGTTTAAACAAGGGAAATGTAATTAAAATTATAAAAATACATGTTTTTGAAAAAAATAAAATAAAATTGAAATAAAATGCTAATTAAATATTTTATGCAGCCTTAAGGTAGGCTAAGGTAGTTATATTGTGGAAAAAGCCTATAAGTAGGCAGTAATTTGTTAATGTGTTCTAGGAAGAGTTTTTTAAAATGGAAGGTTTTTAAAAAAATATTAAAAATACTTTTAATACAGGCTTTTTTAAATGAAATATTTTTAAGCTGCAAACTGCATTTAGTTTATTTTTTTCTAATTAATTAAAATAGAAAAACAAACTCTTATAGTTTCCCTTAAGACTTTTTACTTTTGCAAAAAGGCAAATAAATCAAAAGTCTTGTTTTAATAAAGATTTATTTAAACCAATGTTTCCCTCTTAACACAAACCATACAAAAGGTTTCGCCGAAATTATGTTTTAGACATTTTTGAAAATATAGTTAAAGCAAAACCCGCCACACCTCCGACACCACGTTACCAACAACATTCAATATACTTTTCTTAAGAAAATAAAGGAAAAATGAAAATGCAAAAATCAAAAAACTATTTGAAAACACATGAATTTGAATAAATAAATAAATAAACAAATAAACATTCCCACAGACAGCCAAAACAGCAGACGTCATTCATTGAATTCTCTTTTCATTTATTTGAATGCTGAAAACAAAAATCTTTGGCAATAATTAAAATAAACTAATGGCTGGTATGTATACAGGGGGTATCCGAAGAGGAAGTCATAGAAATATTTCAGATGCTACACACAGTATCAGCTCATGTGAGGTATATAAAATAAAGAAGATGAGTTTGGAAATAATGCTGTTGATTGGTAAGAAGTCCTTGATATTATTTCACAATGATTCATGTAGAAATAGAACGAAATCCTTATTCAATGGATTTGTTTAGTTAAGGATTTTTGTTTTTGGCGTTTCTAAGTATGCAGTTATTTGTATTTAGTTATTGTCTTACGGTCTTTGTTTAGTTTAAAATTTGTAGAAAATTTGCCAAACAAAAAACTCTACAAACCCACATCAATTGAATTTTGGAAATTATAAGATTTCTTTGTACTCGTATTGTTGTTATTAGTGATCAACTGGGATTAAATTTAAAAGGAAATTTGTAAATTAAAATTTTATATTTATTTAATAATATTCTTCTAATTAAATAACAAGAAAATATTTGTTGAGTTATAAGCCACATTTTTTAACTTAACACTATCTGCGAAGCCTCTGGCTTGTCGGGAAAAAATACCCAGTCTTTGGCTGGAATCAAACCCGCAACCCACTACCAATCAGTTTAAGGAGGCTCTCAATTTTAAATTTAAAATCAATCTAGGTCAAGATTGTCAATTAGGCGTGACCGGTGTAGTTAATCTGTATGAGAGCAAATTCTGCATGAGACAACCCACTACCAATCAGTCTATGGAAACACTCAAGTTTAAAATTCTAAACTAAATGAGAGTTGAAGGAGGATAAACGTTAAACTTCAAGTCAAGATAGTCAACTTGGCGTGACCGATGTGATTAATCACAATCTTTAAACAAATACTGCATAGGACAACCCACTACCAATCAGTCTTAAATACACTTAACTCTATAATTCTAAACTAAATGAGAGTTTTAGGATAAACATCAAACTATAAGTCAAGATAATCAATTTGTTGTGACCGAGCTTTAAACATATTCTGCATGGGGTAGGTACTTGTGTGAATAGAGTAATTTTTAATGCTATAAGCACCCAATTATATCGGAATACAGACGTCACTTAGAGAATAGTTAGAGAATAGTTCTTAATATCTAACTCTGGTTGATAGATCTTTAAAGTAATCGTATGAAATTGATGTTTCTGGCATAAAACTTCATTGGTTTGTTCGATGAACTCAACAAATTTTTCCAGTCTCCTTTTGCGTTCGTTGAAATAGTGTGAAAGATTCTTCACTAAATGTTATTAAAATTCAATTTTAAGCTACTCGAGGGGGTGGAAGGGGATTGTCTTATCAGTAAGTATATGCTATTGAACTCTATTGCTTCACTTCAACGTGAATGTAAGTGGAATGTGTTCTTTTAAAGAGATGTAATACTCAGGCTATTATTGCCCATATTAAACGTGCTACTTCCTTTCAAAAGGGATAGAAGTAGATAAGACAGATAGATGGTTAGTGTGTTGTAAAGCTTTACTTATGGCAACACTGCAATTGCACGTTATGAATATTTTTAGTACAGTGTTGCAGCGTCACTGCTGTCATGTAGCTAGCATATAGTTAATTTATAATTATTTTTCTACGTCGGTAATTTAGTGCTATGTGGTAATACCGGCGAAGGAGGGCGCTATGATATGCATTATTATAAAGAGAATTTATACAAATCAGAAAAATTTTTGTTTCCACGGCTGAGTATTGAACTCGTGACCAAGGATAAGTTTTAATCACTTGAGCTACAGCTCAAGTTACTATAATGGAACAAGGGCTAATGAAGTCAGGGACCTTGTATGGATGACATATATATTTACATATGATATGATATGATCTGTATTAAGATTCCACTCCTTTAAAATTATTCTTTAAAAGTCTATGGCAATATAGCCAGAAATCTTTGTTAATCGAACAGTTTGTATAGAAAATGTATGTTGCTATCAATGTGGGTGACTTCTTTTAAAAAGCACAGAAATACTACTCTCTCTTTTGTTCTTATTTTCATAACCAAGTTTCCACCTTCAGGCACAACCATTGCAAGGGTAAGGCCACATCCTGGGCATTAGTTGTTAAAGAATTTTTTTTAATTTTATGAAGTAATTAACACAGAAAACCACTATGATTTTGTCGGATATTTTTCCCGCCATATTAAAAAATATATTAAATATTGTAAAAAATAATAAACAATAAAATAAAAAAAATGATATAAATGAAAATAAAATACTTTTTTTTTAATATTTTGTGCAAAGTTTTCTTCCTCTTTTCGTGTAACAGCATGACAGTAAACCAGCTATTTGTTAAAAACTTAGCAAATGCAGCTCATTAGCTGGAGCTTAGCAGCTTGTTGCTTTACATTAATGTATTCCCTTTCTGCGTTCACGTATAAAATACTGAAGGGATTTTAACAACATTTTGTGAGGAGGTACCTTAGTAGCCTGATTCAACTATAGAATACTTTTTTCCGCAACAATATCTTATTTCCCCTGAGAAAGTGGAGAAAAAGCAGTGAAAGTACGCAATTTTACCGATATGCATACTTTAAGGCGGCATATTTTAGTAGGGATGAGACCTTTATATAAAGTAAATACCTAAACCATAGCTGAAGCACTAGAAAAGTAAGGAGTCTTTGGTGTGGATTGCTTTCAAAGCAAAATCGTAGGAACGCTGACAAAATGGCGGGCACAGCTAGTATTTAATATCTTGATCTCTTCTACAGAATTATTGTCCAGCAATTTTTGTCGATTTTAAACTAACCCTTGTCTACCTTTTACAACAGCAGTCATAACAAACACTTTTTAAAAACATCAGACAATAATTTATCCCACTTAAGATTCACAAAATCCTTTGTTCTATTCGTTTATACGAGTATATTTGAATAAATCTCTTTTTGGTTAATTTTCTGTCACTGTTGTTTTAAAGTAAAAGGATATTCACCTTTATTATAGCCTCTGGTACCCTTAATAATAAAAGCTACCACTAAACAACAATAAACTAAACTTTTCCCCACCATTATCGAAATTCGAAATTAACAATTTCCCCTTTTCTCAAATACTTGAGTGAGTTGCCACAATGCTAGCAACAAGCATGTTGTAAAGATGACAATTGTAAGTTTGAAAAAGAGTAGAAAAGTTGTGTGAGTGAAAAGTTTTGTTGGATGTTAATCCAACTGTTTTACAAGGAAATTTGTCAGTTTTAGGAGTGAATTTTTAGAAAATAGGGGAAACTTTTCATAGAATGTGTTAGAAGAATATGAAAATTTTATATTTTAAAATTGGAAAAATTCTTCGACGTATAAGAACTTAAAATTTTCAAAATTATTTAGTGCTTTTCACAAAAAAATATATACAGTGGGTGACAAATTAAGTATAATTTTTTTGATATTTAAGTTTTTAATAACAGCAAAACAAAGGGCAGAGCGCAACGTTGTCTTCTTACTGCTTAGATTTACTATGGCAATTATAAACTTAAAAAAAAGAACAACCTTCTGTCATGAACAATAATGTTAATTTATTTTAGTTAATAAATGGAAACACAAAGAAATACTAAATAGAGATAAAACCGAAGGATAGACTTGAAAGCAACTGCAATGTCAATGTTTCTCGAATAAGAAAAAACAAATCCTCAGCTATATTACTGAAGAATTTAAGCACTATCGCATGGTTTGAATGAGATACTAGACAAAAACTGATGACAACTTTTTTGAAGGGCCCACTTTTTTATGATTATGATTTTTTCGAGGCCCATAAATAAAAATTGGTCACAAATTTCGTCAAATTGGCGAGTATAAGGTTTTACTACCCTTTAATAGTAGAATCGAACCTATAGTGCTACTTCCTTGTATTTTTTTACACTGTTTCACTGTTATTGGGCTTTTCGTTTTACTTATCTGATAATTTGTAAATTATTTGCTCTTTAAAAGCCATAGAGTTGCTTCCTTATGTTGAACAGTAAGTTCCTAATCCCTAAAGTCTATATAGCTTTCTTCACGCCTTTTGATGTGTGTAAAGAAGCATTATAACCTAGAAAAATTAATATTTGTTATCGTTAGCTTTCAATATTAACAATTTTACCGAGGTTTAGTAGATCATTATAGAATACATTATTCACATAAATGTGAACAGCCGCAGTCCCGTCATAAGTCCCTTCCTTATCCTTCCAGACCTGCCTTTAAATATTAGTAAAGCTAGCGGGTAAGCTTATTAACCAACATGTTGAGACCATCAGAGAAAACAATGTAGGAATGTATGTACTAGAGCCGCTGATACAGATCGAGGTTGCAAGTCGCCGGATTATGAAATTTTTCTTCCAGTCATCTGTAAATAATTTGTCGAAATCTATTCATCAGCATAGGTTTGCGCTAAATCACTTATTTCATTCACTCACTTTGCCGACTTATCAGATCGTATTGGATGCTGACATCAAGGAGAGTTAAAACCCCGAACTGGTCTGCGAATTACCACATCGCACTAATAATAATTGCAAGACTCGCTATGTATTTTTGTATTGATTTTAATTGAAATTAACTAAAACTAGACTTTTAGTAATTTGTTTTATTTTTTTTTTAAACGAAATAATTATTATTTTGTAATTTTCTAAACCTGCTAAATGATTGTGCTAACTCCAATTTTAATAACTAGCTTTACCCACATACGTTGTGTGCGTCCTGACAATATTTTCTTCGATTTTGCGTTGAAAGTAATCCACCACAAATTTTAAGGCTCTTACGTATTTACTTTATATAAAGCTACCCATCCCTGGATAAAATTCTAAAATTTTTATAAAATCCTAAAAATTATTGTAAAGCTCTGTAAAAGGTGTTTAAAATATTTTAATAACAATGTTATTCCACAAAGTACAAATACAAATCGCATACAAATTTTATTCAATTGGCTATTTGGCAGTAAGTAATTTATATTTTTTCATTCTTTTAAAACAGCGCCATCTGTTGCGCAACCATATTTAAAATATCCCGCTTTCAATTAATATTTTTCATTACTTTAAAACAGCGCCATCTATTGCGCAACCGTGATTAAAATATCACTCTTTCAAAAACAAAAGATGCCTTAAAGTCTACAGTACCTTTAAATCGGTACAAAAAAAAATCGGCGTACTTTCACTTTTCTCAACTTTCTCTTGGAAATAAGATAATTTTGCAGGGAAAAAGTATCCTACATTGGAACTAAGGTACCTCCTTACAAATTTTTTTAAAAATCCATCCAGTAGTTTTTTACGTGATGCGAACACAAATGAAAAGCAGACAGATAGACAGACGGAAATGAGTTGCTATTTTATTAAATGTATAGATAGATGTTTTTATATTACTATAACACTAGATAGTTAACCATTGATAATTGATTGTTAAAATTTCTTAAGAAATTTCTTTTAATCTTTAATTAACCTGGTTAAAGGTTAACTTTTAAAAATTAATTTAATTAAAAATTATTAAAAAATAATAATAAGATTTTAATTTAAAAATAATTAGACTCTTTGTTCTCTGCAAACCTTAAAAGTATGCTTTAATTTTTTATTCTTCTTTAAAGTTAAAATTTTCCCTAAATCACGTTTTATGTGTTCATGTTTATGATTTTGCTAAAAACCTGTTGAAGTATACTTTATATTTCTTTCTAACTCTCCCCCCTGCAACGTTGCTTTACTTTTGTTTATTTGCAAAAACTTTCTAAAAAAAATAAACCTGTTGTTTATCATGTGCTTATGTGTTATGACCTTGAAATTTAAACATATTAGAGTCGGTTAACGCAAAAAATTAACCTTAATTTTTTGTGTTTTTTTTTTGTTGTTGTTTTTGCAAAGCTTAAATAAAAACCACCCCCATGTAAAGAAAAACGACCAGAAAACAACAAGAAATCGCGAATTTTTTTTGCAGACCGTTAATATTGTTGCTGTTGTTACTTTAACACTTAAAGGCTCACAACGTTAGAACAAACAGCAGGCGAGTACTTCATATAAACATTTTTGTGATATTCATACTATGTTTTCGCCTTAAAATGGGCTTTAAATTTAGTTTGTTTTGTTGTAGAGAAGTGTGTTTGTGTGTGTGCGAGAGAGAGAGCGGAAGGGAGTGTTAAGCAAAGTACCAACATCATTATTACACAAATTATTATAATGAAAACCAGCTTAAATGTCCTCAGCTTCAACATCATTATGGCCATCATAAGCATTGTATGATTTTTGGTTCTTCAAACATAAAACAACCTTGTACAGTGACTGCATTAAAATGTTGGACTCATACTTAAGCTACTTGTACTGCCACTGCCACTGCCCGTCATTGTAATCAACGCAATTAGATGTAAAACAACAACAAAACGCCCTCAAAGCGCTCATTTCACAAAAAAAAAATGAGTGAAAACAAACAACAACATGGATGAAAACGAAAATTATAATGTGTTACAACAAGGATGAGTCGATGTTGTTGTTCTTGTTGGTACAGTAAATGTATAAACAACTGTTCCCGCTGCCTGACTCTGGTGCTGGTTAAATAAAAGAAAAACATTCATGAATTTGTCGTTCCTCATAATGACTGATGGCTGGGTTACTGACTCTTTGGCTAGCCGACTTATTTTTCTTTTAGCCCAAAAAAATGCGTGTATGTGTAGGTAGGTGTATTCTAGAGCACGTGTGTGTGTGTGTGGGAAACAGTTTTAATGGGAATTTTCATGCGAATCATTTTTAAACAATTTAAAAAGTCCGCGCTTGCCAAATATAACAACATGAATAAATGTTTTTTTATTAAAAATGGTGTAACACTTTAATTATTGAGATTTCTCCGTAGATATATAAAGGGATTTCTAACCTCGTTTTACAAACAAAAACAAACAACCAACTATTTTTTTTTTGTATTCGTTACAACAGTATCAAGTGGATATTTAAGTGAAAGTAAGAAACTGAATCTGTTGCAAAAACTTTCTAGCGGGGGTTCTTTAAAGCTTGAATTAGAAAATATAAAATTGTTTAAAACCTAATCCAGGGAAGATAAAGGAATATAAAAACAAAAATCAAATAAAAAAATCTTAAAATATAAAGGGATTAAGCCTGGCTGCTTACTATGAATGCGAAGAATATATGCCTAGAATGACAACCATGGAACTGCTTAAGGCTGAGGATCTATTTAGGCATACACCTTTAATATGCATCTGTTTGCGGTCATCAGTCTTATCCACAGTCTAGTCACACACACACACATAACATTTAATTTAATTAATCTAATTTTTATCTTTATACGAGCTATCCTCGGTGCGCTTCGCTACAACCATCCACAAAAACTACAATAAGCACAAAACTGTTTCAGTTTATATGCAAGGTACGATGCCCACTGTTCCCATCAAATCGGTTTTTTGCTAGACTATGTGTAATAACACGATAATAACATTTTACTTTTTATGGAAGGTACCACTCCCACTATCCTAATCCTCAGGGCTTTTAGTAAACTATTCAACCTTTTCGTAAAACTGTCTATCCTGTAAAATACTGGTCATTATGGCATATTATGGCATGTAAGTTGATGGTACAACTATTGGTAGTGTGCTTCCTATTTTTATAAACCTCAGGAATCTCAATTTTATATTTAATTCTTTTGCGTCTTTTTACCGTTTAATCAGAGTCCTTAGGGCTAACCGATCTTTGTGATCAATCAGGAGAGACTTTCAAAAAGTTTTCGGACAACATAGTTATTTTTTCATCAGATAATCTTCAACATAGTAAAGGTTTTGGACTGTCAAAATGTAGAATGATGTTAATTAAGCCCGTTTCACACTATATTTTTATTGGATTTTGTAAGAATGAAATCAAATGAGAATTGTTTTTGAATCTAACGTAACATAACATTTCGTTTTCACACTATCACAAAAAATAATAGGTAAATGGCAGATACGATACCAAAGCGCCAGGGTGTGATTGCCTTAGCTTCCTCCAAAATCGTATAGGAAGTGAGACTCCAAATTCTGCTGGGTAAAATTTATAAAAGTTTAATGGTGCTCCTCCAGTTTAAAATCTTTGAGTTTGATGGTTCTCCTCCAATGAAAAAATTGAGTTCAATGGTTCTCCTCTAATACTCCTCTAATGTCCGACTTATTTAATTAAAATTCATAGGGTATACACAATTACACTGATTAAAGCAACCACCAATGCAGTACAACAGTACAGCTATTCGATGAAACTAATCAGCCAGTATGAATGTAAGACGTAAACCACTCGAAGGTCGAGCAACAAGGACGGCCTGATTGACAATGACGCTTGCACTTGTTCCCCAACCCAAAGCTACTTTACGGCTGCACTATCACACTTCAAATAAAATAAAAAAATATAAGAAAGGAACAAGCCGAGACGAGACGAGACAATGAAAAGCGGCGGCTGAGCAGTTCCATGTGGGCGGCAGAGGTGCCAGATCTTAAGTATGTTTGGCGGTTTAAGTTTTTGGCTAATAAAAAAATAAAAAACAACACAAAAAAATAATACGTACATTCAACCATTTCTAGACATGACAGTAACACAGTACATACGCAGGCGATAAGACAATTTTAGACAGGGTCAGGACAAAGAAAATATATCATCGACGGCGGCAAACTATCGGCTGCCACTTAATCAGCGTTAAATCTCTCTCTTTAATCTCTGCTTTAAAAACAAATAACCCTGATACAATGAAAAATGGTACCGTTCGAAAAATTTCTAAAACTGGTGCTTGGTATTATGGGATGTCAAATTTTATTCCGTATTATTTTACATTTTGAGAACATATTGCTTTCACACAATAACACTTTCTCATAATATTTAAGTTTTTCACAAATCTTAATACTCAGTATTATAGTGTGAAACTGGCTTTAACATGGTGGCGTTGGTACATGCATTGTAGTCAACTGGCACTAAGGTCCAGCGCTTAGGGCTCTAAGTGTGAACTTACGTTATTATATAGGACAGTTAAGAGCTGGTAGTCGGACTGGTACGAATATATCACCGAACTGTTCAATTTCTCAGATCTTTACACTCAATGAACAGTTTATTTTCAGTTAAGACTGATGGAACTTGAATAGACTAAGATAATCTAAAAGCATCGCCCACGGACTCGCTGTTATTGTTTATAAGGAATTTTTGTTTACCAAACGAGTTTACTGACTGATGGTCCTTGCATCCATTTCTGTTTGTTTTTAATTTGTTTGAGAGATTCCATATGTCATACACCTTTGCCTATGAGTGGCATATTTTGGCCTTTACCAATTCCCCTTGATATATTTTCCCCTAAAATATTAGTCATATCTATGTTTTGATGTCATATGCCACCTGTCATGTTCAAACATATTTTTTGGTTGTTGTTGTCGTTGTCGTCTCTGTAGTCGTATTTTTTGCAATGCCTTTATTTTAATACTTTTTATGACCTTTTGTGCAATTTTCACAGTTTCATTTAATTGTGGGGGATTTTTCTATTTGTTTTAAGGACGTTTTTTTCCATTGCATTTCCACCCATGCATGGTCTTCCACTAAACTCCACTCGCAGCTTTAAATGCTCATAGTTGGGGTTATTGTGTTCGCGGTGTGGCAAAGAGTTTAGGGGGAACGGCTATTGTGTGTGTGTGCGTGCGTGTACATTTGTTTTAAACTCGTTAATCACTTTCTATAGTCCGTTATTTTGTCCAATATATACCTACGTTTCCTTTTTTTTTTTGTTGTGTTTTGGCTTCGCCATCACTTGTTGTTATTGTGAGCATGTGAGTATGAGAGGATGTGTGTGTGCGTGTGTGCATGGGTATGTAAACATGATTGGTGTGTAGGTGATGTTGGTGGTGAGGGTTATCAATTGCAGCATATTAACGCGGATTTCGCGGTCGATTATTTTGAGCCTCTATGGTTGGTTAACGGATTTTCGTAAACAAGTATTATTGCATGTGTATGCGAGAGTGAGTACTTTTTTTGCATAGATTTTGCTTTGGCTTTAATTGATGTAAAGGATGATGATGATGTTGATGATGGTCATGTTGATGTTGCTTTTGTTAATTTGTTTCTGTTGTTGTTGGTGATAATAATGAAGTTGGTTTTTGGTTTAAATGTTTGCAAAAATAATTAAACATGAGTGCTGTGAGTCTATTTTAAACGGTTATTTATTTGTTTGTTTGTTGGCTTTTGTCTATAATTGAAGTAGATTTTTAGGCGTTTTCATGCTGCAGTTAAAAGTGAAGATATTATTTGTTTTAACTAAAGCAAGAGGTATTTTAAACAAATTATTTATAATTATTAACACTTGAGTAAGTGAAATGAAAAGGCTTTTTTTCTTTTGTATTCTAGGAAAAAAAATTAAATGGCAGAGGTACAAGTACAAAGCGCCAGGCAGTGATATCCTTAGCTTCTTCCAAAATCTGCTGCGCGACCAATGCCTTCGTATAGGAAGTAAGACTTCAAATTCACCTTGGTACAATTAAAATGAGTTTAATGGTGCTCCTCCATGAAAACTTGAGTCTAATGGTTCTCCTCCAGAAAAAAAAGCTAATTAAATGGTGCTGCTCCAGTGAAAAAGTTGTGTTTAATGGTGCTCCTCCAGAGAGAAAGTTGAGTTTAATGGTGCTCCTTCAGTTAAAAATTAGCTAAAAATAGTGCTCCACCAATGTATAACTTATTGAAAAAGGTTATACTCATTAACCAAAACGATTACACGTGTCTACAATACGGTACTGTGGCCAATAACAGTACCACAGTACAGCTATTCGAAGAAGAAGCCAATCAGCCAGTGTGAATATAAGACGCAAACCACTCGAAGGCCGAGCAACAAGGACGGCCTGATTGACTTTATGTGATAACGACAATGACGAGTGCACGTTCTTTCTCAACCCAGAGCTACTTTACGACTAAAGCTTTTTTTAAAATATTTTTTTTTATTTAAACATGCATTTAAAGGTTATGGACTCGAAATGTTAACAATTAAAAATGCTGTTCTTTTAATTTTTTTATTAAAAAACTACAGTTTATCATAAAAATATTAAAATTAAAAAAAATATATCTAATTGTTCGCTGAAGTCAAAATTAAGGCTAAACAAATATGGGCCGATGATATTTTGTATCATTCTCGACGAAGACCAACCTTTTGAGGAGCCTGAATAGAGAAAAGCTTCACTAGTAACACTGTAACAATAATTATTTTTAAAACAGTGTTGCAGCGCCTCTGGTGTCAAGTAGGCAGATTAGTTATGAAACTGTGTATTCATTTTATTAATATTTTACGTCGACGATCTAGTGCTATAGAGTAATAGCGGCGATGGAGGGCGCTGTGTTAGATATTAGTAAGAATAGAAAACACTAATACATATCAGAAAAAATTCCTGTTAATGGTTTGCCGCGTCTGGGATATGAATCCGACGAATCAATCCAAAAAACATGCTTGGTAGCCGAACTGCTAACCAACCACCAGCTACAGTCGACTTTGAATTTTGATCTTAAATTCGCCTCTGGGGTATAACTTTCGTTACTGGTTATTTTATATTTGCTTTACAGCTTTTTAAAACAAATGCACAGTGGACTCATTACAGCCGATGTGTGATCATATCTATTTTACAAATTTTTCTATGTTGTTTACTTATGTGTCTGTTCATCTATATTCTATAGATGTTCCTTTTGAATCCATTTAATTTTATTCCCATTCCTAAAGCATTTTGATACTCATAAATTATTACTAAAATATTTTCATTTTCAATTCCTTTTGTCCACTTCAGATAATTAAAACATACAAACAAAAATTTTTTGCCAAAAAACTAAACGAAATTTAGTTCAGCTCCAACTCATTAAAATTTCCGTTCAATTCGAGTAGTCAGTTTGTTTCATTTTGTTGTTTATTTCATTTTATATTTTTTAGTTTTATTTGAATTTTATTAAGGGTATCGTCGTCATCGTCATCGTCGTCGTCGTTACGCTTGTGAATTTTTAATCAATTTTACTTGACAGTAACCCTTGGGTATGGAAGTACCACAACGTAATACTGACAAACAAAAATTTCACTTACTTATGAAGCCGCATTCTCTGTATGCATCAACATCCTTTTCTTCTGATAAAATGAAAGTTGTTACTACTGCCCTGCCTTACGTTGCGCCACTAAAAGAAGCTGTAGGAAGTAGAACAAGAAAAACCGAGTCTATGAACAGGTCAAGTCAATTTAATTTAACCTTTTGGGAGGCTTGTGATGCATATTTAAATTTGAAAAACTTAAATATTCGTGTGCAATAAAAATAAAAAACAGCAACAGAAACAGCAACAGAAACAGAAATATTAATACAATGATTTTGCTGATGACCAAATGAAAATTATTATTGTTGTCGAGCAGGACATAGGGCCATTGTCCATAACGAAAAGTCAACCTCATTAAATGTTATTTCATTTGCTGTTTTTTTTATCAAAATTGTATGAGCACTTTCTTTTCTTCCTTTTTTGTGTTTTTTTTTTTTTTTTTTTTTTGGTTGCGGCAAATGAGCAAATCTCTAAAGGACCCACAACCAGTTGAAGGATGTGTAAACTATCTGGGGATGAAGACTGTTTTTGGTCAATGTTGCTTAGAATCAAAATAAAATGTCGAATATTTTTATTACATCTACATATGTTTCATAAATGCAAGTAGTGAAAAAGTGGTAACTTGGACTGAGTTTTCAAGTGGGTTCTCAATAGCCACCACCATCTCTTCGTCCTTTACATTTTTTGAATTTTAGTTTTAATTCTATATTTGGTTTGTTTTATCATTTCTCATACAATCATTTTGAATGTGAATGAAACGCTTTTAAATATTAAAATGCCATGACCATATTTTATGTTGAGAGCAGGGACATGTAAATTTATGAATATATTAAAAAAAAAAAAATACGAGGGTCTAGTCAACAAATCGAAAAAATAAAACAATTGATAAAAACAAAGTTGGGAAAAATGACAGAATATATAAGATTTGCAATAATAAAAATGATATAAGATTTATAGCAGAAATAAAGAATGGTATCAGCAAAGCCATAGACACAAACATAGGCCTAGGTGTATATTTATTTAGACCAACGCCCCTACAAATAGCATGTGCACCAGAGATCTTCAACGGTTGATTGAAAAATCATCATATGTAATCCACATGCCTTTGCATTTAAATGCTCAAATTTAATGGTAGTGGTGAGCATTCTGTGGCAACTACCGCGTACAAATACCATCACTGATGTAAACGCTTGCGTTCGGAGAACAATTGGCTGCTTTAAATTTTATTTAAGATATATTTCTTTCGCACTGTTATTTATTGCAAGTTTTTTTCAATATTTTTGTAGTTAAAATTACGATTTAATTTTTAAATTTCAATCGTTTTGCGAATTTGGCTACAAATGTTATATCCTATTGAAGCTTAGATTTACTTTTATTTTTGTTATGCTTAAATAAAATTTTTTAAACCACTGTACAACCATGAGAAAAATGTGAAGAAATAGGAAAGGTTCCACACTGTTTAGCAACATGGAAACTTCAAGTATCATCTAGCCAAGATCAAGATCGAAATGGATGATACTTGCAGACTAAGCCTTGCACAGGCTGAGACGGTAGCGCACATTGGGTGTGAATGTCCAGCATTGGCTAGCATATATCTTATGACTTCGGGCAGAAACTGTGGAAAATGTGATTGAAATGAGGGATGGACAAATGCCACACAAAAAAAATATTTTCATCAATTAAAGGTTTTAAGTGGTTTCAGATTAAAATTTAGGTAAATAATTAATTGATTCAATTATTTGTTTAGTTAGGAATTTTTTTTGTTCTGTTTTAAACAAATTTATATTTAAATCAATTAAAAAATAATTGAATTTTAATTTAAAATTAACTTAAACCATTAATTGGTGCAAAAATTTTTGTCCGTGTAGCAATTGCTAGATATTTCATGATAAGAAATAAGACCAACCAGTCTACATTTACATGCCGACAGTCTGAAAATACTAAAGTCAAGTGTAAAGGCTGGTGGTAGCAGGCAGCTCAATAAAAGTAACGTTGCCATAAATTACAAATCGGTTAACTATAAGCAATATAGACGGAAGAGGCTCGAAAAGGAACCCTTTAAGGAAGCGGTCTGTTTAGATATCTCCCCTACATTAATAATGATACTGTTCAGGAATTTGTTAGGATTGTTAGAGGTTCAATTAAAAGAAAAGACTGTGAAACTCTACCTAATGCATTTTTCTATTTGAACCATTTAAGAGGCCAAAGCATAATTTTTTTTGTTAAACAACAATACCTGGGATGTTTTTTTGCTTGTCTGCAGAAAACACCCAAAGTCTTTGCCGAGATTCGAACCCACAACCTCCAGACTGATAGACTAGCGCGCAATCAGTCTGTCTATAGAGGCACTCGACTGTAAACTATAAGAGGGTCAACGCTTTAATCATTACTCTTTGTCAAGAAAGAGACAAAATACCATCAGACCATAAATTCGTGCAGCCTTCCTGTGTCGCCTTCGCCTTCTCGAGCAGACTCGTTGCTATTATAAGCGCTATGGGTGGATACATCGAACAATAACACATTTTTTTTTTAATTTTAAAATAATTTAACGAGATGCCGAAGTTTTCTATTAAAAATTAAAAAATGGGCAAAAAATGATTAACAGTGTTCAGTGGAGAAGATTTCTGTATTCTCAAAGTTGGGTACCTCGCACCAGCCAATTATTTTTTTTAGAGCTTGGCATTTCTTCAATATTTGTTAGATTTGATGAGACATGGTCTAAAAGGTCTAGTTAACTATGTTAAATTATGTTTGAACATGAGCGAATTATAAGTAATTTAAAATTAAAATATTTGAGTTTTCGATACCCTGATCCAGTTTTGTTCATAATATTGGATACAATTTTTTTGCAAATTTTTTGAATTTGTTCTCTTAGTTAGCGATCAATTTAAAATATTGTGGCAAAGAATTTACGGGCGAGAGGTATCCAACTCTGAGAATATATAGCGCCACCCCTGGCAGGTGGATAGTGCCCACCGCCAAAACTTATTTTCAGATACTCCTCTACCATATCATGTCAAATTTGGGATTTATCTGCCTGGCCCTTTATTTCCAAATACTTTCATTGCGCATTACACTCGAGAAAAGTTGAGTGTGAAAGAGGGTTTTCTCAGTAGATTTCCTCTAATAAACGTTTTGTGATAAATACCTAGCATTTTATTGTTTTTTTTTTTTGTGTTATCCGAAAGTCTATTTGTGTAAATTAAATCCAGGTAAAGAAAATGTTCACACTAATTTCTTTCTGTGCACTAAGAGGAAAAGGAAATTTTACTAGACTAAATGCATTTGGTAGGCCTTCTTAAAGACAGCAAAAAGAATCAGCTGATTATATATTTTTTTCAGTGAAATCTTTTAGTGTTTTACCTTGATAATCACCCCTCGTATTTTGAAGTAAATATATATAAATTAATGAATTTGTCCAATATCATTCTTGGTGACTACATTTTTGGTAATAACGTTTTTGTTGGCTGCTCTTATTGTTGTTGTTGTTTGTTCCTTTGGTCCATTGTTGATGCACGTTTCTCTAGAACGAGTTGAGTTTATTGAATTTATTTAATTAAGGATCCCTACCCCTGCCATAATACAAAAACTCATTCCATCAATACCAAATGCAAACGGGACACTTCACAATCTAGAAAGAGTGCGAGTAGATGTTTGCATACATTTCAAACTCTATAGAATAATTGTGGAAAAAAAAAATCTATTGGTCTACATTTATACTCATTTCAACCAGCATTCGTATGTGTTATGCCTCTTTTTTTTATATATAAATAAATACTCACATCTTTGCTGCTCAATGACTTCATTTTCGAAACAATTTTATAAATTTATAAATATTTTGTATTTTATTATAAAATTTTCCATTTGGTCATTATTGTAGTGGAACGTGCTTTTAAACTTAACTTTTCTTTTGTTCATTTTTGGTTTTTACTGCCAGTGCAACCCAGACACCGTAGCGTACAAACGTTGAGTAGTTGTGTCCATGAAGTTTCAATAGTTTGGTTTAATATTCTCACACTCTCTGTCTCTCTCTCTCTCTCTCCTTTAGTTTTTCGATGAATTTGTTTGAATTAAATTTTTTTTTTTGTTTTTTGAAGTATAGTTTTGTTTCATTTTCGGCATTCAAGTATTTGGCATTTGGAAATTTTTGTTTAACTTCCGTTTTACTTGGGCAGCTACAACTACTATGAGTAGTTTTGTGGTTGAACAAACGGATGCTGGTGGGTTTTTCTGTAAATTTTTATTTTTCCCGGACCCCCACTAAGTTAAAAGGGGTACCTTATGTTATTACTGCTATTAAAGGGCATATAACGCCTTTTGGTATGCTTTATTTTGTAAGTATTTAGTTGTCATTTGTTTCAGTATATGTACGAGTATATGGCTAATGTGGTAATGTAAGTTTTTGGTGCTGCCTTTTGTGAATTTAGATCATATGTTCTTTCTATTGAATGTTAAGTAAAAAGGAACAGGTTTCTGTGTTCATTGGAGACAAGTGTTTGTCATAAGCTTCCGTTGGGTTTTTATAAATTTTATACTTTTTTCTGAACAAAAAATAAATGTTGTTTTTTTTATTCAAATAAATAAAATTACTTTTATTTATTTTTTCAATACAGTAGTTTACTTTTTGGGGATGGCCAAACCATAACCATCCCTCAAGGTTACATGCAAATCATAAACTTAGTAACATTTTTAAGTACCTCAGGGTGGACTATGATAAAATTTTCATTTTCATAATTGGTTCACAACAAGATATCTAAGGAAAAGAGTACTTCCAAGGTTTTTAACAATCATTTAAAAAACATTTTTAATGCAAACATAATTCAGTTTATAAATAGTTCTTTAAACAAAACTTTCTCTCTCTCCCTCTCTCTACCTGTCCTACTGCACGCCACTGAAACCAGTCACATTTATTTATGAATAATTAATAACCGAAGCAATGAAGTTGAATCCTCAACTGGACCTTACAGCTATCCAGCCAAAAAAAATTATATATTTCGACAATAATAATAATTGCCAACAAAAGCAAAAAAATATTTACAAAATGAAAAGCAAATAAAAGATTGTTAATTTATTTTCAAATTGGATACTGCAGTAGAAGTAAAATACAAAGTAAAACAATGAATATGAAATATTAAGGAAACGTTATGATAAAAGCAAATGCCACAAAAATGAATAAAAAAGGTATGAAATAATTTATAGAATTGCGAGGCAGAATGCAAAATGAAGGCTTTAAGAGAAGATATTTTCGCAATAATAAAATTAACCATAAATTAGGTTTACGATTGGACTAATTAAAGTCTGAATAATGGAGAAGACTACAGTCTGAATGATAACAGACGAGTTATAATTCTCTCACTATTAATTTCTTTAGTTCCAAATCCGGTTTTAAGCAAAATTTAATTCAAACATTTCGCAGACACCATTCTTCAGACTTGTTGTAGGAGTAATTTCGAGTTTCGTGGAACTCGTACTCACATGGACTTCAGAAATAGTGTCCGTTTAATACTCAAGCAATATAATGAATAAAAGCATCGGTATTCTAAGGTTTTATCGATTTTTAAAAGAAAATGGTTGTGTCAAATGATATCTCTTGGGTGATACCCTAGAGAAGAGAGGACAGATAGCCCTCCAAAATAAATACTTTACTAAAAGTCATGAAGACAGGATGCGTTTCAGAACTCTTCTTATTCGCATGCTCTCGAATATCTATATTGTCGTAAGAAAGGTAGAAATGTTATTTCACAATTTTTACACCCTGATCGGTTAGGCGGATGACCCTCGCTGTTAAAACAAATGCTAACTAAGGCTACAACTAACTTTAAGAACAATAAAAAAATATTGAAAATGTTCAAAGCTTTTTATATTCTAGCTTAAATTATATTCTAGCTTAAATTATCGAACCGTTCAGAAGCCTGCTCCAATGAAAAATAAAATGCAGTGAATAGGATTTCAAAAATAGGAATTCAAAAATAGTCAGCGCTTTGGTACTCCCCCGAGCGAGAAACTGAAGTTTAACTAAAATGCAACTGTTATTGGTTTTTGTATTAGTGAGATACGAGTCCTCATGCTCCCGAGGGTAAGAGAAGATGACTAGGCTATAGACAATACTAAGTGCCACAACAGTTATCACCCAGGGGGCATGCTGTCTAGTAGATCTTCTTCATAACGACTGCTTACGGAGTATAAGCAGGCACCGCCTCCGCTGCCTGGCTGAACCATACAGAAAAAATTATTTAAAGGTTTTAATTAGTGTCCGATACAACGTTAATTAGATTTTTAATTAATTCAATTATTTATTTAATTAGAATATTATTTTAAATTTTCTTAATCTATACATATAATAAAATAGTAACTCATTTCCATCTGTCTCTCTGTCTGTCTGCTTTTAATTTGCGTTCGCATCACGTAAAAACTACCGGATGGATTTTAACAAAATTTTATGCGGAGGTAGCTTAGTATCCTGATTCCGATATAGGATACTTTTTTTCCGCAAAACTATCTTATTTGGAAGAGAAAGTGCAGAAAAAGCATTGAAAGTTATAGGAAAGTAAATACATAAACCATAACTGATGCACTAACCAATAACAGATGGCGCTATTTTATAAAGTAATACTAGGCTAGGGTTCCTGGTAATATGTATTTTAGTCTAAAAACCATGATGCCATTAAATAACCACTGGTAATAGAACGGATTCATAAGGTATGTTTAAAAATCATTATGAAAAACTAGATTCGGAAGGCATGTAGAGCTTTGCGACAACGATGTAAATATAAACTCTAAAATAGGCAATGAAAATTATATTGAATATTAGATTAACGTAGTTCGAAGCCGACAATGCAATAGGCAGCTACGAATGCTTCCACCTATAATAGTTAAAACAAGTTTGAGTGCTATATTCGGCCGTGCCGGATCTTATATACCCTTCACCATTATTTATGCATATAAATTAAGGTATATATATAAATGAAAGTAGTGATACCGCGCAATCAGCTATTGGTCCTACACTGGAACCACCACCCTGGAACCTTTCTGTTATTATCGCGAGATGGGGTTCATGTAGCTGCACATCTTTTCCCCAGACCTATTCCCCAATCCTGCTCTTACCTCATCAGGGCCCATCGAATTTTCAGGAAAACAATCATAAAATGCGTTCAAGGTACTATAACTTGCAAGTGAAGCTACTAATCAAAAACTTGTCCTGAATTATCCACCGAATCCGTGCATTGTGGAGAGTACTGTGACATATACACCCTATATATATACTTACGTAGGTATATTTATAAATGAACGTAGTGATAGCGCACTATAAACTATTGGTCCCACACTGGAACCACCGGCCCGTAATCTTTCTGTCATTACTTCGGGATGGGGCTCATGTAGCTGCACACATTTCCCCTATACACACTCTACCTTCGTCAGGGCCCAACGAAGTTTCAAGAAAAGAATTCTAAAACGCATTGATTATACTCTCAACTTGAATGTGAAGCTACCAATCAAACTCTCTACAGTTTGTAGTCCATATCCTGATGTATATGTGCCTAAAGCTTCTATGTGAATTGGTTTTAAAACAGAGATGTTATCTATTTAAGAATCAAACGCATTTAAAAAATATCTAAAAACTCTATATATATTGTGTTACACTCATCATTTTCATACAAATATATAAATTTTTTTTAAATATTTTGAAAATCGTTTGTTAAAAGGTGTGCAAAAATTTTTGTAAAAATATTTATTGTAAAATTTGTTTGGAAATTTTTTTCGAAAATTTTTTGGTAATTTTCTTTGAAAAATTTTCTGTACAAATGTGTTTTTGAACATGTTTTTTAAATTGTTTTGAAAAGTTTTTTGAAATATTTTTTTAAAAAATTTGTTTGAAAATTTTTTTAAAAACTTTTTTGACGATTTTTTGATTTTTTTCTTTTCTGGTCGCGGTCTTATATCTATTTAACAATAAAAGCTAATAAGAATCAATATAACCGAAAAAATAAAAACAACCTGAAAAAATATTAAAAAAAAAATTGGATAGGTGTGGTCTTTTGCCCGCTGCCTCCAATTGAGAGATCTGATGTTGCTGAATTTCAATAGCGAAATTTTCGAAACTATGATTAGTGTGCTTAAATTTTCTGCATATCTTTGGGTGCCTTGGCAAAGTTGATTTCAACTCGAACACACACGGACAGACAGACATCGCTAAATCAAATGCTTTATTTATAAGGATCCAGAATATATATACTTTATGAGGTTCGAAATTAGTGTTTTAGAATTACAGGTGGAAAACCTGTGGTGAAGGGATAAAAAGACATTAGGCTAGATAGAAACTAGAGACTGCAGGTCATAATATCAGTATAAAAATTTAAAATTTTGGCAAAACAGGACTTGATAGCAGATCTAACTATAAGTTCAGTATATTCTGTATTTTTTCTCAAAAAATATTTAATTAACAAAAAAATGTGCACCACATACACATATTTCTTACGCTTATCTCTTTCATATAAATTTCTGCGTTCTCGTTTTAAGGCCTCCTGTGGAAAGTTTAAAACATAACAAAACTCTGAATAATGTTTCTTAACATTTAATTTGCATAAAAACTGCGTTTTTTCTTTTTTTTAAGAGAAAAACCTGTACGAATAGTCCATACATTTATATTTATAGCTCATTTGGGAATATCACGTGTATTTTGGTTTTTTTTTTTTAGCTCCTCCATAATCTTCAACACTACCACCACCACCTTTTAAAATTACACATATGAATTACTTGTTGTTTTTATTTTTTAGGCGTTTACATAAAAAGCAGTATCATTAAAAGGATACGTTATGATTTAAATACAAGCTCATCATCAGCCTCATTTAAATGAATGTATGGTTAGAATTATAAGTAAGTAAATATATACACACATTAAAAACACGCTCTTTTATATATGTATGTATGTAAAAGCAGTCAGGGTATACATTTAGGCGCAGTTATTAAAAAAGTATTAGCACTGAAAAAAAAAGTATGATTTAAAGAGGAACGAGCCACAGAAAAGCTTATTTGTAACAGTGGTTCGTATAGATTTTTGAACAGATTGTTAAGATCCTTTTTTATATAATACTAATTAAGCCTGAAAGTATGCTTTATAATAAACAAAAATTTGCTGTCTTTAGTAAAGAAATTTAATTGATTTGAAAAAATGTTATATTTAAGATCATTATTATTAAAATTTATGGGTTTTAATATTGTTATATTTATATAAAATACAAAATTTAATAAAAGTATTTGAAATGTTCTGTCAAATCACTGTACAGTTTTCTATTGCTGCTACATTTATTAAGCAAAGCAGCTTATCGAAATACACACCTTGTGTTGGCTTAACTGGCGTTTTTATTGCTTTTTTTCCAGGAAATTTTTTGTAAACTTGATTATTTTGTTGTTGTAACATAAATTTTAAGAAATTATTATTATTATTATTGTAATCAGTTTTATGCATTTGTAAAAAGCCACAGAGATACATTTAGAACTTTTATATGTACAAATGGATGTGTGTGTGTCTGTATGTGTGTATTTGGCGAAAAGAGTGTGTATGTGTGAGATTTTAAAAGGCCATAAAGCTTTTTCATATCATTTTTTCCTCCATGATAAGGTTTTGCTTAGTATCTTTATGTTATTTGTTTATAAACATTTCTGTTTAATTATTAATAATATTTTTTTTTGGTTTTTCATTTTCCTTTTCATTTAAAAGTCTGATTTAGCAAACAAAACGTCAACAAAAAAAGGGTGAGGATAAGGATAGTGTTAAAAGCAGTATTCTGATGAGTTCAATGGAGTTTTGTTGCAGCATCGTAGTCAAAAAAAATATATATTTTTGGTTTATCTATTTTGTTTGTAAGTAAAGCATATCCAAAAGGGGTTGTATTCCAATTTACATATGAGCTTATAATATTTTTAACATGTGTGTATTTTTTTTATTTCCATTAAAAATGTGTAAGTTAGAAAATTTATTAGTCACGTTAATTAAAAGCTATAAAAATTTAAAAACAAAATATCTTATTAAGATATGTATATAATTAAAAATATTTCATCAACACCTACATAAAATTATACTTAAAAAAGAGAAGAAACAACATGTATGTGTGAGTTAGTATCAATATCTTAAAAAAAAATAATTTTAATGAATTTTTATTTAAATTTCGACACAAAATGGGGTTGATATAGGGGTGGCGGGATTAGATTAATAATGGGAAATTTAAGAATGCGATGTAAATAATACAGCAATCCTCCATATACTTAATAGATTATTAATGTTTTGTAGAAAATTTATATCAGAAAACCTCCTAGAGAAAGCATTTCATGATGCCCTTTGAAGATCGTCTTTTACATGGCGATATTGCCAGTACGGTTTAAGCAATATCGCCATGTAAAAGACGGACACACAGACAGCTTTATTGATATATTCGCCCCGCCTCGTTGGCACGCTAAGGTCAGATAACTTTAATAAAAATTAATTTTTAAAAAGTTTCAAATACTATACAATGAAATTCTTAAACTTCTGCAAAAGCTTTAAGCAAACAAAAAAAAATAGTTAAAAGATCACCTTAAATTTAGAAGTTTCAGAAGTTGTTGAAAAAGCTTTTTCAAATATAATCAGCTGATCTTTACTTTCATATACAGCGTTAACTTAAGTGTAAATGTGAGTGAGCCTTACCCCCATCTCCATTAGACAGTTACATGTCTTAACAAAAGTCAAACTTCATAGAAAAAAAATTATGTGTAATACTGTTTTTTAACCGACTTCAAAAAAGAAGGAGGTTATCTATTCGTCTGAATGTTGCTTTTTTTTTTATGTATGTAACCGCAGAACTCAGCCATTTCTGAACCGATTTTAAAATTTTTTGCTTTATTTGAAAGGTTATGCTTCAAGGTTGGTCCCATTTTAAAAACAGTTCATTATATTAAAAATTAAAGGGTGTCCCCATACAACATACATGTTTTTTACGTGTATTAAGAACCGTAAAGGGCAGCAAATTAAAATTTTAAAAAACTGCGTGCCGCTATAGCTCCCAACAGCAGAAATTAATAAAAAAAATAAATTTAAAATTTAAAGGGTGTCCCCATAGGTGACATAATATGACCTATTTGGGTCTATCTTTTGAACCGTTATAGACTAAACCTTGAAAATTTGACAGAATGTCGACTACTATGACCGTTATAATAAAATGTATAAATACTCAAAATTTTAAATTAAAGGGTGCTCCAATAGTTCATTTAATTTGATGTATATGGCCATACTTTTGAATAGTTGTACACAGACCGCTGAAATTTACAAAGAATCTGTAGTGCTAAGTCAGCTATAACAAAAAGTATAAAATTTTGAATTTGGAACTTAAAGGGTGTCCCAATAGTTAATGTAATTCTATGTATATGGCTAAACTTTTGAACTGTTAGAGACAGACAGCTAAAATTTACAAGGAACCTGTATTGCAAAGTCCACTATAGCAAGTATACAATTTGAAGTTAGAAATTAAAGGGTGTCCCCATAAATTACGTAATTTGATCTATATGACCCTATCTTTTGAACCGTTAAACACAAACACTTGAAAATTAGGCAGAATGTCCACTACTTTCTCTGGTATGATAACAAATATAAATATTTGGAATTATAATGTAAAGGGTGTCCCAATAGTTCATGTAATTTGATATATATGGTTAAACTTTTTAACCGTTATAGACAGATAGTTGAAATTTACAAAGAATCTTTGTGACCAAGTCCTCTATAACAACAGGTCTTTAATTTAACATTGTAAATTAAAGGGTGTCCGAATAGGTGATGTTATTTGATCTGTGGGCCCCTATCTTTGAAACCGTTATAGATAGAGGCTTGAATGGTGTCCCCATACAAGACGGATGCTGGTGAAAATAACTTAACTTTTAAACAGTAATAGGGAGAGGCTTGACATTCAATAGTCTTTATTTTTTCCCTCTAATTTTGGCGCATCTTTTATTTGGTTTAAATCTAATTCTTACAGATTACTTCTTACATTTTTAGTTTAGAATTGGTGCCCTTCTATCTGTTTTGAAGTCGGTTTTTTTTTGCAAGAATTATTTATAAGAAGTTTAATAAAGTTTCTAAGCTAAAGAAATACATACATATTTAAAAAAAATCTTTTAAAGCACTAGAAAACTTAAAAGTTTTGAAAGGATTTTTGTATTTAGCTTTATATTTTTTTATCCATCTTTAGCTTAGATCGGTTTAGGCTTCATAAAAGCTTTTGTAAAATCCTTTTTAAATATAATCAATTGATATTTACTTTAAATATGGCATTAACTTAAGTGTAAATATGAGTCTTAAGTTTAATAAAGTTTCTAAGCTAAAGAAATATTTAAAAAAAGCTTTTAAATTTCTAGAAAAGCTTAAATGTTATTAAAAGCTTTAAACGGTTTTTTGTATTTAGTTTTATTTTTTGCTTCTATTTTTGGCTTAGGTCACTTAAAGCTTTCATAAAAGCTTTTATATGTTAAGCTTGACAGACGTTTTTTTTTTATATGTTTTTATATTCTAATTTCGTTACTTAATAAAGTCTTTCTAAATAAACTTTCTCTTCAAATGTTTGCTTAGAGATTAAATTAAGTTACCATTTTTTTTTAATTTGTAAATTTAAAATATTTAAGTGAATGAACTCACCCCTTTAGCTTTTAAACAAATTGTAATTGCAATTGTTTAACAAATATTTTCATTGAAACAAACTTAACACTTTTGCATTTGTTGAGGTGTGAATTATTTCTGTTATTATTGTTATTGTTGCTTTTAATTTGCAACACCAAAAAAACTTTGGCAAATTGTTTTTCTCACAGCCATATTGCCTTGCTATTTATTATCTGTATCCATGAGCTGTAAAACTTCTAAATTCATATTGCGCTTAAGGCATAAAACATTTCACTAACTCGGTACGTGCCCCAACTAGAAGTACAGCTTATTTACAATGAAATAATTAAAAGGATTTTCTTGCTACTTTGGTGGCCGTTGAACAGAAAAATTTATCGATTAAGTTGAAAACCAGATGTTTGTTTAGCACAAAAGCTTTAGAGCAGTAAAAATAAATGTTAGTTGAACCAACCGCTAATCTAGAATATTTCTTGACGTTTTATTAAGTTCGTTTGTTAATAATTGCAGCAATAAATGACGTGGCTCGTTGTTGATTATTATGATGACAATAAACATAATTTAAAAGTTGTTTGAAGAAAAGCGCCCAGCCATTATTGAAAGCACCATACGGTCTCTGGGGGGTAATTAAAAATTACGACGATGATGAGGCCCTCAAAGAAACTAAAACAAACAAGATCAAATTCGATTTTGTTGAAAACTTTTTTCATTCGCAAGCAAATCTTGTTAAACAAAAGGGTTGCTTGATTAATGACATTAACTGAAATAAGAAATGGCAGCAAGTAGGAGGTAAAATTAATAAATTTTGGTTGTTGTGGCAACTACGCGGTTAGCAGCTTTTTTGAAAATTAACACCTAATTCAGTCAGCTACACAGCAATGCGTAATGAAATATAAAAAATGCTACTTTGACGCGTTCAATTGAAGTTTTATCGTTTGCCAAAACAAAAAACATGGCTTTTAGGCGTTACAGCTCGATTACAAACTTATACTTATGTATGCTGTGCTCCCCCTTTGAATGTAACTTTAACAAATTTTTGCTAAACATAAAAATTATTATCACAAGCATATTCTTTGTTTTAAGAAAAGACTAAAAACAAAAAATAAATGTTTCCAAAGTTTCTTTGTTTTAAAAGTTTGCGTTCAGTTCAGTTCAGTTTGAGTACTCACGCATAACAATGTCATGAAGTATTTTATGCCTTAATTTTGTTGCTACAACTCCTTTGGTATGATGACTCAGGGCTTGGTGTGTTTGGAAAAAATTGAACGTTTGGTGTTGCCGTTTAGTAGTGCTTAAATGCTTTTTGCTATTGTTGTTATTGTAGGTACTTAAGGACGACTTTTTTGTTCCTATTATTCTTGGTGTAAATTGACACCACAGAAATCAGTTAATAAGGCGATAAAAATATAAAACAAAAACATTAGCAAAAATTGAAATAAAAAAAAAACTTTTACAAGTGTCTTGTAACAATGTCAACACAATACAGGCAATATTGCCAATAAAGTTTAAAGTACAAGTAATGGCTGTAAAATAAAAACAATAAGCCTATTTTGCAGCCAGACTTAGGGGAGGGTGAGAAACAGCAAAGCTTAATTACTTAATAAAGTTTAAGACAAATGAAATATAAAAAAAAGGAGGGGGTTCATAAATTTACAACAGAGCTTTGAAGCTTTTCAAAATAAAAACTTTAGTTAAACAAAATTTACAATAAAAATTTATTCAATCACAATAACGATTTGAGATAAATAAAATATATGTATGAGAAGTTAAGAAGTTCTATAACAACTTAACATTTACAGAAGAACTTTACTACTTATTTAAAATAAATACTTAAATTAAACAAAAATTCCATTAAAAATTTTTTCAATCACAATAAATATGTAATTTTATTACAATTTTCAAATAAAAGCTTTGTACATTTATTAAAAATTTTTTTACAAGCTTTTTTACAAACGCTTTTTTTAATACGACACTTTTTAAATGTAAAACAAAAAATGTAAATATTTTCAAAACGCTTAATTTGTATTACAAAGCTTTTAAGCCTAAATATATATTTTCTTATTAAACAAAAAAATGTAGGATAGATATTTACCCTTTAACAAAATCTTTTTTTAACCTTAAATAAACATATTGGTTTACAACCTATTACAGATAAAAAATAAAGAGCTTTTTAAATATAATCACTTTCAAAATTTAAACAATAAAAAAGTATTAATGAGGCTGAGTTTCTTCTTTCATGTAATTTCTTTAAGCTTTTCAGAAAATTATTTTAGTAAAAAAAAAATTAGGTTAAACTACCTAAAACTCTCTTAAGAAAGCTTCTTAAGCTATACAAAACTATTTTATTTTTTGGTTTATAGCTTTTGAAATTTAAATTTTTTTGAGGTTTTAGCATTTTTAGAAAAAAATATGATTTTACTATTCAATTCGCAAATATTTTTAAAATAACAAAACTGTTCTAAGCTTTTAAAGTTACAATGTTAAACGAATTAAGCTTTTATAAAATAGCTTTAAAAGGTCGAATAAAGTTAACTTTTATTATTAATCCAAGCTAGCTTTTAACTTTTATGGCTTTAAGAAAACAAACTTTTTAACCTTCAGTAGGACTTTTTTGGTCATGTGTTCATTCACATTATAAAGGCGGGACTTTGAAAAAGTTTTAAACTTTTGAGTTAAAATACACGCATTAATAATTTTAAAGCTGAAGAAATTGTTTAAAATAGCTTTTTTAATTATAAAGCTTTATGGCTTTACATCAATTTATGGAATTTGCAATGTTTTAGAAATATATTACTTAGAAAGAAAAGCTTTTACAGCTCTTGCTTAAAAAGCTCTAGATACGTTAAACAAATTTGCAAAAGATTTTATTCTTAATTAACTTTTACAATAGTATTTTTTAATTCATGAAATAAAGCTTTTGCTAGAAAATTTAATTAAAAACATGTAGCGAAAACTTTTTTCCAGTGCATTTTTTTTATTCAATTCTTTGTATTTTTTTCTTACAGAATTTATTGCTTATAACTTTTAATAAGTTTCAATTGAAATTTTTATATTATCTTATTTGGTATTTTAGTCTGGCTTACTTCGGCAATAACTCTTAAGAAATGACACTCTTGAGATTGATATTAAAAATAAAATAAAATTTTGTTGAAATCTTTGATATCAGTTATATTTCAAATTTGTCTTAAGCTTTACGAGACATGCAGCCAATATAGGAAACATTTGACTAAACTTTTTCTTACAAGGTGGCTGTAAAATATGTATTTTTTTTTTGTTTATATATTTTGTTTTTAAATTAAGACTTAAAAGTTTCCCTGGGTTACTGGATGTAACTTATAAAATGGAGTTTGGGGTTGGTGGTTATGGAAAAAAAGTTTGAAATAAAAATATGAAGTGATATAAATATAAATATAAGAAAGTTAAGGAGTTTGATGTTTATCATAATAAAAATGAAAAACATGATGTTAATTAACAATATTTCATTCTACATTCATCGACTTCGATTTCATATACTTCAACTCATTCATTTCCCAATTTACTTTAGTTTCTTTTTTATTTCTCAAGTAAGAATCAGTCACGCTGGCATCTGTATATTTAACCAACCATCTATGTATACATTTCTCTATCCTTGTATTTGTTTCGTTCTCTTTTAATATTTTTAAAGCAATATCTATTAATGTATCTATGAATTTTTTCCATAGTTAGTTGTTTTACAAATATATGGTGGGCACTAAGGTAAAGCAGTTGCTAGACTGTTTGTGCAGATTTTACATCAGAAGTTTTTATATAAAAAAGTAATTTCTTTTTTTCTTATTTATATACAAACATATTTGGCTGGAATCTATCTGTATTTATCTATCTTAACTTGTATCTGTAGTTCCTCTACCAGCACAACGTTTGAATTTGTATTTGGTTGTTACTCGTTTTTTTCTCTCTATTTCACTTGGTTTTATTTTATAGTTCTGGATATTATGAACTCATTTGTAATCATTGCATTTCTTTGGCTTTACCTTTTTTATGACTTCCGCCATTGCTCAAACAAAATGGTGGCATATTCACAACATCATCTAACTGTAGTTACTCGACAAAAACCGTAGATATCTACATGTAAAATAATGGAGTAAATAAATTATATAAAGAAAAACTGAAAAACTAATAAAACTTTTCAACGTTTTTTTTTTTTTTTTTTTTTTTGTTCACTCCACTAGACCAAAAGAAAAATATTTATGAAAAATATATGAAATTTACAGATATTCGTATTTTTTAAATACTCAAATATAACACCAAGTATATACTCGTAAATATAAAACTTACAGTTTAAGGTAGTAAATATTAAAGTTTTCAATAGATTAAATGTTCCATTGAAAACTTTAATATTACAATAATAAGGTAGCTTGACGATTAACAGATCTCCCATAACAAAAAATTAGTTTGATTTCGGAAAAGCTGGCAACCCATTCGTCATAAAAAGAGATCAACTGCAAGATAAGTTAAAAGTTAAATTACTATTATTTATAAACCTCATACATTCTACAAGAAAAATACTATAATTTGCATAATGTTAAAATTTGTTTATTTTTATTTTTTATTTTCATAGATTCAATTGATACAATTTGAAATTAAATATTAAATAATTACTTGTCACAAACAATGTATAATGATTTTGTATTAATAACAATTGTTGAAAACAATTGTAATATATTTCATGACTGAATGATACCCTACTCTCCAGTGTTAACAAAATAAATTTGTTGGTCCTTCGAGCATAAAATTCTAAATTTTATTCTGAAAAATGAAATATTAAAAAGTCGGCATTTTCATGCAAAAATATTTTAAATTTTTTAAGAGTGTATAAAATAAATTTTCATACAACATTTCCTTAAAGCAGCTTTTATAACTGAAATTTTTTTTATGAATATGAGCATCAAATTTTTACAGTAAGTTTAATACATATAATATTCTCCCACCTAACAGTTAAAAGTATTTTTAAAATATATCGTTTCATTAAATAAATCATTAATATGATCACAATGCTAAACCTTGAAGTTTCAACTTAGAAAAAAAAAATTATAAATAAATCCTAAATCAATTATAAAAAATATATTTCTCAAACACTTTAAGAAAATTATTCTAGAGATACTTACGAACCTCAAAGTGTTTTTTTATTCTTATCCTCTGAAAGTTATCTTGTAACCTGAATGAAATATATTAAAACATTTACGAGCCTATATAAAAAGTGGTACTTCGAACCTATTTACAGTTAATAAATTGAATAAGAAACACTTCCTTAGGATAAAATATCCCTGATTTGCAAATTTAAAAGTAATGTAACAATCAGCTAATTATGCCTACCAATTAATTGCGATACTTTCTTTGGAAAAGTGATATAGAGTAGAGCTATGACAGGTGGTAAAATAAATTAATAAAGACAAGCTTCTCTTTTAGCTTGTTAGTTTAATAATCTATTAATCTTGGCCTTGTTGGTTTGATTGCTGCGAAAGACCAGGTACTTTCACTACAATGAAGGATCGAAGGACCATTTGTAAAGAAATTGAGTTAAAAAAATACGGTCCTACGAAACTATCTATGGATAGTACTTCAAACGTATTTAAGTTGAGTGAGAACTGTCATTAAAATTAAACAATAAAAATATGATGTTGGACTTAAATTATATGTTGAACTTAAAAATTTTAGGCATTAGACTAACTGGTGGCAGTTGACTAATTATAAAATATTTTTGACTTTTCTCAAATGTGCATAAAGCTTTCTTGACGATCTGGCTAAAGCTAGCTTATCCAACTAATCAAACTGTTTTTTAATATTATGTGCAATTAGCATAATATTATATCTAGTTGTATTTAATTCTGTCAGCCTTTTTTGACTCCTGCTAAGGACCCCGGTATAATTCACTAAAGTAGAAGGATGGTTTCTATTACGCTTAAAATAGATAGGTTTTTTTATTTAAAAATTATTATTTTTTCGGTCTTTCCAACCCAAGTGTTAAAGTTTTCATTAATTTATTTGCTTCGTTTTATACAAAAATGTCCCTAAATTATGCAATAGCTAATATCACACATGGTCCTACGAGCCAACTTTGAGAAATTTCTCTAAAAGTTTAAGAGTTTATCTATAAAGATTTTTTATGTACATTTCAATGGTATATGCAATCAATTAAAGTAAACTTCAAATGTTGCTAAAAGAATAACTAGTATCTGCGATAAAATCTATAAACTGTAAAAATAAACTTTTATTAATTTACTACAAGTAAAACAGTGTAATTTTTCAAGGCGAGTTATACCATTAATTCCTTTGCACTTGTGTAAAGTACAGAATTATATGTTTAGTATAACTGTTGTTATTTTTTTTTTGTATGTCTAACAATTAAAACTTTTGTGTCAAAAATTAAATATTTTTGTTATAATCGTTAATAATAGCAATGAATTCAAAATCAAATTAAATAAATTTTAATAATTTTCTAACACGCTTCGTTGAATGTACGTAAGTATAAATGCCAACGAAAGAGTATAGAAATTTCATTGTTCAAAAAAATGTGGCCGAAAACAATTGTGTTTATAGCAATAATCTGTGCAATATGGGCAAATTTGGCGGTAATTTTAGACTTAAAATAAAAATTATTACATTTAAAAATATTTTTATATACTTAATATAACAGCAAGCATTTCCTCAAAGCCAGGGACAGGGTAAAGGCCAAGGACCCTGTGGGCCACCACCTAGTGGACCACCACCCAGTGGACCACCACCAAGTGGCATGCCACCCAAAAATGGTCAAGGAGGTATGTTAAGAAATTCTTAATAATTATTTAATTTACAATATTTGCTTTAAGGTCCCTGTGGTCCTCCACCTAACGGTGCTCCACCAACAGGTAGTCCTCTAGCAACCACCACAGCTTCTTCCCGTAAATGATGCCTTAACAACTAAGTGTCTGCTAACATTTTTTTTCTAGAATTTAGTCTTGTACATTTGCTTTTCTGTTTTTTAATGTCTGTGTTTTTAATTTAATATCAAAAAGAAAAAATAAAAAAAATAAACATTATAATTTTATTCAAATGTGTTTTATATGACTAAAATTTTATTGCTGGCATTAGTTGTAGTTGAATATTTGCACCTTTAGTTGTTAAAACAGTTAGTTTATCTACCGCAGTAATAAATTTGCAGCTTAATTATTTGGTATACAAAAAGAAAAAAAATATTTACATACAATAAATAGGAAAACCCCAAAATATACAAGCTATTAATAAAAATAAAATAGTATAGAATTATAGCTGTTATTAGCTCGATTTAAATGTATATAAAGAGTAAAAATTGTACTCATAAATTGACCTGCAAGCAAAACAAATATGACTACAATACAATAAAAGTGGCTGGCAACATGTTGCTAAAATGTAAAAAATACATGTTTTTGTACACAATTTCCCCACCTGTTTTTACTAAAGCCTAGTACTCTGTTCGAATTTGTGAAAAATGTTGAGCAACATCTATTATTTCACAACGAAAATTTGACATTTAAAATGTGGTGTCTATCTCGCAATTTGGAAGAATTTTACGATTTTATAGCTTATCACATTGTTTTAAAAAATTTTCCACAAAAAATAATACAAAAAAATTCCACATGAAATAATGCTATTTGCTTTATTTCACAGTTTCGATAAAATGTTGCCAGAAACATTTCATGTTTTTTCACAGTAAAAACAGAGTACTACTTCTGCAACATTTTTTCATGACTTTTTCATACAAATTTTTAATGTATGTAGTTTGACAGTATTCCGCATGAAAAACTGAACAGAGTACCAGGCTTTAAGCATAATTCTGCCAGCACAAAACACTCTTTCTTTAATTAAGAAGAAGATTTTACACTAAATAATAGAAAAATATTTTAATCAGAACCTAACCCACATATTAATAGTCAACAAAAATAAACTAGACTGAAACAGTGGACATTGTACATCCGATACAGAGTGAAAAACTATTATCGTCTGCCTGAGAAACTGTAACACGTAGAATGTTGGAATTTCGCATGACTAAACCCCTCAATAATAGCGTAATCAAGCAAAAAAACTGGCCAGCCAGTGATACATCTCAAGAATGGTAGAATACACGATTACGAGATGTGCATGTTTTTCCGTTGGATGACGTTGTTTGACCACTATAAGGCTGCCAAGTCTGTAATCACCAAATTGCTTCAAATAAGTACATACAAATACAAATCTTGCAGGATAAACTCTCATATTTTATATTAAAAACTCTCATAACTTATTAGTTATACTCTCAATCAAAATTATTAGCCAATAGGAAAACAGTTTTGTGACATCTGCAGAAAATTTTAATTTTATTTTCGAGATAGCGTAACATTGTCTTTTATCATCCTTGATACATCCTATACAAAGTTACAAATTTATATCGTGGACATAGTTACACCCTTATTAATGAGCATCGTGGGCGTGGTACCTCCCAAACAAGGTTAAAGACTATTATTGTACACATAGAGGGATATAATAGGTAGAGTCTTGAAACTTTGCACATGTAATGCTTACATTAATGAACATAGGCTAGCGGCAGAATTGGAGCAATGGACATGGTATCTCTGATAAAAAAGTATTAACGTGAACTAAAACCGATAGAGTCTTGAAATTTTGTTAATTTATTTATGTGACTTGCCGCAAAAAATTGACTGTTTTAGAAGACTAGGGTCCATTATTACAACTTGCCAATAGCTAAAGTTAGGATTTTATCGGAGCGATAAGTAGTTTTTTGTTATTATAAGTTAGCTAAAAATAATCTTTAATTATCGCATACCATAAAGGTAAGTTATAGTAATTAGCCTTACCCTCGTTACTACTACAAATATCTAATTATCTCACCGATAAAATCTTAACTTTTGCTATTGGCAAGTTGTAATAATGGACCCTAGCCTCACATACTATTGTACGTAGTAGAACAAAAAACTAGCTAGTTGGAACGGTAGACGCCCTACCTACCGAGTAGTTAATAATATAACTTTTATTAGAATGAAATTATAAACATGTTGCAGACAAATGTTTCATAATAATGTTTCGTTTAAAGCCTCGCTGTTCGAATTTATGGAAATTGTATAGCAACATTTATTAATTCACTTGGAAAATATTACTTTTAAAATTTGTCTATCTCGCAATTTTATTAAATAATTTTACGTTTTTATTGTTTTTAAGTATACCACATTGTTTTACAAATGGTAACAAAAGCCAGTTCATCAACTGTTGCTTTGATAAAATGTTGCAAGAAACATTTAATATGTGTTTTCACATTAAAAACAAAGTACTAATTCTGTAACATTTTTCATGAATTTATCATAGAAATTGTTCATGTATGTGATTCGAAAGCATTCCGCATAAAAAAACTGGGCTTAAAATAATACAATATGACAATTTTAAAGCCATTTTTTTGATGTAATACAAATTTGTGTTAACTTTTTCTTATGATTCAGAATACGATCTCACAAAATTTTTAAGAATGTGAGTTTGTTTCAGCCTTTAAGGTCATTATTCTTTATCATACTCAGTCGTACGATCTGTCCAAAATAGCATGTGTGCAAAAAAATATGATAGTGCGGATTGGATGTGTATGTGTGTGAGAGACTTTTTGACAGGTCGTACGATTTGATAATCTCTTGAAAAAATTCATATTTTTTCCATACGATCAGAGGTGCTAAATCTTTTTTGTATGATAGTGTGTCACCTACAATTTTAAACAATTTTTATGTGATTTTTTTGTGTTTAAATCGTACAATTATGTAGGATTGTGAATTCTGGCCTTAAAAGAAAAGAAGTAATTTTTATTTACTTAATAAAACAATTCAATAATTTATTTGGTTTAAATAAATTGCCAATTATTAAAATTTTTTATAACCATCAATGTCTTTTATATGTAAATTTATTTTTCCCAACAAATCCCATAGCAGACTTTTGTTTTTCAAAAAATTACTCACAGTTTAGAGCCGAAGAATTTTGAGTCAAATGATCCTTGTGCTTCAACTTTTTCATTATCCTTAAAACATAAATAAATGTCAAAAAATGCAGATTACTTATTAACCCCTATGGCGCAGCTATTATTCATTAATATGCTTTTGTTGTATTTTATATTTGTTGTTGATGTTGATGTTGCTGTAGATGTTGTTGTTGTTGTTGTTATACTTGTTATAAATTTAAAAAATACACATACTAGTATCATTCAAGGATATTTTACCTCATCAACCTTGTAGACAGACTAGCAGTTGTTTTCTAATAATTTTAAACACCCACCTTTTGCTTAAAGATGTTTTAATTTTTTGTTTGCTTTTCCTTTATACTTGGAATGTTGTCTCATATTCTAGATTTTTTTTTCAGTTTTCTTCGTGGTTATAATAAAATAATCTTTTATGTAACAAAATATAGTTGGAGAAAAAGAAAATTACCAAATTTATTAGCGCTTTGGCAATATTGTCTCATACTTGTTTTTTGTATCATTCAGTCTATTTCGCTGCTCTTTTTTTTTGTAATCTTCTATATATAATAATTTTAATACATTTCTCTACCAATTTACCTTAAGCTGTAGAAAAAAATAAATATTAACATTCATTCCGTTCTTTCCTTTTATTTTCAATTTAACCCCCATTGTTGGCTGATTCGATACACCAAGGAGCAACAAAACAAAGGAGCTGTTTGGTGTATGAAGAAAATAATAATAAAAAAAAATAAAACAGCTAAATAAAAATTGAATACTAATCCATGAATATAGATGATTATTATGTTTTGTATCAAACATACAAAGCAGTGTATTCTTCTTTAGAACAAAAAAATAAAACGAATGTTTTATTAATAAAAGAATAAAATTGTACGCAAATGAGCAACAGCGGGAAAACAGACGCTATAAGAGCAGCAGGATACCAAGAGTCATATTTTTGTTATAAGAAGGATACGCTAAGCTTGAATTTGAAATATTGAATGTAAAAAGAAAATTTATTTTAAATATTCATTGGAAATTTATAGCAGTGATTAAAAGGAAGAAAGAAAAAAATAGGAACCAACACGTGTTTACCTCCCCATTAAAATTATTAATTAAAACCAATTTTAAGTGAGAAAATTGTGATCCGTAATGGGTTAAATAAATAATAATTTTGTATACCAATCTTATTATACTTCGGAAGTGTTGGACTTAATATTCAAAATAATAATTGTGTACAAGGCAACTTAATGCGGAGTATCTATTGAAACCTCCTAGATTTTTAGTGATTTAAGGTTGTTTACTTACAGCTGTCGAACTATGTACCTCGATAGACGGAATGGTCACACGCTATTCTATCAATCTGGGAGTGCCGCCAAAGTCCTTAGGTTTTTTTCTGCAGACAAGCCAAAAGCTTTGCAGATAGTGATGTCTTCACAAAAAAAAGAACAAAATACTAAGGAGTTTCGACCTTAAAAATAAAGCTATTTCCCCATCACTGAGTCCGCGTAATAACAAACTGTTAGGTAAAAAAAGTATTTCATGGCAACTTGTCTTGTTGTGCTCTCAGTTTTATGTTAACCAATGTATCTAAACCGCATCCATGCACAGGCTGTAACCATCATCATAAACGTCTCAACAAAAATCTCAAAATCTCAAAAGCGAAAAAGAGAAAAAGAGAAAGCTGTATAATTTTTTTTTATCAATTTTCACTAATAATTAAGTTTTATGTATGATGATGCTGAGGCTTTAATTAAGTGCCTAGAATTCAGAATAGTACAGAACTACGTAGCGTAGTACAGAAACATAATTTCCTTCTGCTATTGGATAAAAAATTCGTACTATTAAAATGCATTCTTATGAAATTATTAGATTAAGATATTGTCTCCCTGTATAGTTTTAAAGTCTTTAAGTTTCTTTTTAGCTGTCCTCCTTGTTTAATCACCACTCCGGATTAACTACAATAGGTTGTTCGCTGGCAACTTTTAAGGTTTCTATAGTCTAGGCATCCTCACTTTTGCCTATAGCATACCGTGACTTGTAATTCTGGTTTGAGAGACGCAGCAGATCATCTGCTGTATAGGTCAATATCCACAAAGATATCCAGACTAACATCAGTACCTAGTTTGCCGCCTTAACCTGCTGTCGGTCTTACCAATACAATACAATAAGTGGCAATTTAGAAGCAGGCTTGCAGGACCATACTTATACACCTTGTATAGGGGTTGGAGACTATTTAAACTACGAACACTTCATTGGCAGCTACTGTTGAAGTGCAACAACACCGGACTAAAAATTACATTTCCTGTGATTTAGGCTTATACCACAGCCACCACGTTGCTTCCCAGTCATAGGCGTGAATGGTCCCTTTAGGGCGGCCAGTTTTTGTTTAATCTAATGTTTGGCACTGGTTATAACCAATTTTTAGGCCCCTTGCAAGCCCCTCCATATACTTCGGAAGAATAAGTTTTAAAGTGTTAAAAGTCACCGAAACAATATGCCGCCGGGAAGAAACGGATATCTAGAGGCATATGCATATGCTATGATAGCGTATGCTGCTCCACTATAGATCATTAAGGTAATTTTTAAACATCACTTTTATTAACCTGACATATTCAGGCAACACCTCTGCTAGAAGCCTATTTCCGTACGCAGTTATGTCTGGATACAAGTCACAGTTTTGATAGTAAACACCGCTACTATTCAATTATGAGGCACTGCCTCAATTAGCAATGTAACCAAATTCAAAGGCGTCAAAATAAAATTCTACGAATGAGCGCAGTTGCTCCATGGTATATAAAAAATTCAAACATTCACAAAGATCTAAACATGCCAACAGTTAAATCAGAAATAACGACACATGCAGTAACGTATTTAAAGAAGCTTGAAACACATCTAAATACGCTGGCCCGTAAGATACTAAATGAACTTGGTTACATTTGACTAAGAAGGAGGGATAATGCTTCTCTCGTTCGTATAGCAGAGGTATGATTCACAAATGATTTCAACATTATTTTTGTCTAGCACTGGCTGGATTTATTTTTATTTTAGACTTAAGATATGAGTAATTAATGTTAGTTAAAATGTATTGAAGATACAATAAATAAAATATGAAGTAAAAAACACCATCACATACTTCTGTTATTTTTGATCGATTTTAGCTTCTTTTCATCAGTTATTTCAAATATTTCATAACTTCATTACTTCATTTTAAAAGTCCCATTGTCCTTCTTTAGCTAATAATTTGGAAATTTATTCCAAAATGTTCCAAATGTTACAACAAAAAGTGTCTGCTAGCTAGGAAAAAAAAAACTACTTCCTATCTATACGCAAAGAAAGGAAACAAATTTCCTTGCAATATTTATCTTTACTGACACATCTATTCCATCTAAATCAAATCGAAGCAAAATTGACCAGACAATAATTTTTTTACACAAAAAAAAAGTTTTAAACTACAAAATTATAGACACTTTGGTATGTTGCTGTTGATATTTGTTGTTTATTATTTCGCCATTACTACAATATTTTACCCAAAAGAAAAAATAAAACAGAAATGATTGAATGATTTTCTGGGCTGAAGGAAAAAGTTTTCTTAAACCAAACAATTACACAAATCTCAGTAAAAACGAAGCAAAAAGAAAACTGACCAAATCAAACACACATGTCTAGAGAGGAAGTTTTAACAGACCTTTCATTACTTCACCAGTATTTGACGGCATCTTACAGAAAAGATTCCATCAAAAAACTTTTTGTTGTTAAACCAGGGTCAGGTGTTTTCACTTCACAAGTATATCTTTAACAAGAACTTGTAAATAAACTTAACTTCAAATATCAATAACCGGAAGTAAAACTTTTCATTTCTTTTTCTACTTCTGCATTAGAGGTTTTCCCAAGGAATTTTGCTCTTTAAACCCATCATACGAACAGCCTTTTGCAACTTTTATTCTTGATGGTTAAACTCATGTAGTTTTCTTAATAGATATTTGTGGTTTGTCTTGGGCAACCAAAAGACTATTCTTAAGAAATGGTCATTTGTTTACTTTTGTTTGGTTATTTCGGGTTATTTTTTTTATGGATAAAAAAAGGGTTTTTGTCTATAAACAGTAAAATTCTTTAAATAAGTAATAAAATCAAAATAACAAATTAAAGGATTTCTTTTGAAGGGGAGAGCGGAGTAAAATGTAGAGTTAGGAAGTTTATAAACAATCATGATGTTGATTTAGCAAAAAGGCAATCACGAGTATTTGTTAAAAGGCTTTGTTAATTGGAAAATATTTTCTAAATAATTTAGCAACGAAATAAAAGAATAAAATCTATATGCAGGCAGGCAGGAAATGGGGCAATAATTCAATGCCAGCAAAAATAAAGTCATCATATTTTTGCTGGCATTGAACTATTGCCGCATTTCTTGCCTGCATGTAGAATTTATTGATTTGACATTGCACTAGCAATAAATTATTTCAAAATCGTGTGACAGGCGTTTAATTTATTTAAAACCTACAGAACATTAAATACTTAGCAACATGTTGCCAAAAGCAATTTCTTGTAGCAACATGTCGTCTAGCAACCAGCAAAGAAAAAATTCTTAAACATAATTTTTAAGATACAAATTACTGAGAATATGAGAAAAGGAATATTTTGTTGTAAAAAACCCCATAGTGAATAACTCAACTCGTTGTCCCATTGGGCTAGTATCAAGCCAGGGTATTGGGTTCGATTCCCATCAAAGACTCTTGCCCCGGCAGGAGGGCCAGAAAGCAGCATGATTACAATCGAGTTACCGACATTTTAAACTATTAATTTACTTATCATCTGGCCACTATGAAATTCGGGGAATTTGATACTGCCACACTTTGCTTGGAAGAGGTTGAAAAGTTTCCGCACATTGTGTGTAGATGTCCAGCACCCTGGCTAACATTAAGTTTGGGAACACGGCCAGAACCGTATTTAAAATATGAGTGACATGGGGAACATTAGCGTTTGACTTATGTTAGCAATTACGAGAGACTTTATGAAAAGGAAGACGATCGACAATAACCAAATACCAGATACAAAGAATAGAAATCGTAAATTAGCAATCGGACACCAGAAATCATTTAGGAACGAAGAGGATCGAAAAGTGATTTATAATAAATCACTGCATGAGCACAAAAAACGAAGCTCACAAGACGCTCATAATAATATTTAATTGAAGTCAGTGCTGTTCTTTGCACACGAGTAACGACGAGTGGACAATAATAAACACCAAACACCAACGAGTTAAATGCGATGAGCTTGCAGACTTTTCATAAGTAAATTTGAACAAGTATGAGGAAATATTGAACTTAATAACACTGAACTTGGGCGAGTTAAAGTAGTTTAATGCTTGGAGTGAAAAATGAACAGAGCTCGGTGTACAAACAAAAAACACAGAATTTTTTTGCAACATTAGTTACGTTCATTTTAAGCCACATTTCTTAAAAAATATAAAAAGCAAAATACGACTAGTGCAAGCAAATTGCATGAGACGAATAAACACGGCGCTTACTAGTATGGAAAGTTCGTTTTACACGGCCAGCTCATTGCGTTTATGATACGAACAGAGGTTTTCTCACTAATAGTATGGTATGAGTAGGCATGTGTTCAGTAAGCTAGTTTGTGTTTAAGTATGACTACTAGCTCATGAGCTTATAAGCACACCCATTAGATGAGCTTGCTCATGCAACTGTTTAACTTTAAATTTAAATAGTCTGCTTCGGTATCTAAAGCCTCTATTCAGTTGTTCATGCGGAATGCTGTCAAACTACATACATAAAAAGTTTGTATGAAAAAGTCATAAAAAAAGTTGCAGAAGTAGTACTGTGATAAAACATTGAAATGTTTTTGGCAACATTTTATCAAAGCTGTGAAATAAAGCAAATGGGCTTAATTAATTTCATTTGGAATTTTTTGTAAAATTTTTAAAACAATGTGGTATATTTAAAAACACAAATTCACAAATTCGAACAGAGTAAAGGAGTAATAACAACAGCAGCATGTTTCGAATTAAACATAAACATGTTCCTGTAATTAAATTTAAAATTTTAAAAAAATCATAAATAAAATAAAACACATTTTTTTGGTTCCAACGGCTCATTCTCATTGAAACATTTTTCTAAAATTACTTAAGACTATGATTATTTAAAATCCTACAAATTCAAAAAAAATTTAAATGTAGCATTTCAACATTATGTTGACAGGGATGCACATTCGAAAGTGGTATTACTATTAAGACAAAAAGGTGTCTGTCAAAAAAAGCTATAAAAGATGTTCGCACATAGGTATAGAAAAGTTTTCTTTAAAAAGCTCTACATTAAAATCTGCTCAACATCATCTAGTGTTAGATACTCATGATAATAAAAAGACATGTTTAAGAATATTTTAATATTTGTGTTTAACAAAACAAAACTTATTGTTTGCACAGCAGCAGTAATAACATAAATTAAATTCTACTTATTAATAAAAAAGTTTATTTTATTAAACACATGAGAAGAAATTAAACACACGTTCTTATTCACTCAATTCACTCAGTCCCAGCGCTGCAGCGATAACTTTAACGACGAATTTGAAATTATTTTCTTAAGTCAATATTTGTAAATAAAACTCTTTATGTTTTATTGTAATAAAATACATAAAAATATAAATTTTTAGAAACAAAATATTTAATTAAAACTGGCAAGCAAAGGGTGGGATAGACTTTTTATTATATTTGTTTTACACAAAAATTTTATTCATTAATAAAAAAAAAACGTTTGAAGTAAAATAGAAAAAAAGTGTTGTTACTACTAAGATTATTTATAAACTTTTTCGAGAGGAAAGATTGTAATAGAACATATGCTCAAACTCATACAAATATTTATTACTTAAGTTTTATTTAATGTTGCTAATAATTTTGCTTATACTCGTATGCCACATTATTTCAGAAGTTTTTATTTTTATTAAGATAATCGTTATTATTTTACAAGAGAGATATTTCTTAGAGAAGCTTAATAAATCAGCTAGATTTTTTCATGTAGTTTCTGCAGATATGGTTTATGTATTTCCTATATATAGGGGTACCCATCCCTAGGTAATTACACAGGATTTTGAATAAAATTCTAAAATTGTAAATAACTCTAGAAATATTGTAGAGTTCAGTAGTGTCCAAAATTTCTCGTTTACAAAAATAAAAGGTGCTGCCAAGTTTTCAGTGATTTAAAATATGTTAAATGGCGTAACTTCAATTTTTTATATCTCTTTTTTTTTCTTGCAAATGATACATTTTTACGGGAAAAAGTTATCCTATATTTTAATTGGGGTACTTGGGTATCTTCCCACAAAATTATATTGCAATTCATCCAGTAGTTTTTATGTGATGCAAACACATACAAAAAAACTTAAAAAAATTGGTGTTTTGTATTCGATAGCGGTAAATATCTGTCTGATCCAGTAACAAAATTTCCCAAGACTATTTTATGTACAGACAAGTTTTATTATATGTATAGATAACATTTATTTGCGTCAATTAATTTTATATATATTTGTAAATAATGCCTCCTTTTAGCTCAAAAGCTCCATTCTACTTAACTTTTTAAGCCCTGCGCAAAATTAGATGTGATGACCACCTTCATTGTCTCTAGACGCTAAATCTAAAATTATATCCCCCAGACTGATAGGCTAGCACACCCGGGCAGCATACAATTGTATATTTCTAGTTCTTCTTACATGATTATGTAAATTTATATTGACTTAGTCCTGTGGCTGTGCCCGCCACTCCGTCAGCGTCCTTACAATATATTTTTCGATTTTGCTTTGAAAGCAAGCCACACCAAAGACCCTTACTGTTTCAGTTATGGTTTATGTACTTACTTTATATAAAGGGTCTCATCCCTACTAAAATATGGCGCCTAAAAGTAGGCATATCTGTAAAATGACGTACTTTTACTGCTTTTTCTTCACTTTTTTTTGGAAAAAAGATATTTTTCCGGAAAAAAGTATTTTATATTTTAATCAGGGTACTAAGGTACCTCCTCACAAAATATTGTTAAAATCCATCTAGTAGTTTTTACGTAATGCGAACACAAACAGACAGGAAATAAATTACTTTTTTATTATATATATAGATGTAGGGGGAATATCGAAGCAGATATTATATTAGATAATGGGTTTCTTTTCGCCCCCTTCTGCCCTTAATGTTTTTAGGCAACCAAATTGTAATTAAGGCAACCTTATTTTCATTGAGTCACGTGATCCCACCAGCCTTCACTTTTGACTTAAGTGATCTCAGACTTTCGACTGGAGACTGTTGACCTTCTTCCTCATCATGGAGTCTCTAGTAATTGCTAGCATTTGTTCAAGCCTTAGCTCCCCCATGACATCCACATTTAACAAGTTTCTGACTGTGTTCCTATTCCTTATGCTTGACATTCACCCACAATGTGAGCTATCGTCTCAGTCTCTTCCAGTTACAGTTTGCAAGTATCATTTTCTTCGATTTTCATCTTGGCTAGATGATACTTGAAGTTTCCAAGACCTGTCGTCAACGCAGTTATCCAGCTTAAGTTCTGTTTCGTTTTGCTATCACTACCTTTATGCCTTCGCAACATTATACAAATCGCAACATATTCTCTTAACTTAGAGTTTGCTCTTTTAACTACATCAACTTATTTTTATGAATCGTTGTTACTTTTTTTTTGGAAACTGCTTTTTTGTGACTCTATCTTTACATTGTTTTATTACAAAATAAAGTTGAATATTTAAAATCGTTGCCAAATACACAAGCAGTGGTCACCAAAATTATCATTAATAAAAAAAAATAATAACAGTTATTAGAAAAGTGTCATAACTCAACAAAAAAGAAAGTCGAAAGTATAATTTAATGAAAACTTGTCTTTAGTGCATTGAAAAGTCGTGATAAGACTTTATTGACTTTTTTAAATTTAAAAGTTATAGATGTATTTTCAAAATTGACTTAATACCTTTTACAGCAACAAGCATTCATTAATTATAACATTTTTCTGCCATTTATTTATTAATAAATAAATAAGAAAAAACATAAAAGTTTGTACATATTCTTTTGCGAATTTTGCGCAGAACATTATTAAGCGAGTGTAAAATGGTTTTGTTCGAAAAACCACTTCCCCAAGGATGGATAACTGTTATTTGGCAATTTTTATGCAAAAATATACAAAATGACCATTTACATACATATATGACTGCATTTACATATTTATTTATTTATATTTGTCAGTTTTATTTGCAACAATACAATATTGTTTTTGGCAAACAAACAGGAAGAGTAAAATAAAAATTTAATTGTTGGGCAGTAACGAAACAACCAAAAAAAAAAAAGTAATTGACATTTTATTTGTTAATTAATTGTATCTGAAAAAGCATTGTGTATGACATTGCATTATTTACTTACTTGGATGGGTTATTTAATAAATGTTACTATTATATAAAATTTACTTTTTATATACATATAAATACATTATGTAAACATTATTATAGCAATATTACAAAATGGCCATAATAAAATTTTAATAAATTTTAATGCACTTTGTACTGCAGAGTATTGTGTTGCTGCAATCATCTATCTATTGGCCTGTATAAACAAAACAGTTTTGCTAATTATAAATTAAAATAAATGTTCACTTAATAAAAGTTCAAAAACTACAAACTGAGAGAAAAAAATATAATTAGAAATTTATATAAATGCAATTTAGATTTGTATTTATTATGAAAGATGGCAGGAAAAAAATATATAAAAACTCTGCTGCTTAATAAAAATTAAACAAATTAAGTATTTATTAATTAATAATTAATTATTCATATTACATATTGCAAGAACAGCAGAAATTAATTTCACTTGTTTTAAAAGAATTTTCTAATAAAGGTTCGAAAGTAGTTTTAAACAGGGTGCGCCGATAGGTTAGTAGATAGTGTGCTAGTCTATCAGTCTGGCGGTTGTGGGTTAGATTTTCACCAACGACTCTGGGTATTTCACTAAAACGAGTTAAGGTCTTTGTTACTATGGTCGATCATTAAGTTAAAATATTATTTGTAACATTTATTAAATTAATAAAAAAAAATAACTGTTGTACTTTTTAAGCTGCTGATCGATTAGTTTAAAGTCTCTTTTGTATAGTGTAATATTCTTACACGTTGCTAGCAAACATTTTTACCAGCATGTCTGTAATGTGACATGTGGCACAGAAATACCTTGCAGCATTAGCTTTCAATAGGTACTATTATCACTGCACAGTGGGGCAGAAATAACTCAGTCATTTGTGTAGGGCTGGGCCGATTGATCTGATCGGCATAAGCAGAAGAGTATCTGAGCTTAAGTCCTGATGGCAGCTACCAATCACTTGCCTGGGGTGGCGCTATGTGGCCTTAAAATTGGGTATCTTGCAGCTGTAAATTCTTTTAGAGTTTGGAATTTCTTAAATTTTTGTTTGATACTTTTACATGGTCTTCAAGGTCTGGTTAATACCAATAATAAAATCGTAGTTTAATCATAAATTTTCGTATAAAAATTAGCGAGGTATAAGAATTTTAAAATTATAATATTGGATTTTTCGATACCGTGGTCCATTTTTTTTCAAAATATTTTACACAATTTTCGGCAAACTTTTTAAAATTCGGCCAATTTTTAGTTAGTGAGGGATATTTTTTAAATATTGAGGAAAAATTTTACTATATCTGTTCTGAGTTAAAAATTCCAGAATTATTGAATTTTTGTTTATTTTAGCCAAAAAATGGTTATCAATCTTTTATAATAGAAAAAAAATTCTTAAGGAATATATGTATAGAAACTTTATATTTTTGTGCAATTGATAAACCTTGTAAAAGATGGAGTTCCTTCAATTTGACCTATTTTACATCGAAATTTTGAGTTTAGCATATATATGTTCTAAAATCCCAAAGATGGGATCGGAAAAAGCATACTGCCGTAATAAAGCTATATATACTACCAACTATTGCTGATATAATATGAAATTCCAAGCTCTAAAAGAATTTGCAGGGGCGAGGTACCCAACTTTGGCAAACATCCTAATTCGATGACATAAATGCGAATATTAACGAGATGTAATGTGTGATATAACTGAAGCCATGGTAGATGCTCCGTAGGAGCGGTTTGCTTTACCACTGAGATTTAATTTTATATGGTCTGGACTTTAAATTGTTTCCTTTGCAACTGGTCGGTATTATTTTAACATCTTTTTGACCTGTTTTTATAACATGGAAGTGTAGGATGGAGTTCGCTTAGTCTAGGGTCCTCTAGTCTTAGGCTTCTGTTTACTTTACATTAGTTTAACTCCAAACTATGCTGGATATCAACACACAAAGTAAGAGCTTATTTTTCCTAGATATTTACCTCAATCGCATAAAATATGTATAATGTTTGTCTGGTCCTTTAATTCAACTTTATTTGGTTAAATTTTACTAGCTTAAGTTCCAAAATGATTTTTTATTGCACTCTATTCTCAGTCACTTCTAAATTTCAGCGAGCAATATGATGGGCATAGAAAAAGTTTCTTATTATTAAAAATATTTATTTTCCTGTAAAATGTATAAATCATTCGGCTATAAAATAAAAAACCATTATAAGAGGGAGAAAGTCTGTTCCACAATACACTTTTCAAATCATAAAACGTTTTTCACATGTGTAAAACAAAGCACAGAGATCACTTTTTAGCTGGTAAAAAAATGCAATAAAAAAAGCAATAATCATTTATAAAAATCGAGTTGATGTTAACGAAACAATACCAGAAAATAATGGCAAATACGCGACAAATTTTCATATGCTTTTTACATTCCACTAACAGAATTAATAATTTATTATTTAACAAGCAACAAGAAAAAAAATTCAATAATATAAATCATTTAAATCATTTAAATAAGATATTGCAGAGCTTTTTTAGAATAATTTTGATTAAAAATTTAAATATTTAATGAATGGTTTATGCTTTGTTTTTTATTTAACTACTAGCCTTGCCCACCACGTCGTAGGCGTCCTGACTATAGTTTGTTCGAGTTTGCTTTGAAAGTAATCCACACCAAATTTTAAGACTCTTACTTTATCTTATGGTTTATGTATTTCCATTATATGGAGGTTCCCATCCCGAGATTTAATTCTAAAAAAAATTGTTAAAATAATCCGATGACGAAAACAAAATGTGCTGTCAATTTTGCAGTACCTTCAATGACCACTTTTTCTCTATTTTATCTTAGATTAATTAAATTAATTAATCTTTAATTTAAAACCAACTAAAACTTTTAATTGGTGTAAAAATTTCTTCTGTGAAGGTCTGAAACAAATTTATGTGCAAATTGTCTAGAATATAAAAAATGTCTAGACGAATCTCTCGCCCGTAATACAGAAACAGCACATTCATTTCCTTTTATTTCATGAATTTCCTTTAATTTAACGACCATGCTTCGTTTATAATCATATAATTAATTGAATAAATTATTTGTTTAATTAGGATTTTTTGATCTGTTTTAAACAAATATATATTTAATCAATTAAAAAATTAATTGAACTTTAATTTAAAACTAATTAAAACTTTATAAAGAAATATGTATTTGAATCTATTAAAAAATTAATTAAACTTTAATTTAAAACTAATTAAAACTTTTAATTGGTGAAAAAAAATGTTCTCTGTGGAATCAGTTGCTAAGAGGGTTATTCTGCGCTAGGTTCCCAGACACGTTGGGGTAGTAGGCACCGAAAAGGCGAGGTGGCAAGAGATATCGAGGATCCGAGATAAAGACCGGAAGGAGGTCATGATCAGCAGGGATTACCACTGGGTTAATCTTCCCGGACTAAGACATTTGTTACTTATGATCAAAATCGCCTTTTACTGTCATCCTGACAGGCCGAAAGAAACACCTTAACCCAGTAGACATTGAGAGCAACAGCTGGTGTATAGTTTGTGACTAAGACGAGAAAACTCCAAACCAAATTTCAAAAGTTTGGTATGCTTTATGACACAACAGATACAGCCAGCTGGACAAGCAGCTAAAGTAACCGACTGCAATTGTAAGATTACTTAGAAGAGGTATTTTAGCACCTAACAGAAGACACACTAGATCTGTTTGGTTGCAGTGTTCTAACTCTCGTTCTTATTTTTATTATTATTTTATTTCCAAACTTTTATTAAAAGTTCAGGGACATTTTTTTTAATTCTTAATCATTTGCCAATATTACAAACAACCTGCGAACATGTAAACAATTTTGGTTATCAAACTGCTTATAAAAATTAAATATTTTCCCTAAAAACCTATAAAATTGTATAGTTATTGTCAAGGAATAAGTAGCAACAGCTCAAGGCTAATAACTTCGTAACTTAGAAAAGAAGTATTGAGAAAGAAAGGGAGATTTTGCGAAATTGGCAAACAGTTGCTGTTATTGTTATTGGTTATAATGTCGCAACTTTGTATGTTGTTGTTCCGTTTAACTGCTTATCCTTCTTCTGCTATATGCCGCTTGTAATCAACTTCATTTATGCTTCATATACCTTTTACATGTGTAATGAAATCGTTTCAGTATTTAATTGTTTATGGTCAGACAAAAATAAAAAAATAAGAAAAATACGCACAAAGTATTCAATGATTTTGGGGCAGGGTGGTAGAAATGGGGGGAAAATTGTATTTTTGTAATTGTTACACAAGGTAGTAAAACTAAATGTATGGAAAGTAATTAAGACAATTGCTAATTGGGTATTGGAAATACTTTGGGAAAAGGAAATTAAAATGTTAAAAGGGAATTGGTGAAGAAATAGAAACTATAAAAATAAATAGTTTGGAAGAGTAAGAAAACAAAATTGATACGTTTTGAGTTTCTGGAATTGAAAGTAAGTGCGAGGGGCAGCACACGACTTTAAAGGGTAAATTAAGTTGGGTGAAAGTTTTGACTTTTTTTTAAACTTTGGTAACGTTTTGGAAAATATAAATTTTTAATGAATTAAGGAATTAATTATTAATTTCTTTTTTATAAAGAAATAAAGAACTTAAGCTTAAATAATTATTAATTTAAATTGTTCTAATAAAACTTAAAATCTATATAAGTTTTTATACACATCTAATATTTTTTTAAATAATCGATTTGATCTTTCTGCTAAATCAGGCTGCATTAATAGTAATATAACTTTCTCCTCCCTATGGAAAAGATTTTTTATATATATGAATGTAACCATATAAATGTAACCATTTGTTTTTAATGCCTTCGAACTAGCCGTTTAGAAACTGCAGATTTATTAATAATTATTTTTTGTCCAAATCCCCACTGTGCGTCGTTTTGCATGGAAAACTATACTAAAGTTCATACAAATAATGTTTAAAGGAGAAACAGGCTGGTCGGCAGAAACTCTACTCTACTCTAAGCTTGATTTATTTATTTATTTTATTAAAAAAAGGCTACCCGAGAAGCTTTTTGCTCTAGGGACTTTGTTAGCCATAAACCTGCAACCACAATAATATTATGCAAAGCCGCATCCTCGTAAAGTAAAAATTTAAATATTTACAAAAATCTAAACGACTCATTTGTTAAAGTAAAATTCATTAAACATGCGGCAAGGAGCTTTATAATATGGCCGCTGTTCCGTAACGTCTTCAACATTCGATATAAATGGAAAAATATTGCCTCTACTGGCCGAATACCAAGAAAAAATGAATCTCTTCTTTCAAGGTTTCTGATATTTTCAACAGAATATTTTTTTTCTCCAAGTAAAGGTCCTAACAAATTTCATTAAATTTTTAATTGTATCAATTAAGTATTTATTTAGAATAAGATATTGCTCTTTCTTAAGTAAGACTACAATATAAAGTTATAAGATTTGGTTACGAAACTAATTAAAAGTTTTCATTGGTGTAGAAATTTGTGTCTGTGTAAAAATGGAAGAATATTGTCTATATTGGCCGAATACCAACAATAAATTAATTTTCTCTCTAAAAGTTTCTGACATTTTTACACAGAATTTTGATTTTCTCCTAATAACGGCCCTTACAAATTTAATTAAATTTAATTGATTCAATTAAATATTTATTTTGGATAATATATTGTTCTTTCTTAAATAAGACTACAATTGAATCAATTAACAAAGTTATCAAATTTGGATCCGAAACTAATTAAAAGGTTAAAATGATGTAAAAAACAGAAACTAGTCTGTGCAAAAAGCAAAAATTAATTAATAAAATTTATTATTTATTTTTAAAAGAGAGACTACGTTTAGTTTTAAACATTATTGTACGTTTTTACAAACCTAGACTCAGTGAGTCTTCATAGATGGAATACATCTGAAGCAGTTGTTACCGGAACCTGCTTGTCGATCTAGAACTCCCGAACCATTTTCTATTTAAATCTACGTAACGATCATGCGGTTTGATTCCGTAAAACCAAACCTTCATTTAACAAAGTCTAGGTTTCGTAGTTATTTTTCATTTGGAGTTAAACTATTATGTTTTAAATATATCAGAGCTAAATAAAACTATTATATTTAATTAACCCAAGGAAGATTAAAATCTCTGTATAATTACTTGAGGTTTGCGGATCCGTAAGTAAAGACTGGATGCGACTTATTTACCTCGTACCAACGTGATACCTTAAGGTTTTTTTATATTTTCTATTGGGCTATGTATTTCCCTATGGAGATAAATATTATTTAATAATTTATGAGCATAAAATAGTACTACGTTTTGAACAAATCACAATCGTTAAAAATAATATTTTTTTTTATAATTTTTAAAAAGATTTTTTTTTCTAAAAAAAAAATTATTAATAATTCTTATGGCTTAATAAAATTTCGTATTACTTTGCTTATATTTTCAATAAAAATAAATATATAAAACGTGCACAAACAAGCATTTGCATGCATGTTTAACTAACTATATAAATTTTATTATACCCTTTTGTATTGTATTAATAGATTCCACTATTATGACTTGACAGTAAAGAATTTGTCAAGTCATAATGGCTTAAGAAAACAACCCACATTTCCAATGAAAAAAAAAAAAAAGAAGCTGTAGAAAAATATAGCGAAATATCTTAGAACAACATAAAATCAAACAAATTAAGTTAAAGAAGCCAAAGTTGTTTTTGCTGCCCAAGAATAATAAAATATTTTTTATAGCAGGCCCACGTAAGTGATTTGCTCAATAACCCTTGTAATTGGCCACAAAAGACAACCTTCACAATACAGATACAAAATTTACTAATACAATATACCTTATTAAATACACACATAAACACACACGCACACAATTTTATGGTCTTAAAAATATATATTGTTAAGGAAACAAGTTAACTTTTTTTTTATTAAATGGACACAAGTCCATCATCGTCATCATGATGAACTTGTAGCATAACCTTAACTCCAACACACATGTCTATCCCCTCCATACAAGAAGCAGCAACATGACCTGGAAATCTTTTAATCTTTTTAGCTACAAAAACAACAACGACAATAAAACTAAACGAAAATTCCAAAGCAAAAAAGGTCTGGGATAATCAAAAAAAAAAAAACAACCCTTTTTTTCTTTTTCAAAAAATCTTACAAAAAAAAATACAAGAAATTCCTTATGAAAACTAACAAAACCATGACAGTGAAGAAAAATGTTGGCAACACAAAAAAAGGGTTGCACTACCCCAATTGTGCTTAAACAGGACGAAATTATGTTAAATCACTAAAGAAAATATTTGCTTTTACTACATTACAGCCATAAAAAGAAGAGTATCATTTTAACTAAATTCAATCAAAATTGTTTGCCTCATCAAACATTCAATTACAAGACATAAATTTATGTCATAATGGCATAATTGTAACCAATACATATGCACACCCTTCCTCTCTCTCCATCCTGTATCTCTTTGTGTAAGGATTTTTGTTGTTATTGTTTTAGGCAAATAAAAATCTAAACAAAATTGTTGTCAATTGTGTTGTTTCTACTTGTTATTGACTTGTTTTTTTTTTCTTTTTCTGGTTTTTGTGTTTATTTGATCACCCTCAGTCAATTGAATCCTTTATCCTGGCAAGGATGTAAAAGAAAGAAATCAATATTATTATGACAGTTTTATTGAGTCATTGATAGTGTTTGCAACCCTTTCATTTATAACAGTGTTCTTTTGAGGATATATTTGCCATATTGATGACATTATTTGATGAGGTTTCTTTTGTTGTCGAGTTTTATCTTCAGTTAAGTTTATTGCTGCTGCCGCTACTGTGTTAGAAAAGCGGTCTTATTTTGCTTTGCTAGCGGAATGAAATATATTTTATGTATTTAGGGTTTTTTGTTTAATATTTTTGCAAATCACTTGACCAATTTGTCAAATTGTTAACTTAATTTGGCAAATGGCAACGATACAGGATAATCAGATAAAAGGGAAGGGAGAATATATAAAAATTTAATAATTTATTCAGCTTATTTATAAGCATTATGTACATACATATATACAAAGCCACACATTTTTCCATCTATTAAAGATTTTAGTTAGTTTCAGATAGAAATTTAATTAATTTTTTAATTAAATCAATTATATGCTTAATTAAGAAAGAAAAAGCTGATTATCTTATTAAATAAATAATTGAAACAATTAAAAATTTAATTAAACAGTTATCCGAAACTAATTAAAATCTTTAATTGGTGCACAATTTTTTTCTGTGAAAGAAAGAAAAATTATTGTGCAAAAGTACATCCTCTTGTAACTATTCTTCGATTCTTATATCATCCTGTTATAATACTGACAAAAAAGGCTTACTCTTCGAGTATAAGTGTGGAACCTTAATATTTATTATGCCGGAGCAAATGGATTTTTCAAAAATGTTCGATTGAACCTTGGAATCTATATTCCAGGTATACAGGTATGTATGTTACTCTCATGTCTGTGAGACATCTATAAACTTAAATCCCACTATCGGGGCTAATTTTTGTCGCATTTCATGTAACGTTAGTGGGAACGCAAACAGTACTCGAAAATACAACAATCAGGGACAAAAGCGTGTTCACCATGTGCAGTCAAAATCAATGCATATGTGTCGATAATGTGAACACTCTTTTCCACAACGCCGAGTAATAAAACTGTCAAGATGCGGCCACTAAAGTCGACAATCAGCCCGATATTCGTTAACCTCAGTAACTGAAGAAAAATAAGAATAAAATAAGAAGAAGAAAAAGAAAAAAAACACGCATACGGCTATATAAGTGATAATCATGCTAGTGTCGGGACATCCTTTAATGTTTACATTTTATACTTGTGCTATAGCGGACATAGTTTTTTATACTCTAGCTAAATTTTAAATACCTGCTCGCAACAAAAATAAGGCCAGATACATCAAAATCAGGGCACTATAGGATCACCCTTTAATTGTTAGTTTTATTTTTTACACTTATTATAGCGGACATACGAATATAGTAATCCACACCTACACGGTCGAAATTAAAATTAAGGCCATGTACGTGAAAACCACTTCACAAGTGGGGCACCCTTTAACTTCTGAAACCAACCCTTTCTCTTCAGTAAATCAAATAACATATCTAAAGGCCAGATTATAAATTTATAATACCAATTTAGGATTTTAATCAGTTTTAACTAAAAGTTCAATTAATTTTTTAATTGATTCAAATATATATTTTTTTAAAACAGACCACAACAAAACCAATTAAACAATTAATTGAATCAATTAGTTATTTAATTGAATTTTAATCAGAAATCTCTGTATTATAATTTAAGGTTTGTGGCTCCATAAGTAAAGCCTGGACGCGACTTAGTTACCTCGTTACAACGTAATTGAATCAAATAATTATTTATTAAAATTTTTTTTAAACCAATTAAAATCTTTAATTGATGAAAATATTTTTTTTGTGTTATTCTATTTATTATTTTTTTAAATTAATTTTAATCTTTTATAAATAATTAGACGGATTGTTCAATGATTTTTTTATAATTTTTAAATCTACTCATTTGCCACCTTAAAAGTTCTTTCTTTTTTTTGAGAAAAATTCTTTTTATAAAAAACACTTAAAACAACAACAGCAGCAAATAATAATCATAAAACATATTAAAACGATATCAACAACAAAAACAACAACGAGTAGAATTTACGTTACATTTATTTAAAATAAAGTACAAGTAAAACAACAAATAATATTTACGGAAAGACTGAATGACTGACTGAAGGTATGAGTATGAGACGGTAGAAAATTAAAAAAAAATACGATGGATGAAAAAACTAAATTCTAGAAATGATTTGTTAAAATAAAACAAGAGTTGCATGCGAATACAAGTATATTTTATGTCACATGTAAGACAATTGTTATTTTTATTTTTATTTGTATTATTGTTGTTGTTGTATTCTATTTAGCTGCTACTTGTTAAAAATATTAAAAAAAAATCAAGCAAACAGCTGAAATAGGGAGAGGGGGATGGCATGTAGGGAGAAATAATACGAGTAAATTTGTGAGAGTGGTGCAGGTATCCTTTTGAGCTCAATGAATTTGTTTAAACTTAGATTCGTATATGATGCATATGTTTGTATGTGTTATATTTTCTTGTTATTTTGTAAAATTTTTGTTAATAACAATGTTGTTGTAATCCTTTTTCTTGTATTTGTATTTGCATTTGTTTTCACATACATATTTTACTGATGATGTATACAAGAAATGAAAAAAAAAAAACAAAACAAAAAAGGACTTTAGTTGGCAAAAATCTTTAACAAAACGTCAACATCATAAGCAATAACAACGTGAATGATGTTGACGACAACGACTTGTGTGATAATGATGATGATGATAATCATCATTATGAGCTTGATACTCATAATCATCAGATGATGTTTATGTTGACAATACAAGGATACACCTTGTTGTCTAGGTGTTCATGTGTGAGTATGTGATTGCAAGGATTTTTACATACACATGCATAAATAAGTAGGTGTAGGTAGTACCCCTTTTGGCATTTATAATACTTTAGATTTACTGCAATTTGCTACACATAGATTTTTATTTTTGAAACAATGTTAATAATTATTTTTGTTTCTGTGCTGTGCTGTCTTTCGCAAGTTTTTCTCTTCTTTTTTTTCTTTTTGTCTTGTTACGGTTTATTTGTTTGTATTCGCTGTACAAATATGGCAAAAATTGTTTAAAAAAAATAAGAATTGTAATAATGTGAAAGACCAAAAATATAACAAAATTCATATATGAGAATAAACTCAGAATCTACCTTTATCAAAAACTGAGATGGCATTATTGTTTATGTTTTTTTTTTGTTTGTTTGCTAAAAGGAGGCCAACTATTTTTGAGAGGTCATTAGATGGAGCCTTTAATCTAAAGATTTTACTACTAAGCATATCTGCAAGGAATGGTTTAATATTCTATACTAATTTAGCTTAAAGCTATCGTTACTTGAAACAATAAGTTAACAGTTGAAATCTAAAAAGCTCACTCTGTTATTACGGGTTCTTTCCAATCTTCGTATTATTCATTTAATTTCCAACTAATATTGGTACTTTTCGAACTTTTTAGTCATTACGGAATGAGTAACGAGTAAGTCAGAGAACATCTTTTTTATGTTTAAAGAGCACAACTCTGCAGAGTAAAAAATATATTCACCACCTAAAGGTTTTAATTGGGGTCAGATTAAAATTTAATTAAATAATCAATTATTTGTTTTATTAGGATTTTTTGTTTAGTTTTGAACAAATATATATTTGAATCAATTAAAAAATTAATTAAATTTTAATTTAAAACTAATTAAAATCTATAATTGGTGCAATTTTTTTTCTGTGTTGCTAGGCCTTGCCCTTGTGTAGTAAAAAAGCTACTGTATATTAGCGTCTGCTATCTCCCTGCATGGATACATTTGATTGCCTTTTGTGGTTGTGCAATAACAAAATTGCTTAAAACGCCTAGAAAACACTTACCGCGCTGCAACGCTGTTCTGAAAATGAAATCACTTCTCAATCCCTATTTAACTTTCGGAGACGTTTACTTGCTCATTAGTTGTTATACCATAACACTACCATAGCTCTGTCAGATTACATAAAATCTCCGATTCGTATACCATATAAAGCATAAGAAGGTAGCGTCGGAACCCCCTTGGAAGGGAATTATTCAAGATATTGTCACGTCAGAAATATCAAGCTAAATCTAAGTATTAAACGAATGTTCTAAAACAATGCTATTAATAAAATGCATTAAAAAAATAAATAAAATTCTGACGATGAAAGGAACAATAATTTAGGGAAATAGTTAATAAATATCGGAACAGAAGCGATGTTTACTTACAAAAAATTTCTTAAAAAACAAATTAATGTTTTTAATAGGAAACGAAGGCTTGTTATTATAATGCCAATAGCTAAAGTTAGGATTCTGTGGAAGAGATTTTATTACGTCTACATTTTCATTGGTAAAAAAAATTTTAATTGAAACAAGTAAGATTGCTATATTCGGCCATATCGAATCTTATATAGCCTGCACCATTGTAGTGCTAGATATTATATTACCCTCTTGTGTTTCTTCGAAAATTTATTGTTTAATTTTTTTTGAAAATTTTTTTAAACTTTTTTGTAAAATTTTTTTTTCAAAATTTTTTGTAAATATTTTTTGTAAATTTTTTTTTAAAATATTTATTTTAAATTTTTTTAAAGTTTTTTTAAATATGATTTTGAAAATTGTTTGTAAAAATATGTTTCTAATACAAATCAAAACCTTACCAACCTAAAAATAAATACAAAATCGTTCCTAGCATTGGGTTATTGCTCCCCCAAGATCTGTATGCACTCCTTGCGATTTACCCGTCGCGGTGTAATATTTATTTAACCAAAAAAAAAAAACGCAAAAGAAAATCAGTTAAGCTAAAAAATATGTAAAAAATATTTTGTTAAAAAAACAGCTGGGCGTGTTTTTTTTCCCGCAGCCTCTAAAGAAATGATCCAATGTTGGTAAATTGCAATTCCAAAATTTTCGAAACTATGCCTGGCAGATTGGTGGTCTTAAATCTGCTGTATCTCGTCTGGTGCCTTGGCAAATGACATTACTACCCGAACGCGGACAGACGGACATCGCTTAATCAACTTTTCTATGTATAAGGATGCAGAATATATTGTATATACCTTATGGGGTTGGAAATAAATATTTTAGAAATTACACTCGGGGTGACAAACTTATATATAGACTTTCCGTCTGTGGTGAAGGGTATGCAAAAATATGTAGTATTGAAACGTAGTTGGAATTGTTGTCATTGTATTTACTTCAAAATAATGCCAATGAAAATTGAATGCCAATAAAAATTCAGAGAAAATTCAATGCCACTGAATGCAAAATCCTAAGTATGAAAATAAAAAAAAAAACTAGAATATGATATTTATAATATCTGAAGCTTTTTATTAAACAAGCTTTTTGTTTCAATCTGTTTATCTGCTGATATAAAGTGAAATCCTGAATTTCTATTAAGAACAAGATAGGTAAAATTAAAATAGAAAATTATTAAAAAAAAAAAAAAATAAATGGCAGTATTATTTTGTCCCTGTAGTTATTGATATACAAATCAAAACTTGTTTCAATTTAAACTCCAGAAGAGTTGTTCACGTTATTTCCATGATTTAGTATCACTGAACATCTACATAAATATGATGTGCCCTGTTTTACTGTATTGTTTATTTTATTTTTTTGTTTTTTGTCTTTTTAAATATGAGTAGTTTGGCCTCCATCCATCTGTAAATTTGTGCTTCCATATTTTGATTGCTACAGTCCCTACAGCTTAACAAAAACTTAACCGCTTAACTTATTTCATATTTAGCAACAAAAGCACACAAACAGCAATTTGCAATGTAGTTTTAACTTTTTATATAAAAATATTTGTTGCAAAGGAGAAAAGACGAGTGAGTAGCAGATGTATAACTTTTTCTCGAAAAGCAAGCCGGGTGGAATGGATTTCATTGTTGTAGGGACACTTTGTGTGTGACTTTTTGTCTGACTGTTACGGAAAAATTAGTGAAAAATGTTCAAATGACGATAAAGAAAAAAAGATTTGAGGAAAAAAAATAAACCACTAGTATAAGAGTATCTAACTAACAAATCTAAGAAGAAAGTGACTTACAGGTGGCTGTTGTATAATATGATAGAGTACGAAATTTTATTTAAAAAAGTTTTCTTTAAGATTATTTTAAAAAATATCCTGATCGGATTGATATTATAGGACTTCTAGTTTTAATATAAAATTTTAGAACACGCGAGCATCTAAAGGACTGTCTGTTGCTGGTTTTAATTTCGTTACTAATTCTGATGAGACCATGCTTAGTGTCCTTTTTTCCGAAATTTTTATCCATATTTTCTCTTTGATAAATTTAAAATTTTGTTACATTTTAGATTTTACCTTTTGGGTTTTTGTTTTGCTGATTATTCACACTCGTTTGTGTACGTGTTTTTTATTGCTGGCCTTTGATTTCATACATATGTATGTGTTCTGGTTGTTCTGGCTGTATTAGAATATTCTTTTGGATTTCTTTTGATGTAACTGCTGAATCTTTTAGTTTGTAATGAACTGACAAGACCAGCTCATATGTATACGATCTCTTACCCCTTTAGAAATAATTTTCCTGATTCTACATTCTTATTTCCATCACACTTGTAATATTTTGTTAAAAAATTCTTTTGATATGATGATTTTATTGCTCTCAAAAGAAACAGAAAAAAAAGATGTTCTTGTATGACCATAAAGTTAAAAAAAGAAATAAACCTAGGTTCGTTCCACTTGCATAAATATATTTGTAAATAACATTTGTCAAGAATTGTTTAAGCGTTTAACGCTAAAAATAAATGCAAAGTTTAGATTTGCAAAATCACAACAGCAGCAACTAGAATTAGTCAAGTATGTTGCAATAACAAAAATTATTCATAATAACAAGAACAACACATGCCATAATAGAAGTAGCAGTAGCAGTAGCACTGACAGTAGCTGTTGCAGTTGCAACAACAATAATTATAAGAAAATACTCGTAATAATATGAATGAAATAAGCAAAAGAATAATTAGAATATGTTAAGTGTTTGTTGTTGTTGTTGCTGTTGTTGGCTGTACCCCACTTTATGTAAATTATAAATATATTTTCCATTTTCTATTTGGATGGATTTAGATGATTCTTATTTTAATTTTTATTTTTCTTGCAATACTTGTACTTACCACGCCTCATCACCTCCACCATTAACAGCAACGACGTGTGGCCAACGTTAGATGACAGCAGCATAAAAAATCAGAACACATGAACGAACAACAAATCATCATATTGCAACAAAACAACTACTAGGCATCAAAGGTAATAGCTGGCTGCTACTAGGTACTTGCTACAGATTCACACGTTCATTTCAATGATGTTGTTGTTGTTCTTGTTGTTGTTGCACTGGCTACAAGTGGGCTCAAACAATTACACAAACAAATAGCATGATTTTTTTTTTTTTTTTTGATTTGACAATTTTTTATTGTCTTCGTTTTTGTTGTTGTTTTTGTTATATTTTTCATCATCTTGATGCAGTTGCTGTTGTTGAACATTTGAAAAGAGAGTGAGAGCAACTGTACTAAATACAAACTGAACTGAACTGATGTCATGTTGCAAAAGTACTTAAAATCGTGTAAGCAATCAAAATGCGAACGAAAACATACATTTTAACAGCCAGACGTTTAAAGTAAGGCATTCTTTTCAATCGGGTATGTTCTGTAATCCTAAATTTTAAATCTTACAAGATTTTGATATTACTTTTTATACATTTGATTAAAGACCATTCAGACTTCCTGCTGTTACCTTCTAATTTACCACAAATTCTTTCATAGTTACTAGGATTCGTCTAGAGCTAGGGTCCTTTCTAGAATTCACATCTAAACATATAATTAAACTGTACATTAAATAGTTTTTGAAAACTTTGTTGCTGGTAGTAATCAAAATGGAATACAAAGCAGCAAATTTTAAAATTTATGTCTGTCAGTGCTCGCATCACGTAAAAACTCCTTGATGGATTTTAATAAAGTTTTGTGAGAAGGTACCTTATTGTCTTGATTCAAATATAGGATACTTTTTTCTTCAAGAATATCTCAATTCCAAGAGAAAATAAAGAAAAAGTAGTCACAGCACGAAATTTACCATTTTAAAGGTACTGCAAACTAGGCAGCACCTTTAATTTTTCTCAGCGATATGGTTTAAACACTATATACAGAACATTACAATATTTTTAGAATTTTATGGAAATTTAGAATTTTATGCAGTGATGGACACGTATACATATAGAAAACACATAAACCATAACTGAAGCATTATAATAGTAAGAGTCTTAAAATTTGGCGTGAGTTACTTTCAAAGCAAAATCGAAGAAAATATTGTTAGTACGCCTACGATGTGTCCGGCACAGCTAGTTTAATCTATGTCTGCTTGGCTGTCATAACCCTAAAGCTATCTAATATGCAATAACCGTTCAGCCACTTTCAGGCGCATTCTGCAAATCCAATACTTGTGAGTATTCTTGTCCAACAACCTCTCTACTTCTTGCAAGGTTGTCATAATTTAAGAGGTATTTTATTTTATTTACATACAATTATCTATACATATCTATACATACAATAAAATTTTAACTCATTTCCTTTCTCTCTGTCTTTCTTTCATTGCATTTGCATCCCGTAAAACCTATGAGATGGATTTTAACAGAATTTTGTGAGGTAGTATACTGATCCCATTAGAGTATATTTTTTCCGCAAAACTATCTTATTTCCAAGAGAAAGTGGAGAAAAGGCAGTGAAAGTATGACGATTTTGTTTACCGATTTAAAGGTGCTGCATACTTTAAGGCATCTTTTGTTTTCGAAAGCAGTATATTTTAAGCAATGTTTCGCAACAGATGCCGCTGTTTTAAATTAAAGAGTAACTCATTTCCTGTCTATCGTTTACAGAGCTTTACAATAATTTTTAGAATTTTATATAAATTTTAGTATTTTATCCAAGGATGTAAAGAGTCTTAAAATTTGTTGTAAATTACTTTCAAAGGAAAATCGAACAAACTATTTTCAGGACGGACACAAAGTGTGTGGGCACAGCTAGTAATTTATAAAATCCCCAGTGATGGTTAAAATATGCCCACCCCTATAGAGATCTATAAGCGCAGATAAGTCTATATAAAAACTGGAACAGATAGTATCCAGAGTTTGCCTGTCTCCTAGCAGAAATAAAACTAAACTAGGAGCCATATAATAATATGATGATTACATTCTTTAAAGTATCATACCTATATGCACCTATAAACGTTGATTTATTCCTAAAAAAAAGAGTGAAACGAAAAACGGATTTTTGTTGTTGTTGTTATAGAAAGAAAATAATAATAACTGCAAAGCAATTATTCTTAGCATTTATGGCATCTTCTATCAAATAACAACCTACACCTTCTCGTTCACCTACTCCACCTACACCACTACGAATACTTAGGCATCACCTCTATACTCTTAATATTTTTGCACCTTTTCAGCGTTTTTGTTGATGTTGGTGTTGTTGTGTATTTCGTTTCTAGTTAAACATTTATTTATACAAAAATGCAAGTTTTTTTTCTTCTTCTTATCCAACGAACGTATGACAAAAGAGATTTTGCAATGCAATTGAGTATGCAAATATTGCCTACTTCCCCTACCTGTAACATCACACAATTCTTACGTTTTGTAACCCCTCCCACCTCTGCTTACACTCTAATCCCTCCAACCCAAAAAAATAACGGCTTGATTTTAGTTAAGCATTGGTATGCAATTTTTTATTTATTTCAAAAACTCTTCAAAAACATCGTTGTGATATATGAATGATCTCATTGTGTATGAGTATGAGTAGATGGAAAATGCTTCAGAAGACAAGAAAAGCAGCATAAACACACACACACATGTTTATTAAGAGTGTGCAGGTAGGTGGTGTGTTTGTTACAAAAATAAACAGGAGTAGGAAAGAAAAAAATGTCCTTTGCCAAGCAATAAGTATGAAAAAATTAGAATAAAAAATAATATTTTCAAAAGCTTTTTTTTAAATTCATGCATTCATTTGTATACTGATGCACGCAGTCATACAAACGCTTACGAATACACTCACACACACACATATTTACAGTTTTCGTTAATTTTTTCGAACACTCACACATCGCAAGGTATTTAAATAAATGAGAAAGAAATAACAGTTAAAACACAAACGCGTGTGTGTGTGAATGTTTTTTTTTTCTTTCACAATACAAATGCAAATTTATGCCTATGAGATTGGGCTTGTGTGTGTCTCTACAAATATAAATAAGTATTCTTTGGGAATGCTGGGGAGATATAGATCTCCGAAGGATTAAAAGAATTTCAAGACATTTATAATGCACCCAGAAATAGAGCTGATAGCTTTATATTAGCGAGGAATACTGACAGATAAAGAACTGTTAGATGAAATCCTTGCTCTGATTAAATGTGGATGGAATGGATTGACAACAGGAGTTTGGTTTAAAATCCTAGAAACTACTAAGCTTATAGTTCCAAAACAGGTTTACAGTGTTATGTATTGGGCTTGAAGCAGTTGGTCTATTCCTTTCCGCTACTGGGGAATCGAATAATCGAATAAGATCTAATATAGAGAATAAAGGGCGGAGAGAATCTCTGAAGAATTTATAGCAGAAAAGGCGTGATTATTCTAAAAGCAACTAATCTGCCTAAAGAAAAGTAAACCCATGAATATTTAAGACTAATTCCTAGTACTCTGTTCGAATTTGTGAAAAATGTTGAGCAACATTTATTAGCAACATTTATTATATATTATACAAGAAAAATTTGACATTTAAAATGTGATGTCTATTTCGCGATTTGAAAAAATTTTACGATTTAATAGTTTTTTTTTTTTTTTTTTTGTAAAACAAATGTTAGAAAAAGCTGTTGTTTGAAAACTCCACATGAAATAATGCCCATTTGCTTTATTTCACAGCTTTGATAAAATGTTGACAGAAACATTTCAATGTTTTTCCACAGTGTACTACTTCTAGAACATTTTTTCAGGACTTTTTCTTACAACATTTTGCTGTATGTAGTTTGACAGCATTCCGCTTGAAAAACTGAACAGTATACTGGGCTTGAGGCCACAACTAGAGTGATTTTATAGAGAAAACGGCTCAAAAGGAGAACAGGTAGGGATTGCTAAAGGTGACATCATTGGAAACTCCAACGCAGATCTAACAAAAACATATAGAAAGGATTTTGTATGGGCTGGAAACCATTATTGCACTGAATAACACTAAGTTAGGAGCTCATTTCTTGCAATGGGTGGATTCAATAAATCCGAAAACTTAGTAGAGAAAAGCTATTTTTGGTACACAGAAAAAAAAATTGTTTCACCAATTAAGGGTTTTCATCAGTTTTAAATTACAGTTCAATTAATATTCTTAATTGATTCAAATATATATTTGTTTAAAACAGTCCAAAAAAATTTTAATTAAAAAATTAATTGAATCTATTAATTATTTAATTAAAATTTAATCTGAATCCAACTAAAACCTTTAATTCGTGAAAGTATTTTTTCCGCGTAGTGTTAAAGAAGTCCTTAGGCAGAAAAGCAAAAATATACTTAAGTATAATGAGAAAGTTCTAACGAAATTCAAGGTTGATAAGACTTGGAATCTAAAGCAAACAGATTGAGATTAAACCCGAAGAAAATATTCCTTTAAAGGTTTGCTTGGAAAAGACTTAGACGGCAGCGCACTTTCTTTGTCTAGCATTGGTTATCTAAATACCAAGGGCTATCCCCGCCAAAATGCCGCCATTACGTGGTCTTAATGATAAGTAAACAAGCAATAACTACATATCACTGGGTAAAGAAGGACTCTTAAAGAGTAGAGTTAAGCATCGGTTACTTCCTACCCTTACACAGCGTTTAAGGTTTATAGAATAACGTTTAAAGCAAGAATTTTCATGGCTTTACCTATGAAAGCTAAACGACCACAGTGCTGGTCAGAAGTTCACGATTGTAAATCCAAAATATTTTTGATTAGAAAATCTGAAACATAAGAGGCAATGATCTTAACTTGTTGCTATAAGCAGGCCACAAATGTTCAAAAACATTTTTAACCCATTAAATATCAAAGGATATATACGAAGATCGCGGGAGGATCTACTGTAAAAACACTACAGGTATTTGCAATTGAAGCAGCAAAACGACGAGATACTTAAACTTAATTTGTGGGTCGTATAATCTAGTGGCATACCCGATTTTGAAAGATCGGTCAAATTAGGGGGTTATTGCATTTCTAAGTTTGTAATGTCTCTGAATTGATTTTTGATTTATCCCAAGGAAAATAATTTTGCATTTCGAAACTTATTGAAACTTAATTCTTTACTTTTAAGTATCCTTCATATCCCCGCCTTTGAATAAAAAATAAAAGTGCGTATGTATGCGAGGTGTTGCTTCTCACACGTAGGCAGTGTTTGTTTATTTTGTTTTTTTATTTTCTAGATCATCATACTTTTCATCATCTTTATCAAGCAGATGTAAAACAATATGCAATTGTAGTTTTTTTTATGAATTTCTAGTTGATGCTGCTGTTGTTGCTGTTAATATTATTGTTGTTGTAGCATCATATATTATGATTCAACTTATAATTCATAAAAATCCTTATTTTTTTTTTGTAATGTTTTTGCGAGCCAAACAAAATCAAAAACGTAACGAAGAAAGCGTATGTGCATACATATGTATGACTTGTTAGGACGCTAGAAAGAAAAGGTAGGGATTGGGTTGAAATGAATAGATTAGAGAAAATATGGAGAAAAAAATAAGTGTTGTTGTTTGATGATGAGAATGAGCATGCTGGTGTTGTTGTTGTTTTTCTTGTTGTTTTGTTAATTATTGTAAAATAAATGCTAAAATAACAAAACAATTTACACTTGAGCACATACTACAACGCAGATATTTTTATTTATACAAAAAAAAATAAAAGAAAATAATACATTTGAATTTATTTTACATGCCTCTGTTTGTGTGCATGTGTATTTGAGTGTAGGTGTAAGTATGTGTTGATGAAAAAAGAATTAAAAAAAAAATAAAAAATAAATATAAATATAAAATTCCAATTAACTAAATTGTTAAAACTTTATGTACAGTTTGAACAGTTTTATTAAACATCTTTCAGGCAGACTTATAAGAAATAAATTAAAGTCTGCTTTTAGGGTTAGCTAAAACAAATTCATACTTTTTTAATTTATAGAAAATTTTCCTCATAAGCTATCAGTAGTTCTTAAACTACACTAGCTAATTAACAGCTTAATTAGGTCATTGTATTTGATTACATTTGATGCATGTTTATTTGTATTACTGTTTGTAAACGGCTTTTATGGTTTAGTTTTTAATTAAGCTCTTAGTTAACCATAAAAGTTTGATTGTTTTATGTCTAGACCCTTCAGACTTTTAAAGTCCGAAGAAAAATATTCATACTGCCTAAAACAATTCAATACTTTTTTATTATCTAAAAAAAATTTCTTTTCCAGTAGGGTTCCTCGGAGGTTGTGAGTTCGATTCCCACCAAAGACTCTGGAATTTGTTCACTACAAGTTGGAAGGGAGACCAAAAAGGAGCTTAGATATTCTGGATCACGGACTATAAAGTATTATATGGCCAAATTAAAAATCAAGATAAGACGATACTTGCAGACTGTGCCTGGAAAAAGGCTAATATATAAAATGCTTTGGACTACAGGTAGACTCATATTTAAATGGAGATGCTGTGGAGACCTGTGATGTGGAAGAATGTCGACATGTATCAGTCGCCAGTCTGAAATCACTACACTCGATAGTTAAAGGCTAGTGACAACACGAGACTCAAAGGAAGTTAGGTATTCGTAAATTTATACTCGGATACCAGAAAACATTGTGGAACGAAGGAGGGGGGGGGGGGGGGGGTCGAAAAGCGTCCCAGGAAGTTAGTGGTCTGGCTCGGTATCCCCCTTTCAAAAATAATAATAAGATTCCACTAATTCTTAAAGTATAATCAGGTCATTTTAGTTCGTTAAATTTGCTGCATATTTTTAGGTGAATTTTATATAAAAAAAAAATGTACCTGTTAGTTAAGCATACAAGTTTGATTGTTTTCTAGATATGGACCCTTTAGACTTTTAAAATTCTCAAGAAAAATATTCATACTGCCTAAAACAATTCCAAACTTTTTTATTATCTTTTATAATGTAGTCTGCTAGTCTATCAGTCGGGGCGTTGTGGGTTCGATTCCTATCAAATAATCTGGAATTTTTTCACCAAGAAGAAGTTTGGATATAATCTGGATCACGGACTATCAAGTATTATATCGCCAAATTAAAAATCAAGGTAAGATGATACTTGCAGACTGTGCCTGGAAAAAGGCTAATATATAAAAGGCAGACTCATATTGAAAAGAAGATGCTGAGCAGACCTCTTAGCCTTAAGCAAATGTTAGCAATTAACATAGACTATGTGATGAGGAAGAATCGACATGTATCAGTCGCCAGTCTGAAATCACTACACTCGATAGTTAAAGGCTAGTGATAGCACGAGACTCAATGAAAGTTAGGTATTCGTAAATTTCTAGTCGGATACCAGAAATCTTTGAGGAACGAAGCGGGATTGAAAAGCGATCCAAGAAGTTAGTGGTCTGCCTTGGTATCCCCCCTTCAATAATAATAATTACATTAGTTTATTAGTTATTGAAAGCGTAATTTAAGTCAAAAATATTCAATAAGCTATCAAGACAGATGATCTTACTGTTATCATTGAAAGTTAGGTTAATTCTTTTACTCACTTTTCTTGTAGAACTTTTTTCCTTTTATTTTTTTTTTAGTTAAATATTTTTTATATTTTTTAATTTGCCAAAACAAAAAATATTTCTTTTCATGGGTTTTTATGATGTCATTTGTTAAAGTTGCCACTACTTTTAACCAAAATTTTTTTTAATAATTAATTAGTGTTTGGTTTGGCGTTGCCACCTTTTTAAATATATCAAATTATTTTCATAGGAAGGTTATAATTAAATTGATAAAACCCACTTCGTAGTTGAGTTTAACTAAAGTTTTACTTTAACTATCGATAACATATGAAGCTATGAAAACCACCCTGAATGGTAGCCTTTGTATTTAATAATTTACAATAATTTTGCTGACTGTATTTACAATTTACTTTTATGATTTTAAACTTTGAAAAGAAATTATTTTTTGTTTATAATTACGATCACCTCTAACCTTTCGTTAAAAAACTCATGCTATTTTAAATCCTTTGTTTTCAAAAACCCTGGCATTAATTACCTTTCTTGTCTAGATCCTTTTTCTTTTCTATTCATAAGATTTATTTTTCGTTTGGGTCAGTTTTCTCCGCCAGGCAACAAAATAAATTGTTATTTTTGCCCATTTCTATGCCATTCACATCTCAAGTAAAAAGACATAAACTTTGGCTTGTTTTTTTTTTATATGAATTTTTTTCTTTGTGAAATTTTTCAAAACTGCAATACATTTTATCAAGAGCCTGTTTGAGGAAATGTATATAGTATTCAGACCATTCCATTTCTGATGACTTGCAATGAATAGAAATTGAACAAAATAGAGCAAACAGAAGACAAAAAAAGGTGAGCTGAAAAATCTGAATTTGTTTTTTATAAAAATTTAGAAAAAAAAGTAAACGCTGGATTGCCAAACAACAAAAAAACGAAATTTACAATAGTCTTAATAAGAGTGGAAAATTATGATGCCAAATATTGTTTGTATACAAGGAATATGGAAAAGATGAAATTTGAAATACAAAAGCTTAAAAGAAAATGACAGGTGAAATGTAGCACTGAAAGAAATTTCTTGCACGTAGACTTATTCAAACATTTTCTAGCAAAACATTAGAAAAACTTTGTCGAGTTGAATATTGTAGTTGCAATCAAATCGCAAATAAATATAATAATAGAGATAATGACCTTAATGATCGTATATTCAAATTTTTTTAGTGATATCAGTGCCGATCGAAACTTTTAGATTTAGTTCCCAAGTATATTTTGTCCTATATTTGAAAGTTGTCTTATACACAGAAATTAATTCATTTAATTTTTATTATGATTTGATGTCCAATGACCAGCCACCATAATATGTCTTTAGATAATTATAATAAGTTTCAAAAAAACTATATAATGATCAGGAAAATTACAATATTTTACTTTTTATAATAATTATTTACTTTTATAACTGATTTTTAATATATTTTCAAATTATGAAATAAAATAAAAAAGCAACAACAAATATATGGTGATAAATATTAAAGAAAAATATGAAACAAAAAGGGAAGCTTTGGGTTGTGTAGACTTCGTTCTCACTAACTGACGATGATAATTGAATACAGTTATTCTCGTATTCCTTTATCTAAGTTTGGTTGGTTAAATAGATGATGCTTGCAACTAAATACCACCCAAGGTAGATAGATGCAAAGAACGCTGATAACTGAAGTGACTGTCTAGAAAATGCTTTATATTCTGCCAGCGTCTAAAATTTAAATTTTCTAATTTTTTCTTTAAACATTAATTACCTAATTTGTAATTAGTCTTCTTTCAACTTAGAGAAAATATAAATAAAGAACTTAAGCCTGATTTCAAAAATTCATTTATATGTAATATTAAAAAGGTTTTATTTTACTATTTCTTCAACCGACGCATATCGGCTTGAACGGTATGAATAATACTGATGCAAATTATTATACCTGGTATCAGAAACCAATATTCTTCATCACTATCTGACGCGTTGGCGCTAGCAGACACAAGGTTATTGCTCACCGTAACGTAGTGTACCGTCAGTAGCTCGACACCACTACGGTGTCTAGGAGTCCGAAAAAATATACCTCCAACTTCAATATAAACTAGTGTGCGCATATGGACATCCGTGTGCGTGGACATATATTCTTAATAAAATCAAACAGGACATAAAGCCTCACAAGTGGTTAGTTCAGTGTATAACCTCTCTCAGCTTTTATTGGAAACGAATACCTCTCAAAAGGGAGACGAGTTAATACCTAAAGATATTCCTAAGACAAACGCCTCTCTACACGAAATCTAAAAAGTTGTTTGGATACAATTAAAGTACCTTGAGTTATTGAAACTTCAAGTATCATCTGGCCAAGATAAAGTTCCAAATGCATGATACTCACACAGAAAAATGTTTTGCACCAATTAAAGGCTTAACTGATTCAAATATATATTTGCTTGAATTAGTACAAACAAAATTCTTTATTAAACAAATAATTGAATCAATTAATTATTCAACTAAATTTTAATCTGAAACCAATTTAAACCTTTGATTGGTGAAAACATATTTTTCTCTGCGCAGACTGTGTCTAGATAAGGCTGAGGTGGTAGCCCACATTTTCGAAGAATGTGCAGCCTTGGCTAACATAAGGCTTTGAACCTTATGGACAAGTGCTTGCAATTACAACAGACCCCGTGATAGGGACGAAGGTCTATAGTTAGCACTCGACTGACTCAAATTACTAAAGCCGAGAGTAAAGACAAGAGACTTGATTAATGAAGGTAGTCGCAAACTACTTATCGGGTGCCTGAAATCATTGCGGACCGATGTGGTCCGAAAAGGGACCAGTAAAAATAATAAATTTCGTTTGTTAAACTTTAAACACTAAAAATAATTAACCATTCAAATTGGCAATTAGATAGCGGTTACGTCGTTTTGACAGGATCTTTTAAAGCTGTAGACTATTACTCAGTTGTCGCTGATGCGATACATCATTGATCAGCACGTCTAACTGATTAAACTTTATTTCCAAAGTAAGTTTAAGCAAGACATCAGCCCAAATCAAATACTTTGTTTACCACAATCATATTTTGTTAACAATTGCTGTGACCATATGCCACAATCATATTCTTTTCTAAGTGTAGTTTAACCACTTGAATATTTTTCTTAGTTTTCCAACATATCCGTTTTGCTTATTTGTTTACATTTTTTCATATTTTTTTTTTTGTTTAACAAAATGGCTGCTATGTCAGATGACAGTTCTATCAGTAAACCTAATACCAGGTGACATGTATCTCTTGGAACGTGCACAAGAGCTACTTACAATGTTTAAATGGTAAAAACACATACAACTATAATAAAACGTATTGCAAAAAAAAAAAAAAGACAAGATTGTAAAATACAGGTTAGCGGAAGGTATCAAAAGTAATGATTATATGACTACAGATATACGGCTGTGGCTACAAATAAAAATATCACAGCTGTATACAGATTTATGTATGTATGTGTATGGTAGAATGAAATATGTATATTTGAAATTTTTTTACTTTTCTGAAGAAAAGGCGAAAAAAGTGTTGGTAACTAGTGAAAATCAATGAAAGATTTTTTTCCATAGTTAAAGGTAAACCCGCTAAAATTTTTCTAGTTTCCGTTGTTGTAAGTCTAATATTTGCTAGCAATTTTCAGCTTTTTTCCGTCTCCAATTTTATTTTGCTGTTATTTTCAAAATTTATTTCTTTCTCTTAATTGAACTATACACAGGTCATGTTGTTACTGCTACTTCAAATTCTGCTGCTGCTGCTGCTGTTGCCACTGATGCAACTGCTTTTATTGTTGTACTTATTGTTGACAATGATTTCTTGTTGTCAACAATATTTATATGTTTTTCTTTACTTTTATTAAGTATTGTTTGGTAGATTGTTGTGTTGTTGTTTCTATTTGTTATTTGTATGACATGTTTTGTTGTGAGAATTTTTTATTTCTATTTCCATTTCTATGTAACAAATTAAAATAGCTGGCAGCTTTTTTCTAGGAAGAGTATTATCTACAATAACATCAAGGAAAACAGCAAGGTAGTTATTGTGTTGTAGTATGAATGTATACATATTTATACCTAAAATTGTATGTAAAATTGACATTTCTTTTACATTTACATTTACATTTTTTTTCTCTTCATTTTTTGGTCCTTCAACCGCTTTTTGGTCATTAGTCAGGGAGTAAAGGTAACACAACAAATTTTAAGCCTTTGGTATATTTATGATTTGTGTGTTATTTGTTTTTAGAATTCTTACGCAGTAGTGAGAAAAGAAAAAATTTGCTTCCCCTATAACAAAATGATAAATGATTATCTGCATATCTCTAACATCATTGAACCTCATGTGAGGTTTAGAATACCAAATATAGTTGTAGTGGTGGTTAATGTGACAGTTAGTCAAACGATAAAATAAAAAAATACCCTTAAAGTCCCAAACAAAGGAAATTTATAAAAAACATCTTGTATTAGAGTTTCATACATATAACACAGTGGTTAATGGAAGCAAACGGTATAAGAGTTTTTAAGCTTCAGGAAACTGTAATATTGTAAGATTTCTTTAAGAAAAAAACTTCGTTCTATTTTTAATGATGGCCAAAAGTTTCAATTGATCTATTAAAACAGAAAATTCAAAACTTTAGAGCAACTCGTATAAGAGTTTTGACAAATAATAAGTTCAGCATCAATAAATTATGTTCGAAGCAGGTTTTTTATTTAATTTTTTTTTTTTAAATTAAGTATTCTTAAGTAGTTTAATTCTGCTGATATCTTTAAGTAATAATCCGATCAGAAATAAGTCCACCATGTGACAAATACTAGGTCATGTCGGCCAAAAATTTAAATTGAAAAAAAAAATTCCAAACCAAATTTCTCGCAAACTACAAAAGATAACAGCACATTTTTTGTAGTTACTTTAAGAAACTATCTAAATTTAAAAATCTTAACATGCGAGTTATAAACAAACATTTAAAAAAAGTGTGCCAAAAATACCCAAATTTGGGGGCTTACTCACAAGCTCCACTTTACACTAAAAGGCGGATCGTTCGCAACTCAACTCAGGCACATCTCTGCTTTGTCTGTGAGAAATTTCGTTAAGATATCTTAAGTGGTTCATGATTCACCGAATTATTTCCAAAATAATTCGTTTTTAAACCACTGTGCGTGAGAGCTTGTAGCCGTTTACTAACTCTATAGCGCTCTTTAGGATTTATGTTTTATAGTTATAATAATTTCGTTATTCCACGGTTCTATATGGCCCATTATTAGCCAGTTTACAGGGTGTCAAAAGGTTTTGGGTTTTTTAATTTCCTAATTCAAATTCTCTTCAGATTGTTTGATCTTTCAAGATTTCCTGGTACTTAGATCATGCAAATGTTTCCTTGAATCTAATACTATCCAAGATTTGAGACAGTATGTAATAGATTTTTGAAAAAAAAAAAATATATAAATCTGTTTGTTTCGTTAGTGCCGCTATATGTAGTTTTATTAAAACTCTTATACAGTTTCCCATCACCAATTGTTTCTGCTCGTAAGTACTGAAAATTTTTAAAACTTTAGGCATATTTATTACAATTTGAAGTATTTTATAGTTTTTTATATAAATTAAATTATGATTTTTATAAAACTTAAAATGTTTATTAATTTTTGTCTTCTATTATTCCTATCCAAGGGACCTTTAACACTTTTATACACCTAGAAAATTATTTTTTTTAAATTTTGGAAAAAATTCTTGTAAATTTTTATTTATTTTTTTAATTTTAATTAACTTAAATCGCAAGTTCAACTTTAAGGGCCTTAGTTAGCTAATGACTATGGTTTAACCATTGTTTTTTTAAATTTTAAACTAAATTTAAATTTAAATTTTAAATTCGAACGTTTGAGTAATAGGAATGAAAACATAAATTTAAGTCACCTATACAGTACACAATATTTTAGAGTATTTTATTGTTTGTATTATTGGAACCTTACCGTACCCTCTTCAATAAGCTGCCTTAAACTCTTTCATGAAATATAATTTTTTTTAATAAAAACTTAAATATAACTTGACTTTAAATAGCCGTCTTTCAAAATTTACTGGTACTTAGCCAGCTTCTTGAATCCAATGCCATCCATGATTTGGGTCAGAATATAATAAATTTAAAAAAAAAAATAAAAAACTACTTGTTTTATTAGTGCTGATATAGTTTTATTAAAACTCTTATACAGATCCTCATTACCAATTTTTTTTGCTTCAATGCTGCTAAAATTGAAAACTTTTCAATTTGAAATCTCTTGTAGTTCTTTATATAACCTATTTAAATTTTTTATTAATTTTCGCCTTTTATATTTCGTAGACAAGGGACCTTTAAAACTCTTATACAACTAAAAAATTTCATTTATTTTAATTTGAAAAAAAAAATCTTTTACGTTTTAATTTAATTTTATTTTTGAAAATTTATAATTATTATTAGTCGAACTATTTATGTATTACATACAATGAAATTTACAGTCAAGAAGCTTAAGTTCGTTTTTATTCTCTCTAAGAAAGAATTAATTAAATTTCTTCAATATTATCACATAATTTGTAATTTAATTAATTCTTTCTTAGAGAGAATAAAAACGAACTCAAGCTTGACTATAAATTTCATTGTATGTAATTTAATTTTAATTTTATATTTTAGTTTAATTTTAAGCGCAAGTTCAAACTTTAAGGGCCAAATTCACAGTTCTATGGATTATTTATTTTTTTTTGGCAGGACTTCGTTTAGCATAAGTTAAACCCACAAATTCTATTAGTTACCATTTACTTGGTAAATGAGTTGAAAATTATTATTTAAATTTGTATTTTTAAATATCATTTGCTACATTGTGAATTTTAGTATAAGTAATTTTATAATTTCCATTAAAATATATGAATTTTCCCTTGAAATTGTCTTATACTGCCTTTTTCTCTAAATTTTTTTGCAGTTATTTTTAAACCTGCATTTTAGAAGTCTTAAACATTTTTAACTTACTTTTCTCGAAACTTTGTTGTCCTTAAATCCTTTATTTTGTTATGAAAAATGATAAGTTTGACAGATTGTCATTAAGAAAAAGACACACATGAAAGAATTGCTTATACATATAAATTATTTTCATATTGTAGTTTATAGGGGGATTTTTTTGCCAGTAGCTCCTTGTTCCTCAATAGTTTATTTAATCATAGAAAAACCATTAAATTTAAGCTTTTCATAATGAAAATTGTTATTAAAGCCATGTGTGTAATATGTCTTGCTTAGGAAAAACACCTAAAAGCAAAAATAATCTTTTCAAACACACATATGAAACAATTTTTAATGTTTATTTTGACACAACATTGTCAATTGTGAAACAAGGACCATTTGTCACTTTTAGCTAAATGAAATTATCAAAAAAAAAAAATCAAATAGGAAAAGAAGAAACACAAGATAGAAATGTAAAGAAATGTAAAATTAAATATGTTTCAAATATAGTTATTTGCATATTTATTATATTGACTTGTATTTATGAACGAAGAGTTTTATCAGTTTTCATTTATTAAAAAATCTTGCTTTAGCTTTAGGTTATACTTAACAGTCTCACTAGGTAAACATTATGATCCTTGTTTCCAACTGGTATTAAATTAATATTTTATTTTATTTTATTTTTTTCTAACAAGTTTCTTTTTTTACTAACACACACACCCTTAATTATATTTCCTTAAGTAATACCTTGTAAATCCTGTTGATTTCCTGTTAAAGAAATGTCAACAATTTCAATTTCAAAATAAAACGCGAATAAGTTTTCCCTGCTTGTTTGACTTTTTGTTCTTGTAAAGAACATTCCTCTTATCGTTTGAGAAATTTAATATAGTCATTGCTAATATTAATAAAAAATATGTTTAAAATAGAATCCCCTTGTAAGTGTGTACCTTGCTCTAAGTACATACTTAGAATTCAATACAGCGCCCATAAGTATGCAGCCAATATTTGTAGATTTTATTTATATTTCCGTTGTCTAAGTGACATTGATTCGTTTGCCATTCAACCATTCATCCATCCATCCATTTACCGATTACATTTTATTATCAATTGTTTGTCAAGGTTGTTGTTATTTTTTTGTATTGTATTTAGGTTGTTGTTGTTGTCAAATTATGCTTAAGGCTTTTATCCAACCATCAATATAGTAAGTCCTTGTTTTTTTGATGTAAGTAAGTTTGTTTATTTATCTATGATTATTATTCTGTTGACAGCTTTACTTTACGCTGAATTTTATTCTGTTACATGGATATTGATGTGTTTTCAATAATGTCCTGTATTAATGTCAGGAAATTTACATAAATTCTTTTAAGGATTTTTTTTATTTTTTGGGAAAGAATGTCAATATGACATGCATATTGTTTTATTTATTTATTTGCTTAATGTTGCAATACAATTACAATTTATATTCTGACTTAATTTACCAAGCATAGTAACACAGATCTTCACTCATTGTAGTGAAATACCTAGAGTCTTTGGTGGGAATCGAACCCACAACTGCCTGACTGTGAGACTATCGAACAACCTACTGGCTTACCATGGCACCCTACATAATATCTACACATATAATAAAACAGTAACTTATTTCCTGTCAGTCTGACTGTCTTTCTCTTCGCGTTCTCATCACATAAAAGCTACTGGATAGATTTTAACAAAAGTTTGTGAGAAGGTACCGTAGTATCCTGATTTCAATGTAGGATATCTTATTTCCAAGAGAAAGTTGGGAAAAAGCAGTGAAGTACGTACGTAATTTTACCGAATTAAAGGTACTGCATACTTTAAGGCAGCTTTTATTTCTGAAGGCAGTATATTTCAAGCAATATTGCACAACAGATGCCGCTGTTCTAAAATAATGAGTAACTCGTTTGCTAACTGTCTTTTACAGAGCTTTGCAATATTTTTTTGAATTTTATATAAATTTTTGAATTTTATCTAGTGATGGGCACCTTTATATAAAGTAAAAACGTAAGAGTCTTGAAAATTGGTGTGTAGCATTTTCAAAGTAAAATCGTGTGGGCACTGCTAGTATTAGAGTAAAATATTAAAAATTCGTTAGTTTACTGTCTCAAAAATTTCTCTAATACTCTTCGCTTTGATCAATACATCTGTCATTGAATTTTTAACAACAAATACGAATTTTATAATGAAAAATGTATGGCTAATTACCATAGGGAAAACTTAGTTCCCCTGTCTTGTCACGTGGCTAGTTAGAGAATGACAGGGATAGATTCAAGTTCTATCACTTTCTATAAAAGAAACCTGTCACGGCGATGGCATAGAAAGGGCTCAATTACTAGACTAGCTCTAGGTAATTTGTTTATTATTTAACAGGTTTAAATCAGATACTTGATGGGTCTTCTATTCAAAAGTCTCGATTCATAGTTTCTTGCAATAATTCTAATTTGACAAATCATGGGATGGGTACCATTAAGAGTTCGCTGTCATGTTCTGGTAGCGTACGACAGTGACTGTAACAGCATGAGACGATTACATCTAACAAATTCTGCAGATAAAATTAATTTTTTTCCAAAGTATCAAACTAATTTCATTTTCCTACAAGTAATAGAAAAGTTTTTAAAACTATAGCAGTAATCATAGTCATCATCATTAACTTGCGGAACTTGGGCGACACCAAATTGGTTTAACAATCTAAATTTTCTGCAACTAAGGCATCCACGAACCACTAGTACGAATATGGATTCCCAACACTTTATACAACACTTATGTCAACACGAAATAAGAAATAAAACAGTTTAAGAACTATTTGCTAATAATTTAATTCGTAAATTTACAATTTTTTATTGTTAAATTCTTTCAGTCAAATGCTATTACATCCGTCCGGATTTTAAACGAACCGGATTTCATTTGAATTATTTTTTTTATGGAAATAAGCATGACTTTTTGCAATTTACAAGGATCATTTTGGGATGAGTTAAATAATGCAAACAATAAAGTTTATGTTAATTTATGTGTTTCTTTTTTATTATTGAAGTATTTAATATAAAAGGTCAATATTTAAGAAGATATTGTTTGTTTAGACAATGTAAAATAAGTCAATGTTTAACCCCTTATCAAATAAAATGAAATAAAATAAATGAAACTACAGGGTGTAGAAATAATCAGGTTTTTTATTGTTTTTTATACATGTCCCAACATGACTTGTCAAGTATTTCGTTTAAATAATGCATAACAAAAGTCAAAGGAAGGGATCAATATAATAAACAATTAAAAAAAATGCATCAAATTTTTATAATAAAATTGTACCAAAACAATTTTGAAAACCAATTTTACAAAAATTTTTTGCAAAAAAAATAAAAAAAAATTCAAAAAGTTAAAACACATTTTTACTATAAATTAAAAAAAAAATCCAAAAATTCTTTTTAAAAAAAGTTTAAGAAATATTAAAAAAATCCATAATATTTGCAAACAATTTTCAATAAAACTTTTACAAAGATTTTTTATACATTTTTTTAAAAGATTTCCAATAATATTATTATAAAAAATTTTCAATCAAATATTTTTACAAAAAATTTCCAATAAAATTTTGACAAAAAATTTCCAATAAAATTTTGACAAAAAATTTCCAATAAAATTTTTACAAAAAATTTTCAATAAAATATTTTTACAAAAAATTTTCAATAAAATATTTTTACAAAAAATTTTCAATAAAATATTTTTACAAAAAATTTCCAATAAAATTTTTACAAAAAATTTTCTATAAAATTTGTACAAGAAAATTTTTTGTAAATATTTCTAAACTTCTTTTTTTTAAATATTTGTTGTAAAATATTTTTTTAAAATTTTTAAACTTTTTTTAGAAAATTTTTTTGTACAAATTTTAAATTTTTTGTAACCTAAAAAAAAAATTGAGAAAACATGACTTGTCAAGTATTTATTAGTTTAAATAATGCATAAGCAAAAGTCAGAGACACGTTCATCAAATTTTTTAATAAAATTGTACCAAAACAAATTTTAGAAAAAAATTTTACAAAAATTTTTATCAAAAAAATTTAAAAAAAAAATTACAAAAAGTTCAAAACACATTTTTACTGAAAATTTAAAAAAAATTCCAAAAATTCTTTTTTAAAAAATGTTTAAGAAATATTAAAAAAAAAATTCATAATATTTGAAAACAAGTTTCAATAAAATTTTTACAAAGATTTTCTATAAATTTTTACAAAGATTTTCTATAAAGATATCCAATAATATTATTACAAAAAATTTTCAATAAAATAATTTTACAAAAAATTTATAATAAAATTTTTACAAAATATTTCCAATAATATTTTTCCAAAAAATTTTCTATAAAATTTTTACAAGAAATTTTTTTAAACATTTCTAAACTTCTTTTTTTTAATTTTTTTTAAATATTTTTTGTAAAATTTTTTAACTTTTTTTTAGAAAATTTTTTTGTACAAATTTTATTTGAAATTTTTTGTAACCTAAAAACAAAATAAAATTTAGAAAACAATTTTCAAAAAAATGTTTTCTCAAAAAAAGTTTAAAAAATTTTACAAAAAATATTTTAAAACAAATATTTAAATAAAATAAGTTTTCCAAAAAATATTCTATAAAATTTTTACATAGTCAGGCATTTCACTTGTTTTTATATAAAGTTTGACTTTTGCTGACAAATTTAACTTAAGTTTTTTCATTCTCAAAAAGAGCCATCCACATCATATTGATAGCACAAAATGCTTATAACCAAATAAAATTTAAGTAATATGAGCCCGTCTACATAACCCCCAGTCTACATTAGACATAAAATGATAAACATTAATATGTACTTACATCATGTTAGTGTTAATGTAGACTGCCCATGTTAATGTTATTTCCAAGTTTTAACATGGTTGATAAAACATGTGTTATAAAAACTCTTTTATAACATAACAATTACGTTGTTGTTCTATTTTAGTTTGACAGTATTATATTCTGCACTCCTATCTGCTGTGCAATAAGCATTCAACATTGGTTTAAAATATAAAATTATGTTGAAACAGAAAGTAACATAAACACGTTTTCGCCACCTATCAAATTGATGAGTAGTGAAGACGTCCTCTTAGGAATCAATTTGTCTTAACATTAGTCAAACTTCATAAAAAAAACAAATAGTTATTGTAGTTTTTGACCTTTTTTTATATTTGAATTCTAATTTTTTATATCAAGCACAAGGTCTTTTTTATATAAAAAAATGTTTTAACAATTTTTATTTATTTACAATATTTCGCTACACCATTGGGTAGCATCTTCAGGAAATACAAAAAAAAATTGTTAAAACTTATTTTGTATAAAAAAACCTTGTGCTTGATATAAATAAATAGAATTCATAAAAAAACATTATTTTTAATACTGGTTTTTTCAAACTTTGTTAAGACATATTGATGGCTAATGTAGACGAGGGTTAATGGGTCAATTTTTTGTTAGAGATGTAATACAATTACGAATCATTGCGGAAAAGGCTGATGGAGATTAATCAACAATTTTTACTAGGGTGTTGCAATACTATAATACAACCTCTTCCACAAAAAATAATACAACCTTTACAACCTGTACAACAATACAAGGGAGTTGTAAAATAAACTATGTAAATCTTGAATAATCCAAATAATTTTCGCCTTCAAAAATTTTTATTCTGAAACAGTTCAAGTCAAGGCAAGTGAGGAATTATTATTTTAACTTGCAATACGGCAAATAACAATTCATCTCATTTCTTTATATAGCAGCTGATATTTTATTTGGTTATCTTCTTATATGATTAGCCTAATGCTTAATATTCTATAAAAAGCTTTTAAAATGGAACTGGTGAATTAACAACTGGTTTTCTTAGAGCATTTTACCTTTACTAACACCACCCCTTATAAAACAGACTCCCATAACTGCAATACTGCTGTCAAATGTCAACAAGCGTGTGCTATTCAGTTACCGGGAAATCAACACAGTATGACTGACTACTCGTACTTCTCTATACCGTTTTAATAAATAAAACTTTATCTGATACTCATTAAAAACCTTTAACCCTTTTGTTTTCATATTATGCAACAACAACAACAACAAAATCACACAATACAAAAGTAGATAAAAGTTGTCAGACGAGATGCAATGCCAGGATAATGAATTAAAAAATTAAAAAATCGAATAAATACACACGTTGCCAATAAAAAATTCTCGAACGTATGAACATTTATAAAAAACGTAAACCCTTAAATAGACAACCCTTATTATGAATATTGAAAACAAAAAAAAACACAAAACTCAAGAAATCATCACATCAAGGTATCAAGCTCTAATTGTTGTCTCTTCTTGAATATTTATGTTTTTGAATTTGCAGGGGAAAGGGTTAATTTTCTTTACAAAACATTGCAAGGGTGTGATATTTTTTGATTAGTTTAAAGACGAAAGAAAATAATTTTAATACAATTTGTTAAAATTGTTTTTGAGATACACTAAGAAAAAAATGTTTTTTACACTAAGAAAAATAAAAGACTATTGGAATATGAATAAAAAAGTATCAATAAATTAAGAAAACCAACTGACTGAGCTACCATAAGCTATATGGTTATTATAATCACAGAAAAAATATCTTCAGCAATTAAATGTTTTAATTAGTTTCAGATAAAAATTTAATTAAAAATTTATTTGATTCAATTATTTGTTTAATTAGAGATTTTTTCATTCTGTTTTAAATAAATATTTATTTGAATTAATTAAAAAATTATTTGAATTTTAATTTAAAACTAATTAAAATTATTAATTTTTTCTGTGTACTGATTTGTACTGACAGTAAATACCCGATAAATTCCTTATTGGTCGATTACTATGGATGAGATGTCTCATTTGGAACCACTTTGGGTTCTGCACCAAATGGGGTTGACCATGCGGATCGAAAAAGCTGAACTAGTTGATATTTTTTTTTTCACTGTTTTATTTGCAATCTATTTTTCAATAATAAGCAAATTAATTAAGAATAACTATTCGCATAAATTTTACCCTCCCTCCATTAAGGATAAAACATATATACATTAGTACATTTTTTCTATGTACACATATAACTAACAAAAAAGTTTTAATATATATAAAAACTTATTTTCTATTTAAATGTATTTACAAATAATATATTGTTAATATTAACAAAAATAGATTTTATTTTACAAATGGGAGATCAAGAACATGATGTCTTTTTAACCTACGTATTTCCTCATTTTCATCCAGTAAAGAAATAGCAAGGGGATTAGAGTGGTTGCTTAATCTTTCCAGGTATCTCAAACTGTATTCGTTAATTTCAAATTTGACCTTTGATATGCACAAATCTCTATGAATAATATCGTTTTTCACATACCATGGAGCATCTACTAACATTCTTAGAGTTTTGGATTGATATCTTTGAAGAATTTCTACATTCGAATTACTAGCCGTTCCCCAAAGTTGAATTCCGTATGTCCATATTGGTTTCAAAGTAGTTTTGTATAGAAGGACTTTGTTTTCTAAACTGAGTTCTGATTTTGGTTTTAGCAGCCAGTACATTCGCTTAGTTTTGATGTTTAAGTGTTCCTTCTTAGCTTTTATATGCTGTTTCCATGTTAATCTTTTATCAATGTGCATACCAAGATATTTAACACAATCAGATCTGGGAATTTCCTCATTGTTTAGAAAAATAGGGGAACTAGATCCCCTTCTTAGTGTAAAGGTTATATGTGTTGATTTTTCAGCATTAAGAGAAATGTTCCATCTTTTAAACCAAGAGGATATATTATTGAGATGAGTTTGCAGCTGATTAGATGCTTCTTTTTCCGTCTTATTACTTGCCATTAAGGCTGTATCATCAGCATATGTAGCTGTAGTAACATTTTCACTTGTTGGCATGTCAGATGTATAAATAGTATAGAGAACAGGGCCCAGAACGCTTCCCTGAGGAATTCCAGCTTTAATTTCAAAAATTTCAGAAATTTCTTCGTTAGTTTTAACATAAAAACAGCGATTTTGTAGGTACGATTTAAGGACCAAAAAGAAGGGTGCGGGAAGAAGCTTTTTAAGTTTATATAGCAGACCTATGTGCCACACTCTGTCAAAGGCTTGTTTTACATCCAAAAATACTGCGGAGCAATACTGTTTTGTTTCAAATGCATTTCTAATAACCTTCACAACACGATGACACTGTTCTGGCGTTCCATGCTTGTGTCGGAAACCAAATTGATGTTCAGGTATAATATTTTTATGGTCTAATATAGGCTGCATTCTAAGTAAAAATATCTTTTCAAAAACCTTAGAAAATGTGCACAAAAGGCTTATAGGTCTGTATGACTTAATGTCGTTTTCTGGCTTAGAGGGTTTTAGAAACATCATAATTTCTGCACCTTTTCATTGTGTTGGAAAGTGATTCAATCTTAAAATAGAGTTATAAATAGTTGTTAGCAGCATAATAGCTTTTTTGGGTAACTAGTTGATATAAAGTATTTTTTCAGCAGGATTTACTAGCTGCCTTAGTATGATTGCTGGAAGACAGCTGAGAACCCCTTGAGAAGAGATGGGCGTACTAGTCGCAGTATTGACAGGGCACAGGGTCAAGTTAAATCTATACATATAATAAAACTGTAACAGGACTATTTCTGTACATCAATTATTTTTTGAAAATTTTGTTAGTAGTAGTTAGTTAGTAGTTAGTTAGTAATCAGAATGGAATACTATACAGCAATTTTTAGGGCTTTTGTTTTGTCGCATCACATAAAAACTACGGGATGAAATTTAATAACATTTTGTGTGGAGTTACCTTGGTATCTTGATTCAAATATAGGATACTTTTTTTCCCGCAAAACTATCTTATTTCATAGAGAAAGTAGAGAAAAAAGTAGTGAAAGTACGCAATTTTAGCGATTTAAGGGTATTGCAAACTTGGCAGCACCTTTTATTTTTGTCAGCGGTATATTTTAAACTCTATTACTCTATAAAGAACTAATTAAATAATTTTAGATTTGTATATAAATTTTAGAATTTTATCCAGGGATGGATACCTACATATATGTATAGAAAATACATAAACCATAACTGAAGCAGTATAAAAATAAAAATCTTAAAATTTGGTGTGGATTACTTTAAAAGCAAAAACGAACAAAATATTGTCAAGGCGCCTGCCGCATGGCACCACAGCTAGTCTTCAACATAACGATATCTGCAAAAGTTGTCTGGATTAGGAGAAGGATGACACAATAAAGCTCCTCCTCGGCCATTTTACGGCTCTCTTTGCTATCGAGGTGACGTTTTATGGCATACCAAGTCAGCAAGACCTTGCAGATGTAGCAGATGTAAATATATTTATCCATGCTTCGGAATGGTTTACCACCAGACTTAATGCGGATTTTTAGAGGCACTAGCGACCTCCTTCTCTTCCCTCTTTCAGGCATAACAAAGGGATCCTTAGGTCATAATTGAGTGGCTTTCGATTATACATCCTGTAAGCTGTGCAACCTAACTTAACCTAAAACAACCAGACAAAAAAATATTTATTTATTTAGATTTTAATTAACTTCAAGGAGTTTTGTGAAATTAAGTTAAAAACTCCAATAAAGGTGGCGCCAAAATTATTGTTGCGGGCAATCAAAGAATTATTTGACAACTGATACTGCTTTTTGGACCAATTCTGGGTCTGTTGTTGTCCACTTTTTTCTACAAAATTTGACGATCTTTTAAACATTTTATCCGGAAGCTTTACCTACCGGCTATAGGTGTAGGTAATTTATTTTTAGTTCTTCTTCATTTTTACTAGTAAGTTTTCTAACTTTGTCTTAATTTTTTTAGTTTCTGAGCCACTAAAAAGTAACGATAAAGTTGGAAAACTTACTTGTACGAACTAACAACAACTAAAACCTACACCTGGTAGATCTAGTGGTCAGATAAAATTTCTAATTGTTGCAATAATTAAAGCGCGAAATAAACCATTTTTCTATAATCTTGTGGACCATATATATGCAGATTTCTCTCAGTGTCCATTGACATCCTTTTGCATATTTATTTTGATGTTGCTGTTTTTATCTTGAGCTATAAATGGTTCAGTTGTATGTGTTAGCAAGAATAGTAATTAAAATAATAGAAAAATTATGTTCGAATCCACGAGAGCATAATAAATGCCAAATAAAACGTCTAAAGTATTACGACAGAGAAGTCTTAAATGTTTATAATCCTTTATACTGCTTATTTTTAAACACCAACCCACCACCTCCTTCTTATCTTTCCCTAAAGGGTTTTTTTCTGCCCTTTATCTACAAACCAACACTCTCTTTACCCGCAGTATTTTGACGTTTCGTCTTGCCTTAGATTTTCCAAAAAAAACAGAAACAATCGAATTTTAATCAATTCGTGTCTGTTTCTTTATTTATTTTTTTTGTACTTTCCTTAACTCATTTGCATACACATGTTTTCTTTTTATTGTCTTCAGCATCGCGTCTATTGTTTTAACAGCCTTAAATTATGCTTAACATTTTTGTATCACAAAGTGTTTAAACATTTAAAACAAAAAAACTATGGGTGGCAGGCGGTTGGTTGGCTGGAAAGGTTGTTGAAAATTGTTTAACAATTTTATACTTTTTCTTTTATTTAAAAGAGATCTTTTTTGTTTTCATATCCGTTTCCTGTTTTCTCTAAAAACCCAATAAATTTTTTTCCTACCGTATGAACGTCAGTCTGGCATAGAAAGTTAACACGTGAAAGGGTTATTATTTCACGCGATGACCCGCAATGCCGCAGTAACGCCTGTTTTTACCATAAAAATTCGTGCCTTTTTCCCTAAACAAAAACCAACAACAACAACGACACAAACATGCTAAAAATCAACATCAACGGGTGGTCGTTTAACTTTGGTCGCGTGTATTTTTTTCAACAGCTTTTTTATTCTTTTTTTAATTTTGGTTGCTAAAGTTTTTCGTCTATAAGATTCCTGTTTGTTTTAATGGCTCTGGAATGTCTTGGTATTCGGAGTCTATAGATTAAGTTTGTTAAGTTGTTGCCTTGTAAAGATATGCAAACCTTTTTTATCTATTGAATTAATGCAATTTTAACGAAGTTTAAAGGATATTGAAAGTGTAGAATAAAAAAAGTAATCAAAAGGAAAATAAAATGAAGGAGTTTTCAATAGAGACGGGTAGATATTAAAATGTCGTAAAAAAGCGCTGATCTGTATAATACACAGGACTTTCACAACCCAATCTTTTCATGTTTATGTCTGCGAAAGAAACGCGGAAAAAGTTGACATACCATTCTATATTAAATTGGCCAACAAATGATTCAATATTTCTGAATTCCAATATTTTTTTTTATACATATTTATCGATACAGCACAGTGGGGTGGTATTAATAAACTGTGGAAGAAGCTTACGAAGTAGCTGCTGTCTTCAATATTATTAAGTAGCTGAACTTGTAGCCGTGTAGCCGCTGTCGTCTATGTGTTTAAAGCATAAGAAAATATTTTGATTTCAGTATACATTAACCCTCATATGTATTTATAAAAAATAAAATATATTTCAAATATATTTTAGAAAAAAATTTTCATACAAATCTTGTTAATATGTATGACTAAGTCAACTTTAAAAATGACTTCTTATGATTTTTGGATTGCTTTTTAACAAAAATATAAACAAAAAATATTTAAAGAAGCACTTTTTTAGTTGACCGATTTTTGTAACGATTTTTTGAAGCTTTTTTATATATTTATCGGGAAATTGGCGATTTTTTCTTAACTTGGCCTGGCAGCCCTGTCTATAGCACTAAATTGCCGGGTAGTAAAATATTAATAAAAGGCCTATGCATTTTCATTGCGCTGCAGCTCAGTCCTAATATTATATTGCTGGAGGATACCGAAGCAGACCTCTAACTTCATGGGACCCCCTTCGTTCCACAGTGATTTCTAGTATCCGCCTGGAAATTTACGAATACTTACTTTCATTGAGTCTTGTGATTTGATTTGATTTGATTTCAAAATGGCGACTGATACATAACGACATTCTACCTTATCACAGAGTATATGGTATTTACTAAATTAGCTTAAGGCTAAGGTCTCCATAGCATCTACATTTTTATGTGTCTGCCCGTGGTCCAAAGCCTTTTTATGTTAGTTTATTTACAGGCAAAGTCTGCAAGTATCGTCTCACCTTGATTTGTAACTTCGCCAGATAATACTTGACAGTCCGTGACCTGTCACTAACGCAGTTAACCATTTGTGGGCAACCAGACTATATCCAAGCTTCTTCTTGCTCTTCCTGCCAACTTGTAGTAAAAAATTCCAAAGTCTTTGGTGGGAATCGAACCACAATGCCGGACTGATTGACTCACGCACTACCTGCAAGCCCACCGAGGCCACACAGTTCAGTGCTAAAAATAAATATGAACTGCAATTGCAGAAGAATTAAGTTTTCTCTACTTCCAAACTTCACCAGCTGTCTTTCTGCCTTTTCCCTTACAAAAAAGTAATAAAATAAAAAATTTATGGGAGTACCCACAAAATAATTGATTATGAAGTATATATGTATGTATATGTATAAATTAAATTTTTTATTTTTAAATCTCCCATATAAAGTGAACAATTTTTATCATCTACCCGTAGATGATAAAATAGGTCTTGAGTCTTGACACTTTACATAAGGAACCCTTATACTAATGTGCATAGTCTAACAAAACACAGACTGATTGGAACAGTAAGCGTGGTACCTCCCATACAATGTGAAAAATTATTACCGTCCACCAAGAGAACTAAAATAAGTAGAGTTTTTAAACTTTGCGCAAGTAACCCTCATACCAATGTCCATAGACTAACAAAACATAGTCGTGGTACCTCCCATACAAAACGAAAAAATGTCCACCTAGAGAGCTAAAATATGTAGAGTCTTGAAACTTTGCACAAGTAAACCTCAGATTTATTTTCATAATTTAGCAAAATACAGACTGGATTAGGATAAAGGGAGTGGTACCTCCCATGCTAAGTAAAAAATTATCGCGTTTATACGCTTAGTCTGCCAAAATACACATTTTGGATGGGAACAGTGGGCAAAACAGTTTTGACGTGAGAATAGTGTGCGTTTTCGAGTTAATGGTGGTTGGCCATATTTTTCCTCCAAGTGTTTATTGTATTTTTTGTGGATGGATGTAGAGAAGCGCACCGGGGATAGCTAGTTAAAACTAAAACAAACTATACCTGTCAGCTGTAGTTGTTTTATTTTTTAATTCTGAATACTTTTGAACGTAGACTGTTTCTCTGAAAGGACTGATCCTAAAACTCACTATGACTGACCCGAAAACTCACTATGCACAGTGGGTTAAAAACCTTTTATTTTGGTAATAATTCGGTAGCTCATAAACCACTAAAGATATCATAATGAAATTTCACAGTGGAAGAAAAAATGCAAGTGAGTTAGTTATTATGTAGGAATATGTTATGCATATTTTTTTTTTTTTTACAGCGGCTCGTAGTGAAGTCTACTCATATTCTACCGGCTCAACCAGGCGATATTGTCCTTTTTCTTAAATTACAACGTTGCCATCATATCATGTGGATGGGCTAAGCCCAGGAGTTCAAATCCTGCCTTTTCATAATCTAACAAACGTTTACTACTTCCTTGTAAAGAAGCTGAATCAAGGTCATAAATTGCCCTTCATCGGTAAAGAAAATGGTTAAAATCACTCGTGTTCTATTAAAAAAAAACCGATCTTTATCTTTTCTGTTTTTATATATAAAACAGCTTTAAGTTTTTTTAATAGCAATAGTAGAAATTTTCCAAATTTACTGTATTTTTAACTGTTTTCCCTTCTTTTCTTTCATTTCTAATATCAAAGAAGTTTTTTAAATAAAAAAAACTTGTCGGACAAACAATAATTTTTGATTAAAGATGAATTTTTAATTTAATGTTAAACGCGTTTGGGCGAACAGCATGACATACCCTCTCAAATACACAAAAAAAGGAAAAAAATACGTAAAAGTAAATAAAAAAAAAATAAATATGCGATAGAATTTACATTGGCAAACAGACACTTAAAACGAGATTCTTGGACAGCCTCCTTTACAACCGCGAATAAAAATAATAATGTGCATATAGAACAACAAATTTTAATCTCAACGGCAAACGGAAGCGGAAATCAAACGACCAGAACAAGTATCAAACAAAATTTTTAATGTCTTCTTTACGGCGAAGAAAAGAAACCAAAAAAAAAAAAACAACAGAAATGTAGAAAAAAAAATATAGAAAAATAAGAGAAAAAAATTCTGATAAAAAATAAATTTTAATGGAATGATGAGCTCGATTTCTTCGTTAGTAGAGTTGTGTGTGTATGCAACTGGTTTCGCGGCATAAGTAAAGCTCAGGGTGTCACTGGGTGTTGTTGGGTAGTGCTGGATATGTCTCTTGATGGTGGCGGTGGTGGTGGTTGTGTTTAACAAACATCAACCAAATGTTTTTGATTTTTAATTTTTTTCTTTTAAACTTTTTTTTGCTCATTACTATTTTTTCTTATAAATTTACAGTTTTAACGTTTTTTTGGTTTGTTTTTTTTTCTTCCTCAAAAAAAAACAGCGATAAAAATGTTTTAAACGAGCCTTTTTATAAAAAAAGAAAAATTGAAATTGTGTTTAATGATTTATGAATAATCGCCATTTTGCTCGATGACTGATAGTAATAGAACCGTTAAAATGAACAGCTCATTTGGGCCGGGGGGTGGTAGATTGAGTGTGTTTGAACTTTTTCTAATTTTTGATGTGTTTTTCTGTTAATTTTTCCAAGGTTTTTAAGTGTTTTTCTTGTTAAGTGAATAGAAAAAGAAAAAATCTGTTAAAATTGAAAGTGATGTAACGACTTTAGATTTTATTTTTAGTAACAAATTGTTTAACAAGCGTTTGCCAGTAGGCGTGTGTCCACGTGACAGCTTTTTTGACAGTCAAACATAAAAATTTTTCGGAGCTTTGATTTTGATGTTTCTCGTTTTTTTTTTCTTTTGGTTGACAATGAAATTAATATTCATTTTTATTGATAACAAAAACTAATTGCTTAGAAATGGTAGAAAGAAAACACATAAAATTAATTATAATCTGAGCGAGATATATTAAAATAAGAAGCCAAGGGACACTATTAATAAGTCGATTACGGATGGCAAAGGAATCTCAGTTGCATTGACAGTGGGCAACGCAACTGACAAAAAAAAATCGTATTATGGATGGCAACTTTTTCAGTTGCCAAGAAGTTATCGTAGTCGTTATTTTGACAGATCGGCAACTGAAAATTACTATAAACAAGCATACAATAAATAGCAAAGTCGAAAATTCAGTTTTAAAATAAAATAATTATTAAAATATAAAAAAACAAGTAAAGCAAGAGAAATAAGTAAACCAAAATTAGCTTACCTAGTGATAAAAAACATAATAAAAATCAATCAAGGAAGAACACATAAATTTTTTTGCAAAGCTCTTTTATTAAGTGACAGTTTTCTTTAATTCAGCTTTAAAATGGATGCACACCCTCTGCCATTCTTCTGCTGAACGTGTTGGTTATCCACAACTATTGATCTTTAGGGAAATTTCTTTCCAAGCTTCTGCAGTGCATTCCCCTGTGTTACATAGTCCTCAAACACCACGAGCAATATGTGGGTTATTTTCCTTTTCTTGTAGTATTAGCTGAAATTGTTGTCTGGTGGTGATTTTTACCGTTTTGTAATCTACAGACAAAAAATATATTTAAATTTTCATTAAAAAACAAATTAATAAAAAAAATTATTTTCTAATTAACAGCCTTTTTCAATTAAAAAATCTTCAAAGTAATCAGAAAAACACGGTTGCCAATATCATTACTATTTAGCAACTTTAGTTGCCAGCCATCAGTTGCCAGTTGCCATCTGTAATATAGTTTTGACAACTAGCAACGCAACTGAAGTTCGGTTGCCATTTGTAATCGACTAATAAGTCTTTTATACAACTCAAGGGTAAAATTATTTATTTTTATTAAATAAGAAGTTAGAGAAAATAAGAGTTGGGCTTTTTTAAGAAAATGTTATGAAAACATATCCCTAGTATCCTCGGAGTCTTATATGGAATATTGAAAGTTTAAAAAAAAATCCGACCATATTTATCTACTAAATAAAGCTAATAAAATCACTAGAAATATTCATCATGAAACATATATTGTCAGTTTATAACTTAAGGATAAGTCTAAAATTATGCACACAAATTTCATTTGTTTGTTATGCCCTAAAGTATGCATGTATTAACATGTCTAAATCCATATCATTACATCGCAATAATACGAATAAGAATATTTTTAAGGAAATCTGATTTGTATACATATCAAATCAAACACTTGTCTTTAAAAAAATCTTTTTTTTTCTTTCATATGCTTGGCTATATTTGAAGGGTTACTGTAACGGATATGTGATGCCTTTTTTTCAAATCACAGTTAATATGTACTCGTATGTGTGTTGTAAGTTATATGTTGTGGAGATTTTTTATTTGATTCCATTTGTTAAGTGGGTTATACTTTAACGAAATAGAAAAAAAGAAAAGAAAAAACTAGATCAAAAAACCCCCAAGAAAGTGTCAAGAAGTAACTGTTTTCTTTTTCATACTTGATTTGTTGGCTTAAGCAAATAAAAAAGGATTTGTTGAGAATTCGCAATAAGTATCCTTGTTCGTATGTCGTTAGAATACGTAAATATGATTTTTTTTTTTTTTTTTGTTTGCCTTGAAGTAAGTTTGTCATACTATTTGCTTTTCTATTTCAATACGTATGCATATACGGTAAGAGAGTGCGAGTTTTTCTTTTCTTTCTTTTGTTATATTTAAGCTAAGAAATGGTTTACCACAAACCGACCACTGATCACTTGAAGTTGAAGAAAAGGAAAAAACTCACACAGAGTTTGTGTGCCCTATATTCGGGAATTAAAACAAAGAATTTTAAAGCCAAAAATTGGAGAGGAAAATAAAAAATTGTACGCTATGGTGTAGGAAATATGAGGTTCGACCCTGTCGGCTATATAGCACCTTTATTTGTTTTAATTAAAATTGGAGGGAAATTTTGGCATTTGATACCCACTGATACTGTCATTTAAATTATTTTCGAGTTTCGATCGCTATCTAATGCTGCAATTTCTTAAATTTTTTTAAATCTATACTGTCTGCTTTTGTTTACGTTCACACGTGGATTGCTTTCAAAGCAAAATCGAACAAAATAATGAATAACGCTGACGAAGTGGCGGGCACAGCTATTTTCAATTAATTTAGTCACTTATTAATTTAAATGGATTTATTCCAGTAAATAAAATATTTTTGACATATCTGTCGCTGGCTGTATGTTCGTTGGTTGCCAGGCACTTAGCAATGAAAACATCTTTAAAAAATCACCTCCTAGATAGTATTACCTAAGATCTAATGATCTAATGACTGCCATTTAATTGTTATTTTTTAAATGGATAGAGTTAAGTTTAAAATTGAAACTTTTAAAAAATGGGAAGTAGTGGGCGTCAGCTGGAGGCAGAAAACAAGACTCTACACTCGCCGTAACTGAGTGTACTGTCAGTAATGAGTCGTAAGTCAGATTCCTCGTGGTGGCGGCCAGTGACAGGCTGTTAATTAGATCTTGTCTCCGCTAGGAGACTACCTTGTTAAGGCGAGAAAAATCTGGACACCAGCTTTAATATAGCCTTACATGCGCTTATGGAGCTTTGGATGATTTTACACATTTTTTCCATTACTAGGAATTTTATGGCTTCTAATTAATGATAAACTCCAACACGTCAGTGAGAATTCGACAGCGATGAACAAGGAGCATCGCAAAAAAAAGGAGTCAGTCTCTTAGAAACCTCCGGTATTTATTAACCGAAAGAAATGGACTAGAATTCCCATCATGATGGAGACGGGTTAATATCAAAGAAACTCTTGAAGCATAGTATCTCACCACAAAGTCCATAAAGTACCTTAAGCTGCATTAATGTGTTATGTGAAGGTTCATAGAAACTTCAAGTATCATCTAGCCAAGATGAAAATCGAAGAAGGTGATTCTTACAGAGTCTTAGAGAGTAGCTCAAATGTCCCTGAATATTCAGCATTGGCTGAAAATGCTTTAGGGGATCTAAGTCTTAGACAATTTCCAAAAGTTACAAGGGAATCCATGATGAGGAAATAAGTCTCTCAACAACAACCGGATATCACTAGTTGAGGAAAAATTTCAATATTAGCGCGAGAAGAGGTAGTCGTAAATTATAAATCGCATGCCTGAAATCGTTGAGGACCGAAGGAGTACGTATAGCTACTCATAAAGTTAGACGGCGGCTTGATTAACCCCCTTACATTAAAATAAAAAGATGAAGAAGGGCGCTTTAATATATTGTAGGATAAATAGTAAAACCTTTTCCTAGACCTTAAATTGTTAAAGAGCTCGTGTCAGTTTTGTTCGTATGCCTACTGAAATTTTATATTATGGCAAGAAAAATCGTTACGAGGCCAATCGTAATTTTAATAGAAATTAAATGGAAATTTCGATCGATATCGAATGCCGTAATTTAGCTCCAGATATGGCAAGTTCTTTCACAATTACGTTTACGAATTCCCTGGCGTGCTACGTCACCTATAGGATTCCAAGTATGGAATGCTTTTTCAACTTATTACTTCTTGCTGTCAGTACAGATTCGGATATATTCACCATTTATTATGTGGCATTTCATGCAGTTTGCTGCTATATTTATGGCTGAGATTTCAGCCTAATGGGTCATACTATTCACAAAACATTTTTGTTTTAATTTTCATACACAGCAAAAAAATGTAGGCACCAATCACAGGTTTTATTTAGTTTCAGATACAAGTTTACCTAAATTTTTAATTGTCTATTAAATAAACATAGTAGTTCTTTCTTGTTTTGATTAAGTATATAATTGAATTAATTAAAAACTTAATTAAATGTGTATCTGAAACTAATTAAACCCTTTGATTGGAGCAAAAAATGTTTTCTGTGTACAAAACAGTTTATTTTTTTGTAGGCCTGATAGATGCTTTTTGAATCACCTTGTAGTAGTATTCAACAGCTTACTAGCACTGCGTGAAAATTTTGTCCATTTCTTTTCAGAATTTTTATTTTAAAACTTCCTAAACTTTACCTTCAAACAAAATTTTATTTATTTATCTGTAAAAAAATATAATAGATATTTTTATATAAAATTTATTCCCCAAATAATGACTATTTCTATATTGTTCTTGTTACATTTTTTGCTAGATATTTTTCAAAAATGAAAAAAAAAGAAAAAAAGAATAAAAAAACAACAACAGTTTTTATTGCTTTTGTTACGTATGCATGTTACATTTTTATTGCCTGGGAACCCTGTGGCGTTTTTATGCTGATTTCAGTGTGTTTTTTTGCAATTTTTTGTTTTCTCTACGAGATGACTTTTTAAAATTTTCCCGCGTGGCTTTTTGCTAAAAAAAAACATAGCTTTTCAGCCTTTTTTTTTTGCATTAAAAAAAGGTATCAATATCTAGTTTCATTTCATAAACTCATATGTATGTTTTATTTAAGTCCTGTTGATTTTAAGGGTTGTTTTGCGTATTATTTCGCATTTAAAAATAGATTTGCATTGTGGCGTGTCCAATTGATTTATGGTTTTTATAAATAAAAAATATTTTAAATTTTTCTCAAAAAAAAAATTTTTTTTCTTTACATGAGTGAGTATTTGCTGTGTTGGGTGTTTGTATTGCATTGGAGGTTTCCGTGATTGTGTGTGTGATGTTATTGTTTGTTAAGTTAGTTGTTTTGTGGTTTTATTTGTGGGTGTTTTTTTAGTTATTTTTTTTTTTTTCATATGAATATGTGTCTTATTGTTAGTCATGGTTCTTGTTTTGGTTTGAAAGAATGCTGTCTAAGTTTATTTACTTTTACAAACAAAAAAAGTATGCAACTAATCCTTTGGGTGTCGTTGTTTAAGATATTTAAAGCATTTTATAATAAAGTATACAAAGTTTCGTCCAACATCTTTTAAAAAACTGTGTCATATAAGGGATTTAGTGTCATACATATACCGCAGGCAGTATTAAGAATTATAATTTGGTTAAAAAGAAATTTATTTAGATAAAAAAACAAAAAAAATTTTTTAAGTTGGAAGTCTTATCTGATAGTTTAAGATTTTATTGCTTCTGCTTAAAATAAGTTTTGATTAAAGAATGAGAAATAAAAATATATTTATAAATATAAATAATATATTTATTTTATTAAAAAAAAGCCTAAAAATATACTCAGAATTTTTGGAAACCTAGAAGTATGCAATAAATTTTAAAATCGTTTGATTTTTCATCTCACTTAAATGTAGTGAGCTTATTTGCAGGCTATATTAAGCCATTACTTTAAATCTAACTTGTTATTTTATAAACCCTTAAAAATGTTCATTTTAATTTGTATTCTTTTTATATATTTTTTTTTCAAATCACTCCAAACATTTAATTTACACTTTCTATTTATCTTTGTGTCTGCAAAATTTTGACCAGATTTTTGAAAATGTTTATATTTATTTATTTCCTTCTAAATGCTTTCAGCGTCAGTGCCAATTTCAATTTTTCCCAAACTAAATATATATAAACGAGCGAACGAACGAACAAACGAACAGAACACTACTTCAAACTTTTTCAAACTGCAATAATAAAAATAAACTAAATATATGTATGTATAAGGAGAAAATTAGGTTGGGCAAAAAATTTCAAAAGAAAAACTTAAAATTTCTATGCATTTAATATGAGGAACGGTCCTTACTCTTCTCCATGAAAGTGTGCATATTTAAGGCCAAAGGAATGGCTATTTGGCCAAAGACTAAAGAGAAAATGGAATAATTACAAAACAAAATAAATAGAAATAGAAATACAATTAAATAACAAATTGATAACATTTCCTAGCCAGGCCATGACAACAACAACAACAACAACAAAAACTGTTATTACAGTTTGAAGAGAACTTTACGAAAACCAATAATTAAAAATGCACAAAGCAGGACATTCATTTAGATTTTTAATTAAGTTTACTTTAAGTTTAAGCAAGATTAAAAAAGGGAAATTTTAAAGGCAAAAGAAAAATCAATTCCAGAATTTTTAAATTTATTTTTTAAACATTTTCGACTAAAAAAAAATCCAAAAATTTACTTTATAATGAACCTTTTAAAATTCAAAAAAATATTTTTATAAATACAGGCTTTGGCATTAGAATTTAGTAACTCCTTTTATTAAAACGTTCTTGCTTGCTTATATTTCTTCAGGCTCTTGAAACTAGGCTCTACTTATTGACATATATGCCGCCACACAGACGTACTTTTATTTGTATCATCATTCACTTGGTATTTCTCTTATTTATCTTATTTATCTCTTTTTATCTGCACGTTTTTCCAATAATTTTTGCCAACACAATTGACATTTATCCAATTAAGATATAAAGAATAACATATTTTTTATCCTTGATTGTCTTCTTAACTAATTTTCTTTCATTCAAATATAAAAAAACACATAACAATAAACCAAGTTACTTCAAACATATGCAGGCAACTACTTGTACATTATCCTTACTCCTCACACTCCAACTTAAAAAATAAAATGAATACTAAAAAACAGGGCAAATATCGAACATAAACACATGTCAAATGTGTTTAAAGTGGTAAATTACTACCTCCCCCTCCCCCTCCCCAATTTACCAATTTTTATTTTAAAAGAAATTAATGTTTTTCACAAACATTTTCTCAGATACAAAAGAAAACATACAAACAAACCTTTATCCTTATTTCAGTAGATATCACACACTGCATCTTCAAATATGTAATTTTCATATAGACTGATGATGTCAAATGTTCGAAAAATCCGCCTCTGGGGATTGACAACATATTCGTACATTTTTTCATATAGAAACTTGTTTGCCAAAAAAAAAGTATTTTTGCATAAAATAATCTACGCCTACGCGGTTTAATGCAAAAAATATTTGAACATACGTTTCATGTAATTCGCTAAACAGCTCATCAAGTGATTGTTACCATTTCCACTGCCACTGCCACCACCATCACCACATTACACCAGCAGCCTCTTACCCAAGATGTTTTTTTATTTTATTTTTTTTTTTTTTTTTTTGCAAATAAATTGTATGTGGCATCACCGCAAGCCGCCTGAATGAATAAAAATTACAAACAATTTAACAATGGGTTTTTGTGTGGAATTAATTTCGAATACAAGAGCGAAAAAAATAAGCTCAAGCTGGATTTGTTACATGTTAAGAAATTGCTTAAATTGGGAAAATTTTTAAAGCATACTTATGTCAGAGATAATAAAATTTATTGGTGCCAGCTTTCAGGATTATTTAAAAGGAATAAAATCCCGATTTTTGAATTCAACTGCAAATGATGTGTGAAGTACAAAAACATAATCTATCATAGTTATAGGAGTTAAATTTGACGGCTCTTAAGGTAACCAAAAGTCCACTGAGTAGGGGAAAAATATGATACTGAGATATAATTGGAGTATCCAAAAGGGGATAGCTGCTCTGGTGACTTTACAAAATAACTTAAAAAATCATCTGACAATAACTCGCATAGGCTGGCATTAGACAAAGAATCACAAGAAATCACTATTTTATTTATTTGATGATTTTCAACAAACTTTTTGTAAAACTTTTATCGATTTTTTTTAATTGTATCAATTATTTTTTGTAAAAATTTTATCGAAATTTTTTTTGTAAAAATTTTTATCAAACATTTTTTGTAAAAATTGTATTGAAAATTTTTTGTTAAATTTTATCGAAAATTTTTTATAAAAATTTTTTTAAAATTTAAAATTTTTTTTAAATTTTTTATAAAAATTTTATTGAAAATTTATCGTAAACATTTTATCGAAAATTTTTTGTAAAAATTTTATTAAATTTTTTTTTTTATTAAAAAAAAAAATTATAAAAGTTAGGACCTTTCTGCAATTTATGTTGCGTATGAATCGTCAGACTAAAGCACATCTAGTGGGTCATGTGCCTATTGACTGCTTCTGGTTTCCAGTGGGCACCCTGTGGGTCTATTGGCTACCTCTATGGGTAGTGCTTTCTATATAGGCCTTTAATACAAATCAAAGCAGAAAAACCCCACCAACGTAAAAACAAAAAAAAAAACACATTTTTCATTGGGTATTGATCCCCCGAGATATGTATACACTGTATGCACTCCCTGCGATCTACTGGTCATGATCAAATATTTATTTAACAAAAAAAAAAAAGGAAAAGAGAATCACTACTCTTCTGGTGCCTTGGTAAAATTGATTTCAATCCGAACATAGACTGTCATCACTATATCAACTTCTCTATGTATAAAGATCCAGAATATATATTCTTTATGGGGTCGGAAATGATTATCGTAGAAATTACCCATGGAGAAGGTTCTAAATATTTCTTTCGTATGTTGATGCCGAATTACGTTAAGCAACTTTTGTCGCTGCAATCTTTCTTGTTTCTTTTTTAATTTAATTTGTGTTTATATGGTGCAATTTTTATTGCAGCAATTTGTATGGATGTATACATACATCCTACGAATGAGAGGACTAAACGAATTCCAAGAGAGGAATTAAAAGGTTACACACCCTTTTCATTCCTTTCTCCCCTCTCGCCTACTAATGAAGAATTGCAGCGACGAATTCGGCTCATGGAGCTGTATTTTAATGTTTCTCCAAAAACAGTTTTCAAATTTATCAGAAATCACAATTAAAATATTACAAATTTTTACCACTGTATTTTCCTATATTAAAATCATTTTCGAAATGAGAAAAGTGTTTAGCTTCGTCAGCTATTCAGTTGTTATCTGCTAGTGGTAACGGGTTTCATTAAGGGTTTTATAAATTTCGGAAACCGAAACAACCAAACAATCAGGTCAGCTAAATAGCTTGGCAATGATATGTAAAGAAAACAGAAAAAATCGTGGACAGACTAAATTTCGACTAACAATTTTTAAAAAATATAAAAAACGGTTAATTTTAAATTCAAGCAACAAAATTCTTCAACAGAAGGTAAAAATATGTTGCATAATTCTAGGCTGTTAATTTTTTTAATATTTTTCGCTAATTTCATATTTAATATTTAACTTTTTATATAAATAAAAGTTTTTCTTTCAAACCCGTTGTTGTTTTTTTTACTTAACTTTTATTATATAATTCTTCCATTCTGTTAATATTGTGTATTTTGTTTATGCCTTAAACGTATTGCATTTATTAGAAAATCCCTATAAATTTTTCATTTAAATTATTTCAAATTTATTTAAATTGTTTTATACTTATGGACATGTATGTGAATGTCTTAAAGTTAAATTTGATTTATGTATTGTTGTACATACAACACATACATATATATGATTTGTTTATTTATATAAATACATCACGTCCATACATTCAAATTGTAGTCATCTTATAAACAGAACTGTACTTTTCTTCCCAGCGCTGGTGTTTCGAAAGTAGCTGCTGAGTTGGTGGTGAAGAAAAAAAAACATAAAATTTATTTTAAAATACAAAACAAAATGTGCGAATGTATAAAAAAAAATATGAAATGAAGTAATTTAAAAAATTATATGTTATTTTTTTTGTTTTAGTATGTTTGCATAAGTGTGTGTCAGTGTGTATATGTATAATCGTATATAACAAATTATCAACGGTATATTATGTTATGCATGATGCATTTCTTTAGTTAACTGTTGATGACATCTTTTATTTGTGTTGGTGGCTACACTAACAACACACTTTTACTGAAACACATTTATATACGAAAAAAAAAATTCACGGAAACGGATTTTGTTTTATACGTGTGATTTGTGCTAGAAATATAATTTACAATCTCAAACCTGTATGGAGAACCATTCTCCTATTTTTTTTTTTTTGTTACAATCTTTAACATTTCCTTGTTCAGTGCTGACACCAACAGTTGCCGTCATTGGTGTTTTATATTACTTCTTTTTTTCTTATTTGCCATATATTTTGTTTGGTTAAAGGTGTTGATTGTTCTACTTGGCTGCTTTGGTTTATGATGTGACATCCAATGAAATATTACCAGCAAATAAAACAAAATCATACAAGTCAAAATTACTATTTGGTACTTTTTTGTTGAATACTTCGGCTGCTAGTCAAACGTGTGTTAATAAACGGAATGTGTGGAAGATGTGTTTATCATTATAAAAAGTAAGAAAAAATAAATACAAAAGCGAAAAATTGTTTTTTATTTTTTTAATTCACTTTTACATACCCTAGACTAAAGCACTCATTATTTTTGACCCTAAATAAATTTAGGGTAGGAAAGATCCACAAAAGTTTGTGCATAGAGTTTATTTTTTATAAGTTTCTTTCGATATTGGTGAAGAACGCCGCAATACTGTTAACAACTGAGGGACTTTAAAAGTCCTAAAATTATCCTTTGGGGCGCTTAATAATTTCGGTATATAATAATGAAAAAGGTTTTACTTTTAATGAAAATTAATAGTCTTTGTTGCCTAAAAGTATGCTAATAACAAATTATTTTGTATAAGCCGCATAGTATGCAATCATTTCTCATTATGTTAAATTGAAATATGTTAAGTTTAGTTTTCATTCAAATTATACTAAGCAACATATGAATGACTCACAAGAAAAATCGATTAAATATTTAATATAGTCAACTTGTTTGTGTGTTGTTTATAAAATTCTATTTAAACTGTAAATTCAAATGAATTGATAATGAAATAAAACAATAGCAATTGACTATCAATATATTTTTCATTGATAAATAGTTTCATTTTGATTTTTTAAGCCACTATAGGCTTTAAAAATTTATTTTGATAAGTTTCTTTAGATATTAGTTAAGACCAGCGCAGTACTGCTTCGGTGGTTCCCTTTGGGGACCCTAACAATTTTACTAATTAAGAGAGATATAAATCGAAAAGGTATTACTTTTAATCGAAATTAAGAATATTTGTTGCTGAAAAGTATGCTACATAATAAATTATTTTATACATGCCGCGAAGTATGCAATCTTTTCTCAGAATACTTTTATTAAATTGAATATATTCTCAGAATACTATTAGTAAATTGGACTTTGTTAAGTATATTTTTTACTCAAATCATAAGTAACATATGAAGCCTCACTTACCGAATCAATAAACAATTTATCAAATTTATTTTATTTATTTATTTTTTCTATTTTTCTATTCTTCTTAAATCATAAATTCAAATAAAATAAAATGTTATATTTAAGAATATTAAATATTCTCTCAATATCAAAAAAAAAAAATAGTTTTAAACAAATATGCGTTAAAAATACCACTTTCAAAGGTAGACTTAATCATTTTGGTAATTAAGATATTAATATATCACACTTTTGCCTCTAAAGAGAGTCAACTCAACACTTAAAAAAGTTCAGTTAAGGCTAGCCTACCAGTGCCCCGGTAGGCCGCGGTAGGCTAGTGGGTAGCGTGCCCCGGTAGGCTAGTGGGTAGTGTGATAGTCTATCAGTCTGGGGGTTGTGGGTTCGATTCCCAACAAAGACTCTGGGTGATTCACTACAACGAGTGAAAGTCTTTTTACTATGCTCGATAATTAAAGTTAGAATATAATTTGTAATTGTATTGTAACATGTAATAAATAAATAAATAATAAAAAATATTTATTTTTATTATTTTTGGCGAAAGAGTAGAGAAAATAATGTAAAATTTTTACAGCGCGTAGATATGACCACTGTATATCGATTTCTTACAAAAAGTGAAAATTAAAAAATTTTGAGTTGACTTGATAGATTTAACAAAAGTGTGACCTATTTTTAGGATTATGGTAAAATATGTTTTTCTACTTTTCTCCAAAACTTTTTAATTATTGTTACTTTCTGGATAAATTTATTAGACATACAAGAATTTAAAATTTAATTATTTTTTACTCTTGCTATTAGTTTTAATAGTCCCTTTGGCTCTATTCGTGTAATTCTACTTCATTTTTAATGCTTTTTGTAGACACTCTACAATTGTATTAAGACTTATTTTAAATTTTTTTCAAAAGTATTTGAATGTTTAATCCAATATGCCTTGCTTTATGTAACTTTTTTCTCTTTTTTCCATCAACCAACATAAATGCTTACGAAATGAAAAGCTGTAAGAAAACATCTTATGGCTCATCGCCCATATTTTTAAGAAAAACAATAATTTTTTCTGTTACTCATGGCTGTTTCTTTAATATTTTCCCTCAAATTTTTTTTTTCTTGGAAAGGAGAATTTATAACAAAAACAAATCAACAATTTGAAAAATTATTACATTAGCGAGGCCCACTTAACAACATTTGTCTCCCAAACAGGATGGAGGGAATAGGCTAGTTCTATGCTGTCAAAGTTGCTGTTGCCTGTCTACCTGCACATTACATTAGTAAAATAAGTGATTAATTTTTACGTCTTAAATATGCAAAATACTCAATGATGTATACAGCCAAGCATTGATGGTTGTTTCTCATACTTTAAATTATAGTACCTTTTAACTACAACCTAACAAAATAATGTTGTCTAGAGGGAATTTGAAAAAGTAAGAAAAAATTAAAAAATAAATTAATTTTTATTTTGCTAAAGAAACTTTTTAAATTTGTTTAAGGGAAATAAAATATTTTTTATCATTATAAATTTTTTTCCTGTTTGCATTTCCTTATGAATATTTGGTAAATTTAGGTACGTTCTGTGCCCAAAGCCTTGAAGGTAAATTGATTACGGGTGGTCATTTTTAAGGGTGAGTGTGAGAGAGAGATGGATATTCACAATTATTGTTAGATTGGTGTTTCTGTTAATAAAATTGTTGAGTATATAAGAGTCATGCTAATGTAAGAAAATCAAACAGATATCATTACGTTTCTTTTCACTAAAGCTTTTTGCATCATAAAATACGATGATAAATCGATAAGTCTTTGCAAAAATATAGAAACTCCAATATTTATTTTTCATCATCGACACCAGGTATTTTCCAACCTTTTTAAACTATCCAAATCATTTCCATCTCCTGCCAACTCGTCTATAGATTTATTTCCTACGATACTGTAATGACCGTGTACCCAGCACAGTTTGAGTATGTGTCGTTCGTTGAAAGCTTGTAGCTCTCTGCGACAATAGCTGACTACCTTCGATCTAATACACTTGTTTCCGAGGGTTTTTATAGCCGCCTGACTAGTAAATAGTGATATCGTTTGAGGATATCAGCCTCGTAGAAAGTAATCTAGCAGCTTCAGACACAGCAAAGATTTCGGCTTGGAAAATGTTATATAAAAAATATACAGTCTAGAAGCGAGTCTGATACCTAACTTCTCGCAGTATACTCCACTTCCTGTGCCATTATGCTCCACTGTAATTATCCAGAGGTTTCCAATCATCTTTCATTTGGGATGATTGTAGTAATCTCCTTGTCCCAATGGATTTTAGGCGTCAAATAATAGCTTTCTATGTTGTCTAATTGATATTTTCTTATTATTAATATTTAATTGATAATTCTGTCTCAATCTCAGTTGTGTTCTTAAAGCATATTCTTTTATATACATATATCAGTTTATTGGGTCGATGCCGAGTATTCTACACATTGCGTCAGTTGCTGATCTCCTGGCTCCTGTGATGCTCAGTGCAACTCTTCTACTTACTTTTTCTATAATTGACACATGAGTACGTGTTTCCATAAATGGCCACCATTTATAATTGCTCCATGACACAATATTGGTCCAACTATAGCGGTGTATATCCACTAGATTCTTCAAGCCTTACCCGAGACTAATCATGAACGAAAGTCGTCGTATTAAGATTAATTGAAGCATTTAATCTTAATACGACGACTTAATACGGTGACTTACTTCGAATCTGAACTCAGATTTTTGCTAGATAATGGTAGGTTAAGATCAATTTAGTTAGTTCAATGTATATCCCAAGAACTGTAACTACGGTCTTATCAGCCAATTACACTGTTCTTGAGTTTTAATCAGGGCTGTTAAATTCTTCTTGCATTTTTAAAAGATTTTATTAAGATTTATTGACTTGCCGTCGTATATTTTCTATAATTTTATTTACCATTAAAAATTGTATGTAGGGTAAACAGTACAGTGCGTGTGTTTATTTTTTCCTTTATGTTTAATTTGTAAAAATTGTTAAAAAAAATGCCAGGATTTTTTTTTTTAAATACAAAAAAATATTAATTGTCAAATTCTTATTAGTCACCTGAGGGTCAAGTATTTTTGTTTTATAAAGCCTACTTTTGAGAGCAAATATTTTTGTTTCTTAACGATAGAATAACTAAAAGTTATTTAATTAATAAAAAATGTTATAGAGCTTTCCATGAATTAGATATTTTTAATTATAAATTTTAACAACCCTTTAAAGTAGGCTGAGGTTTTTTCCAGGATTTTTTCCTTAATATTTTAAATATGAAAAAAAAAGTTTTTTGTTAAAAATATATTGCTGCTTGATACTTCAAGTATCATCTAGCCAAGATGAAAATCGAAGAAAATGATACTTGCAGACTGTGCCTGGAGGCGGCTAAAACTGTAGCGGTCATTGTGTGTGAATGTCCAGCACTGGCTTGCATACGACTTAGGACCACTGGTTAAAGCTTTTTAAATGTGGGGACCTGAGCCTTGAACATATGCTACCAATTACAAGAGACGGCGTGATGACAAAGAAGGCCGACAGTCACCAGTCGGCAGTCTGATATCACTAAAGTCAAGAATAAAGGCTGGTTGTAGCACGTGACCCTATGAGAGTAAGTTTTCCGTAATAACATTTCGGTTGTCTACAATCATAGAGGACGGAAGGGGTCTATAATCATAGAGGACGTTAAAGAAGTTACCTCCTTCCTACATCAAACTAGCAATATTGCTTCTTTTGGTGGAACATCAGGAGATAAATCCGATAAACACCATCCATAATTTGTCAATAACAGGTCTTAAGTATATTTTTCTCTTTCTAAAGCTATAAAGACTTATTATTAGTGGAGTTTGATTTGAGGTTCGGTAACGAGCATAACATAAAAATAATTAGATTTAAAGGAATTTGGTGTCTTTATTATAAGAAATATTTCTTTCTTTCATTACATTCATATTTTTCACGGGATTTTTTTTAATGACTTTCATCCTTTTCCTGGAACATTTAAAAAAAGTTTTTTTTTCGGTTGGAAAAATCTTTTACCATAAATCATTTCCCCGTCAAAAGAATGTAGATATTTTCCAATTCTATATCTTACTAATCAACTCACATGCAGGCAAATACAAATACCAAGACTACTTAAAGAACATGGAATTTTGAGATATTTTTCTGTTTTGTTTTCAGCTTATTAAAATATCTTACACCCCTGCTACCATAAAGCCATACGTGAAACTTACACATATGCTGCTAGCTGACTGATGACGATGATGATGTTCATATCAAATACTTATTTACCTTTAACTATCATATTTTAAAGTATTATATTCTCTCTCTGAAACTCACACACATTCACAAACTTAAGCAACTGACAACCAAACGCGCATTAGCGTTCAATATCTTAATTTTTTTTGCTGCATATATACAGGCTGTCTTTATATTATTTGCTTCCTACTTTTGTACATTTTTAACGGTAACGTAATTTGTCATGCATATCTTTTTTTTTCTCCACTTACGTACACATACTAACAAAGCTGCTTTTAACAAATGTAAAAATTTCATATAAATCATTTTTGTTATTCCAGAAATTCTTTTGCTTTTTTTCGCCAAAATATTTTTCTTTAACGCAAACTGATACTTGAATATCTTTTTGTGTTTGTAGATTTATAGGGAAAGGGAAAAGAATTTCAAGCAGACACACTTGAAATATTTTCACGTACATATTATAAAACTGGCAAATGTCAAACGCATACATAGATCTCAAACACACTCACACACATGTTTATTGTTTATCTACAAATATTCAATACATTACTCTTAGTCTTAGTGATACAGTCGTATAAATATCACTCCTACCCCCTGTCATAATGCTACACACTGTTCATTTCGTTAAGAGTCTATAAATCATGCATTGCATTTCGTTAACCATCAAAACATTTATTTTCATTTATAAGCATACAAATGTGTAGAAAGAAGTAGCAAAAAAGTATAGCGTTTGAGGAAATCTGACAGTAGAAATAAGAAATAAAAAAGATTAAAGATCCTCATGTTAATATAAAGAAAACATCTTCTTTAAAAAATAACTCGATTAGCATTCTATGCTATTTCTTTACCCATTGCTGTTTAGCCTACTCATATTAACCATATATCCCTTTAAGTATGTTATGATTTTATATTATTCTTTTTTTGTTTAGTTTCTTATTCTTGTTACTTTTCATTTTTTGTATAAAATGAACTCTTAAGTACTTTATTGGATCATCTTTGAAATGTTCATAGTCGTATGTGTGTAAAATACAAAAACCGTTATATATTTATTTATTAAAGCATACTTTTAGTTGCTCATATTGTAATTTTATGTTTTCATCTCAATGCATTATTGACAAATCCACTTATTTATGGTTACAACAAGTGATTTATGGCTAAAAAAAAGTACATAATAACTCTTGTTAAAATATACATTTTTAGTTTTGAAAAAGGCTTTCACTTGATAAATTTTAGAATGTAAAAATGGATCATTGGATTTAAAGTACTCGTGACAACTTTCTGGTAGTTGTGCAAAAGTTTTTCGTTACTAATTTCAGTTTGCCATTAACTTATCCGAAAGGTACTATTTTTAAGCGGGTCTAAACTAATTTACCTTTTTTTGGATTTTTTTAAAATAAGCAGTGGGAAGGTGTCCTAATTAAACATAGTGAAATTTTGAATAAACAAATTATGGATTTTAAGGAAAAGAGTACGCAATATATTTTTTAGCTAAACAAGTGTTTAGGCCCCTCAAGAGTCATAAAAAAGTTAGACTTCAAATGCGTACTTAGGTCCTTGCGCCTTTTTATTAGTGTCTATTATTTATTCGTACTACGAACAATATTTTTTAGAAGAAAGGATATCTGGGAAACAATGAGATAATTTAAGAAATCGACATACATACAGATGTCAGTACTCTCACTGATGTACTGAGTATATTGACATCCGATTGTGACTTAAAATGTAGTCACACACATGCCCATAGATGGTGGAGTCTGGCCATCACAGGTCGTTCTTGTCCTCGTCTGGCCATCGAGTCTGGCCATCACAGATCGTTCTTTTCCTAGTTTAAAATTTATGATGAAGCGTTCTTATTCAAACGTATTCGTTATGGAGGAGTTACATATGTATATCAGTGCTAATGTTGTTCTCCATTAACCGCCAGTGATTTTAATTTAAAATTTTTTTGTTAATAAAGTGTGTTTTTTAGGGGATGGAGAATTTTAATTCGGCAGCATTGTTGTTGCCAAATAAAATTGTTTTGAGGTTAGTTTGGTTTGGAAATTCCTCATAAATAGACTCATGATTGAGCTAACAAGTGAACATATTAAACTAGTAGGCTGATTGAACTAATGAGCTGAGTGAACTAGATAGCTGGCTGAACTCATGAGCAGCCTAGACTAATGAGCTAACTGAACAAGTAAGCTGATTGAACTAGTGAGCTGACTGAACTAGTAGCTGACTGAACTAGTGAACTGGCTGAACTTGTGTGCTGACTGAAGTAGTGAACTGACTGAATTAGTGAGCTGACTGATCTCGTGAGCTCACTGCACTAGTGAGCTGCTAGAACTAGTGAACTGATTACACTAACGACATGACTGCACTAGTGAGCTGAATGAACTAGTGAGCTGACTGAAGTAATAGCTGAGAGAACCTGTGAGCTGAACTAAGGAGCTGACTAAACTAGTGAGCTAACTGAACAAGTGAGCTCAAGAGAACTAATAAATTGAAATGAACTAAGGAACTGATAAAAGCTTTGAGTGGTGATCAGTTGAGTGATTAGTTCAACTGAACTAGATCGCTTGTTAACTATACAACTCTCGTATGGGTGGTTTGCTAAATTTTATGGATCGATGATTATATTCATGCCATTCCCGGAACATTATGACTCGGAAGGCATTAGTATTGCAGACATATGGTTCCAGCTAAATAGTGCTACATGCCACGCAGAGCGCAATGTCAAAGAACTAAGTCTGCTATTGATGCCCTTGGAAAGCAAAGATTTTGTATATTCTGCATTCGTTTTGGGGAGAACAAACCCACTTTACAACTGCAGTAGAGTTTATGGTCTTTCAAAACAAAATTCTGTTACGGACCACGAATCCTATTCAGCTATGGCCTACAGGTTTGTTTAATTGTGTCTCAAATACTTAAAAGTATATACATATTTGATACTGTCTTTCAAGGCTATACTACATTATTTCAAAATTGTATAAAAAATAATAAAAACAAAAAGCCCTTATACTATTCACTTGCAAGTATAAAATTTCTAATTAAAACTCAATATTATTAAGCCAAAATAATTCGTTTTTTAACAGGAACTTTAACGAAAATACTCAAAGCACATGTGTTTGGAAAACAAGTAAAACTATCTTGCGCTAAATTATGCCCTCAAAAATAATTTTAATAACCATTTTAGGCAAATGTTTGCAAATGTTGTTACAGCCGCTGTAGTTCTGGCTGGGCAGAGTGGGAAGAAAAAGAAATTCGGAAAAAGTAATTTTCAATTTTCGTGACCAAACACTAAAAACTCTAGAAAACTAATATTCATGCGAACAAATACTAAAGTATGTTATGCCTTGTTTTGCCACAAAATATGAAATTATCTTTATGAATACTCGTATTTCGTTCTACATCTTGGTATGCAAGTGTTATATTGTCTGTATAAGATTTCACCGCAATTACAAAAGTTGCTGGCAAAATATATGTGAACATTGAAAAACTGTTAAAAGAAACTACTCTTACAACCCAGTACCCAGTACCCAGCTTCTGATACATTTTTGCATACACTTGTTGTTTGTTTTATAGAATTGTACATGTATACCGTTAATTTTTCGCTCAACATATGTTCATTTAACAAACAGTGTCAGATTTAAATTTTATTTTGCGCCTTAACATATGCAACATTAAATATGCAACCATACATATATATATTTAAACGAACAACTAACACAATATTACTACATTTTCTTCCTGCTAAACACTGTGTTGTTTTTAGCACATAAGACAAACAGAAACTTGCTGTACAGCGTCTTGCTCTTTTTCATCCAAGATTTTCTTAAAGAAAAACAATAGTGTATCATGAAGTTTGTTGGTTTTTTCCGTGATATTGATTTTCATGGCAACACATTCCACACTATAATTTTGCCACTAAACTTAACATCATTTTACACCTACAACACACAACAAAATAATACAAATAATGCCGCCAAAAAATCTTAAAACAAGCCAAGCATAAGAGCCTTCCTTCCTTATGCAGCGTGTCATATAACAGGGTTTGGGTAAACACACACACACACACACACACACACATACACTCTCATTCTTAAAGTTATTGCAAATCGTGTTTGTATTAAACACAAAAAAAAAGAACATGTTTGTACCTTATTTGCATGTAAATTCTCTGGTTTGCCACTGCAATTTAATGATATTTTTTGTGTAGCATATTTTGCGGCTCATGTGTTCTTTTCTTCCGTAACCTGCTAAAAAATGATTGAAAAAACTGCTGTTTTTTATAAATTTCCCCCTTAATATTATTAATAGAAATGACAACAGCATTATTGTATCATCATTTGTTTTATGCTACATTTTGCCACCACTCTTCCACTCATTTTCTTGTCTGTTTGCCCTTTAAGTGTTGAAGTATTATGCTGCTTGCATTGTTTTTATTTTTACTTTTGTTGTGTTCTCTGATCCTGTGTGTGTTTTTAATGACATTAGCTTTCATCAGCATTAAATTTAATGTCAATTAAAGTAACAGGTTGCTGGCAGTAGTGGAAAGTTAAAAACGAATATATATTGTTTTTTTATTTTCGTAATTTTAAAATGTTACTTTTCTGTAGAGCAGCTAAACAATAAATGGTAATCTAAAATATTATATTGAATTCTGTTAATTAGAAAGGATAAAAACTGCAAGAAAAAAAACGATTCGAAACAATTAAAACTAATTGAAAAGCAAAAAAGGCAAGACATATTTAACAAGGTAGCCTCACTGGGGAGGGAGAATATTATGGTGAACATTTTTATTGACGGCTAAGCTACCATTTAAGAGAAAAAATAGAAAGTTTAACCTTGTTAATTGTGCCTTGGCAAAAGCATAAAATAATTTTAAAATTATTTATAGAGCTATTCCCGGTGGAATAGGGGTAACCTTCAACTAGATAATATTTTATCACTTCGTATGGGAGGTATTACGCCTACCGTTCCAATCTAACCTGTGTTTTGTTAGTCTTTGCACATTAGTATGAGGGTTACTTTTGCAAAATACCAAGGCTCTACCTATAGCAGATCTCCAGGTGGACGATAATAATTGTTCACCTTGTGTGGGAAGTACCACGCCCACTAGTCCAATCCAGCCTGTGTTTCGCAAAATTTCAAAGATCTACCCACTATAGTTCTCTAGCTACTTTAAAAGTGGGCGTCCCGTCACAACGGGAGCACTAGGACCCAATTGAGTCTGTTTCTGATCATAGAACCGGAAACCTGTGCAACCTTAAAATAAAAAAAATTTGGCCAAATCAGTGCTGCCGTTGTTGATTTTATTTGTATAGATAATAAAGCCATATTGAATATTTTATATATAAAACTGTTTTGTAGCTTTACGAATATTATGGTCTTTAGTCTAGCACATAGCCGAGTGTTAAGTCTAGTTTATAGTCTGGTATCTGCCTTTGGTATAGAAAATATGGTGATGTAGTATTTAGTCTATGCTCTCGAATGTTGTTTTCCTTGGATTTTAATCTTTAAAACTGGAATACAAACTGCGCTGAAAATCATTAACAACTTACCGAGTTCGTGACTATGTGCTGTCCTACATATCTACCATCTAGTACCTGAACGCGAACTTCAGGCAGTGTCATTTCCGGTATTAATTCGCATTAAGTCAGCACTTGCTGTTGTTCACATTTTTTGTAGCCTCTTATTCTTTAGAGATTTGCTGCTGTGTTGACTTTCTGAATTTGTTCTTATTTAAACAAGGCCTGGCAAATCACTTTATATATTCTTATTTTTATTTTATTCCCGTCCTCCTTCGAACTCATCATGAAACCTATTATACTCTCTGCAGTCTGGAATAATATATTTTTACATCTTCTAGGGGACGTATTGCACTTCTGAGTGATCTATTGTTTTAAAAACTGTATAGGTTACTTATATGCCATATGCAATCGTAGTCCATATAGTTTTATTAGGTAATAGGCCCTGAGTACACGAGTCAAAGTAATTTTTGTACAGCCTTTATGTTCAGCGACCAAAATCTAGGCTACGAAAAAAGCTAATAATCCTAAACGGTATCCTCTGGGGACAATGAAGAACTTCCTAGAAATTTTGTTCCAGGAGACATGCAAAAAGTACGTGTTCCGAACGAAGCCTCACCATGTAGATCACTGCCATACTAAGCAGTACTTTTATACTGAAAAGCGTACTTTCACTGTATTGTAATCAGGATACTTGGTACCTCCTCACGAAATTTAGATTAAAATCTATCAAGTAGTTTTTACATCATGCGAACGCAAAAGAAAAGCAGACAGACAGACGGACGGAAATGAGTAACTATTTTATTATATGTATATATTTTTAAGCGATGTGAAAAATTACTCAATTTTTAAAAACTGAACACAAAAGTTCAACATAAAATAATCAAACATTTTTTGTTTGTTTTTAGTCATACTGTGGTTACATACGAGCAAACTTATCATAAGTTGTTTACCAATAATATTATATGTTTATAAATACCATATTATTTTTCAATGCTATTACAACTTTGGTTATAATTTTTAAATTATATAGTTCAAACTAAAACTCTTGCAGTTTTTCGGTGAGTAACCATTTAACGATCAAAAAATTGTTTATCGTGACCTTAGTAATGATTAAAACAACTATAAATTGTTCAATGCAACCATACATTGTTACAGATAACATAAGATGGTTCTTGTGACCATACCAGAAACCAAATATGTTGCGAGAATATCTTTTATTAATTTGTGTGTAAAATATTACCTGCGAAAAGTCTTGTTTGTATTTCGAAAACAAATGGGAATCGAACTCGCAACCCCAAGACTGATAGATTGATAGCACACTACCAATCAGTCTATCAAGACACTCATTCAACTTAATTTTTTTTAGTCCACCTTTGAACTTGGAACTTTTATTATTTCTTTTAATATTCTTCGTAAATTTTCTATTCATTATGATCAACGAGAAATAAGAAATGTTTTCATAAAAAAGCCACATGCCGCAAATAAATCACTTAATTCAATCATCTTGAAAATTGATAACAAACCATTTACAAATGACAACTAATCATATTACAAAAACAACAACAACAATATAATGAAATAATAGAACAAATTAAAAAAACAACAGCAAGGGGGTTACCCTTAACAAGGCAATGAAAAATTTTGCTTGACTAAAAAACCATCTAGTAAAAAATGAATTGAAGAAATAAAATCAAAATTACCGCACGTGTCCTTCCTAAAGAAGAAAATAAATATAAAAAAATAAAAAGAAAAATCTAACACAACCTTTTGTTGCAATAACAACCAATTGACCACTGATATTTCCCAAAAACAACAACTACAACAACAAAGGATATAACAATTGAAATCTGCCCCCTCTAGAAAAAAAGGGAGCTTGGAAAAAACTGAAGAGTCTTTTACAAAAATAAAACGATGTGTATCAATGACCTCAATTCGTAGACTCATTTGTGATGCCTGGCACGCCTGGCACTCACTTTACTCGTTTGAAATTTGTTGTAAATGGCAACAAGCAATACAGGACGTTGTGTTCTGTTGTTATTTTCGAAATTTTATTTTCAATAAATTTAGTGTTTAAATAAAAAATAAAAAAAAAAACGACAACAGACAAACGTTAACAATTGATTTGTACGCATACGATTTGCGTGCGCTCAGACTGCCATGGCAGCCACAATAAAAGAAACCGAAAAGGATGCTATGGAGCAGCCTTTTTTATTGTTATTGTTGTTTGTGGCAAATGTTAACTCCCCATTGTATTGCGTTTGTTGGCACAATCAGTAGAAAAGCTAAGTGATTTCCTACGTGATGTTTGATTTCAGTTGTATTCCATCTATCAGGTATTTAACCAAAAATATATTTCGTATAAAGAAAAATTATTTAAAAAAAGCTTAGGTACGAGCAGGGAATACTAAGTGGAAAAAAGAAGAGTAAGCGCCAGTCCAACGGAGGTATTAAATTGATAATCTGTAACAAATTTATTTTTGATATCATTTAGGACAGGTTGGTCTGGAGGACTTTGCACAAATTTTTTAGAAAGTTCTTTACTTTTGAGTGGCTCTCCTCAGCCGTTACCACAATTGTTGCTTTAAAGTATCCAGTGTCTTTATTAATTTAACTTGTAATGTTGCTTGTTTCTATAAATATTTTATTTGCTTTCAAATACTTCTATCAATTACTTAAAATATCTAACTTAAATATGAACAAGTTGTCAAACAAAACTAATTTTTTTTTATTTTTGTTTTTGCTTTAATTCCTTATTCCGGAATTTAAACACCTGTGTGCTAAATTGTTCCCTTTTCCCTTAACTAAACTTCTTCCTTTTGTGTGTTTATCTGATGACTGACTCTTTGTAAAAGACAATTTGTGATAATTGTTTTTCTATAGATAAACCTTTCTTATTCCTTCTTAAAACTTTTATTTCGCAAAGTTTAAGTTAATGTACTTTGAGTAAAAGTAAATAGAAAAATTGGTTTGATAATAGAAAAAAAAACTTTTTACCTTTTAGTGCTTACAGTCAGCAGAAAATTATAGTCGAATAATAGTTGCGCATATTAGGAATAATAATTGCGATTGGGGAGCAAATGAAGGAGACATTGTTCTTTGTTCTATATTAATTTTGAAATCGGTGTAGCCGTTCTTAAGTGATGCGATTACCAACGAACGATATTTGATTTTATTTATATAGAAGACTTGAATGATTTTTAATAGCAACTTAATCATGAAGATATTTGGAAACAATAACAAAAGCAAAACAATCTAAGAGTTAGCTAAGAAAATTATGTTACAACATAATGTCGTCAACGAATTAGAAACAAACACAGCGAAATAAATGTCTTTTAACTTTTTTTAACCAACATTTTTCTCCGAGTGTCTAATTATGCATTTGTTCATAAGTGTCTAAATGAATGTATGATCACTGTATGTAGTTTGTTGACTGAAATTGGTTACATTTGTTAAAGATTTTTTAAGTAAACAAAAGACAAATTTCTTTAAAATCTCTTAAGAAACATCACAAACGTCAGGCATGTCGTCAGGAATCTATATGTTCATACAAGTGTGGTTAAATAAGAAACGAATAAATAGTAAAACTTACTTCAACTTATTTGTATGTGTGTTTGAGTGTAATAAGATGCATGTTTGAGTTTATAGACTTAAATAAAAACTTCTTACTAGATACCATACACACACACACACACACACCCAAATTTATCTATTCATACATCCATACCATTACTAAAAATATATGTTTAATATTACGCCATTCTATTCCATCTATACGAGTACAGGCAAGTGAACTGACTACTTTTACTCTGTAATTAATTCAAATCCTGCTAATTGCATTTTATTTATTTTTCATGTTTGAGTGTTTAAAAGTCTAAAGAAAAACAAATTTCTTTAAGTATTTTATTAAAAAAGTTTAACGAAATTTATTACAAAACTGTTGTACAAAAAACAAACAAAAATGAACAACGTTCATCTTAATGTGGAGCGGCAGCAGCAGCAGCAGTAGTAGTTGGAATGAGAGCACGAGCAGATTTTAGAGTATTTTTCAAAATGTCATTTCATTTTGCTACCGTAATCAAAAGTAAATTACACACGCGTGGCTTAAGCGTAAATCATTTTAAGTTTAGGTGTCTTGCAAAAGCTTTACTTTACTTTAGTTTGGTTTGGTTTTTTTTCTTGTTGACCAATGCGCAGGAGTTTGATAATTTATTAACTTGCAGATAATTTTATACAATAAACAACAATACATTGCACAACAACACATATAAAGTACGTTAGGCCCATATGCACTTAGGAGTCTTCCTATATGTATGTTTAACAATAAAGATCAAGCATCTTTGGTTTGGTTCTATACGAACTCGTTTATTGGAGTGAGACCAGACCAGGCCAGGCCAGGGCCAATGTGTTCATTCAATAGCTGCTCTTTTACCTTAATTTTTGTCATCTTTTGTAGTTTATTCTATTGTGAGATTTGGAACAACACCTACATTGTCGCCAGACCAGACCATACCACGCCAACAACACAATTTTTGTTGTTGCTTAAAAGCACTTATGACGATATTGAATTTCTTATATTGCAACATGTTGCTTGTTGGTGTCGCAGAAGGCATCATTCCTTTTACTTATTACTGTTGCAAATCCATTGCTAATTCAATGCTTCTTGTTGTTGTTGTTTAGAGTCAGACAGGTTTGTTTTCTTTTTTTGTATACGATTAATCAGCACCTATTTAAGTTAAATTTTTGGCAAAACGAAATTTATGAGTTTTTAATGATTTTATATAAATGAGTGAAATAAAAGCGGAGGTGGGTTGTCTTTGCGTATTTTTAAAGAAAAGTAATAAAAAGGAGAAAAAAATTGCATTTTCACAAAAGGATGTTAAAAAGAATGATTATCGTGAACTTTTAAAGTAATGAAAATTATATGATCTCTCGATAAATCTAGCGCACAGTGGGAGATTTTACCATAAAATGTAAATAAATCTATAGTTTCTAAACGTGTAGTCTGATTACATTGATTTTGATTAGTTATACTTGACTATAGAAGGGGTGTAAACGGACTAAGCTGTGATACTTTAACGATATCCCACACCAAATCATAAACAGTGACAACTTAAAATTTAATAAAATCTTTTTTTTTATATAAACCAGTCCAGAGATCAATTCTCCATGAAAATTTCGTTTGCATCACTGTCTTATTTAAATAGAAAATACCCATACTGTGGAACTTAATTTGATTGTAAAATATTTTTTCTGCCTCTCCTGAACATTTGTACATTTTGAGTTGTGACTTTCTAATGATTAAGTGTGCGATATAGTCTTTACGGTATATGCTTCATATTGCCTCGAAATGTAGCACCTGGGGAATTTTAACTTAATTTAAAATTGATTTTCCTAGATTAGAAACTATAGATTTTTTAAAATTTTTGAGCCAAAATTACCATTGTGTAGCATATGTCAATTATATGTCTATTGACTCTGCATAGAGTACGGTTGGTCCTGACTCTGCAACGGACTAAAAATAAAACCTAAACATATTGGAAGAATAAATAAACTGATAATAAAAACTTTTATGACAAATAAATAGTCCTCAGCTGACTATGTTTTGCTTAATTTTGATTAATGCATATACTGCTCCTTTAATGCAAAAGAGTCATATCTCCAAAAAAAAAAATTTTGTAGATATTGAATATAAATATTTCTATCCCTTTTCCTATCCCTTTTCCTATCCCTTTTCCTATAATGCAATATTCAAAATTATACTTCAAGCTTATAAAAGCTTATATTGTAAAAACTTAAATGGCATTTTGGCAATTTTAAGTTGAAGAAGCGATATATAAATTAGCGTGAAACTAAATAAATTTTGGTTATTTATTCGAACAGCAAAGCATGAGTATCCACGTTAGAGTTTGGCGTTCATGAACGACCTAGTTCAATTGAACGATTCATACTAAATGGTTCACTGAATAAATCTGCATTTTTTATCATTCGTTACGTTCATGTTACATTTTTTATACAGTCTGATTGTTAGTGCGCTTGTCTGTCATTTGGAGGGTTTCGGATCCGATTCCCACCAGAGACTCATCATAGAAATGTTATTAAATCAATAGAAAATACTTTGTTTTAATCGTTTATAGTAAGAAAAGAAATCGTGCAGCATTTTAGTCTGGTGTGTTCAAGTATGCAGTGTTTAATCAGAACGACCGATGGGATTGTTTTGAACAATTTAAACGAAAATGAGACCTACTCTAATCCACATGGAAAATTATTTTACCCAATTAAAAGTTTTAATTGGTTTCAGAATAAAATTTTATCAAATAATGAATTGTTTCAATTAAATGTTTCATTAGGATTTTTTTATGAATCAATTAAAAAATTAATTGAAGTTTAATATAAAACTGATTAAAACCCTTAATTGGTGAAAAAAAATTCTGTGATAATTTATGAAAAGATTTTTGTTCACAAAATCTAGGCACTTTTAAGAGTAGTTCCATATAAGTATAGTTCTTCTTTCTGCGCAATGGTGTGACACCTATAGCACTATTTGGAAGCGAATTTTCGAATGGCAAAAAAAATTTTTCAGAATTTTTTGTTATTGAACCAAAGAAAGGTGTAGGATACTGAATCGGGGCCTTAAGCCAAACCTTATCAAATGTCATATTTTGCCTAGGACTACCAAATACCGTGTCATAAATGTTTTAAGAATTTTGTCGGACAGTTAAGTTCCTCTTCCTTTTTTTAGAAAAGCTTTAGATATTGAATTGTAAAATACTAAAAATAAGGAAGTCAAGAGGAGTCATCAAAAATTGCCAGTAAATTAGTTGACACAACTTATTTATTTCCAATTGAAAGTGTGTTTATCATTTGCTATCAAATACCACAAACATGTTGGGCATCCCATTCCATATGAATTTACTTAAACATGTGGTCTTTAGATTTCATTAAACTAAATTTATTTCTAAATAAATATGTATTGCAAATATCTTTTAATAAAAACATGGAAATTGAACACAAAACGTAACCCTTGAAATAAATAAATAAAGAAAGAAACCCTTCTCCAAGTTGTTTAACTAACGTAAAGGACAATTGTGTATGTGTGTGCGTGTGTAGTTTATAGATGAATACAGCTTTAAACAAACATTTTTTTAATTAAACGTAGTATTATTTCGGATTTGTTATTTTGCTTATTTTGGACGCAAATATTTTTAATTGTAATACTTAACAAAACTTTCGTTAAGCAAACAATGCGTGTAGCAACAAAACATCAAGAACATCAGCTAAAAATAACATCAAAATAATCAAAATATTTTCAATAATGCAGACTACAGTTTGATGGCAGTGTTCTTCATAAACTACACTTTTACAATATGTTTACATGTGTGCGATTATGTGTAACTACTGCCCTTAAATATTGTCTACCATTTAGCCATACATCCAAATATCAATGCACGTGTATGTAACATCCATTCCATCAAACAACCAAACGCGATTGTTGCTAGTCATCTATAAATATGTAGTTATAGACCACATGCTAAAGATCTCCTGCTACCTTCTTTTGTATAAAAAAGCAAAAATGAAGTCATGTAAAAATTTCATATGGCACTAAACCAAATCTGAAACACCCTTCACCTAAACTGCCATTATGTCCTAAGAATCCTCTTTCTGAGCAGGAAAAATAATGTTTCCAAAAGATGGCTGAGCAATTTTAAATCAGATCGAATGAGATTGTCAGACAAGGTTCTACATTAAAAGTTTCACTGCATTTGTACGACATGTACAAATAACGACAAATTTGAAATTTCGACCCCCTTTCTTCCTTAATGATTATAGACAACCGATTTGTAATATACGACCTTTACTTACACTGTCGACTGGTAAGTGTCGACTATGTTTCTCAGAACGGTGTCTCAAATAATTGCTAGCATTTGTCTAAGGCTTAGATCCCCCATCGTATCCACATTTAACAAGTTTCTGCCCGTGGTCTGAAGTCTTATGCTAGCTAGTGCTGAACATTCACAAATTATGTGCGCTATCGTCTCATCCTCTTCCAAGCATATCTTGGCTAAATGATAATTGAAGTTCCATAACCTGTCACTATCGCAGTTATCCAGCTTAAGGTACTTCTGTTATATCTGAGACCTCACTGGCTTTTCTACCAAGAGGCTCTTTGAACACCATTCGAGGTTGTTTACATGCGGTAACCTCCTTCCACATTTTTATATTAAGTGAGCATTGTTATGACACAGTTTGCTTGCTGTTATAGGCTAAAGAGGAGGCTAAAATAGCTGAGTCATAAGAAAAAACTGAAAATGAGGCCTAATCTTAACACAATGTGCACTGCCTCTCTAATCCTGTAGTAAGAAAGTGACTTATATCCCTTGAAGCTTGATCTTAACAGATAACCAGAAGAGACATCTATCCGCAATTATCGGGTACATGGCAGGCACGGCGGGTAACGATTTCTGACGCAATTGTCAAGATTTGAACGAGGAGAGGAAAGAGGACTATTTTTCCTAGCGTGATATATCAGAAACTAAAAGAAAATAATAAATTTCACACAGAGTTTGGGTTGATTTTGTGGCATCATAGTAGATCAACAGATCTAACTTTGTCTATTGTAATTCCGTCTGTCATCCTTACTTAACCTAACCTTGAATATAATGAAAAATGTTGATCCCAAACTCTGTTTAATGAGATTTATATAAAGCAATTTCCAGCAAGAATTCGATATCGATTCAAGTTAACATCATATCATTGGACATATGCTTCAGCGTGTGATAGTCTCTCGTGGTGAAAGCTATAGAAGCCGTCCAATTGAGGGAGAATAAGAGTCAGTTCAACAATTCAAAACACAGGCTCAAATATTTTAAAAAAAGATTCTTTTTGGACTTCCTGGTTTGGATTAGAGATGCAATACTGTCCAGTCCAATAAGTTTTGCGTGTACCTGAGCTAGACTTTGCCCCACAAATATAGATACTGTCTGTAATAACAAATGCAACGAATGAATTAAAGCACCCACCATCTTTTAAATGAAGGGTGCCAAAGTACAGCACGCAATACTTAATACGTACACCCAACTAAATAATACTCACTACAACTTTCCTCGTTTCCTCATTAAATCGACTTGGTATTTGTCACACTCATTCGCAAGATGTTTGTGTCTGGTATCCTGTTCTATGTATGTGCGTGTGTCTGTGTGTGTTTAATTATTGTTTTTTAACCCATCATCATATGTTGCTCTTGTTGTTCATATCCTCATCATTATTGTCAGCTATAAGCCAGTTGTTATTTTGGTTACTTCTGCTTATTTCGATTTTGGCCGTTCGTGAGTTCATCTCATCTGCACTCACTGCTTTCATCATTTAGTCAGTTATTTGCTGTGTAGCTACAGATGCCTGCTTATGTGTGTAACGAACGAAGCATTAGTTTTCTAAACTCATCATAATATTTGTGGTAACCTCCTTTTATTCATCCTTTCATTCTTGTTTTGAATTTGTTTGTGGTGTTTTTGTAATTGTCATTGATGTTTTTGGAGAATTCGTGGACAATATAATGGCAATCTGATTTTATTAATATCTAGAGCTTTAATGTCTACTTTTAGTCTCAATAGTTTTGTTGATTCTTCAAAAAAAATACAAGCATTTTTGTTTTTAGTGCAGTTGTAGCGTTGGGGTTGGCGTTGGATATTTAAAGCAAATTGTTACAACTGCGACCATAGAGTTGAAGTAAAGAACCCCAATTTTATGTCTTCCACTGATTAAAGTAAAAAAGTGTTTTCCATTTTATGTAAGAAAACAACAAACATTTGAAACTTTAAGAAATAAATCAAGAGATCTCGATCAGGAGAGAATTTAAGAGCTTGATTAGAGAAACGATCCTGTAACTAACAAGTGTATCACACTGTGTAATTTTTTAAGTCATGGCAAAATAACCATATACGGACGCCACTACGTCATAAAAGACCAAAAAAAAAGACCCCTGTCTCCCAGTTTTGCCCAAAGTCCTCCAGGTTTTTTTTATGGGCCCTCAAAGATGTGGGGCCTCGATGTCATTTTTGCAAAAAAAAGATTATTTCCTCAAGCTCATATTTTGCAAACCGTTTGAAATTTTGATATACTCTCTGAGGCAAAGTTGTAGCTCTTGTCATAAAGAACAAAAATTGTTAACATATAAAATCAAAAAAACTTCATCTTCAAGATCAAAATCGCAAAAAACTTTAAAAAATTCAATTTTTTTTACCTTTTTTCCCCTGTTCAGGTCCATAGCTAGCAAACCGTTCAAAATTCAAGGAAACAATCAACTACAAAAATGAACCTAAGATCTCAATAAACAACTTTTTAGAACATATGACCTTCCTAGAAATGATTCTTAATACCGTTTAGGTAGCGCTTAGGTAGCCGCAAAAGTGAAAAATTTCCCGGCTATCTAAGTGAAGTTTTTTTGATTTTATATGTTAACAATTTTTGTTCTTTATGACAAGAGCTACAACTTTGCCTCAGAGAGTATATCAAAATTTCAAACGGTTTGCAAAATATAAGCTTGAGGAAATTATCATTTTTTTGCAAAAATTACATCGAGGCCCCACATTTTTGAGGGCCCATAAAAAAAAACCTGGAGGCCTTTGGGCAAAACTGGGAGACAGGGGTCTTTTTTTTTTGGTCTTTTATCACGTAGTGGTGTCCGTATATGGTTATTTTTTTCCGTGTTGCACTGTGTATTCTAACTTGAAAGGTAAAGCAAATACCTTTTAAATTTCGCATTTCATATAAACATTTTTTTGAAAAATCCCATCAAATTAAGGTCCTTCTTGTGAGTTTTTCTAGTAATATTATCGTTAAGTAACAGGTACTAAGTACAGTGACCCCAAGGTTCTTTTGTACAGTCTTTATGTTCAGCGAAAAAGTTCTAGGCTACGGATAAAGCCAATAATCTTATACGAAGACAGATCATTCATATCTTCTGCAGACAATAGAGAGCCTCCTAGGAATTTTGTTTTACGAGACCCCAAACAGGACACGCATAAACTACGTGTTCCTACATCTCACCGTGAAGCTCACAGTACCAGCAAGTTTTGATCTTCCTGAACTGAATTTATGGTAACGAAGACTACAATGTTCGGTAAACCATCCCGTAAGTAGCTTTAAGTCACTCTTATTAAATAGTGATAGTAGCCTTTGAGAAGTACACCGAGATAACATGATAAAACGTTGTTATAGTCTGAGCCCTGTCAGAGCTTTCCAATGACGAGCGAACTCCACTTCGGTTCAGGAATCAGTTCTTTCCTTAGCATAACCATTGGATATGAAAAGTTCTGGTCCGATATATCTAGGTCAGACCACAAGGTTCGCTAAACAGTCCGGACTCTCTTTGTTTGTAAGACCCTTATGACGGGGAGCCCAACATAGTGTTAACCTGTTGTGGGAAGCGACTACATTTAGAGATGTCCATAACTACCCCAGACCTTAGCTCAAATGAGGTGAAGGCCTTTAGCTTATCCTAGCTATCCAATATCAAATATACAAATATTTGACACAGATGGGGATGACGTAAACTTCTGCCTGAAAGATCGTTGAGTATTTGCCAATAGGAATGGTCCGTTGAAAGTTTTGGGACAAGAATACCAATTCCCTTGTCACCATTTTCCTGCTTGGAGACGTCAGCAAACCAGACCTGGTCTGCTAAATCGTGACACAAAGTCTGGTTGTCCCAACGGATCCTATCTGGAATAAGGTTTGGTTGAATAAATATGTCTTGCTGTTCAAAATATCTATGAACTCATAATTGGATACGATTGATGATTAAGGCAAAATATCTTGTGACTAATTTAGTTTCTTGAAAGATAAAAAAATAAAATAATTAAACAGATTTTGTGTTATTGTAGGGAGAACATCAAAGCTGACCACTTTCTTAACCGGTCCCCTTTTTTCCCCCTTTCGTTCCCAATGATTATAGGCACCCAACTTGGAATTTACGGCAACCTTATTTTCAAGGAGTCAAGTGCTACAAGCAGCCTTTAATCTTGACTTTAGTGATTTCAGACGCGGAGTCTCGAGTAATCCGATCCCCCATGGCATTTATATTTATCAAGTTACTGCCCGTGGCCCTAAGCCTTGTGCTAGCAGGTGCTGGATAATCACACATAATGTGCGCTACCGTCTCATCCTCATTTAGATACAGTCTGCAAATAACATCTTCTTCGATTTCATGTTGGCTAGATGATACTTGAAATTTCCTTGACCTTTCACTAACGCACTTATCCAGCTTAAGGTACTTCTATTATATATGAGCAACTTACTGGCCTCCCCCCACCTTCTAAGGTTTAATGTTTCACCCATTGCATGACCTTCGCTCGCATTATATTTTTCAAAACTTTTTCTTAAAGTTTTGTCTGTTTGTTTGTGTAAACAACTCCTGCCTTAATTGTTGTTAAAAAACAATTGTTTTTGTCATAAATATTTCAAATGACCTCTGGTCATTGAAAATTTGTGGTATTTGTTAAAAATCACTTGTCTTTTGTCTATAAATAATATTGCCAAACACAAATGTCAAGTGTTGTTTATAATGAACTTTTGCGACAGGAATTGTGTTTGAGTTGTTGCTGTAGCTGCTGCTGTTGGTTGGTTAGTTGGCCCTAAAACCCAGCAGGATTAAAAAATCCTTTTTATTGTTTTTCTTTTCTTTTCCCCATAAAAAAGAAACTTATAGTTTGTTTAGTAACAATGACACAAAATATCTTTTTAATATTAAAAAAAAAACTAATAGCAGTGACAATCTAAAGACTTTCAATAGTTTTTCAAAGTTTTTTATTTGCAGAGTTGGAGATTTAAGGTTTTTTTAAGTTTGTGAGTTAAAGTTAGTTGTTGTTTATTATTTTTGTGGTCATTTCTTAATTTACAAATTCATTATTGAGAATAACAATTTATTTATTATTTTTCTGTGAAAAAGGTCATTTAGTTGAAATGACAATGTCACGAAAACACTTTTCTCTTTGCTGCTCTTTTAAATGAATTTAAACTTGGTTCTGTTTAAAGATTGACTAGTGATAAATGAATGTGTGACTGCTAAATATTGTAATCTAATACTAATTGTTTTTTTGCTAATAGATTTGCAAAGAAAACCTCTCCCTGTTTTAATTGTTTTAAAAATATTTTTCTTTAATAAAATTTAGTTTTAAAGTTTTTAAATGTTTTAGCTTTTTAAATATTTTATATTTTTTTTCTTCTTTTTTGTTTGGAGACAAGAAATGTTTAAGAGTTTTTACCCTTGTTTTTAATCTTTCTTTTTGAAAACCTAACAGACAGATTAATCGACTTTGATGTTTTATTTAACATTGGATTATCAGATTTTTTCTTTTTAAGAAAATTTTTAAACATTGTTAAACAATAATTTTTTTATTGCTTTTATTAGCCTCCGTTTTTTTTCTTTTGCTTTCTTTAAGTTCCTTTTGTGTCTTAAACAAGATAAATTTCTTTGAACAGCTTAAATTGTTTTGTTTGCTAAAGATTTGGAAGGAAGCAGAATCAAAACCTGCTGGTGTAGAAAAACGTGGTAAGGGTTTCCTTACTTTAAACAACTTAATATTAAACTATGTAATTCTCATTAAGTTAAAGTAGCGCTATTACATTACCATATGCAGCCAGGGTACTAAAATAAATAAGACAAAACGTTTGCTTTCGTTTTGTTGATGCCTTTACAGTGAGTAAAATAGACGACAATAATATAAGAAGAACAAAAATAAAAAGCAATTTAAGAAAACAAATCTTAAAAAATCAGCATTCGATAATCGAACGAAGTAAATCAACTGCATATAAGATTCTGCTTTTCTTTTGCGAAAAGCCAATTGCTTTATTTGCGCTCTTTGTCCTTATAAAAGTATTTGGTGAATACAAAAAATGGACTATTTTTTAAGATTAAAATTGCAGGATCGTCCTAATTTTTACAAAAAAATTTACAAAAAATTTTCACAAACAAATTTTATAAAAAAAAAAAATTTAACCACAAATTTTACAAAAAATTCTTAAAAAAATTTTTAAAAACATATTTACAAAAAAATTCGAAAATATGTTTTCTGTATAATGTTTACAAAATATTTTCCATAAAACCTTTTTCGAAAAAATTTTTTGAAAAGATTTTCTATAAAATTTTTCAAAATATTTTCAATAAAGTTTTTACAAAGTAGTTTTAATAAAATTTTTACCAAATAGTTTCAATAAAATTCTACAAACATATTTCAATAAAATTTTTTGTTTGCATAAAATTTTTACAAAAATGTTATTTATTAAATTTTCACAAAAATATTTACAAAAAAAAATCTGTAAAATTTTTACAAGAAAAATTTTACAACAAACTTTCAAAAAATATTTTAAAACAAATATTAAAAAAAAGTTTTCCAAAAAAATGTCTGTAAAATTGTCACAAAAAAAAATTCTATAATATTTAAAAAAAAAATTCTATTTAATTTTAACAAAAAAATTTTTTATAAAATTTAAAAAATATATACAATTTAAAAAAAATTATAGAAAATTTTTATATAGCTATGTTGGCAAATAATTTTTTGCTCATATTAACCGTTTTAATTAGTTTCAGATACAAATTTAATTAATTTTTTAATTGACTAAATTATATAATTAATTAAGAATGAACTAAATAATATTTGGCTTAAGTAAATACTTGAACTAATTATAAATTTAATTAATGTTGTATCTGAAATCAATCAAAACCTTTAATTGGAACAAACATTTTTTTCAGTGAACCATATTGCTGTTGATGCAGATCATCCATGGAGTAGTTAGCAGTGTAAGAGGAATTGAATGATATGTATAGCAGTATTGCAACTCTCGATAATGCTAATATTTAAGCTAAAGTTATTGAAGCTGAGACTTTTTTTAGAACAATTTTAAATAGAATTTTTAAGTTGGTTAAAAAAAATCGCTCCTAATCCGCTTTAAGCCTTTTCTTTATTTTAATTTTTTTCTTATTTTAACCATCTTTTGTCATTTTTGTCATTTCTTTATTTAAATTAAAATATTCTTTGTAATTTGTTTGCTAATTAAAAGAAATTTTGTATCACTTTAGCTGTCAATTAGTTATGGCCAATATGATGACAGTTGTTGTAACAAAATAAATTTCATGTTAAAAAGGAAATTTTTCCAAAAAAAAAAGTTTAATTAAGTTGAAAAACCCAATATTACAACTTTCATTTTTTTTAACAAAAAAAAAAAAAAAAAGAATCATTGAAAAGTGGCTCAAGTATCTGGCTAAAAGTCCTTGGAGACTGCAACACTTTAGGCCATTACTGAAAGCTACCATGATTTCCGTTTTGGTTGGTATTTTTGTTTCTTTTTGTCCCGAAAAAAGCTTGAATAAAAAATCAACGTAATTAAAAATCAAATTATTTTTTTCTCCTTAACTTAAGCATTCGCGTAAGTATTGCTACCAATCAACCCTTTTGCTTCAAATTGAAATACGGATTGAAGAAGAAACTCCAAATAAAACAAAATCTTCATTAATTACAAAACAAAAAAATTGGAAAAAATAATGAAATAAATTTAAAAACAAGAAATGAACACAGTTTTGCTTAAACAATTTTTAGCTCATTAACTGGTATGAGTTTAAAAAAGTTATAAAAAAATATATCTTCGATTCAAAAAAAGCGTTCGAAAGCATAAGGAAAATGTCTTTGTAACGTTGAAAAAAAATTGTGTGCATTTTTTCCAAACAAGTGATTTATTTATTTAATCCTTTTTCTCTCTACCGATTTTTATTTTATTTTCTTTTTTTTATAACTTTCTGTCCCATCTTGAGATAATGAAGGCGCAAATGAACAATGTATAACTGAAGTGGCTTTTTGAAAAAAGTAAAAGAAACAACAACAGCAACTATTGAAACTTGAGTTTAAAAATCAAATCTCTAGTGTATCAAAATTTATAACTTTGTATCAGATGAAAAAAAAGTTAAGAAAAAAAGGATTCGAGAAAAAAAAGGATATAAAATTTATGCAGCAGGCGTCATTGGTAGTTAATTTACAATTAAGACCCACCAAATATCAAATCCTTTACAACAGCTGGTTAAAGACAAGCAAAGCAAACAGGCTAGAAAATTTTTTAAAATAATCCCTTCAAATATAAATGATATTGAAATTGGATACAATTTAAACAATGATTAAATATTCAAATTTGTGTTTAAATAATATAAAAACGAAGTTACTTTATCTGATTTGGACTTCGATAATCTAGGAAAATGCAGTCAACAGGGCGATTCTTCCATAAAAATTGTAATCTAATTTCAGCTGTGATACCGAACGCTCTTTAAATTAAAATTTAAGATGTCCTGCATGAATTTGTATACCTCCATTTAAAATTGACACAACGTACAGTTAAAATCGAGCTGCAGACGATTTAAACTGTGCGCCGCTTTTATCCACACACCGACCATGCACTGTAATACCCGTGCGGTTAGAATTGTAAAAAAAAATAGTGAAGTCTCTAGAACTGCCTCAATGACCGAGGAACAACTGGGTAGGACTTCGTCTATAAGGCTAAGTGCAACTTAAGCATGGTTACCGATTAAATTCGGCCATGTGACCATTTTAAGATGTTCCTGGTAATATTAATTGTAGATTGCTCCCACCTACAGGCGGCAGTAGACTTGAAATATAAATGCCAGTCACATCAACTATGATGACGCATGGAAGTCATCTTGCACGACGTGTCAAAATCGCATACTAGAGGTGATGAAGGTATCCTCATCCCTAGATTCCAGGCTAGCATGAAGTTTAGGCTACAGAATCAAAGTCTCATTTTTTGGAGCCATACAAGGAGCTGCAATAGGGCTGAAGTACCTCATAATATATTAGTACGTTGAAGATTTGTACCGATATCAAAGACTCTAGACGAGGCTGCATGTGCCTGGGAATATAATTGGAGAATATAACTTCTGCCTTAGGGACCGGGAGTTAGATCAACAAATCGTCCTGATACGTTTCTATAAAGCGAGTTTTCCCAACCTAGACGGTCTGACAAGAATACCTGCTCATTTTGAGGAATCTATGGCCTCAGCATGTTTGTCTAGTTTGTCCAGTCTACTGAGAACCCCTCGAGGGCAGATGGGCCTAAATGGCAGCTTAGATGTTAGGGCATTGTGTAATTGGTATCCATGATAGAAGATTTAATTTACCATACAATGACTTCCACACATATTCGAAGATTTAACAGAAGAATGAAACGGTGAAGCATTTGCTATGCCATTGTCTACCTCCCTCTTTTGAAAGGACGACTTTTATTGGCAGTCTAAAGCATTAAACAAATAGACGACAGCAGGATACCGACTACAATCTGTCAAAATTAAAATACACACGTTTATATGAAGACGCGTATTTTGGTTTTGGGCAAATACATATATTTATTTGTTTTGATATGATAAAAGTATTTTTTAAAAAGTAATTATTTTTATAAGTTAAATATGTATTTCTACAATATTTTCATAGTTTTGAAGTTTGTAGCTGTCGTCTTCAACATAATTCAGTAGCTGACTATACGGCGACGATTGTAGCCAACGGCATTTGTAGTCGTGTAGCGGTGTAGCCGCTGTTGTCTATGTGACAAGCGGTGACATTACTAGAAGAAATTCAATCTTCTGGGCTTCTGGAATGTTCATCACTGGACCTAGTGTGGAATTGCAGGTACCTTTGATATCTCCTGCGCATTTCCCTTTCAGTTATGACAAAGGGCTGCTTGTGCAACCTAACCTAAGCCTTTTCTGCTTCTAGTAAATTATGGCAATTTTTTAAATTTTGCTTGCCATCCTCTATTTTCTACACAAGATCATTAAAATCAAAGCTTTTCTAAGACTGACGTAATTTAAGTAACAAAATTTTATTTTCATTTATGAATTTTCGTTTTATATACTAAAGCTCTCAATAAACTTTTTTGTTTCAAAATGTGTTTCTTTCTAATAAAATAAAAACGCACACAACCAAACACAAAATATAAAGAAAATAGTCTTAAGATGTGGAAAAAAACAATATTTGTACAAAGCTGCTGAATTGTTTTGTAGATAAATAATCATTTAGTTGTTGTTTTTTTTATTTGCTGGCACTGGCTAATGAAAAAGAAATAAAAGTGTCGAGTGCATTATTGCTTTTGGTCAAGAAATAAAATAGCAAACATGACACAAACAAATAAACACGCATTTGTGTATCTGAAAGCAGTCATAAATGATCTCTGGCCATACATTCACATTTGGTCCAAAAATTATACCCTCACGCATACAAGCTCATAAACTAAAGTAGCTTAAATGAGTTTCCGGTAATTGTGGGGGACTTGCAATTTTCATAGACTATTTTTAGGGGCTGGGATAGAGAAAACGTGCTTTCTGCTGTAGCGGTGAAGAGAGAGAGATTGAAGGTGGTTTGTATTTACAACTATAAGAGACAATTTTAGTAACTTTTTTCGTAAGTTTTTCATTGTCCTTTACGGACTACAGTCTGTGTTACAAAAATGTTTTCTAGGCTGTTTAGAAAATGAACAACAAACATATCTAATCTGCTTAAAGTTTAGTTGTTTCATTTTTATAGCTTCAACTGTTTTCTTATGGTTGTGAATATGTATTTGTGTAAGAGTATTGTCCTGCTATTATTTTGCACTTACTATAACATGGTCATAAATATATTTTTCTTTTAGTATTTTATTGATACTTACATACAACATTGTTAACGAAAATATAAAAATAAACTTTTTTCTCCAGCTTTCATCACTCCCACTACTACTTTTTCCAGCTTCTTTCCTATTGTTTGGTCTTCAGCCTGCTTCTGACCAGGCAGGACATTTAGCAGTTGCAGCTGTTGGCAGTTTTATGATTGTTTGTGTTGTTGGTCTTTTTATATTTTTATTGCTACATGATTTGCTGTTGCGTATGTAGTGGTAGAAAGTAGTCGTACAAATGGGAAATATGGCTAATAAAATTGTATATTTTATTTAATTTTTATAACCTGCTTTTGTTATTTTTTTTTTTTTTTTTGTTGCTCTGATTTTAGCTGTCAAAAAGCAATAATCATCAATTTTGATTTTCAGCAAATTTCTCTAAGACGTTTATTATTGTTTGGGATATTATTTGCTAAGTGTGGTTTCTTGGTGTTGAAATGGAAATATAAATATATGAGTTTGTTTGTATATTGTTCAAAGTATTAGTTATGAATTAAATTTAATTCAAATTTATATCATTCCAATTAATGCGCTGTAACAACCTCTAAAACCTACCAAGGATAGTCATTACACTGCAATGTTATTGTGCATTATAATACCTCAACTATGAGAGCTCGAATACCATACACAGAAAAAAATTGTTGCACCAATTGTGTTTTAATTACGTAGTTTTAAATGAATAAATAAATGCTTATTAAGCCTTAGCTTAGATTGCAAGCTTGATCTTTTACTCTATAATCTGTTACTAAAACCAATATGGTGTTAAGGTATTTAGTGGTGAGGAACTGTCTAATCTTCAAACTTAGGGAATATTGAAAGGCGTACAAAATGCCAATGTAAACGTGCCGTTGGTTAAAGCAGAAATAGTGAATCAAACGACATCTGAAAAGTTGAGGGAGGCTACTACATTGCCCCCCTGGACAGGAAGGCCAGTAAGGTGCTCAGATATATTAGAAGTACCTTAAGCTGGATAACTGCATTAAAGACAGGTCAAGGCAACTTCAAGTATCATCTAGCCAAGATAAAAATCGAAGAACATTGCAATTAGCATCTGTGCATGGAAGATGGTATCACACATTGCATTTCCATGTCCAGCTTTGACTAGCATAAGACTTATGCAGAAATTTATTAAATGTGGATGCCATGAACAAACGCTAGCAATTACAGGAGATTCCGTAATGAGAAAGAAGGCCGTCAGATACCATGCGACAGTCTAAAGTCAAGACTAAAGGCTGGTGGTAGCACGTGACTCAATTAAAGTAACGGAAGGGGGTCGAAAAGGAACCCATTAAAGAAGTGGTTTGCTTCGATATTCCCCCTACATTATTAAATAATAATACTTATCTCTAAGCCAGCCTATCTATCTTAGAGCCATCTGCCTAGTCTATGATGTATTCCAATAATGGATGTCCTTTCAATTTCGGACAATGACAAATAATTTACTATACCGATTTCTTTTCCCCTCAGCCTCGCATTTCCGGCCATAATCTGGGCAGCCATTTTCCCACTATCTGCTTCTTACCTTACGTCCCTAATAACTACCTTAGAGTAGGATGGGTAATGCTGGATGATGTAGTCACTTCCCTTTTATGTTCTAGTGTTCATTATTTATTTTTAACTCAGATAAAAATAGAGGCAAGTATTTCAAGAAATTTCATACGAAGGAAAAAAACTCTGGAGTCTAAATTTTTTCTGGGGATGCTTGAGCCCTCGTCATATAAATTATCTACTCTATTGGTCTTTACTTCTAGTTTTTTTTGTATTAACAATACTTATATGTATATAAGGTGATTACCATAATCAATATTTCCCTTCTATCACTATGATATTTTCGATATTATAATATAGCAAAAATATTTGTTCTAGCCGACACAAAAATTCATTGTCAAATAACCACTTTTCAATTTAAAACTATCCTTGCATATCCTGCCATAATCTCCAGTGTCATTTTTCCATAAATTGTTGCTTGCTCTAGCGACACCTAATAAGACCCTGGCCGAAACCTGGAAATATTGCCCAGTCTGAGCCACATGACTTCTAAAAATCTGTACACTTTTCTAGCTCTTTAAGACCAGTAAGTTTTACCTGGAATATTGTTTATCAATTTTCCTATAATAGTAACTGAATGACAAGGTTTTCCTAACTCTCCCTCATCACAGAATCTGATCTCGCTTGTTTATCAGCGATCCCTTTTTTCTTGACATTGTACAACCTTAATTGTACCATCAATGCATTGTATTTGCCCATCTGTTTAAATTGAAACTATGGCAATTTAAAGCCTTCAGCGATGCCCTGGCTGAAAACAGATACTTATTTTTAGTTCAGGTATATTAAAGATACAATAAATAATAAAAAAATAATTTTTAAAAATATTTTAAAACTGCCTTAGATTAAAGTCTTTATGTCATATTTTAAGAATTTTAGAATTTTTTCGGTTTAGCCTTTTTAAAATTAATTAAACAATTAAAGAACAAAAAAAATAAATGTAATTTTTCCCAAACTTTTCAATAATATTGAGTAGTTTCCTTCATGCCTTTAGTAAGGCTCTATATACTATGCTAAAAGAAAACTATATAATTCTAAAAACCTACAATCTAAATTCAATTCAAATGCTGTCCTAAATCTTTAAGTTATTCTATTCAACTCATTAGATGTATTGAAAGTTAAAAGAAGAAAAAAATTCCCATCTTTCTTTGCCGCAAACATTTCATGTCATGTCAAACCATAAACACATTATTGCATGCCAATTAGTTGAACATAAGTTTGTTCCTTCATTTACTAGCTCGCTGCATGATAGAATTTTATTTAATTTCATTTAAAATTATCATAAATTTTGATTAAAATCGATTTAGTTTTCACTACTGACTGGACTACTGTTGTCCAGTCCAGTCGTTTGATTTAAAATCATTTAACGAACTACGCCAACGTTTCTACTTCGACTTCTTGTAAAGAATACATTTATTTCTTTACATACAAGTTGATTACAATTTAATAATATTTTTTTTACAACTCTGATCGTTCGCACATTAAACAAACAACGACGGTAAGAGGGGCTGTAAAGTAAGCATGGCAAAGTAGTATCATTTTCAATAGGGGTAATCACAGTCTGTTGAAGTACTGCAAATTTAAACACAAGCGAATAAATTTAATTATAACAAATAATGATTTTTTTTAGCAGTCTGTTTTTATATCTCCTATTTATTTTTATAAAAATTAAATAAACTGTGATTAGCCTTTTAATAAAGTTTTGTGTTGACTTGCACAGTGGCGTATGTTACGGCATACAAATTTTTCCTACGACATATTTTTTTTTTTTTTTTTTTGTAGTAAATGCTTCATATGTTTATTTCATGTGGAATAATGCTTTTAACTACGCCTGTTAAACTTCCTTTTTATTATTTGGTTGTCGTCGTATTTATTTATTTTTTTTTTTTGTTCTGTTGTCAGTTGTGCTTCTTTATTTGTGTTTTTTTTGCGTTCTACCTTTTGAAGTTCAATAATTGCAAATACCATGTTCATGTTTTAGCATGGATCAACTTGCTCAATTTTACAATATCGGATTTAAATCAGTGACGCTTTGCAAGCTAAATTGATCTTTTATCATGCACACACAGGCTTGCAACACAGAGATACCAAACAACACACTTCTCTGCATTCATGCCTGAGTTAACAGAAATTTGGTAGACAAAAGAGACGAAAAGAAGCAAATAAAATATCATCAGATTTTTTTGTTAATTTTACGTTTAGAGGATCAGTTGGATGGTGGCAACTAGATTTAATTGTGTGTTTTTTTTTTTTTTTTTGTTTTTCTATAAAAATTTATTAAGAGACATTTCTCAAGTCCACAAGTCAAGTTTCACAGTTTAAAACACTTTCGTAATTTTTTCTTCATTAGATATATAGTTGCTTTAACAAATAAGGATTAAAATATAAACAATTTTCAAAGCCACCTGAAACTCTGAAAAAATTATTAAAATTTTCTCCATTAAACAAGTGACAATTATCTCCACAAATCAATTAAAATGACTGCAACACCTCTTAACCATTTCAATACAACTTCAAAACTCCGGCACCAAGTGAATCATCAGAAATAAAATTAAGTAAAAAGAAAACAAAAAATCTTGTCAACATGATGTTTGATTATTTGCCGCCTATTTGACTTTAATGTTCTCACAGCTGTTACCTTAAGTTCTCACCCCGCGATCTTTCAAAACCCCTCTTAACGATTAACCATGAGTGTAGTGTATTTGTTCTCTCCTTAAGAAAAACTTTGTCTTAAAAAAAAAAACAAAATCTACAAAACAGAATATAAAAATGTCATCAAAAGCACCGACTTTGCAATTTCACTGCTGGAATAGAAGAAACGATGAAAATAAACTAAAACGCACAGCGCAAACAGAAGAAGAAAAAAAAACAGAAACAAATCAATTGAAATTCTTAACGAAATCCAGACAATAAACACTGAAAAACGCCTGTGACTTCTGAGAGTGAGTGAGAGTGTGCAAAACGAATTGATGACTACTTCAATCGCACTGCAATCAATGTGAATACAACAACAACAAAAACATGATCATGTCATTATCTTCATCATCAGCGACAACATGATCAGAATGGTGATCATTGTCATCATACAGCAAAGTGGTTAATTCAATTTGACATTTAAACATTATTGCACGTTGCAAATTTAAATTGATTGGAATTTTGTTAAGTTAATCAAGTGGAACATGACATTGACGCTTTGATTTTCGGAAGAAGAAGGTTAAGAAAACAATAACAGGCTTCAAGCTTAATTTTCGAGGTGTCTATAGTTGAGGAAAAATTTTTTTTTTTTAATCTTATTAGGTCGACGGCATGATTAAATTTTAAGGGAAGGAATAAAAAATATAACTCAAGAAAAAGTTTAAAATTAAAAAAATAAGGATAAACGTCAATTTATCTGAATGCGATTTATCTGATTTCGTATAAAACTAGCGTTTATTTTCAATTCAGATATCATTTTCAATATGCCGAAAATAAAATACGAAACAAAATTGAGCGATTTGTAGGTTTAACTGAATGAAATAAAGCTACAAAATTGATTCCTCGGGGGCTAGTAGTAAGCGTACTAATCTACTAGTCCGGGTTGTGGGTTCGATTCCCACCATAGACTGTGAAATTTTTCAATACAAGTTAGCAGGAAGATCAAGAAAGAGCTTGGATATAATGTGGGTGCCTACCAGTAGTTAACTGCGTTAGTAGAAGGTCACGACTGCCAAGTATTTTATAAAAAGGCTTTGGACCATGAGCAGACACATATTATATGGACATGCTGTTGAGACTTGGTCTTAAGCAAATATTATCATATACTCTGCCATGAGGAATAATGTCTAAATGTATCCATCGCCAGTCTGAATTCAATACAGTCGAGAGTAAAAGGCTAGTGACAACACATGACAATGAAACTAAGGTAGTGGAAAATTTACAGTAAAAAAACCTGTCACCGAAACCAAAGAAAGGCTTGCAAAAGACTATGAGGATTCTGCATCAGTTTCAATACATAAAAAATGTTTGCACCAATTAAAGTTTTTAATTAGTTGTAAATTAAAGTTCAATTATTTTTTTAATTAACCCAAATATATACATATTTGTTTAAAACAGAACAAAAAAATTTCATAATTAAAAAATAATTGAATCAATTAATTATTTAATTAAATTTTAATCTGAAATCAACTAAAACCTTTAATTGGTGCAAATAGATTTTTCTTTGAATGGTGAAAAATGTATATACTGAGTTACCTTGTTGTTGTACCAGTGTAAATGACGCTAAGTGTTTAGGTCACCTAAAAGAGATTAACACGCCCAATATAATCGATAAAATTTACAGAATGACAATCGGTGAAGGTAAATGCTAAAATGCTGAAGCTGTAGTAGGCTGAACCTGAACCACTCGACCATAAGCTCAACCGTGTGATAAATGAATAAAGAATTAAATATCTCTAGAGGAGCAGGTGCAGTTCTAACAAGTTTTTGCGCCATTTTGAACTGTAGACTGAACAGTGATCCAACACCACAGACCAAAGAAGAGTCAAACGAGCAGGATTCTTCGCGTGATAGTGCATCAAAGATTACCTTGAAAAGAGTAAAACAGTTACCGGCAAATATTATTCAGAGCTTTTGAAGCGATTCAATATTTATCCAAGTCAAAAACCTCATCTATTAAAAATAATGCACGGGTGCACACGTATTTAAACACTACTGCAAAAATTAATGAACTGGGGTACGAACTGCTACCCCATCCTGCAGACTTTCCAGATTTATCCCCTAGAAAACTTTTTCTGTTTGCCTATTTTCAAATTTAAATGGCTGTGTGGCAAGAGATTTAGGTCAAACCAAGAGGTCATCATTGAAACAAACGTTTACTTTAAGGACTTTATGTATCGAGCTTAAAAAAGACTGTGTTGAAAAATTTAAAACTTTTTAGCCGTAAAAGTATACTTTATCCATCAATTCAAACGCCCTTCTTTGCTCAGGCTCGCAGAAAGCTAACGCAGGTTCTTTTTTGTGGGACTTGCTATTATATTGGTTGATATTTTAGTTAAGAACACATTAAAGCACCAGGTTCGAGTCCTAATTTAATTGCTGCAGTCGTTTAATCGACGATTGGCAATAAGAATTGTTCACCATTCTTATTGCCAATCGAACTTCTGCATGCAATGTCTGGTGTATGAACACATACTGCCTTAAAGAGGAGAGGCTTTCTAATGCAAAATATAAAAATGTTAACTTAGCTTTTTTTTACAACTTCCAATCGAAATCAAGTAAGAAGCCGAAAGTCAGCTTTCAGGTACATATAACTACAAGAATTATATCTTAGAGGCTAAAAAGTTCATGAGGCATATGCCTCAGTTTCCCTTCGATATGTAACGACTTTAATGCATTCCTGTAGTGAAACGACTTAATTGCGTTTTAAACTTTGGCTTTTTTATGAGCCAATGATTTTAACAGTCCAACCTTGTTTTGTATCAATTGGAGAAGTTTAAAAGTTCGTAGAATAAAACCAATAAACGTTTCAATTTAATGTGCAAATATGTTATTAACAGGAAATGCCAAAAACAAATTTAAAAGTCACCCAGCAAATTTTTCTAAAAGTCGTGATGTTATAATTTATAAATATTAGCGGTGATCAGTGTTCGATACAAATGGTCTTGCAAAAGTGTAAATGAGTTACATCTTTCAAAATTAACAAAAACAATAGGTATTTTGTTGTTGGATTTCTAAAAAAAACTGATATTACGCACTTGCACTTTAGCAAGACCATTTGCATCGAACAGTGAACTCCGCTATTATTTGAATGGAAAAAATAAAATAGTCGTTCTTTTTTTAACTTATGCTAAGGAAAATTAGATATTTGATTAGGTATGGCTCAAATGTCCCTTCGAGTATGTAGATATCAATATCAAAGAGAATTCGAATTGATAATTTCTTCACAATCAAGATGAAGACAACAATTGTATATGTAATTCTCTTCGGTTTAAAATAAAAGCAAGAGAATAATTAAAAAAAAGTGATGCTAAAGAAATCAAATATATAATTGCAAAAACACCAAAACTTTATTCCAAAACTTTGCTGGACTTATTACCAGCACAAACAAATAATCAAATATACAACACCTCAAAACAAATAAAAGTACTTGTACTTTCGACTATATGTATGTGTATGTGTACCTGCAGTGAAAGTCAAATATTAAAACACGTAGTTTCAAAATATTGTTAAAGTTTTTCGATAATACTCAAAAATAAGTGCAAATACCAGACATGCTCACACATGTTTATGGCTGAGTTATAAATGTTTTAATAGATTTGTTTTTGTTTAAGTACTTGCACTCGAAAATAAACACATTTCAACAATTTTCGAACACTTGTTATTATTGTTATTATTTGTAGCATAATTTTAGGCACTTAAAAAGCAACAGCATTTGAAAAGTAAACAACGGCACGTACAAAGTTAATGGATGGTTTAAATTCAATAGAATTTTAAGAAGGACAAGCAGCAAACATAAAAGGGTTTCAGCCTTGGTGACAACTTGTTGGAGAAATCTATATTAAAAGTAATTTTTGATAACAAATAAGTTGTTGATAAATACATGTGAAATTTTTAGGCTTTAGTAATAAGAAATTAGAAAAAAATTTAGCATACTTTATGGATGATTTGAGTCGATTTTATTTAATCAAATTAATCAATTAATTAATTATTTAATCAAATCAAATTATGATAAAAAAAAACATTGAATACATTTTATCCGAATAATTGAAATGGTCAAGAGGGTCATTTAATGAACTTTTGTTTAATTTAAGTAACTAGTTAACAAAAATAGTAGCATAAATTTAGGCGGGTTTTCGACAGAATTTAAAACTTAAAAAATATATTTAATACTTATTATAATACAAAATTAATTAAAAATATTGCTAAATTAAACACTACCTGCTAGTGTAAAATAAAGTTAAGTAAAGCATAATTTTAGGATGAGTTTTAATAATTTTATAAAATATTTTAAAGTTAAAAAAACTTTATTAATTATTTTGCTCTAAATTGAAACTGGTATTGAAAAATTATTAATTGAATTATTTAACATTTTAGGTATGAGTGTGTTAAGTATGACTTAGTATCAAAGAACATTTTTTCAGTGAAGCTTTGGTTTATGATAAAAACTAATAGATTAAAACTTTATACATGTATCTTTCGTAATAAAAAAGATGGCATACTTTAAGGGTAATTTGAGTTTTTACCAACCTACTTGTAAGTTCTTACAAAATCAATTAAAATTGTCTCTATAAACGTAAACTTCAAGGCATAGTATTCATATTTATTATTTGTAAAGGTGATAGCGAAGCACAGGGGTCTAATCACCGCATTCGATATCGGGTAAAATCTCTCGTAATTTCTCATTTTAGTGTCATAGCACTCGATATCGAATAAAAAGTATTGTTATTTCATTCGAAAGGAAACGTTTTGAACCGTATTTTCTTGTTCACTTGTTGACTTATTAATCTATTACAATTTGATATAAATAACGATTGGTATAATCGCTTGGCATAATCGAATGGCATAATTAGCTTACTCCACTCGTATAGAATTTGTTATTCAATACGATAGTTTACTCGATATCGAATGCGATGATAAGGTGCCCCTGCACTAACTTTATGGGTGTTTTTTTTTTCAACCCTTTTCAGAAGTCAATAATTTCTGTTGCCCCATTGGTAATTTACGACTATATTATTTTCATTGAGTCTGTTACAGACACTAACTAGCCTTAACTCGCGTCTGTAATTAATTATAACTGTTGCCCGGTAAGTTTTGTAAGTGCTACTTAAGGCTAAGGCCCCTTATAGCATCCAAGATTAATATGTGTCCGCCCGTGGTCGTAAGCCTTATTTTTTCAGCTGCTAGACATCTTCTTTGCACGCCTTCTACCTTCTTTGCTTCTTAATGGAGCAGTCTTAGAGTATTATTTTCAACGATTTCCATCTTGGCCTGATGATACTTGGAGTATTCATGTACTCTCACTAAGTCAGTTATCAAGCTTTAGATACTACGATTTTATTCAAGCAGTTTTATGATCTCCCTGCGGCAAAGCTCTTGCCTTAAGAGTGTGTTTGGAGTTATTGCTTATCCACCTCTTGCGAGATATTCGTATCCATCTTTTCCTGATTACCTCATTGGCCAATAAAAATCGAAGTTGCTGCTGAGACTAACCTCTCCACTCACAAGTAATAGAGAAATGTTGTTTACTCACACCGACCTCCATATGCGCATGTTAATCTATACATATAATAAAATAGTAAATTATTTCCTGACTGTCTTTCTTTTTTGTGCTCGCATCACGTAAAAACTACTGGATGGATTTTAGGAAAATTTTGTGAGAAGGTACCTTAGTAACCTGATTCTAATATAGGATACCCTTTTTCCGCAAAAAAATCTTATTTCCAAAAGAAAGTGGAGAAAAAGCAGTAAAAGTACGCCGATTGAAAGGTACTGCATACTTTAAGGCATCTTTTATTTTTTAAAGAGGTATATTTTAAACACGGTTGCCCAACAGATGGTTCTGTTCCATAATAATCAAAAAATTAATTGAGAACGGGATATTTTAAACACGATTGCGCAACAGATGGCGCTGTTTTAAAATAATCACAAAATATGAATTATTTACTGCCAAATAGCCAAACGAATAAAATTTGTATTTGATTTGTATTTTTACTTTGTGGATTTACATTGTTATTAAAATAATTTACACACCTTTTACAGAGCTTAACATTAATATTTAGAATTTTGGACTTTTATATAAATTTTAGAATTTTATCCAGGGATGGGTACCTTTATATTAAGTAAATACGTAAGAGTCTTAAAATTTGGTGTGAATTACTTGCAAAGCAAAATCGAACAAAATATTGTCAGTACGCACACAACGTGTGTGGACACAGCGAGTCTATATTAAAACTGAAGGTCAATAGAAATCCAGAGTTCGCGAAACCTGGCGTATTTAATGCGCAAATTATTAATGTTTATTAAATTATATATAACGCACGGCATGGCACAGCACATCAAAGAAATGGCCACCAAGATCGTCATTTTGCTTAAATGTGATTGAATTTGGTTAATTCAAGGTCGAATTTTCTTCTTCAATGCTAGGAGAGCTATAGGTTTGTTGGCTCTGACTTATGAAATAATCCAATATAAGGAACTCAGATGGTGTGAATCATATGATAAAAGTCATCGAATTATATAGAAAAAACACTGGTGCGATATTGAGCACCAGTTGATACAGTCCCTGCTTTATCAGCCGTATTTTTGAAAATGTCCCATGACGGCTCCAGTCGAAAGGCTGCAGCCATCCAAGCAAGTTATCGACGTATTTGTTTTTTTTTTAACATGTTGGTTCTCTAAACCGTCAATATGAAAATTTGATTAGAATGATTTTTTTAAACATGGAATTTCTGGACATCCTTTAAATATTTAAAAAAAAGTTAAATGATTTTCTTCTTCGATTAAGATGATTTGATTTCCCTTTTTCTTTGAAACTTTTTCAGGTTTTTTTTTTTTTGTTTTCATCCTTAATATTTAGTGAATAACATTGTTCCAGGTAATCAGGGATAAAACATTAATGCTTGCATTTCCATATTTTTTTTTCTTTTGATAAGCTTTTACTCTCCTCCCCTGTCATTTGGCTGTCTATTGTTGAACCAATTTTTGAAAAGTTTTTATATCACACAAAGCATCTTTTTTTTACAAATTTTATCAGTTTTTTTAAGGATTTTTTTCGTTAATTTATGAAAATTTGCCCAAGGTAAGTTGGAAGAAGAAAAAAATACTTTAAAAAAGTGGAGTGATGTTGTTTTGGTGTTTAAGGATGTTTGATGAAGGCAGTGGCGGTGGTGGTGGTGGTGGTAGAGGTAGTGATAATAATGGAAATAATGGTATTGTTAATTTTTAAGTGGTGGTTTTATGCCTCAACTTGTATTCAAAAATTATTAGATGGTTTTTTGGTTGGCTTTTCTATTGATTTTGAGGATTTCCGTTTAAGTCTTTTTCGTACATTTCGTGTAGAAAACAAACATTTCAAGGTAATTATGAATTTTTTCCATTAAAAATATTTTTTTATTCTTTTTTTTTTTTGCTTTTAAATAAATATTTTGGCTTAAGGGTTTCTTTCCAGGTCAAATTTCATTAACTTGTTTATTTAATTTTTACAAAATAACGCGCACAAATGTTGAAATTTTTTTCAAGCAAATTATAAATTGAAATTTTCTCTCAGTGTTATTTCAAATCTATGCCTTCCCTTATTATTAGCAATTTAAAATTCATATGCAGTTGCCAATTTTTTATTTTTCCGCTAATATATTTGAAATGTCTCAATTTGAATCTTTTGCATAAATCATAATTTCGAAAATTAATAATTGTGCGCCTCAGCGTCATTTAAACATGATGTTTGATCATTTTTATTCGTAATATAATTTTTATACGCACAAAATTATAAATTGAATTTTAATTATAACTTCATTACCTTTAACATGTGTTGGCATTAATTTGTGCGTCTCTTCTGGCCTGCTGCACCCCAGCACCTACGCAGACAAGTTTTCTTTTTCTTTTTCCTTTTTTTTTTTTTGTGAAATTTTCGATTTTTTGCAATAAATATTCTTTTGCCTGAAACTATGGCCTGGTCGCCACAGTAGTGTCGCAAAAAAAACATACACACACAACGTTGTGCAGAAAGTTGCATCATTTTTGCAATTTGTGTTATTGTGGTGGTGGCTGTGTGAGCAACATGGGTGACATTTGGTAAATTTATGTTTTTGCTTGAGCAAAAATTGTCTCATTAACATAAATGCAAAATAATTTATTAACTACAAAGGTGATCAAGCGTTGCCAAAAAGGCGTGAAAAAAAGAGAATCATTACCACCAAGTAATCTTGAATTAAATTGAAAAATATGTAAAACTCCTACTACAAGTAAAATTTAATTTAATGTTAAAAGGAAGTTTAAAAAAGGAGTTGTAGAAGTTTTGGTTTTTATAGGTTCTTTGGAAGTTCATTTTCCTTCTCCCCCCAGCCAGTCAAATCCTTTTTGAAAATCCTTAAAATTTATTGACTTTCAAAACATGTGTTTACTTTTGTGTTTTGCTGAATATTAACTCTTCCGTCATTAATAAATATAAATGTTTGGCAAACTAATCCCGAAGACAAGCGTGATAGCAGACAGACTCATAAGGAAATATGACATCATAAAGGAATTTTCACTTCATTTTTTTTTCCACAAAAATACAAAAGCATTAAAGGAGTTTAACACTTTCAGCAACAACAAGGAATCTAAAATATTATTTATTTTATCTCTAATAAATTGTCTATAACCCCCTGCTCTCCTTTTTCTCTTGCGAAAAAAAAATAATATTGACTATTTTAGCACAAAAAAAGCAGCAATAGGAAATATTGTTTAAACGCGTGTCGAATTTGAATCCTTTTTATAAAAACAAAAAAAAAAACACAAACTCTCAAACAGCTTCAATACAACTATCGTTATCATCAATACTCTACATGGAAATATTTAAATGTTTGTGTATAAAAAATATAAAAATGTTTGTATGTGTGTGTGTTTTAAAGGAAGTCACCACCATATTTATGTTTCTATAAATTTCCGTTATATATTCAAATATTTCTATCACATTCTACTTTTTATTTTATTTCAACAATTCAATACAAGTTTTGTTGCTTCCAATCTTCCAAACTTTATGGTGTGAGACATTTGCATATGGCGTCATGGCTATAAAGTATTTTTTTATTTTGTTTTTGTAGTTGTTGTCTTGCCATATAAAAAAGATTCCTACATGTTTCAATTGAAAAGAGGCCTGTATTGTAATGGTATTGATGGCGTCTTTTAATGTGTGTATGTGTGTTAAGCAAATCCTCGACAATTTCCAAATGTCAAATTTTATGATATTTTAAGATTTTTTTTTTAACAAAATTTATGACTTTTCTAAGGGTTTGAGTTGTCTACAAATGCCAAGGATATGCAGGGAAGCGTGTGGTTTAAGCCGAAAAGAGGCCATAATATTTTAAATGGTAAAAAAGTAAAAGGTTTTATTGAAAAATTATTTATTTTAAAAATAAATATGAAATGTTCTGGCTGTTAAACAAAGAGTAAAGTTATTGATATTTTAAACATGGTTTCAAAACAATAATGCTCTTAACAGATAGACAGCAGCGGCTACACAGCCACATGACTACATACGCAGTTGGCTACAATCGTCGCACAGTTGGCAATTTCGCGAGATAGCGGTCAAAACTCTATAACTTTTGACCGGATTGGTATTTTTTTACGCAATTTGTTTTGTTCAATAGGAGGGACTTTAAGCTTCAATTTGCGTGTTCAAACGTAAAAATCGACTGATAGGAACGTAAGTAATGTGGAGTTAAAAATCCATTTTAATTTTTTGTTGAGTTTCCATGTAAAAGTTGAATATTTTGACATTTTAAATAGGTATTTTTTTATAATTTCTTATTTTCTTCAATCGTATTTTACAACTAATACTTATTTACTATTCCTAAACTTAATTTTGGTCAGAAAATGCCAACATTTGGCCCCTGACATTTATTTAGTCTCAATATTCACAGGGGCCAAAGGTTGGTTTTTTTGGAAGAAAGCTAATTCTTGTGAAGATTAAACTGAATAATAACACTGAAATTCCCAACAATATCAATACCATTTGGATATATTATATACAGAACACAACATCGATTAAATTCTAAGTAAACTTTTACTATTGATTTAACGTGCACATATATTTTATTTAAATGTATTAATAAAAATTTATACTAAAATTAGAAACAAATTATAATCTTTAAACTAGTATTAATTAAACAATATTAGTAAAAATTTCTTCCAAATAGCTTTGATTTTCATTTTGCAGTAGTAGTTTAGCTTCCTCATCTAACTCTAATGAGGTTGATTTCCATTTTTGTCGAATACTGGACATATATGGGTCTGATGTGCACAACAAAATATTAATAAGATCTTCATATCTGGAAATTTTTCTTGTATTGTGCTAGCGAAAGAATCTGTAGTCTTTGTTAATTTTTTCTTGCGCTTCTTCTGAGAGATCTCCAATTGGAAGCATATTGTACTGAATTATTTGTTCCCCATGGAACAAAATTTTGTGAACTGTGGTTGGCATATGTCTCCAAGAATATTTATGGTTATAAAGGGTTACTGTCTCATTAGCATACTGACCAAATTTTTTTGCAGCTATCTTTTTGCTACATGCTATAACTTCTAATATGATTTGGAATCGTCGTATTAAATCATAATCTACTCCAGTTATAGAAGCTGCAGTTTCTGGATCGGAAAAAAATCTCCTTGCTGTGTGTCCATCATTAGAATTTCCTTCTCCTTGCTTTGGCTGGTCAATTATAAGGCCTAACTCACGGTATTTTTCTGAATATCTTTTTTTTTGCTTTCTTTTTTCCAAATTTTCTTTGTTGTTTCTCACTGTTTCGCCTAACGGGCCAAATTCCAAATCGTATCCCAATTTAAGAATATGCTCTATAAAACGAATTCTAGCATGAAGAGGTGACATTCCAAATTCATATGCTTCATTAAAACTATCGTCTTGTGTTGGTGGTTGGCTCAATTGACTTGATGTTTTTTGGCATATGGTGCAGCTTGACGAAGACTTTGTTTCGGTTAAAGCTTGTGCAACTTTTCCATCGATCATTGTAAGTGACATTTTAAAGTTAACTTCGATGCATTGGTCATTAAATTCAAATATCACTGGTTGAAGTTCTTTAATTTCATCTGTTATTTTGCCAACTTCTTCAGTTATGACATCTTTAGTTTCTTTTTTGTAAGCAAACTTTATTGGTCTACAAAATTTTGTTGACGAGGGAATTTCATTCTTCCATACATCTATCTCTGCAGCTCTACTAGTTGACGGCTCTGAACCAATATAAGTTTTTTTTAAACGTAATCGACCGAAAGAAATCATGAATAAATTGGCATCTGATGAATTTTCCGCATTACATTGTTTGTATTGTTTCTGGCCAGAGGACCCATCACATCCCCATTTAGAAATTAAAGTCATGCTGCAATTTTTAAACTTCTTTAAATAGTCAGCATCAAATGTCTTTAATAATCGTTCTGCAGTGTGTTCAAGAAGATCCTGCAATTTTATTTCTGCTGAACTTGTAGTTACACTATTGGCAGTTGGTGAAGGTAAGCAATCTTTTTTGGCAGAAATTATATCTCGATATGATGGAAAAATTCCACAATTTTTTTCATTGGTTCGCTTCCGCAATTCTGTATATTGGTTTTTAGTCATTTTCAAATCCAAAAATAGTGCAATGCTTCTTTTGGAGTAAATTTATTTTCTTCAGTTGGTGTCGGCATACTTTCCTAAATCCTTTTTGTGCGTCTGGGGCTTGCTTCCACTATTTTTTCAATGATAGCAATTTTACTCTTTTTAGTTTTCGATGGTTGAATTTGATGCAGAAATGAATCCTTTATGATGCTACAAGAAACTTCTTCATTGATATGTTTAAGCTTGCGTCTTCGTGATCTTTCACTATAATTATCAATTGGCTTTGCTGGTCGACCAACTTTTCCAGTTTCCGTGGTAGTTACTGATGGCTTTTTAAAAATAAGTTTATTTCTTAGCCATTCTTGGTTGCGTGAGTAAAAAAATTTCTTGTTTCTGGAACATTGAATGTACCGTTTTCTTAAAGTATTTAAAAAGTTTTTTATTTTTAAGTTATGAATTTAAATTTCTTGTTTGTCGCATATTTTGAAGTACTGATTATTCATTATATGTAAAATAATGTCGTTTTCATCTTTCCGTTCAAAATATATATCAGATAGAACACTATAACTGAATTTAGCCATTGTTAAAACAATAATGAAGAAAAAAAATTAATGCATGGATTAATATACTATTGCTCGAAGTTTCAACATGATCTTTTTTACCTCTTTGAAACATAATATAACAGGTACTTGGTTTTACCAGTTATTTCCATTGGTTTAAAATTTATTTGCAATTTTCAGGTATTTAAGTTATGTAATATTAGATGGCAATAAAATCATTTTTTACCTTTTCCACATAATTTGAGAGTTCTATTGTCATTTTTGTCAAAATTTTGATACACCCTTCTATGTAGACTAGGTCCAACTATGGGCCAACTTCTCCTAATTTCAACAGAATTATTTTTTGGGTCAATAAGAACTCTTGTACAAAATTTAATCAAAATATATGCATAATAGCCACTTTCACATACAAATAACTTCTCAAAAAATATGACGTGCATTTGTACCGAATATCTTACCTTGGGTAAGAAAAATTGCTGTAGCTCAAAAAGTGCAGTCCCGATGCATGGACATGTATATATAGGAATGTAGGGGAGAGTTAGGACTACAAAATAGTAAATTTGTGTTTTGACTCAGCTTGACTCACAGGAGTTGAGCTCTATGAAGTAGGAAATTTCCGAAAAATTTGACCTTTTTAAAAAAATATATTTAAATTGTTTTGAAAACAGTAGAGCTTCAATTTTTTTTTACCAGTAATAGGAAATAAGTTAAGTTACAACACAAAATTTATTTCGTCCAAAAATCTTGAAAAACAAAAAAGTTATGATCATTTAAACTTTAAAAATTAACTAAAAATATCATAAATTACTAAATTCTGAAAAAGCACATTTTGGACCACCCTGTTCTCAGTGAAATAGTTGAAATAGAGTTCTAATTTTTTGGCTCCCGAGGTTTACTACTGTCTACTTTCATATGAGTCTAATAACTTTAAAATCGGAGAACAAAAACCAAAAGGAGTTTTGGCCGCTATCTCAAAATATTGACCACAGTGCGTCGTCAGCTACTTAATTACATTGAAGACAATAGCTACATTACAACTCTGCAAATACATATTTTACTCTGACAAATACATATTTTACTTTTATAAAAATAAAATAACTTTATCAGAGAATTGTTTTATCACGTCAAAACAAATAAATTTATTTGGTCGAAACCAAGAAATAGCGAAGCTTGAAACTCATCCGAATCCACTGGTCCGTAACATACTAAATGAACCTGGTTACATTCGACTAAGAAGGAGGGACACTGCTTCTCTCATCCGTACATCAGAGGGATAACTCGCAAATTACAGTAACCGTGAAACATACATTTTTTTTGTCCAGCACTGGTTGGACTTAACAAGTACATTTATTTTTTTAGACTTAAGATATGAGTAATTATTGATAGTTCAATTATATTGAAGATACAATAAATAAAAGTTGCGAAAAAAATTTGGTCGAAACCTCTTCATTGTAAATGAATTTATAATTTTTTTGTAATTTTGTGACATTCTCTTCTGTTGTCGCTTACAAAAATAGAATTTAGTTTAAAAGTGAGCTAAAGGCCGATGTTGCTAAAGCTCTTTACTTTATTATCTTATAATTTTAATTGTAAACTAGTACCATAATAAATAAATAAATAGTTTAACAGTTGGCTACAGCCACAATGGTGGTCGTGTAGCCATGTAGTTTTGATGTTGTCAAAACAATCGTATTCAAAACGTGTGTATTTTAGTTTTGACAGGTTGTAGTCTGTAGCCTGGTGTTGTCTTAAATACATAGACAACTTCAGACTACCGACTTCAAACTGTCAAAACACGTTTATAGACACAACCATAGTTGTGGCTGTAGCGAATTTAAGCTAATTTGTATTTTTGTATGCGGCAATTTTATTTTATACAATAACAGATAATATCATTAGGTTTGAGGAAATATATTTATTTGTTTTGACATGATATAATTATTTTTTTAAAAAGTTATTTTATTATTATAAAGGTAAAATATGAATTTCTACAAAAAGGTTGTATATTTGATGTAGCCGTCGCCTTTAATTTAATTAAGAAGCTGCCCACACCGCGACGTTTGTAGTCATGTAGCGTTGTAGCCGCTGTTGTCTATGTGTTAAAGGAATGTCAACTATTATTTGGTTTTGTATTTTTTTAAGTAGCTTTCAAATATAGTTTTCTTAGTAATCTCGAGTTCGTGTTTTCTACTACTCCATAGAATTGTTGAAAGAATACAAGTATATATTATTTCATATATTTCCTGGTACACTACTTCCTTTTTAGGCATTATTCATGTCTATAGCGGATAGTGTTTCGCTGTAAATATCATGTTTACAGCGGATAGTGTTTCGCTGTAAATATCATGTTTAAAGCAGAACACTTTTTTATCTATATTAACTCATATTGTGATAACCGCTATTATAAGTCGATAGTATCCTTTTTTTGAATGGCCACTATCAAAAATATGCTTTTAAAGAAGCCTTGGAATCGAATTGTCAGAATAATTTTTACAAATAAGAATTAATCACCCTGAGCAAAATTAGTGACAATTGATGCTGTCGTACAAACCCCACAATTTTTCAAATTAGAAGTGTAACAAGAGGCTAGAAAGAGTGAACAAAAGTCAAATCAAGTTACTGATATAAAAGTGTTAAAAATAAAAATTTTCCGAGAGCCAAGCTAGTATTAAATAGGGTGAGCCAACATTAACTGACTGATTTGAAAAAAAAAATCGCCTTTTTGTCTCTCGCGGTATGGGCTGTAACTCCATCTTACTAGAACCATATGGTAGGATTGTTGAGACCTACTGGACACGTACTTGCGTTGAGTATGATGACATTATAAATTTTTATTAAATTATTTACAACCTTGAAAAAAATAAAAAAATCAAAAAGTTAAAAGTATTTCAAATCAGTGAGTCGAAGTTGGCCCACTTTGTAGTAACTGGCAATAAAGTAAGTTATAAGATCTATCACAGAGTATCGTTACAGGTCATCAGCATGTTAATGTGATCGATCGCTGTCATAGAAAGTGTTAGAACTCGAACCCGTCCCTATCACTTAGGAATTAGTCACGTAACAAAACAATTCAACTATAATAAAGACACTGATCACTGATACAGCTCTGATCACTGATCACTGTTACACCAAGCTTACTTAACTGACAAAAATCACTTTGAATTTAAGATTTTTAAAGCCTATTATTAGGAGTTTTTTCGAACTAGTGTTAAAAATAGATACTTTGTTTCTAATTTATAATTCGTTTCACAGAAAAATTTTTTGCACCAATTAAAGGTATTAATTAGTTTTGAATTAAAGTTCAATTAATTTTTTAATTGATTCAAAAATATATTTATTTAAAACAGACAAAAAATTGTTAACTAAACAAATAATTGAATCAATTAATTATTTAATTAAATTTAAATCTGAATTCAATTAAAACCTTTAATTGGTGAAAATATTTTTTTCTGTGTTGTCTTTTAAACCTAAATTCAAAATATATATTATATTTAAAAAATAATATTGAGGAGTATAAAAAACTTAGGCAACGGATATAGCAAAAATTGCCATCAGTCAATGTTTGCAAAAAATATAAAATATGCCTTTTGGGGGTTGTAAAAATATTTAATAGACTATTGAAACGTGGCTCTATATAACTAAAATATGTATGCATATTTGCTATAAAAAATATTAAAAAGGAACAAAAAAAATATATACAATTTAAGAAAGGAAGTATTGAGAAAATTATGAGGCGAATAAAATTCTGTGAAAAAATTTTATCAGATCATAAAAATTCAAATAAAATCATATAAATTTTATTAAAGAGAATTTTCTATTGGTTTCAATAAACAAATTATAACTATAAAAATTAGCTGTATTGTATTAATTTTAAATTTATTTATCTTTGACAAGCAACAAAAAAATCAAACAAATTTTTCTATCATTGTAAGCATGAGTTTTAAGTCATCTGTTTATCTCATTAGCTTGTCAAAATATGACATTTAATCACTTTCTTCTCCTTAAGGTATGTTGTTAGTACTAATGACTTCTAAACAAAGCAGACCTTTACTTTTACAAATAAAGAACAACAATACCTATAGCTACAATAAAAAACCTTCGGACATTTAGCCTAACAAACATATAAGTAAATAATACATCCGCAAAAAAAGTTTAAGGGCAGTTTATAAATAAACTAAAGTCTGGCTAGTTTCAATAAAATGTATAATTTCTTAATAGCATTTTCACTTGTTACATTATATTTACATGGTTGACTGTAAACTTTTTTTTTTAATTTAATTCAATTATTAGCCAGTCATGCCTAAGTCAGTCAATGGGTCGGTAATCATTTAAATGCATCATTAACATTACATTTGAAAAAAAACCGAAGAAAAAAGTAAAAAAAGAATATAAGAATAAAAAACTAAATACACTCGTGTTGACATTTGATAAATTATGTTAATTAGTCTATAAGGGAGAGTGAGTGGCTTTATTTGTTAAGCACACTAACACAACTTCTTTCGATTCTGTTTTTAAAATAAAAAAAAAATTAAAACAAAACAAAAAAGAATAGACACACATACACATGATGGTAATTGAAAATTGCAGGATGTTTTTTTTTCTATACGCGCTTGTTCGTCAGTGCCAAAGGACAGACCATTTAGGTGTGTTAAAAATTAATTAATTAAATTTGCTATAAGAGAAATAATTAATTTTAAAAATGTTAAATTTGTAACAAAACAAATTTAAAAATGGTTTTATTGTTAAATAAAGAAAAAGAAAATTTAGTTAGAACACAAAAGTTTAAGAAAAAATACCTGCTGGAGATGTACCAACCAGGATACTTACCAAGTTTGATTTCTTATCGAGTTATTGAATCAATTGGGTTGCTATTTAGCGGTGTATTAACATATAAACAACTTATACGAGAAGAAATCATATTATATTATTGGTATTTTAAGATTTTATTAATAAAGAAAACATAAAAAAACAACAAGACTTGAAAAAAGAAAATAACCAAAAATAAAATTTTTTTATTCGAATAAATGTTTTTTTCGAATAAATATTTTATTCGAGTAAATAATTTATTCGAATAATATTTATCATTTTTTTCGAAGAGTTTTTAGTTATTTTAAAATTATACATATTTTCTTAGCATCAATCTATACCTATAATAAAACAGTATCTTATTTCCTGTCTGTCTGTCGTCGAATCATGTAAAAACTACTGGATAGATTTTAACAAAAATTTTGTGAGGAGGTACCTTAGAATCCCGACTCCAATATAGGATATTTTTTCCGCAAAAATATTTTATTTCCAAGAGAAAGTGGAGATAAACCAGTGAAAGTACGCCAATTTTTTACCGAATTAAAGGTACTGCATACTTTAAAGCATCTTTTAAGCAAACAAGAGCGAAAAGCGTTCAAGAGAACCTTGCACAACAGTTGGTAAGTTTTACATTCCGTTAAAGTAACGGTCGGCTAATTAGACCTTTAAACAAAGCAGAGCGAATTCTTATGCATTTGTCTCATGATGTTGTTGTGTATTTTTTGCATTACAATGTTTAATAAATCGTCAGATAAATTTGAGTTATCAATCAAATTTATTCGAGTAATATTTGCATGCTAATAATATTTATCCGGATGAATATTTTATTCGAATAATATTTATCTGAATTTATTTTTTATATCTATTTTAACAGCCATTTTTCTTCGAATAATATTTCTATTCTAATAATATTTATCCGGATGAGTATTTTATTCGAATAATATATATCCGAATAAATTTTTCATTTAAATATGTCTTACTTATTTATAATATAATGAATAATATTTCCATTCTAATAATATTTATCGGGATGAGTATTTTATTCGAATAATATTTATCCGCATAAATTTTTTATTCGAATAAGTATGACTTATTTATACTATAATATTTCCATTGTAATAATATCTATAGGGATGAATTTTTTTCCCAATAATATTTATTCGAATATTTTTTTTATTCGAATAAATTCTTTATTCTAATAATTTTTACTTATTTTTGGAATTAAATTTTTAGTGTTAAAAAAAGAGCTACTTATTGTGCCTTAAAAAATACGAGTACTTGTTTTATGTTGTTGTTTTTATACATTAAAAATAAACAAAATTGTTTTTAATTCGCTTTCTACCAGGTGTGTCTGTTTGAATAACATGTGTGCAAGAAGCATTTTATTCTACATGATTATTTTGCCAAAGGGAGTCGATTAAACGATCTCGACTGTATGTATGTCTTTCAAAATAAACTTTCTGCCAAACCTTGATAAAAATATTAGCAATTAAGTGATATTCAATTTTTGTTCTATTGGTCCTTTTCCTATTTTTCACGCCATGTATAGCTCAAGGAAATTTAGGTTTATTTTAAGCCTAAAAGAGGCTTTCTGAAATATTCCTACAAAAGACATTATGCAAATCTTTAGAGTTCTGCGTTTTTTAATATAGTTGTATTATTTTTTGTTGCCGCGTCCATAGTAATATCGGTTACCTGAATACCGGTTAAACAACTAAATGCCCTAAGATCAGTCATAAGAAAAATTTTGCTTAAAAGTACAATTTCTTTACTTATATTGAAACCAATTAATGTTTTTCGCTCTACAAGTTCTCTTTGAGATTATATATTTTAGCATAATTTCCTTAAATAACATAAATATATATTAGCTACGCTTAATAATCCTCTTTAACAAACAATTCTCTACCCCAAAAAATTATGTGCATTTATGTGCTGTCTCTGTAATGACCCAACGGTGTTAATGTTTATATAATGGCTGTATACGAACAAATATTACTTATAGATTTTTATCTTTGTTTTAATGACGCCAATCGAACTTCAAAGCTCTTCCGTTTTAGGCAACAACAAATAAATAAAAGTTTGCCCAAAAGTATGCTGCAATTATGCTTATTTATATATATTTTTTGTATTAAAATCAAAACATATTTTCTGGGGAGGCCATTTTATTTGGTATTTATAAAAACCTAATTTGTAGATTCTTTTAATGTGTTTCTTTTGCTTAAGATAATTTATAGTTTATATTTTGGTCATTAGTAAAAATACGATAAGAGTAAAAGTTTTTCCCAATTTTTTTTCATTCCTACAATTTTGTTTCGATTTTTTTTATTTGTTTGCTTTACAATTTATATGTTTGTGTGTGCAGTAGTTGGTTATGTCTTAGGAGTTTTAATGCAGTATATAATTTTAGGTGTTGGTTATTTGGAATTCAATGGTGTTTGTAATTATTAAAGAAATTCGATAATCTTTTGGCAATAAATTAGTCTGTGTAGGGCTAAAATGGTTTTATAATTTTTTATGGATTTTTCTTTATATTTATGTTTTCTTTTAAATCTGCAATGGAAAAAATTAAGCATAATTTTAGGCAATTATTTACATAAAATATTTTAATAAAACCAATTAAAAACTAATGCTTTGAAAACTATTGTTATAATTTAAACCACAGAAAAGGACATTAAAATCAAGGCAATCTTAGTATTTTTTAGACTTAATTTATTGATATTATTTTCTTGCTTTAAGTTAAAAATATAAAATAAATACGCTTCTTTATTAATCTTTAATTTGTTTTATCACTTGAGTTGAAAAACAATTTTAATATATAAAATCTGTTGCCTGCTTTTAGGCTCTTATGGCATTCGTTTTTAACTTCACCCATAATTATTTGCTCAAAATTGATTTAATCATTTATCATTGTTGTTATAATAAATGTCATGTTAGTTTTATGGGCAGAAAAATCAACAAACATATTTGAAAATTTGTGGCACATAACCAGCTTGTATGTTATTAACCATCTATAATTGTATGTCTGGCCTTAAATATTGCAACAATACTGCTAAGAACAGAAAGTTGTTAAATGCCAACCAACAACTGCATAAATAAAATTTTGCCTATTTTAAGCACCAACTAACAAAAACAAAAATGATTTGTGTGTTGCGGTACTTTGCCAGTTGAAATAAAAGCGATTTACAAATTGCGTGTCGATCGCTCATAATTTTTCGCATTCATGTTTAAGCAACAATTGCTGGTGTGCGCTACATAAACCAAAAGAAAAAAAAAACAAAAACTTAAAATGCAAACACATTGCAAAAGTATTAAAAGCCACAATTAAATCGATAGCTTTATTAGAATTTTCATTTATACGTACATACTCGTACATATACATATATTTATTTTATTTGTAAATCAAACAATACCAAATGCCCCTTAAAATATGCTTTGCTTTTTTATATTTAATTTATCAACTTAGCATGCCATGTATTTGAAGTTTTCCACAAAAACTCAGCTTATCGATAATACTAATCAGCAATTCGTGCTGATATTATTGTATCGTAAAGCGAAAAAACGACAAAATAATGGCTGGAGAAATCAAACATTTAAATTAAACTGGGAGTTTTCTATAATAAATATTCAAAACAATTGGTTTTAACCTCTGTCCCCTTCCTCGAAGTCTTTAGTAGACAGACCTTTAATACTTGTTTATGGCTCCAATAAAATGGTCAATTGTTATAATAGCGTGTTTTTCATATTTTTCATATAAAATTCAAATTTATATTCTGCAAAACTTACAAAACAAACAAACAAAAAAAAAAGAAAATGTGTCATGTTTTTAACATTAAAATTTTTTTTTCACCTTTTAATCGCTACAGTCTGGTGTAGAGAGGAGAGGTACAGTGGCAAAAAAAGGGTTATTAAAATAAAAATCTATAAATTGCCAAGTCATTAGAGTATTTTTATGTTGTTCATTAATATAAAAATATATACATATATTTATATGTGACAAAAAACAAACAATCCGAATGCCCTTATTATAGTTTTATCGTTTTTTTATATTTCATTCTTTGTTTTTAATTTCGTTTGCTTGTTTTGTTAATGCGGTTATAGATTTAAGGACATTGTGTGCCACAAGCCAACACAATTGTTGGTCAGTCACATGCTTAAAGATTCTTATCGAACAGTTACAATTCAGCTAAACGAAGTATGAAAGCATATAAATTAGCCATGCAATTTAAGTATTGATTCGTTAATAAATCATGATAAAATAAACAGAAACAACGTTAATGTTAAAAAGGAAGTGGAAATAAAAATAAAATCAGAATTTATACTTATCAAATATAAAAAATAGGGCATACTCTTAGGCTCCTTAATGAACATTATTCAATGAAAAAATATTCGAAAGTTAAAATATCAAAAATTATATACAAAAAACAAATAGACTTAACAGATGCTGCCCTGCCTTTATACATACATATGTACATGACACCTAACAAATTATACACAGACTGGATGATTAACGCAATACCAAAAAGTGTTTCTATTATTTTATTTAAAAAAAGGATTGCCTACATTTAGGCCTGAAATCTTATATATAATGTTTAACTTTACCATGGATATCTAGTTCCAATACAACATACTTCCAGGTTTAGAAGCCTCCAATATCAGGTCAAAAGCTTGACTAGAATCCATAGATTGCTGGAAAGCTATAATAGGTTTAGGTGACAATTTTATTTGGTTTTTCTTAAATCCCCGCAAAATTTTTTATTTAAATATTTCAATATCTGTTAATAAAAAGTTCATAAAAGTTCAAATTTATAATATGTATACTGAGATTATTTTTTATGATTTTTTTTTTTAAGGTTGTTTCCAAATCACCAACAATTAGGTCATACCGCCTTTTAAACAGAAAAATGGAGGCCACCCTAAAAAATTATTTGACAGCTTATAGTTTCTCTTTAACAAAAATGAAGTGTTATAAGGCGTTTTCATTGTCGATCAAGACCGATCTATACAAAAAAGTACATTTCAACCCACCTTGCTGAATTGGTTAATAGTCAAAAATTAAGGGTATCAAGGAGCTCACATATGATTGACTAGCTGTGCCCGCCACGTAGTGGGCTTCCTGACAATATTTTGGTCGATTTTGCTTTGAAAGTATTCCACACCAATTGTAAGACAACAATGTAATTCCACAAAGTAAAAATACAAATTTTATTCAACTGCCGCCTAATGTTGCGCAATAGTTAAAATATCCCAGTTTTGAACCGAAAATTTCAATATCTTTAAACAGGAAATTGCGTGTTTTGACTGCTCTTTCTCGACTTTCTCTGGGAAATGAGATTTTTTGCGGAAAAAATAATCCTATATTGGAATCAGAATGCTAAGGTACCTTCTTACAAAATTTTGTTAAAATCCATCCAGATGCGAACACAAATGAAAAGCAGACAGACAGACGGAAATGAGTAACTATCTTCTTATCTGATGATAAAGAAATGTATGTACGTCATTGAATCATACGTAGCACTAATTGCTTGACCTTTCACTCATCGTTTCTCGCAAAATTAGTACGTGTCTTTAGTATGACACTGTTACATACTATTCGTTGAACTTATCCTGGCCATTAACTCTTTCCTATCGGTGATCAAAATTAGCTGTCTACATTATTTGATTTGAGATCATCAGATTTTAGCTCTTCTTTTGACCCCAAAAGTCTTGTGAAATTGAAGAAGGGTTTCAGCAATGAAATGTACCTACATTTATTTAAAGAGTCATACGTTAGCACGTTGACTTTTAAAGCGTGGTCACGAGTTCAATACTCAGCCGTGGCAAAATCGATCTTTCTGATCTGTATTAATTCTATTCACAATAGTACGTATCACTGAGCACTCTTTTGGCGGTATTTCCAAATAGCAAACGATCGCCGGCGAAGTAAAATATTTATGAATTGGCCCTACAAATTTGAAATAACACCACAGGCGCTGCAACACTGTTCCGAAATTAAACATAACGTGCAATTGCAGGGAAAACAAGCCTTGAATCATATTTGATCGATATTCTATTCCCTAGAACCCTGCCTCATGTACTTTATGATTCGATATAAAGAAAAGAAGTGAATATACTATTTAATTCAAGTCTGCTATAAAAACTCTCTCCCTCTCTCTCTTATAAAAAAAACAATACTTTTTGATATAAAAAATAAATTTAGAAAAAAGAAAAATAATTATAAAAAAAGATAAATTAAAGTTTTTAAATCGAAATTGTTGCTATAGCTCTTGTTTAAAAATTTAGATTTACTTGCTTTCTAAACAGATTGAAATTCTCATTTAGTCTATTAAGTTTTAGGCATAAGAATTTGGGTTTTTATTCAGAATATTTGGGAAAAATCCCCTAATGAGCTAGCTAAGCACTAGCGAAATAGCTATCTAAATAAAATATTCTATTAAATTATACATTTTATTTATGTCTTCTTAAATTTTATTGTATTAAAGTATTTTTTTTTTTTGTTTCTCTGTTTTCTAATAAACAACTTAAGCTATTTTTAGCCATAAAAACCGATATGATTTTATGATATTTTCCTCATCATTATTCACATGAAAAGCATTAGCAGTTTCACAGCTAAAATTAAGTATCATTAACTACATATTGAAATCTTGCGTACATTCAATATCGGAGATAATGTAATTTAAGCTTAAGCAAACAATATGCCATGTATGCATACACATTTGCTCCTTACAATATGCTCTACTATTTATTTGTGTTGTTATCCTTATTAAATCATTATAGCAAGAAGTCTTAATATTCCAAGACCTCCAACAGTCAATTTCTAGTTATAGATGTTACTTGGCAGCAAATACATCAAAGTGAAAAATACTTTTTGTTTGTGTCTTTATTATTAGATTTTTCTAATTCTATTTATTTGCAATTGTCTCAGCGTTAAACTAATAATTTATCTTAAGATACCTTTAGGGGTTTTTTTTTCTTTGTAATTTTCTGTTACTTAACCCAAGATACTCATATGTTTAAGTTCGTATGCTTGTCTACTGTCAACTATGGCCTTAAAATTATATATGGCCTTTCGGAAATCCCTTTGAACTCAATCATTAATAAAGATTTTCGTGATAATAGACGCCAAATATGTTGGTTGTGTGGGTTTTGCTTCATATAAAAGTTGTGAACAATAGTGTATTTTTAGAGAAAACTTTAAAGATTTTTTATGTTTTTTTTTTTAGAAAATTTAGAGAATTTTCGAAACACTTTATTTTTGTTTTTATTTATTTTATTCTTTTTTTTTTTTTCTAAAACATAAGATGATTTTATTGTATTGATTTAAATGTTAAGGGTTGCTTTAACTGTCATTTTATTCATACAACGAATAAATGACATTTGTTCATGTATAATCCATTTTTCCCTTTCTGCTTGTTCGAAATCATTTAACTAGAAATGACCTAATGACCACGAGGCGCCCTTTAGCTATGCTATTTTTTATATTTTACCAAATGCATGTGACATGAATTTATAATTTATTTAGAAGTAAAATATGCTTGAATTTAAAAATCTAAACAAGATCAGCCAAAATCAAACTAAATAAAGACACAAAGTCTGCATATTTAAGTACGAAGTTATTCACAATACAGCGAGCTTAATAGGTTTTAACGAATTACAAAATAATATAAAAAAATAAGGCCAAATGCGTGTGTGAATCACACAAAAGGGGTCCCAAACCACTGTACAATATTTAACACTGAAAAAAAAACACCATAAAAATTCTCATATTTTATTATTTAAAAAAGATGTTGACGAATTTTTGCACAATTTGGCGTTTTTTCAGTAATTTTATATGGCAACTTTGAATTTGAACTATTATTTAAAGCATGATTTTAGGAGGAATTATTAAAAGCTTGCTTTTAGGATTAAATAAAATTCATACAAAAAATGTATAGGCTTTATGAGTTCAGCTTCTTTTTTACCTAATAGAGGCTTTGGTGTGGATTGCTTTTAAAGCAAAATCCAACAAAATATTGCAAGGACGCTGAGGAAGTGGTGCGCACAGCTAGTCTGAACTAAAATAGAATACAACTTTCATGTATAGTTCAACGCCCCAAAGTCTTTTTTGGAGCTACTTGAGTGGGTGCAGGTGAGCGAAAAAAGATCATCACTGACAGCAAGGTTTTCAACTCTTCTGACCCACTGCGCATCGATGCTATGTGGGTTGTGTTTCGCTATTTTATCATGACTAATGAAATTAAGGATTTTTTTTCCGATACGCCCACAGTAATAGAATTCTGAAAAGATTTGCCGACAGTCTTCGGGGCTATGGACTATGTCGAATATAAAAACAATAAAAATAATTTGTGTTTCTATAGTGTGGAAAAGACTTATTGACTCTCCTCCTACAATAATAATAAAAACGAACTAAGAGAAAGCAGTAACTTTAGGGAAGTTATTATTTTTATTATTTTTTTTTTTTTCATTTTTTTCGTGTTTAAATTTTTCTTATTTTCACATTCCTTAGTTTTGCATTCATTTCAATATTATTTTTTTATAAATTCTAAATTTCTGCTAACGAATCGTATAAAAATTGTTGGTCAATTATTATGCTGGTGTAAAAACTGCCAAACGCGCATAATTTCCACACATGACTTCAAGCATTTTTTTTTTTTTTTTTTTGGTTGTGATGATAAGGATTTTAAACAAATTTTTTATTTTGCTGAAACGACTGTTTTAAAGAATAAACGGAAATAGAAAAGAAAATGAAAATGAAAATATGAGGTAAAAAATACAGGGTTATATAAAGAAATGTTAAATTTTTCTAGACTAACTACTAAGATTAAGTCTATAGTTCAGTCTTTATTACAACAACTATCTCATCTAATGTTAGATAATTTTAAGCTGGTAGAATATAATATATACAAGCAGCCCTAAAAAATAATATCAAATTAGAGAACAGCAGTTGACTTAAAAATCTCATTTTAGAATAATGATAAGATTAGTTGAAGATGCACTGACGCCTCCTTGACGTTATTCCCTCCGGAGTATGGGAAGGCACCAGTCTTCTGGGATTTCACGGTACTCAGAAACCCAGAGACCCTAAAGTTTCTATTCCGATTATTGCTGAGGTCCTTTGCGAAGTAATTTGGTATAATGTATCTTGGCTCCAAATTGCATGGTGTGTTGTTGCCGACAAAAATGCGGCGGAGTTTAGCTGGTCTCCAGCTTTTCAACAGGGTATAGCATGCTGATCCTGCCAACTATGCATTTAATTTGGCTACTTATTATGTCGCTATGTGTAATAAGGGCGCTGGTGGTAATTTCCCTCAATAGAAAGACAATCGTCAGGTTAAGACCTACTACTTGGAGTTGCCTTAGGCCATGGGAATCAGAAAAATTATGCAATAGGAAGGCCTGCCCTGCGATGCAATATTATTATGGACAGCATTGCAGAGCTTTTAAATGACAAAGTAGGTAGTTTTAGCTGTTAAAAATACGGAATATGTACCCTAAGATAACCGGAAATCTTAGAAACCACAAATAGCATTTTACTTAGACCCATTGACATTGAATCTGATCTAAAGATTATACCAGTTAAGTCAAGATTCATTCTCTATTATAAATTCAAGTCAAATATTATTTATGATTATGATATGTGATTCTAAAGATTAGGCAAACTAGTCTTTCGAATCATCTATAATCTGCTTTATATTCCAATCTTTAGTTAAGATTACATTCGATTTTTTTTTTGACTAGTACTAAGCACAAGCCTTGAAAGTATAAAGAGCTAAGTCAATTATATTGTCTAGTTTATAGAGCAATCGCTAAAAAGAAACTCAACAACAGGTTGGTTAATAGTGTGGTTAATTACCTCTCATACTCTTTAGTGTTCTATAATGGTCTTCGTTCGCAACTTTATTGCAATTCAGATGTGATCCTCAAAGTCATCTAAAGTTTAGTCCACAATACATGGCCATTATATAGTCTAGTCACCTTAGTCCAGTCTTGAAGATTTTAGCCTACTTCTAGTCTATTTTTGGCTTTAGCAAATAGAGTAATAGTTGATCTTGACTATTATTGAGTTTTTAGTACAATATCTTGTTTAATTTGTTAGATATAAGTATTTTTCTATTAACTACATGTTAATAGATACAATTACAAATTATATTCTAACTTAATTTACCGACCAAGATAACGAAGAACTATACTTGTTGTAGTGAAGAAACACCCAGATTTTTTGGTGGGAATCGAACCCAATACCCCCAGACTGAGACACTAGCACACTAACTACTAGCCAGCAGGGGTTTTTCTTTAAAAGTAATGCACTCCAAATTTTAAGACTTACTTTTAGAGTGCTTCGGTCATGGTTTATGTATTTTCTTTATATAGAGGTACCCACCCCTGAATAAATTTTTAAAATTTATATAAAATTCTAAAATGATTGTAGAGTTCTGTAAATAATGTTAAACATTTCTCACGGACAAAAATAGAAGGTGCTGCCAAGTTTGAAATACTTTTTCTCCATTTTCTCTTGAAAATGAGATATTTTTACGGGAAAAAAATTATCCTATATCTGATTTCTGACATTTCATGACCAGAAATGGTCATTTTACAGTATTTTTTCTATAGATATTTAAAAATATTTATAGTATACTTTTACGCACCCTTTACATATAAAATATCTTTTTTATAACATTTCAACTTAATAGTCATTAATTTGTTCTCGCGTTGTTTTTGTTTAAATTTTTTACAATAGGAATAGCAAAAATGGCAATTTTTTAGTTATTTTATATAAAGAAAAGATAATTAAAAGGGCGGTATCCATTTCTAACTTTTATTTCTAAACTACTAATTCCATTTCGAAACTTTACTTAATAAAATTATAAGAAAACAGTTAAATTGATTTAACTTATATATTTTATAGAGATGTTAATATTATCCAAGCATTTCATGTTCAATTTTTTTAAATCTGTGCCACCTTAATGCTTGATACGTGTAGGTGTTGCAGTATTCATGGTTGCTAACTAAGCGATTTGTTCGTATGTGAAAAATTTACAGCTAGCAAAAAAAATTGCTAAAAAAATAGTAAAAATCAACAAATAACAAGTCACAGGTAAAACAAGCAAAAATTTGAAATAAAAAATCTGAATTTCTGCTATTGTCCTGCAATTTTTTTTATATCAGAAAATAAAAATTTAAAGTGTAAACTCAAAAATTATAGGAAAGGTGTTTCCTTATGGCAAAAAAAGCAGAAAACAGGTAACTGAGTTGGTATTGGATGCCTAGATGAATGGTTAAAAAAGAAAATTGAAAAGAGGTTGCTTTCATTTAAAACGACTAATGCGCTTGCTCGATAAATGTTCAATAACCAATCATAGGGACATCGATAAGAGATTATAGGGTTTATTGCTCGCTCTTTTCATTTGCAGGACATAGAAAATGTAGTTTACTATCTGACTGGAAAGGGTGTATTTTGTATTTTGATGCTAATCTTCAACATTTGTTTTCAGAGTTGAATTATATTTTCAAATTGTTTGTTTTGATTTTTAAATTATATAAAAATATTTTTTTTTCCGTTACCAATATATTTTTTTCAAAATTCGTTTATTTTATTAATATTGAAAGAAAGTCTTTTAATGCAAAACAATTAATTAATTTCTTACCTGAGGCTGCAAATAAAACCACGCACATGCCAATATTCCCAATGACTGATTATCTCACTCATTTGCGTTCAACGATAATTATCGTTTGCAGTTCATTTGCAGTACGCAATTTTGTCTACATAAGCCTGAGGCTGCCATAAAAAAACGTACCTTGGCGGAACAGTAGTATGAATGAGTAGCAATGCAATTTAATAAAATGTGCCATGCCATCAATAAAGTATAAATATTATGAAATTTTACATCAATTGATAAATATGTTAAGGGAGTGATTTAATTATAACAAACAACTAAGACACAACAGACCTTTAGGTTAAACCTATTGAATGGAAATATAATACCATCTAATGTAATATTAGTTAAGGCTACACACATTATTAACTGGCAAACGCAAAAAATATTTATTAGAATATTTTTAAATAAATACTACTGAACACAAGGGTTGGTGCTCGAAGTGTTATCAATTAAAAAAGCGGAGGTCCTGCATTGGCTGAACTCACGAAACCTAAAAAGGAGGAGGTAGGCTACTACTTTTAGACAGGCTCGAATAGTGCTCAAAAGTCCCTTTGGTACGAAAGCCAGTAAGGTGTTTAGTTATAACAGAAGTATCTTAAGCTGGATAACTAAGTCAGTGACAGGTCATGAAAACTTCAAGTATCATTTAGTCAAGATGAAAAACGAAGAAGATGATATTTGCAGACTATATCTGAAGGACGCTCAGACGGTAGCGCACATTATGTGTGAATGTCCACCACTAGCTAGCATAAGACGTAGGACAACTGGCAGAAACTTATTAAATGTGGATGTCTTGGGGGTGGTAAGCCTTGAAAAAATGCTATTAATTACTACAGACTCCGTGGTGAGCGAGAAGGCCGGCAGTTACCAGTCGACCGTCTGAAATCACTATAGTCAGAGTAAGGGCTAGTTGTAGCACGTAAATTACAAATCGGTTGCCTATTAGGGAATTGGTATGCTTCGACATTTCATCTATATTCATAATAAAAATATCGTAAAAGCATTTGTGATTTTAAGAAATATATCGTTTGGTTAAGTAACGCTTCCTGAAGCGCAGATAACAGTTTCCAGTTTGTACGAAAAGCTTTACACACTACGCAAATGTGGTCTGATTGAATCTTGTCACATTCTCAAATGAAGTGCTATTTTTTAAGCATCTCATATTTATAAAAATCAACAATGTTATGATATCCTTAAAGTTTAAGTCCAAGGTCTTTGGGAAAATAAAGCGATTTTTTTCTTGTATATATATATATATATATATATATATATATATATATATATATATATATATATATATATATATATTGGTTCCTCTTACTCCTGCAAGGAGTATAGGGCCGCAGATTTTTTTTTTTTTTTTTTTCTTGTAAAAACATGTATTATTGTGCCCACCATAATGACTAATACATATACACTCCCTGCCACATGAATTGGACGACGTAACACAATTGTTTCAATAGAAATTATCATTCATGGTGCTACATAAAAATATCAGCTGGCAGGTACCACAATATAATATGGCTTCCCATACCATGATCCCTCCTCACCCCACAAAACTCTGCAATGCAAATGATTCAATTGATGCTTTTCTTTTCGAAGATTATAAAGATCAGCGCCTTCTGAATTAAATTTTCTCACTTCCAGAACATTTTTGAAAGCTTACAGTGAACATTCCAAAATGACAATGCACAAATTCATACTGCCTGGGTAATAAAGTCATGGGTATGCGATCAAAATTTTAATGTGATCGATTGGCTCCCTTATTCGACTGACAGCAACATCATTGATAAAGTTTGGGTATGGCTCGCTCACAGTGTATATGCTTCTGGAAACCAGTATACTACCAAAGAAGAACTTATTGAAGTCATAAACCTGTCTTGGTCCATAATTTTGCAGGATGTAAAATGCAGGATGAAGCTTATTTTTTAGAAGCTTTAAACTTTTGAAAAATTTGCTTTGTGAGTCTTATTCATTTGGCAGGGAGTGTACAAGGAAAAGTATTTCTATGCAAGAAAGTTATTTTTAATACAATTTTAATTAATAAACCCTAAAAGCATGCTTTAAATAATACAAATACACATTTATAGTTGCCACATAAATGTAATACAAAATCGCCTATTTATGCAAAAAAATCGTCAAATCTCCAAAAACATTTTAAAAACGTCTAAAGTATATCCGCGTTAATTTTAGCTATTTTGAATAAATTACAACACATATCTGTTACAAAAAGGAAGAACTGTCTAAGTCTATTTAATTTTTGAAATTATGTTAACGTGAATAACTTATTTATTGGAATGTGTTATTTTTGGAAATTTAGGAAGACATAAAAAGGAATATGTTTAACTGCCAACAGGAATAAATTATTAAAAACCAGCTTGGAAGTTTTTGAGATGGTCTACTTCAAAAATACAGAGTAAGACATAAAAGTGTTTTCTTGTTACCACAGATGTTATTGTGTTTTTAATGTAAAGTTAAATTCTCGTGTATAAGTCCGAGTTGGAATTGGTCGATTTTTTGTTTATTTTTAAACTCATTAACATATAGATTTTACGAAGAAGTGGATTTTGTAGCGGACTTACTACTGACAAAAATAGTCCAAGGTAGTTAGAAAATATAAACTGTTATTTTAAGAGTCAAAGAACATATAGAACTGTGCATCGTTTTAAGTTTTAAATAAATATTTTACAAATTGTAATTTAATGTTTTACTTGTAATTAAATTTACACCGCTTTCCAGCTCATAGTCATTGTTACCCCTAAATGTAGGCCATAAATTTATTTTATTTCTATAATATTATAGCAAAAGTTTAAGGATTCTAACCCTTTCTACTTTGTTAAGAATTTTATTTGAAATTTATTTCATTTAATTTTATTATGTGTTTATACATACAGATATTCGAAACTATTCTATCAGAAACTCATATAGAAATTTAATTCGATATCCTTTATCACACACATACGAGTACATGCACATACTTAAGGGTCACTTTTTTCTAGGATTTTGTTCTACTGTTTTAAATATTAATACGCGTAACGCAATTAAACTTAAATAATGCCTTTTATAATTACGAAATTTAAAACAAACTTTCTCCCTGTCTACACAATACGCAGCATATGAATGTCTAACTGTAGAAGAGTAAAAATAAAACATTGATTTACGATTCTTGATTTTTAAACTAAAATACAATAAAGGGTTTTAAGCATTTAATTATTTTCCAAACATTTGAATTTAATTACTAGATTTTCATTCTTCATGTGAAAGTTAAAACACATTTTTTTCAACATTTAGATTAATAAAACTTTACAAAATCAATACAGATTTTTTACTAAACAATTTCGTTTTATATTTTGTAAACTTTTTTTTGTGGGTGGTGGTTTTTTATTTTCGACACTAAAAATTACATTTTAAATCCTCTGCCTTGCGCCAGGTATTATGGGCAGATTATTTTGTTGGTTTAAATTTGTTTATTTTCTTAAAAAAAAATTTATCGGCAATTTTGCGGGTATTTACATACATTTTTATTATACCTTTAAACACATGCTACCGTGACACATAAATTTTTTATTACTTTTCATGTTTTTGCCTTTTAAAATAATGTGATTTCAACAATATTTTGGGGAGGAAATAAGGAAAAGTTCAATAAATTTTAAAATTTTTGGGCAATATTCTTACAAAGAAAAAGTTTTTTTTTGTAAATTACGCAGAAGTAAAACGAAATAAATTGGATAAAGACCTTGATTTAGCATTTAACCAACTTTACAACAAAGCTATAACAAAAAATTAAAAAAAAAATTTTAAATTTTTTTTTAATATTGTTATATATAGGCCTACCTATATTTTTTCATGTTGTTTTTATATTTTCCGGTTGTAATGATTCTCTTTTGCTTTTTTTATTAAATAAATATCAGACCATCGCCTCTGCAACGGGCGATTTTTGTTTGTTTTTAGGGTGATAGAGTTTTCTGCTTCGATTTGTATTCAAGGTCTTTATGGAAAGCAATACACATAGAGGTAGCCAATAGACCCACAGGGTGCCCACTGGTAACCAGGAGTAGTCAAAAGATGCATTGAGATTTTTAAGGATTTTTTTGCTTTTGTCTGAACATTCTAATGCAATTTAGATTCCAGGAAGATACTAATTTTTACCAGAAAAAAAAAAATAAAAAATTTTACATAAAAATTTTCAAAAAAATTTTAATTTTTAAATTTTTTAAAAATTTCTATAAACAATTTTAACTAAAAATTTGAAAAACATTTTTACAAAAAATTTAAAAAAAAAATCTAAATATTTTCAAAGTATTTTTTTTTAAAAAAGTTAAAGAAACATGTTACAAAAAACTTTTCGAAAATATGTATAATCTATAACATTTTTCAACATATTTTCAATAAGATTTTTCAAAATATTTTTAATAAAATTTTTACAAAATAGTTTCAATAAAATATTTACAAAAAATTTTTATTAAATTTTTTACACAAAATATTGAATGAAATTTTCACAAAAATATTTTCTATAATTTTTTTACAAATCATGTTCTATAAAATTTTTGCAAAAATTTTCAAATTTTTAAGTTTTCAAAAATATTTCAAAAAAATTTTACAAAAAATATTTTAAAACAAATATTTAAAAAAAAATTTTCCAAAAAAATATCTATAAAATTTTTACAAAAAAAAATTTGTCTAAAATTTTTACAAAAAAAAATTCTATAAAATTTTTTCAATAAAATGTTTATTTATATTTTTTATATTTTTACCTTAATTTTCTGCATGTAATCAACATAAAGTAACGAATAAATTTTATATTTGTTTGCATCTTCTTACAATACAAATATGTAAAACCTAAATTTCTACATTTATTTCAAATCCATTAGAATATTAATTATCTCTATTTTTTATTAAAAAAAAAACTAAATCTAGTTTTGTGTCTAATTTAAATCGATTTTTGATTTTAAGTTTAATACGTATGAAAAACACAATTGTTGACCTGTGTTTTATCTTTTTAAACCATTTAAAAACATTATCTTTTTGAGTCTTTTTTTGCTTTTATTTGTATTCTTTAAGAAAAATTAAAAGTGTTGCTTAATTCACTCTATATTTACATTTTGTCAACTATGTAATAATATGTTATCTTTGATTTACATTCAAAGTTTTCTTTTTTCTTTCAAATTATGATCTTATACGTTTACATAGATTACCTAGCCTTATTTTACCTCATGTAGGCAATGTTAATAATCTTAGATTAGTTACGCATTTACTAAAACTAGAAGCTTATTTTAAAAATGTCTATGTTGCTTTTTTGCTTACATTTTTCTTTACATTATGAAACGAAATGCTTAGTTATGTAAATTATATTAAAAAAGTAATTTTCCATCAATAATTAATTAAACTGATTATTGACCTGTTTTACTTGAGCATTACATCGTGTAAAATTGTTATAGTTAGAATTTTTCAATAATAAATTTTGTACTTTTTACTTTATTTTCCATTATGTTGTTTATTTATTGCTCTACGAACAATTTAAACAATTTAAAATCCGCATTCAGAATTATAACTTTTTTTCTCTCCAATTCAAAGCCTTTAAATAAATTCATTAATATTAAATTTTTGTGTTGTTGATTCCAAACACGTCTAACAAGTTCATTTATAGATTTTACATACATTTGTGTGAGAGAGTAGTTACTAACTGTAGATGACATGATGTCTTCTAATGCAGACATAACTAATCTATCAAATACAAGCAAAAATCAAACAACCCATCCCCCCAACTACCACCGCCAACACAGCGGCCACGAACAGTGTCCTTACGACAATATTCAGCTTCAAAGTAAGTAGCATCAATAGCTCGAGCAAACAAACCAGAACTAACAAATACTTATACACACACACACCTACGTACATAATAAACATAAACAGTTACTCCACACACGAATTACATACACATGTTTGTATGGTTGCGTGAATGGCATTAGATTTTGATATGATAGAAGCCACTAATACCCAGAGTGATTTAAGCACCCATAACGAAGTAAAAGGAAATACACTCTCTAACGCACTTACATATCGATGCCTGCACACTTCCACAAAACTAAGAGTAAATGTACAATAATATTGATGACAAAAACCCAAATATCATTATGTAACACAAACAAACTTTACATGTGTATGTAGGTAATCGTAAGCTGGCTGACTGACTTCTCTTTATCTCTTTCCATTCGTATTCAAAGTAAATTTATAACATTTTCTTGCTTTTAGATTTTCATTTTCTTGACTCTTTCTATTCTCTTTTAGAATATTAAAATATCATTGGACATAAAAAATTAATAAATATTAATGACCAAATGACAGTGACAAACAACAACTGGTAGAAGTGAACAAAAAAAACGAAATAAATGTTTGATTGAAACAGAAGTAAAGCAGGCAAAAGCGAAATTCACAAATGTATATGACATGTTCGACAAATACAAATGATAAACGTATGTAGGATGATATCTATAAATTTAAATAAATGTCATATTTCAGACACACACACAAGCACATGTACTCATTTGGCATACCCAGTAGTTAGGCAGCTGTCAGTTCAGCCTTTTCTGGCAGTTCGCTTTACTAATGTCTTATTATTTGGCTGATTCGAATGTAAAATGTGTATATCATCTTGTATATGTTTTTTCTGCTTTCTGTTTCTCACTGTTTGTTTACACAATGAAAGATTTTCTTTCACAAGTTTTTTTATCTTGCTTTTACGTCTAAACATGATACATATTTTTAGCGATAAGTTTCTTGATCAATTATTTTTGTTTAGGATTAAATGATACCTTAGAATGAATTACAAGTAACAGCACTTTTGTACCCCTTCCTATTCTTTCTTCTCTCTCTCACCCATTTAAGCTCAAAACATGCATAAACTGTCTGTTTATACCACCTTGGATAAAATAGTCTATAGATCATCTATAAAATAAAATGATAATGTGATCGATTTTCTCATAATAAAACCCTTTGTAACTGGTTATTTAATAATTCCAATTACCAATTGAGTAAAAGATTTCAGAACTGAGGGGCAGTTATAAATTATTTGGCCTTTATGTGTATTAGTTAGTTCGTTGTTCTTTTATGGACTTAGAGCAGGAGCAGGTGTATACTCCGCTGATCTGAACTTATCCTGTAGTCTGCATTTGGAGGAGTACGTCTCTCTTTACTAGACAGGATTGCTTGGTCTCCTGCATGCGTTGGATGACCTATTGGAAAGTCGGGTGCATGGAAGAAAGGTTCTCACTGCGCTTCAAAACTAATCGGTTATGAAACGCATGAGGCAAGTGATCGTGTACTCTAATATAAAGAGGAAATGTGTTTTTAAACTGAACAGATGTGCCTCGGTTCATGACGTTATGTTGATGTGGGTTAAAGAACACATAGACACAGCTGGAAATGAAGCAGTAAACCAACTAGAAAAAAGGATCTGCTGCGAATTTCTGTGGAACAGAAGCAAGGGTATACTTGGGAAATGGCCTGATGCTAGGAAAGGTTTTACAATGGATGAACTCACTTAACCTGAAAAGGTGGCGGAAGGCTACTACATGTAGACAGGCTCGAATGGTGTTCAAAGAGCCTCGTGGCAGGAAGGCCAGTAAGGGGCTCAGACATAATAGAAGTAGCTTAAGATGGATAGTAGCGTTAGTGACAGGTCATGGAAGTATCATCTAATCAAAATGACAATCCAAGAAAATGATACTTGCAGCCTAGAAGAGACTGAGACAATAGTATACGTTGTGTGTGAATGGCCAGCAATAGCTAGCATTAGACTTAGAGACCACAAGCAGAAGCTTGTTTAATAGTGGATGTAGGCCTTAGACAAATGCTGGCTATTATTAGAGCGAACGTTACCAGTCGACAGTCTAAAACCACTAGAGCCAAAAGTAAAGTCTGGTGGTAGCACGTGACTCAATGAAAGTAAGGTTGCCGTAAATTACACATCCGTTGGCTATAATCATTGAGGATGGAAGAGGGTCGAAAAGGGACTCGTTAAAAAAGTGATCTGCTTCCCCTTACATTAAAGTTTGTTTTTTAATATTTTTTTCTTTAACATATTTGTATGTGGTACACTATATGTACATATGTATGTTTAATCAGAATATGCAATATGTATGTATGCGTTAATTCTCTTTAGAGATTGGTTGTAGGGTGGGCAACTAAAGCTCTAAACATTATAAAAGTATAAAATCATTTTTCATTTTTTCAAAAATATCATCAAAACTTCTTCTTTTAGAAATTTATAAAAAAAAACAAAATGTAAAATATTTTGACAGGTTTCGATTCGCAGGCCGAATAGTTGATTATAATTTACAAAGGTGAAAGCATGCGTAACATTTTAAAGGGTTTTCAAATTGAAATAAATTCAGATTATAAAACAAATTTTCATTTATGTCACATACGCAAAAAGATACATTTCTAAAGTTTTTTTTTTTTTGGCAGCTACTCTGCCAAATCACATGTGACTGTAGAACTAAATGCATTTATCTATGAGTGTGTGTGTGTGTGTATCTGTACAAGGTGTCTTTTCGTCCATTTGTCTTGGTTTATTTTGATGCCTGCCAAATAAAACTGTGCATGTGTTTGTTTGAAGCATAATGTCCTTGTCATTATTTATGTGTCAATTTTGCGAGTGACTTTCATTAGTTTCATTATTATTTCGTTGTTTGTTTGTTTTGAAGGTCTGCAAACAAATGTTTTTCCATTTTCCTTAAATCCATAATGTTTGTTTCTTCTTTTCATCTTTTTCGTATAATTTTTCATTATTTTTTTTTCTTTTTGCTGATTTATTATCAAATATGGTGTAAGTTATTACCATCACATATGATGACAGTTGTTTGTCAATATTGACATATAAAATGTAGGCCATGTAGTCTGGTCAGAGGAGTGTCAGCTGATCATTAATTTTGGGATTGGCTAATGAATGCCCAAAAGGCTAATAAATATTACTGTACATTTGACGTGAATGTAATAAATATGTTTTGGAAAAAACTCATTAAAGGTTAAGTGAAAAGTCAGGATATACCAATTGACAGGAAGGAATGAAAATAAAATAATAATATTATTTTTTTTTACTAAGGTTGTTCTTCTAGGCACTATGAAGACTCTTGATAGATTATGGAGCAGACAATCAAAAGACAGCATTCTACTCTTTTCGTTAATTGCATTTAGAGATTTTTAATCGTTGTGAATTCAAAATGATGTCGTTGTATATATCTGAGCAACAGCAAAATGCAATTTCTAATGCCTAGTTTTAGGGATTTTATTTTATTAGAGAAAATTAAAAAAAATAGCTCAATCAATACATAATTTCCTAATATTATTATTAGTGATATTTGGAATATTTGTCTTCTATTTTTTATATTTCTACTGCAATTTTTGATAGTTAAAATATAAAAAATATTTTCCTATTTATTTTGCCTACAACTATAACCACTTTTTAAACATTCGAACACCTAAATGGATTAAAAATAAATTAAAAAAAGGAAAACAGCAAAATACAATTTCTACTGCCTGTTTTTTAGGGATTTTAAGTTTATTAGAGAAAATTACAAAAAAAATAGTTCAATCAGTACATAAATCCGTAATATTATTATTAGTGATATTTGGAATATTTCTTTACTATTTTCTATATTTCTACCGCAGTTTTTGATATTTTAACTTTAAGAAAATATGTTCCTATTTTTTAACTACAATCACTTTTTAAACTTTTTATTTTTTATTAAAAAAATATTTTCCTATTTATTTCGCCTACAACTGCAATCACTTTTTGAACCTTCCAACGCCTGAATGCAGTAAAAATAAATTTAAAAAACGGAAAAAAGATGGCGTTGCATACATTTGAGCAACAGAAAAATACAATTTATACTGCCTGTTTTTAGGGATCAATTACATACATAATTACATAATTCCGTATGATTATAAGCAATATTTGGTATATTTGTCTTATATTTGCACCTCAATTTTTGATAGTTTAAATTTAGTGTAATTTTCTTATTTAATTTCCCTTCATCAAAATTACTTTTTAAACGTTCAAACGCCTGAATGCAGTGATGATAAATTTAAAAAAAGGTTACTTGTAGCGGTGGTAAATAACAAAAAGTTTTATCATTTTTTTATGGTTTTCTTCGCCACAAATTATGCTCAACTTTTGTTTAGCAAATATTTATGCAGTTATTTTTTTCCCAAAAACCAATACTTTTTTCTTAATTTTTTTTTAAGAAATAAACTCGACCTTTTCTATTTTTTCGTTAGACTAAAAACACGCCAAAAGTTCAAAGTTTTTTTGATAATTTTTCGTAAATTTCTTTTATTTTAATTTCCGTTTAGCAGAAATTTTATGAAGTTTTCCTTAAGGGCAGGGGACTAAAATTATTTGTCTTAAGTGGTGAAAAATGTTAAAAATATTTTGTTTGTAGTTTCCTTTAGTAGACAAATAAATAGGTATTTCAATGTGAAAAAAAAATCTAAAAATAATTGTAAAACGTAAAAAAATATATAATAAATATTTTTAAAATTTTAATGAAATTTCCTGTTGCTGATGATACTGAAAGATTTATTTCAATTTCTTCATTTAAAACATTAAAAATTCTTTTTAATGTTGCAATCGAAATTGATGTGTTGGAAAATTGCACAAAATAAAGTAGAATATTATTACTTCCCCTGTCTTTCTGTATCTATTTGAAATCAAAATATAGCCCTGTGCAACTTAGCATTGATTGTGGTGGAAGGTGAGACTTTTAGGTAAAAGTATAATTTCAGAAAAACAGAACAAAACACAATCAATTCAAATGTAAATGTTAACATTAAACTACAAACTCATACTCCAACTAAATTGAAATAAACAGTGGAGGCTTAAAATTTCAGAAATCAAAATGTAAATTGCTAAAGAAAGTCTTTCAGAAAATTATTGCCATCTATAAGCCTGCAAACTAGCCGAAGGACGCCAAGATGTTTTTAATCCACTTGTATTTTTTGTAAAATTTGCTCTACTATGTCTGATCGAAAGGTCTTCAACGAGTAATTGGCTATTTATCACACTCTTTAATTTTGTAGTATACTTTTAGGCGTTATTTTTCTTTATATTAAATAATCAAAAATGTTAGTCTTGGAAGACCCATGTGATGAAAAATTAATGAAAAATTATTTGTTTAATTACACATTAGTTAAGAGCTCTTATCTGTATTTAAAAATTTCAACCTGGTAATTTGAAATGTCACTGTAGCCCTTGTTGATTTTCCATTAACACAGCAAGAAGACCACCGGCAACACCTTCCGCATTATGACCTTAACAATCTGTATGTATTCTCTGTAGATGGGTATTCAGTAGGCATTAGAATCTGTATCAGTATCAGCATGTTAATATTTGTTCTTTGAATGTGTTGTGTAAATTGCAACCAATAATAATGAATAATTGAAAATCCAATCAAACACCTCAAAATGAATGAAGCCAGAATTAACGAACAAACACATTGAAAGTGTTATCTGAATTTTAGGACAGAATGGCAATAACAGTTTGGCAATCATGATGCCGATGATGTTACCGATATGATACCTATGATGATGGCAATTGATGTAACTCGAAAAAGCCAAACGGAATTTGCAACAAAACAAGAATCTATCTAAATGTAAAAGGGAGTAGTAGTGGTAGTAGGCGTAGTAGGAGTGAATGCAATCAAAGTACAAAACAAGCAACGCGGCAAATGTTTAATACAGATGACACCCTGGGGACATTAAAAATAAACAAACAAACAAGCAAACCGACAACAGTAGCTGCTGCAGCAACGTTAGCAAATGGCTAAACCAGTGTGTTGATCTACATGTCATCAATGAATATAGAGAAAATGATGAACAAAAGCTGTCTGGTATGATGGTATTGCTGTTGATGTTGTTGGTGTTTTAAAGCAATCTGCATTAATTGCCAGTTAAATTGACTTTGAAATTTCCAAACAACAAAAAAAAATATTGTGTTCAGTGATAAAAAAAGGCCAGGCTAAAAGACCGGCTGCCTTGTAAAACACGAAGGTCAGTGGGAAAAATCAAAGTTTAAATATGCAAAAAGCCAAAATGTAAACACACAAAGCCTGAACAAGCTAAAACATTGGGAGGGAGACCAGCTGCTCTCCCCAAACTAGTTAAATAATTTCTTTTGTTGACTCAAGTATAAACATGGTATTTTTGGTAAGACAACAACATCCCATCAATTCCTTAAATTGTTTAACTTTATGATTAAGTTGAATAGAAAATATTTGTTTCTAAAAATCTATGTTTTTCGAAATTAAACCCCAAACTGATTAGGAAAGAACTACAACGTTGTTAAAAGTAAAAGCTTATTAAGAGCAAACAGTTGCCTGTTTTTAGGGGCTGAGTAAAAACGAAAGTGTACCAAGCAAATTGTTTAATTTTCAATAATAATATTTTGTGGTTTTGTTTGTTTAATTTATTTATTTGCATTTGTTCGTCAGTATTTTTGGTTTGCTTTCCTTAGAAAAGAGAAACAGGCAGACATTATGAAAAGATTATGACATTATTACGCTGATGTGTTAGAAAATATAGAAAATTGGGAACTTTTTAATACTAGGAAGAATCCTTTTACTTTTTTTGTTGCATAGTGTAATAAAAAGTGGCCGGTTCCGTACGAAATTTTCTTCGTACGGAACCGGCTCTTCGAGAAGCGTAAAATCTACACTATACAAAACACGTATATTCGGTTTATCACATCGACAATTTTTAACGAATTTATAAATTTTCATATACTTTAAACCAATGCCTTGTTATCCAAAGTGCAGCCATTCAATTTTTTTATGCAACGATTTCATAAATTTTTTGCCAATGAATCCTGTTGGGATGTCTATTGACGCGAAAGGTTTTAAAACTTTAAAATAAACGGAGTCCCCCACACAACAGATATGTTTTTGTAATAAATTTTGTTGAATCCTCAAAATATGCTTCGTGTAAATAAAACTAGTAAAAAATCGTCAAAATCTACAAAGAAAATTGTCAATTATTCAGCTTTAATTTTCAGTTCAATTCTAAATATTTTGTAGAACTCTTTCTATGGCCCTTACAAAGTAGTGCATAATATAATTCGGGAGTCCTTAGTCTGCGCTTTCGACTAGAATTTGTTCGATTATCCATCCTGATCTCCACGTGCTTTTATTAAATTTATTTGAACCAATTACAGGTTTTAATTAGTTATAAATTAAAGTTTAATTAAATTTTTTATTAATTCAAATAAATATTTGTTTAACACAGAACAAAAATAAATCAAATTAAACAAATAATTGAATCAATTATTTATTTAATAAAATCTCGAACCAATTAAAACCTTAAATTGGTGAAAATATTTTTTTCTTTGTAAACTAAAAATAAATTAACCGAAATTTTTTTAGAAAACTGTACAGCAGCGGTCTTCTCCTTGGGGACATTGACTCTAATATTTTCAGAGTATATGGGGTCGCTTTTTTGCAAAGGTAAATAGTCGCCAATATACTGGCGGATGGAAATCGCTGGCCTTACGAAGGCTATGCCAAGACCCTGTGACTGGTTATTGATAATGCCTTCGGGGAAAACCATGGCAGGAACGGCGATGGACTCTAATAGAAGCTACAAATGGTGTGACGTGAGTATAAATGAACTCCAACTCCTAAATAATGGGTATAATCATGGTTAATTTGTATATCTGGGGTAAAAAAAAATTACTTTTAAAGTTTTTATTTATGTACATATAATAAAACAGTAACCGTTTTTCCTGCCTGTCTGTGTTGGCATCACGTAAAAACTACTGCATGGATATTAAAAAAATTTTGTGAGAAGGTACCTTAGTAACTTGACTCAAATATAAGATACTTTTTTCTGCAAAAATATCTTATAAAAGACAGAGAAAGTGCGCAATATTTCCGATATGCATACTTTACACAGAAAAAAATATTTTCACAAATTAAAGGTTTTAATTGGTTTTAGAGTAAAATTTAATTAAATAATTAATTGACTCAATTATTTTTTAATTAGGATTTTTTGTTCTGTTTTAAACAAATACATATTTTAATCAATTAAAAAATTAATTGAACTTTAATTTAAAACTAACTAAAACCTTTTATTGGTGCAAAAAAGGATATTTTAAACACCTTTTTTAGAATTTTATATAAATTTTAGAGTTTTATCCAGTGATGGGTACCTTTATACAAATAAAGTACGTATACGTAGAGCACTACAAATGAAAGAGTATTTAAATTTGGTGTGGATTACTTTCAAAGAAAAATCGAACAGGACGCACACAACGTGTGTGGACACAGCTAGTACAAAATATAGGAATAGTATAGCTGAGCTTGAAAGAAACTGTTTTTTTTATTTTTTTTACATTTTATACTAAAATAGAGCAAGAGATTTGAATTGATTTCGATAAATTTATAAAAATAATTTAAAAAAACTTAAAGCCCTTGTGACCTTTTCCTAGTGTTTATTTTATCTTTGTACCCCTCTACATTTACAACCTCAATTGGCGTTATAATGTCTCGTAAGAAAACAAACAATTTTACAATTCAATGAATTGGAATCATTAGTTTAACATAAAAATTTATCCCTTACCACAACACAAAAACAAATCTAAGATCTAAACAAAAAAAAAAAATAAATAAATAAAAAAACAAATCTAAAATCCTTAAGAAATAAATAGAAGAAAAAAAAACAACAATTGGCCTTAACAATGGTAATATTTTTACGCTACAAATAAATAGATGCCATAGATAATGAGATATAAAAATACAATTTAAATTCGAAGACGAGTAGTCGAGGAGGCAGGGGTGGGGTGCATACGACCATACAAATGTCAAATGCTAAGCAGTCTTGATTTTGGCGTATTGATAAGCTTGAGACTACAGCCACCACTTGACATCTATTTGCCTGCTGTCTATTAAATAAATGAGGGACAGCAGGGAGTTTAAAAGTCATTGATTTAATATGTTTGTATACAGGATAATTTTGTTATTTTTATTTTAAGATTTAAAATGTTATTTTCTATAAATTTAATAGAAGAATTTATTTTTTTTTGAGTCTTAAAGTTTAAAGTTTTTTTTTATTAATTATTATTTGAAAAGAATTTCGCGTACATTTTTAACATCATACATCAGAATAATGCATTATTAGGACTAATTAATTGCCTATTTCATTACCATTAGTTTATAAATAACGACAAAAAATTTTTTTCATTGCCATTTTTTTAATAATGATAATGATTTTTAGCGAAATGCTTTCATTAGTAATTATTTATATAAACATAATCATTATTATTAATCAATCATTTAAAGCATTCTCATTGACCAATGATTAAATAATTTAAGAACATCGTTGACCAATGCTTAAAAGATTTCAAAACATTATCATTAACAGTAGTATTTTTTCGCAACGTGTATATTAATTACGGTTTGTAATTAATTATTTTTTAATTATTTAATTATTTTTCAATTACAATTACCTACAACTATTTGTAATTGTAATTTTTTCAATTACCCATTACATGTAATTTGGAATTTAAAAATTACAATTACTTGTAATTTGTAATTAAAACATTCCAATTACAATTACAGTTAATTGTAATGGAAAAAATTAATTTACAATTGCATGCAATGGAAAATTATTAAGAATATAATTGAATGTTGCTCAATTTCAAGTAATGATTATTGTCTAATTACCATTACTTGTAATTTGTAATTGACTTTAGTCCTTGATTTAAATTATAATTACTTGTAATGTGTAATTGAGAATATGCAATTACGCATTACCTGTGATCAATGTCACATCTGGTATAGCTGACTTTTATTAGCGCCGCACAGTGAACCATTTCACGAGAAGATGGTCAAAAACCCATAACTCTTAATTGGACTGGAATTGGTAAATCTAAAAATCAACCGATATCGGGTAAAAACTCGTTATATTTAAAAGTATATGATATGATTTTTTATAACTTACTCTAACATTAAGTCACATGTTGTTTTTATTGGCAGTGTCCGCCAAAAGTAATAGGTACCAACTCTCAATAAGATGATTTGATAAAAAGTTTTTTCTCTAGGTTTTTATTAAGAATGCTGAAACACTTCAAAAGGGAACTTTGCAAAACTGTACAGACAAAAATTGTTTTTCTAAAATTTTGGTATTCGTAAATTTTGCACAAAGTAGTATCTGGCCTTGGATCAGAAAAATTGTTGTGCTGCTCACAGCCACAACCTAGCACTTATATCATGGGGTATAGGGGAGGGTTCGAAAAATCTAGAAAATGTTTTTTTTTACGTGAGGAGATTTTAGCACAATACAGACCTTTAAAAAAAGTGTAAAAATCTCTGAAAGACTTTATTTTTAGAACAACTAGCTTACAATTATTATAAATTTTTTTGCATCAAATTGTTCTTTAAACAAAAAAGTTATAGTCTTTTAAAAACTAAAATTTTGTAAATTTTTTTAATTTTACGAGAAAGCTAATTTTAGATCACCCTGTTCGCTGTGATATAGTTGAACTAGAGTATTAATTTTTTGGCTTCCGTTGTACGGCGGTATTTATTTTCAAATGAGTAATACAATTTTGAAATCGGTAATCACAAAAAATTATTTTTTGCCGCCTTCTCGATATATGTGTGTGCCATAGTGCGACGGATTTGTAATCATCTCGCAACGCACTATCAGCAGCTATTTTGCTTAGGGTCATGTACAATTTTACAACATTTTCAGTATGTTTTTTTTTAGAATATTTCTAAATTTGTAAGAAATGCAAAAAATTAAAATCAACAATGATCATAAATTTTGTGTTTTCTAGAATTGTATTTTCATCAATTATACTAAGTAGCTGTGCCCCCTATGTCGTTGGTGTTCCGACAATATTTTGTTCGATTTTGCTTTGAAAGTAATCCACACCAAATTTTAAAACTTTTCCTTTTTACTGAAGCATTACAGTTATGGTTTATGTATTTTCATTATAAAGAGGTACCCATTAAGGGATAAAATTCTAAAATTTATATGAAATTCTACAAATATAGTAGAGCTGTGTAAATAGTGTTTAAAATATCCCGCTGACAAACATAAAAGGCTGTCAAGTTTCTATAATTTCTCTCGGAAATGAAATATTTTTTCAGAAAAAAGTATCGTGTGTTTGAACCAAGATTGTATTAAAAATAATCCACTAGCTTTTATGTCATGAAAACACGGACATACAGACGGACGCATTGACAGAAAAAAATTCTAAAAATTTCTGTGTTGTATTCCAATTCGTTTACTAACTGCGCTAGCAAAAAAATTTCCAAAAATATTTCATGTACAGAAATGGTCCTGTTACAGTTTCATATGTGTAGATTATACAATATCATTATATTTTCATTACCATTGGCAAAACCAAATGTAAATTATGGGTAAAATGGATGTCATTGTAATTACATACTTGCAATAATGCCAATGAAAATTCAATGCCAATGAAAAATAAATTTCCTTATAAGTTTTACTCAAACTTCGTTATCACTTAATTAGCGCTGCACGATATTTCTCTCAAAAGATAACCCGAATAATAGCAATTCATACAATATTTATAATCCTACACACTATATTATATGTACAATATTAATGAAGTAATTCCGTTTAATTACCTTCCCCTAAAACTATGCTATAAAACTTGAACCTTTCACTTATACTACATGTTATTGTTTATAGCAATTTCCTTACGTTGTGTTAATATTTTTTATATGGTTCTTAAACATGAAATCGAAGAAATTGTAACAATAAATTCTGTTGCAAGGATTAAACTGGAACAAAAAAAAACTTTAAAGTAATTAAAAGTAAAGCAAAGAAATGAAATGAAATGAACAGGTAAAATGTTTCGTTATAAAGCGAATAAAATCTTAATGGAATTTCGCAGCACAAGGCTAAATAACGAGTGATTTTTTAAGAGCTTGAGAACTTTTTTTTAAAAAAAAACGCATAAAATTTGCAAAATCTCATCGGTTCTTTATTTGAAACGTTAGATTGGTCCATGACATTTACTTTTTGAAGATAATTTCATTTAAATGTTGACCGCGGCTGCGTCTTAGGTGGTCCATTCGGAAAGTCCAATTTTGGGCAACTTTTTCGAGCATTTCGGCCGGAATAGCCCGAATTTCTTCGGAAAGCTGGAATAGTTGCTGGCTTATTTCTGTAGACTTTAGACTTGACGTAGCCCCACAAAAAATAGTCTAAAGGCGTCAAATCGCATGATCTTGGTGGCCAACTTACCGGTCCATTTCTTGAGATGAATTGTTCTCCGAAGTTTTCCCTCAAAATGGCCATAGAATCGCGAGCTGTGTGGCATGTAGCGCCATCTTGTTGAAACCACATGTCAACCAAGTTCAGTTGTTCCATTTTTGGCAACAAAAAGTTTGTTAGCATCGAACGATAGCGATCGCCATTCACCGTAACGTTGCGTCCATCAGCATCTTTGAAAAAATACGGTCCAATGATTCCACCAGCGTACAAACCACACCAAACAGTGCATTTTTCGGGATGCATGGGCAGTTCTTGAACGGCTTCTGGTTGCTCTTCACTCCAAATGCGGCAATTTTGCTTATTTACGTAGCCATTCAACCAGAAATGAGCCTCATCGCTGAACAAAATTTGTCGATAAAACACATTTCGAACCGAACACTGATTTTGGTAATAAAATTCAATGATTTGCAAGCGTTGCTCGTTAGTAAGTCTATTCATGATGAAATGTCAAAGCATACTGAGCATCTTTCTCTTTGGCACCATGTCTGAAATCTCACGTGATCTGTCAAATACTAATGCATGAAAATCCTAACCTCAAAAAAATCACCCATTACAATGTTGGAAACACGGCTCATAAACTTGTTAACATACACATATGAATGCAACACACACACACACGCACACGCAATCCAAAGGCAAATATATAAAGTGTAATAAAAATTTCATCAATAAAGAAGGAAAACACACACACTCACACAAATTGTTGTTCTGTTTTTCCTATTCGCATTTTAACTTCTAATACTTGCAAGGGACATTGAGGATTCATTAAAGTAATAAAATAATAGAAGAAGGAAAAACAGAGAAACCTGGTCAAAAAATTGATATAAAAACAGCCTCCCTCTTTCAAAAATAAAACCAAAAAGTGGCGTGGAAAATAATGAAATGTTTTCCACATACGACGCATACAAACTAATTATGAGTTGTGTAAATACAATAACACAATTTTCATTACAGATGTATTAAACACATGTGTATGTTGTTTTTTTGCCCTTTAAAGATTTAAGTATGCATGTGTGTGTGTGTGTGTGTGTGTGTTCGCATTATCACTAAAATACAATACAATTGTAATTTTTACTTAAGTTTTGTGGTTCTTTTTGCTGCTTCTTTTCGAAACTTAACGACTACAATGTGTTTCAATATCTGTGCGAATTTTTGGAAATGATATGATGGCATTCGAACACAATTACAGTTACCATTAAAAAAACAAACAGGGAAGGACTGGAGTGCCCAAAAAGTTGTGTAGAAACTTTTTGCTATAGCCTATACTATAAAGGAAACTAATCGTTATATTAAATGAAAGATTTGGAAACTACACTGTAGATTAGATGAAAGGCTGAAGTATAAACTACGAAAGAGACTGACGAGACAAGACTAGAAGACTAATTCATAGACTATAATTTTCAGAGTAGCGTGTATGCCACCTTGCGTTACCTGCAAAGTAAAGGAATGATAAGATAGAAAAAATATTTCTATCTATCATTCCTTTACTCTGAGAGAGTAGAACTATGAATAAAAAAATTTATCACAAATGGAAGAAAACAGAGATTGCAGGGAAGAGGATGATGCAGCAGTAATTGAAAGGGAGAGGAGCCACCATTAAAGGCCTACTGGCCAGGGAGCACAATCAGTCAGATAGCTATGTGGCGCCAACCACGAGTGGTCTAGAAAACCAATCACAACTCCTCAAAAATGAATTCAAACTACTTAGATATAGAGATGGAGCATCAGAAAAGCACACAAATTACTGTAGCCCAAGGTGCTAAAAAGAGGTCGGTATTCGGTCTTTGTGGGGCATAAGCAGAGGAAATGTTCGATCGTTTCCTTATCTTCCTTATCTTGGCAGCTTCTAGAGAAATCATTGTATGGAAGACTCCTCCTTCGTATGGATTTCAAACAGGAAATACTCATTTTGTTAAGCGATGAATCTAAATTTCGATTAAATGGATAAGCCGATAATTAAAACTCCCACATTTGAAATGAAGGTAATGCAGAAGCTATTACACAAAAAACCATTACATTCAGTGAAGGTTACTGTTCGGTGAGTTTTATGAGCTGGTGAAATCATTGGTCCGTATTTCTTTGGAAACGATGCGGGACGGATCTTTATAGTTAAGGGTGACCGCTATAGGGCATTGATCACTTATTTTTACTTACCAAACATGGAAACCCCTATTGAGGAAGAGCTGTGGTTTCAATAAGACGGTGTGACAGCATGTCACACGCGCGTACCGGTTGATTTATTGTAAGAAACGTTGGATGAACGAATAATTTTACCTATTGCCAAACAAGATCATGTAATTTAACAACACTGAAATTTTTTTGTTGCGGATATGTAAGGAATCTGAATTACAACGATAAGCCACAGACTATAGACCCCTAGACTACAGACTTGATTATAAATAAGATAAAATTCTAATCCGTTCACAAAACTACAACTTAGTATTTTTAAATAGGCTATTGATTAGATATTAGATGCGCATACAGACTAGCCTTAAATCTAAACTATACTCGTACACTAGAAAGTACACTCGACCAATGATAAGCTATAATCCTAAACTAGACAACTCTAGTTTCTATATAGAATTATTTGCTAGACTATAATCTAAGCTTAAGAATAGGGTAACTTTAGAAACGAGCAGACTGACTGCTTAGACAATAGGAAAGCTCGGCGGAACAGAAAGACTGCTAGATTTAAGCCGTAGTTGCTCACGACTATTGATTTAATTTAGATACTGGTATTTACTCTAATCTTAACAGCCAAAAAAGGCCTTTTCTTTCAAACACCCTTTTCACCGCCTGACTGACCACCAGGGCAATCTTTGCTACCGTTTCCTATTTTTTTCATTTCACCATGAATCTTTAAGTTTATTATTATTTTGTGTTGTTCAAATACATGTGTCGTCTAACTATTTCCATAGAGGTTTTTCCATTATTCGCAACATGTTTATGAAGCGTCACAAAATGATACGAAAATGTTTCGTCATAAACTTCAATAAACGTAAATATAGATTTTGGGGGTTTAATAGTTCGAACTGTAAATAAAAAGAAATTAATGGTGCTGGATGGTCTGCTTGCTTTCGCCAAAATGAATGAAATGTGATATTGGGTAGGGTTGGGGTGGAGTAGTTGGGTGTTATCTTCTTAGTGTGTTAGTGTCCTTTCAACATTTATTTAATATTTATTTAATGACAAACTAAGGCACAGGGCAATTTTTATTGTCAGTATAAATTTTGATAAAAACAAGAAAATTGCGTTTAATACAAGACACGTAATAAACATCAACAATCGTTAAGTTGCCGAAAATGAATGAAACTCTTGCAGCAACAAATTTGCTTTATGAAAATCATAGTCAATATTTTCAAACATAAAGAAAAAAAAAAAAGAAAAAAATCCTTAATTTATAATATTTTTTAGTTAAAAATTCATTTAACTGCGAAATTATTTGACAAATAATTTCAAACATTATCTAAACCGAGTAAAAGGATTTGTTACCATGACTGCAGAAATATTATCAAAAGTAATCATCTTTATTGTTGGCATCATTATGATTATGACACTGATGTTTGTAAAATTTGCTGGTCATTAATAATACAAATTACAGAATCTCTTTGTTTAAACAATTGAAATGCTAATTGTTGTAGTCATATATGATTGACATTTGCAATAATATTGCCACCTTTTTTGAATTTTTTTGCTTAATTAAAGTTCGTATCACTAGTGAACCAATTGTTGGAAAATTGCTGCTTTTCATCTTTGATTTGGTGAGCAACTAAATTCATTCAATACAGAGATAAAAATTGTATAATCAAATTTAAACTTCTAGTCTTTGACGTAACTTTTTTTTAAATAATAAAGATATTGATCGACAGGCAACGAATTCGCTAACGAACTCGCAAAATTGTGCTCGGAGGATACTAACCTAGACAGAGAATCGACAAAGCCACCAGATTAGTTACTACTCTAGGCTTCTGTTCGATTGGTTAGTAGAGAGAACTGATCGGTCTTGGGAAGTTAGGGAGGATTGCAGTGTCTCGAGGGCAATTTGGCCCAGACTTGATGCTGCAAATCTAAGCTACTTCTAGGTTTGGACATGAAAGTCCTGAAAGTTGTGATAAGTGTGATCACTGGCCACAGTGATCACAGGGATGGGTACCTTTATATAAAGAAAATACGTATACCTGGGGGTTTATTACGTATTTCGATTCGAAAAGGAAATCATTCGAATTTGTATGACTTTAACGTTGTGTTTCGAAAAAGATTTCTTTCGAATCGAAATACGTAATAACCCCCCTGACGCATTATAAAAGCGAGAGTCTTAAAATTTGTTGCGGATTACTCACAAACCAAAATCGAGCAAAATATTGTCAGGACACACAACGTGTACGGGCACAGCTAGTTATAAAATAAAGAAATGTTTTTTTATTCTGATTGTAGTAAGAGTTTGTACAAGAAAAAGTTGTTGGTTTATTTATAACTAATTCTTATTAGAAATATATTAACAAGTATTCGTTTTAAAACTTATAAGAATTCGGTGAAAGTAAGTCTACTCTTCACTAGGTGGCGCTAATATTGATTAAATTTTGTTTTTTAATTTGAATTTATTTGTGAAATTTAAATAAAAATGGTTGTTTTTCTTATTAACCTTAGACAAACATAATAAATAATTCCAACCACCTGATGTGCAGTTAAAGTCTATTTCAAACTGAATTTAACATAAGAAAATAAAAAAGTCGATTACGTTTTCATTTCTAGATTTTTTTTTTTTTTTTGTTATTAAAATGAAGGAATGAATGAGTGATTCACTGAATAAATGTTCCATAAATGTTATAAATATTATAAAAGAAACGCACACACTGGTACTATTTTTTTGGAAAATGTTGAAATATTGATACAAAGAATGATGAAATACTTACCCAGTGAGTTTGGAAAGTTGGTTGGTTGTATCATGCATAAATCTGCAGTCACTGTCTCAAAGGCAAAGGTTGGTTATACTAGAACCGTTTTTTTTTTTTATTTTTTTATTTAAATAAAAATATGATTTTGCCAAGGATTGAAGGCTGTTGTCTGTCTATCTGGTGCTTTTAGGAAAGTAAGTACAAGCTTTTGCTGTGGTGTTATTAATCTTCGTGGGAGTAATATTTTTTTCATTATTTTTTTGAACTTTTTTATAGATTAATTTTGTTCTTCTTTTTTGTGCTTTTAATATCTTGTAAGGCAGTAAGTAGGCAGGGGAACGTAGCGAGTGCAGGAATAATGGAAAATTTTGTTACAATTGACTTGAAATTATTTACGTATGAAATTAAAATCACACCTCAGAGAATTGTGGATTAGATATTTAGACGTATTCGTATAAATAAATACTAAATAAAATAAAATTTTATTGCTCCAAGCAAATAACAAAAATATAATAAAATTTTAAGTTAAATATAAAAAAATACTGATGCTGAGTTAATGAAATTGTTAGAAAAAAAATTTATTTTTGTTAAAATTTCTTTCTGGGAAACACCCAAAAGGCCTTAAGTCTTTTAAATATTCTAAAAATTACGGTTTTTCTCAGTTATTGCTTAAAAAAAAATAAGAAAATTAAGCTGTAACCCCAAAAAAAAAGATTTTTTACTATTTAGCATACAATTACTATAACATTATCTGTACTCGCAACTCGTATTACCATGAACAATTTTAGCTTTAGGTGAAGATAAATCGTCTTGCATATTCGCGTACTAATTGTGGCCTACACAAAATTTTAGAGTGCTCCAACAACACAAAAAAAAAATAAAATAAAATAAAGAAGAATTTTCTTATGAAAATAGCTGCCTCAGTAAAAGAAATATCTTTATATAAAGTGCATTTCTAGCCTACAGCTAGAAAACTATTTGTCTCAGCTTTTTCTTTTAAAAAGGAACTAAATAGAAAAAAAATATAAAATAAAACACTGCATTTCTTTCGCCATATCTTTTGGGCCATAATTTCTTTCTACTGCATTTTCTTTAAGTTGTTTTTTTTTCTCTCCTCTTTTTTTCTTAAAAGTGTGATGAAAGGGCGAAATGTGGTAATTTTTCTTAAGCTTGTTAACCACCACCTTTAACTGGTTGGGAAAACAAAATAAATGATGAGGAAAACACCTAAATATATTTAAGACCATAATATGGTTCTTTATGTTACATTACGCTGCCAGAGACACTAACAAAACTTTACACTTTATCATTCATTCAAGCTTCCTCCAAAATAAAAAGAACAAAAATAAATTTAAAAAAAAACAACAACAAAGAAATGGCAGCAACATTTTTCTGTTTTCTAGTTTAACAAATGTTATTTAACGCATTTACAACAAAATGCTGTTAAACGCACTACAACTGGGCAGGTACAATAATGGGACCAACAAGAAAAAAATAAAATTATTAGAAAATAAAAAAAAAATTTTGTAGCTAAAATAATGTTTTTATTAATAAAATTATATAACGAAGTAAATAATGCTTCTACTGAAGCATTATTTACATAAGCCGCTATCACTAAACACTCGCGTGTCTAAGGCAATCGGCAACGCAGATGAATCGGCGATTGCAGTTAGGACAAAATTCTCTAAAAGTTTATGGAACATTTTACAGGGTTGTCTGCACTGTTGCCAGATTTGCTGATTTCTCTGCATTTTGCTGATTTTTCATCGTAAAATTTGTCGATTTCCTTCCTCAAATTAAAGATTTTATGAAATGACTTTGCTTAGATCACATTCTGCGTTTTAAACTCTTTAGTAAATCTATACGAACCAATAAATATTTATTTTGCATTAGTGGAAAACGTAGAAGATACAGCTAAAATAATGTTAGACAATTTAAATTAAGATATTTAAGCAATTGACCGAACTAGTACCATGCTAAGGATTTTATTTCTAAAATTGTTCCCATTACATTTTTGTTCTGCCAAATTCGTCCTCTAATGCGGAACGAGTGTTTGGCCAAGTTAGTCTTTAAAACGAAACAGGAAGTTGTATGGATAAAACAAAAATTGCAGAAATTTTATTAGTAAATACTTTATAAAATTAAATAAAACAAATTTATTCAATACTCCAATCGAGGCACTAGATGCTAGTCCACCAGTCTGAGGGTTGCGTGTTCGATTCCAACCAAAGAAAATATTGCGGACGTTAGTTTCTTTTTGTAAATTGGTCTCAAATAATGAATTTATGTAAAGATTAAATATACACGTATTTTTCTATTGAAATCACAATAACCACATATATATGTGTTTTGTTATTTGGCCAGATTTTTTGTCGATTTAAAAAATGTTATCCAGCTTTTCCAATTTTTTAGCCTAATTTTGAAAATTTACCTATAATAATTTTCTAGCAACACTGGCTGTCTGATGGAATTCTACAGTTAACACGGAAACCGCTCTCTTCAGTAGCGAGTATTAAATAACCGAATTCCTAACCATCGTTCCTAATAATATTAGGATCAACAGAACAAAGAGTGCCAAATATCTCAATATTACTCTCGATCACAAGCTGGCTCTACTCAGCAACAATCCATCCGACTATCTTGTAGCTTTAGAGAAGAGATCTTATTTTAAAATAATTTGATGTGAGAGTATATCCAAGTTTCCTAGCGTCATTGTAGTCTTACAGTCCTTTTTTCTAAGATATATTGGGTGATTTTTGACCAGCAACTGCTTGATTGCTGGTATGCATAACGTTTAAACCGTTTACCGTTATTGCTGAAATCCGGATGTTGGTTATTCTAATGAGCGACATGTAATCGTTTTGGTTATAGTGTATAACCTAAGAAAATACAAAACAATACAATAAGATTGGATGAAAGAAGACCAAATAAAAAAATGGAGACCAAATAAAAACTCAAAATTACTTGATATAAAGTAACATAAGTAATTACACAATTGGAGGAAAGAACCTGGTGGAGAACCAAATTAAAACATCTTGTGAGTTTTGAGAATTGTATACTCACTTTTTTGACGTGGTCCAATACCAGAATAAATAAGATTAATACTGTTGGAGACCAATAATACTCTAGTAGTGGGCTCTGGTGAGCCTAAGCTGGATTTTTTGGAGGAAAGTTCTCATATGTTGATAGACCCTGGCAATATAACCTACTAGTGCTATATTATCCAAAAAATAATAGAAACACGGAACACAGAATATACCCGTATATTACCTTCAACGGCATTGTAGTTGGTCACATTATTTAGTCTCACAAATTTGATCACTGTGCAGTGCATTGCAAGTTTGTTGCATTTTTCCACGGTTTTGTACACCTTTTTTTAATGCAAAACGATGTGGTGTTTGTTCACACCTCACTCTAAAATCATTATGACCAAATTTTTTGATGTTGTTTTTTTTTCAACTGCTAAATCTTGTTGTTACTTACTTCTTCTGTTACTTATCGTTTTTTTTTTTTTGTTTGCTGTTTCACCTGAAACATGCAAATATTCTAAGCCAAGTTAGTATGCACACTATTGAGGAAGTCAAATTTGTCTTCTTTCCGCCACAGGTCTAACGAGACATTTAACCGCTGCTGAGAGTTGTTTCTTAAAGTTAAGTTTGCTTACATTTTAAAAATGTATATTTTTTAAAGTTTTTTTTTCCATTTTTTTGGGAAAAAAGGTGTCTGTTTGATGAATTGTTACTTGCATATTGTGGGTTTGCATTTGCTGTTGTTGTTGTTGCTGTTTTAGAAAACATCTTTACTGTTGCAAAGACTTCATTAATTAAATAATATTTAACATCAACACCTTATCGTCATTAATAATAATAATAACAAGTAAGAGCATGTGGTCAAGCCAAGCACCAGTTAATTGCTTTGACAAATATGAATTATTTGAAGCAAACAAATGGTTTGCAAGACTCCTCTCAGTGCCCCTTTTGAATTTCTATGTTAGTAAAATTTTGCCAATTACTTTTATTTGTAAAATCAAACACTGCCACTCCTAATTACTATGATTTCAACAGCTGCTTATTTAACTTAAAAATCTAATGCATTTAAATTTTATCTCAAAAACTTCCAGTAGCTTTTCGTTGCAGCTTAATTTTGAGCTTACGTCTCAACAAAAGGCCAAATCCAATAGCTTTGCTTTCTTAACTGTAAACACACACACATACAAAAACTGACAAAAAATTTAATTAACTGTTTTGCTTTTTACATTTCTCTACAACTCTAACATTATTTCTCGCTCTTTTATAATTTTATCAATCATTTTGCAGTCGTTTTAGTAAAATTCCTAATAAAAAGTGTTTTAAATGCTTTCAGCTTAAGCTAAGAAATATTAAAAGAAACACAACTTTGTCCCCCCATTTCATATTTAACTCTCTCAGCCATAGTGTACAAGATCTAACCGTAGAATTAAATGATTGACATTTAGCCAGAAAAAAAAAATCATTTAAAGACAAGGCAAAAGAACGTAGTTGGTGATGGAAGAAGTTATCTCAAATACAACTTCGTGTATAGAGATTATGAAGCTGTTGAAATTGATCAATTTCATAATACAAAACGTATGAAAAATTATGCCATTGTGGGGGGAAAAATATCTGTCAGATCACGTCTGGCAGCATGTTAACATGCCATAAAATTTTTCAGCGTTTCTAATATCTTATAACGACCACTTGATTATGAATGATTTTCAACTGTTAGAATATAGAAAGCTGCATATAGCTGCATATATAAGATTGTTACAGTTTATTTTAATTTTAATCAGCTATTTTCATGTCATGCCATTAGGCTAAAAATGACATGACATATTTAAACATGTCATAATATTTTGCAAATTTCTATATATTTAATTTCTTTTTTTTGTAACAAAGATTGCTTAAGTATAAAAATATATTTGTTAACTGTTTCTGTTATAACATATTATTTCCATGTCATGACATTTTATTAAATCTTTTTAAAATGTTCAAATTTCGGGTAGAGGCTGCGTCATATTTATTAAATTTTTTGTTTTTCTCGCATTATACCATTATGTTTGATCATGGTCATGATTCACTATTATACTCAGTCGTACGATCTGTCAAAAAATGCGTGTGTGCTAAAAAAGTGTGATAGTGTGCATTCGATATGTATGTGTGTGACAGACTTTTTGACATGTCTGTACGATTTGATAATCTTTTGAAAAAACTCATAAGAGTTGCAAAATCTTTTTTTTTTTTTTTGTATGAAAGTGTGGCCTACAGCGCCATTTTGAAACGATGTTTGGGGTAGGACAGAATTCTGTCACATCTTATTGTAATTGAATCGTATAATTGCGTAGGATAGTGAATCAGATTTATTTACAAACAGCGCCTTCTACTGCCCAGCCATACTAAACTATCTGCTTCGCTATAAACTTTCAAACAACATTGATGGTTAATCGGAACATGAACATAACATAACATATTCCAACTAAAACAACATGAACAAAATAATACCATTGCTCTGCTGACGTTATGTGTATGTCTTGTTCAACTCGACTACATTAGATATAAAATTAAAACATTAACACTAACGTTATGATAGTGATAAGTTAGACTGTTTATGTTTTTGCTCGTGTTTACATACTTTTGACAATGACATTTTCGACAGTTTTATATTAAAACAGTGTCAGCTCAACCATATTAATACTCTCTGCTTTGCTAAAGGCATTCGAACAACATTGATAGAAATCAAAAATGATGGTCAATCTGAACAGGAACATAACACCTGAAACAACATGAAAAAACTAATACCGTTGCTCTGCCGATGTTATGTTTATGTCTTGTTCAAATTGCTGGCTAGTGAAGACGGGGTGTAAAAATGTTTATTAAAATGTTTTTAATATCTTCGAATTTCGTGTAAATAGATTTTTTATTTTTTTTTAGCATGTCATACCATTATGTTTAGTTATGTTTCATAAAATCTTTCTTTATGCTATGTCTTTTTCACTCGTTAAAGGGTTAATTTGTATTCACCTGAAAAAAAAACACTAATTTTTTTAATACCAATTCTTGTTTTCCTCTAGTCGTCTGCTTAATTCGATTTTTTTTTTTTCAACAAAATTCTGTATCTTGCTTAATTTCGTTCTTTTTCTCTCCTTTTTCCTGCCATTCTGCTATTTTTTTTTTTATTTTTCATTTACTCACTTATATAATTTTGCAGTTAATGCAGTGGAAAAGCGCGTATAACTTATGATTGACATCTTTTGATTATAACACCAAGAGTTAATAAAATCTCCATAGAATGAATACCTCGGTGGGTTACTTACGATTTTAATTTGATTTTTGACTTTGATCCTAAAGGTATTTTGCAGCTTTTTTTCTCATTCCCATTGATTTGTGAGTATTTGCGTGTGATTAACGTTTTGTGTGAATATTTTTATTTTTCGACGTTTTGAATCTGAACGTTATTTTTTTTTAAGTTTTGATTTACTAATTAATAGTTCGTCCATGAAGTTTGACAGCAGAACATGGAGTTTTTGACATATTTCTGTTTAAAGACCAGACATAAAACGGTTTGAATATTTTGGCAAACTATTGAAGAGTAAAACTTTAAAGAAGTCAAATTGAAGTTTAAAGAAGTTAAATGATGATGAGGAAAGATTGATTTAAAATGGATTAGTTTTACCTATTATCTTGATCTATTATTTAAAAAAAAAAAAACATAAATTTTAATAATAAAATTTTTAGTAATCATAGATTTGTATATAATTATATTTTTATATAATATAGCTTTTTATATAATTAAGCTTTAAAGCTTTCCAAGCTTTAGAAATAAAAAATAAATTCAAGTGATTCTCGTCAGTTTAATTTCGGTTTTAATATTTCAACATGTTTTTATATTAAACTTTTAAGCATTCGTTTGGGCACTGAAAGTTTTGTTAATTAAAAAAAAATAATCTTTTCTTTTTGTCATACAATTTTTAATTTTATCTTGTAATCTTAAAAACTCAATACATGTTCTTTTAAGCCATTAGTAATTTTTTCTTTATCTTCACATATCGATGTCGGTAAGATCACACCTTAAATGTGAAGGTCATAAAATTTTTGTTTAAGAAAATTCGGTGTATCTTAATAAAAAAGAAACCGACTGAATCCTGACATTTCATAAAAATTTGTTTAAATCAACAAAATAACAGCGAAAGAATCAACAAACATCCTCTTAAGATTTTGAGCAACAACAACAAAAATTCTGATACATTGTTTTATGATCCTTCTAACTAACATGAGCAACACCGACGAACACACCGATTAAAAGTAAAACTGAAAAAGCTCATAAACTGGGTAAATAATCAACACGCGCTTTATTTGAAAAAAAAAAAATATATTTAAAAATTTATTTGATTACAAATTTGTTTAAATATTGTTGAAAAAAGAAATCAAGTAAACATTTCAACAGGTTGTAGAGTACAAAAGGCAAATAATCATGTAAACAATGTTAACAATGGAAATAAAATCAGAACATTGATGTTTGGTTACTACAATAAATACATGAATAAAAAGATAAATAACCAAAAATAAAAAAATAATAAAAATATGTGGATCAGTCATAAAATATTGTCATAAATATAAAAAAGTTCTCCACAGGTACCCTACCTTATGCAAATACACTACATGTATGTTATATGTTATAAAATTGTATTGAGAACCATCAATGCAACCACTGACGCTGAACGTTCTGAACTGCAATTTAAAAATGTTGATGCGATAAAAATCACTTTGTATTGTTGCTAATGCCTGTGGCTCTGTAATGCCAGTATAAAATTATCTTTTGTGGTTCATAAAGCTGTCTGCTGAATGATTGCCCAGTTTGCTAATAATCCAAATTACTATGTATAGTTTTTACCGTAGTTTTTTAAGGGCTGAATCGTACAACTAACAAAACATACAATAGATCAAACAGTTCTGTTTGTGGTGATCAGTACTGAACAACGCCAAGAAAGACATGTCGACAATATTCTTGAATATTACGAGTGCCTCCATAGACTGATAGGTCTGAAGGTTGTGGGTTCGATTCCCACTAAAAACTCTGTGTAATATCTGCAGGCAAGCAAGAAGGTTCGCTGTCTTAAAAAAATGATAATAGCATTTGGCCAAAAAAAAGTGCAATTTTATCAAACTCATGATAGGACTACAACTGTCGCGTTCGCTTTATTGTTCGGATTCCACCCCACAATGAGTACTTTCTATTTCCAAACTGAAAAAAATTGAATAGTAAAATTGAAGTACTTCTATTGAGAGACAACATAACCTGAGATGACGTAACTAAATGCTTCCTCTATCTGAGAAAAATTTTATTCGACTAATGAGCCGGTTTTTTTTAGAACCATTTTTTTCTATTACTCCTCTTGGACGCTTGTGACTTCCTCTACTTTACATTCCGATGCGTTCTGCGCGTTCCTTTTTGTGTGACAAAAATTGTTGCTATTTTGCCTTGTGTCAGTTTCGTTAATCGGTTGTTGTTCCAAATAAGTAGATGATTATTGTGCTGTAGTGGTGGGAAGCCTTGTTAATCTTTCATTCCTACTTCTTCTCTTTTTCCAGCAGTTTGACGACTGCCTGACCTTTTATCGTGATGTTATCCTCTTTTTTCTTTAATGGATAGTTAGGAGGTGGGCTGAAGCCACTTCATTTTTAAACCTCGAAAAATAATGGTAAAAAGTGTTTTGTGCTGTGTCAGGGAGCGAACCTGGGTTGCTTGGTTTTGTAGGCAAGCACTCTAACCACTACACCACGTCGGCAGCACTACAGGCAGAGCCAGCAGAAATGTCCAGAAATGGGTTTGGCACTATAAATCTGCGTCATATTTCTATATTTACCCGTTCATTGTTTACTTGACCCCCATGACTGGTAAACCGACAAAATATTAACCTGTTGTGATTTACAAGTTTCTGTCTCACAGATCTCACACAGTCTATGACTATTCCAGTCTTCGAGATTAATTTCTATAACATTTTGTCTTGTACCCCAAACATTTCTCAAGTTTTTAGGAATTAAAAGTAGGGTGCTTCCAAAAATGTCTTATATTATTGTTGTTTTAATAATTATTTATTTAAATTAATTAAAGACTTTATTATCTTTTCATTTTTTGATTATCGCCACAAAATGTGTAAATGGAGAAATTTTATTTAACGATTATCAATTTGTAAACAAGTGCTTAAATAAATACGCAAGTAGATATTTATGTTTGCTGGGTTAATATACTATATTGTACAATCTTCAAACACACATAACACACAGTCAGTCATACAAGAATATATCGTGCAATTCATTCATCTATGCACTACTGCCTGGAGTTGTGGGTTTAAGAATGCGGGTTCTTTTCTTTTCAGTTTCTTTAGTTGTAGTTTATGTACGAGTATGACATGCGTCCATCATTTTTATTTGATTATTTGATTTTGTATGTTCAACATGTTGTTACAACGTTGTTTTTATTGCTGCTGCATTTTGTTTACTTTTCTTTTAGTCCGTTTTGTTGTATTTGTTCTCCGGCCCAAAACAAAAAATGCTTCTTTTGTGGTTTGTTTTTGGGTTTTTGTTTATTTAAAAATTTTTATAATTTTTTTTTTTGTGCCTTAATTGTAAGCGTAGGGTGTTTGTTTAGGAATTAAGATTGTGACTCTTGTTGTTTTCCAAAACACAGATAAGAGTTAATCGAATTTATAACACAGCATTGTAATGATAAAATTTAAATTTGATTTAGACGCAAGTGATAAGAAGAATATTTTGATTTAATAAAATCCATAAATTTAAATTTTTATAGCCTTTTACAAAAGAAAAAAGGTCTACTTGAAGTATACTTTAAGACAAAATTTTCATATGTATAAATTTTGCTTTAAAGTAGACGTCAAGTAGACTTTATTTATTTTGCATAAGAGCATTAGCTTTTAACTATTTTCACTTACACAGAAATTTTTTTTTCACCAATTAATGATTTTAATAAGTTTTAAATTAATGTTTAATGAATTTTTTAATTGATTCAAATGTATATTTGATTAAAAAATCCCAATTAAACAATTAATTGAATAAATTAATTATTTAATTAAATTGTAATCTGAAAACAATTAAAACCTTTAATTGCTGAAAATAGTTTTTCTGTGTATGATAAGCTCTAATTTTTGAACCAAATTCTAAATTCTCTTTGTATTTCTTTCACTGTTTTCTTGGTATTAATCACACACTTCCTTTAACATGATTTTTACTTTGTTTACATATTTATTTATTCCTTAATAAAATTCAATATCTCTTTATATTTTCTGTGATTTTTTTTTTTCTCTTTGATTTTTGCATAAATTTTATTGTTTTTACAATAAATCAATAAATTTGCCTTCTTTTAAGTTTTTGATTTTTTATTCCTTTAACTTCAATATTAATTTAAAGTCTTGCTCGTACAATAAATAATTTAATCATATGTACGCCTGCGCTTTCAAGGATTGGCATGTACGAGTATTTCAAATTTTTTTTGTCAATAAATCTTAAAAATATTTTTGCATAATAAAAATACAACATCTACAACAACAACAACATCAACAGAAATTAACTTTCAGATTGTCAGTGATAAAGAAGGTGTATAAAATACATTTAACGACTTTATTGTTTAGGGAATGATCAGGGATCATACGCTATTTGTTTGTATTGCCAAAGATTGTGTCACATATTGACATGTTAGTCATTGTTATGCTAATATTAAATGTCTCATGTTTATATTAATTGGAATACACAAAAAAAAACGAGACACAATATTGGCACAAAACATGAGTCAATTTGTCAAAAGAAAATTGCAAAAAGAGATGTAGTTATAAGAAAATAAAAAAGGATCCTTATAGGTTTTTTATAAAATCTCAAGGATCTTATAAGTAAGTCCTCTACATGTTATTTAATTCGCATGGTAAAACTATAGTATACCACTTTGAAATGTTAGTATAAGACTATTTATTAGTCATAGTGAATATTGTTAGATTATAATGTGAGTTTTTATGTCTAAGCCTACCTTAGGATCAAGTTTTTAGGTATAAGACTTTCAAGTTCTATTGCAGAGTTTGCCGATTCTGTGATCAGAGACCAGAAAACGGACTCACTTGGGTTCGAGGGATCCCTTACAATACTCTGAAGTCTTAGTAGTATTAGACTGTTAAGTCTTAGTGTCGAGCTAACTCATCTGTCTTGCTTAATATAATACTTTTCTTATAAAATTTTAAGGTTTTAATATAAAACTTTGAAATCATCGTTAAATAACTTTTTTAACGCTACTATGAGACACTTATATTGAAGAAGTCTTTATATAAAACTTTACACTTTATTATAAGTTTAAAGGTCTTCGTATAAACCTTTTTTATCTTAGCATAAGACCTTGAAGTCTTCGTTTAAGAATTTTATTGGCTCTTATATTGAAGAAGCTTTGGTATAAGACTTTTACATTTTATTATAAGATTTAAGGTCTTCTTATACAACATTTATATCTTTGAATTAGGCTTTATAGTCTTCATTCAAGACTTTTTAGTTTTAGTAGTAAACTTTTCAATCCTATAAAATTGAAGGTTCTCTTATAAAACTTTTAGATCTTAGTATAATACTTTCAAGTCTTGGTTTAAGACTTTTAAGTTTTTGTATTAGACTTTTCAATATTACCATGATGATCTTATATTAAACAAGACCTGGTACCCTGGTATAAGACTTTTACATTTTATTATAAGATTGAAGGTCCTCTTATAAAACTTTTAGATCTTAGTATAAAACTTTTAAGTCTTGGTTTAAGACTTTTAAGTTTTCAATCCTACCATGATGATCTTATATTTAAGAAGCCCTGGTACCCTGGTATAAGACTTTTACATTTTATTATAAGATTGAAAGTCTTCTTATAAAATTTACAGATTTAAGTATAGGACTTTGAAATATTCCTTTAAGACTTTATAGTCTTAGTATTAGACTTTTCAATCCTACTATGAGGCTCTTATATTAAAGAGGCCTTTATAAGATTTAAGGTCTTCGTATACAACTTTTATGTTTTAGTATAAAAATTTTTAATCCTACATGAGGCTCTTATATTGAAGCCTTGTTATGTTTTATTATAACATTTAAGGTGTTCGTATAAAACTTTTAGATCTATGTATAAGACTTTGAAGTTTAAGTTTAAGAACTTTAAGTCTTTTTAACTCTGCTATGAAGAAGCTTTGGTATAAAATTTGATTTTTTATTATAACATTTTAGGTCTTCTTATAAAACTTTTAGATCTTACCATAACTCATTGAAGTCTTCGTTAAGGAGTTTTAAGACTTAGTATTACACTTATCACTTCTACTATTAGGCTATTACATTAAAGAATCTCAGAAAACTTTTACATCTTATTATAGGAGTATAAAGTCTTTTCTTCTTTTCAAGACTTTTAAGTCTTAGTATTAAACATTTAAGTCTTAGACTTTTCATCCTAGGTCTTGGTATATTGCTTTTACGTTTCATTATAAGTATTATATTAAAGAATCCTAGGGATACTTTACTATAAGATTTAAGGTCTTCGTATAAAACTTTTAGATCTTAGTTTAGGAATTTAAAGTCTTCATTTAAGACTTTTAAGTCTTAGTATTATTCAATCCTAAGAGGCTTTTATATTAAAGAAGGGTTAGCACTAGACTTAGTTAACGTAAAGCTTAGTAAATCAATATTGTCAAACCTAACATTGTGCTGACACACAATATTATTGTTAGTTTAAAGTCTGACATTGCTTTTTCCGACAATATTGCCAGATAACAATAATAAGTTCACGCGATTCTTAGACGTGTTCTGTATATTTTTCTGACAATATTGGAAGATCTGACAACCATCTGTACAGAGCCTTAGGATTTAAAACTTTTTCGCAAAACGGAAAATGTTTTAGTGTTCGTATAAGACCCCTAAGACTAAGGTGAGAACATTAAGTGTTAGTTAAAACTTTAGTACGTGTTTTGGAATGTAGTATACTATTACTGCTTTGATAAAATTCTAAAGTAAAGACTATTTTGTCTTAGTATAAGACTTTTTTCTTTAGTATTTGGCGATAAACAAATTTTAATACTTTAATAGTAACCAACATTTTCATCCAAATTATAACTTATTCGTCGAAATAATTTAAAATTATTACAATGAAGAAATAAAAGAAGCAATAAATTAAATAAAAAAAAATTAAACAATTATTATTATTATTAAAAAAACACACAATTTTATTAACTACACGCTCTGTCGCCTTATAAACCTCAAAAAGGCGAAAAAATATAAATGTTAAAAAATAGATAAATTTAAAAAAAAAATCGTATTCCCACCATAAATTAAAGGGTTTCTAAGAAAGTAATAAATTTTCTTGTTTTAAACCAGTAAACTAGACGGAAGTTTATGGAAAATCAAAAAAGACTCATCATTAACAAGTGTTTTTTATTGTGTTTGTTTCGTAAATACAAATAAATAAAAAAAAAAAAATAATGGTAACTTACAATAAAATACTACCGTATTACTACCAATACTTGACTTGTTACTACCACTATTTCAACACTAACAAGACATTCACACACGTTTGCAGTTGTTAATTTTCTACTTTATTTTTGGAGTATTTTTTCACCGTTCAAAATTGTCATTAAATTTTTTGTCATTACAATTATCATTTTCTTCTTGTGTTTGTTGTTGCTTATTTTCGGTTTTAATGGGTTGGAAACTGAATTATTACGAAAAAAATATACACAGAAACTTACCCAAGTTACGGCTTGGTTCGTTCACATTAACGCATAAATATTGTTGTGGGAATCAAATTTTGTTTGTTAACAAAAAATCGTAAATTTATTATAATTTTTTTTACTTTTGTAATAAAAATTATTATCAGTCGGATTTTATTAATAATTTTCTGTGCTTTAATTTTTAAAAAGTACATTTTATTATTTTCATAGGAAAATATTACTGGTGGTCTGTCATTAAACCATTTTTTTTAATGTTAAAGATGCGTTTTGAAATTGAAAGACAACTAAAACAGAAATACACTCAAAGAAAAGAATAAAATAGTTTCACTTTAAATAAATTATTACATTTCTTATTATAAATAAGGCAAAAAAGCCTTATTTAGTGCAAGACTCTTTAGCATTAGTATAAGAGTTACGAAAGCTTAAGTAGAAGACTTATTTTGTACCAAAATATAATACCCGTAGCTATCACTGAAGGGCTTTTAAGTCTTATCATAAAACTTTTGCACCGAAGTATAAGATATTACAATATAGGTATAAGAGTTTTGAGATATTTTCGTTTATATGAAGACTTATTTTGTAGCATGAACAAATATAAAACTAGTAGTTATCACTGAAGGACTGTTAAGTCTCATTATAAAACCCTTGAACCGAAGTGTAAGATATTACAATCTAGGTATAAGAGTTTTAAGATATAGTAAACGGTTTTAAAACATACAATTTTTGAGTTTAAAACTAAAGGTTGGACACCTTGACAGTGAATCATGACTTCGATTTTCAACTGTTACCAATTAACAACATTTTGTTGTAAAATATATCCAGCTCTCTCCTTCTTCGGTATTACCTTCGTCCAAGCAAAGTATATTAATTGTGGCAGTGTCTTCAAATTTACCAATAGCATGAATTATATCAGTGTAAAACATATTTGGTCCGTTCAACCTACAAATATTTTATTGTCGGTTTATATGAACTAAAATATACTCGTACACATGAATGAGGCAAGTTGGTTAAAGTTGCTTATAATTGTTCAAAGTAAGTTTAATTTATAAATACCTGTATACTTGACTACTTACTTATGACACTTTAAACTCTTGTTTAAATTGTATTCCCATGCTAATTATTTTTTAAATTCATCTTTTATGACCCAAACATGTGTTTTGGTATACTATAAGTATATTTGTACATGTGTTGAGCGTATGATCATTATTTAATGATTTTAATTTTGTGTTTATTTTCAGCTTTTTCGACTTCATTCATTCATAATTTTTTTACAAATTTCTTTGAATTTTGAAACTTTATCTGTTCATGCTTGTTTTAATACATATTTTTGTAGTTTTGTTTATTGTCGTGATTTATTAAACGAAAATTATTTTTTTAATGATTTTTGTATTCTACTTTATGTTTTACCACAACCAAAAAAAAAGATAATATTAAGAAGTTGTAGTTGGAAAAAAAAAGTATAAAAAGTCTAAAGAAGTTAAGTAAATGGCTACTGGTTTTAATTTGGTCTCTCTGTGTTTAATTCATAAGAAATCATTTACACTTCCTGTATGAATGAACTTGAATAATTGTAAAAAAAACCAAAAATTTAAAAAAAAACATGATTTTCAACTGTAAAATATTAACGACGATTCAAGCACACCCTGTATAAGACAAATGTGCTTTTTTGGTAACAGATTAATCACAAAAAGGAAAAAAAAATTTTAAGAGTTTGGGTTTTGTATGCAAGAAGTGTCTATGGAGCCCTATTTAGTTCCCCCGATGTCTGTCTTTCTATCACAAGAATTGATCTCTTAAACCATTATAGCTAAACACCTTATATTTTTACGAATGAAGTATTAATACGGCCGTTAAGCAAAAAATAAATAATAAAGCTTAAAAACAATTGATGACGTCCTCGACGCATATTATGAATTTTGTTTAATCCTAAAAGTATGCTTCTAATAATTTATTTAATAATTATATATCTACACATATAATAAAACAGTAACACATTCGTATTACGTAAAGACTAGATACTGGATGGATTTTAACATTATTTTGTGAGGAGGTACCTTAGTATATTGATTCCAATACTGTTTTTCCGTAAAGATATCTTGTTTCCAAGAGAAAGTGGTGAAAAACCAGTAAAAGTACGTCGATTTTGTTTATCGATTTAAAGGTACTGCATACTTTTAGGCAGTTTTTATTTTTGAAAGCGGTATATTTTAATCACGGTTGCGCAACACATGGCGCTGTTTTAAAACCCAGAAACCTCACCCACTTTGTTTAACCGATCATGCAATATCATCCCGTCCACTTTATCGACTACGTTTGCCGAGACGACAATTTTTTGCTGGCGCCCAACACTACCGACAGTATATCACGCCTTTCTTTGGTTTCCATGCAGGTTTTTCTACATCTATACATATAATAAAACTGTAACAGGACCATTTCTGTACATGAAATAGTTTGTTTGTATGTCTGTCTCTCTGTGCGTCTGTCTGTGTTCGCATCATGTAAAAATTACTGGGTGAATTTTAATAAAATTTAATATCTTGATTCAAATATAGAATACTCTTTTCCGCGAAAATATCTCATTTCCAAGAGAAAATAAAAAAGGTAATGAAAACTTGGCAGCACATTTTATTTTTTTCAGCGTGGTATCTTAAACACTTTTTACAGAACTTCACAATATTTTTGGAATTCCATATAAATTTAAGAATTTTACCAGGGAAGGGTACCTCTTTATAATGAAAGTACATAAACTATAACTGAAGCACTATAAATGTAACAGTCTTAAAATTTGGTGTGGATTACTTTCAAAGCTGACTGGAAAAAAATATTGTTAAGACAACCACGACGTGGCGGGCGCAGCTAGTAAAAAATAAAGTTTAATAAGCACACCAAATTCGCCTCTATAATTTTGATAAAATTAACGAGGTTGTGTGGTTTCAATGGCTGTCGAAAACCAGCAGCTTTCTTAAAATTGGTCAATACCCCATTTATAGATAACAGTTTATGGGAACAGTATTGTATTGGACGTTACTGTGCTGAAAATACTAACAGTTTCGGCATTATCAAACTGCCTGTGAACAAATTTTACAATATTAATAAAAATAAGTCAGTGTAAAGATAAGAGTTAAAACACCCACCACTGTTTCTAGGGTAGCTAATGTTTTTTAATTCCTTTCTTTCTGAAAATCTCCACAGCTTTTTATAGGTTTCAGAAATTTTTGTGTACCTTTATATTATTTAATATTTTTTTATATTTTGACATACAGTGTGTGACAACTCAATGGAAACTTTTTTCAGAAAGCTGTATTTAATAATTTTAGTTTTTACAGTTTTTTTATAGTTTTTACACAGAAAAAATTTGTTGCAACTTTTAATTAAAGTTCAATTAATTTTTTACTTGTTTCAAATACATATTTGTTTAAAACAGAGCAAAAAGATCCTCATTAAACAAATAATTGAATCAATTAATTAATTAATTAAATTTTAATCTGAAACCAATTAATTAAATAATTGCTAAAATATTTTCCTCTTTTTTGTTATTTGGAAAAACTTTTTGTTATCAGTAATTCAAATTAAGGAATCGAATTTTTAAAACAAAAGGTTTTCCTTGAAATGTTATCTACTGTATATCCCTATGGAGTCCGGAATGCGTTTATATGTATATCCTCACAGCTGGCTTTTAGGTTCCAAACTGCTCTCGGCCGTGGTAATTTTAATAAGTTTTAGAGATTATTTGTTTCAGATAGACTCAATTACTTTATTTATTTTTTGTTTAATATTTTTTGAAATTTTTACGATCTTTTGCAATTTTATTAAAACTCTTAAATATGTAATGGAATTTTTTTCATTTTTTTCACTTTATTTTTAAGTAAAAAACCAATAAAAAGCATTAATTGGGATAAAATTTAAAATAATTATTTTTCCGTAACAACTGGATGTGTTAAGCATGTTAATTATATCTTAATTAAAAAGGAACAACATTAACTTGTATTGAACAATTTAATCATAAAAAATACTTTAAATTTAATAAATGATTTCGTTAAACTGGTGTGTTTATACATGCGTGTGTGGCTGTGTGTGTAAAATTGTACAAATAAAATAAATAAAATTAATTTATAAATGCGGTTTTATTTGTAAATAAAAACTTGATTTAGTAATTGTTACTTTTAACTGTCAATTGGCAACTTAAAAAAGTTTAAAGTTTGACAGCTCATTTTGCATAATGGTATGAAGTGGCCAGCCATGCATAACAATTTAAATTCAATACGAATATTGAACATCGGTAAAATAACAAATTTAATTCTTCATTTAAAGATTTTTGAATTGAACAAGTTGTTCAGTTCAGTTCAGTTAAGCTTGGCTCATTTCAATTTTTTAATTCATTTTCAGTTCGGTCTTTATTTTGTTCAACATTGATTTATTGGTTTTTTGTTTAGAAAATATACGAGTACGAGTTCATTTGACTTGTTATATTTATTTTTAAATTTTTCTTGCATATAAATTTAATTTATATTTATATTTATTTTTACTTTTCTTATGGATAGATTTTTTATTATTGAAACGAGTTTAAATGTTAATTGAATTGTTAAAATCAATTTTAATTTTGTTAAAAATATTATTGAAGCAATCATGGGAAGTAAAAAACGAAATCAAAACGTTATCAGCATATATTTATTGATTTAATTTTATTGACAATTAGAATTGTGTCAGTGATGGCTTATGAATACAAATAATAAGTGGTTCAGTGGCTGGTAATGCATTGATTTTAGCTAGAGTTTCAACAGGTGAATAGTAATAGAAAAATATGGCCTGTCAAAGTATCACAACTGTTTGTAATAAATAAATTTATAATTTAATTTCATTTGGTATGTTGAAATGAATTCAGATTTTGTAAAGAACGTTACTAATTTTTTTTTCTCTTACCGCCTGCCATAATCTCAAGTTTCCACATCCAATATCTAAAACTAATGTTTAAACTAGGTATAACCATATAAAATATTTATTTATAGGCTGTTTAATGTTTAAAATAATTTTATTATTATTTGTAGGGAGGATACCATAGCAGACCATTAACTTCATGGGTTCTTTTTCAAACCCCTTCGTTCCGCAATGATTCTGGGAATACCTTACTTTCATTGAGTCTCACGCTGTCACTAGCCTTTTACTTTCGACTGTATTGATTTCAGACTGGCGACTGAAACATGTCGACAATCTTCTTCACCACAGAGACTATGGTAATTGCTATGGTAATTGCTAACATTTGCTTAACACTTAGGTCTTCACAACATCTCCATGCGTCTGCCCATTGTGGAAAGCCTTTTAATGATAGCCTTTTGCCAGGAACAGTCTTCCGGTATCGTCTTAACTCGATTTTTAACTTGGCCAAATAATACTTGAGAGTCCTTGACCTGTCACTAACGCAGTTAACTATTTGTAGGCACCCAGATTATATACAAACTATTTCTTGGTCTCTCTGCCAATTTTTGGTGAAAAACTCCAGATTATTTTCTTTGTGGGAATCGAACGCACATCCTCGGACTGATAGACTAGCACCCTACCTACTAGCCCACCGAGGCACCCATAATATAATCTTTACAATAAACTTCCTGTCATATAAATTTAATATTACTTAAACACCTCTTTTCTATTAATTTTAGATGTTTGTCTTTCTTAATAAAAAACTCATTTTTTTCAAAAGCTTTAAGATTCCTAGTCGCTATTAAACCTGTCGACTACTGGTTTTTACAGCTGTTTGTGTCATTTAGTTTTTAAAATAATCCATTATTTTTCACACTTGATTTTTTTGACATTCAAGCAAAAACTGAACTGAGTTCTTAAATATAAAAAACAACAATTTTTTTAAGCTGTTCCTATGTGTGGCTAAATGCTTCAAAAGTTTTAAGTTTTTTTTTCTTTCTTTTTTTTCATACGGTTGCAATTGCCGCCAACTTCAAGTGATACTTGCTGATGCCAAACAACAAAACCAAAAAAAACATCAAAAATAAAGAAAAGTATTTAAAAACGTAGACAACAACATTCACAGCTCATCCTAAAGTACGAGTAACAGGTTGAATAATAAGGATTAATGTTTGTCTTCACCTCAAGTCAAAGACAGCAGCAGTAGCGCTTCAGAAAAGAGAGAGAAAAAACAACAAAATATCCCTAAATACACACAACAACCAGTTAACAAATTGGAATTAAGAAAATTGTCAAGTCATCGGCATTATTTAATAAAATGACTATATAATAATAATAACATTAAACATATGGTTACTCATATTTCGGATATAAAGTAGGAGAATTAAGAACGACACTCTAATGCGCTACATATGTTTGTACTTGTGTGTGAAATACCTAACAGACAATTGATTCAGTTTTCCCGAATGAAATGTGAATAATTTTTCCGTTTAAACATACAATGTAGGCCATGCGCGAATGAAATCTGAACATTTCGCGGATGACACAATATCGTATGATTAAGATACATATAAGTACTGACTAGAATTTATTGAGAAAGTTTGAAATTGATAGTGAGTTTAAATACTTATGGAACGCACAACAAGTGGAACCTTTGGTTTATGTTGATGTTGACAGACTTGGCACAACAAGATTCTCTCCTCCTTTTCAAGCTAACTAACTTTACCTAAACCTAAATACTTATTTGACTAAACCCATTGATTAGAAGCTACTAAAATGGTCTTTAGTCAGTTATTTTTAATTATTCGAATTTATGTATTTAGCAATTGGTAAAGAGTCTCTGAAAAAATGTGTTTCAGTCAGACAGGTGGAGGCCAAGTAACGTTTCTGGTTCTAATATCACGATCCTCAGTTTCCCTATTTGCCTCTACTTTGATCCATATAACACTCCACTCAATCAAGAATATCCAAAACGTTAAGTATTTAAGTATTTACGTTAACTTCCTTTTATTTCTCAAAAGTTTAAATTATATTTTTGAAATAAATTTTTTTTTTGTTTTTTAATTTACATTTGGATTTTACTTCCTTATACATTTGGATTTTACTTCCTTATTTAAAATTTCCTTCTACCTTTAACTTTTTTTCAATTACTCTCCTCCTTTTCCTTTTGTTTCCTAAATCTTTCGTCTGTTTTCCTTTTCTTTACTCTCATCTCTTTTTTTGTGTTTTCTTTAAACTTTTTGAGTTCCATTCTATTTTAATTTTCTCTCCTTCCCTTTCATTATTGACTTACCTTTTCTACCACTATTCTCCTTTTTTCATTTTCTTATTCTTCTTATCTATTTATTTTTTATCTTTTATTTCTTGCCCTCATTTTCATACTTTCTTCCTGTAATTTTTCTATTATTTTCTTTCCACCATTTTCACTTTTTCTTCCTTTTGTCTTTGTCTTTATCTAAATTGCTCGACTATTTTTCTTTTTTGTTATCTCTATTCTATTCTATTTTCTTTTTTTATTTTTAGTGATCCCTACATTCGTTTTTCTTTTATTTGTTTATATATTATTTCTACTTTTAACCCTTGTAGCCCTTTAAGTATTCCTTTTCTATCTTTGTTTTCATTTCTATTTGTTTAATTGTTCCTTTCCTTTCTATTTTTCTATTTTAATACCTTCTTCTATTTGCTTTTTTTCTTTTTATCTCGTTTTCCTTCTGTTCCAAAATGATCTGCATTCCTTTTTAATTTTTTCCTTCCTTCTTAACTGTATTTTTTCCCGTTTCACTCTTTTATATTCATTCATTTTGATCCCTTTCTTCTTTCGTTTCTAATATTTTTTCTCCATTTTCTCTCTTTTTCTTAGCTTTTTCACCCATTTTCTATAACAAACTTTATCCTGTTATAAGAATGTAGGTATTTCCTTTATTTAGTTTTTCCTTATTTTACGAATTTAATATAGGGCACCAACCAGAGTCCTACGTTTCACTCAACCATTATCTGTGTCTGGATTTAGATGGAAAAAAGTAAAACAAATAACGTGGGTTTTTCTCAAGACTCATGTAAACACTTTTGCTACGGATGCTAACAAAAAGCAGAGATTCTTCTCCTTTAGCATTTTATTGTCGTTTAATCATTTAAAAATTTCAAATGTCAATTTGACAGACAAAATGACGACCAGTGTCTTAACATGTTGCTACTGTATATTTGTTCGTACAGTCCTCTCAATAAGAGAATTTCAAGTACTTTTTGAAATCTTTTCAACGACAGATAAGTTGTTTCTTTTTTTGTATCTCGGTAAATAAAATATTAATTTTTGCGATTTCTATCTTTTTTATCGGGAATTGAACAACAAAAAAATCAAAATAAAATTGATGCATAATTGATTATAAAGTGTTTCTTAAAAATGCTTCTCCTTAAGGCTCTTTAGCCAAGTTGTGATGACAGAAGCTCTAAAGATTACGGAGTTTTCAACAGAAAATTATAAATTATAATTTTTCTGATTGTTTGTAAAAGTCGAAATATTTTTTTTTTTTTTTGGTTGTTATCGATTAATCGCTTGACCAGCATCTTTCATACAAATTGTTTGCTCTTAATAAAATGTACAAAATTGTGCTGTGTAATTGTTGTGAAGTAGCTAAAGACTATGACAGCGAAGATGACGACAACTGTTGGAGTTGGAACAGCAACAACAAAAAACAACCTCAACTTCACTTTTTAACTACAAGGCAGCAAACAGCCCGAAAAAAAATGATCAGAGAGTGTGCGAACTCATGTTGCTACCAATCAACCATTCAACCGTCAAACTCAGTTTATGTGTGTGCAGATGCTAGAGATGTAAAGATAAGGAATAATCATAAGTGTATAATTATCAATCGTCTTTGAAATAATATTTAATGTTTTTAATTTGAAATGAACTAGGATCGAGGGAAATCTATTTTCACTTAAGAACGACTAAACCGATTTGGCCAATTTTTTTTTTTTTTTTTTAATCTTCAGCACAACCCAACTTATGTTTCTATGGAAAGAAAATTTGACAACGCCCACTTTTTAGGTAGTTTAGATACATACTTTAGCGAAAAACAGGTTGGATTGGAATAGTGGGCTTGGTACCTCCCATACAAAGTGAAGCACATATTACGATCGTCTACTTGGAGATCTGCAATAGGTAGAATCTGAAACCTTGCAGAAGTAACCTTCATATTAATGCGCAAAGTCTAACAAACTACAGATTGGTTTATGACAGTGGGCATGGCACCTCCCATACTAAGTGAAAAATTATTATTGTGTACCTAGAGAACAACAATATGTAGTCTTTTTTATATCCAGAAAGAAAGTAGAAAGAAGAAAAGAGAGAGAAGATTAAGATAAACGGTGCAAAAGGGTGCTAGAAAAAGACTAATATAGACTGGCTGGTGTAGATTGTGCATTTTGATGGTACCTAAGTCATTCTTGCGAGAACCGGGTCAGAAAACCAGCTACTAGTCCTAATAAAGAAATTTGTCTTATGTAATTGGAACGTTAAAATATCAGATAGGTTCCCAAAACTATCGGTAACCTATTATCTGTAGTGGCCGCTATTCTAATGCAGGACAAAGCCATGGAAAAAGTGTGATCGTTTTTTACTTTGGGATTAGATGCCATCCTTTTTTCGAATGGTTTCTAAAAAACCAACACTTAGTGCCTGTTGTCAACTACGTGGCTTAATTTCATTAATTTTTAATTGATAAATAAGCCAGCCGTTTTCTCCCGATGCATGCAGGCCCAAATTAATCTTGTGGTTAACCGATCTAGCCAGTGCTAGACAAGAAAGAGCATTGCTAATGCACTGCCTTGACTATGCCAAGAGATGAAAGCTACCAAAAATGTCAATCGCTCTATCATGAAACATTATATATTTCCCCGATTGCACACTTGCAACAGGGTTGCAACAAATAACCCCAAGTCTCGGTAGTCATTTATGCTTATCATTCATTGTGTAAACGCACATATAAGGGACCTAATGGCAGCTTTACTATCCATAGAAAAACGAATATTACGATCTTAGTAATCATTTTGGCGATTTTTTATAGCAGATATTTATTCGTCTTCCCATTTGAAGTCATCTGTATAACAACAGAATAATCGCGATGAAAATGAATGAATCAGCAATTTTAAAATGGAAACATCTTGACAATAATAGTTTCGGTGTGCAGTACTCCATAAAACCAGTAACGACATCCAAAGCCATTAAAAAGCTTTCAAGTCTCCAAAGTGATTGCTGTGCCAGCTTCCTGACTCCTAGCAACCAGCTGAGCATAGATAGATAGATATTGACTTACTTTGCAGGAAATATAAACTACATTGTGTAGTATTGGTGTGATTATGGCTTAGAGGAACCAGTTCAAAGCTCTTGGGTCACTGTGACCTTCTGGCTGGCTTTTAATGTTGTCACCTGTTAATTTTTACGATATTTTTTTATTCTTGTCCCTGCTTGTATTTCTAAATAAATTAAATTGTAACAACAGAGATTATGCACCTTGCATGTTGTTTCCTTTGTTGCGTTATCCTAATAGGAATCCTAGAGACATAGTCAATAATCAAAGAATAGGATATCGGTAATGGTAATTTAAGATTAGATTTATTTATGTATATACGAGTAGCTACCTTCTTTTCCGTGCTCTTCCGCTGCTTAAAATACCATTTCCGAATCTTATGAACTAAACGATTACTCACTCAGATTCTATAGTAATCGCTACCTAGCATCACTACTCCCTACATTGCTGTCAAATAAAAAGCACATATGCTTATGAAAGCTTAGGCAAATATTCTTTAAAATTTATTTTATATTTTCTTCAGAGCGGCTGGCTTGTCAAACTTCTGCAACATGATTGATCGATTGTTTGTGTCTGAATTTATGAGGCAGTAGCTTTTTTGCATACGAGTATTTTAACTCTCCAATTTGAGCTGCCGCTATTACGGGTGCTGGATTGGAACTCATGGTTTGGTTGTTTAGTGAATTTTGTTTGTATGCTTGTGTCTTCATGTGAGGATTTATTGAAATTTTTATTAATACCAACAGATCGATTTAAAAAGTATTTTGCAACTACTTCATGTTCAAGACAAATTCATTAATAAGGGAAGAAAGCACAACCTAAATGGTTGACTTGGTAAAGAGCTTAAGACAAATTGAAATTAATTTGAAATTTAAGCCACATTTACCACATACAAGTTCAAGGTCTTTTGATTTTATAGTATTTTTATAGGGATTTTTATTTTTGTTAAAAAAAAGTAAAAGCAATCGTCTTTCTTAGTTTTCCCATGATTAAGTATGCCAACGTTTTTGGATTGTGTTGTTAATTCCCAACATATAAAATATTTGTATATAATCGATTTTGTATAAATTGTTTTGCTTGTTGAACATGTTAATAGCAATGCATTTAGTTGTATTAAGGCTCACCAATTGTTCTTGTATGTTCGGTATTATTTGCTGTTCATTTAACGCCGACAATTAAAAATTCTGCAAACGTTTTGGCTTGAACATAAAAAAAATCAACGAATAAATACTCAAAACAATCACCACAATCATTATTTAACCGCTTTGTTCAAAAGCCGCAAATAAATATTTTTTTATTGTTCGTCTTTCACCAGTTTATAATTTATATAAAATTAAAAATCGATAACAACTAATACAGAAAATAACAGCAAAAAATAATGTGTATTGGCTTCAAGTCGACAAGAGATTGAAAGTGATTTGAGAAATGGATCAAAGTGGGTGTAATGGAGATTTAAAAACTTTAGAAGTATAACTAGATCTTGACATTTTCTTCTGCTCAAAATAATAAAAAGTTGCATACGAGCAAGCTCCTTTTATGGGTGTAATCATAAGCTCATGAACAAGTGGTCATACTCAAACACAAACTAGTTTACTGAACACATGCTTACTCATACCATACTATGAGCGAGCAAACCTCTGTTCGTATTTCAAACTTAAAGATCTGGCCGAGTAAAACGAACTTTCTTACACTCGGACTCTGTTCGTGTTTCACTCAAAACATAAACTCGCCCAAGTTCATTGTTATTATTTTCAAAACTAACTCATACTTTTTCAAACTTACTTGTGGCAACCTTTCAAGCTCATCGCATTTAGCTCGCTACTATTCGCTGCTTATTATTGTCCACCCATCGTTAGACGTGTGCAATGAACACGCATGAATTCAATGAAATATTATAATGAGCGTCTTATGAGCCTCATTTTTTGTGCTCATGCACTGCTTTGCTAAATGAAGAATTTTACCAGCTAAAGGATCTTTCAAAAGCTTTGGCCAAACAAATATATTGGGCATTTGAAATGTTGCTAAAAAAAACTAAAGATTTCTCAAAATTAAGTAGGATATAAACTTTTCTATTTTATATTATATTTGACTAGGTTTTATGGAATATTAATATTACAGGAAAACCAACAACAGCTATGAGCCTAGCCTTTATCACAATTTAATGACGACTAACGCCCTTATTGCCCATAACTATATAATATCTAGAAGTTTCAAAACATGATATGCAGAACCATGGTCATATATCTTATTTATGATCTGGAGACCATCCTAACTCCACCGCACTATTGGCAGTACCTGGTGAAGTCCGACAACACACGTGACTAAAAATCAACCTGTTAGCAATTTAGGTCCAAATCAACGCCACCATTTTACTCCATGAAAGACCTCACCAATAACCGGACACAGAGGGCTCGAAGGTCTCCATGTATTTACCAGTTCCCATAATACCAATCATTTCGACACTGGTCAGACCTCAAAGGTTCTTTTCTTTCAGTTTTAGGCTACGTGAAAGCCTCAGGAACTGGACCATTAAAGAGTGGAGAATAGTTAAGGAGTGGAGATTCCACAAATAAATATTACCCCGTAAAGAGTTCCCTAGTCACAATTGAATATAATTGAAATCAACAGGAAGTTTTTCTTCAGGAAAGAACTTTCGACGATATTGGAACAACAACTAACTTCCGCTATTTATGAGTTTATAGCTGACATGTTGGATTCTATGCGCATAAATCTATGTACAGAAAAAAACTGTAACAAGACCGTCTCTGTACATGATAAATTTTTCGGAAAATTTCTTGCTGCTGCAGATTTTAATCGATTGAAATACGAAGGACCATTTTTTTAAAATTTTTATCTGTCTGTGTTCGCATTACGTAAAAAACTAAAAAAATATATATAAACAAAATTTCGTGGCGAGGTACCTTAGTATCACGGTTCAAATATTGTATACTATTTTCTCGTATAAATATCTTATTTCCAAGAGAAAATAGGAAAAAGGAGTGATCGTACACTATTTTACTCATGTAATGCTACTGTAAACTTGACACCACTTTTTATTTTTGTCAGCTGAAAATTTTAAACACTATTTACAGAACTTTTCAATGATTTTTTATACATTTTTTGGTATTATATACAAAGCCTATGTTGCAACATCCTGAGTAATTACCTAGGGATGGGTACCTCTATATAAAGTAAATACATAAACCATATCTGTATAAAATTTAGATTCTTCAAAGATGGTATTGTTTAGTTTCAAAGAAAAATCAGTTACGGGCACTGCTTGTGGTAAATGAAGTTAACTCTCTTTCAAAATAACCATCCTGTCTCTTAAGGTATAAAGTTTTTCTAATTTAATTTAAAGAGTTTAGCTGAGAAGAAAATTAATTACTTCACACTAGCTATTTGAAGGCTATTGGGACAACGAAAAGTAACATAAGTCGTAGATATCTCAAAACGAAAGTCGAGGCTAGCAATGGCATTTAACACACAACAACGCAGCCTTAGACAGATTTCAGAATTGGATGATATAGAGATGATCGGTATTAGATCCTTAGGACTTGCGAGCTACCTAGTAGCTGACAAAAGGATCTTTTGCATAATAAATGGAATACATTTTGATTTGATTGTCTGATTTACTTACCTTAGTCTTTTAGTACGACTGGATCAATTTCGCAATTCCTTCAAAATGCCTGCCATTTTCGTCCATCAGTCTAATTACGAAATATAGTCATTATTGAAAGCTTTTAAATATTATTATTAGATTTTTTCTTTCCTCTTTGATTTCCATTTAAAGTTACACCCTTTCCAAGTGGCTATGCTCCGCTTGAAAAAAAAAATAAATAAAAATTAAAAGTAGGCGTGTTTTCAGTTTCATACCAATTCGCTCTCCCCACAAAATGTCAATCAACCAGTTAAACTTAAGTAAAATCGTATATTTAAAAATAAAGAAAAATTTTAACAAAAACAACAAAAAAAACACAACTAAAAAATCGAAACTTTAAAATATAAAAACTGTATGGTTTCCTACCACCTTAAGACTTTAGTAGTGATACGACAATGACCATTTGTTTAAAACGAAAATGAACTGAAACTTGTCTGGAAGCAAGTGATGTGAAAATCCAAAAGTAATGGCAACTGACAACTAAGACAGTACACGATCTGTTGTTTATGGATAGACAGATTGAAAGACAAGCCAGTAAACATTATTTTGTTGTTATTGTTGTTGTTGTTGGTAAAACTCTTCAGCCATCGATCTCTTAGCTGAGAGTTTAAGATGGAAAATAAAATAAAAAATGGTTTAATAACTGCTTGCGAAAAAAAAAACCAACCAACAAACTCCAACCTCAGCGATGTGATACAAATTGAATTGGCTTGAATACGTCATTCAAACAATGTTGAAAAATTATTCGAAGAAGGAAAAAAAGCAGCGTTTCACAAATAACCGTAACCGAATAAACTTGAAGTAAAAATAATGTTTGGAATACCGCGTTCATGTTACTTTTAGCGCTCCAACTTCTAGGAACCTCTGCCCAAATCAAGCAATCAGTTTTAATTCAACCGCCAATATGTTTAATTCCTGCAAATCTAAAGGAAATAAATATATTTAAATGACTTGAAATATTCGCTTGCATTTTATTTCTCTATTTTATACAAAACAAAAGTGTGGCTTCAATTTCATTTAATTCAAACTTTAAATGCTGCAATGACGGCTACAGCAACAGCAGCAGAAGCACAAGCAGCTTTGTTAAGGCTACTCTTTGCTATTAAATGGCTGCTGTGGCAGAAGTTCTTTGAAGCAACACGCCAACTTAATGATAATTTTAAACGTCAAACATATTCGCTCCAAAATAAAAAATAAAAAAACAGAAACGAAAATTGTTGTCTTGATACTCCTCATGCTTATTGGTATTTAACCCTCAACATATGTGTAGTATCTTTAGCTGAATTGGAAGCCAATAATCAAATGTCAGTCATTCAAAGTGTTTAATTTTAGTTTTTTTTTAGTTAAAATTTTAAACATTTGCCAAGTGTCAATCAAGAGCATGGGCTAAGAAGCTGTCAGTTTTTTAAAATGAAATTGGAAATTTAGTTTGATTTCGAAATAGCTGAAAAGTTGGGAAACTAATTTCTTGTAGATAAAATCAGTATTTGTATTTTTTAGTTTGTGGTTACCCGATTAACTCGATTAAAAGAATGAAACTTCATTAATAAAAAAAATTTTAATCTTTAGGTGTCGTTGTTTGAAGAGCAGTTCTCACTGAGATGTGATTTAGACAGAGTTTGAATAGCAATTAAAGCTAAAAGCAGCAGCTTTTAAGCCCCTGAATGTATGAAGGTAAACATATGCTCTACCATCTCAGCCTCTTCCAGACACAGTCTGCAATTATCGTAATCTGTGATTTTTATTTTGGCCAGATGATACTTAAAGTTTCCGTGATCTTTCACTAACGCAGCAACATATTTCCTGCATACCTGTTGACGTTGTACTACAACCCAAAACTTACAAGGACATAATTAACTATGGAAGACTTATCTCTTACTAAAGTAGCTCCTGTTTTGAAGTGAAACAGTAAATCAGACTAAAAATCGACCTTTTTCCAAACCACAGTCTCCATGAACTCCCCCGAAGATGCCTTAGAAATAACCGATTACAGGGACATATGGTTCCTGCGTACCTACCAATTTCTACTGCAACAGTCATATGAACACTGAATTTTAATTTTTTTTTAATTAATGTAGGATATGTTGTATGTTTTTGGAACGCAAACGGCTTGCGCCAACACAAAAATGAACTCGAGTACTTCCTTAAGAAGGAACAAATTGATGTCATGCTGGTTTCAGAGACTCACTTAACAACAAATAGCTTTTTTAAAATAAATGGCTATATCTTATATGACACCAAAGACCCCCGTGGCAGAGCATGAGGTGGTTCAGCAATACTAATAAAGGCTCGAATCAAACATTATTTACTGTGTGATTTTTGTGAAGATTACCTACAAGCAACAAACATCTGCATTGAAGAATTTCATCAAAATTTAGTTATTTCTTCGATTTATTCACCTCCTAGGTTTCAAATATCAGAGAGTCAATACAGCGATTTCTTCAAATCACTAGGTCCCTGTTTCATAGCATCAGGCGACTACAACGCTAAAGTCAGGCGACTACAAAGCATCCCTGAAAACCTATTTGGGAGACCTAGACGCAACTCCTCAATCAGATTATTCGTTATGGCGTGCCTGTAGAAGCCTTAAAAGGCCAGTCTTACGTAAGCCTCCCTTACGAACTTCAGCTGGAGGCTGGGCAAGGAGTGATACCGAAAAAGGAAATTTATTTGCTGGACATTTGAAAATGGTTTTTACCCCAAATATATCGACCGATATAGTTGAGTTGCCAGTTGTCGAGGCTAGTGCTGCAGTCCCGATAAGACTTGAATTTGGTGATCTTGAAAAGGCAATAACGGATTTAAACACCAAAAAAGCCCCTGGCGTTGATAAAACCAGTAACAAGATGTTAATTGAGTTGCCCCGTATAGCTCGCAGAATCGTTCTTTTTATTTTTAATGCCATTTTACGTCTTGAGTACTTTCCCACAGAGTGGAAGGTGTCCTTGGTTACCATGATTCCTAAACCAGGAAAAGACCACACAAAAATTGAATCATACAGACCAATAAGCCTTTTGTCAAATATGTCAAAACTGTTTGAGAGGATGTTAATAACTAAGCTTAACCCTATTCTAAGCGACAAAGGATGTATTCCAAACCATCAATTCGGCTTCAGGAAAAAACATAGTACGATCGAACAAACTCACAGGTTAGTCAATGTTGTTAAGAAGACTTTTGAAGAGAGAAAATTTACTGCTCTGCGCTTTTCATCGACGTTTCTCAAGCATTTGATAAAGTATGGCATGAAGGCCTAATATATAAGCTAAAACTGAACTTGCCCGTAAACCTATATGAGCTGCTAGATAGTTATTTAACCAAACCAGCCAATCGAAGCCGGAGTTCCCCAAGGTAGTATATTGGGGCCCTTTTTATACTTATTGTATACTTCAGACATGCCAACTAGTAACCGAGTTCACACATCGACATTTGCTGACGACACAGCTTTTTTGAGCATTCACGAAAGACCCGAAGTAGCATCACGATATTTACAAGACAACATATCCAATTTAGAAAAATGGTTGAAGAAATGGAGAATAAAAGTTACTGAACAAAAATGTACTCACATAACCTTCACACTGCGTAGAGAATCTTGCCCCCCTATTCGGATAAATAACCAAACGATACCTCAGCTTTCAGACGTCAAATATCTCGGCATACATCTTGACCGGCGCCTTACATGGAAACGGCACATAGAAACAAAGTTAACACAAATGAAGTTAAAAACAGTCCAACTAAACTGGCTTATTGGCAGAAATTCTACTCTAGCTCTAGATTGCAAACTTTTATTATACAAGTCAATTCTAAAACCAATATGGTGTTATGGCATTCAATTATGGGGCACTGCCTCAGCTACCAACGTAGAAAAAATTCAAAGGCGCCAAAATAAGATTCTTCGTATAATTACATCTGCTCCTTGGTATATAAAAAACTCGAACATCCATAAAGATCTAAACGTGCCATCAGTTAAAGCAGAAATAGCGAAACTTGCCATAAGGTATTTAAAGAAGCTTGAAACTCATCCGAATCCACTGGCCCGTAACATACTAAATGAACCTGGTTACATTCGACTAAGAAGGAGGGACACTGCTTCTCTCGTCCGTACATCATAGGGATAACCCACAAATTACAGTAACCGTGAAACATACATTTTTTTGTCCAGCACTGGTTGGACTTAACAAGTATATTTTTAGACTTAAGATACGAGTAATTATTGATAGTTCAATTATATTGAAGATACAATAAATAAAAATTGCGAAAAAAAAATTAATGTAGGAGAAACATCAAAGCAGACCATTATGGGTACCTTTTCGACCCCCTTAATTATTTTAATTGAGTCACGTACTACAACCAGCCTTTACTCATGACTTAAGTGATTTTAGATTGTAGACCTGTAACTGTCGGCCTTCATTCTCATAACGGAGTCTCTAGTAATTGCTAGTGTTTTTCCAAGGCTTAGATCCCCCATGGCATCCACATTTAACAAGCTTCTACCAAAGGTCCTAAGTTTATGCTAGTCAGTGCTGGACACTCATACACAATATGAGTTACCGTCCTAGCGTCTTCCAGGCACATTCTGCTAGTATCAAATTCTTTGGACATTGGTTAGACTTCGAAGGTTCTTAGCTCCGGAAGCCTAAAAAAACATGCCTTTCAAGAATTTAGATTCATTCATACTTCAGTGTTACAAAAAAGTTTAAAATCAGTTTGCTGAATAAAATGTTTATTTTCTTTGTAATTCGGTTTGAAAAAAAATTCTTTCAAATTTGGCTCATTATACCTTCCATTATCAAAGGTCGTTGAGCTGATGTATAAAGTATTTTATCAAGCAGAATATTTAAAAAGAAAAACTACTGGACTTAATTAAACATTATTTTCTGAATTATTAGTTGCAAAAGCCGTCGGCTTTTTAAATCAATTGGTTAGCAGCTCCATATGAACGCCCTTTTTTACTGCACGCTTCCAAGTGACAACTCGTTTCAATTGTCATACGTTCAATGGCCACAATTAAGCAACAGCCCACTCTTCTGTGTTGGATCATTTATAAAATAAAAAAAAAAACAAAATAAAATAAAACAATAAGAAATAGAAATAGAAAAAATAATAAAAGAAAAACTATGATGTAATTACCACAATTAAAGCAATTTTACCTCTTCATAGGAAAAAAAGCAAAAAAACAACTAGCAAATAGACAGACCTTAAGATAAAGAGGCGTGTATTACAAGAACTTTGAATCATTTGAAGAAAAGCTGTTGACACTAGTGAAGAAATGAACTGATAAACGGGAATGAATTTAATAATTTATATGTTGGGTATTAAAACTTTTTTGAATTTGATTTTAAAAGAAGCTTTAGAAGAAAGGTATTGATGTGATCACGAAAGTATCTGAAGACAATTGAATGGTGCTGTAACGGAAGACCGATTAAAAATCTATTTTTTTAATTTTTATTTAAAGAAACTTTTGTGCCTTACTGCTTTTACTGCCCGTCACATGTGTTTGATTTTCGATGCCGGTGTAAACCGCCATCGCAGAAAATCAACCATAGATTGTCAACACTTCACATGACATGTGAACACACTCATGTGTGTAAGAAAAACCAATAATTAAAAACTGACGCAGTAACAACCATAAACAGCAAAAAACCTCTGAAGAGGAAGAAAATTACACGACAATAAACTTCAGGAAAAAATCATTTAAAAAACTCAAGCATGCGCAAAGATTTGTCATAATTGATAATAAAACAACAACAACACAACAGCGAAAATTAAAACGAAAACCAGAAAACAAGGCAACAAAAAGTAAACTTGAAAGCTAGAAAGAAACCAACATTTACCATTGACTTTCAGATTTTAATGGAAGTGGCTCAATTATTGACAAACCATTGTGAGAACCAATAATTACCCGCCAAGAGATTTAACAGCGCTGATTCCTTGTAAATGCCAGGAATAAATATTTTGTTTTCTTAACTACGTGTCCATATCGAGGATCATTTAGTTCTTTTTTTTTTCTTTTTTTTTTTTTCTTTATACATTTGACGACATTTTTTGCATTCTACTGCAGCATTGACGGAGTACTAAATCTGTGCCATAATACGCGCATGCGCAACAAAGAAGACGAAATGAACAGAATGAAAAAAAAATCGCTTTAATTACATTGGCGATTTGAGTAAAGTGATTTTTAACATGTTGGTTTTATGTTACTGGTTGTGTTTTTAGCCAACAATCAAACTGCCGATATGACAAGAGGGATTCAAGAAATGATACAAATTTTTAATTTTTAATTCATAAACAAGTGTAAAAATAAAGTTAAATTATATTAAACCTGTGTTAAATATTACTTTTCCATTTGGTGCCAGATTTCCTAATTCGCACTGCCTAAAACGCTCACACGAAAACAGCAGCCAGACCCTATTCAGATTGCACATAGAACCTTAGATGACGAGGTTATATTAGAACCTTTAAATTTATTCCTTACTTAATCGACTACTTTAATCCAAGATTGTTCTATAAAGGATAACTTCACTCAAGCCAACACGCCGTGCCTTTGGATAACGCAAAATATTTGAGGATGATTCTAGACAATAGATAGAAAACAATGTTCGTTATGGCAATATACTCGTATGCACGCAGAATAGAAATAATCGTAGAATAGCAATTCTTTTGATAATAAAGAATCTAGTTTGTACTTACTGCACTCATATATGCCTTTGTTACCCCGAGTGCAAGATTATCACCGCCTATATGGCTATGCGAGATATATATAGGGGAATCAGGTAAGAGATTTTTCAGGGCGCTGAAACTGGCAGTTATCCAACTCCGGAGTATGATCAGTGGCTTAACACACAGGTACCATGAAAACATGTAGCCTCTGGCACCAATTTATTGTTCCCTTAAAAGAGTAACGTAAAAGCTGTGGCTTGAATCTAAATCACGAAGTTTGGGCGTTACGTGTCAAGCGGTGAAGTATTGATTCTCTCTACTTAAGGAAAGTAAATGGTTTGATCCGCCATGATAAAATAATTGAAAGCTATGTATGTGTCGGCTATATGTATAAAAGATCAAGATCAAGGCAAGATCACATAAATCTCTCTGATGTTTAATCTGTATAAGACGTATCAATTTCTTAATAACCAACACGGGGTTGGATCTAAAAACGGAACAGGATTTAGTGCGAATTCGCATAGGAATATAAGAAGTCAAAATGATTGGAATAAGGATACTGTTACTAAAGCTGCCATCAAGACCCTAACGAACATCCTTAAATGCAATGGAAGGGGAGACGATTAATTATCTTTAACGATTAATTATCTTCTAGCCCTTGTATTCCATTAGAAAAGCCAGGTTTCAAGATTTTATTTATTTTATTCTTGGGCCAGGTTTCAAGATTTTATTAGAAGTAGTGGATGTTCTTTTTCCTTAACTTAATTCTTCCAGCTTTGATTTCTCTCTCTTTCACTCTGTCTCTTTCTCCCTCCCTCTCTTTCTTTCTCCCTCTCTTTCTTTCTCCCTCTCTTTCTTTCTCCCTCTCTTTCTTTCTCCCTCTCTCTTCTTCCCACTATCTTTCTAACACGAACTTTCTCCCGCTCTTTTTCTTACTCTCTCTATATACCTCTCTTTTTCTCCCTCTCTTTTTTTCCTTTTATCTTTCTGGCAATCTTTCTTCCTCTCTCTCTCTCTCTTCCTCTCTCTCTCTGTATCTCCTTCTTCTTCCGTCCTCTCTTATTCTCTTTCTCCCTCTCTATCTCTATCACCTTCTTTTTCTCCTTCTCTCTTGCTCCCTCACTCTTTATATAGTATATATCTCACCCGTACCGCATTTCCCATTTATTTATAGGAAATAGAAATGGATGAAATATATTATCATGAAAAATGATAGTCTCAAGACTTAAATTTTTTATTAAAACTTTTCAAAAAAATTATAGTTTTATTTTCAGTTCTGTTTCCACTCAAGGTGAATAGCCCTACTACAAATATTTTGTGTAAAAATAAACGATGTAATTCCAATAATTTTATCACCAGTAGATTGTCTTTTACCGAGATTCGATTGGTGGCGGTTAAAGATCAAACACAAACACATACAAAAACACCATCAAACTGAATCCTTTTTGTTGCGCAACTAAATATTGGAAGGACGGTAACATCAAATAAATAAATTGTTTAAGCTCCTCTTAACATGATCACTTGTTTAAACAAAATATTTGTTGATTTCTACTTGTCCCCCCGCTCACCTTAACAACTCAGTCGTTTGTCTGTTTGTTCGTGTTGTTTGTTGATCAGTTTTTGGCCAACAATTTTATGAACCAGATGTTAAAAGTTGCCAAAAGCTTTGATTTTTATTTTCATTTGCCAATTATTTGCAGAAATGCAATAAAACGCAGCAAATAAATACAAAAACAAAAAATAACTTGAATTGTGTCTCTTTAATTCAGTCAAAGAACAGCCAGGAAAAAAAGACTTTTTTTTCCCTAAATTCTCATTGTGATTATTGTATTGATTTGTTTGGTGACATCAATTGATTTTCATCATTGAACATTATTATCCCACGGGAAAGTACTTAAATTGTTAAGGAAAAATTCTTCAGATTTTTGTTAAAACAAAGAAAAGATTCCATGTGTTAGAAATATTGTTTAAGGTCAGTTTTCTTAGGTTTCAAATTCGTTGAGTTTGATTTGCAAAAGTTCATTGAACTTTTTCCTTTGATTTATTTTCAGTGATCTGCTGTTTGCTGGTGTTTCTGCTGATTTCCTGACAAGTGTTAATGTTAAATATCAAGTTAATCGAGCAAAATAAACCAATTTCTTTCTACTTGGCTAAATTTGAAGAATAAAACGTTGTATTTAGCTTGTAATTCCTTTGGTAAACCTTAATCTTAAGGGAATTTTTTCCTTTATGCCAATCTTTTTTTTACACACAATCTTTTAATTTTTTTTTTTGCATTTCTGCAACAGTGTGACATTAAACGTTTGGTAAATCATCACCAGCATCCTGTTTAAGCATCTTCTTTTTATAAACAAAGTTATTAAAAGAGGGTTGAAAGATTTTTTTTCTGTGTGACGTTCTATTGTCAAAGGATTATTGTGATTATTTGAATGAAACTGGTGATGTTGCAAAATTTTATGCAGCTTAAAAATATGATTGAATTTTTGTTTGTAGGCATAAACTGATTTGGAAGGCTTCTTTTAATAGACTTTTTTAAAAAATTTCAATTTTTATTTCTTATTTATAAAACTTAGATTTATTTTTTAAACATAGAAAAAGTTTTTTGCACCAATTAAAAGTTTTAATAAGTTTTACATAAAAAAGTTCAATTATTTTTTTTCTTGATACAAATATATGATTGCTTAAAGGAGAAGAAAAAATATTCTTAATTAATCAAATAATTGAATCAATTAATTACTTAATTAATTTTTAACCTGAAACCAATTAAAACCTTTAATTGGCGTAAATATTTGTATCTGTGTACTTTTTAATCAAACGTATTACGTATTGCAGAGCAGTTGATTAACCTTTATCAGTATATTCTTCCACCTGTGGATAAGTTGAACTTTAATTTCTGAAATCCTCAGATAACTTACGGAGATAACATACCTAGTTATGTGTCGTACTAATCTGCAAAATTGAGGCTGCTATATCAGCTTTACGTATAGCATCTGGCATAGATTTAAGCCGAACATCGGGCATAAGAGTATTCTGGACCGAGTTATTATAGTTTAAGGAAGCTCAACTTCTGATGGAATCCTTGAGTAGAAGAAAAATAGTCGAAATACTGCATCGGATACTCATTGCGGTAGGCGGTATACACAATCAGTGTATGCAGAACGACATCAGCATATTTACTGATGGTTCTCTTATGCAGGGTAGAGCAGGAGCAGGAGTAGGTGTGTATACTCAGCTGACTTGAACCTGTCCTATAATCTGCGTTTAGGCGAGTACGTATCCCCTTACCGGGCAGAATTGCTTGGACTACTGCATGCGTTGGATTACCTGTTGGTATGTCCAGTGCATGGTATAAAGGTACTCATTGCACTTGACAACCAGTCGGTTATAAAACGCTTGAGGCAAGTGAAAGTTTACTCCACAATAGTGCTGGAATGTGTCTTAAAACTTAACAGATCTGCCGCAGTTAATGAGGTAACGTTGATTTGGGTTAAAAGCCACATAGGCGCAGCTGGAAATGAAGCACCAGACCAACTAGCAAAAATGGGATCTGAACCAGAGTAGCATTGGGAAATGTCCTAGTTCTAGTGAAGGTACTACAATGGGTGAACTCCGTAAACCTGGAGGCCTCTTCATAAATACTAAATACCACTATACTTATTTCCGACCCCATAAAGAATGTATATTCTGGACCTTTAAACTATAGGGAAGTCTATTTATCCCTAAACGTCCCTGTTTGTGGTGAAATAGGTTTTTTTTGAGAATTATTTTTACTGAAAGAAGGAGACTTTTTAAGCTATTTTCAGCGAACTGAAGCCGGAGTTACCCAAGATCATATATTGGGAACCATTTCATACTTGTTGCATACTTTGGATATACCAACTAGCCACTGAGCTTACAAATCGATATTTGTTGACGACACAGCATTATTAAGCGTTCATGAAAGTCCCTATCAGCACCAAGATATTTTTACAAGACCACATTAACGTTCATACTGCGTAGAAACTCCTGTGCTCCAATGCGTATAAATTCGCTAGTCTATCAGTCTGAGGGTTGTGGGTTCAATTGGCGCCCATCAAATATTCTGGATGTTTCTGCAGATAAGCAAAAAGCTTTGTAGGTAGTGGTGTCTTAAATTAAAAACAGAGAAATAAAAAAACTTGGAAAAACCAAATGGAATCAAAATGAACTCAAAGGAATTTAAAACAGTCTAACTAAACTGTCTTAATGGCAGAGAGTCTACCCACAGCTTAAATTGCCAACATCTACTCTATTATTCGATTCTGAAACGAATATCGTATTAAGATATTCAATTATGGGGCCCTGCATCAGCTAGCAATATATAAAAAATTTGAAGTCGCCTAAATAAGATTCTACGAATGATAACAATTGATCGATCCCTGGTAGCTAGAGTATTGAAAGAAGCATGAAATAGATCCAAATCCGCTAGCCCGTGCCACACTAACTGACCATTGCTAAATTCGTCTAAGAAGCAGAAATATTGTTTCTTTTGACCGAACATCAGAGAAATTACCCCTGAAACATGTTTTTTTTTCTACCACTGCACTGGACTTAAGTATATTTATTTATTTTAATCTGAAAATAAAATAAATATAAATAAATAATCTGGAATTGACAGATTGTGGTCGGTAGCCTGCTGTCATCTATGTGTTTAACGCACAACATTGTTAATTTTTTGAGAGCCTCAAAACAATTTAATCCTTTACCTAAAAAAGTACTAAATTTTCAAACTTTATTCAATAAAAAAATTTACTTTACCAATTTCACTTTCTTTCTTGTTATTTAGGCAACTACCCTGGTAAGTATTTGAAAAGAAATTACTTTTAAGGACTTTTTTACTACACCATCTTTTGAAGGTTTATGACAGCCGTTAAACATGCGAAATAAAAGTATTAAAAAGAAACGTTACTAATCTTCAAGTAACAAAAGCTGATAATAGCTATTAACGACAATAACTAAAATGAAATTAAATCTAGCAAATCAGCGCATAACCACAATAATACAAAATCCGTATCAAACTTCCTACTCAATTACAACAAACTATTAAACAATAGAAAAAATAGAAAAAATAGTAGTAGACAAAACAAACTACTTAACTACTAAAGAGACATGAAAAATAAAAGCAACACCTTAAAGTGATACAATTACTAATATTTACTATTCAATAAAAATTTTAATAGAAACAACAAGCATCAGTATTAAAATCATAATGATGATGATGGTGATGACGACGGCTATGAACATCATTATTCTCTATTGTATCTATTGCCATAACATTAGATACAAACATGATGTTTGTATCGCAATATCTATAGAATATTAAAACGTGTATGTAGGCTGGTGGCTTTTAGCTTTAAATTTAACTGGTTCTTGTTGCTTTAAGAAAGTACACAGCAGAATGAAGGCTTAAAAATATGGTGTCTTCGATAGAAAAAAGGCACAAGTTAGAAAGGCGAGGAGTGCTGTGTGTCTGCTGCTTTATGGAGGCATTTGTCTATATGGCAAGGTGTACAATTACCTTAACGCATCGACAATTATACGAATGGTTGATTTTTACAATAGAGAAACCAAACAACAACAAAAAAACAAACACTTTGTTGCCTCGCTATTCAGCGTAATAGAATCTATCTGTTTTATTCACTATTCGTTCAAATGTTTGTATACGGGAGCGGTTCTAGAATTACCCAATCTAATGATACATAAAAAATAAAAATTTGGGAAAAAACCTTTTTTGTCTGCTTTGTTTTTCAGGATCGATACAATAGCTTTCACTGTTTCTTTAGAATATTAAACGTAGATTCCGCATCTTCATTGTTGGAAAATCTTCTACCAAAGACCTATTTCTCCAATCCAAAGCAGATGCATTTTCTTGATGAAACAAGGGTTTTCAATTCCGAAATGCATTTTTTAATTTAGTTTCATCAATCAAATACTCTGTCACTAATTAATAATGGATGCCCTGGTAGGCTAGTAGATAGTGTGCCAGTCTATCAGTCTGGGGGTTGTGGGTTCGATTCCCACCAAATACTCTGGGTGTTTCACAACATCAAACGTATTTCATCGTTACTATCCTCGATAATTTAAGTTAACTTCTAGTTGTATTGTAACGTTAAAATAAATTTAAAAAAAATAATATAAAATAAATAAATAAAATATCACGTGCTTCTCCAAATACTGACGACACAAACCCGCGACAAACGGAACCGACTGCGCTCAATATGACAAGTTTCGGTAAAACAACAACAACAGCATTGGTTTGTCAAAACCCGTGCCACTGTAATTTTGTTTTCAAAATAAAGTGCGAGGGCAGTTATTTTATAATTTTGTGACATTTTGTATTTTCGTTAACTGTTATCTGTTACTACTGTCGAATTTTGAGCTAATTGCCTTTCTTAGCTTTTTTGTCCACCATTAGAATTTAATGAAAAGTGCTGATTGGAAATTATTTTTTACGTAAAAAAACAGTCTCCGAAACCTAACAAAGGCTTGATAAGTACTATGGAGAATCTTCACAGTCAATTCTGTGGTTAAAAACTGTTTTACTGTATAAATACTTGGATATGAAAACGCTTTACGTTCGATGGGTGCTGCTATTGCTCTATCTCGAGCACAGGTGCAATCGCGTGTCTTTTCAAAGGAGGGTTTGGCGATGTTCAGGACTAAACCTAACAAGTTTTTACCGTTTTGTAATTGTGAGAGAAACTTAAATCTATCAATTTCACCAAAGACCAAGGAACAATCAAAATAGTGAGTATTTTCAGAAGAAGGTGCATCAGACGTGTTTATAAACAAATTCGCGGGTTCTTTTCGATTATCCTGAAGATAGTGCAACAATTAACGGCGTATATTATTTAGACCTTTTGGACAATTTCAATGTTGATTTAAAACAAAAACGACCTCACATCTTGAAATATACTTTCCCATTTAGACAATACACGGGTACACAAGTGTGTAGTCTCTATGACTGAAATCCATGAATTGGGCTAAAATTATTACTATTAATGTAGGGGGAATATGGCGGTAGACCACTTCCTTTTTATTTATTTATTTATTTTATTGAGTCATGTGCTACTAACATTTAACAAGTTTCTGTCCGCGGTTCTAAGTCTTATGCTAACCAGCGCTGCGCTACCGTCTCAGTGTCTACCAGGCTTAGTCTGCAAGTTTCATCTTCTTCGATTTTCATCATGGCTAGATGATACTTGCAGTTTTCGTGACCTGTCACTGACGCAGTTATTTAGCTTAAGGTACTTCTATTATATCTTACTGGCTCTTTGAGCAATATTTGAGCCAAGAAGTAGTCTCCTTCCACCTTTTCAGGCTTATGGAGTTGACCCATTGTAGTAGATTAACTAGCATTAGGACATTTCACATTGCTACTGTGGATTCTGGTCCACAGAAATTCGGAGCAGATCCCCTTTTTGCTAGTTGGTCTGCTCCTTCAATCCCAGCTCTGCCTATGTGTCCCTTAACCCACGTCAATGTTACCTCATTAACCGAGGCATATATTAGAGTACAAGTTCACTTGCTTCATGCGTTCTATAATCGACTGGTTGTCAAGTGTAATGAGAAACTTTCCTCCATGCATCCGATTTGGGCTATAAAATGCTACCCCTTGCTGTATAATGTTCAGATTTATCTCCTTGATATTATTTCCTGTTTCCAAAGTTGAAGAAATGGGTAGGTGGTAAGAGATTTGAGACAAGCGAGAAAGTTGTCAATAAAACAAGCGCCTATTTTGAGGGCCTTGGAAAATCCTGTTATTTGGAGAGATTAAAAAACTCGAAAGACTGTGGACTAAATATATTTAGCTTAAAGGAGACTATGTTGTGAAACAAATATTTCTTAAAAAAAAAATCTTAAAAAATATTTTTAAATCAATATCACGGAATTTTTAAATTAGCCTCGTGTCATCAGTAAATTATAAGTAAAATACACATTATTTCAGACTTTTTAAATAAATTTACATATTTTAAATTGAAGCTTAATAATTTTGACATTTCTGCGACCGCTCTCGTATGTTTCATTTATTAAGCTGGCAGTATGAGACATAATAAAGATATACGCCTGAAAAGGCATTGATGAAATAGTCATGTGGAAGATGTCTAAAAACCATCGAGTGCTAAACGAATAGAGAATAGAAGAAATAATATCAAGTGTGATATCTGATACGCATTATAGAGGTAAAATTTACCATGGTGATACACATGACAGCCTTTAATAAAAGCTTCAAATTTGTATTGTTTAGGGAAAGAGGCATTTAAAAATTATGAAAAGAAATTGTTTAGAAGTTGATTAGGTTTTTAAAACAGACAATAATTTCAAGTAAAAATAAATCGAATAATTATTGTAATTATTAAAACTTTTTCCAAAGAAAAAAAAACCGGTTGCCTGCCTAATTAATATGTTAATTAAGTTGGGATTAAAAACAACTTTTAATTGTAAAAATAAATTGATGAATTGAAAAGCCAGCCTTGGTAGTTTTTGATACAACCAGGGGTTGTTTGCAAAAAAAAAATAATTCATTAACATTTTACATGTGTTGGATTGGATTGGATGGATTCCCTATAATGCATTATGATACAGAAAAGAAGTGAAAAAAACGAATCATTTTAATAAAATTCTTAGAAATTCAATTTAAGTTTGCGTATCATTCAATATCTGAGTATTATGATGCCCTTCTTATTTATTTATTTATAAAAATGTTTGTCTTCGTTTTAGTTGTTGTTTTTGTTTTTAATTCATTCACATTTAATATTTAACGAATTTATAACACGATACCAAAACTGAACTGAAAGTGAACTGAACATACATTCTGAAATTCAAAGAATGATGGCATTAACATTGGCATTCATTTTTTTTTTTTTTCTTTTTAATTTTTTATATTTATTTTGCCGTCACTGGCAAAACATATTGAAATAATTATTATCTCCTGTTTAAAATCTGCAAGAGAACAAGACAAAAATTGAAGCGCAACATAAAATATTCATCTAAAGAGAAACTTAAAAGGGGGAGTAACAACGACTACGTAAAGAGTTAAATAAATGCGTCAATAAAGGAAATATATATACGAAAAAGGCATCAAAATTGTAAGGTTAACGATGTGTGGCGGGGAACTGAACCATCACCGTTTTACATCCTTTCTAACTGTTATTCGATAGTCAGTAATTTCCAGCTATCGACCTCTCTTTCATTACAAAGTCACGAACAATCTTTAATATTTATTTTCGGTTATAGTGACTCTAGCTCAAGAGAATTAGTTGTCGGACTGATTTCTAATTAATGAATTAGCCTTTAGCTTGAGATCCCTATAGCTTTTACATTCTACATCAGAGACCCGGAAAAACTCATATCACTTAAATTTTCTTCTGAATGCTTTTACATGCACTTTTCCATATGTGTGGAGAGAGCAAGCGCACATGTGACCTATTTTGACGGGCTCTGTTCTGTCAGACTCTTTCAAGCACATATTACTATTTATCAAAATAGGAGTTTGAATCAATGACAACCTTTTTTTTATTTAAATCTCTTACCACCCAGCCCTTTCTTTGAATTTGGAAGCAGAAAATAATAGCCAGAAACTTAATCTGGAGAGTATGCTGAATGAGGTAGCAGTTCGTAGCCCAATTCATTGAATTTTTCCAGAGTTACTCCACACGTGTGCATCCATTGGCGTAGGAGGACATATTTTCTAGGGGGTCCAAACCACTTTTATAGTAAAATATTATACTGTAAATAAATATGTACGAGGGCAACAGCAAGTCTGGGGGTGGGGGCATTTCGCCTCCCAGAATGGGCTTTCTACGCCAATATCTGCATCCGTGTTTTGTTTAGATAGAACAGTGCAACATTTCATTAGATAAATTCCTTTTTGTTTTAAATCAATATTGATTTCATCCAAAAGCATCAAATAATATTCTTCGGTAACCTTTTTAGCTCTTTTAAGGTAAACAGTGTACATGATGCCACCTGCGTCCAAACAAAATGTGACCACAGACTCAGCCTAGTCTACTTTTTTACTTGTTGGTGTGTTTCGATGACTCCAATTTTAGTCCAAGAATTCAAATAGGTGCCAATTTTCTTTTGGATTGCTCCTGAACATCACCAAACATTACTTTGAAAAGGTTACACGGTTGCGTTTATGTTCGAGCAATACCGGCACCCATCGTGTGCATGCAAATACTCATACAAAAAGTGATCTGCCAGCTTAGTTGAGATGCCTAAGGCATGATGCAATTTTATTATCCGATCGTCCAATGTATTTTATTGACTATACCTGACGTGACCTGAACGTTTGACGTCATTTATGCTGCTATGACCATAAAGTAACACAGTAACCTCTTTATAACCATTGAAATTGATAGTGCTGGGCCCCCATATCATTTATCAGGCCTTTCTTTGAGGTTTCTTCTTACCTAAAAATAATATTTAATCAGCCCACGAAATTTACTTATTATTTACTTACGTGGCTGTCTGATTTCAATGACTTTCGCTTCCCTCGTATCTGATATTGTTATTCTCTATAATATATGCCTGTTTCCTTCTTACTTTCATGCCTTAGAGTTTCTTAAATTAGCCCTTTCAGGTTTATATTTCTACCATTACTAGACCTAGATTGCATAGATCCACAGAAAAAGTACATATGTAAATGGACTGGGAGCGATGGATACGATAAATGGAATATAATTAGTAATTTTATTGTCATAAATAAATAGAGCATTCAACATTGTTGTCAAAACGGAATCTCTTGATTCTACTTGAAAGCTTGTGTAGAGGAAGCTGCCTCCACCTAAACCCTTCAACGACCTAAAATATTTTTTTTTCAATTGTAGGGTATGAACAAGACTGAAACTTCAATTTGAAGGCCATAAAAAATCAACGCATATTGCACATTGTCAAAGGCTTCAAAAACAACGGCAACAACTAAAAAAAAATTTAAAAAAAAAAACATTTAAATATCAGACACCATTGACTGACTGAAAATACTCGGTTAAGTTGTTGTTACTGTTGTTGTTTGCGGTATACATATAGACGAATGCAACAAAAGTATATTTTTTCAGACATTTTTACTTATTGCATTTTCATATGCAATTAATAATATTTTGTGCCTTATTGTTGTTTTTGTTGTTGTCTTTAATACAATTTATATTAAATGTTACTGTACGAAGCATGCGCGCATGTCAATTACAATTTTTATTTTTTTTGCTGTTTTAAGCATTTTTATATTTCAAACTCCCTCTATCACTTAACATGCCCAAACATGCCATAAGGAAAATTAAATAAAAGCAGAAAATAGTGTATCAGTGATAAAATAATCGACAGTTTTTGTTAGCCGACAAAAAGTTAAAAGTAGCTTTAATTGTATTAAATTTAGTATACGAGGGTGGTTCCAGAATTACACACGCAAACTGAGTTATATACACTTATTGTCGAAAAGAGACCCATTATGGAAGTGGTCTGCTTCCATATTCCCGCTGCATATACGTATTGGTACTTAAGAAAAAACTACAGTCGTAGCATAATTATTAAGCTCTAATTAAAAGTTTGATATTTCTCTACTGCCTTTTAGGGAGTTTAAAGACAAAATTGACCATCATTATGTGGTTATATTGGTTCTATTAATAAACTGCATTGAAAGGAGAATAATCATTTATTTATCACAATAGAATATAGAATACCAAAAATTCAATGAGGCCCTGTAGAAAACTTAATAATGGGATCTTCATTAGTCAACTAGTAGGGATGGTTACGCTAAAAATGGTCAAGATAATTTACTAAAACGAAGAGGAAGACAAGTATGCATAGCAGGCATATATTAGATTGAGGAGGCATGTGCCAACGAAATAACAGCTTCAGGGTCTATTTTGATTCCCTTTAGCCAGGCACAAACAAAATAAAATTTTAAATTTAAAACTTTGCGCAAATGCCACGTTTCACCCTTTATAATTTTGCAATCGAGTATTTACGGATCTTTCTCCGGAATAAAGCCAAGTTGTTAACCGGTTCATATCCTTAGACGAAACATGAATTCATTATAACACCTCTAACATGAGTGAACAATCCAAACAGTAGAATAAAAAGGACGAATTACCTTCAAGGCGATCGTTCATCTGAAGGAATGATCCAAGCGCCAGCATTTTTATTTATAATTAAATAACTTCAAAGATCATAAAAACTTGAACTAAATGTTGGTTCAAATATCAAAAATAAATTTAAAATTTAATTGAAATGAACTAAATTTAATTTTAACTGTATTAATATTCCTACTATTTGTGGAACGCATTGTTATCCAGTCAGTCCAGTTTTCCAAGAATTTGTTAACGGTTGCTGATATCATCTCACAGAAGGCTCGTATAATATTAGCCTTGAGTCATTGCGAACTGTTTCTGGATTATTCACATAGCATTGGTCTTCAACGGTACCCCACAAAAGAAAGTCCATAGAGGTCAAATAGCAGACCCAAGGCAGTCAATTATATCGCCAAGATCAAAATGCACACCAAAGTCTAACTATCCATTGATGCATTAGCTTCTCGTTTATGACGTTAATTCCCCGTTCCTACAACTTCTTTCCATAGATTTAATCGACTATTTTTTGGGTGACTGCTACATTTTGGTGCCCTGGACGTTTGCCGTCATTTGTATTGGCATGACCACAACGGAACTCTGTAAACCACTTTCTAACCATTGAAATTTTTGGTGCAGACTCCTCCCATAGTATTTATTAGAAAGTCGAAAGGTTTCAAATAGCAGCCCCAAGACACTCATCGACACATCGTCAAGGCTCTGACTGCGCCGTCAAAAATTATAGTTTTTTGACAAAAATATGATGTAATATTGGTGCTTCGATAAGGCCGAAACTGTAATGAAGCGTATGGTCATTTGCCTCAATTGCTAAGTCGATGAAAACCTGTAAGCGAATAATCCGCGATTTTTGTGAAAAACCGAGTTTTTTAGATCAATGGCGAGTCGACGTTCTTCGATTGAGTTGCACACTTTTGACTACAGCAGCCACCTTCTCTTCATTACGCGCCATACGGCGACGGGACGTTTTAGCACAAACTTGCGTACACCACTCACGGTGAGTGCTTTATAAAGGACAAAACTTTGTTTTAACAAACTCACAGCTTGGGTAACACTGGACTCATTTTGGAAATATGCTGTTCATAAGATCTCCTTTTAGAGCGAGGTCGTATAGTTTTTTATTTTCAAAATTACATGTGAAGCATTTGCATTTTGTCTGAAATAAGAGAAAAAATGCTTCAGCCAACACAGAGCCACTACTGCATTGGCCGAAACCTGAACTTTGCAGTTGAAGTTAGTTCCACAAGCTTTTTATACAACAGATTTATTGTCCCTCGGATTAATATTACTCAAGACATATTTAAAAAAATAAAGAAGAGGTGAAATGATTGTTTGAAGTTTGTTTTAAAGAGTGAGTCAAGCTCTTTCCTATAAAGTGATTATTGAGTCTATTGAGTAACGCTTCAAGAAATGTGTTGGGCTGAATAAAGAACTAAACACGCTTTTCCCAAATAGTTTGTGGAATTTGAGGATCACCGTCGTAATATATTGCATGTTCCGGAAATATGTATAGATTTTTTTCTTTTCTAAATTAAGTAAAAATTATTTGAAATTTTAGTTAAAGAACTTTAAAATTTTTTCTTCCTATTCTTTTCACAGACAATTGCAGTGACAACGAACTGCCAACGTTAACAAGATTTTAAATGTAATAAATTAATTAAAATTTAATTATTTTTGGAATATGATTTTACTTGCTAAAGTTTTTGAGGTCTAGCACTAGAATAATTTTTCTTTAAATGTTCCTGCTAAAATTAATGGCAAATCAAATTGTAAAAGTAGGCGTTTAAAAGGCATCTTTGTCATAAGGCCCTCTTTATAGAGGCACAAGCGAAGAAAAATGAAATGCTAGCGATTTGACACAGAGTGGGCGATTAAAATTTGAAATTAAGTATGTGGTAGGCCACAAATTTTGATTTAAAATGATTCAGCAAATCTTAAACAGTGTAGGGGAAACTGGTAAAGGAAGACAAATTTTACACCTTAAAAAATTAATAAAAATTAATAAGAAGGAAGTTGAAAAAAGTTTAAGTCTCTCTGCTTGTTTTATGTTAATGAATGACTATTCCTTAAGAAACTTTAAGTAGTAACGACAGTATTTAACACATTGCAACATAAAAACTAAGCGAAGCAACTCCAAAGTACTGATCTATGTTTTTTATCTGTTTCAAATTTAAAAAAGAACAAAAAAACTATTTAACGCCAAAGAGTTTTTTATGTCTGCTACAATTTCGCGCCAACAATTTTAACACAATTTTTCACTTTTCCCCTCATGTGGCGGGCCACCCTTGCACCCCACAAGTATTTGACTAATTATGTTAATGCTGCCACCAAAGCAAGAAATGAAATCAAATGGAGAGACAGACAGACAACATTTAAATGCTACTTTCAATAATCGCATACTCCTGCTCATTTTCATATGCATGTACGACTGAGTGAGTGAGTGAGTGAGTGAGTACCTTGTGTAATGTTTTCCCCCCTTTTTTCGAACAGATCATGTTTAACAGCTTCGTCTAAAATGTAGAAAAAAATTAAATAAAATTACATTTTAATGCAAATTCTGTTTTGCAGTCCTTAGAACTATCAGACCTAATATCGACCAAGACAACATGTACCCAACTCTTTTTAATGTTTTTTTTTCTTCTATAATATGAGACATTCACACAAGACTTTATAGCGCTGGATGTATTAGCAGTACGTAGGTGGTTTAAAGTGTCCAATAAAATAATGACTAAATGAAATGGAAATCTTGTAGTTTGTTACAAACAAATGCAGACAACAAGTAAAATTTAAACAAATAAAAGAAACTTTATAAAAGGGAAAGAAGTAAAATACTTTAACCTAAAGTACATAACCCAGTCAGACATTTATCAGCAGGATTATGGAATAATTTTAGTAGATTCCAAAAATATATATATATATATTTTTCTTAAAACCAACGAAATATTATCTTGTTTCATAATACAAATGTTTAATATTTATATTTTTACACAAAAAAAAAAAATATAATTCATTCTTCTAAAATAGTAGTATATTTACTACTTTTTTATAAAACTTCTAATAGCAGCTAAAATTTCAAACAAATAACAAAAAAACATACATTTCTTTGTATAAGTAGAATCTTACTACATTTTTTTTTTTGAAAAAAGGGTAGAACTTTACTACTTTTTTTACTAAACAAAATAATAAAAAAAATGCAATATAGATTTTTTGACATTTCTTTCACTTCTTTAAGATAAATCTGATTTTCACTACTTTTGTAAAAGTAGTATATCTACTACCATGATCACTTTTTTCCAAAGAAAATAACGAAATATGTTTATGTTCAGTAAAAATATTGTTTATTTTTTAGTTCCGTTTATAAAAAATATAAGGGTTCGTTTTTGAAAAATTGTAGTATTTTCAATACTTTTTTTATCGTTTTTAAAAATCATTTTTTTTAACATAAAATTTCTAGAGAGTTATACAGTATGATGTTGAAATGAATGGACATTTAATACGCCGTGTGTGAGGTATTAACAAATTTGAAAAGCCCTTTTGTATGTAAAAACCGGGAGTTCCAGCTTATAGAGACTAGGTACACCGGAATTTAAACAATGCCTTAGAATGTTTGCATTAAAAATTCTTCTATCTGAAGTTCAAAAGTAATATAAAAAGGAATGTATATTTACTACCTTTTTTCTTATGCTCTTTATTGTGCTTCAAATGTTTATAAGATAAACAAATTCTACTACACTCTAAAAGTAGCAAATTTTAATCCTCTTTTTTAATTATTATAAAATATTAATACACACAATAATCAAAAAAAAAGTATTGTTAAATAAAATATTTTGAACATAGTATAAAAAATACTACTATTTTTTATTAATCTCTCCTTTATTACACAAATCCAATTAAAGATTGAACATGCCAAACACAAAAAAAGTTTTAATAAAATACTAAATACTACTATTTTTTATTAATCTCTCTATAATACTACTATTTTTTATTAATCTCTCCTTTATTACACAAATCCAATTAAAGATTGAACATGCCAAACACAAAAAAGTTTTAACTCTGCTAATAATACTACAGTATCTGCTTTATTGCGATAAACAAAAAATAATTTCTTTTTTCTAAAAGTAGTAAAAATTTCATCTGTAGTAGTAAAATTTATTAGTAAAGGTAGTAAAATTTATTAAATTATTATAAAATATTAATATATAAGATAATCTGAGCGATAAATCTTATTTCGATAATTTGATTACTGTAATATATAAATATAGTAGCAAAAAAAGTAAAATTTACTACTAAAAAAATTTTACTAAAAAAAATTTACTACTAAATTTTACCACTTATAAATTTATTAAATTATTATAAAACATTAATATATAACATTAACATACTACTAAAAGTAGTAAATTTACTACTAAAAAAATTTTACTAAAAAAAAATTACTACTAAATGTTACTACTTATAAAATTATTAAATTATTATAAAACATTAATAAAAAGATAATCTAAGCGATAATTCTTCTATTAATTAAAAAAAAAGTTTAATTAAATGTTTTGAAGAAAGTATTAAAAACTCTACTATTTTTAATAATATTTCTTATATTACAAAAATCAAATTGTCGATTGCAGATGCAAAAAAATATATAAAAATACTTATTCTCCGTAAAATGTTTGTACATAACATGTACTACATATATTCTTAACTACTTTTGTAAAAAGTAGTATATTTTTTTCTGTGTAATAGAGAGTAGATGTTAATTGCATAAACTACTTTTTTAATAAAGACTTTATAAAAATGTATTTATTAAACTCCTTTGAATGGTAGTATTTTTAGTACTTTTTTCAGAAAATATATTATTAAATTAAAATTTTTAATTTTTATACTAAAAAAACAAGTTAATGCAACTTTTTCAAAAAAGTAGTATGTATATTGCTACTTTTTTTATTATTCAACTTAATAGTTTGTTACATATACATAAGTATAGTTATAATATATTTTGAAGAAATGCTCGCACATTTTAATATTTAACTCATTTTTAAGTTTCACTTTTCAACACCTATTATTGATTTCCCAATTTTTAGTACTTTGCTTATCTTCAACAAAATCTGTCTGTCACAACCTTTTTATGTAATAAAGCATAATATTTTACTTAAAAGAAAATTGTAACTCTGCTCCTATTTTTTCAAAAAATCTGTACTTCTTACACAGTGTTGTTTCTGGCGTTTCTTTGGTAAAGATGTTAATCACAAAAACAATAAAAAATTTTATTTTATATACTAACAAGTTGTATTTTATAGATTTATAACCCGCTACCTTTTTTGTAAAAATATCTATCCACCACTTACCAAGACATATTTTCACGCTATAAATTTTCTTAATAAAAAACCAAACAAAAAACTCAATATAAAATTATAAAAAATTAGAACATGTTTGATAAAATAAAAAAGAAGCCACCATAAAGTTAAGAGCCAGCTACTCACACTTACTAAATAACTTACTACTGAATATATTTTTGTATCTACAGATACAAAATACATGATGCATATGTATCTTATTACCATCAGATAGTGTAAATGTCAACCTCGTAGAAACAACAATAAAATGAACAATCCATATTTAGTAAGAAGCAAAATATTGTTTATATGACCATGTTTAACGGTTTATAAGGAAATTCATGCTTAATACGCCCCACCAATGTTGCTTCTTCCAATAATTTTTCTTCATCTGAAAGTAGCAAACAATATACGACAACTACTATAATAATAATAGATAAACATCTATGGATGTTTTACATTGTAGTAGAAAAGTTTTCGTACACATAAAAAAACTAATTACTTTTCCATTGATTTTTAGTAATTTTTACTACTGCCGATTTAAAAGAAAATTATGTTCCAAATTTTTCAAATAGTACCATGTTTAATAACAATTTTATTATACCTTTTAATAATTTTTTGTTATTTCCAAAAGAAATTTAATTTTTTGAACAAAAAAAAAATAAATAAAATAGAACACTTAGCAACAAAAATATTTTATTTTATTATATCTACTACTTTTTCAAAACATTTCGAAAAAAGTTAATTAAAATTTAAACACTTAGTAAAAAAAATACTCCTTTTTAATACTACTACTTTTTAAACTAAAATCGAAATAAGTTAATTTTAATTTAAAAAAATATACTACATATAATGAAGGTAGAAAATATATACTTTTTTAAGTATTATGTTAGGTTTTAAAGTCATTTTGAAAATGAACTTATTTTGAAAAGGTACATTTTTACTACTTCTTAATAATACCAAATATATATATAGATGAAATCAAATGCACTCGTTGGTTATCGCATTACTTAAGAATGGCTACAGTGATTTACCCAATTTATTTTTCGTCGTAACCCGTTTTAGGTTTTTGTAGAAAGAAAAGTTGACCACGCCCACTTTCTAAGTAGCTAAAGAACTATAATAGATAGATCTTTTGTATTATGCACCAGTAACCCCTTATTATTATTAATACTAATATAGATAGTTTATCGAAACATAGGCTGAATGGGAATAGTACCTCCCATACGAAGTGAACAATTATTATCGTCTACCAGGAAATCTGTCATAATTAGATTAGATTGGAACATAAGAAAAACCCTTTATATGAACTAATAATTCTACTACTTTTCAAAGTAGGGTAAGTAATACAACATAAAAATGGTAAAATATTTTTACTTGTATTAAATTCCCAGAAAAAAATAACATATACACAAATTTTTCAAGTAGTAGTATTTTTGCTACTTTTTTGAACTTAAAAAAACTAATAAATTCCCCATAAAAACAAACAAATTTTTCAAATGGTAGTATTTTTGCTATTTTTTAATTTACAAAAAAATAATTAAATTTACCATAAAAACAAAAACATATGCACTAAATTTTTTCAATAGTAGTTTTTTACTACTTTTTTAAAAAATTTAAAAATGATTTCGTGTTGTTTTTTTTTTGCCAATATTAATATTTTTAGAAAGAAAAATAACTCTTTATTGAAATTGTTTATTGCTTTGTTTTAATACTAATTGTACTACTTTATTTTAAATGGCATTTAATTTAATAGCTAAGTCTTTTACTTCTACTAGCGGTGTGCATATAAAGCATATAATTTTTTTATAAATTAATTAAAAATAAATGAAGTATTTTTTAAGATACCAAAACTTAAAAAAATAGTTTTACTACTTTTTAAAAATTCACCAGCATTTTAGTAGTTTTTCCGGCAATTATAATATTTTTTTTTTTGTGTAAAAAAATACATTGTTTATATAATTAGTTCTTTTTTTAACTACTTAAAAAAAGTACTTTTCATATCTTTTCTACTACTTAGTATTTATAAAAATTTTGTTGCTATTTTAAAATGTCTAAATCTTGATTTAATATTAAAATTTAAATAATTACTTTAAATACATTTAAAATTTTACTTTGCCAGAAAATCTTAGTCGCCTTTTGAGGGCCATATTTTAGGAATGAGATTTTTTTCTGTGACTACTGTTTCTTTTCCAGTATACTTTTCTTATTGTTTTTGTTCTTTTAAGATTTTTATCTTTATCGTTTTATTTTTCGATTTCAGATAGAGAGTGTGTGTGTGCGTATATGTGTTAACCTTGTTTATAAAAATAATGTTATAATTTTGTTGCAAGTGATTTTTATAGTTTTATGGGCTCATAAAATTACCAAAGGATTCAATTATTCTTTCATTGATTTGCAGCGACTTCCTCTTTTTTTCAGACGTTTGTTTAATGACTATTTTTTGTAGATTTGGTTGACTGTCATTTCTTTTGAAGCTGATGGTTTTATTGGCCAAATATGAATGTATGTCTAGAGGTAATAAAAACCCAGCAGGCCTTTTCTCTGTTGCAGTCATAAAAATTTTAAAATTTTTTTTCCAGTCTTTAAGAAGTATTTAAAAATGATAAAGATACTGGAGTTGATGTCTTTTTTAGTCGGTCATATTTTTTATTATTAAAATTAAATCCATAAATGTCATCAAATTTATCAAAAAATCTTGAGCATCGACACCAGGCACCTGCAGGGGCAATTGTGGGAGAAAAAGCAACAGACAGACGGCTACTGAGTACAAACCCCCGTTTTAAGAAAGTTGGTACTTTAACATGCTTTAGCTAGCGTTCTTTCAACCTGTGGTATATTTTTAAATAAACATGAAATATATATTTATGGTTATTTTTATGCGAGAGGTTAGGTTAAGGTTAAGTATAAGAACGATACCTCTTCCATCTAGGATGAGGCCTATTATCAGTCCTTTTATTTTTCCCTATTCCTTCCTCTCAACACCTCTTATCTTCTTAGACAAAACCGGCCGTTTTTAAAATCATCATTATCTATTTACGGTTGTAGTCTAGTGACCTCACTTATGCATCAAGAACTTTATTTATCACTAGACATGCCCGCCATATCGCGTGCGTCCTGACAATATTTTGTGCGATTATGCTTTGAACGTAATCCACACCAAATTTTAAGATTCTTACTTTAATAATGCTTCAGATATGGTTTATCCATTTTATTTTATATAAAGGTACCCATCCCTGGGTAATTACTAAGGAACATAGGCTTTATAGGAAATTCTAAAACTTATATAAAATTATTCAATTATTGTTCAGTTCGATAAATAGTATTTAAAATTTCCCGCTGACTAAAATAAAAGGTGCTGCCAAGTTTGCTGTACCTTTAAATCGGTAAAAATGCGTACTTTCACTACTTTTTCTCTTGGAAATGAGCTATTTATACGGAATCCTATTTATGAGTCGGGGTTATAAGGTACCTCGTCCAAAAATTTTATTAAAATTCCTTCAGTAGTTTTTATGTGATGCGAACATAAACAGGTGATTATTCTACAAATTAGTGTTTGCTATTCCGTATCGATTACTATCTGCACCAGCGACAAAATTTTCAATAATATTTTATGGTTATATTTTATGAAATGGTTCTATTTTGTATGAATAGATTGAAATGCATGCGTGATATTTTTCAGCTAAGAGCTTAATTCAAAACGTCAGGAACTTAAAGATCTTCCCTCGTAAAGTTTTATAATTTCAAAGCGTTAAGTTTTCTCATAATGAAATTTCTATTTTAACTGAGCATTTTAAATTTTGTCATACAAAAGGAACTGCCAAATAATCAGCTAAAAATGTACAAACTGACTTTACAAACCGACTTTATATTCTTGAAGCAGTCAGCTCAAATATGGAACAAAAGAAAAAATAAAGTTTTAATTCTATTGTTTTAAAACCTTAATTTCAAGTTCTTATATGATTATGATTTGATTTATTGTCAACAATTTTCCAAAATTTCCAATCTTAATTCGTTTCATGAATTTCACACCATTTCAAAATACTAAATACCTGTCCCAAAAAAAAAAAAAAAAAAAAAACAGAAAAAACCCAAAAAGCTCTCAACGAAAAAGAAAAAATAGCACGGTTGTTGCTAAAAATGTTGTAATTTTACGACAATATAAACAGAAAACAAACAAGCATTTAGTTGCCACACATGGTTTTGTAAACTGTCAGTTTATTTAATTTTGTTGTTTTAAACTGGATGGTGGTGGTTGACTGTAAATTGTGCTCGAAACATTCGGTTTGACTGTTCGTTCAGTAGTTAAATAAACCAAACAACAACACATCATTTGTAGTTCATTTTAACAAAAGCAAAAAACAAAAACCATATAAAAGAACTATTCTGCAACAACAACCAACAAAAAAAGGTAGTAAAAATAGTATTAAGTAGTAGCAGTTGTAGTATTTCTGTGATATTTTTACTTTTCTACATGAAACTGGTTGCATATTGAAACCTACGAATAAATTTCTTAAGTATCTATTTTGTTTGTCTGTCTTGTCAGTCTGTTGCTAGTTTGTTTTCAACTTCAAAAAAAAACAACAAAAAATACCTTTATTCATAAGATGTACTAATACAAATTCGATACTTTTGTTAAGCTTTCAAAAGCAGCTAAACAGTAAAATTTAAAAGAAAGAAAGGATATCCCATCCCATCCCATCACATTCATATACATTTTATAAAACGAAATAATCTTTTTTTGGACAGTACCAAAAACAACAAAGCAACAGCAGCAACAACAACAACAACACTAGAATAAACAAAAGGTTTTAAATGGTTTCGTTGGTACTTGATTTTGTTTTTGCTTTTTTATTATTTGTTTTGGCTCCACAGTAGCCATGAATTTCCATGTACTACACAAAAACCGTGATCTGCAATTTGTACAAAACTCCAAAAAAAAAACTGCAATAAGAGTAACAGTTTCAATAAGCAGGAGGTTGATTTTTATTTTTTCGCCCTACACTCAAAAATACCCCTACAAAATTTTAGTAAAAATTGAATTGCCTTTATATCATTCACCGATACCCGATGTTTCGACTAAGAAATAGGAATATAAGCTTTCTGGGCAAAACACTAGGGATATCAATTCTGACGGACAAAAGCACGGTGGAGTTTGGAGATGGTCCCCAATTCCTCAACAAAGGGCATGACACTAAAATTGCTACTTATTGTGTCGCTATGCATAATAAGGCACTTAGTGGTTGCATTGCTTGCTCCGATTGCAATGGGGCAGAATCAAAATATGTTGGATATAACTGAGCAATTTGTAAAAGTCTTGGCCGATTGATCTAAAATTTGGCATGAGCATATCATAGACCACATAGAGCCACCCCTGGTAAGTGGATGGCGCCCACCATCAAATCTTAAGTTGAGATACTCTCTGCTATGCTGATACCATGGATCCATTGGATCAATCGTTCAAGCCCTTTACAAATGGCTGAGTTATTTCCAAAATATTTTGTAAGACCAACAAGAGTTTATACCCTTTGAATCCAGGACATGGTGTGTGATACTGATTACGCCAGTTCTTGAACGTGACGGTGCTCTTATCACTGGGTAAAAACAACGCGTTTACCAACGCTATTGCAACTTATAGCTATTAAGTATTATATAGATATTAACCAAACTTTACGCATTTGTGCGGGATATGCTCTCAATGCCACTATGTTACTCCCCGAAGTGCCTTACCGGTAACAGAGATTCGGGGGAATCCCTATAGGTCTCTGCAAGCCTTAGAGACTGGTGCCACATTATACCCCAGAAACATTGTCATCAAGGTGTTACAAGTCAACAAGACAATATGCCTCAGAGGGGAAGGCCATTATTCTGCATCACAGTTTTTGGTCTCCCAGTTGGCTTTACTTGGCCTCACCTACGTCGTTAAAAAAAAAAAACCAATGATCAGCCAGCCCTAAATCTGCAGCAACTAATAACTGCTTGCAGATATATTGAAATCTGGTGCCATATTCTGTAATTCTCGTAGCTAAATCTATCGCTAAAATTCTAAAAATGCACCAACAAACTACGAGTATTTTTACAACAACACTCATAATTTGTTTGTGCATTTTTAGAGTTTTAGATAGATAGATTTAGCTACGATAATTACAGAACATGGCACCTGGTCCTCCTTCATCAGCACTACGCCTTAGCGTTTAAAATGCTTTCTTGCTTGTACTTATGGACGCTCATTTTTATAATGAAGTATTATTATTTGCTCATGCAGATCCATCATGCGACTATCAGGTAATTTTGAACCATAATCTGAATTTAAAACAACATATTTAATAAACGCTACTACAACACACTGCCACCACAGACAGTCCACAACGACCTGAAAAATCCCATCTCAATATTTAAGTATGAATATTTTGCCTGAAGGTTGTTAACCACTACTAATTTAAACTAAGATCAAGTAAATAAAATAGTAGTACATTTACTAATAGTAGTAAAATAGTATTAAATTTACTAATAGTAAAATCGTATTAAATTTGTTACTAGTAGTAAAATAGTATTAAATTTACTACTAGTAATAAAATAGTAGTAAATTATTACTAGTAGTAAAATAGTATTAAATTTACTACTAGTAGTAAAATGGTATTAAATTTACTACTAGTAGTAAACTTACTACTATTTCATTTAGTAAAACTTAATACTATTTAATTTAATACTAGTAGTAAATTTACTACTATTTTATTTAGTAGAAAATTTACTACTTTACTAAAAAAGTAGTAAATTAAATATTGTTAATTTTTAAAATAAAAAAAAAACTTTACTTGTTTTTAATAATAATTCTTTTCAAGGTTTCAGTTTGTGAAACAACTAAGTTTTTTACTTGAGTGTATTGTGACATAAAACTTATGGTTTAAGTCTTAGATGTTATAAGTATATATTGTTGTTGCTAGTTGTCAGTTACTTGCTAGCTCGCTTGCATACATACAGCAATAGTTGCTGTTACTGCAACAGCTTTTGCTGCAGCAAAATTAAATTTGCGATCAACATACAATTGCGACAGGAAACAGCTTCTCTGAGATCCTAAAATCAACCAAAAAACAATGTACAACAGAACACTTTAAACAAACAAATTGTGATGGTAGTTAAAACAACAATGCAAACACAAAATAAATTAAAATAAAACAAATAAAAAACAAAAATTTCCAAGTTCTTAAATTTCAATTTCACATACTGGCTGCAGAAAAATCAAACAGACGCATATACACTCACACAAATTCAAACACACAAGTCAAGGAATAAAAGGCATCGAAGCAACAGTGTTGCCAAAAAATTATGCATAATAAAAATTTGTCATGTCTGTTGGTTGTTCGTTTATTGTCTTGTGTTGTGTTGTTGGCATTTTTGTTTGCAAAGTTGTTGTTTCGTTGACTTTATTGACCATATTGATGTATTGATCGCTTGCTGCTGATAAACTCTAAATTTGAACTTCCTTCTGGCTGTTACAAAAACACATGCAACATGAAATTTTTAAATTGCAATATCGACTTTGGAAAATTTATATTGCAACAACATTAGCAGTAGATTCATCGCCTTCACCGTCATCATCATCATCCTCATCCTGGTGCCGATCATTTTTAACCTCATTGGGATCCTTCAACAGAAGCCTCTCTGTTGTATTGAACCCCTCATGACTCAGCTGGTGGTATAAGTTTGGTGTGTGTGTGTTGTGTGTTGTTGTTTGGGGAATCGTTTTCTACGTTGTTTTTGTTTGCTGTTTGATGTTGTCGTGTTTGTTGCATTTGGCACTCATGCTGTTTGGTGTTGCAAATTTGTGAGTTGTTCACACTAAATGAAAACAGGCACATGTCAATGTTTCGTTGGTTATTTTTTTTCAATCGCAGTTAAAAGTATTTATTGAATTTGAAGACGTTATAGATTTGTATGACTTAAGATACAAATTATGATGGTTAGAACTAAATAAATAAAAAGATGACTGTTTAAAAAGCTGCTTGCAAGATGTGATCTCTTTAAGAGCATTTTAAAGACTTATAAAATACTCTTAAGAAAGATAAATATTTCATATTAAGAATAACATTTACTAAAAGTTTTATGTGAACTGGACTAATTCGACTATTTATAATAAGCGAATTTTATTAATGAATTAGTTTCAGCTTAAAATTATTCTTACATTTGTTTCAAAAAGATCGCGTCAATTTATCTACAAAGGCGGCTTCAATATCTTGATCTTGTTCTAAATGATTTCATGTATTTGTTCAACGGATATCTGCTGACATCAAACAAATTCAAAAATCAGTCAAAAAAAAACTTAAAAAATAAAACAAATAAAAAATCATTCATTTACTCACCTTTTTCGCCCTTTTCGCTCTTTGGCTTTTAACACATCACAGCAATAAAATGCAATAAATTTTTTTATACACGATACCTGATCGAAAAAGCAGATAAATACAAACTCATATTGAAAAAATAACAACCCAGTCGACAACCGACAATCCCAAATCAGTCAACAATTTAAGCCACCAATAACTGAAGAGCGTAACATAAAAACCAACAAACAACAGCAAAAAAAATCGGAGCAATAGTCGTTAAACAAAAATCTCAAATGACTATTGAAATGACAATGATGATGTTGAAGTTTAAGTTGATAATAATGTCTGATGATGATTTTACGCTTTCTTTACACTCTTTAATGAGTTAAAGACATTAAAAAATGACACTTTTTGTTCATATATTTTTATTTTAATTTTTTGCTTTAAGAATAACAAAACCACCATAAAAGAAATCGGAATTGTTTTAATAGCAATTCAATGCTGGAATTCTTTATAAACAATATTAATTTTTATGGAATATTTTGAAGAAAAAATGCTATGAAAAAAGAAAGTTTACGCTAACTTTCTTTAAAAATTCTTTTTAAAGTACCAAAATATGATATTCAAAAAGTACTTTTGTAAAAATCACCTAGTAAAATTACTTTTGTGACTTAAATTTAAGTTTAAAAAAAGTAATACTATTACGAAAAAATGTATTCTGTTTTATTTGCAACAGTATATAATTTATTTTTAAAGGTCTCAAAAAGTACTTTTCTTAAAAAAATTATAAATTTTTAAAAGTTTTCTTTAAAATAAAATATTTTTTAAAGTACCAAACAAATATTTTCAAGAAAGTACTTTTTTTTAAAGTACCTAGAAAAATTACTTTAGTAATTGAAATTAAGCTTTCAAGAAAAGGAATGCTATTACGAAATAATGATATCTGTGCTTTTTAAAAAGTATATATTTTTCGAAGAAAATTCCAAAAAAAAGTACTTTTCTTTGCTAAATTATTGTTTTTTTAAATAATGGTGTAATAAAAAAATAATCTTTTTCATGTACTTTCTTAAAAAGTATCGATAAAGTAACTCTTCAAAATATTTAAAGAAAAAAAATGTTTCTTAAAAAATACAATATTTTGAAAACGTAGCAAAAAAGTACCAAAAACTAAATTTTGTAAAAAGTTATTTACTGTATCGAAACAGCACTTCATACAAATATTACAAGAAAAATATTATTATATATAGTATTGTGAAAAAAGTAGAATAAATACTCTTATAAAAAAAGAACCAAGAAACTAAATTTTGTAAAAAAGGTATTAACTAATTAAATACTATAAAAATGCTTCAATTATGGCCTTTTTATTTAAAAAAACGCAATTTCTGATATTTTCGGTTTAAAACTGGTATATTTTAAACACTATTGCGTGACATTAGGATCCAATTGAATAAAATTTGTATTTTTACTTTGTGGAATTACAACGTTTCAAAATATTTAAAACACCTTTTACAGAGCCTTACAAAAATTTTTAGAATTTGTTATAAATATTAGAAGTTCATCCAGGGATGGGTTCCTTTTTATATAGTAAATACATAAACCATAGCTGAAACACTATAAAAGTAAGAGTCTTACAATTGGTGTGGAATACTTTCAAAGCAAAATCGAGAAAAATATTGTCAGGACGCCCATGACGTAGTGGGCACAGCTAGTTGTAAATATGACTGTAGAATGAATAGAAATATCACTTCAAAATATTAGCAAATAACTAGTCTAAAATAAATACTATTTTCATATTATTTATTAAATCTTTAATTATTATTCATGTAGGAAATAGGCCGCTTTCTAAATTGGTCGATCTTTGGCCACCTCTCGCCCTCAAAGCACGAAAATTGTAATTATGCCATACTAATTTTCATTGAGTCACGCGCTACCACCAGCCTTTAGTGATTTCAGACTTTCGACTGGTAACTGTCAGCATTCATTCTCATCGCGGAGTCTGTAGTAGTTGCTAGCATTTGTTGAAGGCTCAGGTCCCTCATGGCTTCCACATTTAACAAGCTTCTAGCAATGATGCTAGCCAGTACTGGACATTCATACACAACATTCCAGCAGGTTATCCAACGCAAGCAGCAGTTCATGCAATTTTGCCTCCAAACGCAGACTACAAGACAGGTTCAGTTGAGCAGAGGGCCAATCAACGGCGATGTTCTGTATCTTTAATAATTATTGGCCTATACTTTTTGTATTCATAGCTTAAGTCTAAAAAATTATACCTAATACAATATTTTAATACAATATTTTCATATGTGTGGAGTTCGGCCCTCCTCCTTAGTCGATTACGACCACGATATTTTAAGAGGTTGCTGGCCAGCGATTTTGAATGAATTTAAAGTTCGTCAGTTACAAGGCCGTATATTTCGCGATCTCTGCCTTAATCAGAGACACTTTTAGACCTTTATGAGTGTTAGAATGGGTACTCCAATAACTAAAGCACATAACATCATATTGGTTTTATGGTCGAATTATGATATATTTTATAATACATAAGTTAGCAATTTAAGCTCTGCAAATAAGGCAGTTTATATATACTGCTTTTAACTTCATTTCTCGCTGCTAACAAGAATATGTATGGAAACAAATTGGATATGGAGGTGAACGACTTGTGGTTCCAACAGGGCAGAAAGTAAGTGCTGTAAGCCACATATCTGATGTCAGTCTTGAATAGAATGGACAATAGAATTGTCCTTAATGGAAAACCTTTTATGACATGAGTTAAAAGAAAAAGGAATACTGATGGGTCTATTTCGCACTACTTTCGGTCAAGTAGATACGGATATCTTCAGATTGTTTTCAGAATTGATTTTTTCTAGAATATTTTAAATCAATCCGATTTTTTTTTATAACAAATTAAGTTAGTCGTTTTTGATATTTAAGGTAGTTTTAAAATGTAAAATCATGCCACATAATTTATTATTTCCGCTTTTAGTTAAACAAAAACTTTGTATTTTTAACATTTATTTTTTTTTGTTTCTGTTGCTGATTACTTTTCATTATTTTCAAGAAATTTCTTGAATAATTTAACAGTTCAAAATAATTTGTTTTAATATAGTGACTCTCGGTAGTCATTCATAAATTTAAGCGGTATTTTTTGGAATGACCCCATAAAATTTTGTCGCTCTATTTATTTTCTTTTTCTCTTTAATTCAACACAAAATCCAAGCCGTAAAATAACCTTTTAATTTCTACCAGACATAAAGTACAACAAAATAAAATCATACAAATTAAAACAAGTTCATAGAAAATGCCGAAAAAGTGTAATAAAAAACTGGCATAATTGAAGAAAATGTACTCTTAAGCCAAGAAATTATGTCTTTGGATTTGGCGGAACAAAACTGAACCACTACTGTCTTCAAAATTAAATTTTCTAACAACAAAAAGGTGTCACATGTCGTTTAATTTCCTAAAAATATAAAACATTTTTTTTTTTTTTGTTTTTGTTTTTGGTAAATCATTAAACCCTTCCCTTTTCTCGAGTTGTTGCTGCAAAAGTTTCTTAGAATTCAATTTAAACGTATTTTTGTGATCAGGCCAAGTTAAAATCATTTAAACGTTACTCTCAAGCTGATGATGTATTTGTTTAAAATCATCCAGCACGTACGATTATATTTATATTGTTTGGTTTGTATTTTTATGGCATTTGATTTGTATTTCGCTGAAATCCAGCCATAAATAAGAACGAACATTAATTTAAAACAATAAAAATTTGTTAAAAATTATAAATAAAAATAAAATGGATTTTTATCTAAAGATTTCTCAAAATTGATGTTCATTGCTCAATAAACAAATGGTATGGTTGGTGTGTGAGGCTTGGCGAGAGATTTTAGCTTTAAACAATTTATTATCAAAAAACAATTTAAAATCTTAACGAAAATTAAACATTAATTCAAACAACCGAGCGGAACATTAAAGCTTTAAAAATATTAGCCATTGCAAGCTTTAAATGCTTTAAAGCTTTAAAAAAACTTTAAAAAAGCTTTTATAAGTTCTTAACTAATAACAAAAACAGATCATTTGCTCTTATCAAATAAATTAATCATTGATTTAAAATACTACAAGTAGCTTTTGATTTGATAAAGCTTTTGTAAAAATCTTTTAGCTTCTACGTCTTATGTTTAAAGCTTTACAAATATTAGGAACCGGTTTATGGATTTTTATTAAAAAAAATCAAAGCTATTGAAAGTTTTTTTTGTATTGCTTCTAAATATTGTGGACACACAATATTTCAATAAACTTCCTTTTCCTTAATTTAGCTTTAAAACGCTTAACAACACATAATACTTTATACCTATTAACACAATGCTCCTAAAAGCTTTTACGATAGTAAATAGCTCGTATATGTAACCCGGCCTATGAAAAGGTGGCTTATGACTCAAAAACATTGTTTCCACTTTTTGTTGTTGTTGTTGCATTGTTTATCTTTAACAGCTAATTTTTCGAAATTTTGTTTTTGAGTCATAAGCCACCTTTTCCTTTCATAGACCGGGTCACATATATTTTATTAAAAAAAAATCTTATCTTCTTTAAATTCCAAAAGAGCTTTTCTAACATCCTAGCTAATAAAAAAGGCAGGTCATACTCTTGCCAAACAAATTATTCTTTGATTACAAATATTACAAAAGTTCTTGCTAATCACAGCTTTTGATTTGCTAAAGCTTTTATTAAAATTTTTTAGCTTTTAAGTCCTACTAAATATTTGAAGTTTCTACAGGCATCAAAAAGTTAATGCTTTTATTTTTTTCCAATTACAACAAAAAAAACTACCTCAAGCCTTAAAAAGCACAAGTATTAGTTAAAATTTCAGTATAATGAAAGCTTTTAGAAGCTTTTTAAGTTTTTATCAATATAGTATTAAAGGTCTGTATATATAATAAAAAACTATATTATATATATTTCAACTTGAAAAGTGATATTACTTTATTTAGAAGCTTTAGGAATTTCCTCAAATTTGGTTAAGAGCCATTTTATTTTCGCTTTAATAAATAGAAAGTCACAATATGCTTAAAGCTTTACAAATATTAAAAATACAAATATTAGTTAACTATGGATTTTTTATTAAAACAACTCAATATGTTTAAAGCTCCTGAAAGCTTTTATATATTGCTTTGTAATATTGTTTTATTTAAATTAACTTATTTGAGCTTAATTTAATTTTAAAAATCTTTAAATCTTTAAATCTTTAACTGATTTGTACTTTTCTAGATTTTGCAACTGAAAATATTATTTCCAAACTTTTAATTTTTTAACTCGATTAAGCTGATTTTGACAATCGATTATTTTAACTTTCAATTAATGTGTTGTCTGTCAATCTAAATGTCAACAACTTTGAATGTTTATCAAATCATTTTAAATGTTTCTCATTATTTTAGATTAGACCGTTCAAATAAAAACTCTACAGCAAAGCAATGACATGCACGCGTTTATGAAATGAAGAAGAAACAAAAAAACTGCTAAAGAGCCATAAATGCAGTTAAATAATAAAAACAAATTAAAGAAATATTATTTGTTGAATTCAAAGATAAAACAAACAAAAGAATTAAATTAAAGAATTAAGAACAAAATGAAACAAAAGCTACTCGTAAATATGAAGTCTTAACATGAAACCCGTGTTTTGTGCAAGTTTGATTAAATTATTAAAATGAATTGATATTTTTAAGGCGCCATGTTCCTAATTTCCACTCCCCATTTACATAATGACAAAGAAAAATGTTGGTAAACAAATGCGTTTCAAAATATTATATTATAGTGAAAGCGTGGCAGTTGAGAGGAGTTTGTTGTGTGTTAGAATTTCTAATACTTTCACTCTATCGTAAAGCTGTTTTAAAGTTAAATGGCTTTTCATTTAAGCTTTTAAAATTTTTGTTTAATTTATTGCACATTCTGTTAAAGCTTAAAAGCTTTGTGAAAAATTTAGGGCTTTTAAAGCTCTATGTCTTTATATAGCTTTTTATTGATTTTCCTTAATTTTCGTTTAATTTGTTATTTATTTTACTTAATCTTAAAAGCTTTTTGAAAAATTAAAAGATTGACATTTAAAGCTTTTAAAGGTCTATATGGTTTAATGGCTTTTTATTAAAGCTCCTTAACATTAAATTTAATTTGTTATATATTCTGCTATGCCTTAAAAAATTTTTGAAAAATTCAAAGATTAACATTTAAAGCTTTTAAAGCTCTGTATGGTTAAATAGCTTTTTTGAAGTTCCTTAATTTTAAGTTTATTTTTTTCCGGTAAAGCTTGAAAGCTTTTTTAAAAACTCAAAGATTATAATTCAAAGCTTTTGTACGGTTGAATAGCTTTTTATTAAAGCTCCTTAACTTTAAATTTGTTTTTATATTTTTTAAATTTGTTTTATAAATTTTGCTAAAAATTTAAAATTTTTTCTTACAGCTTCTAAGCCTTTAATAGATGTTTTAACTCAAATTAAATTTCAAATTAAATTTTAAAGCTTTACAAATAGCTTTAATTATTTTAAAGACAAATTTCAAAAGCTATATCCAAAAAATAAATACACTAAAAAGTTCCACAGCTATATGGGGTTCCACCTGTAGTCAAAGGAACTAAAAGCTTTAAATTATTAAGTTTTTTTCTGTTTCTCTTTTTTGCATTCTTACGTTTGACTTAATTTTATTTTTAAATATTGTTGTCTCTGCCACTGTCTGTTGAGACTTCCAATGAAATTGAAAGCAAGTTCTTGGTAGTTTTTATTAACATACCAAGACATAATGATGTTAATGTCGATGAAGAAAAGATGACAACTTTTTGTTAAATTCATGTAGATTTCATTTGACAAAAACTGATAAGGAAGCTAAACAAAACAAAAGAAACATAATTTCTTTGAAGAAAAAAAAAACAAAAGACAGTGTTAACAAATTAACAAGAAATGTTTAAAGTCAACAAATCTGTCCAAAATCTTAAAATCAAAAAAAAACAAAACGATCAATAAAGCCAAACCAAAGCAATATAATAAAATGTTTCATATTAATTTTAACAAAAACGATTTTATTTTAAACCAAAAAACAAAAAAACGAGATGCCATAATCATTATTATTACTTCTTCAAAAATCGTTGTTAACCGACCGAAACCTTTCAAAAATCATTTGTTGATCAAGATATTTAATAATTTTATTACCCGGTCGGTCGGTCGGCAAAGATTTCTTTGGTTTGTGTGTGACAATATCTGACATTAACGATCTTCTTGCTGTTCTGTTTTTGTTTCTGTTTATGTTTACGTTAGCAATTGAGCTTTTGTGTTCTGTTCTCAGACGCTTGCGCTCACTTATTTATGTAACGAGCAGAAAATATGAATATTGGCAAAAACGTAAAGGCAGCCAAAGCAGTTTTGTATTTTTTAACTGTTTATAAAATGTTTAAGATTTCAATCGCAAACACACAAATCGTTCAGTTTTGTTTTCCCACTGACGCTGAGGCTTTAAAAGCTAAAATAAATTGTGAAGTCTATTGAGTTCCGTAGAATGTTAGAGACAACAAAAAAATCTGAAACAATAGTTTTTTCTAGATTTAATTAGAAGTTGTTGAAGGCATTATTTTCCTCCTCAATTGGAAACTGGTAGCTCTTGGTTAAGTCCCTACTTCGAGTAGGTTCTAAAATCTAAAATTTATAAAAAATTTTCTATAAAATTTTTATAAAAAATTTTCTATAAAATTTTTATAAAAAATTTTCTATAAAATTTTTATAAAAAATTTTCTATAAAATTTTTATAAAAAATTTTCTATAAAATTTTTATAAAAAATTTTCTATAAAATTTTTATAAAAAATTTTCTATAAAATTTTTATAAAAAATTTTCTATAAAATTTTTATAAAAAATTTTCTATAAAATTTTTATAAAAAATTTTCTATAAAATTTTTATAAAAAATTTTCTATAAAATTTTTATAAAAAATTTTCTATAAAATTTTTATAAAAAATTTTCTATAAAATTTTTATAAAAAATTTTCTATAAAATTTTTATAAAAAATTTTCTATAAAATTTTTATAAAAAATTTTCTATAAAATTTTTATAAAAAATTTTCTATAAAATTTTTATAAAAAATTTTCTATAAAATTTTTATAAAAAATTTTCTATAAAATTTTTATAAAAAATTTTTTATAAAAATTTTGTAAAAAATTTTCTATAAAATTTTTATAAAAAATTTTCTATAAAATTTTTATAAAAAATTTTCTATAAAATTTTTATAAAAAATTTTCTATAAAATTTTTATAAAAAATTTTCTATAAAATTTTTATAAAAAATTTTCTATAAAATTTTTATAAAAAATTTTCTATAAAATTTTTATAAAAAATTTTCTATAAAATTTTTATAAAAAATTTTCTATAAAATTTTTATAAAAAATTTTCTATAAAATTTTTATAAAAAATTTTCTATAAAATTTTTATAAAAAATTTTCTATAAAATTTTTATAAAAAATTTTCTATAAAATTTTTATAAAAAATTTTCTATAAAATTTTTATAAAAAATTTTCTATAAAATTTTTATAAAAAATTTTCTATAAAATTTTTATAAAAAATTTTCTATAAAATTTTTATAAAAAATTTTCTATAAAATTTTTATAAAAAATTTTCTAAATTTTTATAAAAAATTTTCTATAAAATTTTTATAAAAAATTTTCTATAAAATTTTTATAAAAAATTTTCTACAAAATTTTTATAAAAAATTTTCTATAAAATTTTTATAAAAAATTTTCTACAAAATTTTTATAAAAAATTTTCTATAAAATTTTTATAAAAAATTTTCTACAAAATTTTTATAAAAAATGTTCGATAAAATTTTTATAAAAAATTTTCGATAAAATTTTTATAAAAAATTTTTACAAAAAATTTTCGATACAATTTTTACAAACAGAATTTCGATAGAATTTTTACAAAGAAATTTCGATAGAACTTTTACAAAAACTTTTTAATAGAATTTTTACAAAAAAATTTCGATAAAATTTTGACAAAAAATTTTCGATAAAGTTTTACAAAAAAATTTTTAAAAAATTTTAAAAAAATTTTTAATAACATTTTAACAAAAAAATTCGTTAAAATCATGAAGTTGAAAATCATAAAAGTAAAAACCGAATGTATGTATATTATTGTGAAAGTGGGAACCATAACAGGGTAAAGGAATATTTAACATTACTATGGTGAAGGGTATATAAGATTCGTCACGTCCGAATATAGCACTCTTACTTCTTGTATTAAAAAAAAAACATGATTTTAATTCACACTTTTTTCTTGTAGCGCATTAAAAATTCGTTTCTGCCTTCTGTTGTCCCAATCTTATTTTGTAGCTGTTTAAATAATTTTAATAAACCCCCAACTACTCAACCAAACAAGGATCAGTTTTGAATGTTGGCTTTTTGTGTTAAAGACAAGCTTATTCTTGGGTTTACAACACTCCTTGAAATACACAAAATAAACTGCAGAGTATACCATTTTTATGCTGAATAAAGTGTTTACACTAGCAAGGGATAATATTATTAAAAAGAAAAACAAAATTTGTTGGATAATAGTTGGTTAAAACAAAAAAAAAACACAAACAAAATTATAAAGCAGGGTCCTTAAAAATTAAAAAACTAAATAAAAATAAAATTGTTTATGGCCCGGCTTAAAAATTCAAAAAAATGCATTATTTTCTGACAATAAAGTTAAATTTTCTCTTCAAACAAACTTTAACTTTAAAAATTTTACAAGATACTATTTCTTTATAAGGTCGTTCTTTTTTGATTTTATGGCCCGCCTCAGAGATTATTGCAAACAATATTTTTTAAATTAAGGAAAGTTGCAATAACAATTAAATTATTTTATGAAATTGAAGTAGTGTTTAGTGTTGCAATGACAAAAAATAAATAGATTTTGTCTGGCCCGCCTGAAATTTATTAAAATCAAATAGTATTTTACAATGAAGGGTTTATTTAAGGAAAATAAACAATAAAAACAACAAAAATTTTGTAAAATAGAGCCTAAGTTGGGAAACTGAGCATTCAAGACCATTTAAAAGCAACGCATTGCACGCCAAGTAAATTTGGTTACATTTGACAAGTATATGTTTGTAAGGCTTGTCCTTTTTCATTATTTTGCATAAGAGTTAAGAAACTAAATATTTTTTAATATCCTTAATAAGGTTTCAAAACTATTAACAATGCAGTTTACGAGTTATACGCATTTTACAGAATCTATATAAAAAAATTTCTTAGTAATTTTTATTTTCGTCAGCTCATGTAAACGCCTACCCTATTTTAACTCTCACAATTCTAGTGCTATATTTAATAACTTGTTTAGTCCATGTGTGTCAGAAAGAGGGTGTATGTGTGTGTGTATATGGGTATAAGTGTTGTGTAGCTCATTCAGCTTGTAAAGTATGATGCGCATGCGTTCGTGACATTTTTATGATGCTGACGCGTTGTCGCACTTTGTAAAGGCGGCGTTTTAAGGTATTAAATTGAGTTTATACATACACTTTACTACACTTTACTTATACGAGCTTATACCTTTAAAGGAAAACAAAACAAACCAACTGCAAACAAAATGTATCTCATGGATTCTTACACGGTGTTGGTTGGATATGTAAAGTCTTCAGTGAGACTTTTAGCGTGTTTTGCATACATAAATAGTTTTTTAGTACAGAAATATATAAAAAATATATATTGTATAGTATTTTTTTGTAACAAGCTGTTAAAAATCACAGTTAAATCAACAAACCAAACAAACATCCATCCAAACATTGTTGTTTAAGAAATATTGTGTGTAGGAATCGAGTGTTTTGTATTTGAATTTATATTTTTGCTAATTAATTGGTTTAATAAAGTCATCATAAGTTGGAGTTTAAGGTCTTGTATATTAATTAAAATTTTTATATTTTTTTCTTTCTCTTATAACAAAAATATTTTATGAGCCATTAACCCACATAAAGATGTCAAATTGTTTTGACTTGGTTAAAGTGTTAAATAAATATATTAACACTTGCAAGAAATACTAAACAAAGTGTTTTAAATGAGTAAAAAAATAACTGAAATATTTTATAATAATGACAAGACGTTCCAATGAGTTCAATTTACGAAATAAAGCCCCCTTTTACAATAGACAGAAACAGGGCAGAAATTATATGAATTCTCTTTTGCTCTCTCTTAAACCTTTTACAATTGGACATAAACAAGACAGACTGATTTTTGCACATTCTATTTTCGGATTTATTTACTTTACATGTGTGTGTGTGTGTGTTTGAAAATCTGAAATATAATGTGAAGCAACAAAGAATAAAGCAGAAAAGAGAAGTGAAAAAATTTCCATTACGATAGTCATGAAATACACACTTTACCTCTTCAACCTTTGTAGGCAAATCTCGTCTGTCTGCCCTGTTTTTGTCCAATTGTGAAAGGGGGCAAACGATTAAGTACTAATACAATCACACTTGTACAATATTCTCTTTGTGCCAACCACTGCTTTAAATCAAATTAAGGAGAAAAACAATTAATATTAATATAAAATTGCAAATAATTGATATAAAGCATTTGTATTAAGGGTTGAGTTCGTTTCCCGTGAGTACATATTACGACTACAAATCGTCGATATTAATGACATTATTAAACCTCCTCCAATTTCTGACCCTCTAAGATTTTTTACTTGAGTTTTACCTTTTTTTTATTTTTATTGGCAATTTATTTTAATTTTATTAATTTTGTTCTTTTCCTAAGGCCACCAAAGTTCACAAAAAAATAAATATAAATTTTTAGTCCGGACCATAAATTTAAAACGATTTTTTAAAAATAATTTTTATGAATTGTCATTAAACTTTCCAAGGCAAAAAAGAATATGTATTTCATCGGCTAATAAAAATAAAAAAAAAATAAAACTGCATTTGTCAAGTATCTACAGAAAACTCATAAACTCGAAATCAGCATCAGTTAAGCATCCATTTTCTTCATTCATACGACAACAACTCATCAAAATGTGTAAAACAAAAATAAAAACTAAAAGAATAAAATACAAACAAAAATCGGCAGTTTAATGGTTTAATAATGTTTGGTGTATTACAGAGGCGTTTTTCAAATGATTTTTTTATAGTCTATGGGCCTAAAAAATTTTATTTTATCTCTATGATGATAAAATGACGGATGACGTATGTATGTATCTTTACCCCTTTCCTTTTATTTTCTTTCTTTCTAGTTGCCAAAGTAAATAAAACCATTAAAATACTTTAAATACAACAACAAACAAACAAAACAAAAACATTAAAATTTGTTTAAATCACAAGAAAAAAGCCGACAGTTTCACAATCTTAACGACCGGCGGACCTACCGACTATCACAATTAGTAGCGTGAAAACAAAATTCTAGTCTATTTCTAATCAGGACCACCAATGATGGATACTGTTTCTTTCACTTTACTCCCAGTTTAATTACTTCGACACATTCTCCCGTTTATCTTTTTGGGCAAAAAAGTATCTATAATGTAACGAAAATAAATTCAATTTCCCCTGTGGTTCCTTTCACAACAGCCGTAAGTAAAAAACCAAAACAAGTCATAAACTATTTATTTCCTAATTTCATACAGTATGAAATTTTCACTCTTTAAATGTTATGAACAAATTTAATAAACTCATACATAAATGTGTTAAGTCTCCATAAATTTAATCAAGCATGGGGATTTATTTATTAATTTTAGAAATTTGAAAAAAAAAATCTATAACAAATTCCTTCCAAATTATTAATAAATTAATTTTTTTTGTATAAATACCAATTTGTGTCATTTTGAACTTATGGCCCGCCTAAAATATTTTAGCAATTTAATTACTTTGGCCTCAAGAAAAATATATAATAAAATATGTATATAATCTGAAGAAAGTTTATCATAAATAAAGCCTGATAATATCAATATTTTTGAAGTTTTAATTACAAATTATATTTTTTTAATTAAAAACTGAAAGTTGCCTAAGGCATTTTTAATGGCACAGTCACTTATTAAGAACAGAGTTAAAAAAATAACCTTCAGCGTTTTTTGGCTTAAACGTACAACACTAATGTTCGAAGATTTGATGAACATATCTGCTGAGCTTATTCAGTTAATCTTAAAAAATCTTTCAAAAATTATTTTAAAAAAATTTAAAGAAAATAATTTTTTTATGATCCGAAACCAAATGTAAGCCTAGATTATAGCAGATTCATTAACATTTTGTTTATTTATAAGGGAAAAAAGTTTAAGATATATAGTCCTTTTAACTAATGAATGGTTTTAACGTATCAGAAAAATGATAAGTGTTTTAGGAATAATGGACCGCCTGCGATATAGTTAAATATAACAGTATATTATAATTATAACAATATATTTAACTTAGAAACTATTCTATTTTAAAAATAAATAATTACAAAATAACTAATTTTTTTTAGTAAATATTGGCCCGCATAACACTTTGCAGCAATGCACACACAAAACTTCGCATTAAGTAAATTATTTAAAACACTTTTTTAAACTCTGCTATAAGAAAACGAAAATTAAAAAAATTTATATAATTTTCTATATAAATAAAATCAAATGTCTTTCGTTAATTATGGCATCACTTAAGAACGGCTGCACCGATTTGGCCAATATTTTTTTAATTTTCATCATAACCCAACTTAAGTTTTTACGGAAAGAAAAATTCACCAAGACAAATTTTACGCCTTTGAAATTTTGCTCCAGTAACCCCCTTTTTTTAGTCTGACAAAATACAGACTGAATTAGGACGGTGGGCGTGGTGCCTCCCGTAAAAAATATTATCTTTAACCTAGAGAACCACAAAAGGTAGAGTCTAGAAAGTTTTCACAAGTTCACCCTCATACTAATGTGCATAGACTATAATTTAGAATGAATTGGGATAGTGAGCATGGTAGCTCCCATACACAGTAAAATAATATTGTGGACCTAGAGAACTACAATATGTAGAGTCTTGAAAATTTGCACAAGTACCCCTAATACTAATGTGCGTAGTCTAGCAAACTACAGACTGGATAAGGATAGTGGGAGTGGTACCACACATAAAAAGTAAAATACTATTATCGTGTTACTACGCATAGTCTAGCAAAAAACAGATTAGATGGGAACAGTTTGCGTCGTACCTTCCATATAAACTGAAACAGTTTTGTCGTGAGAATAGCGTGCGTTTTCGAATGCCATACTTTTCTTCCAAGTGTTTATTGCATTTTTTGTGGATGGGTATAGCGAAGAGCACCGGGGATAGCTAACGAGAAATAAAATTCTACTGCTGTTTGCCCAACTTAACCATTTTAACATTTTAATACAGTCTGTTAATAAAATTATTATAAACTTTCTTTAAAAGTCTACTACTAAAAAAGCAAATTTTAAGAAAAATAAGAAAAATTGTAATAAAATATACCTGAAAAAAGTAAAATTTAATAATTTTTATCGAAAAACTATATAACTTTTTAATTAATGCTAAAAAGCAAACCAAAAAATAGAAAATAAACGAACCAGAAAATAGATTATTGCATAAAAATGAAATTTCAAATTTTTAAACTAATAACCCGCCTGAGGAATTTTTGCAAAAAACTATGTGTTATCTCAGGCAGAAATTCAATGAATTAATTTTTCCATACAATTTAAAATTTATTTGCATTTAAGACCCGGTATATCAGAGATTATTCGAAAACACTTTTAATAATAAAATATACGACATGGCCCGCGTGACGAAAAAGTTTATCTTATTATTTTGATCAAAAGCTAAATAATTTTTAAATAAATGGAAAAAGCTTTGGAAAAAATAGCGAAATTTCAAATGTTAAAAATAAAATTATAATACTAATGGCCCGCCTGAGAAATTTTTGCAAACAATATATATTTTTTAAAGCAGATATTTAACAAATTAATTTTTAAATATTTTGTTTGCTTTCGAAAAAAATATTTAGTTAATTTAATTAGTTTAATTTAATATAAAAATTTTTGTTTTATAAAAGGTTTATATACCTTTTATAAACCAAAAATATTTTTATAAATATGGCCTTTAAAATGGAAAACCTAATGGCCCGACTGAGGCATTTAAGCAAAACAATAATTATAAGCACAAGCCCACATTTTATATGTCTATAATGTTTACCAATCAAAATTGATTAAGATAAACAAAAAATGTAAAGTAAAAATTATTGCATAAGACTTTTAAGCAAAACTTTAAGTTTTACAAATTTTGGCCCGCCATTACCCATCGCTACTATGGGTTCTGGTCCACCAGAAATTCACAGCAGATCTCCCCTTTGCTAGTTGATCTGCTGCTTCATTCCTTAACCCACATCAATGTTACCTCATTACCCGAGGCACATCTGTTAAGTTTGAAAACACGTTCCAGCGCTAGTTTGGAGTACACGTTCACCTGCCTCATACGCTTTATAACCGACTGGTGATCAATGAGATCCTTTCTCCCCTGTACCCGACATTCCAGCTGGTGATCCAACGCATGCAGCAGCCCAAAAAATTCTGCCTGATAAACTGAGTCTCACTCCCCCAAACGCAGACTACAGGACAAGTTCAGCTCAGCTGAGTATACACCTGCCACTGTTCTACCGTTCATAAGAGAACCATCAGTAAAGATGGTGATGCCACAGGAGTAATACAGCAATAAATTTTTACAAATTATGGAATTGTTTTTTTTAACAATCAAATATTTTATTTATATTTTCAATTTTCAATGGCCCGCCTGTAACATTCCAGGTAAACATTTATTATCCACACAAAAATACTTATATTATATATAAAGAAAAAACTTTTTAATATAATGGTCGAGCTTAAAAGCTTTAACTAATTTATAATATGTTGTTGCTTTAAAAGTAAAAATGTATTTGCTAAATTAAGCTTAATGGCACGTCCAAGATAATTTATTAATGCTGCATTATTACAAGGAAATATTAATTAAACAATCAAACGTTGCAATAAAAAACACAAAATCATACAATACAAGCTTCAGATTAATGGCCCGCCTGAGAAAATTGCACTCTTAAGATTCTAAGGTAAAAGCTATCCTGTTCCTAATGTACAATGATAATTTCATATAAACCAACAGTGTATTCTAATTATAATTTATATTTAAAACAAATTATTTCGAATTATTTTATGATTCTACAAAATCTTTTTAAAATCTTAAAAAAAAATTTTAAAACCTTTGTTCCATATTATGAAAAATTTGTTGAACACGAATTTTTAAATGAAAACCTGTAAATCACTGTTCAACAATAACCCACAATTAATTTAGTATGCAAACGATGTAGAAAATATTTTAGACTTAGAAAAAAATCCAATGAAATCAAAAAAAAAAAAAAAAACAAAAACATATTCGATCACATTGATCTTATTTTTAGGTTCAAACCCAAAAATAATCAGGTTTAAAACAAAACAAACCTCAAAAATCACGATCACACATTAAAATTTTAAAAATTTACCTGCTGTTGCGCCAACAGTTAAAACCACAAACACACTTACAATTGATTAAATCAAAATCTCATTTCTTTCTCTATCTTGCCACGGGTTGCATTGGAATTTACTTGATCATATTCGTACAATTTCAAGTAGAACGAAAGAAAGAAAGCAAGAAATCAACCCGGTATCGATCACATGTTGTAATTTGTAATGTTTTCGTTGAGCATGTCCAATATTGACAAATACATGGCAATAAGTCAAAATGTCCCGTCAAATGTACACATAAAGAAACCACAATAATCAAAACAAAAGAAAAGAAAAACCTGCCCAGACTGTAACTGTAACTGTGTTTTTTTTTTGTGTGTTCTCTCAGACAATAACAATAAATGAAATTGGTGAGGATTGTATCATGATCACAAGATCGTATACCGACGACCATCATCGTTGGGTTGGTTCATGGCTAAGTTGTTGTTGTAATTTCACTTTTACTTTCTTGGAAAATTCTTTGTTTTTGTACGATTGCATGTGTTTCTTCTGAAAAGCAAAAGAGACCTTAAAAATGAAAAATGAGGTCCTTAAACTTCCAGGAGGCAGAGGAGATAGAATACACTATGGAAAAAAATTTATGAAATTGAATGAATGTACAATTTTATAAGAAAACTAGTATTGCTATTAAGTTCATGGACTAATAATTTAAAACAACTCTGGCACATACATGTGTGAATATTTCAAACATCGGCTATTTTATATCCCATTACAAATCCATTTAAAAAAATAAAACATAAATAAAATAAATGTCATATCTATATAAAACAGTTACTGTATAAGTGATACTAATAATTATTGCATTACTTATACCACCAATAACTCTTATACTTTTTCAATTTCTATACTATTTCAAAAAAATATCTTTATATAACCAGATGAAAAATTCTGAAAGCCAAGCAAATATCCTGGTTATACTACTCATATCTATTGTACACATACATACATATAAAATATTATAGTTTTTATACTAATAATACCTACTTAACATTTATTCTAATTAAGCTAGAAGTGGCACTAATATTTCTTATATTTTTATACCAGAAACATTATATTCATTACAAATATTTATTATTTAGATTATTTAGATGTTTTTTAGGAACTCCACGAATAACGAAGATTAGTCTCTGAAAGACGCCCCATAGCATTGCTAAAGCTTTTTCAAAGAATACAATACTTGCAGACTGTGAATGATAAGCGTAAATTGTGTAAACTTCCAGCACCGGCTAGCTTTAGGGTAGTAAATACGACATATTCAATTTGGATACCATAGGAACCCTTAGGGCCTAGTTAGCCAACCGTAAGCTAACGCAATGTAACACATGAAAATTGTTGCCATTTTAGATTCTCTTGCTCTCTTTTCGCTCGTCCTTTTATTTTTTAAATGTTTTCGACAATGATGTAAGGCAATCTATTAAAAATAGATTGGCTTACATTTTAACGAGTCATTGATAAACAAAGTATAAACGAAAGCAAGAGCCTTAAAAAACAACAATTTCCATGTGTTACGTTCCGTTAAAGTAACGTTCGGCTAACTAGGCATTTAGCCCTAGGCAAATGTTAGCAATCAAGAGACTATGCACTCAGAAAGAAGGTAAACAGTTACCAGTCGGTAGCCTGAAGTCTCTACAGTCGAGAGTAAGGGCTAGGGATAGCACGAAGCTCAATTAAAGGAAGATATACTATGTGAATCATACACATCTTATAGAACATATACTTAGTGAGAACAACACCGGTTGTTTTAGATGTAATTCTATAGTGTATTGTTACCTATATTTCTTATACTGGTCAAATATTGTTTTACTTAAAAGTAAACTAACATGCTTGTTTATTATTTCTTTTAATACAACATATACTTTTTATTATTTTATAACCCTCTTTATTAACACAAATTATAAATTAAATACACTTCAAACTATTTATATTACTTACAAAACTTATACTTCTTATACGACTTACATTACTTACGCTAATGTTACTTCTAATAATATTTATAATACTCATACTAATTATATTACTAATACTACTTCTACTAACAGTTATACTAGGTATATTACTTAAGCTAAATATGCTTATACAACTTAAACTCCTAGTAATACTTATACTACTTAAACTACTTATACTACATATACTATTTATAATACTTATACTTATGCTATTTACACTATTTATACTGCTTATACTTTTTATACTACTTATACTGCTTGTACTACTTATACTACATTTACTACTATAATACTTGTACTTATACTACTTATACTACTTATACTATTTATACTACTTATACTGCTTATACTACTTATACTACTTATAATACTTATACTTATACTACTTATACTATTTATACTACTTATATTTCTTATACTACCTATACTACATATACTACTTATAATACTTATACTTTACTATGTATACTACAAAATAATGATTGTAATTTTTGACCTTTTACATATACATATGTATATAAAACATATACTACTTATTATATTTATACTACTTCTACAACTGATACTACTTGTGTTACTAATAATATTTATACAAGTTATGCTATCTATAGGACTTATACTACTTTACTACTTGTAGCTACTTTTCAACTTATTCTACTTTTAACTTTGATATAAGATAATTTGCTTACATCTTACACTTTTTATACGCTTTAAACACATGTTAATTGTAAATAACATTTATTTGTTTTTTGTCTTATTAATGCCCTATTAATGACCGCTTCCTTATGGGGTCGTTTTTCGACCAGTTTTGTCTTAATAAATTAATATTTCTTAACGAGTTTATTATTTCTTTACAAATCTGTTTCTCATATATTTGAAATACTAATTACGTATTAAATTTACTTATTTACTCCGTTGTTAGCTTTATATTTCTCGCTGTGTATTTCTGTTTTCTATAAAATTTTAACTAATACATTGATTAACATCAATTTAGTATTTAATATTAACAACCACCAAAATATCATGTAAACTTATAAATCACAAAAGAACCTTTTAAATTATACAAAACAGACAAGCACTAATACATCAATTTTTCTTATAAATTCGTACAATAAACCAATGATCAGGTCATATTTTTTTTAATTTAATTTTTTTTTTTTGTAAAAGATGGTTTAAGAAACACAATAAAACCACAATTTATTTACACCAAAAAATAAAACAAACGTAGAAATTCACACGATTTACCTTGTCTTTGCTCAAATGCTGAGGATGTCAATGTTTGGTTGATACAGTGCGTTTTTAAGTTGAGAACACACACACACTATATATTTTTATATTTTAGAGAGGTGCAGTATATTTAACACTAAATAAGTAAAAAACGCAGCAGGTTAAAATATGTGAAATGGTGCTGAATTGAGTGGAAGCAGTAGATGTTGAAGTACGCGTATAAGAGTTACTTACAGGTTGTTAAAATATTAAATTAGTTTGTTTTTCTTTCTGATTTGAAGGTGGTTTTTTATTTGTTACATTTTTAAGAAGTTAAGAGAGTTATTTATAAATCATTAAACAGGCTCAGATGTTACTAATTCCATATATGTATTTATTTTGTGTTAAGCTCACTTAAAACTCTTATACAAAATAAAAGCTCACTAAAACTCCAAATTTGTGTTATATTTATAGTTTTAATAGTTTTTCAATATTTTCATTACTTATACTGCATTCACTACATATATACTTTATACGAAATACTACTTATACTTGTTTTCTCGCTTCAGTAATATGATGAAATTATGATCCTCATCGATTTCTTTTCAATTTCTTATTTTTTTTTATTTGACTATTCTTTTTACAAAATATGATTATGTTCTTTAACTGCTGCTGCAGTTTGCCTGCTTATTGTCTACATGTTGCCAATGTCACACCTTTTATCAAGTAAAATTTATCAAACAAAAAAGCAAATTGTTTAATGTTAAATTTTTTTTCGTAAAGTTTTGTAAGTTGTTGTTTTTGTAGTTGCAGTTGTTGTAATAAATGTGCTACATGATTTTCCCAGACACTCAGCACCTCTTTAAGTTTATTGTTTAACACCAAAATGCAATAATTGTACAATAAAGTGCTAGAGTTTTGCTTGTACGTTCTGTCTTAAACGTTTTAGTGTTTTTACTACTTTTGCATATTCGTTGATGTTCGCTTGGAAAAAAATATATTCAATATTTAGTTTTTGTGTGCATATTCTTGTTGTTGGTGTTTTTCTTTTTTTGCTCATCCTTTAAAGACTTTTTAGCAGCATATTTTGTTTTTTCGTTAAGCTTTAATGCGTTTTCAGTAGATTGCAAAGAAAGTAACAAAATTGTGTTTAAATATTGACAATCAAGTGTTAAACGATTTGCTTGTTCAATGTTTAAGATGTTTTTGATAAGCAGATAATAAAGGGTAATATTTGCAAACCAAAACCGTAAAAATTGTTAGTCAAAACCATTGCTAAAAGAGTATGCGAGGTCAATATGAAACAGTAGCGTGGCCGAATATAGTATCTTGGGGGTGTGGTTGAAAATTAATTCTTACTTTAGAACATAATATATTGTAAACAAATGTATACGAAAATTTTAAATATATTTTGGAGGAGAAAAGGAGGACAACTTGAGAATGCACATTGACACTCCTCTTGAATGGTATTGTTACGCCCATGGTATGTAGTTTTACAATATGGAAGCGTAGATGGTAGAAGAATATAACATCATTTGCATAGCTTCGCTTGTAGTTCGTTGGCTCCGGTATCAGACCTTGAATTTGAAGGCACTGGATTCTTACATATATCGCTAATAGGATCTGGGACTATGGGAGTACGGATAATATACAACACATAGCTTTTGTATATAATAATCTCGTTCTAAAATCGTGGACAATGTTCATTAAGTTGTTTCATAACCAAGTGTTGTTAACATTTATATCATCAAATTTTAGAAGTCAGCAAAACAACAAATTTTATTGTGAGGAGCTTATTGGCTAACTTTAACGTTTAGTTAAGTTAAAACCAAACTACTTATACTGCATATATACTACTTATACTATTTATACTACGTATACTATTTATACTACTTATACTATATACTATTTATACTACTTATACTACTACTTATACTATTTATACTGCTTATACTCCGTATACTATTTATGCTACTTATACTAGCTATACTACTCATATTACCAAAGTATTATAAGATGTATTATACTAATTTTATATATTATATATTTATACTTATAGTAACCGTTTAATTACAGGTTGCGGTCAAAGACTCTGGGTTATTCCTACAAGCTTCACAGCTTATGTTATCTTATATCTTGCAATATCATACCACCTTTTATGGCGTCAACAACCCGCATGTCTTGTTATGGCCCCGAGACTAGAATTATAATAATTTTGCGATTAGACCTTGGAAACCCATGAAGGGTTATTACTTAAATCGCCTAAGGGAGGTAATATATAATATATACGTAGTTTAAGCCTAACACAGTTAGCATGACTATTTTGTTGGATGAAATAGAAGAAGCCACCAATGGAATAGTGAAGTTTAGATATTTTCTGACCACTTAGCAAGAGATATTTTCAAAGTCAACCGTAAAGAATATTTTTTTTATTTCGTCGACAAAGTAAAATAACAAATAAATCGCTACAAAGGAGAGCTGGTATAACAAGGAGTGCCTCGATAGGCTGATAGGGTGCCAGTCACTTAGTATAGGAGTTGCGGGTTCGACCAAAGATCCGCCAAAGACCTTGGGAGTCGCTGTAGAGAAGCAAAAAGCTTCGCAGGTACTGTTATCTTTTAAGAAAAAAATTAATGCTCCTAAAATACCAACACAGTACAAAAATTTTTTTTCCACAAAGCCACTGACCATTTAACTTGAACGCCAAATGTAGTTGACTTTATAAGTAAAAAAAAATATGAAAGTATCCGTTTTGTAATCAAAAACAACATTTTGGGCTCAACTCAGGCGCCCCATAATTTCCATTCAGCTGAACCAATTTAATGTTTAAGACTTATTGGCTGAGGATCTCCAATGATCATGTCAGTCTTTCTCTAATTTGTCACTCACTAAGTTATAACTCCTATTTTACATTTGTGAAAACCTGTAAAAAAAAATTGGCGAAACTAAGGTTATACTCCCATATATGTATTGTGATTTAGGGTACTAAAGTCAGAAGATATTTGGAAATATTTCTATGTGCAAAGAGAAACATTTAAATTATTGCGTGCTGGATGAAAATGTATCAACTTCCGCATGAAAAGTTTTCTCAAATCTCCAACGGAAGCTGTTACTTAAACCCTTTATTTTGAACTTAAAGCCGCTCATCATTAATCTCATTAAGAAAAATCTTTGATTTTCTTCACTTAACAATGAAACAAAAATCTTTATTTATTGAATAAAAAAGAACTTATTAACAAAATTGTTAACAAATTACCGACAAATCACAGCCCTCAAATGATTAATTACATATTTGTAAGAAAAATATTCAATTGGCCTTTAACAGTGATAATTATAATATCACAGAGATAAAAATAATCAAGAAGATTTGAGAAAGAAAAGCAATTATTTCATGACACGAAGTGAAATGAACTCATAAAGATTTTCAAAAAACCTACAAAGATGAAGGAAGGCTAATAGACAAAACACTATGGACCAGAAACCATTCAAAAACATGACAACATATTGCATCAAAACAAATACAAAAAACAGTTTTATTGTGTGATATTCCTAGTGAAAAGAGAGAAAAACAATCTATCACCTGTCAGTAGCTGTCATTCAAGCATCACATATGAAATTGACAGCGTCAGCTACTCAACATTCAGCTGAGTATGGGAAAAAAATGAATTAAAACGTTTTTATGTGATTTGCTCTAGCCAAATACTCTTTTTGTGTTTGTAGATTGATGTATGCAACAATATGTTGCAAGTTCGTTTTTTTTTTTTTGTTTAATATCAAGCTTGTTAGTTTAATAGATTTGTTTTTCAATTTCAGTCATCATTAATCATGTGATTAGTTAAGTGGGTGCTGGTATGTAACAGATTTAGTTTTATTTCTTTTGCCGAAAACATCTATTGGCCTTTAAATGCTTGTGTTTGAAAACAAATTCAATTAATTTTGAACATGCAATATAAAAATTAAGAATATTTATTTAAATATGGTTTTTCTAGCAAATTTTTAAAGACTTTTGAAAATAAAATTATTAATTTGTGAATGAATCTAAATGACTCGACTGAAACTTCTGTTTAAACCCTTCGGTTTTAATTTTAAAAATGTTTTTATTTGGTATTTAGCCTCCCTAAAATAATAAATTAAAATAATTTATTTACTAAAATTTAATAAAAAGCAAGTAAGAGTGCTATATTCGGCCGTGACGAATCTTCTATACCCTTCATCACGGTGATTTTATTTTTACAGATATATGTAGGTACAATATTGATTTATTTTAAGAGACAAACGCTTTAAAAAAGGAACTGCGCTTTTTTTCCACTAATCAGCAAGATTTCGTATAAGGTATATATCGTCACCTGAAATGCGTATTTATGTAAAAAATTTACAGACAATTTTTAGGAAAACTTTTATTGAGAATTTTTTTCTAAAAATTTTATTGAAAATTTTGTGTGAAAATTTTATTGAAAATGTTTTGTAAAAATTTTATTGGAAATCTTTCGTAAGAATTTTTAAGAAAATCTTTGTAAATATTTTATTTAAAATTTTTGTAAGTTATATAGCAAATTTTTTGAAAAATTGCTGTTTGTTTTTTACAAAAAAAAAATTTAGAAAAAAGTTTTTGTAAAATATTTATTTTTGTTTTTTTTAATTTTTAGTAAAAAAAAATTTGTGAAAATTTCTTTGATTAAATTTATTTGGTACAAATTTTTTATAAAAACTTTGTGGAAAAATTTTTGTCAAAATTTTTTTGAAAACTTTTTGTGCAATTTTTTTGGAAATACTTTTTGGAAAAATTTTTGTTAAAATTTTTTTGGAAACTTTTTGCGAAAATATTTTTTTAAATTTGTTTGAAAGTTTTTTTGTAAAAATTATTAACTTCCTCCAATATTACAGTAGAATGATCAGACAAAAGCAACAAAATATAAAGGCCTTTAATAAAAATCAATGCAGTAAAACCTTACCAGCCTAAAAACAAAGAAAAATTCGCCCATCGCTGAGGAGAGATCTGTATGCACTCCTTGTGATCTATTTGTCGCGTTCTAATATTTATTTAACAAAAATAAAAAGCAAAAGAGAATCATTACAACCGAAAAAAATAAAAGCAACGTGGAAATATAAAGGTGGACGTGGTCTTTTGCCCGCAGCCTCGAATAGAATCGTTTGCTGTTGCTGAATTGCAATCCTAAAATTTTCAAAACTACCGCTGACAGATTGTTGGGCTGAAATCTTCTGTACCTCGTCTGGTGCCTTGGCAAACGACATATCAACATTAACTCGGACAAATGGATAGACGGACACACGGACAGACGTTCATCACTTAATCAACTTTACTTTACGCTTTACTTTATGGGGGCGGAAATAAATATTGTAGAAATTACACACGGAATACAAACTTATATATACCCTTATCACCTGTGGTGAAGGGTATAAAAACTTAATAATAATTTAAGCAGTTCACTGGCAGGTCAACATAATTTCCTTAATTACAATTTAAATTATTTCTCATTATTGCAATTAAAGTTATTTATGTTGGAATGTGTTTTAGTTTTAGTTATTACAAATCATTTGTTAACTTTAAAAGTATTCTTTTGTACGTTTTCTCTACTAAAACTTTCACAATATTTTTTATATATTTGGAAATTAGCCTAAACCGTTTTCTTTTCTTTTTTATTATTTAATATTAACTTTTACCCCTTTAAAGTCTTCTAAAGCTAAGACAACTGAAAAAAACAATAAAAAAGTTTAATTTTTTAAGCCAAAGTTTAACTAAACTTGAAGTTACTGTTTAAGTTTTAATAATACAAAAACAACAACAAATTGTTATAAATAAAAACAACATCACAGAAATGGCGTTAAATTGCTATAATTATAATGATTTTGAAATGAATTTTGTGTGCTAAAATAAAAAAAAAAGTGAATAAAATAAAACTGCTACTGTTTGTGTTTTGGCACCCTAAACAAATACTTGAAGATTTCTGGATAAATATACGAATGCGAAAAAAAAATATTTACAAGTCAAATAAAAAAATATACAAAGCAATCCAGTCATATAACAATAATTTAAAAAAAGCTACCTTAAGTGTATCTACCACAATGAACCTGTAAACCAGCAAAGTTTTAATACACAGACAGACGGACAGACAGGTTTTTTATGACAAGTCAGCAAACAATTATTAACAAATTTGGCAGCAACTTTGATTTTTGCTATTAACTTGATTTTCAGAGCAACAAATGACGGTGGCTTTGTAATGGAGTGGTTCAAGTGTGAAGCGTATTCAGAGCTTAAGAAATTAAACAATCTATTTTTAGTGTTGGAGAACTCATTAAAGCTTTTTGAATGATTTGTCAGGTTTTTTGATAACAACTCCTCTACCATCCCAATTTCTCTCGCTACTGAAAGAAGTAGTTTCTGGTGGTGTAATGTATAAATAATTAGCAACTTTCTTTCTAACCAACTTCGTCTATATATTATTTATTATATTTGTGCCAGAAGAACTACGTTTTTTAGGAATTTTATAATTTTAAAATTTAAAGGGTGTCTCAACATAACATATATATAATCCGTTAATTGCCAGTAGAACATAGGGTCGCCTCACAACAACATTATGAATTAAACCCTACAGGGCAATCGTATCAAAATTTCACAGTGCGTATCACTATAGCTCTCAATAACAAAATATAGAAAAGAAAAACTAAAATTTAAAAATGAAAGGTTGCCCATATAGGACCCGTAATTTGATTCATCATAATCCCGACACTTGAAAATAAAACAGAATATTTATTATAATATATGAGTCGCTATAAAAAGACTTACGATTATAAAAAATAAAGGGTACCCCAAGGGTTGTAATTTGATGTAAATGGCCTTATCTTTTGAATCGTTATTGACAGACATTTCAGATTTACCTGGAATATGTTTTGCTATATCCACGATAACAAGAAGTATATAGTAGAAAATTAAAGGGTGCTCTTATAGCTGAAGTAATTTGAATTACATTACCTTTTCTTTTGATCCATTATGGACCAGGCACTTGAAAATTAGTAAGTCCCCTATAACAAAAAGTGTAAATATGTGAAGTTATAAATTAAAGGGTGTCCCAATAGATTTTTTAATATATATCACCATTTTGAAACGGTATACATGTAACTAACACGGAGTGGGTAATACTATATCGCCAAATAAACTAAATATTTCAGGTAAAGGGTGAACCCTTACCAACATTGACTATACCACCTTATCTCTTGAACTATTCTTTTTATATGTACTCTTAAAATGAACATAGCATGTGTATTTCTATGTCAGCTATAACATTAAATATTTATAATAAAGGGTGTCACCATAAAATACTTACTTCAGTACATATAGTTTATCCTTTCAACCGTAATAGGTAGATAATTGAAATTTACACGGAGTCTTTACTTCTACGCTTGCCAACAAAATAGAAAGTACTTAAAACATAAAATTGAAACTACAGAGTGACCCACACAAAAAGTGATTTTGGTATATTTTGTTTATTTTTTTTTTCCAAAAATTATTTCTTGGAGATCACTTCCTTTTATATTTTTATTTTAGTTTATATGCCCGTCTGTCTGTTTCATAGGCATTATTTTTAAGGTCAGATTAATATTAAAACAATAAATTTATATAATTCTGTTAGCAAATAAATTATCACTGAACCGATACCTCCTAAGGATCTTCATAAAAATTCCATTTATAACAAGGGGCGGCTATGAAGAGGTCCTTAATTAGCCAAATTTCATTTGCTGCTATACTATGACTTTCAAAACTGTTCCTCCAAAATTTTGTTTGCTGGGTTACTCTCATACATCTTTTAAATCTCCACTAAGAATATAAAAAAATAAGTAAAGAGAAAAAACTACTTACGTACAAAACTAAAATTACTTGAACGTGCTACAATTATTATTAAAATGGATTTGTTTCTTTATTCTGTGGCATCTTGTAATTTTAAAAGACATTTTTTTTTATTATTTTTTATAAAAACAGTTTCTTTTCTTTGGACGTAGTTTTTTCTTTTAGCATTAAAACATTTATTCGCATTTATGTGGCTTTTATACAATTTATTTGCAATTTCGTTCAATTTTCAAATTCAAATTAACTTCTGAATGCATTAACTTTTGATTACTTTATTTACCAAGTCTGTGGAAGCTATTCAGTCATCATTCGGCCGACTGGCTGTCCGTTCTACCTTTAGGTCAAATGTGTGGTCTTTTTCCTCTTTATTTGATAATCAACGATAAAAATTGTATCTTCATTTGCATTAAATAATAATTTAGATCATTATTTTAACTTTTAAATCGATCACGTTTCAATAGTTTGTGGTTCGTAAATAATTCTGATTTATTTTTGCCCAGATATTGTATTGATCCTGGGTGGTTTTAGTAAGAAAATTATTGGAAATGATATTAAATTAAAAATTATCGGATTATGAATGAGCTTTTGGGTGGTCTAAACACAGGCGAACTAACAGTTTATGTTCAAAAAGGTAAATAAAAATAAAATAATTTCTAAATAATTTTCTTTAATTATATTTTTTTAGAAACAAACTATTAAACATAATAAAAATAAATTAAAACTAATGGGTTCTGGGTGAGAAAACTGATACGGCATGTAATTTGCCAAAAATTTCCAGCCGGGCCATAAAAAAACATTAAAAATTTATTTAAAATATATTTAAAATTAATTTAGTATAATAAATAAAAGCTGATATAAAATCTTTTACAAAAAGTAACGATTTATGTGGAAAAAATACTATGGAGCAAAATTTTCAGACGGGCCAAAAACTGTTTCTACTTAATTTAATTTTTTTTTTAATTTTAATTTTTAAATATAAAAGCTTTTACTTTTCAATTAAAATTAATTTGGTTTGCTTTATACATAAAAGATTTATAAAAATATTTCAACTTTCTTTGTGATATTTTGTCAGTTAATGTTAAATAACACAATTGATCGGGCAATAAATAATTGGAAAACACGATTTTAAAATTTCTTTCTTAATCAACTATGCCTAATTCGTATGAGTTATTGAAACAATTATGTTTTTGTAGGTAGTTAAAAACGAATCATTTTAAATATTGGAATTTTTAGACAGGTGTTTTCGAAATCTCAATTCATAGAAAATATTATTGTAAAATATTATAATATATTTCACTATAGCACTCCAATGATTTGATTTTTTTTGAACCACCTAAAAATTTTTCGATACATTATAGAGGTAGCCAATAGACCACAGGGTGCCCAGGGAGCAGTTAATCCTAAAATTTAAAAAAAATTCTTCAAAAATATTTTTAACAAATTTTTAAGACATTAAAAAAAATTTTAAAAGAATTAAAAAAAAAAATATTTTAAAAAGAATTTAAAAAATTTTCACAAAAATTTGTAAATAAAATTATACAAAAATAAAAAGAAAATTACAAAAGATTTCAACTATTTTTACAAATAATTAAAAAAAAATTTCAAAACATTTTTCCAAAAACTTTCAAAAAAAATAAATTTTTAATAAAAAAAAATTTACAACAAATTTAAAAAAAAGACAAAAATTTTTACCAAACATTACACAAAATTTTGGTAAAAAAAATTTACAAAAAATTTTCTATAAAATTAAAAAAATTTTCTATAAAATTTTTACAAAAAAATTTTCTATAAAATTTTAAAAACAAAATTTTTTCATAAAATGTTCACAAAAACAATTTTCTGCAAAATTTTTACAAAAACTATTTTCTGAAAAATTTTTACAAAAAAATTATCTAGAACATTTTTACAAGAAAATTTTCTATACAATTTTTACATGGTTAGGAATTTCAGGTGACGATATATGTACATAATATTGCTTATTAGTGGAACAAAAAAGTAATATCAAATTCAAAACTTATAGAAATGAAAAAAGATGTCAGGCGTGCCGTGCCGTGCTTTATTTTTTTGTTTTTTAAGGCAGTTTTTGAAAAATTATTGAAATTGTCTTTAGAGTGAAAATAATTTTGACTTTTATTAAAACTTTTAATGACATAATTCATCATGTTTTTTTTTCTTGTTCCTTTTAAAACATTCTGCCATAATTAACATTATTTTTAAATAAATATTTTTCACACGCCCTCGTTATATTGAGCAATAAAAAATTATTAAAAATGATTTGTATGTATCATCATGGTCATTTCCAAATGTGATTAACACTTCGTTTCTTCATTTATTGAACAGAAAAACTGTCAGTTTTAATTAAAATAAAAACTTCTTTATTTATGGCATTACAGTTTCAAACACACACATACACATACATACACTAAACTGCTTAGCTTGTTAATGATCGAACATAAGTGCTGCATGCAACAACAGTAGAATGCTGATGCCACTACTGCTTAAATGGTCATTCCCTTTTAAATGCTAATTGAAAACCAACAAAATTTAAACATTGTAATGCCGAGACATCTACAACAAAAAGGGAAGACATCGTAAATTTAATTTTTTTTCCGTTGCACTGTGTCTATAATTGATGACTACGATTGTCAATGATCCACAAGCTAAATGAAAATATGATGATGGTGATCTGTGATCCCTGTTGTTTATATCTTCTTCTTCTTTTTTCAATATCATAAAACCAAGCATTTGACTGTCTATTCAGATAAATTTCTGTCTGTCTGTCTCTTATTCAGCTCTTTGCATTTTAATAACATTATTAAGTATTTTTATTATTAATATTTCGAATTCTGTTTGTGTTAATAATACAAGCAACACATTCACAGATCGGATCATGGTTTAAAGTGTTTACAATCATCATCGATTCAATTAAAGTTGTTTTTTATTTCCATCGTTATTGTTGCTTAAACTTCTTTCACATTTAAATTAATCAAATGTCACAGCGAAGGCCTTGAGCTGGAGCAAACAAGTTGATATGAAACAATTTTTTTAATAGACAACTTTCAATTAAGACGATGAGTTGCTGAACGCAAATTGCAATAAATTTATGACTAATACAAGAAATTGTCATTGATCTGGCTATAGGAAAAACACTTCCGTATTATTTTAACGCTTCAAATACAATAGTTCAACTGGCTGAATTATCATTTTTAATTAAATGCTTTTATATATTTTTAAGTTTTTTCCAATAGCTGAATTGCCTATTTCCAAATTAGTTTACTTAGCCAGCTATTCAAGTAGCTGAATAAGAATTGTAACACTTGTTTTTAAAACCTCTCAAGTAAACAAAATATTTACACAAATAATAAGATATTCAGCTGGCTGAATTAAACGGGTTAAAACAAGAATAAAAATAAAAACTTAAAATTATTTTTAATTTAAAATTTATCCTTACCATTATATTCAGATGGTATGTGACATATTCAGCTAGCTGAATTAGCTACCTTAATAGCTTTTGGTTATTTATCCAGTGGAAATTAATCTTTTTAAGCATTTTAACGATATTACCTAGCTGAATTGATAACTTCAATTTAAAACAAAAGCTTTACATCGAATTTACGTCGAATTTAAAAGACGTACAGTCTTATTTATTTTTTTTTTTTTAATTTTTTTAAATTAACTAATCAACAACAAACAACCTTTTGCATTATTTAGCTAGTCGAACTAAGATTTTAAATTCAATTTGAACAACTTATTGCGTCAATCAATTAAATTTTAAAAATCGTGTGTTATTCAGCCAGCTGGATTTTTTCGTATTTTATTTTTGCTTGTTTATTCCAATAAACTGTGAAAGATGTATCTAGATGAATTTTAATTATTAAGCCATTTTCCAATATTCAGACAGCTTAGAGTCAACACTTTTTTCTAACATAAATAAAAGTTTGAAGAGTTTGTGTGACATTCAGCTAGCTGAATTGTTATTTTTATATAATTCTCCATTAAATTTCCACATTCTAGTATTTTCTGTCCCTTAATTGCTAATTTTAGCTGGCTGAATAGTAGGTTTTTTAAATACTTTATACAATTTTTAACATTACCTACAATTTATTGATTTTTTTATTCCACATTTGACTATTTAGGCCCAAATAAAAATAAATAATTTAATTACTAACATTTTAACTTAGTAAGTTTTTATTGATAGGCTTGCTGAATGAGAGTTTTTAAAACAGTTTTTTCATACTTTATTTTTCTGATCTCAATCATATTTTCAGCAAGCTGAATTCAAACTTAAGATTTGATAGTTACTATTTTATCAATAATATTTAAAAGCTTTGTTAGTCACCACTTAATTTATAAAGTTTTTTTTTCGATCCTAAGAAAATTTTTAGATTTTAGAATTAATCCACTAACTTCAGCTTAGGAATTTGTTTCCCATCTTATGCAATTCTCATATAATTTGTGTTTTCATTTCTAATAAACATTATGGCATTCCAAGGCTTAAGCATCTTGTTTTGTTCTCTTTTCGTTGTCCATCAAATTCGCTTTAGTCTACAACATGTTCTTAACAATTTCTTACTGATATTTTGGCCTTAAGGGCATTAACAATTGATTTGTCACAAAACGATCACGATCGTGTTACATTTACAAATTTTGCACACTCAACATCAAAAAAAAAACAACAGAAAATCTACACAAAATCAATACTTAAGAGAAAAAAAGAATTGCCAGTGATAGAAAGAAGGTGTTCAAAACTCAGAAAATGTAAACGTGATTTAGGTGAAGTTTGATTTTAAAACATTTTGATCTTCACGGCCAGTTTTTCTTTATTTATTTATTTGACTATAATGGTTTCCTAGAATTTGTGTTTAAAGTGTCGGTGGACACGCGTCTATCTATCTGTGCTGTGTCGTCGTCATTTCCACATTTACCAATCGAATCGAAATGCAAATTATGGTTACAGCTTTTGGGCTTAACAAATTTTGTTTTAGCCAGAAAAAAGACACAAAGTAAATATTTAATTTTTTTCCTTTTCTTAAACATTTTTATTATTTTGTTGCTTAAACAAATGAATTCGTTGTGGTCACAATCCAATAATGTGCAACGTATGCTGATCATCATCATAATGATGTTTATGATCATCAGTCATTCAATAATGGTCATCAATGGGTTTGTTTGATTGCCGGTTTTGGTTTTAAAAACCGCAAATTTTTATCATTTCAAAATGTGGCAATTATGTATGGTAAATGGTTTTAACAGCTAAAGAAATTTATTGTCAAAAAAGAAGTACAAAGTCAGCTTAGCATTAAAAGCAATGAGGACCATTGTAAATGTCAACGAAATTAATGGAACACCAAAGGGTCCCTTTTAGCCTAGATCCATTCTTCTATTTCTATTTTAAAAGCTTATTAGCTAAATTAACTCATTTCTCTGTGAAAAATGCAACCAACTACCAATAAATATCATAAATTACTATTATTAACTCCTAAATCACCTGTGGAGTAAGTGTAATCTCAGACATATAAATTTGTAACCAACCTCCTAAAACATTCAAATCTTTGTTAAATCTATAGTTAAAAGAAATAACTATAAATGACCACCAACATGGTAGAAACAAACAATAACAACAACAACAAAAAGGTTAACAGCACCTACACCCCATAACATAAATACAAGCAACTTGGTAAAGTTACTAACGTAAGAGGCCAAGGGAAAGACAGCGATCGAGCAAACCTCAAAGAGATCATGTGATCAGGCCAGTAATGAATGTGTTTTTAATAACAGTGACAACGATCGCTACAAGCATTCCTTGGATTTAAAAAGCACCTCTGGTTAGATCATAAAAAATAACACAGTGTTACATATACCGCCCAGTTAGGCACAGGAAACTTTAGACTTATAACTTTTTTCTCTCATTCTCCATTTAAAGACAAACGACAAAGATGAACAGCAGTCGAATTGCAATCGATGCAAAGTAGACGAAATGAAGAGTAAAACAGACAGACGGGCAGGCAGACAGACCTACGCATTCATATATTTGTTGTTGTTGTTTTTGGTTTTTTTTTTCGAAATACTATATAAATGAGTATGGCAAACATGAACATGTTGCATGTGAAACCAAATGAATTACCAGATTAATGGACAAAATAAATCACATTATCGCTTCCCCAAAAAATAAGACCAGCGCACAATGGAAAAAAAGAACTATATAATAAACAAAAATAAATAAAAACAGAATTTAAATAACTCTTAAAGTTTTAAGAAAAAAAAACTAAATCTTGTCGCAGGACCACAGGGGAGAGACAGTTGTATGGGCAGACAAACGGACATACGTACATCTACTATTAAACAAAGTATTGCGAGAATTTATTGAACCTTTAACAGGCCACTTCGCTACTACACAAAAAATTTATTTACGTATTTTCAAATCTTTGATCCTCATCATCTTAAAACACTGAAAAAAATTTAAATCTTGAGATTTTGCAAGAAAATAAAAATTTTCTTGCGAAATCTACTTAACTTAAACAAAAAACTATTCAGCGAGTATAATTCAAAAAGTTTTTGTAATATCCAGTTTTCCATATTCAGCTCACAGGATAAATTTTCAAGTCCGCATTTGGCTCTCTGCTATATTCAGCAAGCTGAATTACAGATATGCAAGTGCTTGTGCAAACCTTTAGCAACACTTGTTGTTTTTGGATTCACTTGCGAGAACAAAATTAACTTGTGTATGCTTTTCATCACACCTTACGTCTACATTCAGTGATGGCAAAGAACCATCCAATTGTAGAAGGACAGTAAGGAAAAATAAAATAAATGGTGTTTTTTTAAGCTTTAATATTCTGTAATATTATTCTATAACCTGCATACTTCTCATTGTGTTTTGTAGAATTTTATTACTTGTAGAGTATTTTTGGCTTCTCTAAAATTAAGAAAAAGTTTCCTGATGATCTGGCCTGAGCAACCAGTGAAATACGTATAGGAACTAGCTCTTTTCCCCTAACAAATAAATTGCGTTTTTATTAAAAAACGTTATGGGTAATTAGCATAATATTAAATAATTAATATTTAAATTCCCAAAAATTTTATTAATAGATATTTAAACAATTTGAGATATTCAGCAAGCCTAGAAGTATTTTTTCCAAATGTACTTAACTTAAATAAAAAACTATTCAGATAATTCAGCTAGCTGAATTATAGATATTTAAATAATTTGGGATATTCAGCTAGCTGAGAAGTATTCTTTACCAAAAATTTTCAGTTTTTTTTCATTATTAAAAATTTTTAAGTAATGGAACAACTACACTAATTTTTTTAAGATTTCTGTTTAATGTAATGCAAAATATTTACCAAGTTTATCTAGCTGAATTAACATTTTGCTTAATTTGAAAACCTTATATAATTATATAATTATTTGTGAATATCGCTTATTCAAAAATAATCATTTTTTTTATTATAACGAAAATAAATTTATTCTTTATCTAGCTGAATAGATGTAAATTAAGCCAGCTGAATAGAAATTTTTAAACAACATTTATAAACAACTAAAAAATAAACACATTTTTTTTAATATTCAGCTTGCTGAATATATTTTTTAAATAGCACTTAGATATTATTTACGGTAGATTAAAAATCTAATCTATCTAGAAATTAACCTGAAATTTTTTCGCAGTGTTATTTTAATAGTAAGTGATCTTTGGTGGCAACGATTGGAATGATATTTTCTTGTGGTTGTTTTTGTTGTTGTCGTATGCAAATGCTACAAAGACAAATCACACCTTTTGGATTTGTTGAACAAAATAAATCTCGTAATGAGTTACGATAAGCGTACAATTTCGACAGCCAAACAAATCACCTGCAATTGATCTTGCTAAACTAAAATTCAGCAAAAAAAGGCAAAGAGAGACAAAGAGCGAATAAGAGCAACAAAAAAAAAAGAAAAACAAATAAATATAAGGATCACTATAGGTAGTAGTGTTTGGCTTAGTTTAATATTTGCAAAATATTTAAAATTTACTTTGCACGGGCGTAAGTGCATGTGAGTGTGAGTGTGTGTACGTAACAACTTTGGGTGCGAGTAAGTGAATAAATGACCACAAGAAAAAAATTCACAAGATAAACTGACACTTATTGACTGTTTTTCAAAGGAATTTCCTTTATTTTTTGCAAGCTGTTTAATCTTTAATAAAACGATAAATGAGATCAGTGATCAGCGATCAGTAGTTTTAATACAGCAACCGGTTGTATTATTCGATTTTGCTGTGGCATTTTTTGTTTGTTTTTTTCCTTTATTTAATAAATAAATGTTGATCTTGTAAATTCACTCATTACAACTATTAATTTCTTAAACTAACACCACGTAGATATGCAAAAGGTTCTGTCTCCCTTGTGTCAGACCTACCACAGAGTTTAAGATACTTATAGATTTCAAGCTTAAATTGTATTTCTCCTGCTATTTCTTAACATTTTTTAGAACAAAAAAAAAATAAAAAAAAAACAATCGCGCGATAATAATCATGACAGTCGTCTATAGTCAATGCTTACAAATGACATTTGTCTTTGGAACAAAACGAAGCAAAAAAATCAAACCTCTCAGAACCCACAACAACAACAAATAGTATTTTTTATTCTTGTTGTTGTTTATTCATAAGAATCTATATCTTTATATATTCCTTGAAAATAATAAAATCAAAACCAGTGGCTAAATTGCTATAATAAGCCTCTGTTTTTTTCCTTTGTATCTGCTGGCCCAAGAATTCTTCTTGTTTTCTCTATGAAATAAATAAATTTTCTAGTAGTGATCATTTTCGTTTGTTCTGGCCACAGTTGGTGGGCGATCATGTTGTTGCTGTACAAACAAACACATACTGGTACAAAAACATTCATAGGTGTTTTACCAGACATTATAAATTTTTGACAGTTTGGAAAAATTACTGGGTATTGTGTTGACCCCCCCATTGTGTAGTGGCAGCTATAGAACTGTTGCCATGATTTCTAAAGCTGGTGTTTTTCTAAAACGGGTAGTAAGAACGAGCAATTTTTTGTAACACGAGCCAAATAAAGTTGATTTCGTTTATTTATTTTTTATTTAGCTTTCAGTTGTGCTTAGTAATGAAAATAAATATAAAAAAGTTTTCCCTTTAAACACCAGATATTGTTCAATAGAATTGTTTAACTTAAACAAGAATTATTATTATTACTTCTTTTTTTTTTTGCTATTGTATGATCAGCATTGTAAACAAAACGTTTATAGACAGACAATCAAAGGCATTAACAATAAACCCACAACAAGCATCAATATTTTAAGTAAACCAAAGAATTCAACAAAATTTATAATGCTACATTGCAACAGTACAACTTTTAGAATTTGTGGTGCTAGAAAAATTTTAAAAATAATTATTAAACAAGTAAATAACAAATTGTAATGCATATTCAGCTAGCTGAATTAGCACTATTTGGCCAGCTTCCTAAAATGTAAAGTTCAACCATCTAAAATAAAAAGTGTTTGTGATATTCAGCCAGCTGAATATGCATTTTAATACCAAGAAAATAAATTTATGGACATTAAAAGGATCCGACTTAAACTTATAAGCACACCGACAACGTTTCTGCAATAAATGTAAGCCATATTTACACGTTTTAGTTGCTTAATTTATCGCATTTTTAGAATGGATAGATTGTTATTAAATGGATAGATAGATTGTAAATGAAGAATTAAAAATAAAAAAGAACAAATTATATAATTAAAAAGCATAAATAAAACACGGCCTTAGTATTCCTTTTCATGGTTAAAAAAATCGTAATCATCCAGCTGAATAACTTTTATTATAGCCAAAATGAAAAATCGATTTCTGTACATATGTTTCTATCAGCTGGTTGCTATATTCAGCTAACCAAATTTTGTCCCAAACCTTAAACTAACAAGTTTTTAAGCTGGTATCAATAAATACATTAATTTTAAGCCAATTCAGCTGACTAATTTAGAACAAAACTCAAATTTTTCAATATTTTTCTTAAATTCTAATTTTGTTCTTTTTCTTACTTAATCCATTGATGTTTATCTAGCTGAATTGTTTTATTTAAAAATGCATATGTAGAAAAATAATTACTTTTGTTTATTTTTACAAATATTAATCTATTACTTAATCTATTGATTTTATTTAGCTGAATTGTTTTACAATCACATACAAATGTAGAAAAATAATTACTTTTGTTTATTTTTACAAATATTAATTTATGTTTAGCTAGCTGAATTTGAGTTTTTGAAGTAAATTTAATAGAAATTTTAATTTCCGACACCTGCTACATTATTGACATATTCAGCTAGCTGAATTTGATTTAAAACATATTTTACGCATTTGCTTTATTATTTTAAACTTTTTTGTTTAAATTTTTTCTAAAAAAGAAGCATTAGCAGCTATTTCGATTATTCAGCCAGCTGAATAACTAATTTTATGAAATTTCTTTGAAAAAAATTAAAAACTTTAGTTTTTTAAATGATTTATAAGATTCAAACAATTCATTTAATATTTTATCGCTTTTAAATAAAGTAAACTTTTGTAGCCTCCGCTCTAACTTTAAATTGTCATTTGTAAAACGTTTTATATCGTTGTTATTATTATTAATCCCACTCTCTTCTTTGTGCATTACTTGTCTCCACTCCTCACCTCACCACTCTCCAGCAAGCAATACTTATTGTTATTTTTATTATTGCATGGTAAATATATTTATGTAGATACAATTTATTTTTTTTTTTTCACTTTTCTTATTCAAAATTTAAGCAAATATTTTAATTGCATTTTCTTGTACTCGTTCGCATTGCCAGCAACCAGGCAGCATCATCAGCAACAGCTACACAAAAAACTAAAAAGACAACATAAGCAACATGTTATATGGCTAGGAAAGGAATCAAACTTGATGATGTTCTTTCACCGCACATTGGTGATAGTAATGTTGGTTGGTAGTAGCTGTGATGTTTGCCACGAGTTTTATGGTGAAAAAGAAACAGTGGGAGTTAAAATACCTCAACTTACACCATACAGACTTTAGTGCAAGACTTAATTTTTCTTATAAGTATATAAATATTTCTATTTTTATGAGTATGAGTGTGTATGTGTGTTTGAACAACGGTATCTATATTGAACAATACACATGTAAAATAAAGTTTTATCGTTTGGAAATTTTTCAATTTTCAAACGTTTGCTTTAACTGTTTTCATCTGTTTTTCTTTTTGTTTTTTGTAGTTATAGCAATGAGTTTTATTGTAAAATATTTCTGCTTTCTTTCCTTTCGTTTTCTTAATTTTGGTTATTTGTCGTCGATTTTTTTATATTTTCTGATTCCTTAAAACTTTTTTTTTGCCTTGTACAGGGATGTGGGAGGAGGATTGATAAGGAAAGTAGATTTTTTCTCAATCTTTGGGAATTGATTTTGAAAATCCTTTACTAGCTTTTTAAATAGCGCATCGCTAATCCTTTAAAATGCTGAAAACCAAAATATTTATTGTACAGTATGCACAGTGGGTTATTTGCCAAAAAAAATAAACCAAACCTCTAAACGGAACGTAGGATTTCCTTTCAGAAAAGTGTAGTCATGCTTAGCTTTTGACATTCGAAGTTATATCCCTTTGGGGGTAGGTACCACATTGCCCCAAGTAGGACTCCTTGGGATTGTGGTTAACTTGAGTCGATGCGGATTTTTTGCTGTTTCTGTTGGTTTCTTTAGTTGAGTAGTACAACAAACAGTGCTATAAATTAAATCACTGTATGAGCACAAAACACGAAGCTCAAAAGATAGTCATTATAAAATTTTATTGAATTCATGGCTGTTCATTGCACACGAGTAATGATGAGTGGGCATTAATAAACAACGAAGACCAGCGAGCTAAATGCGAGTTTTCATAAGCAATTTGGAATAAGTATGAATAAATGTTGAACATAATATCAATGAGCTTGGGCGATTTTAAGCAGTTTTATGCTTTGACTGAAATACGAACAGAGTTCGAGTGTAAAAAAGTTCGTTTAACTCGACCAGCTCTTTAATTTTGTGATACGAACAGTTCGAGTGTACGAACAAAAAACAAAGAATTTCTTTAACAACATTACTTACATTCATTTCAAGATCTTCATTTCTTAAGAAATACAAAAAAAAAACAAAAAACCACTAGTGCATACTAAGTCCTATCAAAAGTTCAACACATTGAGTGTTTTGAACGTGAGACGAGAAAACACGACAGCGCTCACTAGTATAGAAAGTTTGTTTTACTCGGTCAGCTTATTGCGTTTCTGATACTAATAGTATGGTATGCGTTATCAGTAGGCTAGTTTGTGTTCGAATATGACCACTTGCTCATGAGCTTGCTCACGCAACTGTTTACTACTCATATTGGTTATTTTTTACAATATTGAAGATATTTAACTTTAAAAATTAACAAGTCTTTTAAAACTAGGCAATTGTATAGAAGTTTATAGATATATTTAAAACATTCCTGGACGCTAAAAATGTTTAGCTGTAATAGCTGAATAGCATGCAATAGCCTTCACGTTATTTTGCATCACTATGAAAATAAATGATATTAGTATTCACGTCCGCGAACGTATTAAAACAATAATACAATTGAAAAATATGAATCCCGCAATTCCCAAAAAAGTTTTAAAAATTTCCAAAAATGGGATTTTTTTAAAAATGTCCTTTCATGATAATTAAACGCATAATAAAGCATCTTAACATGGTTGTTACAATATTTGTTATAAAAGTTACTTTACACCAGGACAATAATCTTTTAATTGTAAAGTTTAATAAACAATTATTGTAATTTTTGACCTTTTTAATAATTTTATAATTAAGTTTTTACGCTCTAGGTCTTTTATATAAAAATATTGTAATTTATTTTTTTATATCTATATTCGATATTTCGCTACACCATTGGGTAGCATCGTCAGGAAAGTTTAAAGTTTAATTTTAAAACAGCGCCATCTGTTGCTCAAACTCTCCTTGCTTTGTTATAGGCATATACAATAAATAGATGGAAAACGGAAAATTGTGGTCAAGCATAACATGAACATAATCACGTATTCTCCACCTATAAGAACATAAACAAATTAATATCGTTTTTCTGCCATATTGATGGCTAGTGCAGACGGCATGTGGTAAATGTCAAATAACATATAAAAAAACATCATTCCCTACTTTGCAACGCCTCTGTAAGTAAGTAACTTTATTGTTGCTACAAAGTTCCTTCATATGAGTTGCAATTTATTTTGTGTATTTTTCTTTAATTTCAAAATGTTTCCTTTTTTCAATTTTTGTGTTTTTATTTTTATTTTCATTCATTTTGAAAGGAATTAAATGAATCAAGGAGGCGATGGCTTTACTCCGATTGCATCAAAAAAATAAATAAAATGAAGAAACCTAAACTGAACTCAACGCAACACTTATAGCGCATTTTTGAATTCAAATGGTTGTCGTTAATGCTTTTGTTGTCAGCAAATGAAATTGTCAACTTGACAATAACAATTCTTATGTTCGTAATACCAATTTCCAAGTTGAATGCAATTTTTCCATTATTTTTGTTTATTTTTTTTTTTTTTTCTTCCCTCTAATGAATTTTTCTTTGTCGCCAACAAAAGGTACTTTGTAGTAATTACATTAATGCAGTTTTTTTTAAACATCAATAAATAAACTAAATTTTAATACATCAAATTTAATTTAAATTTTAGAAAACTTAAAAGATGCTTAATATTATTTCATAAATAAAAAAGAACTCCTTTTAACTAAAGCTTACACGTTGCTGTTGAAAGTACTTAAAAAAAAAAGTAACAATAAACATAATACATACTTATCCTTTTTCAAAACACACAATTCAAGGTCCTTTTGCTTTTATTATAATTTTTTTTTTGGTCATAAAATTTCTTGCAATTTGTTAGTTATAAAATAATAAAATGGCAAATCAAAAATTGTATAACAAAAGTTTCTCCCCCACAGCAACCTTTTCGTCCTTTTTTTACATTTTCTAAAAATTTTAAAATTGTAAGTAAAATATCCTTTAAATTTATTTTTTCATTTCTTTTTCTTATTATGGCTTTATAATATCAATTTAGTTCTGGTTTCCTTTTTAATACAACAAGTATTTTTTTTTTTTGTTTAAAAACAACAATAAATTCTAAAGCGTTTGTTAGTTTAAGGACTTTACATACCCACTTACAGGACACGTGACATATGGAGCGTAAAAAAGTGACTTTGTTTTCTATCATCCACCAGTAACATGAACTGGTTGGTTATGTTTGCTGGGATCATCAATATTGTTTAAAAAAAAAATCAATGAATATTTAATTCAATTTAAAATAACTAAAATAACAAATAATTTAAAGGATTTTAAGCAAATAAAGTTGGCCATGTTTATAAAAAAACGAATAAAGAAAATGTTAATAAATATTTATAAATATTTTTTATTTATTTATTAAATCTTACAATACAACTACAAATTATAATCTAACTTAAATGATCGAGCATAGCAATAAAGACATTCGCTCGTTGTAGTTAAACGACCAGTGTCTTTGGTAGGAATCGAGTCACAACCCCAGACTGACAGGCTTGCATACTACCCATTTATAAATATATTTATGACAAAATTTAAAACAATTTATATACATAAAAATGAAAAGGAAAGTACGCCGATTTTTTTTTACCGATTTAAAGATACTGCATACTTTAAGGCAGCTTTTATGTTAAACACCGTTGCGCAATAGATGGCGCTGTTTAAAATAATGATAAAATATGAATTAAAAGCGGGATATTTTAAACACAGTTGCGCAACAGATGGCGCAACAAAAAAAAAAATATTGTCAGTACGTATACAGCGTGTGTGTGCACAGCTAGTGTTAAATATAAGTAAATAAACAAATCAATTATTCTATTGGAAACATGTAGTAATTCCATAATTTTTATGCAAAATGAATGTTAATTTCAAAATAAAACCACAATGTATTTAATAATTCTGATGAATTAAATTGAATTTATTCAATTCACTAAAGGCAGGGCCACAAAAACGCTAGTTTTTAGTACCTTATTCGAACAAAAAAAATTTTAGTCAAAAATAGCCAATATCTACACTACACGGCAGGTGAGGCAAAATTTCTCATCCACTATTTTTCAAATACTCTATAAGTGGCTGTGCATTATCCTGGTGTAATACTAAGGAGTAGTGTGTCTGGTAGTATATACTCATTATTTTTCGTTTAACACTCTATTCATTGTTCAGTGTAAGGTACTGGTTTTCAGTAATCGATTCGTCTTAAGGTTTTAAGAGCTAGACCAAAAATGTATGTTTCACGGTTGCTGATGTTCGGACAAGAGAAGGAATATCTCTTCTTCTTAGTCGAATGTAACCTCGATCATTTAGGATGGTAGGGGCCAGTGGACTTGGATGCTTTTCAAGCTTTTTTAAATACGTTACTGCATGTTTCTCTTTTTCTACTTGACTGATGGCAAGTTTCGATCTTTTTGAATGTTCGAGTGTTCTATATACCAGGCAGTGCCTCATAACTGAATTCCATAACATCAGTTTGCAGTTTTAGATGAGGGCAGAATTTCAGCTAATAAGGCAGCTTAATTTTTTATTTTAATGTAGGGGGAATATCGAAGCAGACCACTTCCTAAATGGGTCCCTTTTTGACCCCCTTCCGTCCACAATGATTATAGGCAATTGTCTTGTAATTTAAGGCAACCTTACTTTCATTGAGACACGTGCTACAACTAGTCTTTAATTAAGACATAAGTGATTTCAGACAATATTTATATTGTTTAAACTTATATTCAACCAACAAGTTAAGTCTATATTTATTCATCTAGCCGAATCTAATTTCACGCCATAGGAAATATAAAGTAACTGTAGTTCGTTTTAGTATATTTTATTTCGATATCGCTATAAATCAAACTGTGCAATCCATTAATTAAACTCTATAAATCTTGCAAATGGGAGGAATTTAGTTTTGGTGTAAGTTTTTTTTTCAATTAAAAATAAAAAGAAGAAAAACAACAAAATGTAATTAAACTTTAATTCATTACGATGATTTTTATTTACCACAAAAGCTGCTTAAAATAAAATCATGAACTGCAATTGCTACTTATTTTACAATTGTTTTGCATTTTATTTAAATTTTATTTATTGTTTAAACTTTAACACACCAGCCAACCAACAAACCAGTTTTGCATAATTCAGCCATTTATTACAAACCCAAGATGCTTTACATATAATTTGAATTGTAAGAAATTTAACATTATCAAACCTCAAACATAATGAGCACCCTTTAATTTAACTCTTGAATAAATGAAATGAAATGAAGAAACTATGGCAGAAATAAAATTAAAATAAAAATCATTAAAAACAAATCGTACTTAAGGACTGATTAGTAAATGTAGTAAAAACAAAAAACTGGGGGAAATGATCGAATTTGTTTGAAAGAAAATACACAGACCTCGTATATTTGCACCCAAACAGAAGTGAACAGAAAAATACAAACAATGACTGAAGAGAGTTCAAAACACCTGCAGATCAGCCAGACATTTTGTACTTGTGTGTGTATGTGTGTTTCCACTTGTCTATGCTAAAAAACGAATAATAAAAATTATAATAACAAGCAAAGAAAACACAAAATACAGCTTAAATGTTTAGTTAGAAAGAAAGAAAAAATAACAGCTATAAAGACGTTTTAAAAACCAATGTGTGAACCCAAAAACCGATGAATTTTAGTTAAAAGTCGGTTTTATAGGAGAAGAAGAAAAAAACTTTGCGCTACCAAAGTACGAAAAACCCCAAAGTTAACCAGCATTAACATTTGATCGAACCTCATGTTCAGTAGAGCATGTCTCCTGTTTTATATATCTACATATAAATAATTTCATTTCTACACAGTACCACCACCAGCACCACCAACAGCACCAGAGGCTTTGGTTACTTTACGGGCTGAAGCTACTACTACCACTTGTTGTTACACTGGCACCTTAAACAATAGAGCAGAGTTTTCAACATCAAGTTGAACCCACCAAACTATTTTTTTTTTTCTTTCTTATTTTACTTATTTTTGTATGAACTTGTTGTTGCTATTCAAGAGCTGCACTTGCAACTAGTGAACCTCTACAAAGATGTTTTGGAACTAAAGCAACATCACCATTAAGCACAGAAATGTGCTGTTGATATTTTACGAAGATACAGCCAAGGAAAAAAGTTTGTAAAAATTAGGAATTTGGCCTCAGTTTACTCAATACGCAATCACAGTTAAATAAATAATAAAATAAATTAAATATAAAACAAGTAAGAGTGCTATATTCGGCCCTTCCGAATCTTTTATACCATTCACCATAGTAATATCAAATATTCCTTTACTCTCTTATGTTTCCTAATTTCACAATAATATACATTCGGTGTTTACTTTTATGATTTTCAACTTTATTATTACAAATAAATAATATAAATTATATGAAGTTAATATTATTTCAACTGTTTTTAAATGAATAAATTAATTATTTAGGATTAAAGGTATTTGAATTTTTTATAAAAATTTTTTTCGAAACTTTTTTTTTAAATTTTATCCAAAAAATGTATCTAAAATTTTTTGTAAAAATTACATATATCGAAATTTTTTTGTAAAAATTATATCAATTTTTTTTTTTTGTAAAATTTTATCGAAACTTTTTTGAAAAATTTTACAGAATTTTTTTGAAAAAAATTTATTAAAATTTTCTGTAAAAATTTTATCGAAATTTTTCTGTAAAAATTTTATCGAAATTTTTCTTTAAAAATTTTATCGAAATTTTTCTGTAAAAATTTTATCGAAATTTTTCTGTAAAAATTTTATCGAAATTTTTCTGTAAAAATTTTATCGAAATTTTTCTGTAAAAATTTTATCGAAATTTTTCTGTAAAAATTTTATCGAAATTTTTCTGTAAAAATTTTATCGAAATTTTTCTGTAAAAATTTTATCGAAATTTTTCTGTAAAAATTTTATCGAAATTTTTCTGTAAAAATTTTATCGAAATTTTTCTGTAAAAATTTTATCGAAATTTTTCTGTAAAAATTTTATCGAAATTTTTCTGTAAAAATTTTATCGAAAAGTTTTTGTAAAACTATTGCGAAAATATTTTATAAAAAATTTTCCAAAATATTTTATAAATATTTTCCAAAATTGTTTGTAATTTTTTTTTTCAAATTTCTTTTAACATTTATAAATTTTTTATTCGAATTTTTTTTTAATTTTATCGAAAAATTTTTGTAAACATTTTTCGAATATTTTTTTTTAATTATTGAAAATTATTTATAAAAATTTTATCGAAAATTTTTTTGCAAAAATTTTTTGGAAAAATGATTGAAAATTTTTTGTAAACATTTTATCAAAAATTTTTTGTTAAAATTAAATCGAAATTTTTTAGTGACAATTTTATCAAAATATATGATGTGAAAATTATATCGAAATTTTTTTGTAAAAATTTTATCGAAATTGTTTTGTAAAAATTTTATCGAAATTTTATTGTAAAAATTTCATCGAAATTGTTTTGTAAAAATTTTATCGAAATTTTTTGTAAAAATTTTATCGAAATTTTTTTATAAGTTTTATCGAATTTTTTTTTTTTGTAAAAATTATATCGAAAATAATTTGTAAAATTTTTGCGAAAATATTTTGTAAATATATTTTTTTTTAATTTTTTATAAAATTTTTTTCGAACATTTTTATAAACATTTTTTTTGAAAATTATTTAAATTTTTTGAAAATTTTTTGTAAAAAATTTAATGAATTTTTTTTAATTAGGACCTTCTTGTAATCAGACTAAAGAAAACAAAACTACAATTTTTATTTAATAAATAATTTAAGCAATTAATAATTTAATTTAAAAGCTATCTGAAACTAAATAAAGCCTTTGATTGGTGCCTTTACGACACACTGAAGTTGTTAAACAGAGAACTTCGATCTGTGGCATTTATAAGAATTTTCTCTTTTGAAATTTCATTGATCAACATTTTTCTTCGAGTTTACACCAACAACACTTAAGCAAAACAAACACTTGTTGTTTGTTACTTTATGCCATTCATGCGTTTTTGTCTCTTCTAAAATGGAAAATGTGTGGCCTAGGAAAACTAACATGAACATGCATAATTACCATCTCAATACATTTATAACGAAAATATAAAAGACCCCTCACAAAAACAGCATAAGAAATTCACATACAAAAAAAATTGCGCAAAAAATCACATAAAAATTGCTTTTCATAACACCTTCTTTGAAACAAATCAAACGATTGCTGTGATAAAAAAAGAAGATGGCTAAAGTTTGATAAAAAAAATACAACCACAAAGAAAAAATTGTTTGTTTTTTACAAAAAAAAAAAGAAATAAAATAAAAATTTAAATTAAATTTATAGTTATTTTAAAATATATGAGTAGAAGGAGAATAGTAAAAGAAAATGTCTCTGACCTGAACAATAAATTTCTAAAAAAAAAGATAATTTTATTTAAATAAAAACTCACTCAAGCTTAAATAGAATTATAATAATATGGCTTTCTAGCACTTGATAAAGACCAATCATAATTTTGAAGATTTTCAAATTGAAGTGCAGAGGCATGAATAAAACTAACAGTCAATGTACTCCCCTCTATGACACCTTTAATTTTTTTTTTTTTTTTTGTTCGTTGAGTAAACGCTACAATAGTTTTTCTTTCATTTGTTTAGCTAATAGTTTTGGTTTGTCTTTATTCCCCTGAGTTACAGAACAAAACCTATTAAATATGAATCTATAATTCATCATTTTTTTTATTTTTCCTTACTTCAGAAAGTCTTAATCATTTTTTTGAGTATTTGAAGCGTAACCACTTACAACAAAAATATACATATATTTTTTTTAAAGATTTTTGTGTATTTTTTTTCTTTTCTTTAGTAATTAACTTAAGTCGAAATGTATTGTATTTTTATTTAAAGTAACTTAGTTCTCATGGCTCAAAAAAGAGATAAAATCAATGATTGCAATAATTAGTTTTAGAATAAATTTTTAAAATAAAATCCACAAATTTACTGTTTAACCTAAACAAGGGCGTCAGGCGTAACGACGTCTAGCGCCCAGCTTTGAACAATCCTAAATAAAAGTTAACATATTTTTTTTAGTTAAATCTAATAAATTTATTCGCGAAAGACAGATCAAATCGCTAGATAAAGCAGAAAAAAGCTAAAATGTCACCACTCTTACACAGAAAAAAAAACAATAACATTTTCTTTGCACCCAACTTCACTTATCTTACGCCCTTAGTTACGCAGTTAGTTTCCATTTGGGAACAGAGGGTTTCAAAACTCAAGTCAATTAAAATATGCCGCCATTTGTAGATTAAAATGATGGTAATCCTGAAAATACAATCTGACAGAGTAGAGTTAGTACGAATGGATCATTATACTAGAGAATAATGAATTTTATTAATAAAAAAAATACTGAAAGTTTGGTGGCCAATTTTAGAGCAAAATCATCTTTAATAGTAAAAATTGTCGCAAAGAACAGTCATCCGAAACATAATACTGGTTAGTAAAAATTTTAAACTGGAGACATCTTTGGAACACGCTTCTTCAAAAATGTGACTGGTTAGCGTTAAGTGTTACTGGTGCTCTTGCTGTTGCAACATGATAACGTAGTTTTTCTTTTTTATTGCAATTAATGCCTACATTAACAGTGTTACTTCCTTTGGAGAAGCATAGGAGTAGATAAGATAGATATTGTAATTTTTGTAATTATTTAAAGACCATTTAGCCACCATTATGCAAAATCGTCACTCTTAACCGTACACTCTCTTAGAAGAAACCAAGAATGAGAGAAGACAAGATTACTCCATCCGCATGTTTTCCCGTTAGATTCTTTAAATAAATACTTACAAATAAATATAAGTAATAGGCAAAAAATGGGCAACTCTGCTAATGAACTCTCATAATTTATACTTGAAACTCTCATAATTTATAGTTATGCTCTCAGTCAGAATTATTAGCTAATAGGAAGACAGTTTCGTGACGTCATTAGGCCGACATGCGCAGAAAATGTCATCCATGGAAGAAACATCTTTCTATACAGCCGATAACACTACTCTATACTGGTTTGGCAACACCATTATAATATCAAATTTAATTTACTCTGTGGAAGATTGCAGAGCTAACGACCAGGGCTTTATTTGACAAGGTCTAAGACTTCATTTGTGTCTCTATTATTGAGGCTGATAGGAGCTCTCGCACCTATCTTCTTGGTGCAATGATGAACATACCGCCAAAGAGCATTAATATGCAAGAGGAATAAGAAGTACAAATCAGCTTACCCTTGTTTTGCAGATGATTTTTGACTTCCATTTTCTCGGCACAGGCCGATTGGCGTTACCAGTCTTGCCGGCACACGAAAAAGCCGATCAAATCTGGTTACTAAGAGTTTCAAACAGGCAAAGGGTGACAAGGGAACTTTCTCTTCTGGCCAAAACTCTTAGAGTGTCATTCCCAACGATATAGTATAGTACGCTATCCTCATCTGTGCTAGGAAATGTTGAAAGAGGAATACACGGTTTATAAAAATTAAAGGAGCCCTCTAAGGGCCTTAATCCCATTGGAGCTTAGATCTGGATCTAGACTGTGTCATATCTCTAAATGCCTTTGAAACTCACAACAGACAAACACTGTGTTTAGTTACCTGTTATGAGAGCCATATTGGTAACTAGCAGGCTGTCAGTTTAGACAAAAAAGGGACCTGATGCAGGTTTATACACAGAAGGGTCCTTTCTTTGTTATATCTACTGGCTATGCTAGGGAATAACACTGCTTCTTAAAAGTCGAAAAACAGTTTTCTTCTTGCTGGCAAAACATAAATTATAGACTGCGAATATTTAGTGCGAATATTTAGTTCCATTTCCCAGATTTTTAACTCAGAGCTGGTAGAATAAAGTTCTTCAGAGGTACTTGGTTGACCACAAATGTTGTGAATGATCTCCTACTGAACGGGATAATTATTCATATTGTATTACTTATATTATGTCATGATAAAATAATAACAAAGGAAAAAGACAACTTAAAGTTAGCGTTTTCTATTTATTTCAAAGTTTTCTTAAGTTAAGGGACACCCTTTATAAACCATAAACCATAAAAAATAATATCTTTTCTCTTTTGTAAACTTTTGAGTTCCTCAATTGACTAATTGGTAGTGCGCTAGTCTATTAGTCTGGGGGTTGTGGGTTCGATTCCCATCAAAGACTAAGGCTCTTGGCTTTTAGGAATTCAAAGGCGTAAAATGTTATTTTTATATTTATATTTATTTATAAAACTAATTACTTTATAACTAATACTCGTAGTATCAATATAAAACTGATTTTTTTGCGTTTCTTAATGTTTTTCTCTCTTTCCTTAAATAATGTTTACTAGTAGAAAAATTTTTTCGAATAAAAATAATATTTTCCCTTAATAAAATTCCATATTTTATGTTTAACTTAATTCATAATTTATAATCACACTAGTAATCATAATAATTTCAACTTTATTCTATCACGCGAATCTGTTTTATTTGTACATTTTTGGTTCTTTTGCTTCCTTCTCGTTGTGTTTAGCAATAAAAGTGCTTCGATTTTTGCTATATTTTTATACTTTTCTTATTGTTTTTTTATTTTTTTATTAAATAACCTAATAATGGCTTAAAGTATTTTTTTTCTCTTTACATATTTTTGATGTTGTCTCTATCTTTGGTATTTTATTTAAGCAACAAAAAATTGTTTTAAAAATACTTGTAAGTAACACGCCAATATAATAACGACAACGATGCAATAATAATTTTTCTTTGAACATAAGTCAGTGCAAATTGCCGTAACCCATTCAGAAGCGGTGATAAAGTTAAATTTAAAATATTTTTGTATAAATAAAAAATACAAGAAAAAGTAAAAAATTCAGAGCACATCTATACCTATATTTGTCCCAACAAATCAAACGAGATGGTACCTTCAGCATAAACTTCATTTAGAGAGTCTACTGTTTTAAGTGACCGACGAGTTAAAGTGTATTGCCTAGTTGGGGCAGCAGGCATAACCCTTCATTATTAATGTATGGAGAATATCGAAGCAGACCATTTCCTTAATGGGTCCTTTTTCTACCCCGCTCCGTCCGCAATGACTATAGGCAACCGACTGATTTACGACGACCTTACCTTCACCAATAACTGCAATAACAAAGGACCTTTCCCATCACGGAATCTAGCATTGCTAGCATTTGCCAAAGGCTTTGTTACCCCATGACATCCACATTTACAAGTTTCTGGTAGCCAGGGCTGGACATTCACACACAATGTGCGCTACCGTCCTCAAGTATCACCTTCTTTGCTTTTCATTTATAACCGACTGGTTGCCAAGTGCAATGAGAACCTTTCTTCCATGCACCCGACATCTCAGCAGGATATTCAACGCATGCAGCAGTTTTCATGTTTTCACAAAAAAATAAGTATGAAAAATCCAAAGATAGGTGCATAGCTGCTTCAGTAGTTGGTTCCTAACTTTCTCACGCGATCACAATAAAGATATTCAAATAACAACTCATAAAAAATAGATTGATTTTATGCTCGAAATAAACTATTAGTCAATGCAATGAATTTTTGTCAAGTGAAGCCCTTTCAACTAAAGCAGACCGTGATAATACCTGTATTTTAAGATCTGCATTAAACTATCTAATTTGGTTATTTGTAGTTATCATTAATTATATCAATAAATAAAAAATAATCATTACGGGAATTTATAAATGCTCTAAGCAAGAAAGGAAATTCAATTGGGATAATGAAAGAGTTCTAAACTGAGAGCAGACAGAAATAATTTCAAGTAACTTTGCCGCCAATTTTGGTTTTTCTAGTTTCAAAAATTCATTAGTATTTCATCAGTTTTATAAGTATACAATTCCAATCAGTTTAACATGACCTAATAATATCCTCAATCATCATTTTTATGGTTTCTTACTAAAGGGTAACAAAGTGACGCTATTAATACCGCTCTCATGTCTGTTCACTAGTCTCACAACTGTATACATTGAAATATTATAGGCGACTGCGATTCTAACAGCAGGGTTATGACCACAACAAAAGCAAAATATTTAAAGTTAATAAAAGGGTGTCCCTTAAAACCTAAAAGTATGCTTTTAGTAATATGATTCAAAAAATATGAATAGTTGTTAATACATAAACGTCAAGATCTGAAAAAAGCCATAAGGACATTTTAAATGGTTATTTGATGGTGGCATAGCAAGGACTGTCTATCATAAAAGAGCTCATTAAACGTATCCATCACATAGCCAGTGACGAAAGACTTAAGTATTTCATTATTTTTTTAAGACAACACTACCTAGGAAGTTTTTCGACTGTCTGTAGAAAACACCCAGATTATTTAGTGGGAATCGAACCCGCAACCTACAGATTGATGGACTAACGGTCTACCAATTAGACTATCGATTCTCTCTTTTGGCAAAACCAATCCAATTGTCTCAATAAATGTTGTATGATGGTACGGAGCCCTTTTGTGAGTATGATAGCACTTTAATACGCTCTTTCATCATGGGTTAATTTATCAAATAATAACTATTACGGGAAAAACTTTTTATTGCAACCTGTTTAACGTTCGCACATACATACAAATGTACGATTTTTCAACTCTCAAGTTTAAGTTTGATTTTTGTAGCTTTTCTTTAACAACAACATTTCTTGTGCTTTTTTTTTCTTTAATAAAACGATACCTGCCGGCGATTATTTTTATCATCAACAAAACAACAGCAATAACAAGAAAACATTATATACATCGACTCTGATGACGATGTTTTCAAATACTTTGTTTGACTTTCTTTTTTCATGCGGAAAACGCCATAACCAATGCACTGAAACGAACATGTAGATACTCGCATTAACGTACATATGTTAAAGTACAATGATGACTTAAACAAGCAAAAGCAAGAATATTTTTTATTAAATATCGTATATGAGGTTCTGTTTTTTTTTTTTTTTTTTTTTGTTTCTTCATAATTCAAACAAAATTTGTAATAAAAAACCCAAGCAAAAATGTTGATCGTTAAAGATATGAATGACTAACTACTCGTATCTATTGTATACAAAATATACAAAATTGTTTTTTTATGCTTTAAAGCTGGGAAGTTTTAGAACTTTTAGGAAAAGGAGAAAGACGCTGGAAGTTTGAAGAATTTAACTTGCTAGATTTTCCCATTACTCTTTTTTTTCTTAAGTTTTCTTTTTAGCCATTATTTTGTAAATATGGCTGAATGATTACTAGACAGCCAACCAAGCAAGGAATTTCAACACAATTCTTCCCCTCCATTTCAATAAAGATTTGATACCTTTTGTTGTTTAAAAGAGGAGTAAATGAACTTTTTTTACTCCGGTATGATTGTTGGTATAAATGTTTACCAACAACAAAAATTCAATTTATGTTGCAATTATTTCTTTAAATATTGTTTATTTCATAATTTTTTTTTTCTCTTTTTTTATATTTTTACAGGGAAGCCACATACGGGTACAGAACAGAGTTGTGAATGATAGCAGCCGGCTTAGGAGCAGGCTTTACTAAAATAATTCAATCTAAAAAATTTAATTAAATCATCTAGCCCATTAGCGCATCAAATATTCCTTAAAATTTCCAATATTCCAAAAAAAGTATTTGTTAAAAGACTGAAATGTTGGGAAAAACAGTTAGCAAAAATGAACAAAATTGTTTAAATGATAAGAAAGCAAAATAAATAAAAACTATTTTTTATTGGTACAATTTTTTTTACACATTGCACAGTGGGGAAATTAGCAAAACAAAATAAATTAAATCCTAAACAGGTAGGCGGTATTCTAAAAAATATTATAAAGCTAAAGGAGAGGTGTACTAGAGTTTAAGTTTAGTACTTGGATCCTATAGCCAGACAACTGACTCAAAATAAAGCACCCCAAGTATACAAATGCATTAAACTGATAGAATTTTTGACTTTAATCTGATCTTCAAAATTTTTCCTGCAGATTCCTCTAGTTAAGTGTCATAAAATGCAGTCGGACTCTTAAAATTTAATTTTTAATTTATCTATTCCAGCTTTGTTATCACCATAACTATAACCTTTTTGATTTCTTCATTTTTTTTTCCTTTACTTCTACACTACGACCTTTCGAAATCAACCTTTTCCTTTTTTAAAGACTTTAATATGCTTTTAACAGCATTAAATTTAAATTTTCTTTTATCTGCTTGATATAGCAAACAAGTCTATAAAAAAATTTTTTTGGGAATTTATAAAACTTTGTTGGGAATTGTGGGATTTAATAATGCAGCAGTTTCAAATTATTTAAAATTACAAAACATAAAAACAAAAACAAAAAACTTAATTAAGTCCAGTGTTAGGCAAAACAAGAGCACTGACATTTTTTATACATCCCCGTCTACCCAAATCACCCACTGTGCATTGTGCCAATGAACCAGTAATTAATACTTTATAACAAAATTGTAATTCAGTTTTTCATTTCAGCATTTTTCTGATATCTTTTCCCAGCTCATCAGAAAATCTTATATCTATAACTATGAAAAGGTTAAATTTCTTACGAACTAAATGATAGTTTTTTTTTTGCTTTTATAACACTGTGGAACAAATTCTAGTTAGCAAAAGTTAGGTCGATTCTGAAGTGAGGGGTGAAAATAGAGGCTAAATTAGAAGACCGTATCGCGTCGTATGTTTATGTTAGTTCGAATTTTTATCAATCGACCTTCGGAAAAAAAATTCAAAATCGACCTAACTTTTGCTAACTTGAATTTGTTCCACAGTGTAATTTGTAAAACAAATTATATTTGTATATTTCTTATCTTTCACGCTACCCTTGGTTAGTTAGTATTCTTCAAGTGCAAAAATAAAAGTTAGAAAAATTAAATTAGCACGAAACAACCTATTGTAGGGTATTTACTACTACAAAAATATATTTTCTCTTACCAACACTTGTGTTGTCTATACCAAGTATTTATTATTAATTATGACGATTGTTCTTGGCTTGAATGGGTTTGTTTTGCCAGCAAATTCAACCATGGATTTTTCCATTAGATACTTCTCTGCGACTTTTTGCAGTTCTTTTTGTTATAACTTTACAACAATTTTATATTATTACTATTACTGAATTGATAATGAGTTCGAGTGTTATGCTGATGATACCAAAATGGCAGCGGGAATATTTCTTTCTTAGTTTTCTCGTACTCCATATATTCTCTTAAATTATAAAGGCAAAACCAGCCGTATGCCCCCCTCCCGAAACAAATAGACAGGAATTCTATTTTATCCATTTTATATTGTAATTATTTTGTGCAATGAAATTGCAAATATTTTCTATTAAAAATAATAATAATGGAACAACAACAAAAAAAAACAGATAGAATTTATGTTTGTATTATGAAATAATTATATTAAGGCATAAATAGAATTTTGTAAAAATGTTACACAGATAACCCGGTACCAACAATATCATGTTGTTTATCATGTTATTAAATAAGTCAAGCGAAAAACGGAAAGTTTTTTGCTTTTATTGTTTCAGTATTTATGGGAATATTTAATGAAGAGCATAATTTTAAAAGGGGTTTTGCTATTACAGAAAATTGTTTAAACATATATTGACTACTTAAGCATGAAATAATAGAGAACAAAGATATAAAGCAAGATTTTTTGCAGCAATAAAAATATTCAAACTTAGTTAAACTTTACATGTAAAATAAAATAGTTATTTTTAATAAAAATCTTAGTTATTAAAATCTTAGTTTTTACTTGTTGAGAACACAGACAGAAAGGAAAAAAGTTACTGTTATAATACACAAATTTGGCTTCAACATATATTTAAATTTATTTCATATTTTTAAATTTTAAATAATTTATTTTCACCACTCTAGAGTACAGCTTTATATGGAATATAATATAAATATTTAGTTCCGGAACGTATTTAAGCAGCTGAATTACATTTTGATATTTTAAACTTAACCATTAAAGGTAGTTTAAGTTTTAAAATATTTTTAATGCTTATTCAGCTAGCCGAATTGTTATTTTAACATACATTTTAAAAATAAAGCAGTATATTTTAGTATAGTTTTCAAAAACTGTACAATTCAGCTTGCTGAATTATAGTTTTTCGTACAAAATAACGCAAACATTTGGTTTTTGAAATACATATAATTGAAAATACAGAACAAAGCAAGTATAGGTATTGAAATAAAGTCTACATATTTTAAATTATATTATTGATTTTTAAAATACATATAAATGCATACATATACATACATATGTATGTATGTATGTACATATTTGCAAAATTATGTCTTTAACAATTTTGAGTTTATGAGTTTAAAGTAAGGATAAATCTTCTAACACTTTCCTAATTTGACCTTTAAGGTAGTTTAAAATTTAAAATATTTTTAAAGCTCATTCAGCTAGCTGAATTGTTATTTCAACGTACTTTTTTAAATAAAATAGTATATTTTGCAAACTCTACAATTCAGCTTGCTGAATTATATTTTTCCTATAATATACCACAAACATTCAGTTTTTTTTTGAATATAATTTAAACTGCAGTGCAAAGCAACTATGGAGCTTGAATTAAAATCTACATATTTTAAATTATATTACTGGTTTTTCAACTATATGTACATATTTTTATGGGATTGAAAAGGTAAATAAGAATGAATATTTTAACACTAATTTAATTTAATCTTACCCCTTTAAGGTAGTAAAATTTTGAAATATTTGTAATGCTTATTCAGCTAGCTGAATTGCTACTTTAACATTTATGTTTTAAATAAAACAGCATATTTCGGCATATTTTTCGAAAAATCTACAATTCAGCTTGCTGAATTATAATTTTTCCTATAAATTCCTATACATACCACAAATATTTTGCTTTTTTGAAATAAAATTTAAACATAATTGCAAAATAAGAATAAAAACTCCAACACAAACCTAATTTTGTAAGTAAATTAATTTTTTTAACTTTATTCTTTTTTATGTACTATGTATCATATAACTCTCAGATTGCTGAATTAAAAGTTTTAATATAGTGTAGTAGTTTAATATTGCACTAAAACTAAAATCTAAACAATTTTCAATTTACTCTGCTAGCTGAATTATATTCTAATATAAATTTAAAATTCAATATATCCTTATGTAATTTCACTGTTTTTTTAATGCTTTAAACAGTGTTTACACATATGCAGCTAGCTGAATTACATATAACGTAACAATTTAGTTTGCTAAATTAAAATTTTTTATATAAACTTAAATCTCTATGAAATAAATACGAATAAGGCAAATTCAGCTGGCTTAATTAAAGATATCTGACAATGAACTAACAAAATATTAGCTAAAATATATTATTTGTATGCAAAAAGTTAACCACATATCTTAAAGTTGTCTTTGTTGCGCCAAATACTTCCCTAAACTCGAGTCCTTATACTATATCAAATGTTAAAACATAAGATTAGTTTAAGAAAATTCATCTATGCCTATTTACCTTGCTAAATATGATAAAATGTTTATCTTATTTTAACAAGCTGCTCAACATTTCAACAGATTTTTTTTTATAGCCAGCCAGAAGAATTGAGTTATTAATTGTTTCAACCCTTTTGTTTTTATAGTTTTTCGTACTATTTATACAGTCTAACTGACTGACTGATTAATATTTTTTTCTTTCTAAATCATTAATTTCTGTGTTCCTTGATTCTTATACATCAACACAACAAACAACATATTTTTCGTCTCGTCTGTGCCATCTTCTTGAATTTATGCTCTGCTCACCGTTGTAGTTACATATGTACATCCATAGATGTTGGTTCTTCTTTGAAGTCTTCAATGCTAATCTTATTTCAAACATCAAAGTCACGTTGTTAGTTTGTTCAGTCAGTTTGAACAAGAGACACAAGAATAAAGCTTATGCTTATGCTTCTGCTGCTGATAAACTTTGTCATATGAATTAAAATTATATATAATAATAATAAAAAACAACAACAAATGCCGCCTTAAACTCACACGAACACGCACACACATACATACTCAGATACTTAACACTTACACAGTCTCACACTTTTTTTTGCAGCCAGTTAAGTCAGTTGTTGTTCTATAAAAAACACCAAACTAAATCGAATTCAGCTAGAAAGATAGTAAAGCTACCATGACTTTATCATATCTTAACCACTCGACTGTTAAAGTTTAGTTTCTGTAGCATTTTTTTATCTGCATTTGTATTTGTTTAATAGTTAAGGTAGATGTTTTTTAGTATAGGTAAGTTGACTGTATGTTTGTGTTAAAAAAAGATAAATCTATACGTTTTTATTCATAATTTTTTGTTATTGTTGTAGCTGTTTAAACACTCATACATATAGATGGTGTCTTTTTTAAATTTGTTATTATTTATTTTATTCGCTATTTCACGACTCCTCCTAAATTAAAACAAGTCGAATAATTAAAATGTTTGTTTGTCAAATAAGACATTCGTAGGCACTACTAATAATATAATTTTAATATAATCTTTCATTAAAACTCAGCTAGCATTAATCGGAGCCATAAAATATATAAAGTTTTTTCATTGTAGGCAAGGGGAGTTATAGATTAAACAATGAATTAAAAATGATTCCTTTTTTCCTTTCTTTCTCACATCCTAACACACGTTCTGGAGTGTATTTTGTCCTACTGGATTTTTCTTGCAATGTATCCGGATCAGTACCGCCGAAAAAATAATTTCATTCAAGTATATTGAGTCTTCCATTAAATACCCAGAGTATATTTATAAAAAAAGAGAAAGATGTCTTTAACAGCTTTCCTTTACCACCTACAAAAATTATCCTCAATAATTTTTTTAATAATAATATAATATGGTTACAAATAAAATATTATTTTGTAATACTAATAAAACTTTGGTTGTGGTTGGAAAATTGTAGAGTTCAAACCAATCATATTGCAGTTTTTAGCTGCAGTAAACATTTAATTATCAATTGGTAACAAAAACTTGTGTGTCGTGACCATAGTAATATGTGAAAAAACTATAAGTTGTTCTTTGCAACCATATATTGCTAAAACGAACATAGCATGGTTCTTGTGACCATACCGTAACCATGTTACGGTCATGGCTATTGTGTAAGTCTCTGCTTAATGCTGCAGTCTATTTAGAGATCAGTTTAAGCTCCTCCCAGAACACAACACCTCTTATGTAATTTAGCACTTTAGGCCCCTCTGTAAAAACATTGCGTTTCGAGTAGTTTCTTTTCTTTTGCAGCCAACCGTTTAGAGATGATCAGACCGTCTCACAAATATTCTCCTTATTATTGAAAAGGAATTTTGTAGCCAGTTACGTAAAATCCTTCCAAATCCGCTCAGAGCTCAGAATGGCACACGGGCAAGTCATTTTTTAACTTGATTACCTTAATCTAACAACGTTCTTCTGTTTCATCTTCAAAAAATGTATGTGTCCGTAAGCAAAGACACATTTACCTGGTATTCTACTCGCTCTTATTAAACTGCTGTTTCGTTCTACACACAATCGGCTTCTAAAGTGATCGGCTGTAATCGGCAACCTATGCTTCATTGGGCTAGAGGAACACATATACACTAGGTATGATTACTGGTATCGGCTCTCATTCTCATTCGGTTCTCACTGAATATTAGGAACGAATGTAATAAAAATTAAATTAAGCTACCGGGCGAATTATGACTATAAAGAAGAACAGGGGGCTACAGCGTATTTCGATTCAAAAGAAAAAATGTTCGAAACACAATGTATAACTCATACAAATTCCAAAGATTTTTCTTTAGAAAAGAAATACGCGGTAACCCCCAGAAAACTATTTCACCTTCTCTTGATTTTCTTTGATTAAGAACACGTCATTATTATGGCTTACATGGATCTTATATTTAAGACTGAACTGAAAAAGTCATATTCCTTTTTCTTTTTAGGTTTAAAGTACGATCTGACACTGCTGTGATACTACCGAAACAAACAATTGGATTTGGTAGTGATGTATTAAGACTGATATTGCATAAACCCCAGTCAGCTGCTCTGCATCACAGGAATATCAACATGACCATAAGTGCTTGCTGTAGGGTTAAAAATTGTCTTTTTAAGCTTGAAAAGCTTGATAATAATTTTAATTGTCTTTGTTAAGCCAGTTTATATTAAAGTCTATGAGTGTGTTTTGCATGTAAGCAGATAGGAAGGCAACAAAAGAAGAAATGCCATAAGCAAATGGGTATACATATAAAACTAACCAATCAGGAAACTTCTAAGACTACCCACGTAATTTTCTAAAGGTGACTTAATAAAATAACTTCAAAATAGTCAGCCTAACAGTTAGTAAGAGACCCTCTTATTTATTTATTTTAATAAAACAAACAAATTCTAATGAGCGTCATCATCATCATCACCACTGTCATCATTATGATAACAATAATAATAATTATTATTATAGTTTGTTATTATAGAAAAGTAAAAAGTGTTCTTTATTTAAATGTCTATATGCGTTTGTATATGTAACATACAAATGTATGTATGGAAGTGTGTAATAAAATTTAAAAAAAAAATCTCAAGCAACCAATCAAATTTGATTTTAAATTTTCTTGAAACTGCAAGAAAAAAAGAGACAACAAAAGTTAAAAAAATATTTAAATAAACAAATCGCCACCTGTATCAACTTGTTTAGTTAAAACGTCAAGACAGTATTATTTGTTTTTATTGTTTATATTTTAATAAATGATTAAAACTTAATTGACAAGATTTACTTCATTTTGAAATATTTTCAAGTCTTTTTTTTCTTTAAATGAGTTTAAATTAAGTTATAAATTGCTTTTAAAGGAATTAATTACACGTGAAGATAATTAAAACGTATAAATACTTAAACATATTAACGAAATTCAATTAAATTGTTTTTTTTTTTTTGTCATAAATTTATTTTAATTCTGGTTAAATTATTTAAAGTCAGTTGAATGCCGACAGTCGCTGCGACATTCATAAAAAACCAATGTATTAAGTATTTTAGATGATGACATAATCGACTTCTAATGGCTATTTTCTTAGAATTTCATTCTTGGGAGAGTCAGCTAGGTAAGGTTAGGATATTTATAGGTGTCTAGTAGAATACCATCACTTTTAAACGCTCAGACTTATAAACCCATAGTAAGATAGAGGGACTCTGATCTAAACAGAGTTTCCACCGCCTAAAATGGGACAATCTTTTAGGTTAGGTTAGGTTAGGTTTAGTTAGGATATTTATGGGTGGCAGTCTAGAACACTAAGACTTTTAGGCCCATTGTTAGATTTACGGAGCCTAATCTGAACGGAGTCCCCAACGCTCATTGTGTAACTTATATCATTTATAGCGATTGAATTTTTGTTTGTTTTCTTATTGATCTAGAGCAGTGATATAGGAGGTGTTCCACACCTATTTGAAAAAATATTGTTACTTAAGAATATCACCATTATTGCGATATTCCTTCTGGTCTTCCAAGGTGGAGAGGCAATGCGGCTCATTTCACCCAAAGCCACAATTGCCTATCAATTTTATAGTCATCTTTTATTTGCTTTCTCTTTAATACTGCGACATAATTTGTGCCTGGAAAAGAAAATTGGCATAGGTAAATGACTCTAAGCCACTAATGACACTTTCTTTGTCAAAGTATATGTTTGAGGCAATAGTCGGCCAGAATCTTCTCCGCTTGTGATCAGCAAGTTTTTAGTTATAGGGAGGTATAATTCCACAGAGTAAACTCCAAAACCCTCTATTTAGAGCTTTGAGCCTCTACGTCGGGCCGGTATATCATTTTCCATGAAATGTTAAATGATGAGCTCATTGTCTAAGAGAGTTTGTGTAGACATGAGATTTTTTAAGACAACACTGTCTTCACAAAAACGGAGTCTTTAACGGGAATTGAACCCGCAACCGCCAGTCTGATAGACTAGCGCTCTACCAATCAGTATATCAAGGCAGTCAAAGAACTGCCCTTCAACAGTTAGTTTCCGCATCTAAAACATTACAGTAACCAAAGATATTTCGATTCTTATAAATTACCGCATTAACAGCTTGTGGAATTCGCTGCAATATTTAGGCCAAGAGCAGTAAATATAGCTGCATATCCAACGCAGTCATAGGTGAATTGGCAACGGAATATGTGTCATATATCGAGGAAAATGGTTTTACTCTTTGAATAATTTTTAAATAAGTTCCCTTCTTTAAAGCATATCACACAACTACGACTATGATAATAGTTTAGAACCCTTGAATGATCTTGGGTTTCGTTTCCAGCTTATTTTGCAAGGGTAAATTCGCATTCTTCGCCCTTTCCACAATATTCTTTTTAGACCCCCGCTGACTTATGATAATAATGCGAAGATATTTTTGACACCATTTGTTTTGTTAATATCAAAACTGTTAAGATAGTTGGTTTGAGCGAGTGAGAGAGACATAGTTTGGAGTTAGCAGCCCTCCAGTTTATATGGACAAATCCAAAAGGTAAGATGGCATTTTTTGCTATACGTAATTGTAGGAAAGCACATTAAGCACTCTAGAACTTGGGCACAGTTTTACAGGGTTAAGAAGCCGTTCCATAAAATAGGTGAACACTGCAGTCTCTTTCTCTTTGATATATTGATATTTTTCTTTTCACAAAACGGTTCGGTGTTCAGCCTTTTCAATTGTCACTAAGATAAATTATTGACTTTAAATTATTTTTGACTTCCCTTCCCCTCTGTTTAAATTTCTTATAAATGTTTATAGTTGATAATTATTTTTTAATGAAATAATTTTTATGTAAATTAGAAAATTTCACTTTACAAGCAATTAACATGTTCAATGTCATGGAAAGATCGACAGACAAGATCAAGCCACCAATACCACGTATAGAATAAAATTGAAATAAATTAAAATAAAAATAAAAATGTAAAAATGTATGCCACCAGAAATGTGGTACAACATAAATACCAAAATTGACACATTACCCCCAGAAAAACCGTTGAATTTTTACACGCAGGCAGGTGTAAAAACTACTGACAAACATCCAACACAGGGAACAAGAAATTCCCTTATAAACTCAATACACAAATTACAATTCAGCCACGGTTAACAGTATTAAGAAATAAACTAAAAATACACTAATAAAGCCACCTGAGGATTTGAAATCGAAAGCAACAGCAACAACTAACGCGCGCGCTAAAACACAAAAATTCCCTTACAAATGTCCTGGTCTAGTAAATCAATCAACGAAGCCAAACCAAACCAAATAAGAACGAAAAAACAAGAACGACGTCCGTCATACAACAAGAAAAATACCAGTTCAATTAAAATGCCTTTACACACAAACTGCATACAAACATTTGATTAAAACAGATCATCATGATGACCATGCTAATGAAAATGATGATGGTGGTTGATTAGTTGGTGGTGGTGGTAGCAGTTTAGAACAACAACAAGTAGGGACGTTTTAAGACACATGATGATGAGGGTGCAGTGAAACTGCATTTAGATGGGGGTTCCTTTATCGAAACTCTTAAGAAAAAAGGAAAATTTCAATAATAAAAATAAAAGAGCCGCAGTTTTTTAAAAGTCATCATAGAAGAGAGCGAGAGGTCATGGGACATAAATTAATGATCATAAACATCTTTCCTTACACTACAGGTGCATTCGTTAATTTTCTTTATTTTTTTCTTTAGCTCGTGTTTCTAGTTCTAGTAAAATTGACATAAAAGCTGATTGCGCCTTTCAAAGCAATTAAGAGTTTTTCTTTCGACAAATGGAATAAGAAAATGTAACTTTGTTAAGGAAGTGAAAGGTGAAATTGTTATTAATACATAAAAACAAATAAGATTACAAGTATTGTTAAGTTAACATGACAATTGATTCTTAAATTGACAGCTGACTCATAAATAACAATAAATAAAGAAATATCAAAATTAATTACAATAAATTCGTTTAAGCAAAATAAAATTAAATTATAGCACTATTCACTAAGAGTTTTGTCTAAGCCATAAAAATATTAACTCTTCTACTAATAAGCAAAATACTTATTTAGCAAACTTAATTTTAACATTAACTTTTATTGTATTATCTTTTTAATAAACTTTGCTCCGAAAAGTGTCTATTCAGCTAGCTGATTCTTGTAAATTTACAATTAATCCAGCTGAATAACTAAATTTTGACTAGAATTGTACCTAATGTTATAAAAGCAATTGCTTATAACATATTCAGCTACGCATTTTTCAATAAGGTCAGAAAAAAATATTTAAAATAGTAAAAAAGATATAATTTGAAATATAGCTATTCAGCAAAATTAATTCTAAGTAGACATTTAATATTTTTTTATAAAAAAATATAATTATTAATGAAACTTATTTAAAGCAACCATTTAGCTAGCTGAATTGAATAAAATGGAAATTCAGCCAGCTGAATTTTTTAATTTATTTTCTGCATAAGTCAATATCAATAATACTTTTTGTTAATATTGTACAATGACTCTTTTGGTACAATTAAAAAAATTTTCAACCTTCGACTAAATGTTAATTCCATTTCCTGATTTTAGATCTGATTTACAGGCAGCAAAGAAATGCAAAGGCGAGTAAGTCGACCGTTTTGAATTACCAGGAAAAATATATTTTAATTGCTTTTGTTGAAGTTTATCCTAGATCAGACTTGAATATATGCGCTTAGGATACTCCAGAAACCAGACTTGAGCCTGATCGCAGATGGTTACCTCTTCCTTAACCTAAAAAGTTCTTATATTATAGCAGTAGCTTCACTATTATTATTAACAATTCTGCTAGCTCTGTAAACTTGCTCAAGTGCTGTTATGTTTTTCGAAAGTATATATCTTTTTTTTACCTACAAAATTAAAAAATAAATAAAAATTATGTTAATTGACAAAATTCTTATTCAGCTAGCTGAATATTAATTTATGTTTATTATGCATATTAATTGGTTCTAACGTAAAGCTGAACTGACTCTCTTTGTAATTCAGCTGGTTAAAGAAATAAAAGATGGCCAAAATGTTCTTCAGCTTTTTGAACGAATACATTTTTACCGAAACTTTTTTGACCAACAAATATAAACGTTACGCTATAATAACAATTCTTTAATAAACATCTTATTTTAGTTGTATGTAGCTTATTGTAATTTAGCTGTGTTTTCTAAAAACAAACGATAAAAATATAATTTTTATCGGAGTTTATTTCTAAGAGGTAACCGCATTCAGCTAACTAATTAAGGTTTTATGAGAGATGAAAAAGATCGCCGAAATTATAAAAAATATCTCGTAGATATATTCAGCCAAAAAATTCTGAAGATGGATGTAGTTATCCAGAAATCTTAATAAATTCAGCTAAAAATAAAATATTCCCGCTTTCTTTAACATTTAATTACTAGATTTAAAAACAAATAAATGAACTTAAACTGTACTAAAAATAATTATTTTGCATATTCAGCTAAGCCTAGGCCATACAAAATACAGCTTAATTGCATTAATATAGTGAGTTTTTTCAAAGAAATTATTATATTAAATGATCAGAATAAAATCAAATAAATAAAATAAATAAATTAGTTTAAAAAAACCCTTTATTTAGCTAGCTGAATATATATTTTCATAGAAATTATTAATTTCTTAAAGTTTTTTGTTATATTAAATAAAAAATACTTTTATTCAGCTAGCTGAATTTTAGATATTTTCATAGCTGAATATATATTCAGCTAAAATTTACTTTATACTAACATGTATGACTTTTATTCAAATTTCTATACAACCTTTACATAGCACAGCGATCAACTCTTTTGTATTGTTTATCAAATGTGTGATATTCAATGTAGCATGAAGAAATAGACTTTAGGTTACAAAAAAAAACTGATATCAATTGAATTGTTTTGACTGGTTTTTATATTCTGTTTGTTTTTAAAACATTAATTGTCGGTTGGATGGTTTGTTGGTTGAGGTTTTTAACTACTTGTTGATCTTACTATTTTCACCAAAATAAATTAAATTACTTGTACTACAACACTAAAATAATTCTGTTGAAAATGCAAATTTAATTTAATTTAATTGAATTCAATTGAGTCACCCAGTCCGTAAAACAATAACAACAATGTGTTTTGTGTACATATTTGTTTGAAGTACTGAGTAGTATTGGTTCCATTCGATGATTATTTGAACGTTAAAGAAGCGGAAGACCATTGTTGATTGACTTTTTATGATCAGTTTTTATTATTTAACGAATTTTATTTTTTTGTTTATCTGTATGTGAGAGTAGAGTTTTTGAGCAACCACACACAACATGACTTTTACATCCGGTCTTTTTTCAATTGTTCATTAACTGAACTGATCATTTGTGGAACTTTATTTTTTTATTTATTTCTATTTTTTTTTTTTTGTTTTTATTTTTATTGCAGCTTTTTAAAAGAATTTTCTTGTTGTTTTTCGTATGTTAATTGAATTGAATGAATGAATGAAGATGATAATGATTGATTTATTTTATTTTATTTCGTTAACAATTAAACACTGGTTATTTGGTGTGAAATTTCACACCGTTCTGCATAAATAATTTCCTATTCAAATAAAGGGGTCTTCAGTGGACCGCAAATTTCAATTTAATTTTAATTTCTTTAGTTTCAAAGTACGCAGCACACTTATGCAAAATTGATTGAATTTATATCTTTAAAAAATACGCTTTTTCAGCAATTCTTACTTACAGCTGTTTAATATAAATATATAAAAGGGATCTCTCTATATTTTAATGTAGACAATTAAATATCGTTTAATAAAATAACTCTGCTATAACTTATTTGGCAGCAGCAGTAGCAGCACGTGCTGATTAATTTCATTTTCTTAAAAGTGTAATCGCTTGCTAGTCCTTTCGGTGCCTACAATGTAAGAAAAAGATAAAAACAACAGTTTTCTACAAATGATGGAATAGATGTCAATGCAGCTGCCCTTAAGTGTAATGATAGCGTTTAGTAGGTGCACCTTTGGCAGATGAATTTGTTAATAAATTATGATGAGATAAAACATTTATATTTACAGGTGTAGGAGAATCTTTCAATAATTAAAAACGTATAATAATTATTGAATATAGAAAGGCTATCTATCGAAAGAGGCCATTTTATTTATTTTTTTATTCTGTTAAATGGAATACAATTACAAATAATATTATAATTTTATTAATCAAGCATAGCAATGAAGACCTTCACTCGTTGTAACGAAACAACCACAATCTTTAGTGGGAATCGAGTGCCTCGATAGACTGATTGGTAGGCCGTTAGTATACCCGCGGGTTCGATTCCCGCCATAGACTCCAGGTGTTTTCTGCAGACCATCAAAAAGCTTCGCAGGTGGTGTTGTCTTTAAGAACCCTCCACAACCTAGTCTTTCGCGGTACCAATTCTATAGGCGCTAAAAGTAATAAAAGTAAGTAACAACAGATCGTCAAAAGATTGAAATTTGAATCGGCTACAAAAATGAATATTCTTTTCACTTCTAGTTTAATTTGAAAGAGAGAGGGCAAACATTATTGTTCAAATTACAGCCACGAATATAGAACGACGGCCCTACAGTAGGCCAGTCGATCAGCCCAATTTTCAAATTAGGTCTTCTCGATTATTTGTTCTTGAATTTCATGAATGAAAAGTTTGTAGTTGTGTTAGCTTTACTTAAATCCCTTAAGGCTTATTGCAAAGAAGTCTCGATTTTTTAAAGCGTCGCCCAAAAGTTAAATTGTAACATTGGCTGTGTGACAAGTAGTACCGTCCTGGTGAAATAAAACATCGATAATGTCATCCTCTTCAATTTTTAAAAACAAAAATTCATTGGTCATGGCTCCATAAGGTTTGCCATTGACCGCAACGGCGGCTGCTTGTTTATTTTCAAAGAAAAAAGGCCCAATCCGCATAAAACAATGATGACATTTGGATTTTCTAAACCCCAAATGCGACAGCTTCGTTTAATAAAACAGACTCTGAAGTGATCAAGGGCTTTATATGAAAATATCATTTTTAGATAAAAATGCTAGCACTCGGCAAAGAGATCTTTATATCACTAAGCGAACCGCAAAAGCAACGAGGATCAATTGATGTTGTTGTATTATTTTGCACATTCTGAGCCTCTGTAGTGGTGTCTTCGACTAGTCGTACTGGACGTGAACGGGTTAATTGGTCCTATAGCATTCCAATTTAGTGATGCACAATAATTTGACTCGAAAATTGATTAAGACTACTGTTAACACGTTCGCAGACGCTAAAAATTTTAGGGAGCTGCAAAAATAGGTACGAATTCTATTCAGCTATTAGTTGTAATAGCTGAATAGTATTTACGTCATTTTGCATCACTGTGAAATTGAATGCTATTGCATTAACGTGTTAAATGGCGGGAAGGGATTTGATAAGAAGAAAGAAAACTGAAAACAAAAATATTGACCGCTGCACAGTGGCTTAAAAAAGTTTTATTTTGGAAATAATCCGGTAGCTCATGAATCACTAAAGACAACTTAATGAAATTTTACAGAAGCAAAGCAGAGAATACCTCGGAAATACATTTCTCAAACTAAAAGAGATAACCCAGGCATGCAAGCAAAGTTTTCTAGATATTTTTAAGGACTATTTTAATATAAAAAAATCATAACATTTTAGTTATAAATGAACTTTTTATGGCATTTCAAAAAAATAATTTATGCCCGAGGTACCCAAAATCGGGGGTTTACTCACAAGCCCTTTTTACACTAGGAAGCCAATCGTTGGCATATCCACTCAAAACACCTCTGCTTCTCATTAAAATGTTTCATGAGCTCTCGAATTATTTAAAAAATAAAACGTTTTTAAACCACTGTACGCATAGAGGCATTGAAATATTGGTAATTGACGGAATAGGAGTTTTATGCATATTTTTGCCTTGCGATAATTTAAAACATGACAAGCTATGTAGATACCCTGCTGAAGGCTCTGAGTCGACAATGTACCCTTTTATTCCAAAGCAAGTCTCTAAAACCGATGTAGCGATGGAAAAGAGAATGTGCGCGTAGCTACATAACTGGAAGTTTATTTAAAGAAGATAAAGGTAACAAAATTATAATATTTATTGACCAGCTAAACAATTTCAAAAATTTATTTTAATGCAAAAAAATACTTTAAGTAAAAATCTGGCACAAATTGTCTCCTTTATTAGCCTCACACACTAAATAGTTCTTTCTATTCCTTCGTTCATGTTTCTAGCATTATGTTGAGCGCACAACAACACGAGTATAATCTTTTGCCATTTTCATAAAATTACAACAACAGTGATTGTGCGTCCTATAAAGTAAAATCGTTAAAAATCCATCATCATCAATTTTTTGTTATAAAAATTCATTTGTTCTGTTTTATTTTCGTCTTGTCTTCTTTCCTTCTTGTGTCATTGTAATTTTTTTTTTGTTTCTGGTGCTGAAAATAAGATGTTTGATGATGCATTTATTTTAAGATGATCATAAAAATTGATTTAATACAGACAATGAGATAAAGCAAATTGAATCATTGACGACTCGTCCTGGCTGACTTGTGGTCATACGCTTTGGTTGCTAAATATCGCTTCGATATTAATTTAATGGCGCTAGCTAGTGGTGGACAAGGTAGAGGACATAAAGGAATGAAGGAAAATATAAAATTTAATGTAGAAATAATGGATTTGGATAGAACATTATATAAATATTCAATTTTAACATTAAAAGTAAAAGCAAACCATTTCAATTTAAAAGCGGCATCTTTTTTGAAATTTAGGTCTTTTCAAACTTAATAATGCTTGGGCTGAATTGTTATATCCACTCAATAGACATCTAAGTTCCTCTCTCTAGATATAACGAAAACATTTTATGAGATCAATAATTAAAACTCTCGTGCTATTATTGCCTGCAGTAAGTGTGAGTAAATTTGTTATTAGCATATTTTGTGTTGCAAATTAAATGCAACGACGCGACTTAATGCTTCGTTGATCATTTCAGCAGTCATTCGTTTGCTGTTTTTCCATATTTATTTCATATATTGAACTGTTAACTAAAAACTAAATGTGGTTGCTGTTTCATTACATACTCGAATTTATATTATTACATTTATAGAATTTTATGCCAAAGATTATTTAGCACTGATAACATTGGCCAAATACTAGCCAGCACTACTGCCAACAACACTACTACTTGCAACATCAATTTAACAAAAATTCTCCCCTCCTGACTGACAACTCGTTGTTGCTTTTACTGTACTTTTCTTGGCATTTTTTTATCATTCAATTCATTTTTTACTGATGGTCAAATGGTGGTTACAAATAAACGGGGTTTTTTTTAATTTTTTTTTTTTTCTTTTTTGGTTCATTCCCGTCTTGTTGCATTGCATGCCAAAAGTTGTTGTGGTCAATTTGTTTAATTCGAGCATGACTCAAAATGTAAAACCGAATACAATTCGCGTATTTATTACAGCAAATGATCATTAATTATATTCAATATGATTAAATTCTAAAAGAAACTGCTGCGAACAAGGGTTAGCAAAATGAAATTAATTTAATTTACATACAAAATTATTATTAATGCTCAGAAAATATAGTTAAAACAAAAATTTATGACTTCACATTAAACAATTAAATTGAAATTTAGTCAATTTTCTTGTAAAAATTGCAATTCAGCTGGCACAATAAAAAAGAAATTAAGAAGTTTTCTTTGAAATAAATTTAAACGAAAAAACACATATTTTAAAATAAAAAAACACATTTAGCTGGTGTTAAAATTAATTCAGCTAATTAGGTGCAAAGAAAGTTAAGGAAAGCACTTTTACAATCCAACTAAAAGTAACATTGCATCCAAATATTTCTATTTAGCTAGCTGCGTTAAGCTATTGGCAGTATTATATTAAGAAATATAATATAAACGTTATTCAGCTGGTTAAAAAGTTGTTTTTTAATAATTTATTTTCACTTGCTAAAAATAAATGAGCATAATTCCAAAGAGACTTAATTCAGCTTACTTTTAACGATGTTCCTCTAGCTATATTAACAAATCATTTAATATAATTATATATTAATTTAGAACTTAAAAAACAATGAAATTTTAAGCTAGCTGAATTCATAAAATAAAGCATTTTCAGGAAAAAATAGTACTAAAAAGTAATTCAGCAGAATTTTATAGAGCTATTCAGCCACAAATTATTAATTATTAATGTACAAAAAAACAAAAATGTATGTCTTCACATTAAGCAATTAAATTGATATTTAGTAAATTTTCTTATAGAAATAGTAATTCAGCTGGCATATTAAAATTGAGATGAAACAAAAAGTTTTCTTTTAAATCAATTAAAGCGAAAAAACACCTGATTTGAAAAAAAAAATAAAAAAATTAATTCTGCTGGTGTTAACGGCAATTCAGCCAACTGAATGCAAAGGAAATTAAAAAGATCTTTTTAGAAATTCCACTAAGAAAAAATGTACATTCTTATATTTATAATTAGGCAGTTGGGGCACTATTATATTACGAACTATAATATAAACGTTATTTAGCTAGCTAAAAACTTTGTTTTTTAAAATTTAATTTTATTTGATAAAAAGAATAGTGCATAAGAAGCCAAATTCAGCTTGCTTTTATTGATATTCATCTAGCAAATTAAAAAGAAAATTACATAAAGTTAGATTATATATTGAATTAGAGCTTTAAAATAATAAGAACTAAAAAAATAATTAAACTCCTATTAAGCTAACGGAATACATAAAGTAACAATTACTAAAACCAACCACTGTAGCTTAGATTTAACAGGTTTAATTAAATATTAATCGTATTCAGCTAGCTAAATTTACTTGATTTAAAAAACCCATATACTATAATATAATTATCTGGAAAAAGTTTTCATTTTCAGCTAGCTGAATAGAAAAATTTTATTTTTAGCTAGCTGAATCGAAATTTTTGCTAGCTAAATATATGGCTTTTTTAAATCCAGTAAATACAGCTAGCTGAATACCAATACTGTGTAATTAAACCTGGTAGAACTAAGCTTAAGTTATGAAAATCTTTTGCAAAAAATTCAAATAATTTGCAGATGTATTTATAACATATTATTCCCACTTTTCTTCAAGTGTAAAAAAAATCACTCAACTATAACTAAAGTTTGTCATTATTTAATTTTGCTTTGCATTATAAATTTTGTTTTAACTTTGCTTGGTTGTTTTCCTTACCTGCTGCTGCCTATTTCAAGCTCAACATCGAAGCGTCAAAAAAATCGTTGTCTGTATCAAAAATAACAACAACGGCAATGAAATTAAATATATTTTTTCTTTCTTTTTGCATGAATTTAAAATACTTGAAGACATACAATTAAGTTCAATACAATTTATCTATAAAACAAAAAAATAATTGTTTCACTAAAACAAGTGAGAGACTAACAACATTTTCTCATACAGCAAACGCTCAGCTCACATGTAAGAGTTTGTTTTTATTTACGCACGTAACATGCGATCGACGATGAAATAAAAATTGGTAAAAAAAAAGGTTTAATACAACAAACGGAAGAATTCTTGAAGACAACAAACAGCCATCAAGTACAATGGCATTTTATTACTTACAAAAAAAAAACAAAAAACATATTTTTGTTGCTGTTATTGTTACTCTAATCTGTCACGAATGAGTTCACCTCACCTGCCGCAATTAATGATTGTGCTGGTGGTTGCTGTATTGTCTTTGGTTTTAACGTTTTTTAAATATTGGGGAAGAATTCGCGGTTTTTCGCGCCACTTTAATTGTGTCTTTAGCCTTCATTCCTTAACTACCGCCTGTCTTTTGAGTTCGTATGTTATGTTGAAATTGAAATTTCAATATTAAGTACAACTATGACTGTATTTGTAGAAAAATAACACAAAATAGTTCTTGAACTTATTTTTTTATATTTTCTTTTTTTCTTCTTTACCTTTCGGTGTTCAACAAAAAAAAAATGATAAAAATTGTAATGAGTGAATAAATTAGTTGTATAATTTTGTTGTTTTCAATTAAAACTTAGCAAAATTAACAAAAAAAAAAAATGTTACAAAAAATGGAACATGAAAATTACATTAAATTTGAACAACCCTCTATTTAGTGGAGAACAGGTCGGTCAATAATTTCAAGCAAGAACGCGAGAAAATTTTTTTTTAAATTAAATAAAATGATGAAATGTTAGAGGACAGTCATTTATTTGAAGTGTTTGATAATTTCTAACACGAAAAATGATATTGGAAATATATTATTAATTGTTAATGCCAATATAACAGTTAACAAGTTCATATTAATTTATCTGGAATGATAGTTTAGGATACTGCATAACTAATGTAACAACTAAAAAGCATTTAAAGAAACCACCAAAGATTTTTGCAATCTGTATAACAGTAAAAAAAATTCGCTTTTGAAAAGTTAGCACAAGACAAAAAAGTTTGTTTTTTATATTAGTTTTTGGAATTGTATATCACAGATAATTTATTACAGTCTTAAGAGCTGTATATAAGTTTTGTGTATATTTAAAAAATTATATAACTGTTATACAAGCCCTCACACTATTTTACTATACAAAATTTTGCAGAAAATTGTTTAGAAAAGGTTTAATTTTTAACTGTATGACAGATTTTAAAAGTGTATAACAGCTTAAGAAAACATATTATACTTTAGAATTCTTAACAGCTTAACTCAAATAACCATTTAACCTGAATGCCACTTTAAGAAAAATAACAATTGTATAAATTAAAATAACGTTTTTATATGGAAAATAACATTTTTTAGATGTCTGTCGCTGAATGCGAAATGTACGAAGTTAAACGACTCTGATTGGTAAATACGGCTCAATTTCAGGGAAGGCCTAGATTATTTTGACCTTAAATATCAATCGATTACAATTTATTAACATAGAATTACAACTTCAGAAGACCTTATATTTTACTTCCGCGATATACCAACGTACCCTTAAGCTAGGTACCCTACTTATCATATACGTCCATATTTTTTTTTCTTTGTCTCAGAAGAACTTAGGTTTCATTAAATTGTACCGCTCATAGATGATGTTGGATTCTACCAGTCCAAAATGAGCGAGAAACATAAACTTTTTGTGATAAACTTGGTATGGGTTGGCATCCTGTAGCATAAGGCAATTTTGGTTTATGAAAATTTTCCCTGGACACTCAGCAATAATTTAGGCGGGTAACGTTGACACTAACGAACACTTTTTTAATAAATATATATATAAAACAATAAAATATGTTATTCATGCTGAGGGTCATTTATAATAAAAATTGTGCATTTATTAGGAGCTTTATGAAAATTTTAGAGAGCGTATAACAGTTTAAGCAGATAAAACCAACTTTAGAAAATATCATTAAAACCTAAATAGTCGGTTTACAAACTGCATAAGAACTTCCGAAACTTTCAGATAACTTAACGATAAATTTTTAAAAAGTATAACAGTTTAAGAAATTCTAAAGAAATATTGTGTTTTTGAAATCTAAATGTTCTTTCATAATTTTCTTTTATGGATTATCGTTTTTAGTTTTCTTTCAACTTTGCTATCAATTATAAACTACTTAAGTTCGTTATCGAGGTAAAAAAAAAGAAAACGGAAATAAATTCATTCAGTTTTTTCTTTACTTCCAAAAACTACAATCCCCAAATCAAATTTAACTTCCTTTCCAACGAAAATAAAAAGTACATTTACACATGAAATAAAAAGGAAAACACGCGATCTTTAATTGAAAAATCCAAAGTCGAAAAAAAAACAAAACAAATCTGAAAAAAATAATCAAGAATATTTTAATATAAAACTTAATCTTATTTCCGTAAACTTCTAAAAAATAAGAATAAAAATAATACAAATACTTAAACAAAAATGTAGCACATTAATACAATAATTCAAATGAAAGAAAAAATGTGTTTTTTAACAACATTTTTTCTTCATTTGATTGATTTAAGTTTTACATTGAGTGATTACACACACACTCACACATAGTTGCACATGTTAAAAATGAAAATTCCAGTGTGAGTGGGTCGTTTGAAATGACTGATGATTGATTGACTTTATTTGTATTTTTTCTGTAACTGTTATTTCTAGCAGGAAATAAAATCGTTGATACGAATTTATTTTTATAAAAATTGTAGTTTTGTTGCGTGAAAAAAATGAAGGTTTTTTAATATATTTTTTTATTTTTTATTTGGCTAAAACTTTATTTTAATAAAATTAAGGGATGTTTTATCCATTTTTATAAGACACAAAACTTTCCTCAATCGCCAACTAATACTAAACTTTAGTTCAAGCTAAAAATCTAAATAGTTCTCATTTTAATAAGTCTACGGCCGTTAGCAAAAAGTGGTCTGAGAACTTAGTTAAAGACATTTTATATTTTTTATTTTAAGTTTTTATAAGAAAGACACATTTGGGGAGATTTTTTATTTTCTTTTGAAAATTGTTTAACTGTTTTTTCTTAAGACACTACCCTTTGATTTCATAATAATTACCTTTTAAGGATTTAAACAACAACATCTTGTTTCATTTTTACATCAACAAAAATGTTGGTTTAACAACTCTAGTCCAATTTTACCAAATCTAACCGTTTAGTCAAAAATAAAATATTTTTTGTTTAACTTTCACGTGAAAACACTTTTTTTTACTTTTTTCACTCCAAATATTTTCTCTTAGAAAAAGAATTCTATTAAAACGAAGCGTATCGAAGGCGATTAAATATCCACCAGCTGAAAAAAATTGTGTTTGTCTAAGAAATTAAAAAAAAACGCCGTAGAAAATTTATTATAAAAGCAAAATAAAAATAAAAAATTATCAAAATAAATAAAATTTGGTTGTTGTTGAAAACACAATAAGGAAGAGAAATAAAAAATGGTCCAAACTAAAGGAAAACCAAACCCTTTGGATCGATTGTTATAATATTTTTGAGGCATTTTTTTAGTTTGCAATATGCTTTTGACAAAGTAACAGAATAAGGAGTATAATTTTTTTCAAGGGTCTCATTTTTTAATAACGATATTTTGAATGGTTCGAGATGCAACAATGAAAATTATGATTAAAAATTATAGGGGTGGGGCGAAATTTTTTGTAACTGGATGGACAAAAATTGTATTACAAAGAAAGTAAAGAAAAAATTAAATTAAATATTGCTAAGAAATATCAAATGCTTTAAGGAATACAAAACGAAAATTATACAAATAACCACCACAATAGTAGTAGGGTAAATCATAAAAAATGCATTGAAAAATTAATTGAAAAAAAGGATAAATTTTGTGTTTGTTATAAAACAGAAACTCAAAGCAGAAACCAATCATTAATTAAAGGGAAAAGCTAATTAATAGTAAAAAATAAAAATAAAATTTTAAAAGCATGGCCATGAGGACCATTAGTATTAATTTTTGTATAAACCTTTCAAGGAGTTATTATTAGGTTCATAAAACAGTTTAACATATTTGAAAAATGTTTGCAGAAATCGTATAGCAGCTTCAGAAAACATCAATTTTTCACTAATATTATGAAGTATCTATGATTCTATTTTTCAATAAGCACAATTTCTTTTTTATGAAAAGTTTAGTTTTTAAAATTTAAATAAAAATTAAATTTTTATATAAAAGTCTTGAGGTTGTAAAAAATCTAATCATATATATATATAGAAAAAGATCAAAAACTACAATAATTATCTACTATGAAGTATATATAGAGGAATTAAAACTCGTGAATAATAGTTTCAAAAATGAGTATATTAGTTTTTATAAAATGTATAAAAGATTTTAGAGACAATATTAACCACTTTTAAAAACTTTTTATAGAAAATACATATTACAACAATCAAATTTCAGAAGTTTTATCTCTAAATAATTTTTGTAAAGCTGTATAACAGTTTTACAAACCCGTATAACAGTTTGTGAAGACATGAAATCCGCTTCTAAACCCTTTAGAAAAGTTTAAAGAAGCTGTTTAAAATTAAACAGGACTTTTATAACAGTTCTAAGTAACTGTATAACAATTTTAACCAACGTTATCTAACTTTAAAGCAGTTCTAAAATCAACTGCATAAGCAATTTAAAGTTAAAATAAAAGGTACATGAAATGCAAGCAGCACGAAGCAACATCATACACTTCCAATACTTATTTGCCACTAGTGCAAATAAGAATTGGAAATATTGTCTAGAAAATTTATATTACGACATAAAATGGCCTGCAGCCAGACCTAAATTGACGGCTATGGACTATTTTCCTTTGGGGTTATTTAAAATCTAAAGTTTATGTCAATAAACCTTGATGTTTTTGATAGAAAATATCCATCACGAAATGGCAGCCATCAAGCAGTCTATCCTTTAAGACCCCTTGTAGTTTCTACAGCCGTGGTTACGAATAGGAAATGTATAACAGTTTTTAAAATCTTCTAACTTTAGACATTAAAGCACGTAAAGGCATTTTAAATATGAAATCGCTCAAGGCAATGAATTTTTAAATAGTATTGTATAACATTTGTTAAAAAGGTTAAAAAAATTAAAACAGAAATATTTTATTTAAGACTAACAGTACCCGCTATGTAGAGAGCGTCCTAACAATATTTTGTTCGATTTGGCTTTGAAAGTAATCCACAAAATTTAAGATTCTTACATTAATAGAGCTGCAGATATGGTTTATCAATTTATTTTATGTAGCGGTACCCATCCCTGGGTAATTACTCACGATGTTGCAACGTAGGATTTGTATAAAATTCTAAAATTTATATATAATTCTAAAAGTATTGTAGAGTTCTGTAAATAGCGTCTAAAATTGCTCGCGTACAAAAATAAAAGATGCTGCCAAGTTTTCATTATCATTAAATAGGTAAAATTGCGTAATTTCATTATTTTATCTCTATTTTCTCTTCGAAATAAGATATATTGTTATCATTAACAGAAAGATACACCACTATAAAATAGTCTTCTACTATTAAATCGGCAATTGTAACTGTAAAAAAAATTTTTAAAGTAGTATAACAGTTTTTATTTATATTTTTATACAATTTAAAAGCGAATTTAGTAATATGAACTGATTTAATTTTCTTTTAAACAGTTTTACCAGATAAAGATATTTGCATACATCAAAAGAAAGTTTTGTGTAGTATAACAGTTACCACAACTCTCTCTATAAATTTTAAACTTTTTATTTTTCGCTTAAATTTCGCTAAATAGATGAAAACCTATAACTCATAAGGTCATAATTATTCTCAAGTTGCCTTCTTTTATTTTAAAGTTGTATTACAGTATTAAGCTTTTCTTAATTTAATTTAAAGATTTTTCTTACTTATTTCCTAATTTATCGACATCCAAATAAATATTTGTAAATCTATTAATTATTAAACAAGGCATTAAAACATTTGTTAAAACTGTTATAATATTTCATTTTGTGTAATAACAATCAAGAAAATAAAGAAAACAATATTTAAAACTGTGTTAGTTCACACCGGATGTATTTCTTGTTACGAGTATTAGTTTTGTTAGTCAATTTTACGAGCATTTGAATGAGTTTGTGTATTTTCTTATGCCACCATAATTAATCTAGTTTTCAAAAATTTAACCACAATTAAAGTGTGAATTTTATTCATTTATTTTTGTGTTTCTTTTGCTGTTTTTATATTTTTAATTTTCTTTTTTATGTCTTGAAAACAAATTTTTATTTACTTTCTTTTGAAAAAAAAACTAAGTTTCTGTTACTGCCAGATTTGAAGGTAAACTTCCGTTTAAAAATATGTTAAGGGAAAATAAATATAAAAAAAAACTGAAAAACAAATCAAAACCATGAGCTCTGGCCTCTCTTTCTAAGAGACTTTTAGTAACACTACAGCCAACTGTTGCTATTAAATTAAACAGTGACTTGAAATCGGTTTGTGGGAATAATTCAGCTTGAAGCCTCATAGATGCCTATTGTTTTTGTTCTTGTATGCTACTAACTAACAAATATTTTGTTTGTCAGCATGTACAGTTGTCTTAGAATGTACCAATTTACTTAATTTTCTATTATTAGTTTGTACAATGTTTTGTCCCAAACCGTTCAAACTGCTGCTTAATGTATAGTGGCTACACGAAAAAATTTTTACATTTTCAAGTATACGCGGTTTTGGGCGGTGGCATTAGAAAATTTTTTTTGTGTATTTGGGTCGCCGTAATCGAATAAATCTGGTTTTCGAGATATACTGTTATATTTTAAATCAAGGAAGTTACTGCTGTTACAGCAGTACTGTACTCACAGGTTTTTTATAATAAAAAAAGTTATCTGTGTTTATTTGCTTTTTTATTAGTGCCTTAAAGAAACCTAACCGGTGTGACCGATGGTTTTGAAATTTTGGAACAGGGTTACTAATGACCAACAAATATGCATTTTTTAAAAGTTTCCCCATATTATGCTATTATTAACGCTATATCTAGGGAAATACAATAGTGACACTTTCTAAATGTGACATAAGCATCACCAAGGTGAGGATTTGAGTAAAAGCTTGGCATTTATGGCTATACTCCCTAAAGAGTTATTAATAATTATCCTATATCTCGAGAACAACAATAGTGACACTTTCTCAATTTGATACAAACCAGTCTAGCGTGCGGTTTGGAGTAAAAGCTTGATTGTATAGGAGGGGTGAGATGGTTTCTTTCCATACAAAGTAATTTGTAATTATATTATATCTCCAGAATTAGTGGAAAAACCCCAAATTCGATATAGGCTACTCTGAGAATAACATGCGTTTTACAGTAAAACCCTGGCACTATAGGATGGGACTACGAGAACTCTACATGCTAAGAAAATATTAATTATATTATATAAATAGAACTTCAATAGTGATACTCTCTAAATTTGACAGGCTTCTCTGAGTATAATAAATCTTGTTGGTATAGTATAAAGCTATTATTAACTACTCCACATCTAATGTAAGGCTTTCCAGATTTGATGTAGGGCACTGTAAGAATAAATTACTTTTCAAGTAAAAGCTTGTAGGGTTATCAACAAACACACAGAGAAAAAACATGGATATGGTATGGTCACAAAAACCATCTTATGTTCTCTGTAACAATATATGGTTACGATGAACAACTTATAGCTATTTTAATCATTACTATGGTAACGGTAAACCAGGTTTTTAATTTATTTTTTTATTACACAGTGCAGTTTAGGTTCGATTCTACTACCAAAGGGTAGTAAAACCCTATATTCAGTTTGACAAATTTGGTGACTAATTTTTATTTATGGGCCTCGAATGAAATGTTGTGAAAATCAGTGGGCCCTTCCAAAAAGGTGTTATCAGTTTTTGTGTAATTCTCACTCATACTAGGTGATAGCGATTAAATTTGTTCGGCAATAATGTAGCTGAGGATTCGTTGTAAAAATTCTATTAACATTGGATGCCAAAAAAATAATTTTTCCTTCACTTTTTTGAATAAGGAAATTAAAAAATATATTTTTTACTTTTTTCAGCGTCTATCTGTGTTCGCATCACGTCTGCTGGGTGAATTTTAATTAAAATTTTATAAGGAGGTACATTGGTATCCTGATTCAAATATAGGATACTTTTTTTATACAAAAATATATTATTTCCAAGAGAAAGCAGTGAAAGTATGCAATTATACCGATATGCATACTTTAAGGCACCTTTTATTTTTAAAAGCAGGACATTTTTTAACACCTTCTACAGAGCTTTACAATAATTTTTAGAATTATAGAATTTTATATAAATTTTAGAATTTCATCCAGGGATGGGTACCTTTATATAAAGAAAATACGTATACGTGAAACACTATAAAAGCAAGAGTCTTATAATTTTATGTGGATTACTTTCAGCATCAGACTGCGATAGGTGTGTAAAAATTTTACTTCCAGTATACCCTAAGAAACATAAGAATACGCCAGTCTAAATCGTAATTGGTTGCTTCATTAAATTATAATCACTTGTTTTCTTTTTGAATAACAGAAGCAGCTTGCTCTACTTTAATTCATCTAATACGACTACTTATTCATTATGTTTATACTCCAGCCCTTTTTTATTTATTATTTTTATTTATTTATTATTTATAAACTGTTCCGTGTAGACACTGTTGCTATCATGATCGGATTTAAAATCTATCATGCAATTTAAATTGTGGTTCGTTTTTCTTTGTCAAATTTTTTTTTCTTCTTCATAATTAATTGTAAATAATGAGAACTTTTCTCATTAATTTCATATTTTAACGTTTTTATGTAATTTATAACATGTATTAAACTATTTTCTTCTTTTTCTATGTTAACAATTAATTGATTTATATCATCCATAAAAAAATAAATAAAAAACTAACTTTAATTATTATTAACGTAACACGGATGTTTTTAGTTAAAAACTTCTTGTTCTTAATAAGGGGAGTAAGTAAATTCCATTAATTTCTTAGTTATCAAATGCGGGTCATTTAAAAGCTAGTGATCATGATCGAAATCATGAGATAACAAGAAAGAATTTTTTATACAGAAAATATAATGAGCATTTAGTGTTTTTTTCTAAATTTTGTTTCCTAATTTAAAATAAAAAATATAAATTTTAATAAATTAGTAGATGATTAAGGAGTAAAAGAACGAACATTCTTTTTAGTCATATTTAGTAATTTCGAAATTTTAAAAATTAAAACAAAAAATATTTTTTTAGATGTAAATTTAAGAGCAGTCTGTACACAGAAAAAAATTGTGCACAAATCCAAGGTTTTTATTAATTTCAGTTAAAAATTTCATTAAATATTAAATTATTTATTTATTAAATAAAAATGGTAGTTTTTCTTTCTTACTTAAATAAAAAATTAATTAAATTCGTATCTGAAACTAATTAAAACCTTTAATTGGTGCAAAAAAATTTTTTTGTGTACCAATGTAATTTTTTTACTAATTTTTTATGAACTTTATACATATAAAAGAGCTTTATAAGTTTTTTATTTATATCAATTTTAGTTTTAATTATTAACATTATTAATTATACACTGAAAAGTCAATTCTAGAAAAACAAACTTATGGCTCGTTTCCATGTTAATTTCCTTTCCTTGCTCCCCTCGTTTATAAAATTTTTTGTTAATTCGTTAACTACACGCATAGATAGCTAAATTGACATACATACTCCCTCATGCTCATGCACTTCTAATCAAAAGCAAATACATAAATAGATAGATTACAAGTTCATATCCCAATAAAAGAAGAAAACATGCTCACATTCAAATGACATTCCCTTAACTGAACAAGCGACGTACAAAAGTCATCTGTCAAAGTTATTGAAAAATTTTAACATTTTTCACCTTAATATGAATATAAATTTTGTAAGCAAAGGCACCCCACCAACACCCCTGAAATTGCTTTTTTTGTTGTTATAAATAAAAACATTTTCATTGTTTTTGTTTTTTTTTATTCATACATGATGAAGTTAATAAAAAATTTATGACAATATGTTGTTACTGTTATTACTATTGAATGTTGATGAACTGTCTGTTGAAAAATTATTTATAAGCCATACATAGAGTGTGACATATGAATAAAAAGAATTATTAATACTAAATGTATTGCATGTTTTAAAAAGTCTAAAAAGACAAATCGATAAAATGCTATAACCACACAAAATTAGAGGGGAAAAAAATTACATCAGTAAGTACTAAAGGCGTTTGTAACAAATAATTGCCAATGCCAACCTAAAAGTATTTAATATTAAAATTTATTTTCTTTTTAATATGAAAAAAAAGAATTAAAATTAAAATTAATAAAATTTTAATTTTTGAAATTTTTTAATTTTGAAAATTTTTAAAATTAATAAAATTTTAATAAATTATTTTCAAATTGAATAAAAGTTCCATACACGAAAAAATATTTACACCAATTAAAAGTTTTAATCGGTTTCAGATTAAAATTTAAATAAATAATTAATTGATTCAATTATTTGTTTAACTAGGATTTTTTTGTTATATTTGTATCTATTAAAAAATTAATTAAACTTTATTTTAAAACTAATTAAATCCTTTAATTGGTGAAAAAAAATTTTTTCTGTGTAAGCGGTATAACAGCTTTGAAAAGATTTCTGTATTAAAGTTTTTAACAGTTTTCAATATTGGCTGTTTCTTTTGCTACCAATTAGAATTAAGCGAAACAGAATTGACTGAATTTACTCGTTGATATATTATTGTCAATACAGGTATGGATCATGGCGAATAGCTAGATCCATCCTGTAGTATAAGACATCTATTAAGATCATCTAGACGTAACAATGATAGCTCAAATTGGTCGACTGTTATGATTGCTGCAAGACATATGCGTGCCGGTCATTCGAAAAAAATTGAACAAAGTTTAATTCTTATCCTGCATCTAACCAAACTCCCAATGACTCATTTCTATTTGTTCAATTAAATCGAATGCTTCTTATTATAAAATGTTCATACTGTTCAGTTTATCCCATCTTACCTCAGCTTTCTGAAGATAATTCCCAAAAACACTGTTCCTAATAGTGCCAAGCGGCATAGTGACCGGTATAGCATTGAGACGGCGGAAGTGGAGCCAGCCCAGATGAGTTTATCTGTCTGCTCATTCTCAAAAAAGCCCAAACAAGGATGACGTCACTTTGACGATCGAGCCGGAATAACACACATTGACCTACTGTGTGATCTCCGTGAGAGCAAAGCCCCCTGACTATGAACAAGAGGTCCGAAAATTCCCCCATTACATTCCTATTTCAGCGCGAAATACACATGCCTCACTTTGAAGACAATATGATAATCATAAATGATATTCATCTGAGCCAGCTCTGATGAGTTTATCCGTTTGTTCATTTCCAAAGAAGTAAGCAAACTAGGATCCCATCAGTTTGACGATTTAATCTTGATAACGCATTCCTTCATTGACCCAATGAGCGGTGATCTACCTAAAGTTGAGCCCTCTGACTATCAAAAAAAAAAGTCTCCCATAACATTCCTATTAAATACAACTATACATGCCTCTCTAATAGCCAGTCACCCTGAAGAGCTGGTGCTGCTACGGAGACGATATGATAATCGTAAATGAAACATGCTAAAACAACGGCAAAAGATCATTTTCTATCCATCAGTGCGTAGCATGAGGTTGTAGTAATTTTTCTCATTTTTTACCACATTTTTTACAATATTTTTACCGACAAAACAAACTCCATTAACTTCATTTAACCAATAGAATTTATTTTCTTATAACCTTCAACCCCCTCCATTTTTTTTTATTAATATTGTTAAACTAAACCTGTGACTAACCGGCCCTTATTGACCTTATATGTTAATTTTGCTTAAGCAGAAAAACCCTCATGATAAACCGCCTTAAAACACCTTGAAAGACATTTATTACCAATAACACCAATACAGCGCACCAATACAAACAAACAACCACCACTTACGGCAATCACACATTAATTACTCCCTGTTGTTATAAGTTGAAACCTATAAAAACCATAAATTAAATTCCCTTTAAATAGTTAACGACAAAAAGTAGACTCAAAAAACGCTTTTTCTCCTACTTTGGTTTTAGTCTAATAAATATTGGTCAAGTATTTTTTCCGTTTTTTGTTTTCTGTTTAACGTAATAATGTAATAAATATTCAAATAAAAGTCATTTTTTATTTGTGTTACAAAATATAGTAGTTATTGCTAAAAAAAAACCACCAGTTATGGCCAGGTGGAAATACGTTTCAAACATGAAGTCGAAAAAATATTGTAAATATTTTGAGAATTACTGCACTTAGAGAGAGAAAATAGTGTAAGTGGAAATGTGTGAAAATGTTCGTTCACAAGCAGAAGTGTAAGTGTATTTGCACATCTTATACTTCTAAACACATTTAAGTATAACAAAATTCTTTTACATTCTGATGGGAGCACCAGATCGTTTTTTATTCTAAATCATCTAACAAAAATTGGTTATACAAACATAATTAACTTTTTTCGCTATTTATCTTATACCTGTATAAGAGTTTTTAAAAGTTTTACCGACTATGTCCAAACACTATTTAAAAACAATTAAGAGTGTACTTCACCATAGTAATGCTAGATATTGTGTTACCCACTTATGTTTCTTTAAAATTTTTTTTTTAATTTTTGGTAAATTTTTTTTTTAATTTTTTTTTTAAATTTTTTAATTTTAAAAACAAAATTTTTTTTTTAAATTTTTAAAACCAAAATTTTGTGGAATTTTTTTTTAATTTGTTTCATAATTTTTTGGAAATTTAAAAAAAATATTTATAAAATTTTTAAAAAAGAAAAATTAGTTGTAAAAGTTTTTTTAAATTAGGAACTTCCTGCAATTTTTATTGGGTTAGAATGGTAAGACTAAAGCAAAAAAATCCTTTAAAATAATTTCTTCATAGGCCCCCCCTAAGGGGCCCATGGTCCTATGGCCCTGTGGTTCCATTGGCTAACTCTATATGTATTGCTTTCTATAAAGACCTTTAATACAAATCAAAACAGAAAAACCTTACCAATCTAAAAATAAACACAAAATCGACCCTTACAGGGGGTTATTGATCCCCCGAGATCTGTATGCACTCCTTGCGATATACCTGTTTCGGTCTAATATTTACTTAACAAAAAAAAAAACAAAAGAGAATCATTAAAACCGAAAAAACTGTAAGAAAACGTGAAAAAATAGAGGTGGGTGGATGTGGTTTTTTTGCCCGCAGCCTATGAAGGAAGATTCTGATGTTGCTCAATTACAATACAAAAATTTTCGAGACTATGCCTGACAGATTGGTGGGCTTAAATCTTCTGTATCTCGTCTGGTGCCTTGGCAAACGACATTACTACCCGAACACGTACAAACAGGGTCGGATTTATTTGAAAATAAGATATTTTTGCAGAAAAATTTATTTATAAATCAAGATTCTAAGATACCTCCTCACAAAATTTTATTAAAATCCATCCAGTAATAGCTACGTGATGCGAACACAGACAGACAGACATAAAAAAGTTTCTGTTTTATTATATTTATATAGATTACATAAAGTCAACTCTTTAGCTCAACAAACAAGCAACTATGGACGAATTGGCAGACCATATTGCCAAGATACATGATGTTTGAAAAATCGTCCAAAAATTTGACTTCAATCAAAATATGGTCGAAAATTGATGGCAAAGAACGGAAAAAGAGTGACTCGAAATTATTCCATTCCCATAGAAGGCTTGGATATAATTAAAGTTTTGAGTAAAATCAATTTTTATTAATCCTAAGTTTGTGCTTGGGAACGGTTGAGAACCTAATTGTGATGGCAACACAATTTACGACAGTAAAGGGGTATCGTATATATTTCATACTCTGCCTTTTATACATTTCTTTACTCTTACTATTATTTTCTTTCAGTGTTATTAGCTAAACTTGACATTTTTGTTGATGTATTCACTCCACATTGTCCTTTAAAGCTGACATAAAACGTGTATTGACACTAATAAATCTAGTTTAAGCCAAAAGAAACTATCAATACATACCAAAGTGTACACATACATACATATTTACATATGCAAAGGTAGCAAGTCAACACTGACTGCATGACTTAATACCAAATTATTGGTAAAGCCACTAAAAAAAGTTAAATTTATTCCGTCGAAAAACCATTTTTCTGTGTAATTTTCAAGTTTGTTTAATACATTTATGCTAATCAAATGACACCCAATGGTATTGTTAACTACTCGTACTTTGCTGTTTCGAATATATAGTTTCGAACTTACGTTATACATACATATGTATTAATTTATAAATAGAGAGCGAGAGAAATTTATAACATTGACTTTTTATTTTATTTTTTTTAGGACCATTTTGGCTTGACTGATTGTCGAATATTCAAGGTTTTCTTGTAATACTCCTTCCAAACACATTCGATTTGTTTGATTTTAGGTTTGTTTTTTATAGAGAGGGTTGGGGTGGTTTCAATTGTACATATTTAGGGCTTTTAGGAACTTTTATTATTATGAATTTGTTTTATTTAACCGACATTTTAACATTTGGTTATTGGTCAATATATGGGTGAAAGCGTTTCGTAAGACTTAATGGTGTAAATGTGTATTAATATTTGTTTTTGTATTTGGTGGTTAATTAAATAACTTCATTAGCATATTGGTATTTAATATAAAAAAACACGTAATGGAAAATTTATTTTCTATAAAGAAACTGGTTGTAAAAATAAAGAGATCAAAAGAGGAAGAAGTGAAAAAGAAGGATATGATCGAACATCTCCTCTGCTTATGGCCTACACTGGAATATTGACGTGTTCAGCACCTTGGCCGACAGTATTTTGTAAGCCTATCTGATGTCTCATCACTGGAACTAAGTGGGATCAATCCCCTTTTGAGGAGTTGGCATTTTGGTTTTCTAGCCCATTGCCACTTGGCACGACATAGCTATCATACTGATTCTACGTCCCGACCAGTGCGCCGTCCCCTTTCAATTTCTGCTGCATCCTCCTCTTCACTGTTTTCTTCCATTTAAACTTTCTGTCTTTGTTCATAGCTCTTCTCTTCAACTCCTTTTTCTTTAATCTTAAAAAACCATTACTTTTTACATTACCATACGTAGTATATGTAAAGTATAGTGATCATGAAAAAAAATCGATGTCGGAATTGCAAAGTATTTTTACGTTTCAAAGTCTCCTGAATTCATTTTGACTATTTTCGCGATGATGTCTGTGGGTGGGTTTTTATTTTGGACATAATCTACACCAAACAGTCTCTTTTGCATAAGACGTTCTTGGATTGTGTTTGTTGACGTACCCAAAAATTAGCCTCATCTCTGAAGATAATTTTCCTTTGAAAATTGCCCGAATAGAACTCCCATTATGACAAAAAAATGTTATCATTGTTATCACGAGTTACTAAACGCCACATTCATTCGTGGTGATTTGGCACACCGGTCTGAATAAATGACAGCCATTTCGACAGATGTAGCTTTAACAATATAGCAGCCCTTAACTACTAGAAGTTAAGGGAAGTCCCTTCTGGAGGACCATTTATAAACGTAAAATTCCTGTAGATAATCCAAACCCAAATAAAAAATGTTTAGGTATTAGATGTCTTATTATCACTAACGGTTAACTTCGTCAAGAACGTCCTCGGTAGGCTATTAGATAGTGTGTTGGTCTATAAATCTGGCGGTTGCTGTTTCGATTCCTACCAAAGACTAAGGGTGTTTCACTAGAACGGATGCAGGTCTTCGTTACTGTGCTCAATCAATTAAATAGGAATATAATTTGTAATTGTTGTATAATATTTAATTGTGGTCTTTAATCGTCAAAATTATCGCATTTGCAAAGTTCCAGCACAGTTTGATGCAGATTTGGATTAGAATCTTAGGCTAGATTTGAATTCTTTATATCGCGACATTATAGCAGAGTTCTGTTTGGCTTAATGGTATGATAATGATCTGGCCGATCGCTGCCACCTGCCTTACAACCTGTGATACAATTCCATAACTGCATGTGAAATTTTCTGTTCCACAACTATCTAGCTTCAGTAATTAGAATTGGCTTTCTATAATCAGTAATTGAACACCCTAGATTTTTTTTATTGGGTGATTTCAAGTAAAGCGGCTATGCTAACAAGCCCAAAAATATCTGTGCTTTGAAAGAGGAAATTCTATTTCAGGAAAGCGGAAGATCGCTGCATCAACAAAATTTAGCAACATTAAGATAAAATGCTCATGGAAAATATACCCAAAAAGGACACAAAACTGGCCTCTACGGATCTGTGTTTGCCTGTACCTTATGATTGGCAAAAAAATTTTATTCCAAAAAGAAAAACAAGTGCGTTCTACTAAATCTAAATCGTACCTAAATTTTGGGACACTCTTTTCAATATAAAACTCCTTAATTTTGCCGTTTAAAAAATATTTATGAATTTTTCCTTCCGTTTTCTTTCTTTTCACTTCCCTTATTGTTCTATTGAATACCAATAAATAACTCTTTCTTTTTTTTTCGCCCCGCTTATTTAAAACTAAATTGACTCATATTGTTACAAACGTAATGACATGTTTATTTCCACATCAAAAAGAGTCAACTACACACAGTTACATGTGAATGTAGGTATGTGTGCATATGCACACCTCTTTAATAAATTTACTAAACAACTGTCAACATAATATTACAAAATGACAATAACAATGTCATCGTATATAACAATTATTTCGCACAACAAAAAAAAAAGTATCGAGAACTCCCCCCTATTTAATACTCGTATAACAAAAATTCCATGTCGCTGAATTTTAAACAAAACAAAAGTTGTCTCTTACAGCCAAATAAAAAAAGAATTCTATCGAAATTTATAACATTATTGTCACTAAATAAACGATCAAATGACAATTTAGTCAACATTAAATATTCTTACTTTTTAATATACAACAACAATACTTTAGTAAATCACCTACTCCCCCGTACATCTCCCTTTCCTGCTCTATATGAACCCACTAAAAAATGTTTAAAGAAAATTTTTCAATACTTTTTTAAAGTTTTTTTTTTCTTCAAGCACCCCCTGTTTGGCAGACAATAAGAACCCTTTCTTTTATTTTTTCTTTTTTCTAATTTCACAGTTTAGTTTTTCGATATGTTGTCTTTAGATATTTAATGCCTGACTATACAGGAGCCAGTACAAAAAAGAATAAAAGGCAACTTTGTTTGGTATTTGAAATTTATAAAATAAAATTTGGCGTCTGAAGTTACGAGTTTTTTTCAGGGCGGGCGGTTTAAATTCCCTTAGGAATTTTTGAACGTTTCTTTTTTGTGTTATTCTTCTCCGTTTGTCACTTTGTAAAAAATGTTTAAGAAACTTTTCGACAAGTGTAAAGTTTTTGTATTATAATTTTTTATTTGCAGACAATATTGCTGTTGATTCTTTGTTGGAATTGATATTTATATTTATTAATAATAAGGTTGACATTGTTGACAGTTAAATAGACGATTGACAGTTGATTTTAAAAAGAAACATACCAGTATTTTAGTATATTTGTAACCAAATTAGGTTGGCTATATGGTAACTATAAGTAAGTGTAACAAGAAATAAATTTATAAAACAAATTAATTCTACTTGCCCTTTTTGGTTTTAATTAACTTTTTTTATTAACTTTTAGCTGGAGTACCCGTTTTTGCTCAAGTACACTAACTACATTTAAGAAACACTCTCACTGTATTTTCGATTTCAGTTACTGAATCAATATGATTACTTACGCTTCATTGTTTATTTTCATTTACTCATTTCATTTAACTGATAAGACACTGACATTTTAATAGACGGCACATCTAGCTCTACAAGATCCAATGCATATATGACAGTAGCAAAAACCAAAATTGGCGGTAAATTCAATTATTAAGGAAGCTGTAGAGAAAGTGAGAAGTTAAAATATATGTACAACATAGGCAGCATGCACTACTTTTAATAGTTAAACTACTGACCATTATAGCACAATATAGATTGCAGGAAGGTCCTAATTTTTACAAAAAATTGTCAAAAACATTTTTACCAAAAATTTTTAAATAAGTTTTTACTAAAATTATATAAATTTGAACTATTTTTAAATGAATAATTAAGAACTTAAGCCTAAATAAATAATTTATTCGTTTTTACTAAAAATTAAAAAAAAAAAATAAAAAATAAACGACAACAAATTTTCAAGAAAAAATTTTACAAAAAAAAAATTTCGATAAAGTTTTTAAAAAATTTCCAAAAAATTTAAAATAAAATTTACAAAAAATTAAAAATAAATTACAAGAAACTTTCAAGAAAATCTTTATAAAAAATTATCGAAAAAATATTTTTACAAACAAATTACAAAAAATTTTTACATAAAATTTCTACTAAAAATTTTTATAAAAAATTTTACAAAAAATTAAAAAAAAATATTATTTTCAAACAAAAGTTCTTACAAAAATATTTATACAAAAAATAACTCAAACAAATTTTTCAAAAAAAATTCTCAATAAAATTTTTTGAAAAAATTTTCAATCAAATTTTCAAAGAAATATAACAATATTTAGCATTACTATGGTGAAGGGTATATAAGATTCGGCATGATCGAATATAGCAGTCTTACTTGTTTAATTGTGATTTTAAATTTGAAGTCAGATGCATACCTCAACACTAAAACCTTGTACAACTCAAATTTTTTAATGAAAAAAAAACAATTTTTTTAAGGAGATAAATTGCACTCAAAACGGAGACCTAGGTGGTGAATCAATTTTAAAGTTCAAAGTGGTAATTGTATGTACTGAAACATACAACCTCTAAAATAACCATCCAAAACGGTTTACCTGTTCTGCGCTGTCCTATAAATGTTTAACAAGCGTAACTTCTAGACCTTATATTTTCGAAAGTAAAACTTTTAGGAGGAAAAACGGGTACCTTCTTCATCAATTAGGGACAAAGGGCACGCCCAATGTACACTTCTCTTAATAACATGGCTTCAAACTATTAATAACAAATTTGATTCCTACAACTTTACAATAAATTTCTCCTTTTTATTAACAATATTATTTTATAATATTTCTTTTTTATTCCAGCTATTTATTTTTACTATTTTTTATAATAATTTGTGTTCTTTTTAAATTTTTTATCATCTCCTTTATTTGTTTATTTATTTTTTTGTTTTTTGAAAATTATACTTCTAATTTACAGTCATTTGGTATTTATTTAAAAATATTTCTTAGATTTTATTTGTTGCATCAATTTTAGCTGCGCTGCAGTTGTTATTGTGGTATGAAGCATGTTCTATGTCACTTATCACTTGACACTTGTTATTGTTAAGAATTATTTGTAGTGGCTCAGTTTTTTTTTTTTTTTTTTTTTTGTTAATTTTTTGTATTCATCATCTTGTTTTCAAACAATATTTTTTTGCGTCACTTGCAAATATTTTTTGCTGTTTTAACAAATAAATTTACAAGAGCCAATGCACGTAAGGTAGTAGTAAACATCAAAGTTGGCGGTAAAGACGATTGTTATGGCAGCTATAGGTGAAGTTTAAAAAAAACCGTATAGGGGACTATCCACAAAATAGGCCCCTATAGCTTAAACACACAATAAAAACAAAAACTTGGGAAAATTACATTTTAAAAAAGGTAGATCCTAATCGGTACGGTCTAATAAACTATGTACGAGTATGTTTTTAAATGTAGGTTCCAGATAAGGGAAAAGTGGGAAGGAAGTGTTATACGGCTGAACCAATTGTAATAAAATTTCAAATATAGATATATCCTCATCTATAAGGTTCTGTTTTCAAAACTAGAGCCCAGAAAGGGGAAAAAGGGAACTACTGGAACTCGAAAGCGAGAAAAGGTGCATTTTTATACGACTGATCCGACTGAAATAAAATTGAAATCATAGCTCTGTACTTATTTAGACGGTCCAATAGGCTATGTCCAATTTCAAAAACAGTACTCAGGCAAAAAAGGCAATTTATGCATAAAACTCGTGCTACAGTGATCTTTATTGCTTAACTCCCAAACCGGGTTTTATGTTTCATTGTGTACCGTTGGTGGTAGAATTGAAAGTTTAGACTATAATGCATTAAAGGAGCGACCTCTACTACGGATAATTACTTCGACTGTGTCCAGAAAGGGTTCTCATATTGCACGAATTAATTTAACTGATGGTATTGAGTGCCTCCCACTTTTTTGATGTTTTGGGCTCCAGAAAAAATCCAGGCAACCTCAGAGGTTATTGTTGTAAAGATACAAAGTTAAGATTTTTTAAATATGGGTTTTATTTAAATGTGCAATATTTGCCACCGAACTGTTTACATTAAAATGACTGGTAAATTCACCGCCCAGGATATAACTGACGATGGCGATTGCTATCGCAAAGCAATTCTCTAGTATAAATTTTCTTTTGGTGCTGAAGTTTACTTACATGCAGAAAAGACAAAATTTTCAAGAGCACCACCAACGTGCAAGTGGTTTAGCACATTTGCCCTTGCTAGGGAAACTTCCCAAAAGGTTTTTCCTAGCGAAATGGTACGTTACACAAACATTTTGTTGACACAGTTACAAAGGATCAATAAAATTGCATTTAAATTCTGTCCGTCTGTCTGTGTTCGCATTACGTAAAAACTACTGAGTAAATTTTAAACAAATTTTGTGAGGAGGTACCTTAGTATCTCGGTTCAAATGTAGGATACTTTTTTCCTGTAAAAATATTTAATTACCAAGAGAAAATACAGAAAAATTAGAAAAAGTAGTCAATTTGACGAATTTTGTAAACTTGGCAGCACCTTTTATTTTTATAAGCGGGAAATTTTTAACACTATTTCCAGATCCCTACAATAATTTTGGAATTTTATATAAATTTTAGAATTTTATACAAAGCATATATTCCTGAGTATTTAGCCAGGGATGGATACCTCTATATAAAGTGAAATACATAAACAATATCTGAAACACTATAAAAGTAAGAGTCCTAAAATTTCGTGTGGATTACTTTCAAAGTGAAATCGTTCAAAATATTGTAAGGACGTTGACGAAAAGGCGAGCCCAGCTAGAAAGGAATATAACAGAATTCACTTTATAAAAGTTGAGGGCGCTATCATAAGCCGTTTGGTAGCTGCAGCAGCATGGAATTGGTAAAACTTCGAGGGAGGACCTCCCTTTTTTATCTCTAACTATTAATTATACTCTGTTTTCTACTATTTATTACAACCTTACTAACTATGTATGTGTATTTATTTTATTCACTATCTACGCGTTTTTGTTAAACATACTTTGAATTTAACAAAAATTCTTGACATTCTTTTTTTTTCTCCCTCCTTACACTCTTTTTCAAACACCTAAACAATTGCTCATCATCTTCCTAAACAAATTCTCTCCCCTTACTGTAGGGTACCCCACCGTTAAAAGTGTCATTTAAAATGTTCTGTTTTAATGTGCCATCAGACAAGAAATTTTTTCGATGTGTTTACAAGTTTATTCCACTATTCGACTGGTCGTACGTAGGTGTGAAAAAGAATTTATGAATTATATTTTTATAACATGGTATTATCGCATTTATTTCAATGTATGTATAATTGTACATACTTTGTAGTGAGTGTTGTGAATATTGTTTTATTTATTTAGATTTATAAATTTTTGTTTATTTTTATTTTTAATTCTTTTTTTTTTGCAAACTATAAAAATAATTTTCTAGCTTTACATTCTATCGCACAAAGTAGGCAGAGAAGGAGAGAAGATGTCATTGCAATTATTACAAGATGATCTTTTTTATCTTACAAATGTTTCTTCTTTATTGTGATGTTGTTATTGTTGTTGTTGATGTCTGAAATGCTATTCTAAATTATTAGCTGCATTTAGATTTTATTTCATCTATGAAGAGTTGAGTTGAAGATTTGTTGAAATGAAATAAATATAAAACATCTAAATGATGACGTCTTTCCATGTTTATTTGGCGATTATTGAAGACATCCTGTACACTGGCTACGAGCATTATAACTGTCAGTTGTATTAAATTGTAGTACTAAATACTTCTACTACTCATAATTCATTATTATTAATGTTTTTATTAGTTTGTTCAGAGTTTTATTAAAAGTTTTTATTTTTTGCTTCTTTGTTGTCTTACATTTTTTTTTTTTTGGAATTAAATACAATTTGATGATGTCTGGCTTCAGGAATGTGTAAGATTTTCTTAAATAGATTTTAATCAATTGCAAGATTTTGATGAACATAAATACAAAATTTAATTATTAAACCTACTACAATCTCAAATAATATCTAAATTATTTTAGATTAAATGAGTTTGGATAAATGCAAATTATACTAAAAGAAGGCATAATTTTGGCTTGTATTAAAAAATATCAGTTTTGGTGGGAATTAAACCCATACCCTGGACTAACTACCAGCCTTCCTTTATTTTTTTATTCTATATATGTATATAATATACTTATAATAGGACCATTTCTGTACATGAAATATTTTTTTAAAATCTTTTTTGCTGGCTGGTGCAGATGGTAATCGAAATGGAATACAAAACAGCAATTTCTGAAATTTGTCTATCTGTCTGTCCGTTTGTGTCCGCATCACGTAAAAACTACTAAATGGATGTTAATAAAATTTTGTAATGAGGTAACTATGTATCTCGGTTCATATATAGGATATTTTTTTCTGTAAAAATATCTCTTTTTCAATAGAATTTAGAGAAAAAGTAATGAAAGTATACAATTTTACCGATTCAATGGTACTGAAAACTTGGCAGCAGCTTTTATTTTTCAGCGGGATTTTTTAAATACTATTTACATAACTCTACAATAATTTTAGAATTTTCATTAATTTTATATAACAACATAGGCTTTATAACAAATTATTACTGCAAACTTGGTATCACCTTTAATTTTTCAGCGGGAAATTTTAAATACTATTTACAGAACTCTAGAATAATATTTTATATCAAATTTAGGATTTTATATAAAGACTATATTCATGATTAATTACCCAGGAATGGATACCTTTCTATAAAGTAAAATACACAAACCATATCTGAAGCACTATAAAAATAAGATTCTTAAATTTTTGTGAGGATTACTTTGCAGTGGCGTTCACAGCCAGTCTATAAATATAATGAAACTGTAACTTTCTGTATGTCTGTGTTCACATCACGTAAAAACTACTGGCTAAATTTTAATAAAATTTTGTAAAGAGGTACCTTATTATCTCGGTTCGGATATATGATAGATAATTTTTTCCCATAAAAATATCTCATTTCCAAATGAAATACAGAAAAAGTAGTGCAAGTACGAAATTTTAGTGATTCAATGTTACTGCAAACTTGGCAGCACCTTTTATTTTTGAAAGCGTGATATTTTAAACATAACTCTAGAACAATTTTTTAATTTTTTTATAAATTTTAGGATTTTATATAAAGCCTCTTTTCCTGAGTAAGGGAAGGACCCCTCTATATAAAGTAAAATAGATAAAACGTATCTGAAGTAGTAAATGAGAAACTAACAGTCTTAAAATTATGTGTGGATTATTTTCAAGTGGCGGGCACAGCTAGTAAATAATAAAGTTGTAAAGTATAAATTTTTAATGAAGCAATCGTTATAAATTGTGTTTAATATTTTAATTTCAAATACATTTTTAGTAAATAAAATTTTTAGTAGATATTTGTTTTTATTACCAAATCTGTACTTTAATATTCGGTGAAAATGCCATTAAAACATAATTTCAATTAATTAAAATTTAAATAGCAGTAAAATGAATTCATTTATTAAATCTACTTTAATATTACAGGCAGGTTAAAAGTTATAAAAATAAACAATTAAAATAAATTTTAAGAAATAAGTAAAACTAAAATTAATTAAAGCCAACTTATTAAAGGCTGTCAAAGCTGTATGAGAAATAGTCTGTTTGAAACTGAACTTGAGTTTTTTCAAATATTGTTTTATTAAAAAAGGTTCCTTTTCAAGCCTCTTTGTTCCTAAAAATAATTTAAGTTACTGACGTGTTGGTAATAGTTTAATTTAATGATTAAATTAACTCCGTTTTAAGTAAATTACCTGTAATTTCTCTTGATATAATTTCGTCTTTTCAAAGGTTTCATTCAAACCATTGCTTCGACACCCTTTTCTGTAGTTACATATAAAATATGTTACTTGACTGTTGACTATCAAAAGTTAAAATGTTGACATGACCCTACAAACACTGGGTCGATTTTTTTTCCTTTCAATTTTCATTTACTTTTAGCCATACTAATGGTCAGCTATACACCCCACCCCCTCTCTTCAATGCATTTTACTCATATTAACCCCATTTAGTATGGTATTGACCACATACTAAACACTTTGCTAAAAAGGGTGTTATCACCTTTTTATGTTTTTGTTTTTTATTCCATAAAAAGGAGTTGGGTTAAAGTGTTGTTGAGTTTTTTCTTTTTTTTTTTTTCTTATAAAAACATAAAAGACCTTAACAGAATTTCTATTGAAGCATGGTGTGTCCGTTCGTTTTTTATTTGTTTGAAATTCATAAAATAAAAAATGTGCGTAGGAAAAATTGTTGGAAAGAAAAAAAGCGCACAGCTAACGTGCAACAATAACACACGCATGTTCTTTTTTAAGTTGTTTCTTTATTCATGCCGTTTATTCATAGTAAGTTTTATTATAAAGGTTAAGCCAACAGCTATAAAAAAAGGAGGCCGAACTTTGTGTTTTTCCTTTTTGTATCCTGTTTTTCTATGGTCGAGTACAAGTGGCACTCGTAAAAAATGGTAATAAAATTTATTTCAAGGACTTTTTATATTTTCTCTAGCTAACGATTACCCTTTATTTTACGTTACTATTTAATCCTTGATATAATTTAATGGAAATTTAATTTAACTTTCCTGTCAAAATAGCGTTTAGTTCATGTACACATTTAACAAGTGCTCCATGTTGAATGCGTGGAGTACCAGGTGTACTCCAAACATAATCCAAATGTATAATGTAAACATGGTCCAGCAAACATTATATATAATAATATAGATATATAGCCCAGTTTTACATTACAACAAAATAATCTAAAACTACCATGTTATTACCTCATTGAGTACCCCCAAGCAGTTAATTTCGTTTGTTTAAGCTTGAATGCATTCAATAGGACCATGTTGTAGGCACTTCATTTTAACTATAATGAACGATGTAGTCCAATTTTAATTTTTTTTATTAAAGGCTGGATATCTTTGTTAATTAAAAACTTTAGTTTTAAACCTGGCTTTAAAACTTCCTTATAATTGTATAAAATAAAATAAATTTTAAGGCCAAGTTAAACTTTATTCTAAGATCTTTTAAGTTAATATGTACTCAAATCAAGTTTTTATTGCCTATAAGAAATGTCTACGTTTATCTTTGGCAATAGAAATAATCCTTTAACTATAGATCTGTTTGTAGTTCTAACTACTGTTTAGTAATTTCATTTTTAAAAATTTATGCAGGCCACTACTGATTTAAATCCTTTTTAATCTAAAATTGTTCTTAGTAATTTTTATTTGTTGACTGGTATTTATCGACCTCCTTACGTATCTCCTTACTTATCACTGCGAAATTATTAACAATTCCTTCATCCTTGATCCGCTTAGTTTCGAATTTTAGTATATGTCTACTTATCGTACTCAGACTTTCATTGCTGCACATGCTAAAGCCTCTTTCAGCCACAGCGCACTATTGGCTGCTTCATCTCTCTATCAAGAATTTCACAATTTTTTCGTGATTGGATTCGACATACCTAATTCTCTTTTTCAATACCCCTGTTTTCAGAGTCATCTCTTCGCCTCCTCACCGAATTTCTCAGCATACTTTTGGCAGATTTATTTACTTAACGCGCTGTTCCACTGGAATTAATTCAGGGATTAACCTATCCGTGCTTTAGTCTGACCATTCTAACGCAATATATATTGCAGGAAAATGTTCTATAAAATTTTTACGAAAAATGTTCTATAAAATTTTTACGAAAAATGTTCTACAAAATTTGTACGAAAAATGTTCTATAAATTTTCTATAAAATTTGTACGAAAAATTTTCTATAAAATTTGTACGAAAAATTTTCTATAAAATTTGTACGAAAAATTTTGTATAAAATTTGTACGAAAAATTTTGTATAAAATTTGTACGAAAAATTTTGTATAAAATTTGTACGAAAAATTTTGTATAAAATTTGTACGAAAAATTTTGTATAAAATTTGTACGAAAAATTTTGTATAAAATTTGTACGAAAAATTTTGTATAAAATTTGTACGAAAAATTTTGTATAAAATTTGTACGAAAAATTTTGTATAAAATTTGTACGAAAAATTTTGTATAAAATTTGTACGAAAAATTTTGTATAAAATTTGTACGAAAAATTTTGTATAAAATTTGTACGAAAAATTTTGTATAAAATTTGTACGAAAAATTTTGTTAAAATTTGTACAAAAAATTTTGTATAAAATTTGTACGAAAAATTTTGTATAAAATTTGTACGAAAAATTTTGTATAAAATTTGTACGAAAAATTTTGTATAAAATTTGTACGAAAAATTTTGTATAAAATTTGTACGAAAAATTTTGTATAAAATTTGTACGAAAAATTTTCTATAAAATTTGTACGAAAAATTTTCTATAAAATTTGTACGAAAAATTTTCTATAAAATTTGTACGAAAAATTTTGTATAAAATTTGTACGAAAAATTTTCTATAAAATTTGTACGAAAAATTTTGTATAAAATTTGTACGAAAAATTTTGTATAAAATTTGTACGAAAAATTTTGTATAAAATTTGTACGAAAAATTTTGTATAAAATTTGTACGAAAAATTTTGTATAAAATTTGTACGAAAAATTTTGTATAAAATTTGTACGAAAAATTTTGTATAAAATTTGTACGAAAAATTTTGTATAAAATTTGTACGAAAAATTTTGTATAAAATTTGTACGAAAAATTTTGTATAAAATTTGTACGAAAAATTTTGTATAAAATTTGTACGAAAAATTTTGTATAAAATTTGTACGAAAAATTTTGTATAAAATTTGTACGAAAAATTTTGTATAAAATTTGTACGAAAAATTTTGTATAAAATTTGTACGAAAAATTTTGTATAAAATTTGTACGAAAAATTTTGTATAAAATTTGTACGAAAAATTTTGTATAAAATTTGTACGAAAAATTTTGTATAAAATTTGTACGAAAAATTTTGTATAAAATTTGTACGAAAAATTTTGTATAAAATTTGTACGAAAAATTTTGTATAAAATTTGTACGAAAAATTTTGTATAAAATTTGTACGAAAAATTTTGTATAAAATTTGTACGAAAAATTTTGTATAAAATTTGTACGAAAAATTTTGTATAAAATTTGTACGAAAAATTTTCTATAAAATTTGTACGAAAAATTTTGTATAAAATTTGTACGAAAAATTTTCTATAAAATTTGTACGAAAAATTTTGTATAAAATTTGTACGAAAAATTTTCTATAAAATTTGTACGAAAAATTTTCTATAAAATTTGTACGAAAAATTTTGTATAAAATTTGTACGAAAAATTTTGTATAAAATTTGTACGAAAAATTTTCTATAAAATTTGTACGAAAAATTTTCTATAAAATTTGTACGAAAAATTTTGTATAAAATTTGTACGAAAAATTTTGTATAAAATTTGTACGAAAAATTTTGTATAAAATTTGTACGAAAAATTTTGTATAAAATTTGTACGAAAAATTTTCTATAAAATTTGTACGAAAAATTTTCTATAAAATTTGTACGAAAAATTTTCTATAAAATTTGTACGAAAAATTTTCTATAAAATTTGTACGAAAAATTTTCTATAAAATTTGTACGAAAAATTTTCTATAAAATTTGTACGAAAAATTTTCTATAAAATTTGTACGAAAAATTTTCTATAAAATTTGTACGAAAAATTTTCTATAAAATTTGTACGAAAAATTTTCTATAAAATTTGTACGAAAAATTTTCTATAAAATTTGTACGAAAAATTTTCTATAAAATTTGTACGAAAAATTTTCTATAAAATTTGTACGAAAAATTTTCTATAAAATTTGTACGAAAAATTTTCTATAAAATTTGTACGAAAAATTTTCTATAAAATTTGTACGAAAAATTTTCTATAAAATTTGTACGAAAAATTTTCTATAAAATTTGTACGAAAAATTTTCTATAAAATTTTTACGAAAAATGTTCTGTAAAATTTTTACGAAAAATGTTCTATAAAATTTTTACGAAAAATGTTCTATAAAATTTTTACGACAAATTTTTACATAAGATTTTCTATAAAATTTTTACAAAATTTTGTATAAAATTTATACGAAAAATATTTTATAAAATTTTTACGAAAAATTTTCTTTATACATATTTCTTAAAAATTTTGCTATTTTTTGAATTTATTTTTAATTTGTAATTATAAAATGAATATAAATAAAATAAATTTTAACAAAAAATTTTCGATAAAATTATGACAAAATATTTTTGAACAAATTTTTACAAAGCATTGTGGATAAAATTTTACTAGAAATTTTTTATAAAATTAAAAAAAGTTTATAAAATTTTACAAAAACTTTTGCAAAAAAATTTTGATAATATTTTTACAAAAAAATTTTTTATAAAATATTGAAAAAATTTTTACAAAACATTTTCGATAAAGTAAAAAAAAATCCTATAAAGTTATAATAAAAAGTTTACAAAAATTTTCGGTAAAATTTTAACAAAAAATTGTCGATAAATTTTTACAAAAACTTGTCGATAAAATTAAAAAAAATCTATAAAATTTTTACAAAAAATTTTCGAAAAAACTTTTACAAAAAATGTTCAATAAAACTTGTCTATATCTTTTTAAATTATATTTAAAATAATGAAGTTAAAAATCATAAAAGTGAAATTGGGAAACATAAGAGAGTAAGGGAATTTTTAACATTACTATGGTGAAGGGTGTATAAGATTCGGCAGTACTGAATATAGCACTCTAACTTGTTAAGTTGCCCATTATTTAATCAGAATTCTTTTTCTATTTGCTTAATAGGATCTACTGTAAAACTTTAAACTTTGCCACTTGTTATTTGTTTGAAATTTTTTTCTACGCTTCTTTCAGTCTGTCGGCTAGTACGTCCATCGCAGGATTTTTCATATGTTATATTTTGTAATTGAGTCAAATTTGAGCGTAAAAAACAGCAAGCAGTAACATTAAACCACCCACACATTCCCTTGGCTTGAAACTTTCTTTTTATAAAACGACCATTTGGCTTTTAGACAAGAAAAAAGTGAACAGCCAAGGGCGCTGCAGTTTTTTTCGTTTTTTTTTTCTTTTAATATGAAGGAATAAAGAAAATAAAGTGAATTACAATGTCGTCTAGGTATGTCTACTAACCTTAGACAGTTCAAAAATGTTGGTCAAATGTTAAAGTCTAGTGTAAAGTTAAAGGGAGAAAGTCGTTTTAAAAGGGGCTTAAAACTGTGGAAAGGGGTTATTGTTTTCTTTATTAGATTGATTTAATTAGGGATGTTTATTAAAGGGGTTCTGAAAGAACTTGAATAAATTTAAATATAAAATTCTTTATATAGAAATCTGAAATTTTTAAAGGACATTTGGTATAGAAATATTAGGTTTTGTTGGACTTTAATTTAAAAACTTTAGTGGTTTACTGCTCTTAGATATTTTTAAATTTAAGGTGCTCAAGAAAAGCTTGAATTCTTTAGGTATAAATCTAAGTATTTTTTCTTTGAAAATTTATTTAAATTTAAAAACAGATTTCTTTCTTAGTTAATTCATACTTTTTTTTGGGATATTTCTTTACTACCTGTTCTCAATTTAACATCTTGTTACGCGTGTTTATTTAACCAACCGCCCTTAATTATCAATTAACGCACTAACTACAAACCACACGATCACAACAAAGTACTAAACCGATCCTTCCAGGAATTCACAACATTTACACGGATTTACTGTTAAGCAACCGACAAACAAATTCAAACTGTTAGCGGGATCGTTACAATATCTTTCTATTTGCTTGTGAATTTAAGTATTTTCTTGTCAAAATTTTATTGCTCTATAAAAATGCAAACTATTTACACTAGATCTCCTTAAATTGTGTGTTACCGCAGGTTAGTGTTTGAATAATTTTTTTCCTTAACTAAAGTTTACTTAAGAGCACCTCGTTTAAGTAACAAGGCGTTTTGCCGACAAAGGAGAGGAAAATGTTCAAAGGAAATTTAACGATTTTTTATTGATTAAAAAATAAGAGCGATAAAAGTTAAAAATAATGGAAAAATGTTTTAAAAATTATTTAAGAGACCTTTCTAATTAACTAATTTAAATAAAATTGAATTTATAGGTTTTACTTATCTGTTCTTTATCAGATTTATAGATTTGTCTCTAATTTTGTGTAAAATAATATATTTAAACAATATCCGTTAGTTGATTCCAAGTCAAAAAGTTTGTTGAAAACACTTTTTATAAGTCCACAGAGAGAATTTTTTATCTCTCCTGGTTTTTTAATATTTTGCTCAGAATTCGAAAAAAAAACTATTAAAATCAACCAAATCGCATGCATGCAAAATGTCACAAAAAAAAAAGAAAAAGGTAGAAATCATAGATTAGCTAGTTTACGCACCACTACAACAAATACACAAAGGGCATTGTTTCTAGGCAACTACAGAAGGCCGCCTTATTATCCTAGGACCTTCAGCAAATCAACCATGAAAAATGCAATCTTACATGGGAAGACTCGAAAACAACTGCGACAAATCGTGTAAGGTGGAGATGCTTTGTTAAAGCCAATTGCTCCCAAAAGGGGTAATGGAAAAAATCACTAAAAATATTACAAAGTAATCCAAATATATGATACAAATATGATCTATAAACTACTACACAGTCCTAGGCGGGCAGTATTTTATAATTGTATATCGGAGTATGCCTTCGGCTGCCAATCACAACAGTATGCTGACCGTAACCGATTGTACGGTCAGTAGTTCAACTTAACCCTGCTCTTTGTGATGACCGGTAATAGGCTCCTAGTTAGATCAGTATCTGCTAGAAAGCTAGCTAGTTTAAGTCAATGGAAATTTTGAAAAACTATTGACATCCAGTTTTTTGTGTTTTTACTTTCTTTTCTATTTCTATAATAATTATAATTTACCTGCTCATATGGAGGACATCTTTTCTCGATTACTGGCATTTTTATAATTCCAAGGAATCCTCGTAGAAATTGAAGAGGTCAGTCTCTGTAGAAACACCGGTTTTTATTGACCGTACACTTAGGAGTATACCTTTCACGAGGTAAACGGGTTAATCTCATAAGGTACTCCTGAGGCAATAGCCTATTGTCACGAAGTCCAAAAAGCAGACTGGTTATAATCAAAGTGCCTTAAACTAGATAACTCTATCAGCGGGGACCAAAGGGTGTTGAAAAGACACCCATCAAGTTAGTGATCTGCTTCGATATACCCCCTACAATAATAAAACAAAAAAGTAGCTTTAAAATATCCCTACAAAAATCTTTGGACTTCGTCGTGTTAAAATCATAAAATCGGTTAAAATGTAGTGATGAAAACAAGTTTTTCGGCAATGCACTCACAGACCATCTCATTTTTAAATAAATCAGACAATAAGGAGTCGGACTCACACACATAATGTTCCGAACTATCGTACAATATTTAAATTGTCCAAGTCTTCATATTTATTTTAATCTACATAAAGCGAAAAACAAATTCAACACATGATAAAACATAACTTGAAATTGTATATTCTTAATACTTGTAAGCGGTTAGAGTAATACGCACTCTTTGTGCGTCTGCCTATTACGATTCCAAAAGTAAAGCCTTATATATATGTCAAAATCACGTCTTCTAAGGGCTCATCCTTTAATATTTATGTTTCTTTTTATACTTATTGCTGTAGCGTCAGTGTCAGTTTATTACGTTAAAGTCACTCCTATGGGGACACCCTATAATTATATATATAATTTTATTTTTTATAGTGCGGTTATAATGGGCATAGTACTACACAATATTTCTAAATTATTAAGGTCTGCTATAGAGGATAAAAAACAATATGGTGGAATTCGGTCTCTATGGGAACACCCTTTAATGATTAACTTCATAGTATTGTTTGTTTTTATAGTGGCCATATTAATACCACTTCTGTGAAATGTTTATCCATTACAGTTCTAAAGAGAGATAGAGGTCTGTGACAGACGGACTTATAGATAATGTAGCGATATTAATAGGGTAAATAATAGGGTACCCCATACATTTATAACATAAAATAGTTTTGGGTTACACCGAAGTAATTCAAAGCATTAAGCAAAGCTGGAGTTTAAGGTTCTGATCTAAAACATTGTTATTATAAATGGACCACATCTAACTCAAACATTCGGATTATGTTTGCAATACTCCTGGCCGCATTTTGCGTAGTCAAGGACTACACGCTATTTTTATAGGGCTTCAAAACAATATATAATTTGTTTTGAAGTGGTATTGCCAAGTTTTTCCTTAAGTCTTTATGAAAAATATATCATTATTCATTTTAATTTTCTTATTAACCTTAAACAAAATTACTTAAGCTTTATTACAGGCGCAACAGAGACAACAATAACTCAAATATTTTAAACAGAAATATTTAAAAATGTTTAAAACTAAACGATAACGCTAATTAGCCAAAGAAAAAATAAAAAACGTATATGTAGAAAACTATTATCGTTTTGTTTTTGTTATTATTATTATTTTTTAAACAAACAACTACTATTTAAAACAAAAAATAAAAAAAAAATTAAAAAGATGAATTTTTCTTGTTGAGTCATTAGGAGGAGTTAAAGAAGTCATTCGTCCATAACATTTGGAAACAAAAAGTCAACAGCTAGATGACGTTATAAAGCCAAAGAGATAAGCTTAAAGCCGAATAGACGGACGATGGGACGGACAGTAAGAAGAAAGACAGTCAAACGGTATTAGAGATAAAAATAATTGTAAACATTTTATAAGCCATACCTTAAGCCACAAAAGTCATATTGTTGAGTTATTTTTTTAACTGATACTTTTCACAAACACACCCCATACACACACATAGACACTACCTTTACATATTGCCCAGCAGTTTTGGAATCGACAATTAATCTTGTTAATAGTTTTTTATACTTTAACTTATTTAAGCTTCGATTAAATTACAGTTAAGTGGGTCACTTGTAATGAAACACAGAAAAAAATATTTTCACCAATTAAAGGTTTTAATTGGTTTTAGAATAAAATTTAATTAAATAATTAATTGATTCAATTATTTTTTTTTTTTTTTGTTTTGTTTAAAACAAATATATATTTGAATCATTTAAAAACTTAATTGATCTTTAAAAAACTTTATTTAATTAAAAAATTAATTGGTTTAATAATTTGTTTAGTTAATAATCTTTTCTGTTTTGTTTTAAAAAAATATATATTTGAATCAGTTAAAAAATTAATTGAACTTTAATTTAAAACTGATTGGTGGAAAAAAATTGTCTGTGAAGGGATAGCCTATCTCGTCTGCAAGAGATTATCATTATAATAAACATTGGATGCCCCGTTAAGCTAGTGGGTAGTGTATTAGTTCATCATTCTAAGGGTTGTGGGTTCGAAACCCACCAAATACTCTTTATGATTCACTACAACGACTGAAGGTCTCCATTATTATCATCGATAAATTAAGTTAGAATATTATTTTTATTATATTGTAACATTAAAAACATAAATACGTCAAATGTATATATTTTTTAATGGATTATAGCCATTTACTTGCCTATTCGTTACCATTCTTGCACAATCTCCTACACAAATTTCGCATGACATGTCGTTAAAGGTTTCTACTTCCATGCCATAAAGAATTTTGATGGTGGAATTATGTCTTCAAAGTATTTTTCTAATAATGGAATTCTTCCAACACACTAAACAGGAGAATTATCAAAACTACAGGGCAAGCAAACACACATACATTTTCTTGAATTTGAATAAATTTATATACTCGTACACTTGATTCATTTCGTTTGTGGAAATTTTATTTAAAAGAGATCATCTTTACGCATTTTTTTTTTTCTTTTTTGGTTTTGTTGTATTTAAAACAACCATGACTTTATAAAAGTACAACAACAGCAGAAGTAACTAAAACTACAACAACATTAGATAAGCGTTGATCCATAACAATGCAGATCATAACTGACATGTGAGAAGAAAAATGTCTAAAGAAAAACCTTAATGCTAGAAAACTTCGTAACTATACGAGGGTAAGTGAAAAAGTTCTTTAAAGAAAACATTCAAATTCAAGTCTAATACTAGATTAACTACAAATAATCTCATCCAACTTTACCACCACCCATTTTCATGCAGAAAAAAAAAACATGTTTGTGGTTGCTCACAAGAACTATATTATGTTCTATTTGTATGGTTGACGTAAGCATATTATAGTTGATTTTTTTTCAAATTATTTTCGTTACAATAAACAAGTTTTTGTTAACATTTTATCATTAAATCATAAACATTCTCAACTCAAAAACATGGTTGTAATTTTATATATGAACAATGAGTTCCACAGTAAAGGTATTTTTTAGTTAAATAAGACAGTAAAGCAAACGAAATTTTCGTGGTTGTTAGAGATGCGATCCGTGAACTGGTTTATAAAAAAACATGGTTGGCTTGAACTTCAAAATGTTTTCCTAATTCCAAACTGCAATCAAATGTAAAATGTTGTCTATATAAATGGATCTGTTACTCATCAAATGTTAAATATTATATCATATTTTAACAGACTTTTCATCAGACCCTCTTATAAATTTTCCTTATTAATCTCTATTATAATTTTCCCTCTCCCTCTCTCTCTTTCTCTGTCCTTGTATCGTTGTGAGATGCAAATTTTGAGCATGTGTATATCAGTTTAAACCAGGTTTTCGTAAGCCATTTTGTTTATTGTTTTTTTTTTTCATAAACTTTCTAACGTTAAATTTGAAAATAAAATATACATTTTTGTTTTTTTGTTTGTTAATGCTACTATTATTTTTCAGTTTTATTATGGTTTAATTATGACTTTTTGGGGTTATTTGTTATTTGCATAAATTTCACATTTGACTGACATTTATTTTATCATAATTTTTCGAAATTTAAAAATACGTATAGATCCATTACACTAAAATTAAACAATAAAGGAAATAACTAAAAAGAGAAATTTTGATTGCTTTAAATAAAAAAAATTAAGTCAGTAATAAATAGATTTTAATATAATTCTTGCAAAAAAAACGACTTCAAAACAGATAGATGGGCACCAATTGTAAGCTATAAATGAAAGAAGTAATCTGTAAGAATTAGACTTTAGCAGGAAAAAAGTAAAGACTAATGTCAAGCTTCTTCCTTTTACTATCTTCACCAGCATACGTCTTTTATGGGGGCGACATTCAAGCCTCTGTCTATAACTTTTTCAAAGATAGGGCCACATAGATCAAATAACATCACCTATTGCGACACCCCTAATTTACATGATTAAATTATAGAGGACTTGGCCACAAAGATTCTTTATACATTTTAACTGTCTGTATATAACGGTTCAAAGTTTGGCCATATATATCAAATTACATGAACAATTAGGACACCCTTTAATTTATAATTTCAAATATTTATACTTTTTATTATACCATAGAAAGTAGTGGTGATTCTGCCTAATTTTCAAGTGTTTTTCTTTAACGGTCCAAAAGATAGGGCCATATAGGTCAAATTACAACATTTATGGGGACACCCTTTAATTTCTAAATACAAATTATATACTGGTTATAGTGGACTTTGCAATACAGGTTCATTGTAAATTTCAACTGTCTGTTCAAAAGTTTGGCCACATACAGAGAATTACATGAAATATTGGGACACCCTTTTATTTCCAACTTAAAATTTTATACTTTTTATTATAGCGGACTTAGCAATACAGGTGCTTTGTAAATTTCAACGGTCTGTGTACAACTGTTCAAAAGTATGGCCATATACATCAAATTAAATAAACTATTGGAGTACCCTTTAATTTATAATTTTGGGTATTTATACTTTTTATTATAACGGTCATAGTAACTGACAATCTATCAAATTTTCAATGTTTTGTCTATATGGGCCTAATATAGGTCAAATTACGTCACATCAAATTTAAAGGGTGTCCCCATAACCCTTTAAATTTAAAATTTATTTTTTTATCGCCTTCTGTTGTTGGGAGCTACAGTGACATGCAATTTTTTAAAATTTTAATTTGGTGCCCTTTACGGTTGTTTATACTCGTAAAAAACATGTATGTTGTATGGGGACACCCTTTAATTTTTAAAATAATGAACTGTTTTTAAAGCGGGACCAAACAGTAAGCATAACCTTTCAATTAAAGGAAAAACATTTAAAATCGGTTAAGAAATGGCTAAGTTCTGCGGCCACATAAATTAAAAAAAACAACATTCAGAAAAATTAATAACCTCCTTCTTTATAAATGACGGGGAAGGGATAAATGATATAAAATTCAATAATCAGTGTTATCATAGTCGGTAGCACTGTCGAATATAAAAAGTACGGATGGCCATTTCATTATTTTCACAACCTGTTTCGTTTGTTTTAAAAATTTTCCAATTATACACGAAAAGAATTTTTTCACCAATTAAAGCTTTTAATCACTTTTAAATTAAAATTAAATTAATTTTTTAATTGATTCAAATATATATTTACTTAAAATAGAACAAACAAATCCTAATTAAACAATTAATTGAATCAATTACTTATTTAATTAAATTTCAATATGAAACCAATTAAAACTTTTAATCGGTGAAATATTTTTTTCTGTGTATACATTTTTTAAAATTTTTTTAATCAATTAGTAGAGAGATATTTTGATGAGTTTTCTATTTTTTTTTTTTTTTTATTAATTTTTTAATTGAAAATCAGTGCAATTTGGACAATTTTTGTGACCACAGCTTGGAATAATTAGCGAGGAAAGAAGACTTAGCTGAAAGTTGAACTATTTGTAGAATTTTTGATTGTTAGTCGTGAAATTTTGATTTGGGACTTCTCGGTAAAATTTCGAGGTTTGGGTGAATTAAATTTATATGCGACGTTGCTTAAAAAAGGTTTTTTATTAGTTTTTTGATGATTTTTTCGATTTTTTATCAACCTGGTTTTGTCTTAGGCTGAAGTAGCTAAGTCTCGCCCAGGGTCTACTTACGGATCCACAAATCTTAAGTAATACAAGAGATTCTTTATTTTCCCTTCCTGGGATTAACTAAATCTAAATTCTTTGTTAAATATAATAATTTGTTACAATACGATATCGCACCTCAGCCAGTCTGATTCGTTAAATAGCTGGTTCGGCGGTACTGGATTGGTACGCAGGCTCGGGAGACAACTAGTTCGCAGGTTATTTGTTTTTTCTAAATAAATTTTTTTGATTCAAATATTACAAAAATTCTAATCTTTTTTTATAGAAAAATATTCAGTCACTTCCTTTATTATTATTGTAACAATAAAATGAACCAGTTTGAATTTTTATAAAATTTTCTTTCAGCGTTTTAAATTAATTAAGTTTTTTATTAAACATGTCACAGAATAATTAAGCTGAGCAACTGAAATTGATCTTCTATTCGTATGAGTGAATAGTAGACCAAATGTCTAAAAGTTAAATTCAAGGACACGCAATTCTGCAGCATAAATTTTCTGCCTAATTTTAAAAAACAATATAAGAAAAAAAATCTATTGAAATTGTCTTTTGTGTGTGAGAATTATGCAAATGATCAAAACATGATCTTAATTCCTGGGATTTTATTATTGAAAAAATATTGTTGTTCCGATTAATTTGCATAAATTTTGGTTTCCTCTATAAAAAAGACTGCGCGTCGTCAGTAGTGGTGTGTGTGTGAAATCAAATTCAATGAATTTGATATTATTTTCAAAATCTTTCAAGGTTGCTATTAGGAAAATTGTTATTTAGTTCCCACCATTTGATTTGTTTTTTAACAAAGAAATAATTTTAAATTGATTCGTTTTTATTCTTTGCATTTTTATTTTGTTGTTTTTTGTTTTTTTTTTTTTTTTTTTTTTTGTTAAGGAATTTTCTAGTCAAACGTGCTTGAGGCTGTATTTTGCTTCTTAAAAACACTTGTTTTATGTTTGATAAACCTTATGAAAAATATTTTTTATGTTGTAAATTTTCTCAAGGATTTTGTATCAACTTAACACATCATAAATCATATGGAAAATCTAAGGAATTAATTTTTGGCATTTTTTGTTTTGTCTTGTTGGCAAAAAAAACGAGCTAATTTAAGGCTTTTCTAAAACAAAATTGTAAAGGAATTAGAGCAGAGCTGAAAATGTATTATTAGACTTTTTTTACTACTTATATATAACTCTTGAGTCTTTTTTATTCTTATTATTTTAAACCTGTTTTCTAACGGCCCCTGCCTGACCTGTCATTGTCATCATTAATATTGCCGGCTTTGAATCCTTTTCAAATTAAAATTCGATTTTTCTTGTCTTAAACACGACAAAAATATTTTACATACGACAACATAAATAAACTATTAGCAAAATCTTGATGAAATTTCAAATGAATCTTTCTCTGCAAAGCATGTAGCTGAGTATGTGTTAAAACTACACATGTCTGTTTATAATTTTTTTTTTTTGGTGTTACGGCTTGCAAAAACATCATTAACTTGATCACATTAATAGTATTTTTTTTTTTTTTGTAACTAATTTTTTCTTTTCGTCTCCAATTCTTGCTTTTTTACAATTCATTTATTTTACTCTTTTTGCTCTAAGAACTCAGCTATTTGTGAGACATGTTTGTATTACAGATTATGTCAAAATCATGCAACATCCTTGTTTGTTTCAACCAAAAAAAAAAAGAAAAAGGTAAATGATGCAAATAAACAAACGTCATATTTTGTTGGTTGAAAGCAGCACCCTTTTCTGAAATCAGTTCATCTGTACAATCAGCTCTCAACCTCAAAATGTCATTAGGCACATTTGTATTTTTTTTGTTCCATCACTAAATTTCTTTACTCTTCAAATACACATGTGTTCAACGAATTTTATTCAAATATCTCTTATACACAACTATGTACATGTGTAAGTGGGTAAGTGTGCGAGTGTGTAAATAACTTCCGCTTATTTAAATCCTTTTTTTCATTTTGTCAAAGTATTTTTTGATAGAAATATCATTTATTTTGTAAGGTTTTATAACGTTTTCCCAACTATTTATAGGAAATATTTCTTGATTTGGAATTAATGCATATTAATGATGTTATTTTGTAATTGTGTGGCTGCACAATAATATAATTTTGAAACCGTGAACAACAATGGGAAAGAGTAAAGGATTTTTAATACTCTTGAATATTTTAGAAAACCCAACAGGAAATGGAAAAAAGGAAACAAAAAAAAATAGTAAAATTTAAACTACTGATTTGGATTAAAATGTTAGAGGAAGAGAGAGAGAGAGAGAAAAAATAGTGGTAAAATTTTAGGGCCTACAGTATAAATATGCTCTTTATTGTAATTTTGCTGATAGCAGTAAATAACTCTTCCGATAATTGTCCTAAATATGGATCGAGCCTAACCGAAACTAAGGGTAGTTTTGGTTATTCAAAAAGATGTTGGTGAGACCGTTACACCTAGGGGTATTTTGCCAATCTACCCGGACATTAATTTTTTTAGCTTAAGTTGGGTCTGAAAATTTACGAAGTGTCCCTAGATTAATGAAACCTGGCAGAAAAATCTCTTAATGTCATGGGCTTTCAAAGCTATAATATAAGAAAAATCGGATTAAGGATAAAAAAGTTCCTCTTAGAAGAACTAATTCTACCTCTGAAAAATTAAATTGTTTTCCTAAATTTTTGTTTAGCAAATTCAACTTCTGTAGTCAGCAAATGTTCAAAACCCTAAACTTGGACCCTGAAGATTCTCAAATGCAATTTTTCTAAAAATTAATAAGGGTAGCAGCTAATATAGCCTTTCACAAAAAAAAATCAATCAAATCAAAATCAATACAAAATCTTTATTCGTTTAACCACAAAAAAATATTTTGCAAACCTCTCAAAATCGTATAAAGTCAATTAAAACGTACTCAATGTACTCAACTCTCCTGATTTTAACAGTGTCCTAAAACGACAAATCTCATGCAAAAGCCTTGAAAACACACAATACGATGCAGAATTTTATTGTCTGTCGAAACTGTAAACTTAAATGTTTACATTTCTCAAAATTAATTTTTCGCCTAATGTCCGGATAGATTTGCGAAATACCCCTCTGTGCGCTGTCAAGTATTTTATACTATTTGGATGTACGGATTCCATTTCCGTCATGGATTAAGTTGTCATGCCGCAACTGTATGATCTGTCAACTCTATTACTATTTGTGCTGACTTTTATTTGTCATTTTATCATGAATCGAGTCAGAGCAAGGCAATGTGCAAATTTATTTCGCAAATCGTGGTTCAGTGCGGTAATGTTTTGTTGCAATATTTGGTGTAGTGATGAGGCTCATTTTTGTTTCAATGCACTTGTCACTAAACAAGAATGTTACCGTCAACGGTCAGCCTTATGATTACCAATTCAGTAGACCCTAGTGAGACGGCGCAAGTATTAAAGGTTGTCGTTTCAACAGAGGTGCGCAACATGCCATACAACGGGTCAAACATTCGACTTACAAAACAAAAAATTTGCAAATTCATTACTTCTGAAATTATTTGGACACCAAGATCTTGCAATTTTACGCCTTTAAAATTGTTTCCCTAGGATAGAACAAAATCAATGGTATACTCGTATGTGAACGATTTGTCTTCGTAAATTCGATTAATTCGCAACAGATGTGAGCCAACATGCCTGAAATCATACACAGGACAAAATATTTTCACCAATTAAAGGTCCTAATTGGTTTCAGATTAAATTTTAATTTAATAATTAATTGGTTCAATTAGTTTAATAGAATTTTGTTTTTGTTCTTTTTTCAACAAATACAAATATATTTGAATCAATTAAAAAATTAATTGGAGTTTAATTTAAAACTAATTAAAATCTTTAATTGCTGCAACCAACTGTTTCTGTATATTAAAATACTAGTTACGTTTCTAGATTTTTTAAGAGGACCACATGGTGAAATAGCATTACAGATAGAGCTTTTTCGGATTGCAAGTCTTGGCGTGATTATAATGCGATTTAAGCTATGAATCATTTTTGGTCAAACAAAACTATTTCTAAACCCACCACTAAAACAGTAGTTGCAATTAAAAAAATCTATAAAAATATAAACATAATTAATGAACAACTCTAAAACAAGCAAATTGAGTTCAAAGCAATAAAATATGAAATCAGTAATTTAAAATATAAAAAAAATTATTCCCAAGATGAAATAAATATAAATTCAAAACTGTTATAGTTAATTCTACGAATAAAGATTTCATCTTGTCATCCAGTATAGGCTGGATGGAAGACAAAGACAAAAAGACACAACAGTCACCATTTAATTTGCAGTTCAGTTCAGTTCATACAAATATAATTTATATGATAAACTAAAAAAATATTATATGTAGATTTGGTTTTTATTGTCATCTTTTTATTTGGTTGAAATGAAAAAAGAAAACAGAAAACAGCAATGGAAAAACTTAAATAAAAATTATTACACCTTGATGGGTGATCACGTAGCGGCGCGGCGTGACAAACACACATAACACGCATTCAATAAATTTCAAAAGAAAGACACTATTTTTTGTCTGCTCTGTTTTTTTTTTTGGGATGTATGAGTGAATGTGTGTATGTGTGTAAATAAGATCTTTGAGTGATCATAACAATCAAAAAAAAAATAAGAGAAGCAGCAGCAGCAGCAACGAACGAACACTGACAAGGAAGAAACAGAATCTTATAAAACAAAATATAAATACACTTCACCAAAAGGTATAAAGTTTATCATTAAAATGATACCAAATTAAATTTATCTACTCTAAAATATAATTTAAAATTAAAAAAAAAAAAGTATTAAAGTACTTGTCACTTGTCATGTCACTAAGTTATAAACAAATTTTCTATAAAATCAAAACTATTATGTAGTCAAAATTATATTATTTTATAATTTTGACTTTTTGCTATAAGTATAAAGTATATATTTGTGACTTAATGTGACATTTCTTTGTCACTTGTTGTAGTTTTTTTTTTAATTACAGCCCTTTTACACAAAATAACTGTTCTACTAATGTTTTTGTGGTCTTTTTTTCTTAATAAAACTGAGAAAGAAACTTACAAAGAAACAATTTTAGTAGTGTCTCTCTTTTGTTGTCATACATTCTGATGAAGACCGGCGTCACTGGATCTTTGCTGGGTCTTGTCTCTCTTTTGTCATAATACTACTACCAGTGCTACATTATCAAATTTGTTTCATGTCCAAGACAAGGTTTTTACTCAGTTGAATTTTTCTTAAATTCTAATAAATATTAATATTTTTGTCATGTCACTTTTTTGTCATGTTAATGTTATTTATTGAAATTTTAAATGTTTTTTGTAAACATATTTTTTTATACCATTCACTACAGGTCGAAACGATTCTATTCAAGGCTGCGGGCAAAAACCCACGCGCACCTATATTTCTTCGCGTTGTTTTATTTTTTTTTTTTTTTTGTTGTAATGATTCTCTTTTTTGGTTAAATAAATATTAAATTAGAACGCGACCAGTAATTCACAAGGAGTGCATACAGATCTTGGGGGATCAATAACCCCTTGCGAGAAACAATTTTTTGTTTGCTTTTAGGGTGGTAAGGTTTTTTTGCTTTGATTTGTATTACAGAAAGTAATACACATAGAGGTAGCCAATATACCCAAAGGGTTCCCTCTGGTAACCAGGATTAGTGAAAGGCACATTGCCCAATATAAGGAAATTTTTTTTTTTTTAAGATTTTTTTACTGTAGTATAAATTGCAGGAAGGCCCTATTTAAAAAAATTCAATTAATTTTTTAAAATAAATTTCAAAAAAATTTTCGATAGTTTATAAAAAATTTTTGATAAAATTTTCAAAAAAATTTTTAAAAAAATTTATACAAAAATTTTCGATAAAATATTAACAAAAAATTTTCTATAAAATTTTCACAAAAAAACTTTCGATAAATTTTCGAAAAATTTTTAACAAAAAATTTTCGATAAAATTTTTTTCTTAAAATTTTCAATCAAATTTTGACAAATAAATTTTGATAAATTTATTTGTCAAAAAAAAAAAGATCGATATCTTTATATTATATTTGTAGTAACGAAGTTGTAAATCATAAAATCATGTATATTGTTGTGAAATTGGGAAATAAGGGAATATTTAACTTTAATATGGTAAAGGGTATATTAGATTCAGCATGACCGAACATAGCAGTCTTACTTGTTTTAATTAAAGTATGCAGATATTTAAGAAAGTTATTATGTTGCTTATAATCATGAATCAAATTTTGTCATGTCATTTTTGGGACTTTGAATTTTTTTTTTTTTAATTTTAATATTAAAAATAGAATAATTCAATGATTTTTATTGAAGTTGTAAATTGTTTTTGTCATATTTTTGATACTATTTGGAGCAGTTGGTAAACATGAGGAGTTGATAAACACTCAATGTATTATTTTTTAATATTTAAATCAATATTATTATCATTATATAGTCAAGTGCCACTACCCATAGGATCATGGGAACCTCGTTTATGTTCATTGAACAAGTTCTAAACCACCGATTTTTTTAAGTTATTGAATATTCTTTAATTTTTCTTTATTTTGTCATGTCACTGTTTTGTCATTTTATGACATTTTATAAATAGTTTTTTTATTAAAATTTATGATCTTCACTATTGTTTCAAAATTATGACGAATTGATTTTATATTATATTATTTATAATATTTTAAAGAAGTGAAGTTTTAAAATGGATTTTTATTGATTTTCTTTCAATATTGCAATTATTTTTATTATTTTTTTAAAGGATTATAACTTGTAATGTTTGTTGGCAATTGATGCTTTAAATAAAATTTGTTTGTCTTAGTACGTTTTGCATAACTTTGTCACTTTTATCATAAAAGGTTTTTGTCACTTTTTATGACAGGTAAAATAAATAAATTAGTTCTTAATTAATAAATAAATATTTTATTTATTATTTTAGAACTTGTTTGTCATGAATATTTTGTCACTTCTTTGTTTTTGGCGTAATTATTACGATCAAACGTATAAAAAATGTATTTTAATAAAAAAAAAAGTTTTCTTAGTGTATTTCATTAACTTTTTAACTCCATATATATAAATAATGCAGATGATCTGTATGTGCCACACAATATATTTTCAGTAACCAAAACACAAGACTTTAATGTTTTTACTGAGTTGAAATTTGTTTTTATAGAAAACTTAATTAAAGCCTAGAGCACGCACCAGAGTTGAAGAAAACTAGAAAAATCTGTTTGGCCATAAAAAAGAGTTAAAAGCGGCTTTATCACTACTTACAACGAAACAAAATTAAAATAAATTATTTTAGAAAAATAAGAGATCTCTTCAACCTGATAAATCACTCACTCAATGTCAACATCATTTCTGCCAAAGACAAAAAGACAAACAACAAACGAGATCTCTTTTTTTTAAAGCGGCAATGTTTGCAAACATGGTGTGTATTGATTTCTTGTAATTGTTTAAGAACCCTTTATTTAAAATTGTAATCCCTATTACAGCAATTATTTATACGCCAAATAATTTCTTTTGCAACAATGACAAACAAAAGGATATTTTCACCACATTACTAACAGTTGGCAAATTTCCAATAAAACAATTAAAAGAATAAAAAGAATATAAACAGATTTTGGCAAATCAATGAAAAATTGCATTCTCAACAGTTGATAGGAGTATCAATATTTTTCGATAAAAAGAAAATAAAACTAAAATGATCATCAGCATTGATTTAACGAGGATCATAAAGAGTCCTGAATTGTGTTGATGTGTTTGTGTAAAGCGAAAGGGGTGGTTTGATTTCATTTTTACCTGATTGCCTTGAACAAACTGCCCTCAATATTTTACGATTAAATTTCCTTTTTACAATATTCCACCAAAAAATTTGCATATCAATGGTAAATAATTTTTTTTCTTTCTTTTTATTCCTAGACACAAGCTGCAGTTTTTTCTTTAGTGATACTACAGATGCCTTAAGTGAATCTTTAAGTATTTTCACTTCCTTTCAATTTTGTCCTTCAATAAATTAATTTGCATATTCGGTTTTTAGTTTCTCATAATTACATATGCACTGCATTAAATTTCAGCGATAGACGATGGAATTTGAGAATTCGCGTCCTCTCTCTGTCTCTCTCTCTCTCCCTCTTTCCTGTTCAATTGATTGACTGTGTTTGTGTTTTGCAGTCTTATTGTTTTTGCTATTGTAGCCTTGTCCATATATTTTCATCATATTCAATTCATATGATAAACTGCTAAATACATATTGCCAGTGATTTGCATATTTTAATTTGATAATTCGAGCAGGGTGTAAGAAAATAATATTTTTGTGTAACCATTTTGCTTCAATGGATTTTGAAGAGTCTATTTTTGTTTCTTCAAAAAAAAATAATTTATTTAGAATAAATCTATTTTTTATATCTTGATTTATTGATGACAATTTAAAAAAAGGAAGCAGATGTTAAAAGGATTTCTTTTATCAAAACTCTAATGTATGATATATATGGCTGAGAAGAAAAGCTGAGTCAAATGCATAACAGTCATGTCATATGGGTCAATTATATTTAAATATTTGTTGCAGCATTTGTTATTAATGGGTCCCTTTTCGACCCTCTTCCGTCCACAATGATTATAGGCAACCTACTTGTAATTTGGTTACAGCAACAAAATTGTCATTTTGTCATGTCACTTTTTTGACCCACTGAATTTTATTTTTTTACAAATATAAATGTTCAATTAATTACAAAATGTAAAAAAATACTTATAAAATTATTATATTAAAATTATAAAACAAAATAAAAATTTATACCAAAAAATCAAAGTAAGTTTTTCATGTGACTTTATTGTCATTTTACCAATTTTCTATTAATACACATATGTAACATAGATATGTAACAAATTTTATACAAATTTTATTACAAATTTATAAAAATTTATAAGTTTTTTTCTTTCAAAGCTGTACATTTTTACAACTATGACATGAGAAACTACTGTCACTTAGCTTTCCTACTCAATAAGTGACATTCTGCTGATACTCGTTTTTGAGTTTTAAAATGGAGCATGTCGTAGTAACTAAAAGAAGCATTTTCAGGAAGTTTTACTTTATTATTCCTGCTGCGGAAAGCCATTCTATTTCGGTGGATGTTTTGGGTAATAAGGGAGATAAGCCCAGATGCAAAAGTTTGAAGATGAAGAATTGGAAAATCTACCAAGACACGTGACAAAAGTAAAAAGTCCTCGCAAATAATTGGGAATAGGCCAAGCGAAAATTTCCAGCACTTTAAAAGTAATTGCGAGACGTTGAAAGGGTACATAAATTTGTTTAAGACAAAAAAAATTTTTCAAAATTGTGGTCTGTACTTATTTGTCATTATGTCACTTGCCTATTCTTAATAATTTTATTTGATTTTTTGTCAAATTTAGTTAGTTACCAAAAATGTTTGCTATTATTAATACAACTCGAAGTGGGTCCAAAAAAATTATAATATTGATTGCCAATATTATCATGTCATTTTTTGACATATTGCTTATTTTTTTATTTTCAATTTTATAAATTTCATACAATTTTTTATTCAATATACATGTCACCGTAGATCTTATTTTTAAACTCTATAATTTCTTCTTAGACGTAAATAAGTAATTTTTGGTTTTGATATATTTTTAATTATCAAAAGTTCCTGTAATTATTTGTCATCTTGTCACTTTCCCATTTCTCATCATTTTCTAATATTTTTTCATTTGATTTAAAGTACTCAGTTCTTAAATAATTGGCCATTAATGAAATAAAATATTCATTTTTATAAAAAATGTATAATATTTGATCGTGTCATTTTGTCATATTTTTATTTTCAGATTTTTTTTCATTTTTGTTTAATTAAAATATACTTTTATAAGATAATTTTAGTCATTTGTCATGTCACTATTTGTCTTCATAGATCCCATTAAAAAATTTTAATATTATCTTTTCCAAATTTTTTTGGTTTAAGTTAATCGTTAAATTAACAAAAATATTTACTTTTGTGGCCAGATAAAACAAAAACTTTAAAACGAAAACTTTAAATTTGCATCGTGTAACTTTTTGTCACATTCTTATTTTTAGTTTTTTTTTAAATTTTTAATTAAGTTAATAAAAAATAAACCAAAAATTTTCCTTTTTCGTCCATTGACGAACAAAATATTTATTTTATAAGAAAATTAACCATTTTTATCGTGTCATTTTTTGTCACGTTTTTATTTTCAGATTTTTTTATATTCAATTTTATTACCTTTATTTTTAATTAAAAATAAAATTAAAATATTTACTTATATAAGAAAATTTTAATCAGTAGTCATGTCATTGTTTGTCATCATAGATTCTATTTTAATATTTAAATGTTCCAATACTTTTTGGTTTGAGTTAATCCTTAAATTAACAAAAATATTTATTTTTGTGGCCACTGGGAGAATTTTGCGAGAAATTTATAATCAGTTGTCATGTCACTATTTGTAATCATGGATCTGATTTTAAAATTTTTATTGTAATTTTTCACAATACTTTTTGTTTTGAGTTAATCTTTAAATTAAAAAAAACTGCTGAAATAAAATTATAATTTTATAAGAAAATTTAACATATTTATCGTGTCACTTTTTGTCACATTTTCATTTTTATTTTTTTTTTTTTTAATTCTCGCTTTTATTGTCTTTGTTTCAATAAAAAATTAAACAAAAGTATTTACTTTTGTGGTCATTTATGTATCGTAATCTACTTTTTAAAAACAAAATTTTAATTTTTATTTTGTCACTTTTTGTCATATTTTTATTTTTAGTTTTTTTTTTAATTTTCAATTTTGTTGTCTTTATTTTAATATAAAATATTTACTTGTTTAGGAAAGTTTTAATCAGTTGTCATGTCACTATTTGTCATCTTGGAACACATTTTAAAATTTTAATGTTATTAATTCTCAATGCTTTTTCATACGAGTTATTCTTTGTTGTTTAAAATTTTTTAAGGCTTCTTTTCAACCTGCTTCTTTTTTAACTGTCATAAAAATTTATTTAATATTTTCTAAATGAATCATTTTCATTTTTGTGGAAGCATTAAAGTGGCCTATAAATTGGTTTTTATAAGAACATACTTTGAAATTGCAGTCGTTGGCATTTTAAAAATTACTTTCAATTATTTTTCTGCAAAGGTAATTTGCATATTTTATTTTAAAGTTTTAAATTGAAAGTGAAGATTAACATCCAAAAACAAATTAACAAGATATTTTTTTTAATAAATAATGCCAATACTACTACAGTTTAACAAGAGATAAGTGGTGATACAGGGTAGTTATTTATTTATTTTATTTTTTTCATTTCGAAAAAAAGGTCAAAGAAAACGAAATACTCATCATTTGCATACGAGAATAGATAAAACTAAAAAGCCTTTATACAGCCTTTAGTCAGCGAGACAGAGAGAGAGAGAGAGAGAGGGAGAGAGAAAGAATGCTAAAGATTGCAGGAAAATTTTAACATTTGGCATTTATAGGTGGTAAACTAGCATTGAAATCCCCTAAGGATGCAATTGATACGAGTCTAACAACTTTGCACTGACAGATTTACTTCAATGCCTGTTTTCACAACTTTTCAGAAGTGGTAGACTGGTGTTAGACAAGTGCCAGGGAAACAAACAAGAAGCCACATTAATTACCTCTCAATATTTTTTTGTTTATCTCAAATTCTCAAAGAGTTTTTTTTTTTTTTTGCTAAAAGCAGCAGCAAACAAAACACCGGCATATGCAACAGTCATAAATCTCAAACATCAATGTGTTATTAAATTGCCAATGATTTACTTGCAAAATATGCAAATTTGTTGTTCTACTCTTAACACTACTAAGAAATCATTTATAATTGTTTATTAGTACTTTTTTATCCATTAAGAAACAAAACAACAACAGCAACAGCTCTCATGTTATTAAATCTTTCAGTTTTATTATCTTGTATTATTGTATTAAATCCATGGCATACTTTTGCATACGAATACATCTAATGGATGTTTGGTTACTTCACACGTCTTTTGCATAAAATATTTTTAAAATCTACCGTTATGTGGACTACGCGCATTTAGTTTCAATTGCAGCTAGCAGATACAGCTTAACTAAGAACGGATACTAATAGTTAAACTTTTATTTATGTCAAATGAAATATTGGTAGATTCCCGCATTTTATTAAGCAAAGTCTAGCAAAAAACATATTGGATTAGAACAAAGGGTGTGGTACCTCCCATATAAAGTGTAGAATTATTTTCGTGATCTTCAGTAACTGTAATAGCTAAAGTGTTGAAATGTTGCACAAGTAACCGACATATTAATATTCATAATCTAGAAAGACTGGAAACAGTGGGCTTGGTACCTCCCATACAAAGTGAAAAACTTTTAACCGAATACTTGGTGAGCTGTAACACGTAGAGTGTTGGAATTTGCACGTCTAATCTCCCATATTAATATGCATAATGAAGCAAAAAACTGACTAGATTGAAAGAGTGGCCTTGGTACCTGACATACAAAATGAAAAATTGTTGTCGTAAAACTAGGGAACTATAATAGGTATAGTTTTGAAATTTTGTAGTCTTTTAGGGTTCCGTACCCAATATCTAATAAATTTTATAAAAATAAAAGGGTCTCGAATTTGAGTAATTTGGCCTTCTCCTCTAAAAGTTATAGGCAAACACTTGATATTTGCACAGGATATTTTGTAGTAAGCTCTAGTATAAAAAATAATTAAAAATTAAAGGGTGCCCCATAAGATGTGAAATTACTACTGTATTTTTAAAGTTTTACTGAACATAGTATGGAACCCTACGTGTGAGTTTGACTCGCACTTGACTGATTTATTTTTATTTCGGAGCAACTCTCCTGGGATTGCCCCCTATAGTGCAATGCATTGTGCCAGATGTAGAAAATTAGGTTATGAGAAGGGAGATAGAGGAAGTAGTTTTTGTGGATATTCGATTTGAAGTTTCCCACATTGTAAATGAAAATAAAGACCTTTGCAGGAAGATGATTCCACATACGAGCTGTACCGCTAAAAAATTTTTCTCTGTAATTCATAGTGCGATTCACTGGCCAATCGACCACAAATGGATCAGGTCTTAATGAAAAGCATTTTGTACGCAAAAACTGGATCGAGTTCCCTAATCTCAATAGAGAACATTCCATTTTAGTAATGATAAAACGGCGAAACTACCCGCATTGCGTCGATGTTCATTAGAGTAAATAGATTTGGATATCCTAGTGTCACCTATGAGCTTCTCCGCCCTCTCATGTAGCTCCAAAATAGACTGCTCATACATGAGATTTGTATTTTCATGCCAAGAACATCAAGATCCTCATAATTACAGATGAAGCACCATTTTCGGTCGAACGTCTGTACGTAAGCATTAAGCATCGAGTCTTACGAGCATTAAAATCGACTCTATTTGCCTGGTCCCAATCAGCTATTTTTACGAGATCGTGATTGAGCGTATCATTCATGTTTTGCCTCTTGGCCTCAATCTCTCAAAGGCTCAACCTTTTGCTCAGCCTTTTGGAAATACTGCTGTCATCTGTGAAATAGCAGATATGGCTAAATGTTTCACAAAGAAGGTCATTTAGAAAAATAAGAAATAGGGTAGAACAAAGAACAGAGCCTTGTCGTACCCCTGAATTAATCTTGAACTCGTTTGCTGAAATGCCGTCTTTAACGATCCGTATAGTGCTATCCCTGAGGAGGCTCGATATAAATCAAGAAAGTTATCACCGACACCAAAAGCAATAAGTTTTGACATAAGCGCATCATGTCACACTCTCTCAAACGCCTTGGAGATATAGTTTCGCCGAAATGGTAAATGGATTCACACCATTTTTTCGAAAGAAAAGCTAGCAAGTCGGTCGCTTAGTAAATTTGGAATCTAAAGATAAGAAAGGATGTCTCCAACTACATTTTAACAGCAAATAATCACTTAAGTCGAGAGTTAATGTAATGGTTGGTGTTACCAGTTGAGCTCTTCAGTCATCACTGAGGACCGAAGCAGTTTAAAAAAGGATCTACACAGATCAGTACTCCTCTGCTTCAGTATTTCCATATTACGGATATTGTTATAAGTATATTTTCGAAAGCCAGTAAGGCTAAACATACGTTTATAAATAATTAGGGACTGTACTTGGCATAGGCTGCCCCTAAGCTCTCAGAGCTTAGGAGCAGTAAATGTTGCATAGCAAAAAAAGATCTGACGATTTATATCCGCAATTATTTGTTTGGTCTAAGTAGTATTACTAATTTCTAAAATATATCTGATACCCCTCAGCTTTCGGGTACCTCTCCTACAGCCAAAAACCATATAAACATAAATGGCTATTTTTTTTTTTTTTAATTAAATATAAAATTTTTCTTAATAACAAACTTAAGCATTCTCCCACACAATTTGCTACACAAAAATCTAATGTTTTGTCATGGCTTGTTATCAAATGAAAAATACACTTGATAGGAATTTAATCGCTTAACAAAAATTTCATAAAAAATTCCATAATAAGTAAGCAAAAACAACAAACTGCAGCCTTAGATTTTACTCTTTAATCTAGACGTTCTAATTACGTCTCCAGTATTCAAATAACTTTTAAATGTTTAGAAAATAATCTTGATATTATTTTATTTCTACAAATTTTATGTGACATGTGATATGAAGACGAGCGACGATGATGATTGGAGATGTGTGGAAATGGCAAAAACAAAAAAAAAAATCACAACATTTATATGGATTTCAATGATGACAACTAAAACAACAACAGCAGCAAGCAGCAGTAACTAAATAAAATAAAATAAACAATTAGATGCCATAAAACATTTTTGACGACACAATATCTCAATGCGCAAAATGATCGAATGAGGGGGGATAGGTGGTCTTAAGGGATCTATGTACACAAATTGAAGTTGAAGTCATTGGATATCGTTTGGTTATTATTGTTTTAAATAATTAAACAAATATTTTGTTACCTCTCCTACAACAACAGCAACATGTACAGTTTGAAGATAATTTTATAGCAAAAATATAATACAATTTGAATAATAGCTTGTTATAAAGAAATACTTTAAACCTTTGAGGGGCAAAAGTCTTTGAAACGTGCGTAAAATGAAATGCCAGAGAAAGTCCCAATTTATCTTCAGTCCTCAAATCCTTCACGTCTAACGAACTTTTATAATTAGATAAAAAAAAAATCCTGGTACAAATTTAAACAGAAAACTTACTTTAACATACCTTTTGTCCAGTCAACAACTGGCTGAAATGTCAACTAAGCCTTCCAATGATTGCATCCCAACCAATTCCTTTTTATTGAATATTTTTTCTTATAATTTTTTTATGGTTAAAAAGATTTTTGTCAAGGGTTTTCTTCAGGGCTTTTGCTGTTGCAACAAATACTTCATATATTTCAACCACGGCGAAGTTCTATATCTAAAGTTTGCTCAAACAAAAATATAGTATGGAATCTTTAAAAGATGAATTCAACCCTCACTGAAATCCTCACTGAACCGCACCCACCATCTTTCCACAATCCACAACCACTATCTTGGATATTACATAAGGTACATCTTCAAGGAGATAGAAATAAGCCGCACTTTCTGATATTTTTGTGAATAAGTTTTTCTCGACACAATGCTAAGACCTGTCAGGAAATTTGTTAGATTAGACTTCGACCCCCTTCGTCCATGAATGATTGCTGACTGATAATTTACAACCACCTTAGATTCATTGAGTCTCGTGCTGTCACTAGCTTTTTAATCTCGACTGTAGTGATTTCAGACTAGCGACTGATACATTTCAACATTCTTCCTCATCACATAGTCTATGGTAATTCCTAACATTTGTTTAAGGCTAAGGTCTCCACAGCAACTACATTTTTTAATGTGAGTCTGCCCGTGTTCTAAAGCCTTTTTGTTAACCAGTCTGCCGGAAATCCACACAAAAGTTGCTCTGCCGTTTTAGCCTTTTTTCAGATCCTTTTTCCGACTTTTAGTTTGGCCAGTTAATATCACCGTGATCTGTCACTAACGCAGTTAGTAGGCACCCAGATATTATATAAATGGACTTCCTGCCAACTTGTATTGAAAAACACCATAGTCTTTGATGGGAATCGAACCCACAACCCCGGACTAATAGACTAGTGTGCTAGTCTACTAGCCCATCGAATCACCCATCATGTTCAGAAATATAATGGCTTGAGAGAATTCTTTTTCTTTTACAAGCATATTCTATATGCGTCATGGCGATGTGTCACTTTCGCTTTTGACTCTGTCTCGGTTTGTCCTTTCCTAACCTAAAGAACTCTTCTTTTTCCAATTGCTCTTCTGAACTCTGTCTCTGTCTTGTGTCCTAACAGCTGTAAATTAATCGCAATTATCATTTCGTACTTCGCCAAACTACCTTCCTCTTACTAGTACTTGTCTAAAATTAGTTAAAACACAAGATTATTGTGTAGTTTTCGCAGGAGAAGTCGAATAAGCTAGCTGACGGTAGTCTATCCAACTTTATTTACTCACTGCAGCATTGAAACAATATGGAATTTCTTCTGTCTTTGCTTTCTTTCGTTATTCTCATTTTCTATAATCACAGAAAAAACTTTTTGCACTGATTAAGAGTTTTAATTAGCTTTAAATTAAAGTTCAATTAATTTTTTAATTGATTGAAATATATATTTGTTCAAAACAGAACAAAAAAAATCCTAATTAAACAAATAACTGAATCAATTAATTATTTAAATAAATTTTAATCTTTCTTTGCTGATACCAGCAGGTTTTATGTGTATAAGAGCCTTTCGATTCGTAATCGGTTCGCCAGTAAATCGCATTACAGGGAAAATTAATTTTTTAGCAGAACAGCCTTAAGCCCTTGCGGAGTTCTGTTCTGTCACTTTCTCTGTGGAAAAATACAAATCGAATACCCACAAAGACAACACAACCCTAGATACTGCACAATACATTGTGTAATTATAGGTTACCCCCTGAGTGTAGTTACATTTGAAACTCTTTTTAAAACCCTCCGCCCCTTAAAGTGTTAATTTTATTTACAGTATAACATCTAATATTTGTATCTTATTTTTAATATTTTTTTTATCTAAAAAACAAAAAATAGTGTTGTCAGTTTTAGAAAACGATCTACATAACAACAACAGCTACAATGATCTTTTTTTTATTATTTATTTTACATTAAATATATATTTAGCTTAAAACTTAGATTTCTATTCGTTTTCTTGATTTGATTTGAAATAAATACAAAACAACAAATCCAATTGCAACTTCAAGGGTTTAAATTACCTTTTGTTCCAAACTTGAGTTAGCAGTGATCTCATATTTTTTTATGTTTTTTTTGCACAACAAAATAAAAAAACATTAGTTAAATGTAATTTAAACAAGCGTGATTATGTTTTCAAAAGCTTTCTTACAATTTGCATTTCAATTGAAATTTTCCATCCAAATAACCAGTCAACCATCCTGACTAGCATTATCTGTGTACGTTTCCCTTCAAATTTTTAATAATATGATTTAGTTTCAATGGATCTTTTTTCCTTTGCCTCTCTAAACATGGTCAATGGGAGAAGGAAAATAATACAGTTTTTTTTGGTTGTGTTTTTTCTTGTGTTTTTCTGTAACACTATCATTGCTGAAAAATCAAAAATCTTAATCTTTTGTGATGGAAAAAATATAATCTGTAAAGGTTTACTTTTCTATAATTTTATTGGAATTTTTCTAGAGCAAACAATACGTGTAAGAGACACTGCAGTACAGATTAAAGGCACGAAACATATAAAATAAAAGAATGTTATTTGTGCAAAATAACATCAATTTCAATTATGAAAGGAAATCATTTTCAATGGTGAATTAATAATTTTTTTAGTAAATATGTAATAAGTTTAGGCTGTCCTACTTTTGATAAGAACAGAAAGCTTATAAGCTTTCCACAGCAGAGATAAAAATAATTTTTGGAACACGACATTTTTTTCACAAATATTTTACAAATATAAAAGAAAATAAAAAAATTCTTTAAACAAAGCTTATATGAACTTTTTCAAACTTCTGCAAAATAAAAACTTGAAAGCTTATTTTAATGTTTTATCATTTTGTAGGTTGTTTGGAATTAATTTAGGAAAAAAAATTTCTTTAAAAAAGCTTATATGAACTTTTTTATACTTTTGCAAAATAATAACTTGAAAGCTTTGAAAAGATTTTTCTAATGATTTATTATTTTAAAGGTTGTTTTGAATTATTTTAGGAAACAAAATAAAAAAATTCTTAAAGAAAAGCTTGTATAAACTTTTTTCAACTTTGCAAAATAATAATAATTTGAAAGCTTTCTCTAATGTTTTATCATTTTTAAGGTTGCCTTGAATTAATTTTGTTGCTTTAATTACTAGAACTTTAAATTTAAAAAATTCATTTGAATTTATTTTTTAAAGCTTTTCTGAAGTAAAGCTTTATTCAAAAAAAAAATAATAATTTTGCAAAATCATTTAAATTTTCATAAATATTAACACGAATATAAAAAAATTATTTTAAAGCTTTATAGAGCCTTTCTCGAGCTTTTACTATAATAAAAAAATTGAAAGCTTTGAATTTTTTTTTTATATTTTAATATTCTTATGACAAAATTTATAATGATAGGTTATAAAATACAATTTTAAAATTGTTTTTAAATAAGCGTTTTAACTTGTTTTTAATTAAGCCTTCTTACTTTTTCAGAATGGCAATAAGTTGCTCTTAAAGCTGTTTTAAACTCTAGCTTTTACAGCATAAATATATAAATTTGTAATGTCTTACGAATATTTAATAAAAATTTAAGCGATATGAAAAGAAAAATTTTAAAAAATTCTTAAGAAAGCTTTTATTGAGCTTTAAGAAAAAAACTTAAAAGCTTAATTTTTATAAAATAATGTATGGTGCCATTTTTAAAAATAAATCTTATAGGTTGTATTTTATTAACGTTCTTTTTAATTTGAAGCAAACAGACAATAAGGTGTCGTAAAGCTCTTTTGAATTTAAGCTTCCCCGCAAAAAATATAAAAAATTTTTTTTAGTTTTCCGTAAGTATTAGATAGAGATATACGAAAGGAAACACAAAATTTCTTAAAACAGCTCTATGAGGCTTATATAAGCTTTTGATAGAAAAAAGAACTTAAAAGCTTTCAACACATTGAAAATAATTTAATCTATAAAACTTTAATTAAGGACAAAACTGTTTTTTATGCTTTTTTTTGTTATTTCTACTTGTTACCAATTTGAATTGAACATTGAGACCTTGACTGCTTAAAACCATAACTTTTTTTCTTTTTTGATAATTGAATTTATAACCAAACATAAATAACAATCATAAAATTATAGTCTTTCGAAATTGACAAGATCATATTATTAAAGACACACTGTGGGTAAAAATTTTAATTGACGAAAAACATAATAAAAAAATACAGTTAAATAAAATTTAAATTTAAAATTTTTGGTTTCGTTTATTTTTATTTTTTTTTTTGAATAAACAATTGGACTCTAAAACAAAAAGCAGAAAATTGCATTAAAATAATGAAATAAATTCCCATGACGTATAAAAAATATTTCGTAATTTTTTTACTATTTTTCTTGCAGTGTCTTGTACTACTGCGGTAAAGTAAGTCGGCAATTTAAGCTTTAAATTGTTAATTATTAGTTAAGAAAAATACAACTTTTAACTAAAAATCTCAAAGAAAACAAACTGAGAAAAAATATAAATACAAAACATTTTTGTTTAGATTTTTTTCTAAAGATTATTTTATGAGACACAATTATGGTCTTGTAAGTTTCGGAAAAAAAGTAATAAAATTACAAAAAATTAAAACTTAACTTAATTAATAGACCAGAACGGTTACTATATTCTTAAGGTTGTTTTTCAAGAATTTTCCACATCTACCAGAAAATCATACAACATACAGAACGCACTTAATCAAAGGGTTTGTGATTAGTGCTTTAAATTGCATGTGTTTGAGTCAACGAAAATCTAATACAATTCAATTGAATTTGCCGCAAAGTTCCCATCGTTTATAACAAACATGCGGTGACTTGGGACACAAATGCGTGATTTTCTCAAGTAAATATTTTTATGGATTAGAAAAAAAATCTTACGGAAAAATACATGTAATAAAAAATTGTTAATCATTAATTTAAGCTACACTGACGGAAAAGACGTATAAGTTGCTGCACAGAAAAAAATGTTTGCTCCAATTAACCGTTTTAATTAGTTTCAGATACAAATTTAATAATTTTTTTAATTGACTCAATTATATATTCAATTAAAAATGAAAAAATAATATGTCAACCAAATATATAATTGAATTAATTAAAAATTAAATTAAAGTAGCTTCTGAAACCAATTAAAACCCTTAATTGGTGCAACAATTTTTTTGCTGTAAGTTCATTTTATGTTTCAAAAAATAACTGTACTGGGAGGCTTCTTCTGAAACCTTCAAAATGGGTACTCGAATCGATAATCACAGTGAGCTTTTACTTCTTAATATTTACACAGACAAAGCGTAGCCTATACGTGTGTAGGTACTTTGGAGTAACCCAAAACTACTTATTGACATTACTTCAGAACTTCAGAGAACTAGGTGGCTGGAGGCCTTTAACGAAGAGTAAGATGTGCCATGTAATAAAAAAAAAAAAACAAAATAAAAAATTCTGGCAGGTGCTTACTTTGTTCTTCGTTGGCTTAGCCCTCTCAGACAGGCTTCACTATGGGAGTACTTTTCGTTTGTTAAAGCAATAAATTCCTATTTAATTATAGAATATAGCTCCAGTTGCATGAGCAAGCTCATCTAATGGGCTTGCTCATAAGCTCATGACTAAGTGACCATACTCGAACATAAACTAGCTTACTGAACACATGCCTACTCACAGCATACTATTAGTGAGTAAACCTCTGTTCGTATCAGAAGCGCAATAAGCTGAACGAGTAAAACGAACTTTTCTTTTTAGTGAGCGCCGTGTTTACTCGTTTACTTCAAACAATCAGGGTGTTTTGTTTAATATGGAAACTCTGCAAGCTCATCGCATTCAGCTCGCGGGTGAATTCAATGAAATATTATAATGAGCGTCTTATGAGCTTCGGTTTTTTGTGCTCATGCAGTGCTTTAATTTTAATATGATGTTTAAGGCTTGTAAACAACAAGATTTCAACTTGCCTTTTTCTTTTTTCCGATATTAAAACAGGCTACTTGATATTAAAATCATGTATTGTCAATGCTAGACTACTATGAATGATTTCTTAATTCGCCTATTTTTCTTTCGGTGTATTACACATTTCATTTTCGTGTAATGATTGAATTGAATTGTTTCTTTGCTAATAATACTAATGACAATTTTTTTCCATTATTTTAATGTGCGAGTGTGTATTTTGTTTTTGCACGACCTAGTTTACGTATTTGAAATCGCTTTTGATTCAGCATTTTATGTAATTTTTAGATTTTTTATTATTAAATGTGTGTATGTATGTGTTTGAGAGCTTGGGTTTTTTATAAATCTTTCTCTGAAAGGTATGGCGTGTCTTAGGGAGGTCTTGTGGACACATATTTGTGTCTTATAACTTCGCAAAAGTCATACGTACTTAAAAAAAAATAACTTTAAAATTATTAGTTGTTTTCCTCAGCCTGTATTTGATTACAACGTATGACCCCATAATCTAAAAATAATGATTGTTAGACAATCAGTTGGTTAGCGCACTAAATTATATAAAGAAAATAAAAAATATAATTCCCACGTTTTCTAATTTAAATTATAGATTTCATTACATTTACTGGAAATTATAATTGAAATTTAAAATATTTTCTATTTTAAAATTTCCTTAATTTTTTCATCGAAAACTACTCAAAACTTTTGCATAAATTAAGAAACTGTAGTTCGAAAAATTTTCTTGCGTCTAAACAACGACAATTGGAAATCGAAATTGAAACTTATAAGCAGATGTCCTTGCCAGAACAAAAGAATTAATGCCTGTGCCAGTAGTTTTGAAACTACGTTTATACTTTTATACACAGTATTGAAAGTTTTGTTAATTATTATAATTTTTCTTTTTTATGTATTTTCTTTGTTTCCATGTGATTCTCGATCCTCCTTTTAAACAGTTTGTGTTTCACTCAAAGGTGTTGCTTTTAGTTTTCTTTTGTATTAAACACATTGAAAGGATCTTATAAAACAACACACACACACACTCATACACATATTAATTTATATATTTCTTCCAACATTCAATAACGCCTGTATTAGGACACTTTCATATGCAAACGAGCTCTGGCTGCAAATAAATGTGCCTTGTGATCGTTTGCCTGTACGGTCAAGGGTGTTTCTTTTTCTGTTTTTTTTTTTTTTTCTTTAAGTAACTTTCAAATGCTTAAAAGGGTTCCTTTCCTTCTTTTCATTTCTCATTTGTTGGGTAATAATCTAAAGGTGTTTAATTGTCAAGGTGTTTGTTCGTTCGTTTTGTTGGTGCTTAAAATAAAATTATGAAAATTAATTACAATTGCAACTACTGCGACTACTTGCTATTGTTGTAAATGATATAAATCTATATGATTTTTGGAAACTCAAAAAAAATATTTGAAAGGGTTCAACCAACTGCAATATTTTTTGTGATTTATGTTTGAGATTATAATTCATAATTCTGAATACAAGTAACAATTGTTAATGAAGTAAATATTTTTAATTTAAAAATTCTTATTAAAAGCGAATTTTCGTCCAAACACATAAGATGTAGGAAGACTATAATGAAGCTAAATATTTTATTGATAAAGATTATAAAAAATATTAAAAAGAAATTACTAAAAGCAAAGTTTTTAGTCGTGAGTATCACGGTTTAAACAATCTTGATATTAATTCGAGTGCTAGTTCTTGCCGTCATACCTACCCAGTTATCAACAGCAAATATGAAAATTACTAATGCCCTATTGCAAAAGAAATAAAGTCTACTTTAAGTGTATTTTAAGAAAAAATTTCATATAAAATTTGTCATAAAGTAGACAAATTTGTTTATTATTATTTCCTTTGCATAAGGGCATAAGTATTTACAGAAACATAGAACTCCTTTCCTTTGGCATTGACTTTTTTTATTTTGCAATACATTCCATCCAGCGATTCTCCAACTTGTTCTAACCCTGCACAAAATAAAATTTCAAAAAGTCCTCAAACTATACTCTTGATATAAAAATGTCCTTTTCATACGAATTGTATTTATACCCATCGTGCCATTTCTTTAAAATTGGAAACTGGTTAAAAAGTCGGTTATGGAGATTAAGACGATGCAGTAACAGTTCGAAACGGTAATTGCAATTTCTTCCATCGAAACTCTCTCTGGATCTGGCCAGCTTTTAATATTTTCCATTTATATTGTACATTCGTAAACTCTAAAATATATAATATTCATTTAATTAAGGAATTGATATATGTATTTAATCTGATTTTGTTTTAACTTAGACCTTATTTTATCCGATTAATCGAAAAAAAAATTAATCGATTAATTTAATATATTGTGCAGTCGTATACTTTAGTACGTATGATATTTATTTACTTAGATAATTGATTAATTTAATCTGATTTTCTTTTATTCGATTAATCGAATAAAAAGTTAATCGATTAATTTAATGTTTTTGAAACATGCTTGAATTTTTCCAAAGAACAGAACATATATAAAGTGTTCAGAAATTATTTTCCTCTCTCTTTTTCGACATTGAAATTCTTAATTATTCTTATTCATTTTAGAACAAAATCTCTATCTATAATTTAAACAGACATAAAACAATATATTTTGAAATAAATATTCATAAAAGCAAACAATGTTATCTTAAAATGAATTTCATACAAATAAAATTTTATAACAACCAGTTGTTGGTGACAATCTTCTATTGCTTTATCAGACTGAGTTATATTTTAAGTAAATACCTAATTCAAAAAAAAATAATTTATCTATTCAAAATTAAAAGAAATACCTGTTGAAGGCACAAGTTGCACTTGTTCTAAATGTCATTATGTAAGAAAGCTAATTTTGGATGGATGATTATAATGCCAACCATGCTGCTGTTTGAACTGATAATGTTGTTAACAGTTCACATACAAACACTCACAATGACTTTGCTGGAGTATAGGTTCGCTTTTAATGATTTTAAATGCCGGTGTTCATAAGCATTTAAATTTAGTTTAAGATTTTCATGATACAATTGTTTTATATCTTATATCTAAATTTTTATCTTAAAATTATTGTTGTTTTTTAGCACATGTATAACGAATTTTTTTATATTTTATCTTCTTCTAGATAAGACTCAGTCAGTCAGAGCTACTTGAATTTTAAACTAAAGAGGGAAGAGTACATATTTTCATTAATTTTTTTTATAAAAATGGTTGAAATGTAGTTATTTTTTGAAAATAAATTCTTAGGCATCCAAGGGATGTTTACTATCTTAGAGATGAGGTGAATACATTGTCATTTTCTAAATATAATATAATGACAGAAGTAAACAATTTGAAAGTAAATAAAATTATTACATATCTTGATAAAATTTTATTTAAAGTTTGTTGAATTAAAGCACTTTTTAAAAATTTTAAAACGGAAAGCAATATATTTGTAAAATTCCTCCCATAATAGTACTTTTTGCAAAAATCGTGAAGATACTGGGATTTTCTAGGAAACTGCAGGGGTATATCGTTGTCTGCATCACAAGAAGCTTTAACGGACTCTAAATGAAATTGCTTTATGCGGGCAATCCTAACCTAACCTTAAAATTGTAAGGATGAAAATGCAAATTTCCACTGGATGACAGTTTGTTTCACACATACATATTTTTTAATTTTATTTCTCAATTAAAAACAAGTATTTGACACCAATTAATCATTTAATCATTTTTATTACATCATCATTAGTCACTTTCAAAACAATGATCAGCACCACTTAACTAACCCCTTTTTTATAAGCCTCTAAAATAAGCTTGTAAAAAATTATTTTAAACATTAAACCTATAAACTATTTATTGCAAAAAAAACAATAAAGACTGATTGATTTTCAAACCAGACAACAACAGAAGACTAACCAAAAAATTGTTACAAAAACAATCCCCTTGTTGTAAATAAAACCTTTAATCCTTTTTTGCACACCCTTTTGACCTTTTCCAGTGTTTAGAGATTTTGCAAACGATTTATTGCCGTTTAGAGTAAAACCCAAAATCAATAGGAGATCAATTACTCACAACAACGACAAAACAATTGAACACATAAAGATTGAGAAACAAAAGAGAAAAAAGGTCTATTCTCTTTCAAAACAATGTTGTTTCAAGTGTAATTATCAATTTGGGTTTTCACAACAACAACAAGAAAAACAAAACAAAAACAATTTCACCGATATAGAGGTGGTTAAAGAAAATTGGATTTATTGCAATTTTCTTAACTTTCCCTTTCTATTTTCTATTTTGTATGCAACTGTGTCTGTCCACCGAACCCTTATTATGTTTGTTTGTTTATTTTTAATATTTAGCATGCCTTGTTGTTTTTTTGCTTTGCATTGTTGTAATTTTTGGCAAAATTTAAAATTCACCGTTTTGTTACATGTTTGTGTGCGTTCGTGTGAGAGTGTGTGTTTAGTGTTATTTGGTATGTAAAGTGCTGTTAAGTACAAGTACTTTGCCAAAATCCCTAAAATTGCTCTCGCACTTATACCCAATACTGTCATGGAAATGAATGAATGAATGCATGTGTGTTTGTGTTCGCTCCTTTCTAGAAGAGAAAATACCTGCATAAAACTGTTATGTTTTTCATCATTCAATTGTTTCCTTATGTGGCCTGCTACCATGCGTTTCAATTACGCTACTGCCGCTACTAATACTCATTGTTACTGACTTTGTGTGTTTTTTTTTTGTTTTTGCCGTGTTCTTAACTGCCCTGCTTTTGTTTGCGTTTTCAATGCAATTTTTTGGGTGTTTATTTGCATTTGTGTATGCATGAATGTGCGTGTTTTTGTGCATAATTGCATTGGCTTGTTGCATTTCTCTTCGTTATCTTTTTTTTTTTTTCTAATTTCGGATTTATCCTTATAATGTTTTCATGTTTTTTTTCATTATTTCCAACCCCCTGCTTTTTGTAATATTATTATTGTTGTTGTTGGTTCAAGTGCATTTGCAAAAAATAAATATTAAACGTTCTAATTTTGTATCCTGATTGTTCTGTTTATTTGTTGCAATTGTTGCGCGTTTATTCACACAATATGAAAGTGGTTTGTTTTTGGTTAAAATTTGTTGGCTTGTGCTGCAAATACTTTTTGTTTGTAGATGTGTGTGTGTGAAATAATTTAATTGAGGTGCCTCTAATGTTTCAGTTAAGTTTGCAAAACCAACGTAATGGAATGTTATTTGCAATGCACTTGCAGTAGACTCACATTACTATAACTTTTTTTTTAAATAAATTAAAAAGTAGAACAATCTACACAAGAAGTTTTAAAATCGGAAGGGAAATACCTACCAATAGTTTGAAATTTAAAACTAATAGAATAACATCCACGAAAGTGTAGCATTATCTGCCAATAATTTCTGGTTATGAAAGCATGTGTTAAAAATATTGCTTGTAATAAAAGTGTATTCAAATTAATTAAATACAATTAAGAGCGCTAACGGTGCTTACCGATTTACCTACATACATATGTACATATATAGCGTTAGTCTATAAGGGAAATTCAAAATTGTATAAGCTTTCAACATGGAATGGTCAGATAATGAGAACCGTATCGTTGTCATAGCGATTTTTGAGTGTTGAATGAAAAAAACGATATTTTCCCGCCCGCTCGGGATTAGCCGCGTGTTCGTTTACAGCAGCATAAAATGGTTTGAGGAGACTGCAGATATAAAAACCCGCCCACGTTCAATTCGAACGTAAAAAATCACCAAGGCTGTCATAACAAGAATTCGTCAAAATCCTCTACGGGAACAGAAAATCGTGTCCGCTGAGATGAATAAAACGCAGAACACAAAGATTCGAATTATTAAAAGAAACTAGGAGCAAGCATCTAAGCTCAACATACGGTCGAAGAGTTAGCATCCAGCTGCAGGCATGGTTTGGTGGGGTGCCCCATATGATGAAGTCACTGACTTCGATTTCTGTACACAAGAGGTCAAAACATCGGCCAAAATTTATCAAGAAACTGTTTCTGAAGCCATGATGAAGCCATTTAACCAATTCCTTTGCAAAACTAGGCGTTGACTATCCTGCGGAATTCATAAAGCTAAAACAACGCAAACCTGTTTTCGAAACAATTTTCCTACTTTCTTTTGCTCTGAAGAATCGCACCTGGCAGCTCCGATCTGATGTCTCTGGATTACAAATTTTGGTTCATTTTTGAGAACATGGTTTACCACAAAATATACTCCAACATTGATTCTATTCAGACTACATTAGTTTGTGCTGTGGCCAATTTTCCACTGGCTGTGGTGCGTCCAGCTAGATGCATACTTGGAGGCCATTTTGAATGAGATGTTACTTTCTGTGTGTAATATGTATCAATAAAGCCATTTTCACACTATTATACTGAGTATTAAGACTTGTCAAATCCAATAAGTGTGATAGCATGAAAGCAGTATGTTATCAAAATGTGAAATAATACAGAAAGAAATTTGACATCCCATTATACCAAACCATTTTTCGAAAATTTTCTAAACGATAAAATTTTTCATTTTATCAGGGTTGTGTTTTTTTAAGCAAGCTGAGTGAGTCGCAGCCGATAGTTCGCCGCCGCCGATGATATTTTATTTTATATTTGTACTGCATCTGCCTTAAATCATTGGATCTTACAAAATAAAATGAGTCCCTTTTCGAAACCTTTTCGCACTCAATGATTATAAGCAACCAATGTGTAATTGTGGCCAACTTATAGAGTCATAGAGTCACGTGCTACCATGAGCCGTTACTCTTGACTTTAATGATTTCATACTGTCCACTGGTTATTATCGGCCTTCTGTCTCAGCACGGTGTCTCTAGTAATTGCCAGCATTTATACCATTGGCGTAGAAAAGCCATTCCAGGGCGTGCAATGCCCACTCCAGACTTGCTATTTCCTCCCTAGAATTATTAAAACCCCCACCCCAAGAAAATATGTGCTCCAAACCTAATGTCCATCGCTCAGGTCTCACATGACATCAACATTTAACAAGCTTCAACCAGAGGTCCTAAGTTTTATGTTAGCCAGTGCTTAACAAGTGCTTAACATAATGTGCGCTGCCTCTCAGCCTCTTCCAGGCACAATCTGCAAATATCAGCTGCATCGTGGGTCTTGTGATACTAAACTTTTAATAAAAATGTTCGCTGGATAATTATTATCATTACATATTATAAAGCCTGATTTTACAACTGAAAGCACACTTTTAGTCAAATAGTTGAGTAAGAAATAATCTCCGAATTCTTGTTGTTGTTATTTAAATTTACTTTAATTTTGCCACATTTTTTAAACATAAATAAGCGCGTTTGGTACGTACATACATATGTACCTACATATTCATTACAAGTCAGATTTTCATTCATTCCTTTTAGGTTGTAACCTGATGTAAATTTGTTTGAAAACAAACACCTTTAAACTCGTATTTAAGAACGGAAACCTATGTATCTACACACTTGCTTACAACTGCATAGGTATATGTACATGCATTCGAATGTTTGCATGTATGTATTTGCTATCATTATGTTTTGACGACATTTGTTGAATTTTCTTGGGTTTTATACTTATTTATTCTTCTATTGTTGTATTTTTTGTTTTTCTTATAAAATATGATTGTGACCATAATCATTGTAGTTGCTTTTTTTTTTTTAATACATGTTTTCAAACAGCTACTCTTTTCTTTAGTATGCGTGCGTGTGTGTGTTAGTCTATACCTTTTACTCGCCAATCAAATGGGGCGGAGCTTATACCGATTTAAAAAAAATTAATAGAGTATATTAGTTTTTTGTTATTGTAATTGTATGTAGTAAATTGGCTTTTTTTCTTGAATTCGATTTTGCTGGCTGGCTGTCGTGCGTGTTGCTTGCTATTTTTCATTGAAATCTTATTGCTTTCTGTTCAACATCCATCAACCATCCTCCCAACACATGTTGTTGCTGGTTTGACGACCAAAAACTGAACTGTGTGCTTTAGTGATTTTTTTCTTGGTGATTGTTTTTGGTTTTTAAATTATTGGAAATTGAGAGCAAAGCTTTTCTTTGCTGTTTTTTCTTCTAAAGAGTAAAAAGGGGTATGAGTTGTTTAATAAAGAGAAACATTTTGAAGAGTGTGAAGGAAGGGGAAATTCGATTATTAAGTTGGGCTAGACTTGGAAAAACTGAAAATAAAAATATTAAAATATTTTAAAACAAAAACAGAAAACCTAAAAAAAACAAATTTTAATTAGATTTACATGCATACAATGCATCTATAACAGGACCATTTCTGTACATGAAATATATTTTGAAAATTTTGTAATCGAAATAGAATACAAAACACCAATTTTTGGATTTTTTGCCTGTATGTTTGCCTCTCTATGTTCGCATCAAGTAAAAACTACTGAATGAATTTTAATAAAATTTTGTAAGAAGCTACCTTGGTTCCTACATACATAAATCGGTTCAAATATAGGATACTTTTTTTTAACGTGTTTACCTAACCTTGCTTTAGCCAATTTCGATTAGCAATGAGAGCAATTGGTTTGATAGTAGATTAGTATCAACTAAAAACGAATGTTAGTTAAAAACAAATAAACAAAAGTTTCGCTCATTGCTAATCGAAGGTTGGCTAAAGCAACAACGAATGTAAGGTGATAATATTAAAAGAAAAATATCAAACAAAAAGGGAAGCTTTGGGTTGTGGTAGACTTCGTTCTCTCCAACTGACGATGATGACGAATGTAGCTATCCAGATTTTATTTTTAGCGTCTAAAAATAAAATTTTCTCTTTTTTTCTTTAAAATTAGTCACATACATAGGTATTTAGTAATTAATATTCTTTCAACTTAGAGAGAATACAACAAACTTAAGCCTAACTTTAAAAATTCATTTGTATGTTAATAAATATACCTAGTTCGAGTAATTAAAATTTGAATATTCATTATTGTAAAACTTTATAAATAGCGTCTAAAATATGCTGTTCACAAAAATAAAATGTGATGCCAAGTTTACAGTACTATTAAATCCTTTTATCTCTTGAAAATAAGATATTTTTAGGGGATAAAAGTAACCTATATTTGAACCAAGGAACCACAATTTTTTTAAATTCATCCAGTAGTTTTTATGTGATGCGAACACATACAGACAGACGGACAGACGCATAGACAAAAATTCCAAAAACTTGTGTTATGCTGGATATCGATTGCTATCTGCACCAGCAATAAAATTTTTTAAAAATATTTCAAAAATGGTCATGTTACAATTTTATTATCAGTGTAGATAGGTACTTATTACCAATGAGTAATTCGCTGATAGAAGGTGATATTCTGATTATTTTTCGCCACTCGCTGGTATATGCCCATGCATTGGTTACTTTTATATCTAAATGGAGTTTGATACTGCTCCAGTTATTCAAAACAATACGAGAAAAAATTACTGAGAGCCGTTTATAATGCCAAACAGAGTTACGAGAATGATTATTTTTTTACTTCTGATAGTTTAATTATGTATGATATTTTTTTCTTTAAAGCAAGAGTTATATCAAGATCAATGTTATAATTTCAAAATAATTTTCTTAAAGTTAATAATTACATACATACATGTAGCTAAACCATAATTTATTCTTCGATAAAAATAATATGATTATTTTAGGAATAAGAAAATTCTTTTTTGATTTGAAAGTAAGAAGTCTTTATTTATTATGGCATAAAATATGAATTTGTTGAAAGTTTTGTTAAATAAAATATATTAAAAAAATTATTTAGGCCCATTATTATAACTTGTCTTTAGCTAAAGTAAGGATTTTGTTGGAGCGATAAGTAGTTTTTCGTTATAATAATGAGGATAATGATCATTGCTATAACTTGTCTTTATAGTACTTGATAGTTAAAAGTGGTTTTCAGGTTACTTTCAATAACGAAAAACTATTTATCGCTCCAACAAAATCCTAACTTTAACTAAAGGCAAGTTATAATAATGGCTCTTAAACTATTATTAGTTTTATCGTTCATATAAAAGTATGTATGAAACAGGTTAACCGCTTTAATAAACCCCCGAAACCAATTTTTTAGTTAAACCAAAATCGGTTTTTTTACATAAACCGAAAGCGAGCGGTTGACCCAAAGTATAACAAATTCACCGAAATTAATTAGTGCTCATTTAATACAGCTCATCAGGAAATCTTCAATCAAACTTTAGGTTAAATAACTTCATGTCAAAAATTATCTTTATAAAATGACATTATATTTTATTAATTTTTTAGAACTAATAAAGATTTTGGAAATAATTTTCCTGACTTTTTTGTAAATATTCTTCGGCCAGTATTCTATTTGTTCACTTATAATAAATTTATAAAAAATCGATTTACGCTCGTATGTATTTTATTATTATTTATTTTTTCTTTTAATTATAAAATAAAAGTGATTCTTTATATTCTCTTGTGTTTATAGTTCTACGCACATTATTTTCTCGAGCGTACTTAAAAATTATCACCATTCAAATTCTTATTGAAATCTCAAAACAGCCTCTCATCATTCTCGAACTTATATCCACTCATCACTCCACAGTTTTCCCGGAAACATACTCAAACAAAATGTTGCAAATACCCCTAAACAACAAGTATGAGTGGAAAATTGTAGCATCAAACCATAACAAGCACCTTCGAACATTTTTGTATGGCAAGCAACATGATGCCACCAGCAGGAAAAGAAGAAAACAAACCAATTGCTTCTTATTTGTTTTGATACGAAAATTCTTTAACAAGAGCAGAGAACTCGCAGACTTGAAGAATATGAGATTGAAATAAGGGGAAAATGTGAAAAAAGAGAGCATTAATTGATAGGTGAGTATTTATGAATTGAGTGTTTGTTGCTAATTTTTAAACTTTATTTTTTTTTAATTCAATGCGTGAAAACAAGAATGTTTGGTAAAGTGATGTTGACAACAATAACATGGAAAAAATAAAAATGGTAATAAAAAACAAAAAGTGATCATATAATTCTTAGGTACTCGTACCCCTAAAAATGACTGGGGAAAAGTAATAATAGGTAAGTACCAATTTGACGAAAACACAATTTATATGTATATATTTTTTTGCTTATAAGTTTTTCTACTTCCCTAAGGGATGTAGGTATGCAAGTATTTGTCTGCTTACCGACTGACAGTCTTGTCGTTTTTGATAATGCACTAGTTGTGGATTTTATTAATGTTGAGAAACAGCTGAAAAGAAAAATCTTAAAAAAAAAATTCATGGTCGTTATTGTTGCTTGTACATGTTGACAACCTACAACTTCATAATTAACATTTGCATCTTCCTCCCCAGTATCATAATGAACAACATGATGATTATCAACATGTGGAAGAAGTCTACCAAACACAGAGAACTCTACTCAAGTTTGTTTAACAAGCCAACAAACAACCTTTCATTCATTCGAACTGCAGCCTAATTAGGCTGGCTTGACTTTGGCGGTGTGTGGCTGCAAGACAGCCAACAGTCATCATTCAGTTTATGTACTTACTCCTCGTACTCATACCTACTCGCTTAACTGAAGCAGCGTGGCAAGCAAGAAGTTGCTCGTAAAAATATAAAAAAAAGTATTTTGTGGCACCACGGCATGCAATTTTTAAAACAATGTTAAATTGTTAAGTAAATGAAAAACTTTCAATTCAATTAATTTGTAACTGTTCGTAATTTTCATAATCGTATTTTACTTTTGCATTTTTACATCTTCCTTCTCCTTTCCCTAAATCCAATATTTTTTTTACATTGTTTGTTGTAGACTGTTTAAATCAGAGTTAAGAAGTTTTGTAAATTATTTGTTTTCAATTGTCAGTAATACGAGGGAGGGAAGCTTGAAGAATTCAAAACAATGTATGGAAAAATTTAAAGGAAAGCAGTTACTTGGAATTTTATCGACTAAACCCACGAAAGTTAAAGTGTGCATACTGGTCGAGGAACCGTGCATATTATAGCTTTAAGGTCACGGTCATGTCACAGTGGTTCCGTGAGTTTGCTTAAATTCGATATAAAACTGAATATTGAGACTAAATAAAAACATGCTTAGAATTTTTCAACGTGTTTCAGATGAATTTCTTAGTCGATATATTTTGGGATACCGCAGCAATTATTTCAAAACAATAAATTTTATTATTATTATTAAGTCTTAACACATATTTCTTTATGTAGTTTGGCAATGCAAAAAATAAATTAAATTTTTATTTAATTGCTTCATAGGTTCCACAGATCGTCGGTTTGTTTATTCCAAACCGACTCACTTTTACCCTGATGGTTGCTTTGTGATACCTCAAGAGAAGCTGCATGAGAATCATAGGTCTCTGCTAAGTCTATACTAAGTTTAGTACAAATGAATTAATTCCACTAATATTACAATTTACTAATATTATATCCGCAATAAATTGATCGATGCTTTACACCAATTAAACGTTTTATTTAATTGAAACAATTAAACAATTAATTTAAAAAACGAATAATAAAATTCTTATTAAATAAATTATTTATTAAATTGATATATGGCGTTGCAATGATTCTGCAGCCTAAACTTTATCACATTTTGTAATTCGGGGAACAAGATGCCTTCCCAAAGTCCAGTGCCTGACTTTGAGCTGTCTGTTTAAAGGCAAACACAACATCATGTTAATACTTCTACATGATGTGATTGATATTGGTATGGGTGACTAAATACTAATTGATATTGTTATCTGAAGGATATTCCAAAATAGACGCCTGGCCAAAGTACGTCAATATCCTTGCCCAGATCTCAATGGTTATTATAGCCAATTGGTATCAAACTATGTCAGCATGGAGTCAGGAGCCGAAGCAACATAATAATTACCTTCGATGGCGAATTGCAGCTATTTTTGCCGGTCGATTTGCCGAATGTGATCCATTAGATTAGCGCTCTATATATAAAGCTTTATCACTGTGTTAAACACCACCTCCTGTGTGAGTGCCCGTTACTCCATTCTTCGTGACGCAAATTTCTTGGAACAAATATAATAGGCGATCTATCTGAGTTATTAGGAACCAGCCTAGATGAACTAACTAGATATTTTTTTCTATGCAACAGGATGGGTCTAACCATCCACAAGAATTCACACGAGGAAGCCTTGTGGATAGTTAGACCCAGGAGGAATCGAGTGATGTCAAAACGGAATCACTTGATTCTACTTGAAAGCTTTCGCAAGACAAGCTGACACGTAAACCAACCTTCAACCAGTATGCGTTTTTCCCTACGGCCTTTTTACAAGAATAATGGGCTTGTTCTCCTTGATTTGACTTTAAGGTGTTCTCTGACACTGGATATTAGAATTTATGCTTTTTTGGAATACACAGAAAAAAAATTGCACCAGTTAAAAGTTATAGTTTTTAATTTTTGGTATTAGTTTTACATTAAAGTTCAATTATTTTTTAATTGATTGAAATATATATGTATTTGTTTAAAATTGAACAAAAAAAATCTTAATTAGAAAATAAACATTAAACAAATAACTGAATCAATTAATTATTTAATTAAATTTTAATCTGAAACCAATTAACACCTTTAAAATATGAAAATATTTTTTTTATATTTTTGCGTCAGTTTTGAACTAAAATATCTACTCTAAATGGGATCTTAGTGGGATTTTTACAAATTTTTCAATTTATTCTTATTTTATAATTGTTCGCTTTATACCTATTTGCCAGTGAATTTTTCTAATTTCCCTTATATGTATCTACTGTCCTTTTTATAATCTTGCTAATCGCTCTAGCGGCATTTTAAGCTGAAATATTTACTCTGAACGCGTTCTTGTAGCGGTTTTGGCAAAATATAAATTTACTTTTTTTAAATTGTACACAATTTTTAGAGGGAGAATAACTTTAGATAATAATTTTTTTTTTATAAATATAGTCCTGGGTATACTTATCCAGTGTTTTTTAGTTTAAATTAAACATACAGATTTAATTTAAGATACAACTTTATTATATTTTTCCCTAATATGTATGTATGTAGATGCAGTAAAATATAGTCTAAAGCTTTTTTGTTAATAAAACAATATTTTTTTATTTGTTCGCAAGCATTAAATTAAAAAAAGAACAAACTTGATATAAAAATAAATTTCCAATTTATGTGAATAAAAAAATTCTACTAAAAAAACCTTTTCTCTTTCTTTTATATTCCTAAAACTTTTCTATCGTTATAACATGTTGCAGCCATCCAACCAACCATCCAACCAACCGACCAACCAACTATCTACAATCTATCAATCACAAGTGTTTTTTGAGTTTTCTCTAGACTTTTGTACGCAGCAGCCCCACAATAAACTTCAGCTTGCACCCACTCCATCAACAATATGACCCTACTGTGGGTGATTGACTGTGTATCTGTGTATGTGTGTTGTTGTATGTGTAAGTGAATTTTTTTCACACTTATGTAATTCTTACTCCAATTAAATTTTTTTCGTTACAAATCAGTCACCTCTTGTTCTCTTTTATTGAAGTATGGAAAAAGAAAATGAGACCAGACTTGAAATTATGCTGTAGGGGTTTAATGTATGTGTGCACCTTATACAGACCGACCGACCGACCGACCTACCGGCAAACTTCCCATTTACCTCCCTCCACTTAAAGGAAAATTTTCAATTTCCTCTCAAACTGTTACCAAGTAGGTACCAAAAATGTTCACACAGCTACACATAATCATGCATACATACATACATGTGAACACACTTGCATCGAGAGACAGTCACCTACAATAACGGTTGTTGATTGTGCAAGCAGGAAGAAGGGAGTTATTCGGTCGGTACCAAAGTATAGAATCCATATTTCCATCATACATTTATCAAACCATTCATTCATTCATTCATCCCGTATTTATTTCATTTAATGTTCGTTTTTTTATTATAACTTTTCTCTGCTCCCCATTTTCTTCGCCCTTCCACCTAAACTGTTTAAACGAGTAAGTTTGCCAGTGTGTTTCTAGTCGGAGTCGTTGTTCGTTCGTTCGTTCATTCATCCAACCAACCAACCATCCATCCATCCATCGATTGTCAATCATATTTAATGCCACATGTGTGCACAAACGAGAAAGAATGATTTTTTTAAATTGTTTTTTTTTTTTATTAATTTTTTTTTGCAAATATTTTTCTTTATGTTGAATTTTTTCCCCATATTTTTTCTTATTCTTATATATTTGTTATTAACGTTGTTTTTGTTGTTGGAGCTGGCATTGCTTGTTGTTGGTATTTTGTTATCGTTTGCTTGTTCTTGATATTATTCTTGTTGTTGCTGTATGAATGAATTATAGGGTGCCCCTTCATATCTTTCATGGATTTCTAATGCTTTTTTATTTAAGAAAGGGGATATTTTTTCTACTATTTTTTATTTAATAAAATAAATTAAGAAAATTTTAAATACTTTAAAAAATCAGACGTAAAATTTCATGAAGGTAAAAAAACAACTAAAAAGTAGGGACTCATCACGCCTTTTTGCCTATGCCCCATATTCAATCCAAAATACCAGCAATAATCATACATACGCCTTGTGAATTTAAAGAAAATCTAAAATAAATAACACGCAACTTTTTATCAATATTATCGTCAATAAAAAATATTTATAAGATGTTTTTTGAAAAAACTAAGTTTTCTCATATTTACCGCAGAAAGGCGATATCGCAGGTTTGTTTGAGAGTGACATGCAGCGTAAATAATAAGTCAAACATCATGTGAAAGCGAAACTGCTGCTGAAATTTTTCCTGCACAAATATTTAATTTCCAAGAGAAAGTAAGCAGGTAATGAAAGTAAGCAATTTTAGTTCAATTTTACTGCAAACTTGGCAGCACCTTTTATTTTTGTCAACGGTAAATTTTAAACACTGTTTACAGAACTCTACAACAATTAGAGGATATTATAGGTATAAATTGTAGAATCTTATATAAAGCCTATGTACCTGAGTAATTACCCAGGGATGGGTACCTCTATATAAACTAAATACATAAGCCATAAGTGAAGCACTATAAAGGTAAGAGTCTTAAAATTTGGTGTGGATTACTTTCAAAGCAAAATCGAACAAAATATTGTAGGTAGTGCTGGCAAAGTATTGAGAATGGGAACCGAGTACTCAAAAATTTTTTGGAGTACTCAATACTCAAAAGTAGTTAATTGATACTTGTATGGTAGTATTTTTATAAATAAATTTATAAATAAATAATTTATAAATAAAATTAAAATTAAATAAATTTATAAAAATATTTGACGACCACGACGATAAATTTCTGCTGTTTTTATGTAGACAGAAAGAAGTATTGAAGACTGTTGAGTACCCAATTAAAAAGTATTGAGTAGTATCGAGTAATTGAAAGTAATAGAAATTGTCAGCAGTAATTGTAAGGACGGTGACTAAGTGGCAGACACAGTTCTAAATAAAATAGGTACCTATTAATATTTAAACATAATTTAAATAAAAAAATTCAAACCACCTGCCCATTAATACTTTCAATCTTTAAAAACTCTAACGAAAATGAATAACAGATTCCCTAAATGCAGATAAAGAAAATCATATTGAGACACCCTTACACCGCATCAACAACATCACCAACAACAACAGGCAGGCACCCAATATATAATAAAACCCCTAAAAAGTTCCAAAGAAACGAAATCATTAAAAAAGTGGAGACCAAATGAAGAAAATGGCAAAAAATAAATACATAATCAAATCCCAAAAACAACATAGTACATATGTATGTATGTATGTGTGTATGTATGTACATATCATCAGCTATACAATAAATAAAAAAGGCAACAACACAAAATCACATTTAATAATAAAATGAACGAATTTATTCCTACAAACATTCATTCATACAGCCACACCACACAGTCAATTCCATATGACGATTTTCTATAAATTTTTCTACAAACAGCAAAAACAGCAAGCAATATTTTGCTACGGGATAAGTAATAATAATAGTAACAACAACTACACAAAACCTTTTTATATTTTACCAGAGAATTACCAGAAGCAGCAGCAACAGCTATACCAACAACAAACATTATTTTATTTTAATTTTTTTTTCTTCAATAAAGAAGAAATGGCAGAACAATGAATTGTTAACAACTACAACAATCTACTAATGTTGTTATTGTTGCTGTAGCTGCTCCACCTCACTCTACGTTTTGTTTACTGGTTTTGTACCCAGCAGACAACAAATAACACACCAACAATAGCAGCAAATCGGGAGACATATAACAACAACAACAAAAAAATAACAAAAACCGAAGAAAAAATCTGAAACGAGATAAAAAAACTTATCGAATTGAATAAATGCAAAAGACATAAAAAATCGAACTCTGAGAGCTTAACACCATTTATACTACACACACAAACACACACGTATAGATATCAAACTAACTGGGTAGCTTATGATTGTATGAGTGCAAAATGGGTGTAAGAAAGAAAGAGAGAGCTTGCTTATTGTCAAGTAATCAAAGAACAACAACAAAAAATGGGGGGTCTAAATAAAAAAAACATTCACACACACACACACTACAAAAACAAGAGTTTAATACAAATTTACAAGAAAAAAAAAAATAAAGCGTCTCAAAATACTTTTACAAAACAGAGAGCCTGCTTAGCAAAATAATAAAAAGAGAACACGTAAGTAGTAGAGAGCAAAAGCTAAATAAATAAAATTATAATAAAAATACAATTAAAAGAAATTTAATTTATTTAATTTCCAGAAAAAAAGTCATACATTTTTATGGTTTTTGTTAAAGGGGAGTTTTGTCAGAGGGGGAAGTAAGTTCAAAGAGAGCTTGTTTTATATTCGCCCTCTCACTCTTATTTAACTATAAGTATTTTGAGTTGTTACAAATAAGAAATATAAAATCAAACATCATAAATGTAATCATGTGGAGGATAGTATTGCCAGTAAGTGGGGGACTTTTTTTTAAGTCTGGAGTTGGAGTTTATATTTTTAATTTAGTTTAATTTATTGTAATTTTGAAAAATTAACATTTTTATGAAAAAATTATACCTACCTACCTAACAATATGCAAATATAATATGTTTAGTTAGGATTCTTTTATTAATTGGATTTTTTATAACAACCCTAGAGGGAAGAGAATTGACCCAAAAACTAGTGACTAGACTGCTTACTGAGTGACAGAGGCCGGTTCCTGTTATACCCATCACTTTAACATGACGTTGTCATAGGAGGGGACCAATTAACTCTATATATGGGTATTCTGCGACAAATATATCTATGAAGAGCTTAGATCAGTATCAGTTATTAAAATATTAGTCTTTGCTATTGTTGCAACAAATTAATTCTAGAACTAACCTAAAATTCTAGAAATATGTAAACTTGTCAGCACCTTTATAAACAGAACTCTGAAACATAAGTCTTATATAAAATTGTAGAGTTCCGTAAATAGCGTCTAAATTTCCCGTCTACAAAAATCTTGAGTAAATAATCAGAGATGGGTACCTCTGCATAAGGCGAATTTCAACAAAATAGTATCAGAACGCTGACGGCCTCACTTAAACTGGTTACATACGAGAAGTGTTTTTTTATTGGTCATAGGACGAGCACACATTAAATAATTACTACGATTTTGCAGCATATGAATACATACATACATACCGCCTAGCTTTACCGCTGCAATAACAAGCTTAAATAAGTGCATGGACGTTCTGTAATAAAGCCAATGGATATACAATGTAGAGATAAAATCTTTATTAAATAAAAATTACTGTTTACGACAGAACGTAGTCCTAAAATATCTAAAGACAATGACAGTGATTGGGTTATTTTTACAAGTTTTTAGATGTTCTGGCGATGCTTCTATATACTATGAATATATAAAAATAGAGTTATCCAATTTGCGATTCCGAAAGGTCAGTTAATTAAAACAGATAATCATATACATATATTTCTTACATACACTATTTCAGAATTTAAACAAATTTGTTTTATATCTGTCTACAGGAAAAAACTTCCGAGTAATGGTACCTAGTTATCATCAAAATAAGAAAGAACGATATAAAAAATACCTTGCGCGTAACGACGAGTATAGCTTTTTCAGCACAAGAACCAATTGTTGATGTTATATTTTGGTTGAAATGACATATATAATTTATCTCAGTGTAGATTTAAATTTTTAATATACAAAAAAGAACCATTCTGCAAATCTTATTTTGAAGGCATAATACCATAGAAATTTACTCTTTAAGCCTAAAAACTTTCCATTTCGAACCCTGTTGTCAAAATGTTATTTAGGTACGAAATATAGCTTTTTTGCCTTAAAAAATAAACAATATACTTTTAGAAATTAATTTTATCACACAAACTATTTTTTTTAGGGAATTGAGATAAAAATGGATCTTTTGACGTGTCATTTACAGAGTTGTATTTTACTGAAATATCTTTCATTTATACAGAATCAATGCATAAATTGTCAATTTCAATAACCAAACGATAAAAAAAGCGCAACACTATTTTTATGGGAAAACTAGCTGTGCCCGCCACTTCGTCAGCGACTTTGCAATATTTTTTCGATTTTGCTTTGAAAGCAATCCACACCAAAGACCCTTACGTTTTTAGTACTGCCTCAAACTATGCTGCATATAAGATAATGTATTTAATTTATAAAAAATAAAGTAGGCATATCCGTTTAGTTCAGTTCAGTTATGGTTTATGTATTTACTTTACTTGTAAAATAACTGCTTACTTTCACTGCTTTTTCTCCACTTTTTTTTTGGAAAGAACATATATTTTTCCGGAAAAAAGTACCCTATATTGGTACCTCCTCACAAAATTTTTTTGAAATCCATCCAGTAGTTTTTACGTGATGCGAACGCAATAGAAAATCAGACAGATAGACGGAAATGCGTTACTATTTTATTATATGTATAGATAATATTATGAAAATAAATATTTCGTACAAAAAAATCCTATCGCAACAGCACGGGGGCATTGCACCCCACAGAATAGCCTTTCTACAACAATGTCTTTGTTCAGTGTTGTATGCTCGGAACCTCCTGAGGTGAAAAAGAAAACAGCTGGACGGAAAACTCGCCACTCCAACCCGTCCGTAGCAATAAGCGATTTTGATATTACAAGTTTAAAATAATAAATATATCTGAATGATGACGATAACTCAAAATAAATACTATTCCAAAGCCTCTACTAAAAAACTTTTGGAAGGCATTTGCATACATAAAACTGTAAAGTTTCGAGCTGTCAAGAATTTAAAAAACGTGTTAAATATCCATTTGTGAAGGAAAATGTGGCCGGATATGAAATATCCATCATGACAATGACCTCAAGCGTTTCTCAAAAGTTGTAAGGGAAAGATTCGATATCTTGTTAGTGTGTTTTTGTACGTAGTGTTTTGTGGGAATTCGGGCAGCTGGTTGAACACCAGCCTGTAACAAAGTTTGGAATTCGTAGTCCATAGCTGAAGTGAATGACTGCTATAACATGGTTGTATGTATTGTTTCATAAGCGTTCGTGATTAAAGGAATGAAATCAGCTGTTTGTAGGTGCTTCAGGAAATATTGAAATGATAGTATTGGTTACTCCGATCTGTCATTTGTATTACTTTGGATTTTGTCTTTAAAAGTTGTTGTTATTTTAATCTGTGCCTATCAATAAAAAATATTTTTAGTAGGTATAGCATGTTTGAAGCCTCCTCAATAATTAAGACATGTTTATTTATTTATCAATTAAGCTCCTATTTTGTATAATTTTTGCTTTTAAATATAAAAAATAATAATAATAAATTTTACATTTTTTTCAAAAATGCTAGTAAATCGATTTTAAAATAAACTTTTTGGCGATTTTCCATAAAGAAACTGGGATAAATAGTGTCCCTTTTTGCAACTGGCAACAACTTTGATGTAAATTATCAAAGGATTGGTTCGAAATAAAATTATCATGACAGTTTTTCTTTCTTCTTCTTATTTTTTTCTAAGGTTTGCAATCCTAACAGGAGAATTCGCTATATACCAGTGCAAGTGTATGTTTTTTTTTTTTTTGTTTTTTACTATTATTAAGTGAGATAGTGAGAGAGACAGATTTTTTTGTAACAAGTGTGAGGTTATTTTTTTCTTGTTCTTGTCAATACAAATAATTGGAAAGGAGAACGAGTGAATTGGTGTATCACACAGGAAAAAAATGAAAAAATTTAATAAAACAAATCAAACATATGAGTGAGCGCAATATTGGTCTCTCGCTCTCAATCAAATCATGCTCATACTTCTAAATAAAAATTTATTTGAATAGAATAAAAATAAAACAAAGTTATGAATTCATATTCATATACATATATTTATCACTAGCAAACAAACAGCTAAACCAAAGAATTCTCAAACATTTGTTAGAATTTAAAACAACAACAATACTCACGTGTGATTATTTTGAATTTGCTACTATTTTTTAATTTTTTACTACTGCTGTTATGTTGTTTATGTTCACCTTTTTTTTTGTTATTGAATGAGGGGCACGCGAGAGAGTGTGTAACACACACTCAGTCAAATTGAGAATGAGTATTGAAGTAGATAAAAATGAGTATAGTGTTTAATAAAACGGTTTCTGTTGTTTTTGTTATTTGTATATTGCTGTTTGCTGTTGTTGCCGTTCGGTTTTGCTCTATAATGTTGTTTTTGTTTAATGGGGTTGTGTAAGCTGCGTTAATGTTCGATTTGTTCAGTCATCAGTTGAATTCGTGACAGGCAACATCTCGTTAGATTAAGGTTGCTGTGTCGTTTATTTATTAATAATCAAATCAATTCAATTCACTTATACAAATTTGTAATAAAATACTACAACCGCAAGAAAACCAATCAATTTTGAATTAATTTCAGTAACAAGTAAATGTGAAGAATTGAAATAAAACAACAAAATCCTGTTAATTATTTTTGCTTCAAATTAAAAAGAGGAGTTGGAAAATTCTTAGAGTTAAAAAAAATGAAAATAAACAAGTGTTTTTTCTTAAGAAAATCAAACAAAAATCACGAAAAGGTAAAAACAAGTGTTTGAGGAAAAATATTTTTTTTCTTAAAAAAAAAAATAACAACAATGCAAAAACATAAATTACAATAACAAGTGTTTGGAAAAAAACTAATTTTAAAAAATTTTTAGTTAAGAGAAAAAACCTTTAAAAAAGTGTTTGAATTTTAATTTAAAATTAATAAAAAAACAAATAAAAATGTTACAAAAATTTTTGGCAAATTTATTTAAAATTGTTGAAAAATGTTTTAAAAACCAAAAATCAAGCTAAATGGCCAAAATAAAATTAAAATTTTTCATTTAACATTTTAATTATTTTAAAAAATTAAAAAAAAAAATAAAAACAATTTGCCTGTAGAAAAAAAAAACAAAACAAAGACAAACTGGAATCTCTACAAAAAGCTACGTGTGAACTAACTTTAGGCCAACAGTCTTCCGGTGGTTCTTCTACCACGACTGCTGGCTGTTTAAGTGGCATCATTAGCAACACCACCACCACGTCATCTTCATTAACATCATCCTCATCATCATCAACAACATCATCATTATTAGGAGCATCAAATAAACAACTGCAGCGAAAATTAGGTGTTATTGATTTACTGGAAGAAGCCACAAATCAAAGCAGCCGAATGCAGCCAACATTGCCACAAACAGCCGGTACAGCCGATATGGATTTGACGGCTGTGCAATCAATGGATTGGTTTTTCAAAAAAGAGCAAATTTATTTATTGGCACAATTTTGGCAACAGGTGAGTTTTTTGTAATTTTTTTTTTGAAACCAATTAACAAGAGTTTAAAAAATTCTAAAAGTTAAAAATCCAAAGAGGTAAAGGGACAAGCGTTAATTAGATATTTATCAAACCTTTTAATGGCATTTTTTTGAAGCAAATAGGGTAAACGTCCCTAAGTTCGGCATGTACCAGTAGTCGGCATTTTTTATTTAAAATCTAAATAAATAAGAATAGCGGTGATTATATACAAAATAGTGATTTAGGCTTAATTAAAGAAACACTCATTTCTGTCTGTGTAAAATTTAAATTTGTCTGAGATGAGTATTTTGATATTTTTTTTACCTAATTGAGTGACACCCTCTCGACAAGCGTAAAAATGCCTGTTTTCTAAGTAATTTTTTAGTGATAAGGGTAACTTAAACAAGTAATTAAACCTGTTATTTAAAATGATTTTTTTGGCATGGCGGGTTTAAATGATAAAAATATGTTTAAATATTCCCTGTAAAGTGTAAATTTTCATAAAAAATTATTTTTTTGTTCATTTAAATGGGTGCCGGCATTAGGAACAAAAATTTCTTTGTTTTCCAATGGTCGGCAGGGGGTGCCGACTTCTGGAAAAAATTGTATTTTCTCATATTAAACTCAAATTCTAGAATATAATTTATAATTTATCCCTCTTGCCACTGCTTTAGAAAAAAATGAGTTTAACATGACTTTACCCAGTAGTCGGCACCCTTTTAGTTGAGTATTTTAAGACCTGCCGAGTATAGGAGATAAAGGGTTCTGAAGTCGGCAGCGAGTTTTATTTGAATGAAAATACCATAATAGAATAACATTTTCTCATTTAGTAATCAAATATTCTTCTACACATTTGGAAAATTTGAAATACAGACAGAAACGGTGAATGCTTCATGCACCAATGTAATAAAGATGCCTTAAGAAATCTTTGCAATAATAGAAAGCACCATTTTCATATTAAATGCAAGAAAGAAATATAGCGTTGCACATTCCACCATACAGAACAAATCACATGGCTGTGTTTCTAAAAGTCCTAGAAAAATGGGCCAACACAGTGCTGACTGATGCCGGAGAAAACTGTTCGGTAAAATGGTGCGGAGATCTTGCGAAGATCGGTCTAAAAAATTGTGAAGAAAGAACAGCGAGCCACAAGACGTATGTATGTCGCGGTGTATTTGACGTCTGAAAGCTTAGGTATTATTTGGTTATTTATGCAAATAGGGGGGCATGAGTCCCTAAGCAGTGTGAAAGTTGTATGAAGTACATTTTTGTTTATTCACCTTATTTTCCATTTCTTCACCCATTTTTCGAAATTGAGTATGTGGTATTGTAAATATTGTAAGATTACTTGGGGGCTTTCATAACTACTTAAAAAACTGTGTCATTAGCAAATGCTAACGTGTGGACTCAGTTAGTGGTTGGCAAATCTGAAGTAACAAATATAGAATGGGTCCCAATATACTACCTTCGGGAACTTCGGCTTCAATAGGCTAAGGCGAGTTTAAAAATCTCCTTTTAGTATACAAATTTTATCAATAAAGATATTTTTTAACAGTAGAAGTTTTCGGCAAGTTAGCTTTAACTTAGCCCTTCATGTCATTTCTTATCAAATTTAATGCTCGAGAAACGTCTATAAGTGCAGAGCGGTTTTTTTTTTCTTCAAAGGAATTTTTAACTACATTTATGCTCTTTGTTTTTTTTTTTTGAGGTAAACATAATCTAAGAGCAACAAATTATGATTATATTATATGGTTGTAGTTAAACCATATTATTATTAATATAAACATTATACGGTTAAATCAAATAATTACATTTTTTTTAAGCACAAAACAGTATGATCCGATGACTTAAACAAACAAATAATAGTTGTTTTTAGTAATTTTTTGGTTACTTACGAATAAATTTAACATATTTTGTTTATTATTAATATATTATGGTTAAAAATAATATATAATTTTGGAATATTAATAAAACTTTGATTATGGTTTAAAGCAAAAATGGTATAGTTAAAACCAACCATGTTAAATTTTTTAGGGTTAGTAACCATTTAATGATGAAATCTTAGGCAAAACTTGTTCATCGCAACTATATATTTTTTATTTTTTTCCTTTTAAGCTTCAAAAGATATCCAATTTTTAAATAATATTATTTATGAATTTTGATTTCCCGCATATAAAACATTATAAAAAATGTAAATAAATTAAACTTTAAGTAAATAGCTTTTATTTTAATTAAAAAATAATTATAATATCTTAATGATTTTAGTATTTCCCTTATAAAAATACCATGCCGACTATAGGGTCATCAAGTGCCGATTTTAGGAAAATCTGTGCCGACTTTAGGCACAAGTGGTGTATTTTTGAAAATACGTAAAATACTCAAATTTAATAAAAAGATATTTAAAAACAGTTAATTGACTCTAAAACATAAGTAATTATTGGACAGTAATAAAAAGTTGGTATCCCAATAGCATGTTTATACTCATAACGGCAACACTTTCAATACGAAAAAAAAATTAAACTGCCGACTACTGGAGCATTTACCCTAGGTAGTGAGGTTTGAAAATGTTAAAAAAAAACTTATTCAAAATTTTTAGATCTAAAATACAACATGTGTTCTTGGCTACCAGTTTTTTAAAAAGGAAAACAATATTATCATGAAATTTTTAATTTTTGTTTAGGTATTAAAATTCAGTTGTTTTTTTAAATAAATAATAGGTATAATTTTGTCAAATTCAATTGATTTTTTTTTAAATTTCAATATTTTTTTATCTAACAAATATTCAAATTTCAAAGGGATTCTCTGAAAAGTCCAAATGAACGATCAGAAATTATGATTAGTTTAAATAATTTTTTTATTTATTTTTTTCTGTAAAGTTTTAAATTTATCCCAAATCTTGTTTGCAACTAAAATAGTTTCAAATTTTTTTTTATTTAGTTAATCTTAAAATTACTCAAAGTAGGTATTTAATAAACTTGGTTAATGTTTGAAATTTGTATACCTATAAAATATTGCAAATAATTTTTTTTTATAAAAATGTAGTTTTGAAGTTAAAGGTTCGTTTTATTCTCTCCAATTTGAAGGAATATTTTTTTCAAATTAGTTGATTAATTTCAAAGAAAAATGGGAAATGTAATACATTTTTTATTTAAAAAATATTTCAAAAATTTCTTTGCAATAAAACGCTTATTTATAGATAAAAAATGTATGTCTTTAGATTGAAAAAAAAATATGGTAATTAAAATCTTTCTGGTCCGCTATACCCATATTCAAAAAGAAGAATACGAGAATTTTAATGCTACATTCTACATTATTAAATTTACTCACAATTATATTGAAATTTCCATCAGCTTTTGATAATTGTTGCTGGTATAAATTATCGCATTTTTTTTAAAGTTTTTATAAAAAAAATTATTAAATATATTTAATACGTTAAATATTTTTTTTAACAATTTTGTGCTAGTTATTTTTAATTACTTAGAAATGGATTAGAAAATTCGAAAGCCTTCTTTTTTCCAATAATTTTTTTCTGGCTTTTCTTTTTTAAGTCTATAATCGATTAGAGCTGAATATACATATTAATAATGTAATCAAATTTTTTTTTATTGAATTGTTTCATTAATTCTTTAAATTTCTTATTAAACTGTTTAATTAAACGTTAGGTGATTTAAAACAGCTCTAACAAATAAAAAAAAAAATTTTCGTTAAATTCATGCGGAAAATCTTGTTTAAGTCATTTTTTCAAGCGTGCAAAGTCAATGTTTTGTTTAAAGTAAAAATACAACAAATATTGTAGTAATATTATTAACATCATTATAAACATTTGCTAAGTAAGACAAAAATGTAATGACAAGGCATTTAGAGAATTACGCCTAATAATGAGGTATACTTTTAGGGGAAAGTAAGAAATGTTTTCTTTTTTATTTATTAGTTTCATATTCTTTTAAATGAATGTATTTAAAAATTTATAGAAGCTTGCATAAAATTGTTTAAAAGATTCATATAAATTATGTAATTTTAGGCGTCTTAAGAAATATAAATATTTTGTTAAATGTCATTCGATTTCTGACTTTTGATATAAATAAGTAAATAATATTATTAAAAAATAATATTATTTATAATTTTATTAAAAAGTAATATAATTAATAATATTATTAAAAAATAAGGCAAAATCTATATTAAAATAGGATATAAAGTTTTGTCAAATGAAAACTCACACTCTTTTTGATAATTTTCAAAATTGGTATACTTTTGGGCGTTTAATAAAATTATCAGCTAGTTTCGAAAATTTCAGTTTACTTAAAATTTTAATGGTAAATAACATAAGAATTTATTCCAAATAAATATTAAATTTTTCATTAAAATAAATGTAATAAATAAGGTAAAAAAAATTTTTTATTATAATTTAAAATAAAAAAAATATACTTTTAGGAGTTAAAAAGATTTTTAAAGAGTCAGAAATAAAATAAAAAATGAAATAATATTTTGTGTTCAGTTTTAATTTTTTTTTAAATTCAGCAACTTTTAAATTTTTTCTACCAGGATGTTGAAATATTTTCTTTTACTTTATTTTTTAATTTGGATTTTTATGTTGCCTACTTTTAGGCCAATTCTTAGATTTTGTTGCAAAAGATTCCATTGATTTATTAAATGTTACAATACAAATTCAAATTATATTTTCACATAATTTATCGAGCGTAGTAAAAAAGAGCTTATTTCGTTGTACTGAAACACTTAGAGTCTTGGGTGGGTATTGAACCCGCAAACCTCAGACTGATAGGTTAGCCTACCGGATCACGCCAATTATTCTGCATATTTGTTTTACTAAAACATAAGTGTTGTGAATATAAAAGACAACATCTGAATTAATTCAATTAAAAATAATAACTTTTTTGTTTAAAATTAATTTTTTCTGTTGCCTACTTTAAGGTTATTGTAGTGTTTTTGTTTGTATAACATTAATCAGAAATTGAACTGGATTATCTTAACAATCAGATTTCAATCAGATTTGTTAAGTTCCCTGTTCAATAGTTCATTAATAAAATTATATTTGTTGGTGTCACTCTGAATGGGTTTACGAGTAATTGAATTATAAAAAAAACATGTTTAAATTTTTTTGTTGCCTACTTTAAGAAAAGCTTTAGTTTATTGATATTAAATTTGTTATTTTTTTAGTTGTATTTTAAAATTGAAAATAATTATTTTCCTTGGGTGCCTTAGCAGGTTAGTAGGTAGTGTGCTTGTCGTTGTATCAGACTAAATATTTCTGGTTCAATTTTTGACAAAATCTCTGATACGTTTTTACAAGTAGTTAGAATGTAATTTGTAATTGGTTGGTATATTTTTTTTTTGCTTAAAAATTGTCTGTAAAATTTTACCGATTTAAATACCTTCTAGAGCTAATTTAAAATATAAAAAATTTATTGAATTTTTTAAATAATTAGTTTTATAAAATCTTTAAGAAAATTGTATAGCTTTGCTGCCAAGTGTTTTGCTGGCAATTTATTGACGTTGGAGGTTCCACTAATTGCACAAGTTAATGAGCAGCTAGTGGCCATAACAAAAAAGGCATTAAGGCATAACATTAAATCAAACACTAGCTAAATTAAAAGACAGACACAAGTAAACTATTATTGAAATAAAAACCAAATTTAATGCTTAAAAAAATTTATGATTTTTTTGTAAATTTTTTTTAATAGATTCCTTGTAGCTTTTAATAAAATTTCCCCTAAAATCAATTTTTTATTACATTTCTATAAAAAAAAAAAAAAATTATGTTGTATTAAAAATTAATTTGCCGTCGGCAATAAATTGTTTCATTTCTCAAGTGTCTTTCATGAATTCCAATTTGTAATAGACAACAACACATTTAATTTGTTTTTTTTATTGCTTTCGAAAGCTTGCTTGAAATTCAATATTTGCCATTTGTTGTTGTGTTGAGAAATCTTGCACAAAATGCAAAACTTCTTCTGCAGCCTCTGCAGTCAGTACAAATCAATATTTTGTTTAACAAAATTCCAAAGAATTTTTTTCTAATTCTGGGAATTTTCGCAAACAAAAATTGCTAATGACTTCAAATAAAGCTGTGCACAGAAAATGAAAAGTGAAGCAAATAGATTTGAAATTATAGTATTAGATGATCAGATACATACATGTTGAGCGAGCATAAAAAAACCCAGCAAAATTTTAAAAATGATTTAAAAAATAGATTCATAAATATTTATTTAAAATATTGTTATTTAAAACCGGTTATTCGAACCGGTTTTTGATATAAAAAATCGAAATCCGGGTTTTATAAAACCACTAATTTGCAAATTATTCGAAAACCCATTAGCTAAATATCTAGGCTATTTTATAAATCTAAAAGTATTTAAGCTTTGTTCTTAAAATAAAAACCGGTTATTCGAACCGGTTTTGATATAAAAAAATCGAAAACCGGGTTTTATAAAGTTACTTATTTTCAAATATTTCGAAAACCTATTAGCTAAATATTTGATAACTCTAGACGTATTTAAGCTTAAATTTCCGGGTATTAACCGGGTATGTTTTTCTGTATAATTGTACCTAATTTAAGTCACGTTTTTCTTACCGTATTCGAATAACTGCAAAAATGATTGTTATTTTAGCCAATATTTATAAGTTTAAATTTAAAACTAATAATAATTAATTATATTTGCGTGTTTAATTTTTTGTTAAACAAAATTTATTTGCTTTTTGATTTGTACTTCATGTTGTGTGATTTATATATATTTTTTTTATCAATAAAATTATTGAAAATTACTTTGATTGAAGTATTATTGTATGTGAAAACAAATATTTATTTGGAAAAAAAATAATAATCTTGTTTTTCAACTTATACTAATTTACAATTGATTTGTATAAAGGGTATAATGCGATTTTTTTTTTCTCACATCATGTGATTGATTAATTATTATTGAATATTAATTATTAATAATAATCGTTGGCGAGAGAAAAAGCAAAAAAAAAATAATAATTATTATTAATAATGATGTCATTTCATTAGAACTTATTAATCTATTGGCTTTAAATTTATGATAAATCATTCATCTTTTTTTTTTTGCCAAAAGGAAAAATAGATTTTTCTTCTTCGTTTCTATAACCTGCAATTTTGTCTAGACTAGTGTTAAGATTTTTTTCTTTTTCCCCGTTCATTATCTTTCGGAAAAATTCTAATTTTTCTTCACCCAACGTATGTGCGTGTGTGTGTGTATATTGTATTTTTCCTAGACATTTTGGCTTTTGTCCAATTTACCATATGCTTGTATGCCCTTTTATGTGTTCCCTATAAAGAAATTTTAAAAAATACACGCACACACACAAACGAATTTTTATTAAGGAACAAACTCCAGTAAAAAACAAATGATTATTACAGATTTGTAACAGAAAATAATATTAATTAGATGAAATATTGAATACAACTTGCTAAAATCACATTAAAATTGTATTTTTCGTTTTTTTGAAACAGTCACAAAGAAATTATAAAATTTTATAGTTTTCAGCAACTTTTAGCATTAAACGCTAAATTGAATTTAAAGAAATAAAAACTTTATTATATTTTATAAATAGTAACACTTTTCATATTTAGGGATTTAATTTTTCAGCCAGCAGAATTAGAAAATCTCACAACTATTCTTTACATTAGTCAAACTATTTTTTAAAATTCAAATTGATTTTCATAGGCTCGAGTTCATATTCTAACTACTCCTTAGAAAGGATATATTTTTCTTAAGTTAGTTTTTTGGGAAATCGTTAGAATGATGAAGAAGCATGTAGCAATCCAGTAAATTAATATCATTCTGCTATTGTCTAAAATAAAATTTTCACTCCAGTTTTGTTTCACTCCTTTTTATATAAAAAAATATTCTTACAACACGAAATAAAGATAAAATCGTTAGCTAGGCCTGAAAGTTAACTAAAATGTCATTACTTTTTCACAAAAAAAAAAAAAAAACAAAATGACACTTTGCAGCCAACTTCACTACTCAATGCTGTCAAAATTGGATGTTCCAGTCAAATTAAATGAAAATTGTAGCTGTATTTATGATAATTTTAGTATAATGAATAATTTGGTAAGATGTTCCTAGCTGAATTTAACAAAAAAAATTTTAAATCAGCTTGCTGAATTGGCAAAAAAAAGTAGTTACATCATAAATTAAAAGTACTTTTCTTACATATGCATATAATTTAATTAACATGTTCGCGGATGTGAATGCTATAGCATTCATTATCATAGTGACGCAAAATGACTTGAATGCTATAGCAGCTATTACAACTAATAGCTGAATAACATTTATGTATATTTTTTCAGCTCCTTGAACTTTTTAGCGTCCGCAAATGTGTTAAAAGTTATGTTATTAACCGTATAAAGGTAAATTTTAGCTCTAGTTGAAAAAAAAAAATTAATTAAGATTTAATTCAGCTAGCCCAATAAGTATAAATTAAGCATTCGATTATATATTAACTTTAGTTTCTAGCTAAATATATTATATTTGTCATATTTAGCTAGCTGAATTTGAATAAATATTACATTTTTTACTTTTACATATTTTTTATAACTTTACTAATGATTTAGTTCAGCCAGCTGAGTGAAAAATTAAAACTGTTGTCAAACAGTAACAAAAAATTCCAAATTTTCTCTTATATGTTTGATAACACTCAATTACTCATCCATATCGTCATGATGTCGCTAAAGGTTGTCTTTGTAATGACATATACATTTAAATTTTTACAATATTTTAAATCAGCTGGTTGAATTGGCAAAAAAGTAGTTACTTTATAGATCAAAAGTTCTTTTTTCTTTTGCTTATATAATTTTATTAAGCTAGCAGAATTTATAAAAACTTAATTAGTTAACAGAATTGAAAGGAAATTTTAGCTATTGCTGAAAAAAAAATATTTAGGTTTATTTCAGCTAGCTGAATTAGTAAAAAAATTTAAATTAGATTATATATTAACTTTAGTTTTTAGCTAAATGTGATATTTAATTGCTATTCAGCTGAATTTCAAAAATACTTTTATTGCTTATAAAATTTAATTAAGCGAGCTGAATTTATTAAAGCTTAATGTATTAAATGAATTGAAGGGAAATTTAAGCTCTAGTTGACAAAAAATGAATTTATTTTTATTTCAGCTAGCTGAAAGAGTATAAATTTTAAATTAGATTATATATAAACTTTCATTTCTAGCTAAATATAGCATTTAAATCCTATTCAGCTAGCTGAATTTAAATAATTTCAGTTTTCTAATAGTAATTACAAAGTTTTTTAAATTTCAATTAAAATAGATATGCTGTTAACACGTTCGCGGACGCTAAAATTTTAAGGGAGCTGCAAAAATAGACTAATAGCATGATATAGCATTCACGTCATTTTGCATAGTGATGAAAATGAAATGCTTTAGATTTCACGTCCGCGAACCTGTTAAAGTACAAATTTTTATTGACATAAACTAGGTTAGGCCTGATCAGCTTAAGATTATTTAAGCAACCACCCAAATTTTGCTTTAGCTTTAATTATGTTGAGTTGGTTGTATTTATTAAACTATTGAATATCACTTATTACCTGGTAATCCTTTTAGGGCCAAAGGGTAACAACGACTCCCTATTAATATCGCTCCGATGTCTATCTGTCCGTTCACCTTACGGTGATAACACTTTTGCCTCATAACAAGTATGGTCGCTGCAACCACAAATAATAGAGTAACAATTTTAATAACTCCTAAAAATAGGCTATAAATAATATAAATTTAAATTTTGATTTGTCAGATAAAATTGGTACAATATCGTAAAATTAGGCCAAAAAATTTCGTTAAAATATCCACAACTTTTTCAAATCGGCAAAAACTCTTTAAAGTAAAATGTAATTATTTTAAAAAAATTATAAGCAATACTTTATGGTGTACAGCGCAGTGTTAGGGAACAATTTATATGTAATTATGACTATCACTTGACCGCCGATTTATTTACAAATTCCTGCTAATTTCTCAATTAAACAAATTGAATTTTTTAATTTATTGGACTTTTCTCACCATAAATTTTTTTTTATTTTTTTGTAGGAATTAAGTTTCATAAATTTTTATGAAAAGCTATTAAAGCTTAAAGTGTCTTGACCTCAGCTATAAAAAGATGTTTTTGGGACAGCATTAGTGTGAAATAAGTATTAACACAGGAAATTAAAAGCAATTTGAAGGGAAAAATACCTCATTTTCTATTGTTTATTTCTCAAATTAGTTAAACTAATAGCCAAAGCTTTAAAGCTTTAGCTAAATACTCGTACAAAAAAAAAAAAAAAAACAAGTAATAACAAAGAAAATAAACCAAAAAGTATTAATTGCACATCAATTACAAAATTGTTTCTGAACAATTGTTCTTCAAATCTAGGAAGTTTTAGAAATGGACACAAGATCTTTTACAACTTAATAACCAGCTAATTGCCTTTTGATTTTCCATAAAAAAAGCAACAAGAATAAAAGACTTTTTTGAAGATCATTTATTTTTGTTACCAAAAAGAAAAAGAAGCAAACAACAAGTACCAGCCGCTAACAGTAGAACAAAAAATATGTACAGGGTAGATGGACGGACGGACGGTGATACATTAGCCAGCCAAAAGCATTTTAAAACATTCAAGCGGCAGCTCAATATATCAGTCGATATCTTATGAGTTTTTAATTTTAGGTTTTCACATTTAAGACGCAAATACATCAAAAAACGCACGAGAAATAAAAAAATGAAATAAAATACAAAACTCATACAACAAATGTCGAATAAAGATCTGAGAGTTTGGTTTAAAAATTTCTCAGACTCATCAATCGTATTTGTAGTTTGAGGATTGTTTTACATGCTTTCTTGTTGTTGTTGTTGTTGTTGCTGTTAATATTTAAAAGATACACTTAAGCAACATATAGATGGATAGATGGACGAGACGGACGGACGGATGGCTGAATGGTTGGATGGATGGATGGATGTATGGCTACATTCTTTGAAAAGGACAAATCGCTGCTGCGTGTGTAGGATATTGAATAAAATATCATTTTGTACACACCCCTTTTGGTCAAATGGTTAATGTATGTATGAGTTTGTGCATGCTACTCCGTAGGTATGTGTATGCATGTGTGTATGTATGTGTGTGCGTATTTGTGTGTTTATTGTTTTATTGCTGTACATTTTATTTAAGTTTAAGCCATGTTTATAATGTTAAGTGCGTGCATGTTGCAAATATTTATTCATAAACTTTTAAGAGTCCAAAGTTTTCTGTGTGTGATATATTTGGCCTGCTGGTGCTGGTGATGATGATTATGATGATTTGGACGATGATGTTGATGACGTCTTTAATGAGTTTCAAGCTGCATGCATAATCACATTTATATTGACCGAAAAGCAAATGATCAATACTAATAAATTATACACAATAGTTTTGATTTTCTTAAGAATTTTTATTGTGCTGTTTTTTATTTTTCTTTATTTTTTTTTTAAAGAAATTAAAAATAAATTATCATTAGTTATATATATTTTTGTTGCTGTTGTTGTTGTTTTTGTTTTTGTTAACACGTTTCTTTCATTATAATTAAAGAGAATTTATTTCAATATGTTGGTCAAGTAATGAGACCAAGTTTAAAAATCATTCCAATTTATATTTTTGCTTTGTCAACTTAAAGTATCAATCCATAATAAATAGCTTTTATTTTTAATTCACTTACAGTTCTTATATTTTTAAACTCAATTTCCACTAAAATTTAGGTCAAGTTTATTTTTTGATTTGCAAGAAAATTACTACAAAATTATTACAAAATACGGAACTGAAGTTTATACACAAATAAAAAAAAAAAAAAATAAATAAATGCTGATCTCAGTTTAGATTTTGATACGTTTAATGGTAAAATGATATTATAAAAAAAAGAAATACAACTGAACTGCTATGGAAAATAAACATAGAACACCAACACACAACAATAATAAAAAAATTATCAATTAAAAAAAAACAAGACTTGCAGCAAAATCTATTAAAAATGAAAGAATCAATAAACAATTTAGTAAAAATTCAATAGAAAAAAAAAAAACATTTTTGAAAGCTTAACAACAAAGGACAAACCCAAAAGAATACACCATATACCTCAAAATCACATCTTTTATGGGGACACCCTTTAATTTTTAATTTAAGTTCTCATCACTTGTTGTTTTGGCAACCATTTGTAAAATCAGAATTGAACAAATTCTCCACTAAGACTCAAAAACGAGTCTTATTACGCTCAAGAGAGAGTAAAAAGTATCCATGAGTAAGGTTCCCCGGTTTGCTAGAGAGGCATACGTTACTGGAAGTCTCTAGAACAATCCGAAAGGTCTAAAAATATTCAAGAGAACATTCTAGAATACACCGGAACATTGAATGTCTCCGTAGGCTGATTGGTATTGGCGCTAGTCTATCAGCCCGCCAAAGAATCTGGATGTTGTCTGCAGATACGTCGGAAACATCGCTGACAATGCTGTCTTAAAAAATGCAAAATATTCGGGAATAATTTGAAACGCTTAAAAACATTCCGGAACATCGCAGATCATATATATTATAAATCTCTTTGAAGTTAGAATTTTTTGTTCGTTTGTGCGTCAATCAAGGCTAAACATACGGCTGAACAAATTTTTAAAAAATTTAAACATTGATAGATCTTTATCTAGAAGGCTATATCTGTTTTCAAAATCGGACTCAGTAACGAAAAAAGGCGACAATTGATACATAACAAATCACATTACAGAGTTTGTTCTTATTTATTTCCAATTTGAAGAAACATTTTCTTTGTGAACTAGATATATTCGACCTGGTAAGTATTGCCGTTATTAAGATCTCAACAAAGTGGGAGATTGCAAACAAAAATCATGCCTTCCTGAAGCAAGTGGGAAGGGAGAGTCTATTTTTCTATCCCTTACAAACCTGCTTTCAAGTGAACGTAATCAGCAGACCAGAGCTTTTATAAACGTGTACGACAAAAACTTTATTGCATAAAGTGAAAACGAGATGGCTGATACGCAAAATTCTTTGGATCCCTACTTAATAAAAAAGATAATGAACAACTGTCCCTCAGAAAAAACTCGATATCGCTTCTAGGAGGCATTATTATGGGGTACTGTAAGGACTCTTGTCAAAACCTATGGGTTTTCTCTCGTAATAAAAGCTGCAGAAGCTGTCTGGATGAGGAGTAGGAAGAGCCATTTTAACACTTTCTCAGTGAATTCTGGGCGATGCAAACTGCAGGCTTAAATATTAAGACCAAAGGTTCCCTTAGGACCTGGACTGTCTTAGGCATGTAACACTGACTGGCTTGAGCAGTTCCAGGTGTTTTTACGGACTGTAGATACTATCGGACTAGGTGGTGGTAAGGGGATCATAACGGGGCTACAAGAGAAGTAACTCTATGCTTTCGGCTCCTTTAAACTAATTTAACCTTACTAAAGCTCTTTAAAAAAAACTAATGATTTAATACAAACTACTTTGAAGCAGTGCTGGCAATTTGTACTACTTTCAATTACTCGATACAACTCAATACTTTTCATTTGGGTACTCAATAGTACTCAATACTTCAGTTTAGAAACTAGCAAAGGAAATTTATCGTCGTAGTTGTCAAATATTTAAAAAAAAATTTATTTCTAAAAATACTACCGTAAAAGTATCGATTAACTACTTTTGTGTATTGAGTACCGAAAAAAATTATAGAGTATCGAGTAATCGGTACCCACTACTCAATACTTTGCCAGCACTACTTTAAAGAAGCTTTGAAAAATTATACTCTATAGAGCTTAAAATCAGTTGGGGGTTTCTACTAAAGCTTTAAAAAACTTTTTTAAAAAGGGCTGTATATATTTTAATATAACAAAAATTAAGCTTAAAAAATAAAAGGTTTTAAAAGTTATATTCTGCAGAGTTTTAGCAAAAAATTGGAACAAACAATTAAGAATAGTATGACAATATGATAAGCTCTTAAATTTAACTTATTGATAAAGCTTTTACGATTTTCTTCTTATGAAACCACAAAATATTTATTTGTAAAAATTAAATCTGTTAAGAGAACTTTATATTTTAAAATTTTATTTTGAACTAATCTAATCTTTTGCTAATCTTTTAGCTTATAAAAGCTTTTAGAATAAATATTTTTTTAATTTTTTCAGTGTACTTAATGTGTTTAGTATGTTTTTTTTTTTGCATTAAGTGTCATTTATATTTTATTTAAATATTTATTAATTTTGCTGCTTTTTCATTTATATTTGCATTTGTATTTTTTCGCTTTTTTAATTTTTGCTCCATTTTAAACGATGATTCACTTTACAAATTTTGTTTAATATTTTGTTCCTTTTCATATTGTTATGTTGTTTCTTTTTTTTCTCTGAGATATTATTATGATTATTGTTATTGAATTTTTTTTTTCCAATTTAATGTTGTTTTTTTATTTTTATTTTTTCATATTAACAGTTTTCTTGTTAACATGCCAAAAACATTCGAATACAATTAATATTCCAAAAGCAGTGTAAATAAAAATAAAATACATTTAAAATTAAGTTTTTATACAGTGGTGTGAGCACACTGGTCGACCAGGTATATGTTTAGAAAATAGGATAAATTAGGTAGAAAAATTTTTAACAAAAAGGTATGGGCTGGAGGTTTTGAAATATTAATTTGAGTGGACTTAAATTCGGCACTGAAAAAAAAATAAAATATATATCATATGTAAGAGATTGTTTGACTTGTTTTATCTGCCACTGTGTTTATTATTCTTGTAGGTTATCAATAAGTTTTAACAAATCATTAATGCTTTAATTACTATGAAAATATATTCTATCGAATCGTTACAAATTACAAATAATTTATGGAAATTAAAAGCAACAATATAATATAATGATCTTTTTTTATTTTTTATTTTATTTTTCTCGTTATTAGGTCTAGACTAGCATTTTTAATTTTTTTTTCTTTCTCAAACTATGGAGGGAAAAAAATTAACTTACAAATATTTAAATAAAAAATTAATAAACTAATCAAACGCCCTCATAAAAATCATATCTCACACACTCACGTCTTGACTAACTGTCATTAATTGAAATTGAAAGCTTAAATTTTTGACTTAAAGCTTCTGTTGTAGTGATAGTAGCAGTGCAGTAGTGTGTTTAATTACATTAAATTAATTTGTCAGCACGGAAATTAAAAACCCCATATTTTTAGATTTTTAAGAAAAAAATTTAATTATTTATATTCGATTGGTATAAATTGCTAATAATCAAACAAACCATGTGGGGGAGTCTTTCTCATACATATTTTTTTTAATTTCAAGTAGATATTTTTTCTTTATTAAAAGTTCATGATCTTTTTGTGATCAATTTTTATTAGTTGTTTCTTTTAAAATAATTTTCGTTTATTTTTGAGTGAAAAAATCTTTAAAAAATTGTCCCATTTTTTCTGATGTTTAAGTTTGTCGAATATTTTTTTACGACTTTTTTTTTATCATTTGGGGTGTGAAAAATTTCATCAATAAATTTTTATGTTTATTGATCATATTAAAATGTTGATTTCATTACGAAGAATGCCTCTCAGCGTAGCTGGTGGGATCATTACTGGTATAATTTTTTTCATATTAAAAACAAATAAGAAAAAACACATACAAACATATACAGTTTTTAAATGTTTGTTAAATGTATTTAAATGATTAATAAGTTTTGACATGTTGTTTTTAGTATTAGCAGCAGCATGACTAAAACAGATGACAAACAGACAAGCTATACACTCACCCAATTTATTGAACTTTATGTTTTAAATTATTGTTATAAAAAGAGAAATTAATAATCGAAAAGAGAAAATATAAAATATAAAAAAAACCAGGCGAATATTTTTAAAAATAAAAAATATACATTTGTGAAACTTAAAATATTCTTTGAAAAATCTTAAAAATTAATTTGCGTATCATTTTTAAGCCTTTCCTAATAATTAAATTTTATATTTAATAATTTGCATATTACAAACGCTTGCTGTTTTTTTTTTTGCTTTTCAATATAATTGGAATTGGATTTTTTTTTTATTCTAAAAAAAATAATTCTGAACCCTGACTTCCTGAAAACTTTGATTCGAATAGCAAGTCTTTGAAAATTTCTGTAGAAATCATAATATTCTATGATATCTCTTTTCTGAAACTAAAGATAGAGAAATTTAAAGCATTAAATTATAATAGCTAATTTTTTAACCAGGGCGAGATAAACTTCTCTATTTTTTAATATTATAAAGTTTGTCGTAAAAAATTAAATTAAATAAAAATGAAATGCTTAATGTACATATATTTGTTAAAATGCACTTATTTTACAGAATTTTTAAGGCCTGATATGTAAAAACCCAGAATAAAAAAAATAAGTCTTTGTGGATTGTTGAAAAATTCTATTGGAAAAAAATTTTATTCGAAAAACAAAATAAATAAAAAATTCCTAACCCTGACCTTTAATAAAGTTCTGCCTATCCACAGTTTATATTTTAAAATGAAAAAAATTCTTACCCTGGAGAATCTTTAAATTTGATGTTATATATTAAAAAAAAAAACACCAAATCTTAGTTTCATTGGCACATAATAAATATTTTTTTAATTATTTCTCATAATTTGTTTTAACTATAATGAATATTTGTAACAGCTTTTTTCCTAACCCTGAATTTGTAGAATTATATACCTTAGCCTTTCTAGCCCTGATTTTTCTTAATTTTATACTTTAGCGATTTAGTCTTCCAATTACCAAAATAAATTTTTTTAGTTTGAAATTATTATAAGTTTGTTAAGAAATTAAATTAAAAATAATATTTCAAGCCCTGATTGTTAAAAACCTTTAAAAATTCAATTCTGTATATTACTTTCTAAAAAGATTTTTTTTATTTTTATTAATTTGTTTTAATTATAAATGAATATAAAGAGATATAGAAAGAGAAATATTAGAATCTAACAGAATGTAATCTTTTTTCATCATTCTTAATATGTTATCTACAAGGTGGTATCAATTGCAATCATTTTTCATATCAGAACAAATTTTATTATATTTTATAGGAGATGAGGTTAGTGAGAAATTATTTTACCCAAACTAGCAAGCAAACACTTTTTCATTATTTTATTCTCTTCATATATTTTCTTTAGTTTTAACTGGTACATATATATCTGTCTTGCAATTAGCCAACCTTTGGTTAGCAATAACAACAATAAGTTATTTTTTAAATTTTATTTATGCAAATTTATTATATTTTTCCTAACCCTGACTTTTTTAAAATTATTTATAAATTTTTGTGATTTAGAAAAAAAAAACTTTTAAACTATTTTTTTTATAATTTAATTATTTTTAAAGAAATTAATATAAGATTAAAATCTAACCCCTGGTTTAAAAAAAAACTTAAAAACGATAATATTTTTCATACGACTAATTTATTTAAAAAGTTTTCAATGTTTATATATAGGTTTCCTAACCCTGGTTTTAAGAAAATATATAACATTATAATATACAAAAATTTCTACTAATTTATCTACAAAGTTTTAAATATTTATATATGAATTTCCTCACCCTGGCTTTTAAGAAAATATGAAAAATTTGTTTAAGTAAGTGAAAACTTCAGTTTGACACTTTTATTAAATTATAATATTTTATGCCCTGCATTATATACTTAAACCTGCATATTATACTTTTAAACGTAATACAAGGTAAGATTAAAATCGTAGAATAAGTTTTATTTCTATTTCTTTGAGTTTTGTATTTTATTAATAAAATTTGTGTTAATTTTAATTATAAGGTACTTAAATTAAACTATTTGTTTTTTTTTTTTTTGTAAAATATTTTGTTCAAATATAAAACAAAACAATACCCTCATAAACAATTCTTACATGTTTTTGTGTACTTGGTGTACTAGTTCACATGGCATGACATTAACATCAATATGACAATAAACCTACAACCAACTGCATTGTTTTTTGTCAAATATCTAATAATATCTATTGTATGTAATCAAACCTTTTCCTAGGCCCCTCGCGTTAGCATTGTGACAGCTGTCCCCTTACACCGCCTCACCCATAGTCACCTCAACCATTTCTCGTTTACAACTAAATACGATTGATTTGCCTTTTATACAATTTTACACGGTGTTTGTGTTTTTGTTTTTTTTTTTTTTTCATATAAAAAACTTGTAGTATAGAAAATCATTTAATATAAATATACATATATTTTTTCTAATTCTATTAGTTTAGTCTGGTATTTTAAACTTAATATGCAGCTGACGTGCCATCATCGAAAGACATTTTATCTCTATATATTTCATATATTTAGACAGAGTGTGTGTGTGTATGTTTTTAATTCTTTCGGTGTCTTTTAAATATTAAAAACCACAAACAAGCCTTTTTTTGTTGTTGTTTCTGCTCTCTAATACGAATTATATTGTATATTATTTCTATCTATCGGTTCTTGAAGATCTTGTTTGCTATTCAGCATTTGATTATAAATCGAAATGACAGATCGTTATGATCATTTCAAATAAAAAACGATCGCAATATTGTGTTTAAAAATAAATATATTTTAGTTCTTGTTTTTGTATTTGAATTATTTAAATTTATTATACTTTGTTTTTAGAGTATTTATTATGTTTTCAATTTTATTTATTTTTATAGATTTTTATGAGAATTTTTCAAATAAAAATATTGTGTTGGCATAAGGCAGGATCTGCAAACGAATACCGATTTTTTTTTTTTTTTTTTTTGTAAAACAAACTTTGGTGTGTTTTGCTCTCATAAAACAGAAGGTACCTTATTTATTGGAAAATAATGAAACAATTCTGCTAAAAAATTAAAATGAATTATGATGCTACGGAGGCTATTAGGTACTGTGCTAGTCTATCAGTCCGAAGGTTGTGGGTTCGATCCCCAACAAATACTCTGGGTGTTTCACTACAGCCAGTGATTAAGTTAGAATATAACTATATAATAAATAAATAAAAATAAAATAATAAAATAAATTAAGAATAAATTATATGATTAAAAAATATAAATATTTTATTTTAAGTTAGAATATAAATTATATAATAAATATAAAAATAAATTAAAAACAAATTATATCAAAAAAAAAATCTTTTAAAAATAATAAAATTCCTGACCCTGGCCCTTTAATAGTTAATAGTTTAACTATTTACGAAATGCGTTGTACGTACGTTATCAATCCTTTAACTATTTATTTTTAACTGATAGAAAAGCTAAGATTTCCGGTTAATTTAAAACAAAATTAATAAACCTGGATTTTCACTAAATGAACATTTTAAAGAAAAAGTTTTATTCACTCTTGAACTCTACGTTAAAAACTTTCTTTTTACTTTCTTTACTCTTACTTTTCATTATAAACTTTTTTGCTTGTTTTCTTAATCTTACTTTTCATTATAAACTTTATATTCATAAAGTTTAAACGTTAAAAATTAAGTCTTTTGGTACCCTGACCTCTTTCACAAATTAAATTTTTACAGAATTGTTCTAAACTTATTGGTTATTTTCGTTAACCAGTAAAAACTAAGATTTACAATTGATTCCAAATAGAATTTCTTACCTTGACCTAAAAAAATTAGGGTTTTTAAGGATTTTTAATAATAATATTTTAATACCCGAAATATAAATTGAAAAAATATTTATTTTAAAGAAAACTTTTACACTTTCTTATAAATGTTATACTAATAAGGTTTAATTATCAAAATGTAAGATTTTCTGTGCATTTTAAACAAATTTCCGAACCCTGACTATTCATATAATAAATACATAAATAAAAGTTTTACTGGTTGTTCCAAATTTAATAGTTTTGAAGTATGTATAACTAAAAAATTAAGGTGAAACAAAACTTGTAGTGAAAGCGTGTCTTTTGTGGGAATCGAACCCACAAACCCTGACTAATAGTCTAGCACACTACCTATTAGCTCAACGGTGACCTTATTAAAAAATCTTAATACGTCAGAATGGATCATTAGGATAGTACGATCTGATCGAATTAAGTCAAATAGAATTGCTTAATTCAACTTGAATGTTTTAGCACAACGGTCTGCTACGTTAACCATTTTAAGAAAATTAAAAAATTATTATTTTTTTTTTTTTTTTTTTTTTTAATTTTATACATAAACTTGTGCTTGATATTATTTTAAAACTAATAGGAACTGAAAACATATTTATGTTATTTTTAAAAAAATTATTTAAAAATTTTTAAAGATTGAAGTTTGTCAACTGAAAATTTTATAATAAAAAAAAATTTCAAACTTCATTTGAAATTAAAGTTTGATTTTTGGTTGATTATTCAATTTATATTTTTTAAATATACAGCCACTATTTCCTTACTACTTTTTTCCAAACTAAACCCTTATTTTCTTGACCATTTCTATTACATTTCGTGCCTGTGACTGTGGAAAAATTATCACTATAAACGCCTTTGACACCAAACATTGTTGTTTGATTTCAATTTACTTATACTACAAAAGCTTACTACAACAAAAAAAAACCTCTAGAGATTAAAAAGAGATGGTGATTTGAAATAAAAAACAAAAAAAAATATTTAAATATTTCAAATTAACCCCTATCGCTATGCTCTTTTAACAGTCCTAATAAAGTATGCTACGCTTTTTATTACTAGCTTACAATTGTTGTTATCTGTTGAAAAGATTTAGCACATATTTATATGTATGTTTAAGGCGGCCATGTTTAAAAACTAATACAAAACCGGTTTGAGTGTTGGAAAAAAAAAATGATTTGATTAACAGCGTAATTTCGTTGCTGACAAAACTTTGTTATCAATTTTTTTCTTTCTCTGGAAATCTATATAAAAAAGAGAAGGTTTCAGATCAATATATTAAAAATTTTAAGCTGTTTTTGTTCAGCAACAAACCGGTTGAGTTTTGTTGACCATAACTAAAGCTGTTAGAATTTAAGTTTGAAAAATCTTTAGCAAAAAAAAAAAAAAAATTATTAATTGATTGAAAAAGGGTGGGTTTCTTTGTGCTCAAACACATTTACTTTGACAATTGTCATTTATTTTTTTTTCCTGTTAATAAATATCCTTTGATTTCAATACAAAATAATTTGTTGGTATGCAAATGTAGTAGATTTTTGTTTTTTTATTTTTGTTCAGTTGGTGCCGTTTTATTTGATTAAATGACATCTGCTCAAAAGGAATTCATTTATGGGTATTAAAATCATAAAAAAAGATTCAAATGTTTTTACCCAGACCTAGCGATGACTTCGTTTTCATTACGCTGTATGGGAACGAGAGCGAGAGTGATATTTCCATACATCTTCGTTTGATTTAGAAAAAATGATAAAAACTAAAGGGGGAATTTATTGAATTTTTTTTTATATATAAATTATCTTTAAACATTAATGTGTAAAGTTTGCTGCTTATTAAAGGCTAGAAACTGAAAGATTTTTCCTTTTTTTTACACAATATTCAAATGCAAATGCTTTAAAGCATGAAATATTTGCGGCTCATTGCAAAGCACTAGACGTAATAAAAATTATGATCGTTAATATTACAAAACAAAAATAAATTTTGAAATTGAAAAAGAAAAAATGATCAAGAAAATGACAAGATTTTAAGATAAAAAAGATTGAACATCGTTTTTATTCTTTTTTGTCTACTTAGATTAAGTATTTCTTATTTTCTTCTTCTGTTAAATCATAAAGACCCACAAAAAAGCTTTTGTTGTTTGAATTTTTCACAAGTTTGACAAGATCATTTGTTTTCGTCTTTGTAAATATCTTAAAACTCATCAATATCTCTTGTTAAGTATAAATTCCTTTCTTTCTTTCCCTCTTAAAAAGTACATTCATATATTAAGCTAAAGACTTTTTAAATAGCTAATCATGTTTTAAATGTGTGATGGTTTTTGCTTTCAGCTACTTCAGCAACCACTTGATCAACAAACAAAAAAACAAAAAATTAACAAGAAAAAACTCAAAACGGAAAAAATGTTTTTCAAGTAGTTTTTTTTTTTAAGCAATTGATCACTACTAGATATCTGTTGTCAAAGAGCATATATACAAAAACAAGTTCCCTGACATGTATTAGACATGACAAATGAAATTCTCAAGTGGTTGAAATGTATTTGGATTAAACATAAAAATGTAATGATTTTATCAATAAAACCAGAAAATAAAATATTTAATAATTTTTATATAATATTCATTATGTAATTATAAAATTAGTTTTTAATAGCAATAAAATAATATAAAAATAATATAAAAATTTTTAATTATTTTATAAACAAAAAATAACCTTAGTCGATTTGCGACACAAATCAAGAAATTGGTCCTTCGGACAATTGCATTCAAAACAAAAACTAAATTTTCGAATTTATTTTTGTTTCAAATGTAATTATGCGAATGACCGAATTCTAGCGACATCGTGCGACAGACAATTAATGACAGTATAAAAGGCTCTTAACTACTAACTGGTAAATTATGGCGATTATATTTTAGCAGCTCATGCAAATAATAGATTTTGGAGACAAAAAATAGCTCTGGTTGAGCCCATGATACTTGTACTTCCTTCCCAATCTACTCTGTAGCATTTGAACAGCTATGGGCCGACAAGTTTAGTGAATCGTTGATTTTTCAACGAAACATATGAACTGTTGAAAAATGTCGCACATTTTTTTTCCGTTAAGAAACGGACAGTAAGATTTTATTTTAGCTTAATATGTCAGTAGAAGAGGTGTAGGCTCGTTTAAGTTTTTAATTTGTACCTTATACCTTTCCGAGCCTGGGTACTTGATGTAGGCTATATCAAAAATTGAATTTTTTTTTGTCGCTTTTAAAAATTCTCATGTCGACTTTTTCTGAAAAATAATTTTGTTTTAACACAAATAAAATTAAAAAATAAATGTATTTAAAAAATATAAATAAAAAGTTTCCATTTTTTAAATATTTTTGTATCTACTAAAATTATTTACAATTTAAAAGTTAGATGATTAGTTTTTTTACTTAGTGTATACAACAAAAAACTAACCTTTTTGTTTTTTATTAAAATTAATTTTGTTTTAAGAAAATAAAATTATTAAAAATTAATAAAAAAAAAATACAGAAGAAATTTTAAATCATGCTTAAGTTCGTTTTTTATATTCCCTCTAAGAAAGAATAAAATATGTAAAATAAATAGTTCGATTAATAAAAATTTCAAATACTCCATATTAAAAAAAAAATATTTCCATTTTTTAAATATTTTTTTATTTATTAAAATTATTTACATTATAAAATTGAGATGATTTATTTTTTTTACTTTGTGTGTACAACAAAAACTAAACTTTTTCTTGTTTTTTTATTAAAAATAATATTGTTTTAAAATAAATAAAATTAAACAAATATTTCTATTATTCTTAAATTTTTTTATTTATTAAAATTATTTACTATATTGAATATTTAATTAAATTAGTCGAAATTTTTAGTTAAAATTTTTCTCATTTTTCTTTATAAAAATTAATCACCTAATTTGTATAAAAATATTGTTCAACTTAAGTCTAAATTTAACAATTCATTTATATTTAAATATTATTTGCAGTTTAAAATTGAGATGATTTATTTTTTTACTTTGTGTTTAAAACAAAAAATTAATCTTTTTTGTTTTTTGTTAAAAATATTTTTTTTTTAACAAATAAAAGTAAAAAAAAAATATTTCCAATTTTTAAAGTATTTTTTTTGGAATTATAAAAATTATTTACACAATAAAATATATATTTTTACAATTTATTATACAATTACATAATTACAATTAAAAATTTAGATGATTTTTTTTTATTTATGTTTACAACAAAAAAAATTAACCTGTTTTTTATTAATTTTTTTAACAAATAAAATTAAAAAAAAATATTTTGTTTTTTTAATAATAAAATTATTTAAAATTCAAAATATTTTTTTTAAATTTTTATACAATTACACATTTACAATTCAAAATTTTGATTATTTGTTTCTTATTTTGTTTGCTAAAAGTTTGATCGCTTTATAAAGCTCACGTGTCAAAAAAAAGCTTTGATTTTGTTACTAATGCATAGGTCGCAGCAGGAGTTAATATTAGATATAATTGGTCTTCTTAAAAATTTATCACCTAATTTGTAAAAATTATTACTTCAACCCTTACGAATAATCAATGACAATAAACGAACTTGATGGTTTTAAGGTTGATTTAACAAAGCTCCCCTAAAACTTGGACGAAGGTATATTTTTTACAAAAAGTTTATGCTTTAAAAAAATAAAATTATTTCAAGTAGCAAAAATAATTAAAGTTAACAGGATTAAAAAAAGAAAATCTTTTACCTTCAATAATTATAAAAATGTTTGCCATATATCTATCTCTTTGTCATAATATGGGTATTGAAATAAACTATAGCATAGTTATCGGCGTTAAACAGGCCTGATTTTAATAGTATAATTAACAGACTGCAAAAGTAGTTTACAGACACAATAATAATAATAATAATTATTGCTTAATTTTTTGTTGCCATTAAGGCCTATTTGGCAACCCTTATTAACAATAATTTCAGCGTTGTTATCTTATATTAACACTCGCATATGTAATGTTGTTTAGTAAAATTTATTAAAAGGAAACTTTGTCAAACTATTGAACATAATGTCTGTTAAAAGTTTTTAGAAAAGGTTAATGGCTAATTGCTTTCAAAAAACTATTTGTTGGGGTTTTTTTTTTTGACTGATAGTTTTTCAAATCATTGATAATTACTTACATGTTGCTGGTTGGAAGTAGCAAGATTTAAATTATATTGATTTTTAAGATAAAAATCAAGGCTAACTAAACCTTAGAATAATTTTGTTTAAAATAATATTTTAATTGCTTAATATTAAATAAGATCTTGAGTTTTTTAAAGGAGTCTTTTTTTTTTGTAGAGAAATTTGTTGAGTCATTAACCTGTTACCATTTGTATGTAAAACTCCCGTTTATATAAATATATAAAATATGACAATATGTTTGTTATGGTGTGTGTGTGTTTTATTTATATATAAGACAAACATGTCAAGTTCAAAGACTCTGCTTTTTTTTATATTTTGCACAATACTACTAAAAAAATACAAAGAAAATCAACAGCATTTTAGCAGCAACCCTAAATGTCTACATTTAACAACAAAAGCTGCAACAAAAAATTTTTTTATAAAAACACCAACAACAATGTGAGAAAAAACCACATTTAAAATGTGTTTGTTTTCTATATCAGTAGTTTTTTGCTTTTGTTTTTGTTAGTGCTGCTGTTATTTGTTGTGGTGGTATCTCTAAGATATGAATTTCTAAGCAAAAGTGCGTGCAATTCTAAAGATACATGCAAACATACGTACATGTATACGTATGTATGCATACAAATCAACAAATATACCTAAAAACAAACACACACATTTAGCTACATACATACACTAACAATTGTTTGTATTAGTGTTTGTACAATATATAAAGAAACGACTAAAAACTATGCCAAAAACTTTCAAGGACACTTTGTGTTTTAAACACTTACAAGTTCTTTTTTTATGTTTTACATACAAAATTTTAAACACATGTTTATATACTTAAGCCAACAAACTTATCATCATTAGTTTACATATGCAAAAAAGCACGCACACACACACTCACATACACAAATGTATATACAACTAAAATATAAACTACATACTAATTTAAAATAATTTATATAGATTCTGTTAACAGTAAAAGTAAAATGCAACATATGCCTTTTACAGCCTTTAAAATAAACTTCAAATAGTGACTGTCTACTACACCTACACATACCAACAAAAACAAACACTGCCACACATATACAGAGATACTTACATATAGAAAACATAATAATAACAAACACCTCATGCTAAATTATCATGTTTTAAATTTAAACTCTAAACACATACACGTACCAAGATTTATTTCTATATTTACTTTTATATAATATACATGCCTAAAAATATACTACACATATATAATTTTGTTTTGTTTTATTTTTTTTCTTTGTTTGGCTGCTACGAGCTTTATAGTTTATACAAAATTTACTATTTTGTGGAATTGTATATCTATACATATTTGTTTTTATTTAGGGAAACTATTTTTGCCGCAATATCAAAACAATAGCAACAACAGCTTAATACAACAATAAATTTGCGAGAAAAAGTATAAGTAATTAAATGTTTTCTTAATAAAATATAAATAAGGAACAAGTAATTTTTAGGTTAGTTTTAAATTTAAATAAAGAAGAGCCCAAAAATAGGCTTCAGAAATACAAAATAATTTTACAAGATATAAATCTTATTTTTCAAAAATGTTTAATTCAAATAAATATCGTTTTTATAAAAAAAAATTATGTTTGTATATTTAATTAATTAAAATTTAAGTTTGGGATCTTTACTTTTATCCTAAACTTAGGCAACATTTTTCTTGAATTAAATTAATGAAATAATAATTAGGCCTTTTCAAGTTTCTCGTAAGTTTTTATATAACTGAAAAGCATATTTGAAGATTTTTATTTTTTTTAATTAATTTTTTAATATAAAATATGTTTTTTAATATAAAATCAATATTTTTTATATAAAATATATTTTTTAATATAAAATATATTTTTTAATATAAAATATATTTTTTAATATAAAATATATTTAAAAATCAATTTTTTGTGTTTTTTTAAATATATTTTTTAATACAAAATAAATATTTTTTAAATATAAAATATATTTTTTAATATAAAATATATTTTTTAATATAAAATATATTTTTTAATATTAAATATATTTTTGAATAAAAAATTTAAAAATTATTTTTTTTTGTTTAAAAATTATTTTTTAATAAAAAATATTTTTTTAATAAAAAATATATTTTTTAATATAAAATATATTTATTAATATGAAATATATTTTTTAATATAAAATATATTTATGATAAAAAATTTAATCAAAAATCAATTTTTTAAATTTATTTTTTGATATAAAATATATTTGTTAATATAAAATATATTTTTAAATATAAAATATATTTTTTAATATAAAATATATTTTTAAATAAAAAATTTATTTAAAAATCACTTTTTTGTTTTTTTATTTAATTTTTAATATAAAATATATTTTTTAATAAAAAATATATTTTTTATTAAAAAAATATTTTTTTATAAAAAATATATTTTTTAATATAAAATATATTTATTAAAATAAAATATATTTTTTAATATAAAATATATTTTTTATTATAAAATATTTTTTTAATATAAAGTATATTTTTAAATAAAAAATTTATTAAATTTTTAGTTTTTATTTAATTTATTTTTTATATAAAATATATTTTTTAATATAATATATATATATATTTATATAAAATATTTATTTAAAAGTAATTTTTTTAATTTAAAAATAATAATAAATTAAAAAAATTATGTAGAATTACTTTTTAATATAATTAAAAAAAATAGAATAATAAATATTAAATTAAGTAATAATAAATTTAATACCGTACATTGTGTTAAATATGTATATGAAGAATAATTAAAAATAAAAGTGGGCCTCATTTTCAGTTAACGCTCTAAGCCATCTTTTATGTAAATATCCGCAAAAATTTTTAAAAATGCTCATTTTAGTTATTAAACAGAAATCTTTATTCAACTTAAATGAAAGACAGTTTTTATAACTTAAAAAAATATAGGCGACAAGTTTAGAAAATAGTTTAAAATTAACTGAAATTGTAATTATAACAGGTAATGAAAATTTTTTTTTTTAAATTTCAAGTTTTTGTTAACTTTTTTTACTTTTACGCCTAAATATAGGCAACAATTTTTATGTAATAGTAAACTATCGTTTCAAAACGAGACATTTATATTTATATTTTTTAATATTCGTTTTTTGAAAAATAAGACTAGATCTTATATTCAAAGTTGATGTTCTTTAATTTAATTAATTATAAAATGCTGACTTACTACTATTGTAAATACTTCAATTCCAACAGCTTAAAGCTAGTCGAGTTGTTATTATTATATTTCTGTCTTTATAGAAGAATATTTAATGGACGCACCTCTAAGGTACAACAACATGTATAAAGGAATAACCATCTACCGACGAATGATTCGATGATTTGGCAAGTAGATGTCTTGTAGTTAAGAAAGTATAGTGCTATGATGAGCAAGTACACATAAGCTTTACTTTCAAGTCTACCAACATGAATTGTTATAAATAAAAATCAAGCGAAGAATTTTTTGCAGCATTCGAACAATTAATTTTTTTGCCATCTATGAAGAAATTTATTTGAACAAAATTTTATAAAAAATTATGGATGAAGATTTTTCCAAATTCCTTTTGCTATAGCCTAAGCCATCGTGATATATTACAGTATCGACGGCAACAGATTGCACTTGATAGCTTGTACAAAGCTTATCATCATTTGTATTTAAAAGAATTGGTTTAACTATAGACCCTTCGACTATTCTTCTAGATAAACTCACTGGCTACGATAACAAAAATTTTACATTTCGACCGCCTGAGAGTATGCAATAATTTTTTTAATTAATTTAAATAAAACAAGTGTATAATTATATTATTAAATTTTTTTATTTTATTTCTTATTACATGCTAATATTACTTGTATGAAAGCTGTTAATTTCCAAAGATCGATTTTTCGGAGAAATTGAGCTAAATATGTGTCAATAAAAGATCATTCGAGAAATTCAATGGCTCATTCTCTTTTTTCAAAAAAATCTTTAAAAAGTATTTTTGCTATTTAAAATGAATAAACCCCTATCCATTCCCAAAATTGGTCTCAGGTACTTGAGGCATTTGTTCTAGTTAAAAAATTTACTGAGTAAATTTTTAACAATATAATAAATTTTATTATTTTATCGAAATTTTATATTTTGTAAATCTTAACAACCTTCAATTATTTCGAATTTAATTTTCGCTCTTTGTTTTTGCATCAATTTATATGTTTTTATAAATTAAATTTTTAGCCTAAAAATATGCTAAAGTTTGTTGACTTTTGTTTTCATGGCTTCTTTTTTCTTTAATTACTTTAAGATTTGTGTTAGAAAAAAAACACCAAAAATCTTAACCTTCCTTAACAATTTCTACACTAACCCTGCTCTGGTTTTGTTATGTTTTTATGGTTTTTGCTTCTGTTCTTTCTGCAAAACTTCCTGAGTTTTCTAATTTCTAAAAATTTCTTTCTTATACAATATCTGATACAAACACCAACTAACTTAAAGAAAGCAAAATTAAGCTTTTTTAACACCTCTGCCAACTCTGCTATGCTTTTGAGCTGAGACAAGGCGACGTTTAAATTTTGTATTTCTAGTTCTTTTTTCAAGCAAATTAAAAAGGGGTTGTGTAGTGTAGTACATTCGTATAGTTTAATTTTTGCCATGTTGCAAATTAGTACAGGCAACTTAAAGTTAGGAAAAACCAACACATACACGCAAAAGGAAAAGTAAGGTATTCCTTAAAGTACTACTGCTGCTGCTGTTGCTGCTGGTGCTTTTGCTATGAATGCTATTTCTACTATTATTGTATACAACATCAGACTCATAACAAAATTTTTTTTTGCATTCATTCATTAAAGTACAACAACATCGTCATCATCATGATGGTTGTATTATAGTGGTGCTGGTGTTGGTGGTGGCGGCTCTAAATGTAATTGTAGTAGTGGGTTTATAAAATATTTTTTTTCTACTGTGATTACAAGCAACAACTACAACAAAAAAGGGGAAAATATTTTTGCTTTCTTTAGACTCTTAACAGACAAACAGACAAGAAATCATCAACAGACAAAAAATATAAACACCACAACAACAACAGCAACAAATATATAAAAACATACATACATATGTATAACTACAACAACAAGAACATGAGAGTATTATGAATATAAAGACTTAAAGTAGCTTTACGTCTTGGACGTTTCCCTGTGTTTTGTTTAAGTTTTTATATGTTAGTTTTCAGTTTTAGATTTGTTTTTTCTATTTTAATATTTGAAAGAACAACTACTACAACAACAGCAGCAAAATATGTATAAATAGTATGAGGTTTTGTTGTAGTTAAATGCTGCTTTTATTTAAACATGAGGCGCTTACTTTAATTTCACTTTTTTCTACACTTTATTTTTAATTTTTTTTGTGTTTGCACCAAAGTGTCTGTTTTGCCAGCTTATGTTACACACACACACACACATACAAATGTATATGTAAAGCATGGTTTAACTCGTTTAATAACCTTAACAACAACAACAGCAACAATAACACAAAAACGTTTGTAACAGTAAAGAGTTGGCTGTAATAGTTAGACAAAACCATGATGATGTCCTTGAGCTTAAAACATCATAAAAAAACAAGAGCAAAGACAGCAACAACAACAACAGTAACATCAGCAGTAACGAAATTTTAAAGATATTTTAATTTTAACAAAAATCTTAAATTTTTTGACAAGTAAAAATTAAGTTTAAAGGAAATGTAATGACCTTCAAAAGGCTTGAGGTTTTTCCTAATGAAATTAATAATTTTTATAGCATACTTTTAGGATTTTGGTTTATATGGATTTTATGGATTTTAATAAAATTTTGTATGGAACTGCCTTAGATTCCAATATAGAATATTTTTTTTTTCCTAAAAATATCTTATTTCCAAGAGAAAGTGGAGAAAAAGTAGTGAATGTACGCCGGTTTTTTTTGCCGATTTAAAGGTACTGCATACTTTAAGGCATCTTTTACTTTTGAAAGCAGTGTTGCGCTATTTTAAAATAATGAGTAACTCATTTCGTGTCTGTCTTTTGCAGAGCTTTACAATAATTTTAGAATTTTATATAATTTTTTGAATTTTATCTAGGGATGGGTACCTTTATATAAAGTTAATACGTAAGAGTCTTAAAATTTGGTGTGGATTACTTTTAAAATCGAAAAAAAAAAATATGTCAGGATGCGCCCAACGTGTGTAGGCACAGCTAGTTCATATTAATAAAAAAATTATATGTATTTGAAATTTATTTTAAAAATATTTTTTCAAATAAAATTTTTTCTTCTCAAGAAAATAACTTCAACAAATAAAAATTATAAAAAATAATAAAATTAAGTTAATGTTGGTTTTCATTGTCTTCTTTGAGACTTTCCAGCCCTGCATCAAGACAGGTCTTACTCAGGTAGGCTTATAGCTGTTACATGTAGAAAGCAGAGATATATTCATGCCATATATAAGACTTTAGGAGAAATTCCGATATTATCACGGGCGCGAAGGCCGTCCATATTTATGAAAACAGACATGGCGCTTTTAAGGCCTTATAGATTCAAGTGCAATGAATTGAAAGTATGTGGCTAATTAAATTAATTCTCTGGCCTTGAATGAACAATATCTTGTCTGATTTTTTTTGTGTTCCAGAGCATAAACAAATTCTGGATTTGGAATGGCTGAGAAATTCAAAAGGACTGCTCAGAGTTAAACAAAGTAAACTCACATTATTTTTCCCCTGGTAGAGTAGTCAAACATGACCAAAGAGGGGACATGTAGGTAGTCTAAGATCTACACTTCCGTTTTTTATTTCTTTATTTTTTTGCCCTCTATCTAAACGGAAATTAAATCAAGGCAATCATAGCCTTCGTGAGGAACTCGATTTTGCATCTGGTGGACTTTATTACAGGACACTGTACGATTTATGTATAATGAAACGTATAAGTATTAAGGCGGGAACTGTAAAAACATCCTAAAGGAGAATGAGTCAGTACAACATTTATACGGGCAGGAATTGCTGGGATTGGTCACTGACTGATTTTTAAAACTGGTTCGTTGAAAGGGACTGAAATCCCTAAGATATCATAGGAATTTATGTGAAGTAAACGGTTCCTTACACATCACAAAAAACCTAATGTCATCCAGCTGTAGAAAAATTCTGTTGGTTTTTCTAAAATAGTAATATGATTTATGAAGCATACTTTTAGTTGTTTTTTGTTACTTATTAAGGAATTATCTGTAAAATTGTCAAGCATTATTGCAGTTATTAAACCCACAGGTATATGAAGTTATAGATAAAGTCTTCTTATAAATCTGTGTTCTTTTCGTTGTTTTCAATAATTTTTATAAAAATAAATAAAAAAATTTTAAAGCCTACTTTTGAGTGCTTAACAAAATTAGTCCTACTAATATTATAAATGTGAAAACTTGAATATTTAGATGTTAGTCGCTTGAAAATGCAATACGGATTGGCATAAAAATTGACACTCGAGATAGTTTAAGATCGAAAGGACGCTAGGAAGCAGTATTGCTGATATTTAAACCAATGTTTTTTTTTTCTCTGAAACTATTCGATTTCTAACATTTTGTTTACTGTATTAAAAGGAGAAATACAGGGTGGGAAAAGGCTCTATATAAAGGCCAAATGGAGATATAAATGAGTTTTTTTAGCTGGTAGTAAGGGGAGATAAAAAAGACTAAAATGATATTAATAAAATTTTTCCTATGTGAACTTTTGGTTACAGATTTGAAAGATTGGACCCACTAGTTAGAGCTGGTGAGACCAAAACATAAGTTAAAAATCTTAAACTACTTATTCGATTCCAAAAATAGTTTTTACATAATTGAGAGTGGGCTCAGGAGATAGACAAAGGCAAGAAAGGGTTATTCATTTAATCAGTGATTAGATAGACTCTAAAAGTTGATGGCTTCAACGCCGCCTAAAATGTTATAAATTTTTTACTTTTTAGAATTTTATTTTCATGAGTTAAACAGAATGTTTGTATTGAGTATTGATTCTCCCTTTTTTTGTTATTTCTAAAAATGATATCAACAAATGTTGCTCGTTAATCTTTAGTTATTTTCAATGCCTTGAAAAATTCCCTGAGAGTTTCATCCACTGTCTTCAACTCTCTGTCCTCGTTGACAGGCTGTTAAAAAACTAAAGCGATTTTATAACTTTTAAAAGTCTTACATAAAACACCATGACTATATTTAAATAGAAATTGTAAATGATTTAATTACACAAAATAAAGAAGGAGGGTGGAAATAGGCAGCTAAACAACTGGTAAAAATTTTATTTGCTTGAAGTAGTAGAAGCAGCTAATAATGAGGCCTAAGTAGTCATAATATTAGGCTCTTCATCAAAAACCAAACCAAATAAACAAATGCGGGTTGTTGATGTTTCAGTTCTACGACGAGTAGCAATAGTTGATGCTGCTGTTATTTAGTAACTCATAAATACTCTATATGACATTATGATGCACACAGATAGATGGATATAGATAGATACTCGTTTTGCCCTAAATACAAAATAAAAAAGGAAATGCTGTGTAAAAGATCATTATGCTGCTGCTGTAAAGCAAATGTCTGTGTTGTTTTGGGTAAAGTGCCTGGCACACTAAAGTACAGACTTACAGCTAAATGTGCGTATGAGAGCGAGTTCAAGTCTATAAGTCTTAATTTTGATTTATGGGCACGCCCGCGCAGTTTTCTTTCGTTGTCTTCTTGTAACACCGATGACAGTATTTTTATTTATTTTTTTTTTGTATTTTCTACATTTACTCGTACATTTTTATTTATATATTTTTTGTAATATTTCAGAAAAATTTTATTGAAGTTTCAATGCTGAAAATTGTAATAAATATCGAGGGTTTTTTAATGTTTTAATGTTTGTTTGCTGAAGACTCAAAAAACTCATTTAAATGTTTTACAATAAAAAGTTTTTGTCGAGCAGAAAATCCTTTATACAAACAGCTGGCAATATAAAATTTATTACTAAATCAGGAAGTTGTATTAATATTAATTTAGATTTCCGTTTGTTAAATTATTAAACAGCCTACACAATATCGAGCAAAATGTTTTTTAATATAATTTTTTTTTGTTTTCAATTTAAAGTGACATGTAAAATTTCAGAGGCGAGAGAGAGAGACCCCCCTGATAAATGAAATTTTTGAAAACTTTGATTTTTTATGAATGCGATCTTTGGCTGGTGAAAGACAGCCCAGCCTGCTGCTGCTGGTGTATGAAAAGATCTACAATCAACAATCTGTAGAGCAAAATAAAGTTTAGTTAATGTGTTTTATGTTGGCTGATGATTTAATTCAATTGTTAAACTTCCGTTGAAATATTTGCATCAATCGAATTCAATTATCTTTTTCTTTTTCTTTTTTTGTTTTTTTTTTTTTAATAGACTTCTGTGAATACAAGTATTTTTAAGTTTAAATCAACATGTACCAGATTTTAATATTATTTTTATTTAAAGCAATTGATTATTATGTGGTTGGTTGATGGTTTAGCTTTTACTTGGGTTTGTATGACTGACAGTAGGACGGACTGATAAATATTTGTAATTTCAACGTTGTGACTATGATTTGATCAGTTTAGCTTTTTTTATTATTATTTCAGCAGCAGCATCTTTAACTCACACTCTCGATTTATTTAGTAGTTTTTTTTTATTATTTATTTTTATGATATAAAGTATCATTTATTTAACAACAAACTGCGTAAAAATAGTATTAAATTAAACCGGATGCTGCTTTTACACATACATACATATACAGACAATCTTTAAAATGCAGGCTTAACTATTGCTGCTACTGTTGTTGTAGTTGTTGTTGCTTTTTCTATAAACTACAATTTACAGAGTTTATTTCAATTGATGTTTGGATATGATTTATCATAGATTGAAATGATTAAACTTTGATTAAATGATTTACAGAAAAAAGTAGCGCAAAATAACAAGAAAATTAAATGAAAAATAAAGAAAAAATATCTTAAAATTAAATATACATATATATAACATTGTAAATATATAAAAACTAAAGATAAAAAGGATCGCATTTATAATATTAACATAAATAAATCTAATACATGCCTTAAGGTATGCTTTAGAATTGAAATTTTTAACATTTAAAAATTTTTTTGCGTTAAATTTTAAATTGTTTTATAACCCTCTAAATATGCTTTATAGTGGTATAGAAAGTAAATATAAAAAACGAATTACTAGTTCTAAAAATATAACTTTTTTTTATATAAAAAGCATCTAAAAATAGATTCTTATAAAGATGTTTATAAAAACACCTAAAAGTATGCTCCTATATAGTTGTTTATACGATTTGCCCACAATTTTGTTTTTTTTTTAATATAAAAGTATGTAATTGTATTGAACTTTTAAATTTTTATTAAATTTATTTAAATGCTCCTAAAGGCATGCTTTATATTTTGCACTTTAACTAAACTAGAGTTTGCCCTGTGGTTGAAATTCGACCAAATTTATTTTTGTAAACTTTTGATATATTTTTCAAAAGTACATACAAAGATGGAAATAAAAATAGAATGAACAAATAAAATAAGTTTTCTTTCTGAGTGTTTACGGAGTTGCCAAGCCAAATTTTTTAGCAAATTAAAGGAGAAAGAGGCTTTATGATTGGCTAATATTGTTAACTGTTTTTAACTATCTTAGACTCAAAAATCTAGAACAAAAATACATTCTGCACTGCTCCTATTGACAATCTATCAAACAAACAAAATCAAGCGAATACGTTGAGTTTAAGTCAGTTAAAATGGTTCTTAACTTTTATCACCTATTTATATATAGATAATGAAAAAAATAAAATTTTGCCATCGGAAAACTGCTTCATTTTTAGATTCTGAAAAACGATTTCGAATTTAAAAGTTTGATTGTTATGTTGCCTGACAATTAGCCTTCATACCTAGATATTCATGCTAAATTTCCTCAGAGAATTGCTGAAATTGTAAACCGGTTGTTTTGACCAATAAATATCCAGTTTGAAGAATTCACGAATTAATCTACAAAGTGGATTGAAGGATTTCCTTTTATCCCTAAATTTCTTTCAATTTTGGATAAAAAATCACCAGTTAATTCTCCATTTTTTTAAGCATCCTGTTTTGTAAGTGCTAAATTTAGTTTTTTTTTTTTCAAATCACAAATGTCATTCTCTCTGTGAAAATCTAAATTGCAAGTAGTTGAAATTGTTAAAAGAGTTTCTTACAACTCATTTAAAAGGAACCAATTAAACAGTGTTACCTGATTTGCAGGTTTATATGGAAGAGGACCTTAACTTCCGCTTATAAGACGCCTTTTATTTCTACGACGAAGTAAATTTGTAAGTACTACTTTAAGAAAATAATATTACCGATTTTTAAGCCTTTCCTATATTTACAACCTGATGTCTAGTATTGTCTTAGAAAAGCTTTATCATGAGCTCAGATTAATTATGGAAATTAACCCTCATAGAAGGAGTTTTTTTTTTCGGGGGTAAAAAAAAAACAGGGTATAACAAGTACTAACTGGCACTATACTTCCAAACCTTAAACTCAATACCACATTTTGATCAAATTAATTTTATTGATATTCTTAATGATATTTTTTTTTGATTAATTTTTCTTCGTTGTTTTTAAGTGTATGCCCCTCATTTTCTCCTTTTTTTCTATGTTTGTTTGTCTAAATATACTTTAAACTCGTTATATTTTTTCTGAGATTCTTTTATTGTTTTCTCAGTTTATTTCCAATAAAATGATTACAATTTTTCCACCATTTCTTTTAATATATATATTCCATCTTCATCTTTTTTCTCATTTTATATGTTTGATAACTCTTGCTAACTTTGCTTTTCTTTGCAAAAGAATAAAACCCTCAAGGATATGATAACAATTTTTTTTGTGTTGCCAGCTTGCTCCACTACCCATAAACTCCATGTTGAATTGAGTTTTTCTGTTTTTTTTCTGTAGCAACTGCCACATAGCCTTCCCTACCAAAGACAAGAGATTAATATTGGAAAAAAATCTAGATTAAATTGAAAATAAGAGGGGTGTTTGAGAATTAAGAAAGAGCAGAAAAATATTCAGAGCTTTTTTTATAATAATTATAATAAAAATAAATGAAAAAAGAATGAGTTTTAAAAATATAATGTAACCTTTTTTGTAAACATATGTATGCTTATCTATGTAGTTAAATTGATATTTTTCTCTTTTATTTGATACTAGTAATAGTACCAGTGATGCCGTTTGGTAACATTTAGTCAAATTTTCGTAACTTTTGGTATGAAAGACGACATACAATTTGAACGATAAAATTTCAAAATGTTACTTTTTATGAAAAAATTAACTTTTTAGAAAGAGAAGCGTAACTTTTTTTAGTCGGGCAACACTGTCTAGTGCCTAACTATTTTTGGTAACTTTTCAAAAAGCTATTTTTACTTTACCATACGTAGTACATATGTATAAGGTAAAGTATAGTAATCATGCAAAAAAAAATCGAGGTCGGGATTTCGACGGATTTATATGAAATTTAGTACCTATGTGCCTTTGCTATATGGAGATGAAGAGCTGTATAAATTTTGGGCATAATCTGGAAGGGGCAAGGGGTAGTTTACTTAACTGCCTAAACCGAAAATAATAAATTTTTCGATTCGAATACCTATACTTTGAACTTATATTCTTTATGTAACACCTATGTATGCATATCCATAAAAATATCTATCTCCAGATTTGTTCAAACTAGGTATTTAGCATTAAAAAAAACTATAGCTACAAATTTTCTCTCAATTTTTATTGTTCGTAATCTGCTTTCAATGCTGCAGATACCCCTATACTCCACTGCTCCTATTTTTTTTCTTTCTTTTAATTTCACTTCATTGCCCCACAGTCCTGCAAATCCATTTACTATGTATTTATTCAACTACAAGCAGAATTTAAACGAGTATTTACTACCTTTCTTTTCAATCTCATCATCATCATCATCATCATTATCATGATGTTTTTGTTATTGTTGCTGCAGTGCTTTTTCGTGCTTTTATTTATTGAGTTGCTATTGCTGGAGTTGTTAAGGTTGTTTGTTATTATCATTGTTGTTCTTGTTGTTGCATTAGGGATTTTATTACATCTTGTTGTTGCTATTACAGCTTTTCTTTCTTTTTTTTTTTGTACCTATTTCTTCTTCATTTCTCATCGTTTTCTTCTCTTTGTTGTTGCTTGTTTTTTAATAGAGTCCACGTATGTATGTAATTTTTTATTTATTTTTATTTTATTTCATTTTGGTGGTCCATGGATGGCTCTTGCTACGAGTATTTTTTCCTTTACAGCTTTTATTTTTGTCGTTTTTAGTGTTGTTAGTAGTAGTCACATGCTATAAATTAATACATGAGTACATACCTATCATACCATTTTACTTGGGTTGTATACATCCATTCATATGGATGTATGTACGTACATTCATACGTATTTATCGACCAATGATATTGAAAATATGTCAGGATGAATGCGTTGCGCAAAAGGCATTGGCATCATCATCAACAATGGCAATAACAACTACACCAACAACACACCGTCTATGCTTGCTACAGCTATATTGACTAGATTTAACATGTATTTTTTGTTGGTAGGGAGAGAGGTGATTATTATTGGTAATGAATTCAATAAACACACACAAAAAATAGATTGAAAACTCACTCAAAATACAGCTCCTCCTAGATTAAGGAATAATGGAAAATGGTAAAAAAAAACTTAATCACTGAAGAAAGTAAATGCAAATGATGATTTTTATTAAACCTTTAAAACATCTAAGATAATTTAATTAAGATAATTTGGATTAAAAAACTAATGCTCCTTAATAAATTTTGAATTTTAAAATATATTTTCTGTACAGAGTTGTATTTTGTATTAAATTTTTACTTTCAAAATTTATGATAAAATAAATATAGTTAAATGCGAATGTTGAAAATAAGAAAATTTTTTGTTAAGAACCTTTTTTGCTAAAGTTCAAAGGCAAACTATAAAAATTTATAAAACTATTATTTAAAAAATTTTTTTTATAATAAAAATAAAATTTTTTAGTTAAAAAAAATTTTTTTAATTAAAATTATGGGATTAATTTGACAACAAAAAAAAAAAAAAATATATAAATCCATGTTTCATGTTAAAAAAAAAAAATACCTTTTTCAGTCGAATTTTTTTAATAAAAAATGCAACAGTGTCATATCTCAAAAAATCAAAATTTTGAAGTTAGTGATGAAAAAGTGCTCCTGAATACATTTTTCATCTGTAAAAAATCAGTATTTCCACTCAAGCTAAAACGCAACAGCGTCATATCTCAAAAAATCAACATTTTAAAGTTACTGAGGAAAAAGTACTCCTCCGTACATTTTTCATCTGTAAAAAAATCAGGAGTTTAAATCAAGCTAAAAAGAAGCTAAGCATAGACAAGAATTTAAATATTAGGTCGCTCTCTCGGGTGCATCGATGAGATAAAAGGTAGTGTTGTGGGTTCGATTCCCACCAAAAACTCTAGAATTTTTCACTACAAATTGGCAGGAAGACCAAGAAGGAGTTTGGATATAATCTGAGTGCCTACAAACTACGTTAGTGACAGGTCACGAACTGACAAGTATTAACTGGCCAAGTTAAAAATCGAGGTAAGACGATACTTGCAGAATGTGGCTGGAAAAAGGCTAACATAAAAAGGCTTTGAACAACGGGCAGGCACTTATTAAATGGAGATGCTGTGAAGACCTTAGCCTTAAGCAAATGTTAGCAATTACCATAGACTCTGTGATGAGGAAGAATGTCGATATGTTTTAGTCGCCAACCTGAAATCACTACAGTCGAGAGTAAAAGGCTGGTGACAGCACGAAATTCAATGAAAGTAAGGTATTTGTAAATTTTCAGTCGGATACCAGAAAAAGGGACCTAAGAAGTTAGTGGTCTGCTTTGGTGGTTGATCTCTCTATCTATATCCTTAATTAAGATGTCCCTATATGAAACTCTATCGAAGCATTCACTCTGACAGGACTTCTGACATAATCATAATGATATCCGGTATTTTACCTCGCCAAATATGGACCGGACGACCAATGCAGGCAAACTAAAAGCTATTGTATTAGCAGGCGGTCTTAGAATCAATGAATGGTTATAGATGCAATACTGTCCTAAATGAACACATAGAAGCGATTGTGGAAAAGAAGATACTTATACACATAAAAACTAGAATAATCCTAGCTCGATTAAGAGCCAGATGGTGCAGTATTCTCAACTTCTATCATAAACGAATAGTTTCCGGAACTATAAATTGATGCTCATAGCACAGTGTGTTTATTTCAATTTCCCAATAGGGCCAAGGACATACGACCCATATTATGGATAAGATTGTCCCCAAAAGTACAATAATACCGGGCAATGTGTCGACATTGTGCAATATTTGCTATTCAATTTTTTATTGTGATGAAAAATTGTGCCATATTCTATTTGAAATTATTGTGCCATCTTTTAAATAATAAAGAGACAATGGACCAAAAATACTGATTTGGGTTTCAAAATTAATTAATATTTAATGCCTATCACTTCATCTTAAATACGTAATTATTTCTTTTTTTAATAATTTTTGATTTCATTAATTTGTAGAAATTTCAGATAAATTGTCTTTAATTTTATAAAAAAAAAATTTTTTTATCCATCTTCAACTACCGACGGCTTTTCTTTATCTCGTTTTAAGTCTCTTCTTAAAAAGTACCAAAAAACTTAAAATTAAATACATTTGTATGCAACTGTTCAGATTAAATGCTTTGTTGTAAGAAAAACAACCAACAACAACGGCCATCTATATATTTCTCCTTACAGAAATAAAACTCTCTATTGCAAACAAAACCAAAAAACAAATACAACCAAGAGAGAAATCTTAAAAGAGAGTTTATCAATTAAATTACTCAATTCAATACAAAAATATAATAAGTTATAGAGAGACTGAGATAGCACGAGAGTTTGAGAGCAGGATTTTGAAAAATGAGTAAAACCAAGAAATGAAGCGCATATTAAATGAGTACAAGATGGATGATTGTTTTGTTTGCTGTTGTTGTTGTTGCTGTTGGTTGATTTAAACGCATTTTGTTCAAAACGGTGCGGGGAATATTGCATATAACAGCAATATATTGACATTTTACTAACACCAACTCGTCATATGAGTAAAAATCATTTTCAATAGGGACTTGTTTCTTTCTCTATGGCAGTAGAACCTACAGCAGAGTAATGCCAACAAAAATTTGTTCAATTCAAAATGTATGTTCGATAAACTACAACAACAACAACAGCAGCATTAAGAAACCAATCTACTGAGTTCATACCAGCCAGTCATCCACTTCTACTGTGTTTACACTCACACAATCATACACTAATATAGATGAATATGTACATACATCCATTCGTATCTATGTTTTGTGTGAATGTTTATACCAGACACCAAAAGCATTGAGCTAAAATGCATTAAATATCTGTATGTAATCAATATATACAGCCACACATACCTACACTTCAATATACTCATATTTGTTTATATATGTTTGTATGAATGTGTGGATATTTCTTGATGTTGTTGTTGGATTTTTTCTTTTTTCAGTATATAGATAGATTTTTAACAAACCTGATTGGATGTTATTGACTGCGGGACATTGAGCAAAAAATAAAAATAAATTAAAGCAAATTTGTACAAAAGCAACAACATTATGATGATGATGACGATGTTGTTGTAGTATTTTACGTTTCTTTTTTTATTATGAACATGTAGATTTTTACAAGGTACGAGCCAAGTATGAATGTACATACATATATTCGACTATGTATGTAAATATATTAATAACGTGCATTGAGAGGGGTACAGACGGACAAACGACTAAACAGACAGACACATATTTGTGCTAAACTTACTTTAGTCGTACGTACGTAAATAGGTACGTTTTTATGTATGAATGAATGATTGTTGTAGTTGTATAACAAACCCAACAACAAAAATAACACCGAAAAAAGGTTGTTCCACAATATAAAGCACTGCTGTCGTAAAGGCTTTGTATTAGTTGGTGTATAAGGACGCTATTACATGGACTCCTATCCACACAAACACACACCACACACACACCCGTGCATTTTCAAATGTTCATATGCTTACGGGTGGAATGGTTGTAAAGAATAAAATATAAATGATTGACGTGGTTATTATATGGAAATGTCATTTACGTTCAGAACCAAATGCAAAAAAAAAGAGAAATACACTTTTGAAAAGGAAAAAAATATAAAATGACGTTTTATTAACTTTTATTTCGTTTTTTTTTTCAAGCTCTCAAAGCGAACAAAAATTACTAAATTGGATTTAGCAGAACATTTTAATAAAAGTTGGGAGAAAAATTTATTTAATTGACAGGTATATTTAAAATTATTTTTAAAATAATTTAATTAAAAAAATAGTAGGTAGGTATTTCCAACACAAAATTCAAATTTCTTTCAGTACTTAAAAGATTTAAAAATTAAAAATCTTAGCTTTTAAATAATTTTAAAAAAATGTTTAATAAATTTAAAAAATAAGTTTTTAATGCTTAAATTAAACATTTTTATTTCAAAATTATTAAAATATTTATAGATTGTTTTAAATATTTAAAATTTTAACTAAAAAATTTAAAATTTCACTTTGTTGTTTTTTTCTTCAGTACTAAAATTTAGTACCTAACCAAAACTACTAAAATATCTTTTAGTTTAATTTTTTAATGTGTTTCTTTCCTATCTAGATGAGTTTCTTTTAATTAAAAAAAGTTTTGTACTAAATTTTAGTACTTTTAAAATTTTTACTAAAATAATATTTAAATCCTTTATGTTTATGTTTGTCCCTTATCAGTGGCTGTCTAGATAATGCATTCCATTTTGCTAGCGTCTAAAATTAAAATTTTCTTATTTTTTTCTTTAAAATTAATCACCTAATTTGTAATTAGTATTCTTTCAACTTAGAGAGAATATAACGAACTTAAGCCTGATTTCATAAATTTATTTATTTTAGATTTTTAAAATATTTAAGATGATTTTTTAGTACATATATATTATTTGATGAATAATATATTTTAGAATTTATTTTTTAAAAATATTTTTTTCCTATTGTCTGCACAGTAGTTTAAAGCTTTCTTTAGTATTATTTTTTAAGTAATACCGTTATTTAATCATGTATTTATTAACTTTTTTAAATATTTCAAGCTAATTTTAAATAAATATAAACTTTATGCTACTTAAATAAAAAAAAATATGTTATAAAAATATGACCAAAACTTTTATTAAACTAAATATTAATTAAAAAAATAATATTAAAAATATATACTATATTATGCTAAATTTAAATAAAGATATTTTACTGCTCTTAGTACTAAACTTTTATTAAACATTAAAAAATAGTTCGAATTCTTAACATTTTCCTATGCAAAGACTATTTCACTTCAAACTTAAACATTTATAATATTTTTAAAGTTTTAGTACTTAGAAAGATAGTAAAAAATTAGCTTATTTTTTAAATTTTTATGAAAAAAAACAAAAAAAATATATATATGTATATAAAATTGTAATTAAACTAAATTTTAAGAAATATACCAAATTCTTAACATTTTCCCATGCTAAGAAATTAAACATTGCTTTTTTTATATTATTATTAGTATTTTAGTACTTACAAATTTTCTAAAAAAAAACTTTTTCTACTTTTTTTACAAAAAAAAAAAAAAAAAACAATAAAAAACTAAATAAAAAAATTATTCATAATGATGCACAATTTTGACTATTAAAACAAACTATAAATTTGTACTAATATTTAGTACACACATAAGTAATTTGGATAAAATTTGACATTACTTTTGGTTTTTTTATCACTTAGGTCATATTTTTTAAATTACCTTTTAAACTTTAAACAAAATTATTTTGTACTAAATATTAGTACTTATGATACAATTTAAATACACATATATTTATATATAATTTATATATATTTTTTTTTATATTTTCAAGGTAGTTGCAAAAACGATTGATATATTCTTAAACTTAAAAATATTAATATTAGTACTAATTTTTAGCACATACTTGGTAAAAAAAGCTAATTTTACGTTTGAAAATTAATAATTATTTTATGCTCAGAATTTTAGTTGCTTTGTATTTTTGTATTTTTTACACCCATATGCATAATAAATAAAATAACTATATTTCAAATTTATTTTGGAACAAATTTTTTATTCAAATTTAGTTCTAAAATATATTTCAAACAAGTTTTATTTAGAAGACATTTATGTGGCCTTAAAGTCTTTCATGGGGGGAAATAAAATATATTTGAATATATCTGAAATCTATTTTAGAAAAAATTTTTCAAAAAAAAATGTTGTTCTAAAATACATTCAAATAAGTTTAATCTTTTATAAATATAAGGATAGTACAAAAAGTATTTTTTTTTTAACTAATTGCTTTTAACTGATGACAGAATGAAATTGGTTTTTTATTTCTTAGCTTCTTATAAAAAATCATTTAATATATTTTGTTTTTAAAACTTAACGTTTACATATGTATTAACTGTATGTAACTATGTATATGTAATACATAAGTAGTGTACGTAATAAATTTACATTTACCACTCCTTCTTAAGATTCTGTGTATGCTATAGAAACAATTTTACTGGGATTTTTCTTTTTATATAGAATTTTTTTTTCGTTATACTTTATTATTGTTTAACAACCATCTTTTCCTTTTATTTTTCCAACAAATAAAAAAAATATTAAAAAAAATCCAACAACGTCTGCCATTCGTCCAATCGAATTCAATTGACTCTCAATTCTCACAAACTATGTACCGAATTTTTATATTCCATTTTTTTCCTATACTTTGACACCCGAAAACGCGCTGTGCAACCCAAAATAAATAAAATAAGAAAAAATACATAATCGAAAAAACATCCAATGAACCCAATGTATAGAAAGAATAAAATGGGAATCTACTAGTAGTACTTGGGTGAATTGTATAAAGGTATATAAACTCTATACACACATCTGTACAATGGGAAAGAAGTAGATGAACAAAAAAAAAATATGAACGTAAAATTTAATACACAAGTGTGTATTGAATTCCGTTATTTTTATGTTTTTTTCTGTTTGTTTACATATAAATTTTTACTTACTTGTATGTAGTAGTAGTAGTAGTAATAGTGGTGTGGTAGTAAACAGAACTTTCTCTTTATGTCAGCCAAAAAGCGGTGCTGTGGGCTTTTAAGGGGGGAAATTGGAAAAATTCTAAGGATTGTTTTTTTGTGTTCAACGCCATTAACAAACCAGTTTACCAATAATGACATTTCTCCCTATTAAGTTTAAACATACACACTTATACCTACATACCAACATACTAACATTAACCCAACACCACCCTCCCTCTTTACTTTCTTAATAATATTTTACAGCTTCTTCTTCATCATCTTTTTCTTCTACATGATTTTTTTTCTATATGTATTTATTGAATTTTTATAAATAATATGGATATAAAAAAGAAATGCTTTCTTTTAGTTGTTGTTGCTGTTGTTTGTATCCTTGTACAAGGATTCTCTCTATCGCAGGCGCTTTGCCAGAAAAAAACTCTCACATTTTTGGCTTAAAAAAAAAACTTAATAAAAATCAACACACATTCATACACACACTCTTACAGTTATAGACACTCACTCTCTTTTACTCTTATGGTCGTTAACTTTTATATGTGTGTATGTAGGTATGTATGAAAGAGTATTAAATTTTTTTTTTGCACATTACAAAATTTTTGTGTCTATGTGTGAGTTTATTGGAAAGAGGATTTTTTTTTGTTGTTAATGTATATAGACATACTATACATTCACATGCATATAAAAGTATTGGTGATATATTTGTAAATGCCCTTTACATTCATCTATATTTGAACACTCTTACCCCGTCCCTCACTTAACAACCTGCTTCAGGGAACTGAACTATAAAGGCTCCCTTAAATTAAATCGAAAATAACACAACTGAAGAGTATGCCTTAGTATGTGTAAGCTCATATATAACAAGTTTTATATAAAACCAACATTGATTACGATTGGGAATCCATCTATAAAACTCTATACCCGTTGGGTGTGTAAAATGTATTTGAAAGAAGAAAAAACTACAGTTTTTTTCGATTTTTCTGCTTTAACTGTATCTGTATGAATGACATTAACTTTAATACAACCCATAAAAGTACCACCTACTTTTTTTACCAAACATTTTACATGTGCATACATATGTGTGTCTGTTTGTTTATAAATGTACTTTTTTTTCTTTCTATTTATGTGATTTTTCCATAGAATTTTCCTTATTTTTATAAATTTTTTTTTCTGCTGCCTTGATTGTCTTTATTTGCTTGAGTGAAGAGGGCTTCACATAAAAATTGCTGAAGAGCAGCGTACGTTATAAAAAACTGTGTATTTTACCATTTTTCTTATTTTAAATGACTGCTGTTGTTGTATTACAAAAATGTAGTATGCTTTTAGGTGCTAAGCAGGGCTCTCTTCAAAATGTAAGCATCGAAGGAAAAAAGCTCGTTTGCACCTTTATATATATGTAATAGAAAAAAAAAATAAGAAAAAAACTGTAGCAGAGAAAAAGAAATATATTAAGGGGAAAATGTAATATTAATCACCATAAATAAAATTGGTGGCAATAAAAATTATTTCAAGATAAAATTTAGATAATAAAAAATTTAATTTTTTTTAAAGAAAAAAAATATTAAAATTAACAAAATAAATTATTTTTAATTAAACGATTTTTTAAATATGTTTAAAAGCTCATTAAGCTTTATTTTATAGAAAAGTTTTATGAGCTTTATTAAGCTTTATTTTATGGGAAAACTTAATGAGATTTATGTGAAAGCTTAAAGCAGCTTTAATATTTAAATTTTGTATAATTTTTATTAAATTAATTTTAAAAAAACTTAGCAATTTATACGATATTCCTTTATAAACAAAAATTTACAAAGTTAATTGCTTAAACTTTTAAAAAGCTTTTAAAGATAAAAGGCTAGAGCTTTTAAAGAGCTTTTGGTTAAAAATTTTTCAAATGAGATTTTGTTTATAGCTTATATAATTTTGAAAAAAGTTAAAATTAACCTAAAATTTTATTTCACTATTTAAAAAATATGTATTAAAGCTTTTACTTTTTCATAAATTTAATTTAATTTTAAAATTTTGTAAAAGCTTACGTAATTTTAATGAAAGTTGGAATTAACCTCAATTTATTTAATTATTTAAAAAAATAAATTCATAAAGCTTGTGCTAAAAAAAAATTAAAATTTTTTTAAAGCTACGTAATTTTTAAGAAAGCTGAAATTAGTTTCATATTTTTTTAAAAGCTTTTGTGTTTTTTTTTCAAAAAAATTCAATAATTTTAAAGAAACATTATTGGTTCTGTTTATATATTTTCACAAAATTAAATTTGTTTCTTAATGTAATTGTTAAGAGCTTTTAGAGCGTTGAGAGCTTTCATTATTTTTGGTTTTTTAAGTTTTAAGAACCTTTTTTAAATTTTTACACTTAGTGAATTTCCACAACGTGAAGATGAAATTATCTTTGAGGTTAAATATTTTCTTAGAGCTTTTAAAAAGCTTTTGTTTTTTAGAATCTAAATTTTATTCAGAAGTGTACTTAATGTTCTTAAAAGAAAATAGATATCTTTGTTCAGATTTTTTCTGCAAAATTTGTTTTATAAAAAAAAGCTTTCAATGATTTTTGAGTTCTGTTGAGAGGTTGAACCCTTTATTGGTACACATTGGTCGAATCAAGCAAAACTTTTTATGATTTTGCCCTAATATTTACATATAATTATTTTATAAAACAATTTAAGAAAGAAAATTGTGTGATGTGGCTTCTTTCAAAAAAATTAACGTAGTTTTTAAGTGATATTCACTAAAATTTACCTTTTAAAAATTAAATTTAAATGTTAAAAAAGCTTAAAAATTGAAATTTCATTAATTTTTTTTTAATATTTTTGGCATCTTTTATCATAAACATTTTTATACAAACAATGTATTTAATAAAAAAAAATCTTTTAAAATTAATCTTTTAATTTTTTATCTTTATTTGTTTTAAATTTTTATATATTAATAGAACATACTTTTTTTACCTTTAATTTTTTGTTATATTTATATAGTTTTTATACATAATTTTTTCAATCTTTCTGTTTAACTTTCATTTTGAATATTCATTTATTAAGGTTACCGTATCCATATAATTTTCTAGGTTGTTATCTATCTGCAGTTAATAAAATTTATTTACCATTTTTTTCGTTAATAAAAATTTTATTTGTTTATAAGACTGATGATGATGATGGTATTAATACAATTTATTTGTTTTATTTGTAACGTAAGTTGAGCAAGATTTGTGATGGCCGCCATATTTAATTTCGAAAAAAAATTATAATCATCATTAACATTATGAAATGGTATCTGTACATACTCATTCGTGCTATATAAAGCGATAAAAAAACGTTAACTAAGCAAATAAAACCAATCAAATCAGAGTAATTTACTAGTTAAAATTATAAAAAAAACAAAGACTGATGAAATCAAGAGCTGGGGAGGAGTTGTATCTATCAGCTTTTAATCTTATCTTAGTTTTCATTTTCAAATGAATTTGAACAAAAATACATTAACTTGAGCCAATAGACAGCAATCTGCTATACGTAGAAATAAGTGTGAATATGAAATAAACAATATTAACCCAGAAATCTTTGTAGATTTATGATACAACAAATATTTCTAAAAAAATCTTTATTTGTTTACTAAGAATTTAATATATTTTTTTTAACTTTATCTTTTGACTTTTTGTCTTTTTAAGACAAGCTACTCATTTTATTACTTCACAAATAAGCAACAAATAGGAGAGTATTTTTTATAAATAAAAGTATGAAAAGCACAGAAATTAATAAAAAATCTACTATAATTCTGTATAATTTTTGTGCTTTTGTTAATAAAACAATTTGTATTGTTTTTGTGCTTTTTGGAAGATTTCTAATCACAAATATGGCGAAGTAGTAAAGTAAAAGATTTATTGTTATTGTTATTATTATTTAGTTTTAGTACTCAATGATATCTTTAGAATTTAATATTGTTCAAAAACTTTGTTTTATCAGGCAAACAGTTGTTAATGGTTATTTGACGGGTGCAAAACGTTTAAAAGTTTTTTTTTCTTCCAAAAAAAAAGTAATAAAAATTTGTCTTGGTTGTGTAAGCAAAAGTACTAATTTTACTTTCTTATTATTCTTGTCTTTGCAGGTAAATTGATTGAATTTAACACAAAAAAAAACATTTTACAAATATAATTAAAAATGTAAGTATTCTAAAAATTTTAATTTTAAACTCTGGCCACCTTAACTGGTTTTCTGCATGTTACACAGACAGTAGTGAAAAACCACAATTATTTGTTTGACAATTTATTCCCAAAAATTTATTTAAAAAAAAAAAAAATAACACAAAATTGTACTAATGATGTTCATGTAGCTCTTTTAACCATCCTCTTGCATTTAGAGCAAAAAAAGAAACAGAAAAAATTATTTCATTCATACCAAAATCATTATTATTGTCGTGGCACGGTGTAGGCGTTTTAGGCCTGATAAAAAGAGCGTAGAAAAGAGGTGCGTTGTTTTTTTGTTGTTGTTGCAACTAAAGCCAGTTTATTCCTTATTTTTTTTCAATGCATACAAACAAATACTAAAAGAATAGAAGGTATTGTTGTCATTTGTGTTGCTGTATTAGCTTAACAACAAAATTCAAGGCTGTTGTAGGTCTGGTTTTGCAGACTTTAAAATTATGAATGAATTTTAATTCTTAATAAAAAACAAAAAAACTTGCAGCAGACAATATAATATGCATTTTAAAATTGAAAGCGTTCAAAAAAAAAAAAAAAAAAAAATCAAGCTAATGAAGCTTCACCAAAATGTTGGGTAAATTCAAAAATATATTCCAAATAGCATGATTAAATTTAAACAAATTAATGTTGCAAAATCAATTAGTGCGATTGTATCACTAAAAGAGATTTTTAATAATAAAATAGATTTTTTTGTTGACTTGAAAATTTTTAAGAAAAAAATATGTCAACACTGTTTGAAATAGTTATTCTCCGGCCTAAATTGTCTTTTAATTTACACTCTAACCATACACGATCGTAAAACGGTATGCTACCTTAAGTTCGTAAACAAAATACCAGGCTTATGATTGTCAGAAAATGAGCGCTCTCCCATAAGTTGTTTGGATGTACAGCGGCGTAATGTGGTTTACGCCAAGGCGCCGATGCACGTCGAAACCCATTTGCCTTATTGTTTGGCAAGATCTAAGGTATCAATTCTGATCACAAAAATAAAAGACTCACATGAAACCATATGAAACCACATGACACATTTGCACCACTTTGTTCAAACTATATTTAGTTCACCCACAGCATCATCTAATTTAGACAGAAAGAACTCGGTTATCATGATGCGATATAGAGCACCAGTAAAGATTTTATTTTTAAAGAAATATCTTCTCCAGCCCCAAATGCGCATCAAAAGTGATACGTTGTGCATGCTTTTTTTGTCAGTCACATGTGGACTTGTCCTAAATTAATTTCTCGAAAATTCTTGAATTTTTTAGATTTTTGTTTGTTTGAAATTTTTATAGATTTTTCCTATAACATCAATTTAAACAATGTTTAAATTTAGTATAGAATTTTATTTTAAAAATATTTACAACTTAAAAATTTTTTGGCACTGTTATGTGTATTAAAAACAAAATTAACATAAAAACAACACAATAACAACAAAAAAACAATTAAAAACAAAACAAAAACTACAATGCCAATTAATCAAGAATTCTTAAATAATTATTTGCCTATTTTTATTAACATGCCCCAACAACAACAAAAAACAACTACGACAACCACAAATATTAACAACACAACAACAACAACAATACAGATGCAGACAAGTGGAGTGTAAATTTGTATGATTTTTATTGTTCATTATATGACTGCAACAAATAAAATACACTCAAATAAGCAATACTATAGACATTCGTACATAAGTACCGACATACAGTGAGAGAAAAAGTAGCACTTAAATACAAAATCATAAAATACTTGATAAAAAATTTTAATAAAAAAAAATACGGAAAAAAATTATCAAAAATTTTTAGAATTTTATTTTTACATAAAAATTTTTTCCCCAGTGTATGTAAAGCAGACATACATATGTACACATACATTGTTTAGCCAACAATAACAACAATTTTTTTATTTGCATTAAAGTCTACACATTCTGGTTATTACAAAGAGAAAAACTTAAAATTAATTAATGCCCGACATTATGGATTTGATAGGAAAAAATCGATGCTAAATATCAGCCATAGCAGCAGCAGCAAATAACAACAAGGCTTCTTAACCTCATCGTCATCTTCATCATCATCAGCACAATCACATTTTTTAAAACAATAATACAAATAATAAAACATTGTCTGTTGTTGTCTGCATCAACAGCAACAACAACAACAACTGCAACAGCAACCAACTAAAACTGACAATATTTTATATTTTCTATACATCAGCAGACTGTTCGCTTAACAACAAAAACAAAAGCAACAACAACAACAGCAAGAGAAACAAAAAAGTGCTAAATTTAGTGTAAAAATAATAAGTTTATTTAGGCCTACAACAATTTGTATGACAATTTGAAGTGCTAAAGAAAAGAAAATGCGTTGGCAAATTACATTAATACTTTAAGACAATATATGCAGATCTTGAGCAAAAGCCGCCCCATCTACGAGTTATAAATGAAATGGCTTAAATTTTTTAATGATCTTTCTTCTGTTTCTGTAACGAGTACAATTCAAACAAAAAACTCATTATTAAAAATGACAAATAAAGCAGAAAACTATATAAATACGACATCAAAGTAATTAAAATTTTCAATAAAATTTTATTGAAAATGATAATTGTTGTTTACGTAAAGTAAACTTAAAATCAAATCAATTCGTAAATTGTTCTATAGAAATTTCAATATCGTAAATTTTTCTACAGAAATATTTTAATATGCTAAATTTTTCCATATAAATAACTCAATTTCAAAAAATTTTAAAAGAAATATTTCAATATCGTAAATTTTTCTATAGAAATATCTCAATATCGTAAATTTTTCTATAGAAATATTTCAATATCGTAAATTTTTCTATAGAAATATTTCAATATCGTAAATTTTTCTATAGAAATATTTCAATATCGTAAATTTTTCTATAGAAATATTTCAATATCGTAAATTTTTCTATAGAAATATTTCAATATCGTAATTTTTTTTATAGAAATATTTCAATATCGTAAATTTTTCTATAAAAATATTTAAATATCGTAAATTTTTCTATAGAAATATTTCAATAACGTAAATTTTTCTATAGAAATATTTCAATAACGTAAATTTTTCTATAGAAATATTTCAATAACGTAAATTTTTCTATAGAAATATTTCAATAACGTAAATTTTTCTATAGAAATATTTCAATAACGTAAATTTTTCTATAGAAATATTTCAATAACGTAAATTTTTCTATAGAAATATTTCAATAACGTAAATTTTTCTATAGAAATATTTCAATAACGTAAATTTTTCTATAGAAATATTTCAATATCGTAAATTTTTCTATAGAAATATTTCAATATCGTAAATTTTTCTATAGAAATATTTCAATATCGTAAATTGTTCTATAGAAATATTTCAATATCGTAAATTTTTCTATAGAAATATTTCAATATCGTAAATTTTTCTATAGAAATATTTCAATATCGTAAATTTTTCTATAGAAATATTTCAATATCGTAAATTTTTCTATAGAAATATTTCAATATCGTAAATTTTTCTATAGAAATATTTCAATATCGTAAAATTTTCTATAGAAATATTTCAATATCGTAAAATTTTCTATAGAAATATTTCAATATCGTAAATTTTTCTATAGTAATATTTCAGTATCGTTAATTTTTCTATCGATATATTTCAATATCGTAAATATTTTAAAGAAATATTGCAATATCGTATATTTTTTGAAAGAAATATTTCAGTATCGAAAACTTTTCTATAGAAATATTTTAATATCGTAAATTTTTCTGCAGAAATATTTCAATATTGCAAATTTTTTTAAAGATATATTTCAATATGGCAAATTTTTCTATAGAAGTATTACAAAGTCATAAATTTTTCTAGAAAAATATATCAGTATCGTTATTTTTTTTTTGTTTTATTAATATATTTTAATTTCTTAATTTTATCTATGGGAACATTATTTCTACAGAAACAGGTTAATTATTGCAAATATTTCTATAGAAACTTTATCGTATCGTACAAAACATTATCGTATCGTACATATTTCTATAAAAGCATTTAAATATCGTAAATATTCTCTGGAAACATTTAAGTATCAAATTTACTCTAGAAACATTTAAATGTCGTAATTTTTTCTGTAAAAATATTTTAATATCGTAAATTCTCCTGTAGAAACACGTACATATATTATGGGCTAAAACGTCGACTGCCTATATTTTTTTACAATTTTTAATTTAATTGTTTGTTCCTATGTTTGAAATGGTTGTTAAATTATTTTTTTTGCAGAATTAGATGTACATATGTATATATATTCATATGTGTGTAAACATACATATTGTGTATGTGAGTTGAGTAAAAACTAACTTTCTCTAGAAATATCGCATATCTGTTGCTTCATCCTTTGGCGAGGGGGATATTGCACAGGCGAATATTACCCTCTATCGTAGTGATATTATATTTTGCCTGAAATAAAGCCCAAAGCCAAATTAACTAAACACCTCTTTAAAAGGAATTAATATATTTTATGCAAACGCCATTTTTGTTGTTGTTGTTGCAAAAGGGTACTAGAGTTCATAGAACTTTCAATGTCACTTGGCTTGAAAAAGTAATCAACAGGAGTTTATTCTCAATTTTTTTTTTTTCGTTTGTATTGACTTTAAGCAGAAAATGCGTGAGAACTTGCCTCCACCACTTTCGACCTCTCGCTCTGTTCTGAAGTTTAAAAAACGGCACGGGTGGAAAAAAAAACATCACATGCAATTGACACATATTTCTCTGTATGATAACAGCCTATTCAGTGTTGGCTACAATTTCAACTCCAACGACTCCATCAACAACAAACCATTTGTTTAAAGCAATGACCGCCAAAATATAAACCAGTCAAAAGACACACGGACAGACAGATAAACACACGTTTTCCATACAATAACAAACCAAAGCTTTTGTTGCATTTACAGCCACAAAACAATACCACAATTTTGCATTTACCGAGGGTTAGGAGGATGATGATGATGATAATGATGATGACGATAAAGACAATATGCATAATACTTGTTGTAGGTGTTGTTTGCTCGCTTGTGTGGGGTTTTAAATAAAATAGAAGGTTAAGCCTGCAATTGATATGAAAGTGGACATTCAGTCACTTACATACAATTTCCCCCCCACACACACACATACTTTTTCCTGCAAAAACAAAAAAAGAAATTATAATGAAACAATAACACCAAGTATAACATTTTGTATACATGTGTTGTTTAACTGTTACAACAAAATATCAGAGACAACAACAAAACCGCGTTTATAGCATTAATACACAGCCAAGTCAAATCGAGCCAAAGCAACCCAGCAATCCATCCATGCCACACAGTAGAAAACAGGAGGTTTGTTTGGCTGGCTGTTGTGGCTGTTTTTATAAACTTTTTTTGTATCAATTAGAATGTGTATGAGTATTTTAGTATGTTTGTATGCAAAATTGTTGTTTAAGCTGAATTTGCAACAGTTTTTCTATTTTCTCTATTTAATTGAGCGCCAAAGTTAATGACATGTATTTTAGAGGTTTGCTCGTTAAAAATATGCAAAATTTATTTAAAAAACAAATATTGCTTAAACAAACCAGTTTAAAGGAGTTAAAAAAATCTATTGAAAAATTTCAATAAACTTCCATTATTCGAATAAAATTTTCGATTATTCGTTATGCGATTCATAACGAATAATTTGTATTCGAATATCAAAAATGTTTTAATTAAAAATACTTTTTCTTAAAATTATATATAATTGAAAAATAGATTTTTTTCCATTCTCGACTAATTTACTCGAATATTTTTTTCGATTTTTCGATTATTCGAATAAATTTCTTTATTATGTTATTAATTTTCATTAGTTAAATCAATAGTTGTATATTTTAAAAGCTAATCTTAATAAAACTTTTCGTTATGTAAAATGTTTAAATTAATCGATTAAGATAAAATTTTTTGTCGAATAATCGGTAAGAAATATTTTTAATTAATATTACTATTAATTTAAAAAACTTTTCTCAAATATTAAAAAAATAATTGTCTTATTCAAAGCGGATTAATTTATTCGACTAATCGGTAATTGCATTAGCAAACTTTTTGTGATTAATAATTTAAATAAAAAATTTTGAATATTAAAAAATTCTTTTTGCTTAATTATTTAAATAAAAAATTGTTTATAATACTGAAATTGAAAATTTAATGTGTTCATTTAAATAATTTTTTTATATATACAATTTTAAATTAATAAAATCATTTTCTGTCTTAAAATGTTTTTTAATAAATTTGTATATAATAATAATTTTTTAAATCGAAAAGGCTTAGTTAGATTAAATCAGTGGCAAAACCTAAAATTGCTTGAAACCTCATTTAATTAGTCGAATAATGTTGTTTATTTAAAGCGGGTATTATCAGTATTCGATTATAGAAGTTAAATTTTACTGTTTAGTTAAAGAAATAAATAACTAATAAACAATTTTTTTCCATTAATTTAAAAATTGTTTTTAAACAATATAGTATACATTTTGATATATTTATTTGTTTTTAATTCATAAATTTCAATTATTTATATAAATTTATTCGATTATTCGAATAAAAATTTACCATTGTACCAATAAACAAAAATTTTTAAATTTTAAAAAATTCTAATAAAATGTTTTTAGTACAGAAAAGTTATTATTAATAACAAATAAATTTTTTGTTATATGAATTATTAATTTTTATTCGAACAAATTTAAAAAGTTTAATTAAGCAGGGCAAACTATTTGTTTTATTCGAAAAAAATTATATTTTTTAATATTGTAATTACTTTTTCTTGATTTTGTTGTACAGTAAATTTTTTATTTATCGAATAATTTTGGTCGATTAATCGAAAAAGGAACAATTTTTAATCGAATATACATAAATAACTGTTATAAGTTTATTATCATATTTCTTATGCATTTACATCTAAAAGCTTTTTTATATAAACGAATTTTTTTATTCGAATAAGAATTTTAAATTAATCGGAGAACAATTTTGTCTATATTTTTTTATTATTATTAGCGATTTTTTTTTTATATGGAATATATTTTAAGTAATTGAATTATAGGAAATTTTTATTTTTATTCGAATGATATTTTTATAATAATATTTAGTGAATAGTGATATTTTTTTTATTCGTTTCAAAAATAAAATGTTTTTATATCATTTTTGAATGTTGAATGTCTGCATTTATTTAAATAATTTTATTTTAATTTTTTCAAAATAAACTTCCTTAAATACTCCTTCCATCCACTAAAGTGTCTTGAACAAAAACCATTTATAATCAACAAATCCATATAAACTCTTAATTTTTTCTATAAGTTTCTTCTAAAGTCATACATAAATCATAGTCATATATATTTATATTATTTTCTAAAAACAAAAATAAAGTTGACGACTGACAAAATAAGATGATTTTGTTGCTGTTCTTCATGCATGCAATATTTCATTGAAAAAAAAGGAGTTTATAGAACAAAAACCTCTATAGAAAAAGCATCTCATTATTGTTGTATCTGCAATCCTTGTTTATTTTTTTTCTCTAAGTCTATTATAAACTAAAGAAGAAAGAGAAGATAAAGAATTTTTGTTGTTACAAATGGTTTTGTGGTTCATATATGTCTACTGACATTTATTGTTGTTTGTTTGTTTGTTGTAGTTAGAAATGCAATGAATAAAGCAGAAAGAGAAGTACAAGTAACAACACAAGACAAGATATTTAGAAAAGTAACGGAAAACTTGAAGAGCTAGCTTTTTTGCTCTTGTATACAACAGGAAACGGAAATGGATAAAAATGAACAGCAGCTAGACTCGAAACTTAATTCAAAAAACTTATTTTTAAAACAAAACGAGACTCATAAAAAATCAATATTTCTTTCATTTAGCAAAATTTAAGTCTGTTAAGCAAATGACCTTCAATTTAAGGTTTTTGAAAAACAATTTAAACTCCCACGCTTTTTTTTTGGTTTGCCAATATTTAAATTCAGTTCAATTTCCTTTAATGCATTGTTCTCATTTCGACAATTTGAAATTCGATCGAATTTAATTATTATTTTTTTTTTTCTACTTTAAATTTGTTCTTTCTTAAACAGTTTTTTGTTTTTTGCATATCAATTGTTTTGTTCACACAGGAAATCATTTTTAAAAAAAAAGTTGTACATAAAAACTCTTGATATCAATAAAAATTTGAGAAAAATGAAAAAACAAAATACAACAATCAATACTCACAAAACAAAATTTATAAATATATTTTTCTAAAAAAAAAGAAAGATATGTATGTTTTAATTTAAACATATGCTGGCTGCTTTTCAAGAAAAAGCAAAAAAAAAACACATTAAAATCCCTCAGAGCCAGTACCAAAATCATCATAAATTCAATGGATGGATGAATGAATATTTTTGGTACTCATACACAAAGTGTGTAGTTTTAAAGCTTCTTCCTGTAGTAAAGTTTGATAAAACCAACAACAATAAGCATTAATGACGACGACAATTTACCACGACAACAGTATCTGAGTATTTTTAATTTTCTACAGAAAGAACTCTTGATACAGAACTCGTAAGCTGAAGGCTTGATTTTAATTCAATAAGTTTTTTTTTTGTAATTTATTTTTATTTATAATGATCATTATTTAACTTCATTATGATATTTATGGGCTTTGTAGATTATAAAACTGATGCTGTTTACTTTAAATGATTATAATGATGATCATAATCAATCCTTTTTTTTTGGTTTGATGGTGAAAAAGAATGAATTTTAATTGAATAAAACATACTCAAGAAAAAAAATATTATTGAAATTTGCATAAAAAACTGGTTGATTTTTTAAAACTTTTTTGCAATTTATGGAGGCGTTGAAGGTTTAGGTTTTGTTAAAGTGTCTGTAATTTAAAAAAAGGAAAGGAAAAATGAGTACATATTCTCGAAGTCAAAAATTAGGTTGCAAATTAAAAAAAAAAATAATTAATTTTTTCTGTAAGTAGGCACATGCATTATTTATATTTATATTTTTTATTTATTTTATAAGAATAAAAGTTTAAAAACGTTTTAAGTTAAAAAAGATTATAAAGTATGCAACTTTTTTTTAATAAAAGTCTTCAAATATCTGAAGTTTTGAAATACAAATTAAAAATTGGCTATCCCCGGTGCGCTTCGCTACACCCATCCATAAAAAATACAATAAACACTTGGATAAACAGTATGGCCAACCTTTAACTCGAAAACGCACGCTATTTTCACAATAAAATTGTTTCAGTTTATATGCAAGGTACGACACCCACTGTTCCCATCCAATCTGTTTTTGCTAGATTATGCGTATTAACACAATAATATTTTACTTTGCGTGGGAGGTACCACTTCCATTATCCTAATCCAGTCTGAATTTTACTAGACTTTGCACATTAGCATGAGGGTTATTTGTGTAAAGTTTCAAGACTCTACCTATTGCAGATCTCCAGGTAGATGATAATAATTGTTCACTTTGTATGGGAGGTACCCACACTATTCCGATCCAGCCTGTGTTTTGCTGAACTACTTATATTAATAAGGGGGTTACTGGTGCGAAATGTCCAGATTTATCTGTTATAGTATTCTAGCTACTTAAAAAGTGGGCGTAAAAATGTAAAAACCTAAGTTGGGTTATGATGAAGATTCAATAAACTTCAGGGGTACGATTACCAACGAACGTAATTTTATTTTACTTATAAAGATTTATTTTATAATATTAAAAGTTAAAAAAAGTTTAAGTTTAAAAAGATTATATTTTTTTGAACACCTAAACTTGTTCTTTTTAATAAAATAAAAGCCTCAGAGTATCTTAAGTTTTAAAATACAAATTTAAAATCGACTTAATTACATGTTTTATAGGTGGAATACTGCAACAGACCATTAACACTTTTAACCGCTTCGTTCCTCAATTATTTCTCGCCAGCTGATTTAAAATTTACTGCATATGTATACCGATTCGTGAAAAATCTTTTTCGAAACGTAATTGTAAAGTCATACAAATTGGATTGAATTTTCCTGATTTTCATATTGAGCCTTTACTGTCTCCCAACAAATAATTATTGAGTTTTGATAAGCAGTAAAATAAAACTCATGTCTTTCAAAAGCGCATTCGAGAATGCTATAATTGTAAGACAATAATAACAAACTACATGCTCTCTCGCTTACGAGGATGCAGGTATGTCAGAGAATAAGTTTTTATAAAGCAAAGAGACCTACCAAATGGGACATCGCAAACAAAAATCATGCCTTACTGAAGCAGGTTGGAAGGGAGAGTATATTTCTCTCTCCCTTACAAACCTGCTTCCAAGTAAACGTAATTTTTTGCTGGGGTACTGTAGTTATTTTATCCTAGCGGCTTATAACAGTCGAACTTCTTCCAAAGTCTCTTATAATGGCTAACATTTGCCTAAGACTTCTCCATAGCCTTCACACCTTTTTTAAATAAGTGTCTGGTAGACTTTCTCACGCAATGTTTGGTTCAGTCTCAACCTCTTTTCAGTAACGATAATCTAAAAAATAGCGTTTTAATAAAGCAATTCAAACACTGTTTTAATAAACTAACAAATTTTAAATGCCTAGAAGTGTGCTATATTTTAATATTATTTTTAACTCCTAATAATAGGCAGCATTTTTAAATTTATAAAAAATATCTTTATCCTTGTTTTCTTATTAATTTCATTATGATTATCGTTTAAGCAAGTGAACTTAATTTTTTTTTTAATATTTAGTTGTGATAAAAATGTCAAAAGTTTGTTTAATTTTTTATTTATTTATTTTTTTTTATGTAAAATTTCTCTAATTCTTCTAAAACTTCTTAAGTTTTCTTTTCAGCCACCAATCAATTCATCAAAAACTAGTCATATTTTTATCTAATTATCATTATAGCAAATATATTCCTTTTCATCTCCCCATACTTGTAAAGAAACCCTTTTCATTTGTCATTCATCTAACAAAACTTGTATGTGACAGTCATAAATTTACTAATGACAAACTGTTTTACATTTCGATTTCAGTAGAGACTCCAACAAAACACCCATTTAAAAATTAAAATGATTAGAAAATTTTCAACGTAAATAAACCTAGAAAAAGTCCTTAAGGAATTTTTATCTTGAAGCAAAACTTATCGAATCTCGATGCACACACACACACACACTCACATAGCTCACAAAATCGTATTTGATAAAGAATGGAAGTTTGAAGTGGCTGTCGGTAACGTTTTGTAACTAACAAATCAGGCATTTATAAATGATGTAAGCATTTCTATGTTAATGCCACATCGATACTTTTAAGCCAAACACCATTTGTTTTTACCCCACTTATTCTTCTAGATTAACAACGTATGAAAATCTTGTTGTAGTTAGTTGAACAACTCTTTTGTAGCAAAGCTGGTGCTGCTGCTGCAACATTTTCAAATCTAATAAGACATGATTGTAATTAATTAAATTAATTCGTTTCGGTTTAACTACACGTTGTGTTTGGAGTTTTTAAACAAAATGTGGGGTGGGGTGGATGGTTTATAAGAGTTTCAGTCCCATTTAAGGATAATGACATTTATATTTTAGACTTGAATTTGCCAACAAGGTATATGATAAATAATTAAAGAAAAAGAGATATAGACCTTGGTATGTATGCCTCTTAAAATTGACATTGATTGGAAATTTTTGATTGGATTTTACCATAGTGTAGTATTTAAAAGTAACAAGACAAGGGAAGCCTCAAGTATTCTTTATTTTATTTTAAGCAACCTGTAACAATTTATTTGGTAAAATAGTTTAAAAGGAAAATTAATCAATTTTATGGAAACAAAAAGAGATGAGAAAATGAGTCATTTTAGAAAAGGATCACAAGTAAAATAAAATCAATATTTTATTAATTGAAGTATACCTTAGGGATTTAAATTAAATATTCATAAAGAGCGATTTGTTAAATTGGTAGCATTTGTTAAACTTAAACACAAGTTATGTTTATTTAAAATAAAAATAACATTGCTTTTTAGTCATAAAAAGGAAAATGAAACAAGTTTTCGTTTTTATAAGCCTCACACCAAGTATGACGAATCCCAGTATTACCTTTCCATAGATATAAGGTTTTGAATTACAAAGGGCAACACTGATGATTATGCGGCACGGGATTTATTAGTCTATATTGCTACATATATTGATCTAATCTTAGCCTATTGGATCTGGTTCTTAGAATAAAATTTTATTTAAAAAATGGAAGAGGTTGCACCGCATATGTAAGTATAACTCGAAAATGCTTCTACCGATTTTTTTTAAGATCTGCATTAATAAATTATCTTCAAATCTTAATATTTTTTTTATATAGTCAATATTTTCACAGATATTCTAGTCTTATTCCTTGTTTATCTTGAAATCGTAAACAGATATAGCTACCTTTGTATAAAAAGTAAAGCACACTTTTAGGAGAGAATATTTATTACTAATTAAAAAAAAAACAGAGGAAATCTATATTAGTTATAAATTATTAAATAACTAATTTATGCTCTAAAACAGCTGACCTACTAATGGCCTATTAATTCAGCCCATGTTAAAAAATAGTATTTTTTGTGTTTGATGATGTCCAGTGTTTTCCTTCTTTACATTAGCTATTGTATGAGAGTATTACTAAATAAAGCAAAAAAAAGTAATCATTATAATCTCATGTTGCCTACTTCCTCATGTAAAAAAAAGGTAGTCAATTTTTAATTATGTAAACAAAAATTATAGGGAAAAAGTACAATAGTCCAGGGGTAGGAGAAAGGATTTTTATGTTATGTGTTACTCATATGCAAAGGCATTAATTTTTGATGTATTTACTTAACACAAAAAAAGGTAAGCATACATTATTTGAAGGTAATAATAAGGATCAAAACCAATTTATTGCTATAAAAAAAAATAAAAGCATACCTTTCAGAGCAAATAATTACAAAAACCATAGCATACCTTGAGGCTGAATAAATACCTAAAATTTTAAATAATAATAATTATATAGAAAAACATAATTTTAAAATTTAAAACGAGGTAAATAGGGTTAACATAATATATGTTAAGGGATTTAAACAATTTACAGCAAAAAAAAATAATAAAAAATTAGAAATAGCTAAGCCTTTTATGCAACCTATTTGGTTTTAATTAGTAATAATTACATTCCATATGCATTATTGTTAAGTTGAAAGGCAAAGATAGTTATAATATAGATACTCATTGTTAAGCCTACATGTAGGCGTATAAACGTCTAATTTATTGTTTACTTTTTAGCAATTAATTGAAAAAACTGTTTTAGTTTTTTTTTTCCAAACTCACCATTATAATTTGCCACACATTGTATACACTTAGAGTAGTTTAAAAAAAATCTATGTGTTTGCTTTCTAAAAAGGTAAACATTTAACATTGATGACTCCAACTGAGTTGAGTTCCTTTACTCTTCTACCACCGCCGCCCTACAACCACATATTTCAGCAAAAATATAAATGTATTGTGATATAAAAGAAAAATATATATAGAGAGAAGATTTTTCCTTTTCATAACATTTGCTTTTTAATACCAAACATCATTAACATTGTGTATTTACGAAAAAACAAACATTCATTCAACCAAGCAAATATTCAACTCCTGCCACCAACCCATTAAGCAAAAAACAAAAAAAAAAAGAAATTATATAAAAGTCTAAAGTATGTGTGGAGTAAAGAAAAAATAACCTTTTTGCTAATTATTTATTTAAATATTAAACACAAAGTAAAGAAATGATACCATACATACATGCTATTGGCCACCCCTGGCCCACGCTTTTTAAAATCAAATCATAACAAAATAATACAACCAAAGCTTTTGGGCCGCTTTGTCACTTTTTCCCTTTTATGCAAACACCTACACATGTACCGATTTTTTCTTTACCAAAAAAAAAGGACTGAAAAAGGAAATATCAAACAAAAATTTGAATTTGGTTTTTTAGAAAAGAAAAAAAAAAAAAAATACACACATATATTTTAATAACAAGCTTTAGCATACTTTTGGGCAGCTTAGACAAAAAACCGAAAACAACCTTTATGAATATGATTTTTGACCAAAGGAAAGCATATTAGAGCAGCAATAAATTGATTAAAAACAAAGCATACTTTTAGGGAAAAGCTATCAAATAGTACCAAAAGCATACTTTTAGGCTAATTCTATTTTTATTTATTTATAAAATAAATAAATTGTATTTGACATTTTAAATTAAAGGAAATAATTTCAAAATTAAACTCTTTTACTTTATTACGTTTCTTGAAACAAAACTATTTTTTGTTGAATTTCTATATTTTTAAGAATATAAAAATCTTCTTCAAAGCCATTTCAGCTTTAATGAAACATGAAAGCTTATTATTTTTATTAAAAACATTATTCGTTAAGCAAAGAGATTTACAATTTTTTTTTTTGTAAAATAGGTATTTTAAATTGGACTAGAGCCAGTAGCCTTAGTTGCTAATTACATTTAAATTACAATTTTAATTATAACTAAAATAAATAATTAAGAACATTTTCGAACTATTTTATTAACATACAAATTAATAATTAATAATTAATTAATTCTTTCTAAATAGAAAAAACATTTTACACAAATAAAAAAATAAAATAAATAATTAAAATAAAATAAAGAATTTAAAATAAATAAAATAATTAAAATAAATGAAATAAACAGAATAAGTAAAATAAATAAATAAATAAAATAAAATAAATAAATTAAATAAAATAAAATAAAATAAATAAAATAACTAAAATAAACAAATAATTAGACTAGCTCTCAGGTGTTAATCCCCGTTCTTGTATTGCTCTAGGTCGGTATTAGAAATTTGGTTATATGTACAAAGGAGCATAGCCAAAGTAGAAATTAGGTCTGAACCTTTCCAAGTTAAAAGCGAGACAAAAAAATTTGTAATAGTATTTTTGCACAAGCAAACTGTTCGGCTTAAAATCGTCCACAAATGCTTGGGTTCGTAAAGAAAATTATGTTGGTATCGGGACATGTTTCTTGATTTTACTAGTTGTCTTCAATAAATTTAATGTCCTGCACTTTATAATTTTTATATATTTTTTAACTCACTCCCAAAAATATGCTTTGAAATTTTTTATTTGTCTATTGATGATGATTTTAAAACTTTGTTTCTATATGTCAAATTTAAATAAAGAAAAAAAAAACAAAAGGAAAGGAAAGGAAAAGGGTTGTCATTACACTTTAAAAAAAATAACCAGGCTTAAATTTTTTACATATTGCCTACTATTAGGAGGAGTAAGAGATTTCTGTAACATAAGAGCTTTCTTTTATTTTTTCAAAATACAGGCTGTGCATAAAATTAGATGATTTCATAATGTGCTGCAGCAACAATAACAACATACAGTCTAATTACGTTTAAGGCTTAAATATGTATTTCTGTATGCATACATATGTGTATAAGAAAATTGCGTATGACGTTAACAGAGGTAGAACAGTAAAAATGTAAATAAATAAATAAATAAATAAATAAAAAGATGAGCATATTTTTAGGCAGTATGAGCTAAGAAGTTTAAAATCTATTTGTATTTATCTTTGTGTATATGAGCATAAGTGAAACAACAAAAGTAACTAATGATGGCTTATACATACATACGAGTATTAAAAAGCATTTTGGTTTGATGACTGGCTGGGTTGGGGGGTGGTTGGGTGGCTGTGTGGGTGTTGGTATATGAATATCTGGCTATAAAGGGTTTTGACAATTTTTGCTTTTGTCATAAAACATTGAATCTTTTTACACAGCAGCAGCAGTAGCAGCAGCAGTGTAAAAGATGTAACAAGAAGATGTCAGTGAGGAAGACAAAAACTCAAAAAAATGAAGCATAAATATAAATTAAAATTAAAAAAAGGGTTGCTTGCTGACTGCCTGCTTAAGCTTGCAACAACATTTTTAACGTTTGTTTTAATTTTTTTTATTTTTATTTTTGCTGTTTAAAAAGGCTTTTAAACGTGCACATACATACATTTAGATCTTGTATTTTATCAAAAGGAAGCGTCATATGAGTACAAGTATTAGTTGTGAGAGACATGTATGTATCAGTATTGACTTTATCAAGTGTATATTTTTCTTTATTTCATTCTCCCCCCTCCTCCGCTGACTTGTCTTGTGCTTACAAACATAGAGAAATACTGTTGCTGCCTTCATTTTTGTCTTTTGTAATTTGAATTGACATGAATGTTAAAATTCAAAACCATACTTACTCACTCCTTTTATTGTTTTAGCAAAAAAAGAAAAAGAAAAAATGTTGATGAAACTTTTTTTCTGTTACTTTAGAAAGCTGCCTGCCTGCTTGCTTGTTTTAACGCCTGATGTTAGACTTTAAAATTTTTATTATTTTCATTTCATTTTTTTTTTTTTTGTTATTTTGGTTGCTGTCATGTATGCATGATTGTTTTATTTTCATTAAATTTCTTAAGAGTAAAGTTTGATTGGCAAAGTGGTGGGAGTAAATTGAAACTCTTTTTTTTTTGTATTTTGCCTTCAATTTGTTTCATTTCTTGTTGTTTAATGTGTGTGTAATTGCAAATATGTTTAAAAAATATTTGTTTGGAATTAATGTTTCAAAAACAAAACATATTTAAACATTAAAGAAAAGTTCGACAACAAGGAAAGGGGTATTTAATTAAAGCAGGAGTACAGTATAGTCAATAATAGGAAAAGGTAGCAAATACCTACATTCTGCCTTTGTAGCTTTATCTTAAATGTCAAATTCTCATGCAAAACTTTAAGAGCGAAATTTAAAATTTATAAAAAATCTCAAACACTCCTTAAAATGTCAATAATATTTTTGTCATTGAAATTTTTAAAAATTAGTTTCTTTTTGTTTTAATTATTATTAACCCTAAATTCCCCTTTTGCCTAAAAAACACAAAGATTTTTTTTTAAATAAAAGTCTTTAAACAAAAAATGTTTTGTAAAGAATTTTAGTGCAAAAAAAAAATTAAATATAAAAAAACATGTCACAAACTGTCACTTAAAGGCATTTTTTACCCATTTAAAGTCACCACAATGTGACAAATACATAAAAATTTGCACGAGTATGTTTTACATGCACTTTTTATTTAAATTTATTGCAAGGATATGAATGAGGCTTGTTGCTGCTAGTTGCCATACAACAATAATCGTCATCAACATCGTCATCATTATACACATTGATTTGCTTTGATTTATTGTTACCAGGCAGCCAGGCATTTAGAGTTATAAACAACCCCTCGTCATTCATTCTTTTTCACTCCTTTGATTGCTTATATTGTAATAATAATTTTTTCCTCTTTCTTGACAAATTTAAAACACAAAAAATAAAAAATAAAATACTTTTGAAATATTTGTACACATACAAACACTTATATTAGCACGCGTAATTTTTTTCTTCTGTTTTATTGTATAGTTTCTTTGGAATATTGTTTTTTTCCTACTTCTTCTCATTTTTGCAATTGCAGCTGACGCGTGCTACAAATATGAAACAATGCTGTTTTTGTTCCCAAAAAGAATTTCACCGCTTTATTTGTTTCTTTAGTAATTATAAAAAGATTGAAGAGGTAAAAAAAAAAATCAAAGAAATTGGTTTTTGTTGAAGAGCCCTAAGAAAGCGCAAAAGACTTGAGACCAACACGAGCTGGAAGTGTAGCAAAAAATAATTAACCCTCTTCGCAAAAAACAAAAAATAAAAAAATTAAACGCAAATATTTCCAAACTGCTTTGAATATTTAAAAATTAAATAAAACATTTTTTGAAATGTAACAGTTTTTGAAAATTAAAACTGTGGTAAAGAGGAACAACTGCTTAAGTCGACTTAATTGTTTGTTTTGTAAGAACTTACTGCATTATAGATCGACAGAAATAACTCATGCACTAAAGCACTGCATGACCACAAAACACGAAGCTCATATGAAGTTCGTTATATTATATCATGGAATTCATGTCTATTCATTGCACACCAGTAACGTTGAGTGGACAATAATAAACAGCAAAGACTAGTGAGCTAAATGCGTTGAGCTTGCACAGTTTTCATAAGAAATTTTGAATAAATATGAGTAAATATTGAACATAATGACAATGAGCTTGGGCGAGTTCAAGCCGTTTTATGCTTTGAGTACAAAACAAACACAGTTGGAGTGTACAAACAAAAAACACAGAATTTTTTAACAACATTACTTACATTGATTTTAAGGTCTTCATTTGTTAAGAAATACAAAAACCCAGTAGTGCAAGCAAAACGCACCAAGCCTTATCCAAAAGTTCTACACAACTACTAAATAAAACACACTAAGTGTTTTGAATATGAGACGTGTAAACACGGCGCTCACTAATATAGATAGTTCGTTTATCTCGGTCAGCTCATTGCGTTTATGCTACGAACAGAGGTTGTTGGCTCACTAATAGCATGGTATGAGTAGGCATGTAGTCAGTAAGCTAGTTTGTGTTCGAGTATGACCACTTACTCATGAGCTCATGAGCACACCCATTAGATGAGCTTGCTCATGCAACTGTTTATCATACAAGTGCTAAACTGCTACCAGGCTTTGCTGATGATCTGCAACATCATCATAGACTTAGTTATATGGATAAAATATAACAAGGGCACATTCGTAAAGCTTTCTCGGACATAATCGATGCTATTATCGGCGTTTTCGAGCGGTCATCCCTATACTTAACATCAAAAATTGTATTTACTTGCTTTTAATTTATTTGTATTTAAGTCGCTATTTATTCCTGATGCTACTTTCTAATAAAATATTAAAATTTTGGCAGTAAAACTTATACAAATGTTTTGTATTAATAGTAACAAAGTCGGAGAAAATTAAATTTTATTAGAAATTAAAAATAAAATAATGACTTTAGTTTCATAATTTCGCTTAGTATGCTGAAGTAAATCTAAACTATAAAAATTCAATACATTTCTAGCATTATATACTTAAAAGCTTTAAGCTTTTAAAGCTTTTTAAAAAAAGTCGAGGTTTTTTTTCTAATAAAAGCTTTATTTTAGAAATTTTAAAGCTTTAAGCAAAAAAAAAAATTTTTTAGAACGATCAATATAAGTCTTTAATTAATTCTATTCAAACTCTATTAAAACTAATGAAACATACAATATTACAAAAAAAAACTTTTGGTTTTTAAATTTGAAAGCATTTAGCATTATAAATTTAAAAGCTTTAAGCTTTCTAAGAAAAAAATGTGAAGTCAAGGTTTTTAATTTTGATCAATATAAACAAATTTGCTAAAATTATTAAATAACTTTTCTAACAAAAGCTTTAAGCAGTTATTAGTTATATTTTTGTAAATCATAAACTCAAAAATGTCCAAACTAATGAAAAAAAGCTTTCTTCTTTTAATTTGAAAGCTTTAAGCTTTGAAAGCTTTTATTGTAAATGATAAATAATGATTTAGGAATCATAATTTATATTTACCTAAAAATTCTATAAATGATAACATTGCTACAAAAACACTTAAAGCTTAAAAGAGCTTTTAATTTTATTTAATATTTAATATTTTTGTTTTTTCTTTCGATTACCTTATTTTCAGTTTTTTTTTTTCAAACATGCAAAAATATATCTGTGAAAAAGCCATCCCACATTTGGTGTACATTAAAAACATGTTAAACATATTACACTCTTATGTAAATGACCTTTTAACTCTAGCATTTAAGCTTAACAATTTTTCACAGTTGGTAATACTCGTATGCTTTTGTTTGTTTGATTTTTTTTTATTCCTATTTCCCCCTACAATTTAAAACTATACAAACTGATGAATACCTCTACTCTGAACTCTTGCAATGGTTATAACTTTACAAAAACAATACCCATATATCATACCTTAACAACGTTTTTTTTTTTTTATTTCGGTGATGGCCAAATATTTTATATGAATCTATAGAAAAAATAAAAAGGAAAAAAAGAAAAGGTTATCATTTCAAAAGTTTCCTGTAAACAGAAGAACGTACCCAAGATACATACACTTTGTAGACGAGCATTAAATGAAATCCACCCGCATTTTAGTTAATTAACTCATTTGCAATCTTCTTTCTTGCTTTTTTTTTAAACAAATTTTCTTTTTTTCTTGCCATAAAAAACAAGTTAAAAGACTGAAACATAGATTTATATGAAATATTTTTTCAGCTTAAAACTCTTTATGTTTGTTGTATGAACATTAATTGATTTGTTTAAAAATTACAAAAAGCTGTAAAAGTAGACAAACAAAAAAAAACAACATCCAAAAAATGAATGAATGAATGGCCAAAAAGTATTCATTTTAACATAATCATTATTAAAATTACAACCCTTTTTCCTACATTTCACTTAGGAGTTACAGAAACTCTTGAACAGCATTTGAATGGCTTAAAATTATTGCTAAAAAGATAAAACCACAAATATTTCATTTTCACAAAAAAAAAAGAAATGCAAGAATTAAGCTTGAGAAAAATATGTATAAAAAGAATGATAGATTTTTATCATTTAATTAAATTTGTTAATATAAAATGAAAAGAGAAAAAGAAAATTTCACCAAAAATAGCATAAAACTAGTTGCAATTTGTTTTGTTTAATTAAGCTTAAAGTTTTGAAATTTTGTTACTATATAAAAAGCTTTTTTTTTTAAATTTAAAGACTTTTTTGTAATATTGATTTTAAGGTTTTCAAATATGATTATTTAGCTTTAGAATTGTAGTCAAAAGCTTCAAATGCTTTTTACTCAGCTTATTATAGTCCCTGAAAACTGCGTTTCACAACTGTTTAACTAAATTTAAGAGCTTCACGAATTTTGTTATTCGCTTACAAAAGCTCTTTCACACCTGTTTAGAAAGCTTTAGGACTAAAAGTAAATTGAAGAGCTTCAAAAGCTTTTTACTTTGCTTGGAAAAGCTCTTATCCACCTGTTTAGAAATGTGAAGGATTCATCTAAATTTAAGAGCTTTAAAAGCTCTTACATTTATTTAAAAAACAAGGTTAACTTCGAATGTGTCAAAAAGAGGCCCATAAAGCTAATGCTTTGCTCTGGTAGACAAACAAGCGAGCGATGAAAAAATTAGTTTCCCACTTTACCTCAAAGAGTTAAATTTTAACGTGTTTCGTTTGCCTTACGAGATTTTTTAAAAGGTTCCAACTGAGCTTTAATGCTGTTCATTGCTATATCATAAGTTATTAAAAGCTTTTTATCATATTTAAACTTTTCTTTAAAGATAGAGCATTTAAAAGCTTGATGTTGGATTTCCAAAAGCCTTTTAAATTCAAAGTATCATGCTGCCTTTGAAAATATATCATTAAGTTATTTTTTTCAAAAGACATAAATTGAAAAAAGCTTTTATTTTAGGAAAAAATTCTGTGTGTTTTTTTTATTTAGCCTAATATAAACAAATTTGCTAAATAAATTATTAAACAATTGATATATGAATGATGGATTTCTTTAAAAAAAATACTTCATTTTAAAAACTATAAAGCTTTAAGCATAAGATTAATTTTTTTTTAAACATCAACATAAGGCTTACATTAATTCCATTCAATATGTTTAAACTAATTAAATATAAAAATTAATTACTATATCATTATATATACAATTTTCTAAAAACTTAGCAAATTTCTCAAATTTGAAAGCTTAAAAGCTTATTTGTAAATGATTAATAATTATTAATTCACCAAATGAAAGTCTTAAAGCTCTAATACTGTTTTAGTTAAAGCTTATAAATTATATTAAAGCTTTTAAAGTTGTTATTTAAAAATTAAAAAAAAGTTTTATTAAATCCATACATTTTTTAAAGCTTTAAACTCATAATTTTTCTTAGTTTCCTTCAGTTTCCTTAAACATTTGGCTGCCTGTCATACATTCTTTCTCACATTCTCTTTAAAACTTTAAAGTTATAATCCTCCAAAGGCTAGTTGACTACCTTTTTTTGTGCTACTGCTATATTCCAGACTTTAGCATCTAGGAAGAATGGTACTCCTTATAAATAAAAACCAAAAAAAGCACACGAAATAAAAAAGAAATCGAAAATAACACTTGTTTTAATTCTCACGTGGATTGAATTTCAACAAGTGATGCGCGCCACCATCATCACACAGACAAGAGACAAGAGACAAAAACTAAAAAACAAAACAAATTTAAAGGATACTTAGATTTGAAGCTTTTCTTGTTGTTGTTTTTTTTTTTGTCTTTGTTTTACCTTGGCCAAATATTTATTTTATAAATGCGTAGAGAGACAACAATGATTTCAAATCCTTTAAAGAAGGTAATTATGAATTATTAAATAGAAATAATAATCGATTTTCTGTTATTTACACGCTACAACATACAACAAACAGTAATGGAAACACTTGAAAGCTTTTCAAAGCTTAAGAGCAAGCAACCCTTTCCATTTTAAAGAAATATTGATAGATTTTATTTAAGCAAAATAATAATAATAAAATGTTGTTGTGCTCTTGATGACAAATTCAAGCCACAGGCATAAATATAAATTTGAATTTTGGAATTTCGCGTCTTGTGACATTAAGACAAACAACAACAGCAAAACACAAAAACAAAAAACAAAGAAATTATCAACAATCATCAGCTGTATTTAGTCTTTAAAAATCCAAAGGACTTGCTTTTGGTTTTAAATATTAGACAAGGAAAGGAAAGGAAATGAAGAAAAGAGTTGAGTGTGTTGGTGTGTCTTTGTGTTTGTGTGTGTCAAAGTTTTATTGATGAATATGAAGGACATTGATAATGTTGAGGAGGTTTTACAATGAGAAATCATGACATTGTTGGTGCTGATGATGATGCTTTTGCTGTCTGGCAGAAATGGGTTTTTAATACGACCACATCCAGCCAGCCAGCCATCCAGACATTCACTCAGTCAGTCAGCCAAACAGTCAGTCTTTTAGCCAGCCAGTTTTACTTAAAGCAGTCAACCATGTTTGTTTGAAATACAACATTATAAGCCCGGCAAAGGATATTCGCATTTAAAGCTTTTATTTCTTTTAAGATTGTTGTTCTTGGTTTTTTTTCTTGTTTTTGTTGTGGCTGTTGTATCTTAAATAGCCTTTGGCTTTCATTCGTAAAATTTTTTGCCTCAATATTCAATTTGTTTTTTATTTTATTTTGATTTCAAAGTCGATCATGTTTAATCACCGGATTACATGTTTTAAAACAGCAACAAGGCTGCAGGTTATAAGTTCCTTGAGAATTTGCTGAAAATTTATTGATTTCTTTTTAAATTATTTATTTTGTATCATGAAAAGTTACATAATTTTACAACTTTAGCAATTAATGTTTTGTATGATTTTTTTTTTTAATTTTTAATTTTGGGGAGTTTAAGCAACAAAAACTTTTCAATATTGTTGATTTAATCGAAAGCTCATTACTTCCGTTTGTTTATTAAATGCCTTTAATATTCGAAACCTTACAAAAAAACTAACTACTCCCCCCTTTAAAATCTAAAGGATATTCAACTAATTTGCCAAAAAACAAACCAAACCAAATCAAGCCCTATAAAAACTTTTACTTTGACTGTGAAATTTTTGGCAATTTCTAAAAAATGAAAAGCCAAAGTCATAATAAATAAAGGAATAACAAAAAACCTAAACACCCACTAATAGTTCGAAATATTTAAATAAAAATCTTATCGATAAACTACAATAAATGTTGAAAAACATTTAAATCCTTTTTTTTATTATTTTTATTTTTACTCTAGACGGCAGACTAGAAACAGAAACTTTGTTATGTATTAATTTGGCTAAATTTAACCCGTAATGACTTTAAAAGTAAAATTAATGAGGGTTTCTCCCAAAAACAATATAAAAAGGAAACTATTTGCTGTAGTTATGAGAGACTTACCTCCCCCCAGACCAGACATACAGCAACAATTAAGGACAATTTTCTATGAAATTTATAACATTTTCAATATGTTATGTTTCTTGCTTTTTTACCAGCAAAAGTCATTACATCTCTAGGTTTTTAGTAATGGTGGGAAAAGTTTTTTTTATATAATTGGGCTTAGCAAAACTATAAATTTTCTTTATACAGCTTAGCCAAAAAAGAGAGAAATAAAAGGTTAATTGCCTAACAAAACTCCTTAGAATTTATGGCAAATTGGTTAAAAGATAAAAATTAATACAAGTAAACCAAAATAACAATATTTAAATACAATTTTAAAGATTGAGTGTAACAAAAAAAAAATTATTTACACTAAGTAATAACGATAGATTTTACCTAAAAAACAGTAGTATGTCAATACATAAACCATATATTTCAAGACTTTAATTTAGGACATTTCAAAATTTATTTTAACCTCCTAAAGCAATTGTTTACACCAGGTCATAATATCAATAATGTCGAAATAATGAATAGTTCATTAAATCTCGGTAAACAATTGCTTTAATTTAAACGAAAAAAGCAATTGTTTATTATTTATATTTTTAAATTAAAAGTAAACCATTGATTACCTAATGTTTACATAATGTAAATAAATGCAATTGTTTATTATATATATTTTTACATCAACAATAAATCATTGTTTACATTATGTAAATAAATGCAATTGTTTAATATTTATATTTTTAAATTAAAATTAAATCATTGTTTACCTAATGTTTACATAATGTAAATAAATGCAATTGTTTACTATATATATTTTTAAATTAAAAATAAACCATAGTTTACCTATTGTTTACATAATGTAAAGAGTGAAAAGGGCTTTAAATGTGTTTTCAGTTAATTAATAAAAATAAATATTTTTAAAACTCTATTTAAATTTTTACTTATATGTTGTTTACACAAAGTAAACTGTGTAAAAAATTAAAATTTTGTCATCGTTTTATTTCTTTATGATTAAAATTATAGAATTTAACAAATTAATATTTTCCAAAAAAAGTATTTTGAACACCTCTTAACGTGTATTATTTTAATTAATATTAATGAAAATGTTTAAGAGTCAATCACAACCGATTATTTACATAGCGTCAACAAAGTAAAAAATAAAATTTTACTTTACTTTTATACCATATTGATAAAAGTGTAAAGCAATTCTTAATAGAACATTATTTGCCTGGATTGTATCCATAGACTAATGTTAAAAAATAAACTTTACACATTCTTGACATGAAGTAAACATTTAAAAAAGAGAAATATTTGTAAAAAAAGATAACTTCTACTTAATAACTTAAGGCAAAAATCAGTAAAGACATACATACATATATAGTTTAACAATAAACAGTTTTCATACATTTCAAAATATGTTTACATCATGTTCATAATACCAATTATAATGTTTCAAAATAAAACCAGAATTAACTACCACAATGTAGATTGAATTCGTTCTTTCGTATGATAACTTTAAAAACAAAAATTTTTAATTTATTTTCAATGTAATAAAGGAACGAATTCTTTTGACATTGTAAAACTGCCAGTAAATATTTGATTTATTTCAGGTTAACAAATATTCTACATAAAACAGATATATTAAATAAATAAATGAAATAAAACAAAATAAAATAAAGTAAATATTTTTTTTTATTATTTACTTTTCGTTTACATAATAGAAATAATGGTAACAAATGTAAAAATGTTTTGAATTGGTTTTTATTGAAAAAAAAAATGTTTAAAAGTAAATAATAACACAATATTTACTTATTGTTTACATAAGGTAAACAGTGTAAAAAATTCAAATATAATCTTCACTTGTACTCTTTATTCACTAAAATGTAAAAATCTTTAATATTACATAATTTAGCCATTTTTACATGTCCTAAATAATTAAAAAATTACTTTACACATACATATTTTGATTTCTGCTAAAAATCAAATTTTAAAAATAATATTTAACCTTTATATACCTGTTGCATACGTAAAGTAAACAACAAATTGTGAACATAAGGTAAAAAATTGCAGTAATTTAAATTTTTTTATACTTATACTTTGGTTTACATAAGGTAAACAGTGTCAACAATTACAATATATAATCTGAATTGTATTCCTTATTAACTGAAAAGTTAAAATCCTTAATATTACATCATTTAACCACACTTTACATGTGGTAAATAATTGAAATGAATAAAATATTTATAAAAATGACATGTGGTAGACAATTTAAATAAATAAAATATCTCTGAAGATTATTTTGCACATGATTAAATTTTAAAAAATTGATACAAATATTTTTTAAGTATTTTGATTTCCGCAAAAAATCAAGTTGTAAATGCAATAGTTAATCATTATTTACTTGCTGTACACATCGTAACAATAAATTATAAACATAAGTTAAAAAAGATGTAGAAAAATTATTTGTTTATAATAAAAACCTTTACAATCCAATAATAGCACATTTTTACTTATTGTTTACATGAGGTAAATAAAGTAAAAATTTAAATTTTTAATAAAGTTTAAATCATTTTAAATAAAATTTAAAAATATTGTACAAAGTAATATTTATTTATAATTTACATGCCGTCAATAATTTAAGGCTTATTTACATGTGAAGAAAAATCCCTTATCTGCTAACTGATGATTTTATGTAAAAAATTTAATTTTTAAATAATATGATTTTCACAAGTATTTTTTTTTTAATATTTGAATGGACCATGCTCTACTAATTCTTTACATTTTATTATAAGAAAGTCAGTTAAAATAGGTCAAGTTGAAATGATTTAAGGCGTTGTCTACATGGAAAATTCAATGTATAGGTCATAAATATTTGCTAAAAATTATTTAATTTCTATTTAACATTTCTTTTTTTTTTTAATTTCTAATTTTAGAGAGCTACCTTGGCTGAAAAGGAAGTCAATACTCTGAAGGAACAACTATCCACCAACACACCCAACACAAAAAGCGACAACAACGGCGACTTGGCCTTATCGACCAGCACAGCTAATAATACAAGCGATTGTAACAACGAAGTCTTGAACGCCTTGTCCACAGAAATACCACCAAATAAACTCTTCTCTTCTTCGTTCAACAACAACAATACCAAACTATTGAATAGTGTGGCAGCTGCTATAACATTACACCAAAACGGTGGCAATTTGTTGGCTACAACACCCTCACCCTCACCGCCATTATCGGAAGCCGATAACCACGGTTGCCAATCTCAGGAGGAGCAGAAAGAGCAACAACTGAACGGGTGTTTAAATCCCAAATTATTTTTTAATCACGCCCAACAAGTTATGATGATGGAAGCAGCTGCTGCAGCGGCCGCCGCAGCTGCTGCTGCTGCAGTGCAACAGCAACAATCACCCATGCATTCGCCACAACCTGCTACGCAACATCAACAGCAACAGGAAGTAGAAAAAGATGCTTTATTAGCTAAACCCACCAATACAAAGGAAATCAAAGATAATTTAGATTCCAAATCATTAAGTGATACTCAAACACAGGACAACAACAACCTTGCCACACCACACAATGAGGAGCAGCAACATGGAGATGCAAATGCTTCTGCTACCTCTGAGTGTAGTAATAATAATAATAACAATAATAACATCAATAGTTTTAATAGTGATAGTAACAACAAAAATAATATAAATTCGATGGTAAATCAAAATTGTACGGAAACGGAAACTGAAGATAAAACGGACAATGCCGTTGACCAGGAAGAGGTGGAGGGGGAGGAACACCATATGGATACTGCGGAAGAAGTTAGAGGGAAATTATTAGATAACAACAATGAAACATTGAAAAACAATCACGCGGACTTATTAGCTGCCAAAGACAAAGAGGTAAGTTTCTTTTAACTTTATTTTTATAAACTTAATTATATTAAGCAGGGACTGGGAACCAAAGAAGACCACTGTTGTTATGGGTACCGCTTTTTGTTCAGAAGGTCCAATATCTTCAACCGAACTGCTTACGTGTAAAGAATTTTTCATCTCGTACAAAAAATTTTTAATAAAATTTTTACAAAAAATTTTCGATCAAATTTTTACAAAAAAATTTTCGATAAAATTTTTACAAAAAATTTTCGATAAAATTTTTACAAAAAATTTTCAATAAAATTTTTACAAAAAATTTTCGATAAAATTTTTCCAAAAAAATATTTTGATAAAATTTTTACAAAAAAAAATCGAAAGTTTTCGATGAAATTTTTACCAAAATTTTTCGATAAAATTTTTATAAAAAATTTCGATAAAATATTAACAAAAAAAATCCATAAAATTTTTACAAAAAATTTCAATAATATTTTTACAAAAAATTTTAATAAAATTTTTACAAAAAATTTCGATAAATTTTTTACAAATATTTCGATAAAATTTTTCCAAAAAAAATTCTATATCTTTAAATTATATAAATTATATTACTGTGATATTGGGAAACATAACAGAGTGAGGAAATATTTTACATTTCTATGATGAAGGGTACATATAGGATTCGGCATGGCCGAACATAGCATTCTTACTTTTTTTAATATAAATTTAAGGTGAGAAAAAGTACTTATATTGTTTTTCCTTTCCTATTGAACTAAAAGGCAATGAATTGTAAACTCGTTAAGATAGACCGCAGACAGTATTATTATCAGGACTAGAGTTTTTTTTTTTTTTTGTTTTTAATTTTTGGACAAGGCAATATACTTTAGTGAAAAAATATAAAAATTTTTGTTCGACATTGATACTTTTAAAGTTAAGCATCCCTTTTCTAAGCTTGAAAAAATTTTTTTTTTTTTATTTTGGAAGGAAGTTGTTTGTTTTTCCTGTTTGTTGGTTTTTCCTTTCTTTTTGTTGAAGAAACGTTTAAAAGGAAAAATAAAAAAAGACTTTATGACATTAGACTGTATTGACAACTTAATTTTTTACGCCTTCAATTGTCTAACTTTTCAGTTGGGTCTCCCTCATAAAAAACATTTATTTAAATACGTCCCTTTTTTGTTTGTTAAATGCCAAATTATCTAGTTAAATAAAAGAAAATTTAAACAAATAAAAGTCGTTCTCAAAATAAAAGAGTAATTTTTTCTTTGTTTTTACAGTATAAGGAGTTGTTTTATTTTTTTTTTTTTTTTTTTTTGTTGGTTTTTGTGATATTTGAGGCACCATAAGACCCAGACCCCCTTGTGTTGTACTTAAAAGTTTTAACACTTGTGCGACCTTGTTTTATGGAAAAAAAAAGAAAACAAATATGCCATTGATCTTTAGCAGCTACAAAATGTTTGATTTATGATTAAAAATTTTTTAAAGGAATTTATTTTTTGTTTGCTTTTTTTCTGAAAATATGGGAGGGAGAAATAACAAATTACAGTATTCAAAGGAGGTTCTTTCAAATTTATAATTGTATATATATTGGCTTAAGTAGTTTATTGGGCCTAATATTTAACCAGATCTGTATTTACAAAAGCCTAGTTGTAGGCGGGTTTTAAAGCTGTAAAGCAAAGCATACTTTTGGCAAAATTAATTTTTTATTTTTAACAAGTTTATTTAGTTTCCCATGATTTGAATTCGGTTAATTATTTTTAACCATACGAATTATTACATGAAATTTATGAGCATATGTAAGATATAAATTTTGCCAATATACAAATTTGTTTAAATTTTTTTTTCTATCTTAATGCAGTTTATTATTTTTTTTTTAATTTTCTTTTAAAAGCAAAAATATTGGAGAGTGTCACTTAAAAACATTTGAACAGATTTATCATGTTCCAAAGCAAAAATATCTACAAACTTTTAAACACTCGAAGAAAATTCGAACCGTAACATAACGAAAGAGAGAGAGAGAAAAAAAAAACACATAAAGTAAATAATGATTTTAGTAAAGAAAACAAACTTGTCAAATAATCCAAATTGTGTCTGGTTAAAGGAAAAAATCTTGCAAAAAAAAAAATCAAAATAAAATTGAAAATTATGAACATTTTCATCTATAAAGCAAAAACAAAACAAAAATAAAATAAAATAAAACAGGCAGCAGAAATATTTTACACTGTCTGCAAACGATTGAATAGTATAAATGTGGCACTGTGTGTTTTTGTTTCTCTGGTTGCATACAATTTTTATAGACATTAAATTTTATGGTCGCATATGTTGCATATTTGTTATGCGTCTCTAAAGATCTTGCAGATGATGAGACCTGCTGAAGATGATGACGTTAAGGCTGCTGTTGTGGTGGCTGCTATGGGTTGCTTTTAATCATGCATGATGTTGTTTGAATGAGTGAATTTGAGGGTTTTGATTAATCAAAAGCATTTTTTACACCACTATTAAATTGATTATTAGTTATTAATTAGCAACAAGGCGAAGGAAAAGAAATATTTGTTAAAAAATATTTTTGAATTATTTTTTTTTAATTTTAAAAAATATTTCTTCTGTTGCTAAAACCATTTAATTTAAAATTAAATATTTATCGTTTTTAAAATTGTGGTAAAAGTATTTTATATTTTCCTGGACTATTTCCATTAAGTTATCAAATTAACAAAGAATTTTAATATATGTAAAACAACCACATTTAAAAATAAAAAAATTAATTATAAAGGCTAAACATAATATCAAACATTCAACACATGTTTTAAAAAATAATACTAGAAAGAAGTGTTTTTGTATGTTCCCTTTATTATGGTTCGATGGTGTTTGATAAGTCATCATACTCATAGCTTTGTCACACACACACAAAAATACTATATAAATAATTCCAAATTTTTGTTATAAACAACTATTTATTATAGATTAAAAATAAAACGGAAGTTGGTTTTACTATAAACGATAAAAAAATTTCCCAAAATATTTAATTAATTTATGAACCCAAAAATAAAAAAAAAATCTTTGTTTTAAACCGCATGCATGAGATTGTGTCTTTTCTTCTATTCATCAACATTTAAACCCTTATATTTTATACTTTTACACTTAAAACAAATACATTTATCTTCACCACTCATTTCTTCACTTTTCGTTTTTTGTCATATTCTTTTGAATCTTGTGTTTTTATTCTGTTTTTTTTTTTTCTTTTATAAAGTATTGAATGCATTTAATTTCTTTGCTATTTTATGTTTGCATTTTTTCAAAAATACAAAAAAAAATAAAAATCCATTAAAAAGCTATTTTGTAAACATAAATAAATACCTTAATGTTAAATAAGTATTATATATTGGTTTGAAATTTGTGAGTGGGTGGAGGTATCATTTTTCAATAGCAGATTTTGTGCATATTTTCATTTCACATTCAGCATAAAAGTGCAGTTTAGATAAAAGCAAATTATAATAAGGGTATTCACAGTGGTTTTATTTCCTTACAACATACTGTAAGTTTAACACAAAATGTGTACATAATCTAAAAGAGTTATTAATTTGTATGTTGAAATATTTGTAACCATAAAAGTTTAAAAAATTGCAAATTTGTAACCATACAAATTTAAAATAATTGCAAATTTAACAGACATTTTATTAATGAACAAAATTCAACTTAACCCCAAATATTGTTTTTTTAAGTTGTGGCTTCACACGTGTTTTTAAACAATTAAATATTTCGTTGGGAAGGCCGTAATTAAAGCTGTTCAAATAAATATAAATGAAAACTTTAGTCTCAACATTTAATTTCATAATTTATTTCCCATTTCTTTTGAATACCCCTTGTTTTACATTGACTATTTGTAAATTAAGAGAAATTGTTAAAAAGTAGACAGGAAAATAATTTGTATGCGAAAAAAAAACATACAATAGATAAAATGACAAAAAATGTTTTTCACTTCGGCTTTTAGACTTCTTTTAACCAGTAGAGAAAGAAAAAAAAAATCAATTTCAGTTATTAGTCTTTACAACAAGAAAATACTGGTAATAAACAAAAAAAAAATGGTTTCAAATCAATTGTAATTTTAAATCAAACAAAATCCTAACAGACCTTTTAGATAAATTGATTTTTATTTAGGCTTGAGTTCATAACCTCACTACTCCTTCCTAGGAGTTGAGGGAATATTTTTTTTTGTTCATATTAAATGATGAAACATCTAAAAAATATATGAAAATATTAACAGAATTTTGAAGCATTAAAAAGCTTTAAGTTGCAATTTTTAAACTAATTTTTTTAATAATTTTATTTTTTCTTCAAAAAATTATACAAAATGTTTTCCAAATTGAATTTTATTAACTTTATTCAAGTCTGATTGTTAACAGGCCTTTAAATTTGCGTGTTTATGTCAATTCCAAAAACTAAAATCAAAATCTGTACAGCTTGATTGGCGCCTTTAATCATAAAACCGTAAAACTGTGTCTACTCCGCTTGTAAGCACCCGTACGAGAACATTAAAACCAACCGAAAACACAAAATTGTAACGCTTCATAAAATCCATCAAATATTAATAATTAAGAAGATTGCGTGTGTAAAAGAGACGATCAAACAGGCAACAGTTTGTTGTTTTTTTTTCTGTTTTTGTAAAGTTTTCAAAAAAACCACGCTTGATTACACTAATTAATAGATCGATTGATGGTTTTTAAATGTCTGTCTATAATTTTGATTTGTACAAAATGTGGTCATTTTAGTTCATTATGAAAATATTAAATATATTTTTGTTTAGAGGGGTGATCTATAAATAAATATTTCTAAAAAATCTAGAAATTTTTCGATCAAATTGTTTTTGTTGCCTTGGTGTAGGTTAAAAAACTAATATTTTAAAATTGTTACGAGGGCAAAGCCAGAATTAAACGAACTAACAGGGAAAATAAAGAACAACAAAAAAAAAACAAGGCTTCAATTTTAAATCGATCAAATGCTTCAAACGATATTCAATAGATGTTTGTTCAAGCAACTCACTTCTGATTGAGATCTATTTTTTATTGTTTGGAACTTCCCATTATTTGCGGAAATCAAAGGAGTCAAATTGCAGCTCCAAGGCGGCCAAATGATATCGCTAGGACGGCTGATTATGCGATTACCAAACTAAGTGGTCGGTTGTTTGATGAGCTTTACAACTTTCTGGTGAAAATAAAAATATCATCCAATTCAGGTCATAAAGAGTCCACAATCAAGACTCTGAAGCGCTCGCCATTGTTTGAAATGGTGTTTCCAGCAGGATTTTTTTAAAATATCTCGAGTTGTTGAGCTAGACGTTCTTTAATTTAGGGGCACACTTTCAGCCACAGCTGCCTACAACCGTCCTCGTTGTACGATGTGTATCTTTATTAATTATTATTCTCTACTCAACCAGTCTCATGAACTTGCGACAGCAATCACATTGGAAACAAGTTTGCAATATTTCTGAACCTCGCTAAAGCGTAAGGCGACTCATTTTGCTCATGTGGAAGTATGATACTAAAGGGCTTTACACACTATAATACAAGTATTAATACTTTAGGGGAAAATTAATGAAATGATAAGTTGTTATTGTTTTTTGAAAAGTTACAAACAACAATTAGATCAGAGTTGCATTTTATTCAAATGTATTAATACTTGTATTATAGTGTGAATCGCCTTTAACTGATAGTCAATAATACTCGTCGTTCGATACTCGTCAGTACCTAACGTGTTGACAGTGTTGACATATACTAACGCCTTTGTTGCGCATAGAAACAAACAAGCCTGGCAGGGTTAATGCTCATACCCCTTGTTCAGGAGTTGGTGACTACCTAAACTTCTTATACACCACTGGTACCTATGTATGTGTGTTGGGGGTGGAGTGACACACCGAAGTATAAATCTCCCTTCAAACCACAGTCATCACGTTAATTCACGAAGGACCAATAACCCGGCACAGAGATTGAAGAAATCTCTATGGGCTACCCTGATAACAGTTGTGTTAGACACTGGTCAGACCTCATGACGCTAACGCTCATGGACTGGTGCTCCCATGGCGTCAAGGTTTTTAAAAGTCAATATAATGTTCCATGGGAGAATATTTCCTACAGATACTGGTATTTAGGGAAAAAAATTTTTTAAGGACTAAAATGACCTTTTTCATTAATATTTATTGCTCATCTTTTACATGAATTTAAATAGCTACATGAGTAAGCTCATCTAATGGGTGTGCTCATAAGCTAATGAGTAAGTGGTCGTACTCAAACACAAACTAGCTTACTGAACACATGCCTACTATACCAGACTATTAGTCAACAAACCTTTTTTCGTATCATAAACTGAATGACCTGACCGAGTAAAACGAACTCATCTCATGTTAGAAACATTCAGTGTGTTTTGTTTAGTAGTTGTGTAGAACTTTCGGATGATGCTTAGAGCATTTTTCTTACACTAGTGGTTTTTGGTTTTCTATATTTCTTAAGAAATGAAGATCTTAAAATGAACGTAAGTAAGTTTTGTTTTGAAAAAAATTCTGTTTGTTTTTACACTCGAACTGTGTTCATGTGTCACCCAAAGTCTAAAACTGCTTGAACTCGCCCAAGTTCATTGTGATTGTGTTCATTATTTACTCATACTTATTCAAAATTGCTTATGGAAACGTGCAAGGTCATCGCATTTAGCTCGCTGGTCTTGGCTGTTTAATATTGTCCACTCATCGTTACTTGTGTGTATTGATCAGACATGAATTCAATAAAATATTATTATAAGCGTCTTATAACCTTTTTTTTTCCTCATACAATACTTTTAAGGTTTCTTCGTTATTTAAACTCGAAATCATTAATTATGGCCATTCCGTATACATCATGAGCTCTTCATTCATTTACTATTTCTGTTCGCCCAGCAAATAATAAACTTGTTAATTAAACGTCTATCATTTATTTGTAGGTTAGGTTGGCTAATTCCGCGATCGGCCTCGTATTCTTTAAGCTGGTGTGTTTGGGTTCAAAAGAAACACTTGTTCAAACTTTAAATTTGTTTTCTAGTGGTTATCGATTCTTTATAATCTATTTTTCTGTATTTTCTTAGTAATTGTTGTTATTCAAAACTTAATTGTGAAATTTCTTTCACAGTCTCTGTTTGGTATTTTATTTTCAGCTTTTTGGGTTTAAGACACAAATCAATATTCTGTTTATTTATACAAATGCTTAATTATAAATTTGTTGGTATTTTTTTTTTTTTTTTTTTTTTTTTGATAATGATTATTGTTGAAAAATGATTATCTATCAGTCAGGAAAACAAAATTTATTATTTAATAAGTGTTTTTTTTTTTTTTTGTTTGTCTACTCTTTGAACAACAATACAAAACAATACAATTTAGGAAATATTTTTATTATTATTAATCACAAAACATATGTATGCGCAAAATTTATATTTGGTAGTTTCATGTTAATAATAAGTTCAATTAATTTAGTTATCAATTGGTTTTAAGGCCTTAAACAACATCATAGAAAGTTTTTGTTTTTAGAAGTTTAGAAAGAAGTAATTAAATTTTAATATCGATGGTTTGATGGAGTCTTCAATTTGGGTGAGTTGTAAAATAAATAGAGTAAAAAGCTTTCAACACGGTTTACAGCTCACTTTTGATCTTTCTGCATCTCTTGGTCTCTCTCTCTCTCTCTCTCTCGCTCTGTTACAATTTAACAACTATTTAATTTAAGTCAATTGAAAGAAAATTCAGAATTTCTATTTAATAATCCATCATTTACTAGTTGAGCTCTATAAACAATCATATTTAGATCTTGTTTATAACCCTGTGTGTTTTTGTAGTTTGATCATCAAATGATGGTCTTTTAGTTTTATAATTTTTTTTTCTTTCTATAGGTTTTAGTAGTTTTCAAAATCGTTTGTTTAGTATTTTTTTTTTTTTTTTTTTTTTTTTTTTGTTTAGTAGCCATGTCATCAAATAATTTATAATTTAAATTTGTTTTTTATATTCAAATATCAGCTATGCTGATCATAATGATGACTACTTGTGACCAATAAAGATTTTTTTAGTTGTTGTTGCTCCATTTACTGATGATGATAATCGTGAGATGATTATGTTTTTTTTTTCTATCGTTTTAGATTAAACAAAAATAAAAATTGAATGAGAGAAAAACAAAAATTGGAATTGAAAATTGTGCTTGTTTATTGTTTGAGTATTAAAACTGATAAACGATTTGAATTTTCGTAAATTGATTATTTCCTTATTAAAACTTTACGAAAAAAAAAGAATTACTATAATAAAATTCAAAATAATCATAATGAATTATTTTGATAATGGAAACAAATTGTCCTTTATTTTTTAATAATTCTTAGTGTATTAATTTTCAATTATTAAATAATATTTAATTTATTATCAAATTATACAACCTAACCTAAAAATAAATTTTTACAAAAAAAAAATAATAATTTTATATACAAATTTAAAAAAAATTTATGTTAAAAAGCTTTTTTTAAATAAAAATAGTAGACTATTATTGAAATAATTCTTAACACACAAATTTAAAATCTTCAAATAACATTTCAGTTATTTATAAAATATATTAAATTATTCAACCTAACCTCAAGTTAATCTTAAAAAAACATATTTTATGTTAAAAACTATGGTGGACTATTATTGATTTAATTGCGATTTTAATTTTTCAAACCATTATATTATAAATTTTTATTCGGAATAAGTAAACATGATTAATCCGGATATATCATGTTTCATCATGTTTTCTAATCATTTTCGAAAACAGTTAATGAAATGGCGATGGAAAATTTGAACTAATGGCAGTGGCTTTGCTTATTGTCTTTAACTAGTTGACCATGAATGAGAATTCAGTTGGTTAGAAAGAAGTCTACCACTACCTCTAAATATCATTACTACCTTTATTTGTTTTTGCTTCTGCCAACTGTTCGTTGACATTGAAAGTTAATAAAGTTAATAAAATTGATAAAACTTATATTTCGATAGGGTTTTTTCCAACGAACTGTTATTTAATTTTATTTAAAAAATTTACTAAAAATACGTGAAAAGAATAAACAGTTGCATGAGTAAGCTCATATAATCATGAGCAACTAGTCATACTCAAACACAAACTATCTTGCTGAACACAAGCCTACTCATACCATACTATTAGTGAGCATTCCTCCTCTGTTCGTATGATGAACGCAATGAGCTGATCGAGTAAAACCTTCTATACTAGTGAGCGCAGTATTTACTCACCTCATGTTAGAAACACTCAGTGTGTTTTGTTTAGTAGTTGTTTAGAACTTTTAGATAAGGCTTAGTGAAAGGCACATTTAACCAGGTGACAGCGCAAGGCGGAGAAAATTTTAAAGAGAATTTTTGTTATATGGAGTTTGACATTAATCATTTATTTTAAGAGATAATAAAATAATTGTTTCTATAAAAAAAAGTTTCAAAAATTTTCTTGTTTATATTTTATGTTAAATGTGCCTTGGCTTAATTCTTTTTGCTAGTACTAATTGTTTTTTGTATTTCTTAAGAATTTAAAAAAAAAATATGTATTTTTTGTTGGTACACTCGAACTGGGTTCGTGTTTCACTCAAAGCATAAAACTACTTGAACACGCCTAAGTTCATTGTTATTATGTATAACATTTCTTCATACTCAATCTTGATTATAAAAGCTCTGCAAGGTCATCGCATTTAGCTCGCTGGGGTTCGCTGTTTGTTATTGTTTACTCATTGTTACTCGTGTGCAATAAACGAAATAAATGAATTAAATGAAATATTATAATGAGCGTCTTATGAGCTTCGTTTAGATTATTCTAATATTCAGTGCTTTAGATAATACCGATGAGTGCCTAAGAAACGACAATTAAGAAAGCGTGAAAGAAGACAGCGCGCAGATTGGTGAATGATTACGAGTAACAGATACAGCAGGAATGGGAGAAAACTATTGTTTTAATTGTTTTGCAATTAAAGTAAGAAATTACTCACATTAAATTATTATAGACATCTTCTTTTACGCAGGGTGGATTAGAGTTAATACAAAAGCATTTTTTTAAATAAATTAATGAAAAAGTTCATTAATACCCCGCGTATAACCAGTTGACTATAATAATTTAATTTTTCGCTTAAGGTGTAGAACAGAGCCTCTAGTCTTTAAGAGCAAATCACTGCAGCTCCACGAAAATGTGGAGTTGAACGTCTGTCAGAAACTATGCATTTGCTCTGTAGTGAGCATTTGCTCTGTAGTGAGCAAATGCATAGCAGCAGGATTGCAAGCCAAATGTTAGACCTTCAGCTAAATGTTTCTTTGAGGATTTTTAACTTTTTTCTTAGGTTAGTGACCCCGATTTGTTTGATAAGATATGTATGTATTTATGTATGTATGTATGTATGTATGTATGCATGTTTGAAGCTTTAGTTCATAGGAATTGGGAATATTGAGATTTCATACAGAATAGAGCGGCATACAGAATAGAGCGGCATAAATGGATTTCTGAGAGTTGATCTTCTAAGCTCATTTTGAAGTTTAGTGATTAAATCATGCTCAACGTAAGTTGATTTTATTTTTTTTTTTACACAAAATCTTAACATTAAATTGTTGAAAGCTACAATTAAATTTATTTATTATATAATAGTTCGTTTATGAAGCACGTATGCAAAATAAAACTGCAACTTTTTTTAAGCAGTTGTAGTGGTGACATTGCTATCTAATCTTTATTAATGTCGCAATAAATTGTATAAAAAGGAACATTAAACGTCTACAAATTAACAAACTTAATTAAACAAAAAATCGAATATCAAATTAAAAGAATCATAAAAGATTTTAAAAATTTGTTTAAATGTTTTGTAATTTCTTAAGGCCATTTATAATTAATTATAATTTCGTTAATCTATAAAAAATAAAATTGAAATTTAATTGACAATCTTCTGCGAAGTGCAGAAAGAAATAAAGAAACATCTGCCTTATTTTGCTAGTAATGGCCACAATTGTAAGATATTTAACGTGCAAAAAAGGAATCAATAAATCTTTAATCAAATTTATAGTCATGTTAAACAAGCTTAAGCATGCACACACACATACAGACACTCTCTCACACCGCCAAATATGATTTCAAAAGAAAACTAAATTATGAAAAATTAGTTTTTATTGCTATGGACACATGTTAAGCATGTGTAAATATTCACAAACAAGAAATCTTTTATTTATTTTTGCTCAATGGCGTGAAAATGTCTTCATGATTTAAAAACACTTTAAAATGAAAAGTTCTTGGACTTTGTTATTTTAGTTCTCTCGCACTCTTTCGTACTCATACTAGAATATTGTAGCAATTTATCATTTAAATGTTACTGTACTGTCAATGACAACAACAAAAAACCTATATCCATCTAATACGAAATATGTCATATCTTGAGAATCATTTAGCTGTAAGTTTTAGAAACGAATACAAAAGCACTTGCATTTTCTTTCCATCTACATATTTATTTAGATGTACATATTTAAATGTGTAGGCGTTTATGATATTTGAAAGTCAATTACAAGCTTGAACGGAAATTTAACATTTCAATTAGTAGCAATCGAAGCAAAAGTTAAAATGACATCTTCTACTTCATCATCAGCATCATCATCGTCATCTTCGTCTTCTCATCGCCATCGTCATCGTCTTGTTGTTGTTCTTGTATACCATTCGAAGACATCATTTTAATTTATGGGTAATTTATACAATTTGCTAAATAAAATTTAAAAAATATATTACGACAACAGCAACACCAGCACCAGCAACAAAGTCTTAAAAATCAATTTTATAGCAATTGAATTTTTAATTTTTTAATTGATTTCTGCAGGTGGGTTGTGCAAAGCGAAATTTGTAATTAAAAAATGAGTTTCATATGCTTCAAGTATTCTAAATGTTTGATTATGACAAGTCTAATAATTGCTGAAAAAATGTTTATAAACAATGTTGCCTTATAATTTTTTTAATACATATATACATTTATACATTTTTTATATATACATTTTTGATATTTTTAAGCCTACTATTGCGTTCAGTTTTTCATACGGAATGCAGGAAAAAACGGAAAAAATGTGTTTGAAAAATTGGTGAAGAACTGTTGCTGAAGTTTTGGAAAATTATATGTGTTTGGCAACATTTCATAAAAGCAATCAAATAGTGCAAATGTGTACTCTTTCATACAATAGAAGTGAAAAAAGAAAGAAACAACAATTTAAATGTCAAACTTTCCTAGTGAAATAAGCACTGTCTGTCCCACGATTTTAAAAGAATTTTGTCTTTCGCACAATAACGTTTAAAGTCTAGTACTCTGGTCGAATTTGTGAAAAATGTTGAGCAACATTTATTATTTCGCAAGGAAAATTTGACATTTAAAATCTGATGTCTATCTGGCGATTTTGAAGAAATTTACGATTATATTGCTTTTAAGTATACCACATTGCTTACAAATGTTAACTTAAGCCAGATGATCAGCTGTTGTTTGAAAAATTCCGCATGAAATAATATCCATTTGCTTTATTTCACAGTACAACATCATAAGCCAGGCATTCAATGTTGCTATACATTTTCCACAATTTTGAGCGATAAAAAAAATTGGGTTATTGTTTATAAACATTTGTATACATCAATGTTGCTAAACAATTAAACTATAATATTTTAGCAATTAAAGAAATTTGTTATTATAATTTCAATTTTCTTGTTCTTGTGCTCACAGTCATGGTTTTTATCTTAGAGAATAATTCTGGCGGAACTATCTATTAACTTTTAATATAACAAGTTTATATTTGTATAGAAAGTATAAACTCCATAAATCCCCTTGGAGCTAAACAGTTCTCCAGTTTTCTTTGTAGTTTTATAAGATATTCTCCAAGTATATGCAATCCTAAAGTTTAGAAATGTACTACTTCTTCAGAGTGTTTTAAAAGTGCCCCACGAGACAACGATCCAGTTAAAAACGTTAAAAATTTATCTGAGCTTTATGTAGTACTCCTTAAATCTGTTAATATAAAAATACAAAGTATGTACATTTGTCATCAAAACCGAACGTTGATAGGCAATTTAGCAAGTAAAAAAACGTAATTAAATACAATTATAGGAGGCCAACCATTAGGCAATACAAAAGCAAGATAACACAAGTTGAAAAGATAAAAATCTGTTTTTTATCTTCTCAACTTCTGTGACAGGAACACAGCTCTTAATAAATAACAAAAAAGCTCCTTAAGTTGTATGTCAGCTTTGAGCTCATTTTCGACTAAAAGAACTTTCTTGCAATTAAAATAAAACTTACACTTTCTCTTACTCTCCGTATAACTTCAAATGTTGCCAGCCTCATGTTGCTAAACACTCTTTCCAATTTTTCAGAAATTTGTTTAACGAAAACTTTTATTTAAAAAAAGAAACAGTGTTGCTAAATAAATTCATTTTAAATTATTTATCTAGTATTTTAATTACTTTAATAACAAAAACTGAATGTTTTATGACATTTTAACATTTTTTGTTGAAATTTGTGTATATAAATCATAATTTTAAATACTATTATGATTTGTTGAAATATTTTTTTTTAGGATTTTGTTTATTCTTGTCTTTTTGCTTTCCCAATGCCTGTGCTGAGTGGAAACATTTTCTTTATTTTTTTTTTTTTGTTGAAAATTATCGATGTGGTTTGATCTGATATATTTTATATATAAATATTTTTTTATGAATTTCATAATAAACAAAAATATAAACATATTTTTGTTTTTTAAAAAATACGAATAAAATAACTAACCTCTATAATTTGTTAAATCTTTAAAAATAAATTTAACGACATTTTTTCTTTATTTTTCTTTAATATTGCTGCCAACATAGAAACTCGTAAATTTTAATAAAATTTTATGGCTTCTTTATATAAAAAAATCGGAAAATGTATATCTCATTAAACTTACTTTCAAAATTCAAAATCTTTAATCATTTAACCATTTAACCATGAAAAAAAATTAGCTTAAGGCAAATTTAATTAAAATCGATTTATAATTAAAATCTTTACTTATTTTATGCTACTTACTCACAACTACTGCTGTTTTAGTACATAAAATTATATTGTGCATTTAATCTTCAAAATCATCAAATACACTCTCGGTTTTTTTTTTTCTCATTGAGTCTTCTTTATTTCTTGGTTATTTTGTATTTCATGGTAGCCGGCTAAACAACATTGAAACGGAAATGATGGTAGTATTTAATAGTCCGCAACCGTAATTAAATAAGCTGGATTTTATTTTTTTTTTTCGTTCACATCTTTAGCTTCATGTACTCTAAATTTGGTTTTGCCTATAAAAATTTACCCTTAGAAAAAAAATGAACTTGAACACTAGACCAGACATTAGTTAATTTTAATGGCAACTTTTTCTTTTACTTCTCGTTTTTTTTTTTAAGTATAACCGCCAATTAATTACTATAGACGTTACAACTTCAACAAAAACAAAAAATTGAAGAAAGAAAAAGATGACATTTATACTCCTTCCTTTATATCTTAAACTTCAGCTTTTCAAATTTATTCGTGTAGAAATCATCATCATTCTACACATAAAATGAGCAATTGTTCTTTCAATTAGAAATTATGTTTGCTACAAAAACCAAAAAATAGATTTTTTTCTATCATCATGATGATTTTGCATGTTAAAATCAATTTGCGTTTACATTAATCCTGCCTGTCTGCCTGCCAGCCTGCTTGCTGGCTGGCTACTGTCATCTATCTTCATTTGCAGTTAAGTCTATTTCCAATTTATTTTATTGACAAAAGTTTAGTTATTGATTTGCACGGTGGGTGTGTGTGTGTTGGTTCTAATTTTCATATTAAGTATAATTTTGCATGTATTAAACACATTAGATTGACACATTTTATTGTAATTACACACATGAGTTTGTTTTGGTTAATTCGTGTTCAAATGTCAAATTTGTTAGAAAATAGTAAAAATATATTAAATGTCTCTAAACAATCTCAGCAAAACCAACTTAAAAATTACATTGTTATTTAAAGTATTAAAAATTTAAAAGTTTTTTAAAATACTAATAAAAATTTTAAGGGCAAAAACAAGGTTAATTTATATAAAGTACAACACCAAAAAATACCCACATGCATTTTGTTGTCGGTTAAATATACGACAGACACCAAAATGTCTAATTAAAATATTACATCCAACAACTTACCTTTTCTGGTAGTATTTTGTATTTTTTTTTAAATTTGAAATATTTTTTTTAAATAATTACAATTTTATTTCTTTTTTTAATTAAAAAAAAAAAAAATAAACGAATTTTTGACAGCTGCCATGCACAAAAAAAGTAAAGCAAAAAATAATTTACTTCGCCGTGCTGCCACCTAGTAAAATGAATTCGCCTTGGACAAAAATATTAAAACGTAACGAAGGTTATTTTGAAGCTTTAACAGACAATATATATTTTCTACGATATATTCTAACAAGTTACCAAAGCTTAAAAATTTAAAAAAATTAAAAGTGCCTTTCCAATAATACAAAATTTTAACCTTAATAATTTTTATTTTTAATATATCTAATATAACTAACGAAGTTTTTACTTGCTTCAAAATTAGCTACAGAAAATCCTTGAAATTAGTCTTAAACTCTGCTATTTGTGCATTACCTAACTTGTGTCTCTGTTTTGCAATTGAAGTGAGAAATTTCTCCCAAAAAATTATTATAGACATCTTGTTTTACACAGGGTGGATAGAAGTTAATAATATATATATTTTTTTAATAAAGTATAAAAAGGTTGATTATTAACTCTAGCGCATGCTAAGTTTGTCAGAAAGTAAGCATTTGTTCTGATATTTGTATTAAGGAAGACCAGTCGGTAAAACAGTTTTTCCGTAATGAACTTTTTTTAAACTTAAGTTTTTGTTAAATTTTGCAATGATAAAGTAAAATATAAAACTAATGAAATAAATTACATTGATTAATGTAAATCCCGCAATTCTCAAAAAGTTTTGAAAAATCCCCAAAAATGGGATTTCTTTTTTTGTGTTTAAAATAATAAAAAAATCAACAAAATAAAATCTAAAAAAGTAGAATTTTAACGTAACAATTTAATTTTTGAAATTGAATTAATTTTTAAGTAAATTAACGAGAGTTAACTTCCGTTAATTTATAATCAAGCGCCCCCAGAGAAAGTGAAAAATGGAAAATGATAATGTATTGTTTTTTTTTTTTCACTGAAAGAAATCTCTGCATTGTATATGGTCAAATTTCTATTTTTATAACTTAACTAGTTTTGCCCGCCACGTCATGGGCGTCCTGACAATATTTTGTTCGAGTTTGTTTTGAAAGTAATCCACACCAAAATATGGTTTACGTATTTTCATTATACCCATCCCTGGATAAAATTCTAAAATTTATATTATATTCTAGAAAATATTGTAGAGCTCTGTGGACAGTGTTTAAAATATCCTCGCTGACAAAAATAAAAGGTGCTGTCAAGTTTGTAGTATCTTTAAATCGGCTAAATTGCGTACTTTTACTACTTTTTTCTCTTTTCTCTTGAATGAAGATATGTACTAAGGTACCCCTTCACACGATTTTTTTTAAATTCATCCAGTAGTTTTTACAGGATGCGAACACGGACAGACAGATAAAAATTCTAAAACACACTTCATTCAGTCGCGAGTTACATTATGCAACTTTTGTCGCTGCAATTCATCATTAGTTGGCGAGAGGGGAGAGAGGAATTAAAAATAGTACACATATGCATGTACTCTTGAAATTCGTTTTGTTCTCTCATTCGTAGTTTTAATTTTCAAGTTTACAAATTGCTGCAATAAAAATTGAACGATATAAACACAAATGCAATATTAAAGAAGAAACGAGAAAGATTGCAGAAACTTGCATAATGTAATTCAACAAAATTTTCAAAAAAATATTTCATGTACAAAAATGGTCCTGTTACAATTGAAAATTTGTATATATTTTGTGCTCTTTGTGAGAGTCTCGTTTAAATTGTATGTATGCTCACAGATACTTAGGGGTTTACGTAGGTGCCTCTGTTAATAATCCCTACTATAGAAGTGTTTCACCTAAACTAATATTTTTTTTATTTGGGAAATCTCTTCCTATTAAAGTTTTTCTTTTTCTAACTGGTCACTTTTCATGGAGCACCTTTGGTGTCTTTTTTTTTTTTTTTTTTTTTGTAAATTATTATGAAAATCTAAGTTTATTTTTATTATGAAAATCTAGTTTTATTTTTGTAGTCGTTATAAATATTTGTATATTTATTTCGTTGCAATTATATTGCTGGCTTGGAAATAAAGCAAAAATATAACAAGGTATTTTTACACTATAGACACAATGAAGGTATACTTGTGTGTGTGTGTGTGTATGTGTTAAGTTAACAAGTAGACCCTGGAGGTATTAAAGCTGCAATGCCATTTCTAGTACAGATACATCATATACTACCAATGATACTTCAAGTGATACTGCTGCTGCTGCCGTACTCAAACAATAGCTAGAGAAATCTTTTCTCTACCGTGCTGTATCATTTCCTAGCTATCAAGTCCCTTTAGTGACTGACTGCCCTCCTCAGATACAACATACCTTTGGCTAGATGACAATTGTCTATCAAATAAATACAAATACGACAAGAAAGCCAACAACACAAAATGCAAACAAATAAATAATGTAACGTTTTTTTTTTTTCTATAAAAGACAAAACATAAAAAAAATGAAAAATATGGAATTTCAGAGACAAATATGCAACAAAAAGAAGAAAAAAAAAAGAAATTATATGCTCTTGTATTCAATTTTTCTCTTTTTCTTTTTTTTTTTTTTTTGATTTTTTATAAAAAATTTACAATGTATACAATGTTTACTTATTTTATGATTTATTTTATTTATTTTTTCTGCTGTTAAAGCTCATAACAAGCATATAATTCCTTGGAGTATTTAGGTATGGAAAATATGTAAGCAAACATTGCATATGTAGAGGGTTTTTAAATTTGCAATCATTTAAAAGTTTTCTATTTCATATATTTAAACAAAAAATATGGAATTTATTTACATTTCTCTGAAGAAAAAAAAGGGAAATGTATCTGAACATTGTTGCAGCAACATTTAAAAATAAAAGTAATTTAATAAAACTTTGTAAATACAATTCTTTTTTATAAATTATTATTTGTTTGATATAAAACCATCTCTAGAATTTATTTGTTAGCCTTTAATTGCCAGCAGACAGTTGGATCCTTTTTTATTCTCGTTTGTCGTTTGTGTGTACTTTATTGTTGTTGTTAATCAATTTTGATATGAAATAGTCAAAAGCACATCTTGGCAAATATATACATATTTCATATTTTCTAATTCGTTAAACTTTTAACAAACCAAACAACCATCTTTCTACTAACGCTCACACTAACCAGCCAACCAACCTACAAAATAAAAAAAAAAACCTTTAAAATACAAATATATTTTATACCAGCAGTCAAAAAAATATATGACATTCATTTATATTTGTTTATAAAATAAAAATTGGCTTACTTCTTAACTCAACTCATAATATTCTTTTTAAATACCCCAACTAAAAAAAGTCAGGCGAGTCCTTTTATGTTTTTTAATCCTTTTTTTTTTTTTTTTTTTTTTTTTGTTGGTTGGCCAAAAGAATTACAACTCATATACAGTCAATATTTTAACATTGATATGATATCGCGCGTATGTTGCTTGAATCCACTTCTACCAACTACTTCTACGACTACTTACATATATTACAGTTATAGAAAAAGACAAGACCTTCTGCAAATCATAATCAAAAAATGGTTGAAAATCATAGTCTAGACAATAATTTATGAGTAAGGATATGATGAGCAGCAGCAGCAGCAGCATCGACAGCGACTGCAGAATTTGGAACATCAGCATTTGGACCATAAGAGCGTAAGAGTTTTTTGTTTGTTGGTTGTGCTTTATTACAAATAATAATTTTTAGTTAGAATGTTTGGTTACTTTTGTATTCCAACAATAAGTGTAACACAGCACAATTGTCCTTTTTTCGTGTAGTGCGGTGTGCTCTGTTTTAAAGTCCTTCTTAACTCCTGCCTTATAGAAATTAAAAAATAAAGTTGATTTTTGGGTTTGAATGTAAAAAGATTATTAGGGACATTCGCTAGTAGCAGGAAATCTAGTTTCTATAAAAATATTCCAAAGCGAATTGGGCCTGGCAAACTGACGGCCCTATTAAGATAGCCTTTTTATTGAACAGTCCGGAGCAAAGTTTGTTCCCCATTAAAAAAAGTGTTGTCTAGAGAACCAACTCTCTAAGATTATCGTGCGTGTTCGGGGAATCGGGTACTCCCCATAGCAATTTATTAATCAATATGCCATATCTCCAGAACTACTCGCACAATACTAACAATCTCTAAATAATTCTCTAAGATAAACGTGCATTTAAGATTAAAAGCTTGGCTGTGTAGCACGAGTGAAAGGGTACTCCCCATACAAAGTAGTTATTAATTATCCTATATCTAGAGAACCTAAGTGATTGCAATCTCTATAAACGTGATATAGATTATTCTAAGACTAGCGTACGATTTCGAATAAGATCTTGGCGTTATAGAAGGGAGGAGACCGGTACTCCATATACAAAGTATTTAATAATTTTATCGTGCTCTCCATAGAAAGTAACTAATAATTATTTTTTATTTAGTGAACTTAAATAGTAACATTTTCTGAATTGCATACAGGCTATTTTAAGAATAGCCTGCATTTTGGTAGTAGAGGATGGGTACTCCCCATACAAAGTAATTATTAATTATCCTTTATCCCGAGAACCAGACTATTATGTAGGCTACCTTGAAAACAACATACGTTTTTGAATTAAAGCTGGCGATATAGAACGGAGAAGATAGGTACTCCCTATATCAAATAATTAATTATCCTACATCCAGTGTTACCATATTTTTTTTTTAATATTCTAGTCAACCAAAAAAAATATTTTTTTATTAAAAAAATTTTTTGTGATACATTTTTATAATCATGTGTGTTTTATACTTTTTTAAAGACTATAATTACTAAAAATAACATTTTTATAATTCATTTATGTAGTTAAAAAAAAACAATTTTTATGTTTTTGACAGCTGAAAAAAACTGAAAAAAGGAAAAATCTTCACAAATGGTAACACTGGCTATATCTAGAAAACTATAACAGTTAAAATTTCCAAGTTTGTTGAGAGTTGAAGTAAAATTTCGATTCATCCAAAAAAATAGAAGCCTGTAACTTTAATAAAATGTGATAGAATAAGAAAAACCGTAGTCTGTGATACCCCTTAATCTTTATTTGATTTTTCAAATATTTTTGTTAGATTTTTGGTTATTTTTCAAAGACAAGACAAGGTATGAGTTTTTATAACTCATTGAGACCCTTCTTAACTTGTATAAATTTTCATTTTTCTATCTAATGGCTTATCCTTCCTTCCTTTGTGTCTTTTTAAAAAACAACCGAAAAAAAAACAAACAATTTCAATGATTATTCTTTTGTTTTTTACACTTTCCCAACAAAAAACAGTAATAAAAATATTCAAATTCAAACAAGTAAATTAAAAAATATATGACCTGTTCCTTGCCTTAATATTACAAATAAAACCCCTTCAAATATGCTGTTGTTGTTTTGTAATCCTTGACTTTTACGTTAAGCTCTCTCTATAAAACTCCCTTCCCTCTATCTCTCTCGCTAACGTCGCTACCTAAAGACATGTAAGTGGTTTTACTTGCTAGAAAATTTTCAACTTTTCAGTTTCTAGCTGCATATGTAAATTATTATTAGTTTTTATTTTGAACAGGCAAGGCGTGGGGTTTCAAGTAGTTGGCGAAAAAAGTTTGCTAAAAAAAATTATTGTATTTTATTGTATTATTTTTTTGTGAGAAAAAGTACACGATTTTTCAATATGTCTAACATTAAGACATTAACAAAGATGATTATTATGGTGGAGAATATTTTGATGATGATTTCTCTGCTGCTGCTGTTGCAGTCTTTCCTGTTGCTAAGATATCCTTAGATATACTTGACTGACAGTTAATGTAGCATAAACATTAACGAATGGTGTTGCATTTATAGTAGTGGAATAGATGATGATAATGAAACCACAAAAAATCATTAAGTGTTATTTATGAGAGTTTTTTTTCTCAAATGTTAAAAGAAGAGTAAAAAGAATAAATAAAAATAGAAGATAAATTTCTGAATACAAATCATAATTTTTGAAGTTGGATAATAGAACTAGTAAAATTTTAGAGCCTTAAAGTATGTTATACATTTTGCTTAAAATGTTAAAAAATAATTTTATTTAATCTTAAGTGCCTATAGATACAGACTAGAATTTAAAATTTTTTTGTAATTTTAGTAAAATTTATTTAAATTCAATATTTTTTTTTTAGAGATTCAACTTTTGTTTGCCCAACTCTTGTTGTGTGTTAAAATTTTTGGGTTATATATATTTTTTTTTTGCTTAATCATTGATTTATTAAAAAATAGCTTTTATCTTTATGTACCCCTGCTTTTAATGCCCTTTTTCCTGGGTTTTTATCATTTAAATGACATTCATATTAAAAATATAAAACCTTTTTTCATACATATGTGTAACTACTCTACCAAAAAACGTTAACTTATATTATTAAAAAGTCCTTTTTTTGTTAATAACTCATATGTAAATGGCAAAAAAAAACCCTTTCCATTAGAAGAAAACAACTGGACATTGGCATTAGAATGATGGTCACTTTATGTTGGTTTACAAAAGAAAAAAATCACAAAACAAGGGATATTTCATAATTTACACAAAATTCATAAAAATAAATGAATGAATATAGACCTCTTAAAAATCGAACACATTCATACACATACAGCCATACAGCCATACATGTTATGATTTACCCAAAAAACGGGCTAAAATAATAATAATAAAAAGCAACCCTCTTAGAAATCAAATGATTGAGTGAAAAAAAAGTCTAATATAAAATATATTGTTGTTGTGATATAAAAAGAAGCTGTACAAGGTCTCAGACAATAATACAAATAATATCTACATATAAAACCGATTTGTAATTAACAAAATTGCCAAGCAGCCACTCAAACTCATCAAAATCATCGTCATCATCATCTTCATACTCAAGCCTTAAACAACACAACAAATAAAAAACAATCGATTGGCAACACACTTTACTTATGGCAAAAACAACAAAACATTCCAACAAAAAAAGTAAAACAATACACTCACACGTTAACATTAACATTAACACAATCATAACAAAACAGTAGAATAGAATCTATTGCTCTCTAAGGCAGTTACATTGTAGCAGGCATTTTTATACACACACACACATTAATACACAAATACATACACATGTGGCTGTATCATTAAAAAAAGAACCAAATCAAACAATAAGTAATCATTAACATCGCACTCATGCTCTGCGCCTAATGCATTTCCAAAGTTCTATATTATTGACTTACAACAAGCATGAATATAAATATAAACAAAAATCTATAGCATACTTTTAGCCTAAGACTTTAGCGTTTGTTTTAATTTTTCTATAACGTCAAAGGAATTAAAATTCAGTCGTGCAGAAAAATTTTAAAATATTACCACTACATAGACAAACAAACAAACAAATAAACACAACTGCATACATACTCTGCTGCTCTGAAATGTCTTTGTTTTTATTAACAAAATCACATACACAATTCCATAAACAGCTAATACTCTTTCCTGGAAATTTTTTCACCAGCTTAAAGAAAAGGGTTAAATTTTGAATTCTAATGAATAAAAGAAACTGTTGAAGGGTTTGAAAAAAAAAAGAAACGCAAGCCGATGCTTCTCAGCCAGGACATATGCAAAAGACAAAAGTTGTGTGTGACAAATATCATTGATTTCTGATTGTTTAACAGTGTTAGTATTTTGCATATGTGTATAAGTATTAGTTTTGTTTAGAAAATACCCTTTTTATAATAATTTTTTTATTACCATATCCCAGCCGTAAGTTAAGTATTCTATTTGTCTATATGTAAAGCATACACTAAGGGGGTTCTTTTATTTTATTTTTTTTTTTTTTTTTTGTTTTTTATTAATTAAGTTGTGTACAAAATTATTATTTATGCAAATTGTTTTTTAAAGGAATATTTGGCAGCAGCCAAGGCATTTGTCGAAATACAGTTAGAAATGAATGATTTTAATAGATAAAAATGTACAGTTGTCCATAGTAAAATAAAGTTATTTGAAGATTTGGTGTTTATTACTGAACAATTTTATTTGAATTTAAAAATTTGTAAACCATTTCCTTACATTATTGTATTTTTAATATAACTAAACTAACAATACGTACATATTTGTGTATATCCTTTTACGAGTTGGGGAAATAGACATTGGCAATTGAAAGTTCTTTATAAGAATCTATCTTTGTTTTATATTTCATTTAAATCGGGTCAACCGAATAAAAATTCCTATTTTCCCCGTTTTCTCCCTCCTAAGATCGAACTTAAGAAGAGATTTAGCCTATTGCAAATAAATTGATTTAACGGATAAAAAAAACTGTCTATTGTGCTCTTTTCTCTGCTCGAAGCTTGAATTTAGAGAAGAGAAGCGAGCACAACAATTTTCTATCATTAAAATTGCTTTAGCCGTAATTGACTCACTAACAATTAAAAGTTCAAAGAGATACTCGTATGTAAATACTCATATATGAAATGGAATAATCCGGGATGAAAATTCTACAATATACCAGAATTTTTCGGGTATTTTCTAAAATGTTGTGCACTATCCTAGAAAATCGGGTGGTGTCGCGGTAGGCTAGTAGGTAGTGTGCTAGCCTATCAGTCTGGAAGTTGTGTGTTCAATTCCTACCAAAGACTCTGGTTGTTTTACTGTAACAAGTGAAGGTGTTCGGTAAATTAAATTTTTAATTTTATTGTAACATTTCATAAATAAAATAATCTAGAAATGTCTAGAGAGCGAAACTGCCAGCCCTTATATCTTCGAAAACAAGCCCTACTTGTAAATAAGGGAACGTGCTTCATGTATAGGCAATAGAAGGCTACCACACCATATAACTCCCTTGTTCTTATCGAGATTAGTTTCTTATCATAATTTCTAAATTGTAAAACTTCACTAAAGAAAGAATACAAAAATTATTTTGTATTAATTTTTTCCTAAAAATATACTACTATTTTTTTAACATTAAGCACCTTAAGGTATGCTTTATTTAAAATTTTATCTTTTTATAAAAAAATAAAAAAAAAGTTTATTGAAATTTTCCTAAAAGTATACTATTATTTTCGAACATTAAATCCCTTAAAGTATGCTTTTTTATAAAAAATATTTTAAAATATTCCTTAAAGTATACTATTATTTTTAGAGAATTATGCCTCTTAAAGTATGCTTTGTTTAAAACTTTATTTTTTATAGAAAAGCAAAAATTAAATTTTATTGAATTTTTCCTAAAAGTATACTATTACTTTCTTGCATTACTTCCCCTTAAAATATGCTTTACTTTCATTCTAATAAAAATTTATTTTTATTTATATACATTTTTTATATCTTTATAGCTTTAACGTTTAAAAGAAAAACCTCAATTATTCCTGTTGCCTATTTCCTTTGGCTGCTCTTCCCCCCTCCTAAAAGTATACTCATTTATCAATTTATATCATGTTTTGTTGCTAATGTCTACACAATTTCATCTATTCTTATTATTCTTACCTTAGATATTTAAGGCATTAAAAATTGTAAATAATATTTCAAAATCTTACAATCATTGATTAAAAACTTCTTTTAACTTCTTGGTGTACGCTCACATCCACCTTTTTTATTGATGTGGCTGTTCTGGCTCTGCTGTCTTTCGAAAATACAAAAAAGTGTTACAGAGAAGATGTTAGTTACAACTTGGTCCATAGATTTCATTAATAATTGGCTTTTTGTTAAAATTTGAATTTTCAATTCCAAAACTGTTTTATTTGTTGTGTTGTGATGTGTGAAGGTTGGGTTGTTGGGCGGTGTAACTTTTAAGACAAAAATCCTTTAATATTTAAGTCTTTTTAATAAAAAAAATAAAATAAAGCAAAAATAAATTAACAACAACAAAAGTCATTGATTATTTAGAATTCATATTTTGAATTATAATTTATTTTTTGTTTAGCATATTATTTTTTTGGGGAGTGTTGACGACAGCTGAAGTTTGATGTTGAATTTGAGTTGGAAAAAGTTTTCTCAGAGTTCGAGTTTGAGGCCTTAAGATGATAGACAACATTGTCTATAACTAATTAAGTTTTATTTGAATAAAGGGGTGGATTTGGTGTGTCTTTAGGAAAAATTTTGTTTATTTATTTTGGAAATTTTTTATTTGATTAATTATGAAATCTTCAACAAAAAAACACCCTTTTGTTTCGACTAAATCTTTAAGTAACTTCGCTATAAAAGGTAACACACATATGCCAATATAGAAGATGTATGTATGTTTAAGTGTATGTGAGAGTGTGTGCGTGTGTGTGTGAAACACATGTGTATTAGTCTCATATGCTAATTTTGTTCGTTCATTTTTCCCATTTTAATGTTGATGTTTTACAAACTTTGTTAATTTATCTATGTCTCCGCAATAAACGTTCGTTCATACTTATGTTAATTTTTATTTTTATTACACATTTTGTTGGTTGTTATTTTGATATCTGAACATGAGTTTTTTATAGGTTTTTAATTCAAATAATTGCATTTTATTGCGTTGGCAACATTTTATTGTTTATTGGCAATAATCATATCACTGCTTAAAGCAGGGCGGTACACACTTTACCTCTACATTAGCGTGATTTTTTTTAGGGTTCGAGCTATTTGTTTGAACCTAAAATAAACTTAAAACAGAAAAACATTATTGTCATTGATTTAAATGTAGTTGACAACTTTATTTATGACAGTTACAAACTATTAATGTGGCACATGTAAATGTGATCTATACACGGTTTCATATGTTTACTTTTAAAACACGCGATTTTTATTTAAAAATAAAAGTTAAGAAACCATAATAAAAGTCGTAAGTTAAGTTAGTTGCTATTTAATCTTTTTAAAGAAATTTTTAAAAATATTTCTTTAGACATTAATAAACTATTTTATTGCCAATACAAAAAAATGATTTTATTTGTCTAAAAACACCAAAGAGATAGTGCTATTTCAATAAAATATCAAAAGTAATATTGTGTTAAAAAAAGAGCCCGAAGGTTGCAAATAATACCCAACTGACATCGCTTCTATGTCTTTCCGTCTGACACGGCTGTATGTATCTCTTGAACCGTAATAGGTAAACACCTGAAACTTTCACGGCCGCCACAACAACAAATCATATGAATATAATAAAATTAAAGAAAAATAGGGCATCCCCATAAAATAAACGAGTTTGTTTTTTTTTTCTAATAATAATTTTAATGAACCCTAAAAGAATGCTTTTAATAATTTAAATATAAATTCTTGTAAACAATTGCCAGATAAAATTAGAACAAAATCGTTAAATTATATCGTCATTATCCTAAAAAAATTAACTGTTAAAAAACTTGTAAAAGTAAAGTTTAATTTTAATAACTTTTTTGAATTATAGGAAATTTGTATGGCATTTTGCATGTAAAGAGTAATATTGTATGGCGATACGGAACCATTCATATGAGAGTTGCAGTAAAGAGTCGCTGTAAAGTCTCATGGAGCCGTTCGCATAACCTGCATAGTCTGTTCTCAGCATAACCTAACAAAATCAGGGTACCAAGAAAAAGCACTTTTAATTTTTATTTTGAATAATTTTTTTGCTCTAATCAACGAAAAAAAAATAGCTGAAAATAAATAATATTAAAGTTTTTTAGAACTCCAATATGAAAAAAAATCAAAACTTTGCTTAATTTAAAAATTACCAAAAAGGTACTTTTATTTTTCCCTTTTATTTATTATTATTTTTTTTTTTTGTATTTATTATAATGTTACAACACAATTAAAAATCATATTCCAACTTAATTTATAGAGCATTGTACTGAAGACCTTAACTCGTGAAACACCCAGAGTTTTTGTTGGGAATTGAACCCACAACCCCCAGACAGATCGATTAGTACACTGCTAACTGGCCTACCGGGGCACCCTTTTGTTTTGAATGATTTTTCACTGTTTTAAAACAATAAGTTTTTAAAAATAAATTACATTCTAGTTATTTTTTTAAATATTTTTTTATATTTTATAAAATTCCAAAAAAAAATTAAACTTTATCCTCAACAAAAAGGGACAGAAAAAATAGTTTTCAGCCATTCTTTTTACTTTAAACTATCTGTACCCACACACGTTAAGTGCGTCCTGACAATATTTTGTTCGCTTTTAAGACTCTTACGTATTTATTTTATATAAAGGTCCCATCTCTGCATAAAATTCTAAAATTTATATAAAATTCTAAAAATTATTGTAAAGCTCTGTTAAAGGTGTTTAAAATATTTTAATAACAATGTAATTCCACAAAGTAAAAATACAAAACAAATACTATTTGGCAGTAAGTAATTCATATTTTGATATTATTTTAAAACAGCGCCATCTGCTGTGCAACCAAGTTTAAAATAACCCTCTTTTTCTCCACTTTCTTTTGGAAATGAGATATTTTGCGGAAAAAAGTATCCTATAATGGAATCGGGATACTAAGGTATTTCCTCGCAAAATTTTGTTAAAATCCATCCAGTAGTTTTGACGTGATGCGAACACAGACAGGAAATGAGTTACTGTTTTATTACAGGTATAGATAAATGTTCACCTTATTTATCCAATAATCATTTAAACATAATGCAATTCAAAACTTTGTAATATTTCAAACAAAAATTTTAAATTTTTGTTTCTGTTTTTGTGAACCATTTTGCGCCCTATTAAGCGCATAAATAGTTTAAATGATTTTTATTTTTATTATTTTTATTTTTATTGCTTTTTATTTTTTAGCATTTTTTTTTTAAATTAGAAAATATTGAAAAATTTTTCATTCTTCTAATTTATGATCCTTTAAATATATTGTTTATTTTCCTTATCGAAAACCTAATTGATTGTTATTTGGTGATTTTTTTCCGCCAACCTCTAACCTGCGTCTGTTGTATCAAAAAGATTTTCGAAACATATTAATGAATATTAAAAAGTAAAAAATCTATAACATACTTTAGGGCATAATTTGCGTTATAAGACTATAAAATTTCACAAGGTATATCATAAAAATACCAAAAACAAACAAGAACAGCAACAACTACTACTATATAACAACCACTGTTTTGTGGTGCAATTCCACACAACAACAAACTTAAAACGCTTAAATTCTATAGCATACATATAGGCTCGTCAATAAATTTTTGTTTGGGAACTTTTTCCTGTTTTAAACACAAAAGAGAAAAACAAATAATTTTTTAATAAAATTAACATAAGGGTAAAAATCACAGCACATATATGAGCATATAAGGCAAACTTGAAGATTGTGTTGTTGTTTTTTTTTTATTGACAATTTGTTGGTACGTAAAGTTGGGTAAATGTTAAGGTAACAAGGAAACAATAGGTAAGACGGTGTCGTATCTTGTATAATTTTGTGTTTTTGAATATGTAAAGAGTACAGCAGAGGGGAAGTTTTTAAACAATTTTCTTAAAAAGTTATTTTGGTTGATGAAAATATGATAATTGGCTAAATTTGACAAGGGAATTTTCAATATTTTATTTTTTACAAGTTACAAAAACCTTGTGTGTTTCTTAATATGAAAAGGCTTTTCAAAGACAAAGTTTTTTCTTGTGCTTTAATTTATTGAAGAACAATTTTAATGACAAGCCATGTGTGTTTTATGCTTTTCATTGTCTTGTTTTTTTTTTTGTATTTATTAATAATTAAAATTAATTTCATGAAGGCAAGTTTGTTGTTAATAATTAAATTTTGTTTTTGTTTAATTTCAGATTAAAGCCTTATTTGAAGAAGTGAAACGTTTAAGAGGCGTAGAACAAAATCATTTAACACAAATACATCGTTTGGAAGAACATTTGGAAGCCAAACGCCAGCATATTTTACGTTTGGAATCTAAGCTGGATAAACAGCAGGTTAATGAAGCTCTACAAGAATCCCAGCAACAGAAACCGAAACAGAAACAACAACAGGAGGAGGAGGAGGACGATCTTACAAAGGACTGTGAAATGTTAGAGGTTAATGAATCAGCCGCTGCAGAAGAGCAGGAAGATGACAATGAGGTGCAAGAAATTGTTAAAGAAAGAAACTGTGATTTAACGCCACGTCTTAATGACGCACAACCGCACGTTGAAGATGTCGATAACGATGACGATGACGATGAGGAGATAAACCAAAATGAAAACAATCAAAATTCGGCTGATTTAGAAGCAGAAGAAGATGAAGTAGAAGAGTGCATAATTACGAAAGATTCTCTTAAAGATTTACAAATCAAAAAGGAAACACAGTAAGTAAAAGTAGAGTATAACAAGAACTTTAAAAAAAATCTATTTAATAAAACTAAAACTTTATTTTAGTTTATTTATTTTAAAATTTTAATTATTTCTACTCTCTTTCCTTGCAGATCACCCTTATCATTAGACTCGATAAGCCAACAAAATGCCATTGCTGCAGCTGCTGCGGCCGCCGCTGCCTGCAATAATGATCCCAATAAATTCCAAGAATTATTAATGGAACGCACCAAAGCTTTGGTAGCCGCTGAAGCTTTAAAAAACACCGAAGGTAATTGAACTTTTTATCTAAATTTATTCAAAATCCTTAGCCACACTTTTCTTATATCAAAAAAACATTTATTTTCCTTAAATTAAAATAAAATGTCTTACTTTACGTTTTCATATATTTTTTTTTTTTTATTTAAACTCAATATTTGCTCAATTGACAAACAAAGAAATTTTTATCTTGCAAAAAATAAAAAAAAACTGAATTGGAAAAAATTATTTTTATGGCTGTTGTTGTTGATGTTGTGTTTATTGGTGTGGTTTTTACAAAAGAATTATAAACTTCTTTTTTCAATAAAAATATAAACTTAATATTTCATTTCATTTAACAAAAAAAAAAAAAAAAAAAAGTTAAGAAAACTGTGGGCGGCTTTATTTTGCGTGTTTTTGTTTTTTCCTCAAATAGGCGCCAAGTTTTATGGCTCTCATTTCATTACAAAATAAATAAATTGTATAAAATAACAAATACCTAAAAAGATAAAAATCTTATCTTACGTTTAAATAAATTATCAATAGCTGAAGGAAAACATTTGCTGTGTCAATGAAGAAATCTATATGCATGACAATTCCAAAGGCCATTTTAGTACAGATTTTCATTTCAACAAATTGGCATTAATTACTCTTTTTCATTTTTAGTTAAATGCATTCATAAATCACACTGTCTCTCTGTTTCTTAAATACTCTCTCATTTAATAAAGCTTTCAAAAATGTTTTCTTACTTGCCAAAAGCATAACACTAAGGTTTTGTTCTTCTATAATTCTTTGCATAAAATAATTCACAGAATCTAAGGTGGTTAACGAAGAGCCACAATGTTTAGATACAGATAAAAACTCAAATGTTGCTAGCTTAAATAACGATAATAAAGAAAATGTTGAGGAACATGTTGAAGTCTCGAAAGTGCCAAAAATTGAAATACTAGATGATGATGAAGAAGATGAACACACTAAAGTGAATTTGGATGCCAACGAAGAGGTTACAGACAAAACGGATCTGTGCTCGAGCATAGATTTAGAGGCCTTGGATACATCAACAATCACAGCGACAACGGAAAAGCCTTTGGAAGAAGATGATGAAGACTCAGCCAACTTTAAACAAAATGTTGAACGTTTTGGCACTCTGTTGGGTGAAGAATTGGTAAATTCTTATTGGCGTAGAGGTTTTGATCATACAAAATCTTTGTATGCACAGCAAACCCAACAACAGCAACAGCAGCAACATCTTCAGCAACAACAACAGCAACAACGCTCCTTGCAACAGCAGCAGCAACAGCATCACCAACATCATAAGCATTTAATGCTGCAACAGGCTAACGTCCATCACCACCATCATCATCATCAGCAACAACAACAACAGCCAATACAACATCATCATCAACAGCCTACACAAACGCATTTATCACAGCCACCCTGTGGTCCTTCTTCGACCACCTTGCTTAGTCAATTAGTTAATTCTACTTTTTCTACTCCCAACTCTAATACTTCAACTCAATCCTCTTTACGTTCTGCAGATGGTTTTACACACTCGCAACCTGCTTCACATCATCATCACCAACACCAGCACCCGCATCACCACCTGCACCATCAATTGCCTGCCCATTTGGCCGAACATCATGACAAATCGGCCCTAAATCATCATGATTCATCGGCCTCCAGTGCCAGTACACCCAACTTGCAGGAACAGCGCAACAATGAGGATCACCATAGTTTATCTTTAAATGGTTCCCTCAAGAATTTAGAGGATAATAACAATAGTTTATGTGCTACGCCCACCAGTCATCATCTGGGCGCTGGCCATTCCTCACATTTGCCTCATGGCTTTTTGCCCGGTTTACCATTCCAATTCCAAGAACGTAGCCATTTTCGTTTTGCCGATGATTTGCAATTACCACCTGGCACTTCAATGGCTGGCCGTTTGGGTGAGTCTTTGATACCCAAAGGGGATCCCATGGAGGCGAAATTACAAGAAATGTTGCGTTACAATATGGACAAATATGCCAATCAAGCCTTGGATACTTTGCATATTTCTAGACGTGTGCGTGAATTGTTATCAGTGCACAACATAGGTCAGCGTATATTTGCCAAATATGTTTTGGGTTTATCGCAGGGCACTGTCTCGGAATTGCTATCGAAGCCCAAGCCCTGGGATAAATTAACGGAGAAGGGACGTGATAGTTATCGCAAAATGCATGCCTGGTCTTGTGATGATAATGCTGTAATGCTTCTCAAGTCTTTGATACCTAAAAAAGGTAAGTTTTAATTTAGATTTATTTTAGATTTAATAGGATTTAAAAAAAAACGGTGTATATCTTAGGGGATGCTATTTTTATTGAATAACAAAATTCCAGTAGGGTGTCCTTTTAAATGAGTTAGTTGTATTCTAGTGAGGTTTTATTTTGTTAAAGACTAAGAGGTAAGGGTTTTTATTTATATATTCTTATTTTTGGAGTTTAATTTTTGTGTTTTCTTAAGGTTTCATTTTCCCAAAGGGACTTAACTGTCCCACAGTTATTTGTACTTAGTTTGGTTCGCCATTGTATCGTGAATAGACTTATGACAGAACAATGATTTCTTATTATGCAAATTTATTTCATTTCGTGAGTGTTTTAGCTCAATATTCGTTTCAGTGATGATAATCATTCTTGGCTCATTGGTTCAATAGGCTTGTCAGTAAACAATTTTATCGCATTTGTGGTAAAAAAAAACACAACAGATGCTTCAGATATTGCACTTTCACAAAAAATCACAGTTCGGTGATCTCCTATGTCTTAAAAGGCATTGGTTCTTACTTCCGTAAAAATGAGAGCCATGAATCTAAATTTCAACCCTAATTCGATGGGAATTTTACCGAAAACATGTCTTTCCGATAGTAAGGCGCCATATTAGGAGCCTCGGTGGGTTAGTAGTTAGTGTGCTAGTCTATCAGTCCGAGGTTGTAAGTTCGATTCCCACCAAAGACTTTGGAATTTTTCAGTATGAGTTGACAGGAAGACCAAGAAGGAGCTGGGATATAATCAAGTATTATCTAGCCAAGCTAAAAATCAAGGTAAGACAATACTTGCAGGCTGTGCCTGGAATAATTCTAATATAAAAATAAGGCTTTTGGACCACGGGCAGACACATATTATACGGAAATGCTGTGGCGAATGATCATAGGACTCTGTGATAAGGAAGAATGTAGACATTTATTAATCGCCAGTCTAAAATTACTACAGTCGTGGGTAGAAGGCTAGTGACAGCATGAGACGTATCGATAGTAAGATATTCGTAATTTCCAGTTGGATACCAGAAATCGTTGAGAAACGAAGGGGTCGAAAAGGCATTCATGAGGTCTGTGGAAAAGGTAGTCCCCCTATAAAATAATAAAAAATGGCGCCATATGCCTTTCAAGCGCGTCAAACAATAGGCAAGCTTAAGAAAACATTTTGCGAACGGGTTGTATCTGGCAATGGTCCTGTCAATTGGGCACTAAATTAGTGCGACTTAAAGCCTTTGTATTATTTGCTGCGGGGTTATTTTAAGTCATTGATTTATGGTGTGCTTTTTCTGATCTCTGCTCTGCTAGTGCAACGTCGACACACATACACCATACGTGTTGTTTGTTTGCATTTCAACAATTGAAATCAAATCAGTTGATGGAGCCGTGTTTCCAACACAAGCCTACAATTTTATAGTATTTTTTGGACACCTTCCTCGGTGGACTTTCTTCCAGAATGTAGCAAAATCAAAGAAGCCGTGGCGCTCGCCTGACTTTAAACATTTTTTAAACAATTTTTGTTCAATTTTTTTAAAAATTGTGGATTAATTGCGTTATATCTTACAGGGATTATTAAGTTCATAGATCTGTAGCATATCTTAGGGGCTTTAGATGGATATTAAACAGTTTATAGCTTTTTAGACTATTAAATTGAATACATTCTAACACTTTTGTGCACTTTATTACAAAAAAAAAAGCAGAACTCTTGTTTTTTATTTCTAATTTTGCTGCTGCCAAATTTAATTTTTTCTAATTTGCTGCTAAAAATTATTTTGAAATCGTAATGTTTTGATTGTAATGAATTTCATTAAATTTATTTTAGCATTTCACACATTTTTCATATGACCAACTAATGTTGTTGTTATTGCTGCCGTTTTAATTTTAGTACAATCATTTTAATTTAAAGATAGAAAACATTTTTTAGTTTATGTATTATTTTTTTTTCCTATCGAATTTTTTTAAAACACTAAATATACAAAACAAATAAGTATATTGCCACCAACAATTATGTGACAATAATATTAATAATGGATTTTCTAATGACTTAAATGAGATGCAGCTAGAAATTTTGTATTAACAAATTCTATCCCCTCGGGCGGCCTCCAACACCCCACCCTGTAACCAATATGAGTAGTAAACAATGCACTCACTCACCTCTTCATACAACATTTAAATTAAACTTGCCTCCTCCCAGTAGAGTGAAATGGGGACATATTTGACGAAACGATTTAGAAAAAGTGAAGCTAAAAATCAACGACGGCGTTGATAACGATGAAGATGTTGTTGTTGTTGTTTTGGACATGCAATTTATACTTTTCTTGTATCTACATTTGTTTGAGTATTTTATATTTGTATAAGTTTTTTTTCCTAATGTCATATACTTGTAATAATATATAGATTTTTTTCTATATGCCTCAAATCAAGTATCTATAAACTGGCTAAAAGCCAGCAGCTGCCAGCCACCAGCAATGGCATTAAGATTTGGTTGTTGTTGGTTTTTAATTATTTTTGATTTTTGCATAAAATTGAAAAATAAGCAGACAGTTTTGGTTATTTTACAGTCTAATATGATTTTTTACAATAAATTTACAAAATGTCTTTGAAGGAATTCATTTTTTTTTTTTTTTTTTGATAATGTTAAGTCCCCTGTAGCATGATGAGGATGATGATGATGGTGGTTTGATTTAATTATATTAAGCAAATCAAATTTTTGCATTCGTTTGGCGTGTAGACAGACATCAATTTTTACAAATTTGCGCGTTTGTAGTTTTTTTATTTTATTTTTCTTTTTTTTTAACATACAAACAGTTATCAAACTGCAAACTTTAATTAACATGAAGATATTTTTCTTTTAATTACATTTTGTTGGATATTGTTTTTTTTTTTTTTTTTTTTTTGTAAGAGCAGCCAAAAATATTGTAATTAAAGTTAAAAGTTTTAAGTCAGTTTAACTTAAAACAAAAAAAACGAAAGATTTTAATCATTTAACTAACAATCAATATTACAACAAAATTATAAGCAACATGCAAATTTGCATGTTTAAATAAAACCATTAAAAAGAATTAAACAAAATGTAAAGCATACCTCCAAGGGTGGTTGGAAATATAAATCCACAAAGATCTAAGATTTAAATGAAAAATAAACAAAATTTATTGAAAATTTTTGGAAAAATTAAAGAAAGGTGTAAGAATTATTTATTACAAGCTGTGCCCGCTACGTTGTAGGTGTCCTGGTAATTGTGAGACTCTTAGTTTTATAGTGCTTCAGTTATGGTTTGTGTATTGGCTTTACATAAAAGTACCCATCCCGGGATAAAATTAAAAAATTTATAAAAAATTCTAAAAATTATTGTAAAGCTCCTTAAATGGTGTTTAAAATATTTTAATAACATTTGTATTTCCGCAAAGTAAAAATACAAATCAAATACAAATTTTATTTAATTGTCGCCTAATAGTGTTTAAAATAACCCACTTTTAAACCAGAAATTTAGGAACCTTTAAACCGTTTTTTCATAGCTTTTTCTCTACTTTCTCTTTTTGTAAAGTAAAAGTATCCTATATTGGAATCAGGATGCTAAAGTACCTCCTCACAAAATTTGGTTAGAAAAAAAATTTAAATCGACCTAATTACAGCATTATTAATAATTCAAGCTCCGATCCTTGTACAAATTTGAAAATTTAAATTTTTTTTTAATTTTTCAATATATTTTTATTTTAATTTGTTTACAATTATTGTTGTATTATTAATGACAACCTTTGGCATTTAACAACTTGAACTTACGTTCCCCAGCAACAAAGGTTTTTTTGATTTGATTTCCTTATAAATAAATTATTGCCGCAACAGTGGTTTAAACAAACACCCAGCAAACATTTAAATTATAATTTAAACTTTACTTAAAATTTATTTATTTTATTAATATAAAATGAAATTTGTTGCCTGGTTTATCAAAAAAAAAACAGAAAAACAAATCAAAGTTGTTTGTGTGCGTGTAAATGAAACGTTTGTCTTTAAAATTCTACAAACATGTGAAGGTACGACGCGAGTATGCATCAGCAAAGAGAAAAGGGGCCTTTTACACATTTTTCCTTTAAAATAAATAGCGAATAGTAGCAACAAATGCTATTTGCAATGTAGACATTATTACTGTAATGCAAAATATAAATACAATAAATAATGTGTACAAAAGAATTGGTATTTATAAGGAAACATGCAATTTTTCAAATATCCTTGTTTTCAAACGCGTTTTCTATAAAGCAAAAGTCATTGCAAACATTTTAAACGGGCCATAAGAAATACAAGGTGACAGTTGACACTTTTAAGATTTATTGGTTTTTGATTTTGTTAGCAAAGTCATAAGAAAAAGGTTAAGGGTTAGCAAAAATTATTGGTTAAATATAAAAATAGACAACTTGTATTTTGCTATTTCTTATGCCAAGTTATATATAATAAACTGTATTTCACAACAGGCTGGTTATCAGCTTATGTAATTAAAATATTAAAAATTTACTCTGAGCGCTCTAAACACACGCTTTTGTTTTGGAAATCTGCTTAATTGTTCGCAATCAGCTGTTTAAAGTCCTTTTCTTGCAAAATAAATTTAAAATACTGCAAGTTATAAAATTAATAAAAATAATAAATTCGAAATATTTTACAGTTCAAATTATATACAAGATGCCTAAGCAAAGCATAAGTGGATACTGAACAATTTAAATTAAATAAAAGACATATCCAATACCTTGTAGAGGTAAAAAATTTCCTTTTTATGCTGCCAGTTGGCTAAGTTTACAACATTTTCCAACACTACAAATAAGCAGATAACCTCATATTTCATAAACAAGGGTATGGATCCCCACAAAGTTTTTGTTGTTGTTGTTGTTTTAATATTTATAAATGCTGTTATAACCATTTAAGCTTATAAGCCGATAACCTATCAACCTTGTACCACCTTAATAATTTTCTTTAAAAATTATTTCTAGTAAAGAAAAAATTTCAAATTTCTTTGCAATTTTAAAACTTGAAACATACACTTATTTTAGATCAAGAGACTTAAAAATTCTCTCACAAAATTTTAATTTTTACTTTAAAGTTAATCTCAGAGGAGACACTTTCGTTTAATAATTTGTTCAAAATTAGAAAAAAAATTTAACCAACAATATTTTGTTAAACATAAATTTACATTAAGACTAACATTTATCTTAACTTGTACAGGGATCCCGTGTCCAAAGGGTGCCAACGGGTCACTATTAATTCTGCACTATTTCTGACCGAGTGTTAACCGGTTTTGTCTCTATTCTCATAGCAGAAACTTGTATTTTATATAAATTTTAATACATCCTAAAAGCACCAACAAAATATGCTTTAAATAATATAAATTAACCTACAAAGTGGTCAGTTGAGAGCCTCGATAGACAACGATTGGTAGCGCGTTAGTCCATCAGTCTAGAGGTTGCGGGTTCGATTCCCGTCAAAGACTCAGGCAACTTTTTCAAATCACAATTTATAGGATAATTTCTATATTTTTTTTAATATAAAATTAAGAACCCTTGACTTGTGATTCCAACTCACACCTAGCCGTTTTACTAGTATTAAGTTTTATATTTTTTTTCGCTCTTAAAGTATGCTGTATTTTTTTCAAATTTCCTTTGTTTTATAAAATAAATTTTTAACTCTTTTTCCAAATTTTTCTCTCCACTTATTAACACTTGACGCAATTAAATTTAGCTAGTTCTTTTTGTCATGAAGGGTTTATTATAGTCTTTGTCTGGCTATAGACCTTAAAACATTGAACACACACACACATATACAAATGAAAGCAGAAAGAGTTGGGCCAACATTCCTTGGTTGACCAAACGCTTTTAGTTTTTTTTTTTTGTTTATTCTTTGGCAACATGTGACATTGTTTGTTAGTTTAATCCTTAATATTTTTGAAGCCAAAGGTTAAGGTATATTAACAAAGTACTTGGAGTAGAAGTGAAAATATCCTTTTTAAGTTAAACTGCAAACGGGACCCATACATTTTCTAAATAATTGAAGTTTTCGTAAACAATTTTATTTTTTTTTTTTTTTTTGCTATAAGGCATGAGTTTAAAATTTTTGTTTAATACGGGTGGTTTTTTTTATTTTGGAAGGGGTGGGGTTTATATAATTAAAGAGCAAAAATATAAATAATTAACATGTGTTGTTTTAGCCCATAAATCATTACCGTTTATTAACTTTTTTTCTGTTTAAGTTTAAAACATTAAACATTTTTAATTTTTAACCCTTTTTATAATAATTATAATTTTTATAACAAATTTGTTGCAGTTTTCTTGTTATAAAGCAAGTGGTCTCTTAAAAAAAAAAAAAAACTTTTTTTTTTCAAAATATTTTCCAAAACTTTTTATTTTAGTTCAACAAACAACAAAAAAACTTAAAACAAAAAATATTGCCTACTTTTAGGTATAAAAAAAAATAAATAAAAAAACCAAACAACAAAACAGAAACTTTTTATTTATTTGTTATAACAATAAATGTTTGTATTAACTTAAATGGGAAAAAAATCAATAGGAAGCTTAAAAAAAGAGAAGAAGAATAAGTAGTAGAAGAAGAAGAAGAAGAGTAGGAAAAAATCGCATAAAACCTTTGAAGTTGTAGGAAAACAATAAATGCAACAAACCAAACAAAATTAAAGAGTTGAACAGAAATTGTACAATAACACAACAGAAACAACAACAACCACAACAATTATGTAAAGCAAACAAAAAAAGTAAAGCATATACTAAAGGCTTTGGAAGGAATGGACAAGAGCTCGGGGGGCAAATAGAAAAGAGTAAGAGAAATTGACGTCTAGAGATGTTAAGCTTCAATGAATTTTTAACAATAATTTGTTAGAATAATAAACATTTATAACAAATGTCATTAAATAAAATAGATTTTTTTGTTTTATAAGTTTTATAATAAAGTAGGGATTTATTAAAAAATAGAATTTAGTGGCAGAGGAGTTTTTTTCTAATTTTTAATAGATCTTAATAGTTTGATAATAGCAGAATAATTTTAAATTTAATAGCTTTAAATAAATTAAATAAATTAATAAATAAATCGCAACAAAAATACTTTATATAAAATGTTTATAGCATACCTTTAAGGCGTTTTTTAATGAGTTAAAAAAAATATTTACTTCAAACAGTTTGACCTGTATGTCTTATTTCATAAATTTCACTAGGCTTTTTCATTTTTGCATAATATTTACGACATTTAAACACTAAAAGCCATAAATTAGCACTTAAAAAATTGTTTTCATTTTTTATATGTTTCTACCTATTTAGTTTTATATGTTTTCTTTAGTTTTGTTGTTGTTGTTGTTGTTGTGTTTTTGCCATTATCTACACATCATTGAAATGAAAAATCGAAAATTGTCACCTAAAAAAAACACACGCATAATGCAAGGCGGCGTGAAACGGGCCAAATGATGACACATTCTTTAACATGTAATTTGTAGGAATATTAACATTTTTGAAGAAAAAAACGACAAAAACACTGCAACAACAACTACAGCAACAACAATGCTTTCCTATTCGAGATTTATTTTCGAAAACAAATCAAAAAAATAATAAACTCGCTTTAGCTCAAAGTAAAAATCCATTAAAATATTTCATTGATTTTTTTCTGTTTTTAACATCTTTTTCCGAAAGTATAAAATATTGAGTAGGTGGTATTATTTTTTGTCAAAATTTCAAATTTTTATTTAATAATAAAATTTGTTTATAATTTATTTTATTATTTTTTCAATAAAATCATAAAATAAGAATTTCTTTGGTTGGTCTATTTGATACACGTTTTTAGTTCTATAAAAAAATAAAAAAAAAACGCTATAAATCAACATCTATTTTGAGCATCAAGGGATTAAGAGATGTGTTCAATTTATGGACACTATATTGATTTACAAAAAAAAAATTCAATAAAAAAAGATTTTATTCTCAACGAGAATAAGTTTTTATTGTTTTAATAAAGTTGTTAAAAGAAACAAAAGGATTAATAAATTAAAAACAAAATTTGAATTGAAATCATTAAATAACTGTAAAACTCATGGATATTGAATAATTTTTAAGTATAATTTTAATTAAATACCCAAAGCTATTAAGTATAAAAAAATAGTTAATAATAAAATTAGAGCTTTTTCTATAAATTTTCTACGTAAATTCTTCGCTTGCAATACGGAATCAACACTTAAGTCATTTTTAATTTTTTATTTTTAAATACGGACCAAGTTTAGCTGGGAAAAATGTTATACTTAAAAAAATTCCCTTCACATGTTTCTTAGATTCATATTTAGATAAATATGTTTTGCCTTGTAAACTGTGTAAATTGTCTGTCTTTTAAGGTTTTAAAGACAATAATCACACTTATTGATTTAATAGCCATAGCAATACTCACTCTATGTAAATAAAGTTTATTTTTATTTCTGCTTAAAATCACTTCTGGTTTCAATTCGCCTAAAAGAGGTCTGTCTGTACGCCAAAAATAGTCTAAAAAAATCTCGAAGTCATATTGGACGACTAAAACTGTGTCACGTTGCTGAGGCTGTAGGAATATTAATCGAACTAGTACATCACATTTTGCATGAATATTTGGATATTGAAAAGCTATACGAGCGATGGGTACTGCTATTGCTCTCACTCAACCATAAGTGCAACAGTTTAACCACTTCAAAAGAGTGTTTGGCGAAGTTCAGGCGCAATCAGAACGAGTTTTTGTGATTCTGGTGAAAACGTGGATCCATTACAGCACACCAGAGTATACTAAAGTGGTCTACAAGTTCATGGCAATAGTTTAATGACAAAGTATCGTTAGAATAAAAATATCGCCGCTTTTAGTCGTCGACGACAAGGTGCAAACGACTTGTTTGTGTTGTCCTAAATTATGTCTTTGGCTATTTACTATTGCCCCTTAACCATGGCTTAAGATTTAAGGCATGGCCAACTGGTCAATGATGCTGCATGAAAAATCATACAAATAATTTTCGTTAATTCATATGAACACGAATTTGATGTCAGGCATTTTGCTAGTGTAAAAAATATCCCAGTTTTAAACCGAAAATTTCAGTACTTTTAAAGCGGAAATTGCGTTTTTTTACTGCTTCTTCTCCACTTTCTATTGGAAATGATAAATTATCCTATAATTGAATCAGAAAATCATAAAATTTAGTTAAAATCCATCCAATAATTTTTGCGTGATACGAACACAAATGACAAGCAGACAAACAGACAGACGGACAGACGGATATAAGTTACTATTTTATTATATGTATAGATTTCCAAATCCTGCATACCAGTAACATGTAATGAATATTGGCTGGATTAAAACTGTATAGAACATTTTCCTAACATTTGATCTAATCCATTTTACCTTAACAACGGCTAAATAACCTTTTATTTGACAGCACCTCTCACTTACTCCTGATTTTATATCTAATTAAGCCTGTCTTGCAAAATATCTTGTCTTGTCTTGCCTTGTCTTTTTTCATCATTTTCTCTTGACACCCTTTTGTGTTTAATTTTTCATTGTCTTCTTTTTTCATTGCAGCAATCATTATATTATTAGTAGGTAGTAGAAGTACCTTGATTTTAAAAACCAATTTCAATTGCATGCACATGTTTTTGTTGTTACTCGTATTTATCTTTTGCCATAGATAATTTATTGCATTTTGAAGTGTTATTATGTTGCTGGCAAAAATATGGAGAAAAAAAAACTGAAATTGAAATTCATTAAAAATTTCTTTTGAGTCAAAGCATAAGAATTTTTGCGGGGTGGGGGGTGCCAAGCAAGGGGTTTTATACTCCTTAGCTTTGTAAAAAAAAAAGAACTTGATAGGCATTTTAATTAGAATTTATTTCATTTTACGCAATTTAGCTGCAGAAAAAGTATGAAAAAAAGTTGGCATATTTTAACATAAATTGATTTCTCTGCATACAACAACAACAAAGTCAATTTTAGACGTGTTAAAATGAAAATTTCTGTTTGACATTTAATTGCAGAAAATATAATTGAATAATTAGAGGGAATACACCGTACTTGGGTATTTTTAAATAAATAATTGATTGAATAAAATTAAAAACGCAAAAAAAAAACAAACAAAATTCAAATTAAAAAACACTAAAGGAAATTTTGAATAAAATAAAGTTCTAATTAATACTGGATTAGCATAAATAAAAACATAAAAATTTAGGGGAAAATAAATATGTAAATGCAGTTGCAGCTTCAAAAAAAAACCAAATCAAATAAGTCTATTAAGAACTGTTCCAACCTTTCTATGGATGGCTGAATTTGCAAATCGATTAACTCCACTTTCTAACTTTTTGTTTGTGCGTTTTATAATATTATCGCACCTTTTATACATCAATTATTTCCTTAGAGGAAAGGTAAAAAATGCATGACATGTAACTAGTGACTAGTTGTTAGGTGATAGGGACCGGTTGGAGTTTTAACACTTTTTATGAAATGGAATCTGACACTTCAACATGTGTCTAGATTTTGCAGCATCTATATATTTAAGTTTAACATTAAATTGGTGAAACCTTTAAAAAATAATTTAGATAAAAAAAAACATTTCATTTAAGTTTGTTGGGGTTTCGCACCCTAAGGATGCCTACGAGGCCCTATTAATATAACGCCGATGTCTGTCCAATGGTCACAAGGCTCTCTAGGCCAAGGTATCTCTAGGCCTCTACAAAAAATAAAAAAATAAACTAAAAGGGGTCCCCGCGTAAAAACGTTATTACATAAACTTTAATAGAACCTAAAAGTATGCTTTCAATAATATCTGTACATCTATCTTTCTGTCTGTCTGCTTTTCTTTTGCGTTCTCATCACGTAAAAACTACTGGATGGATTTCAACAAAATTTTGTGAGGAGGTACCTTAGTATCCTGATTCTAATATAGGATACTCATTTCCACAAAAATATCTCATTTCCAAGAGAAAGTGGAGAAAAGGCAGTGAAAAACGCAATTTCCGGTTTAAAGATACTGTCATTTTCGGTTTAAAACTGGGATATTTTAAAAACTATTGCGCAACATTAGGCGCCAATTGAATAAAATTTTTATTTGATTTGTATTTTTACTTTGTAGAATGAAAATATTTTAAACACCTTTTACAAAGCTTTACAATAATTTTTATAAAATTTTAAAATTTTATCCAGGGATGGATACCTTTATATATAGTAAATACATAAACCATAACTGAAGCACTATAAAACTAAGAGTCTTACAATTGGTGTGGTATACCTTCAAAACAAAAATCATCAAAACTTCATCAGAACACAGTGAGGATTTGGGAAGAAAATTTTAATAAATTTTTAATTTTTAAACGGGTGGTTAAATTGCATTATAACTTTAAATTACATTTCATTTACATAAAAAAATTCGAAAATTGAAATATTATAGTGGGGACACCCTATACAACAAACGCGATTTTAACAAATATTTTAAACTGTGAAGGGCAGGCTATTCAAGTTATCACAAAGTACGAATCACTATAGCTCCCTTAAAAAAAGTAATAAAAACTTAAACTTAAAAATCAAAGGGTTTCCCCATATTTGAAATTTGTTTATGGCCTTATATTTTCAACCATTTTAGAGAGCCACTTGAAATTTACACGGAGTGTGTATTACGCAATAACAAGTTTAAAAAAATAAAATTTAAAGGGTGCCCCCATAGGTCAAGCATTTGACGTATATCTTCGTATCTTTAAAACCGTTGTAGGCAGACTCTTGAAAATTACTTACAGTATTATGTCCCCAAAAAACAAGAAGTATACATAAGTATATTTTATAAATTAAATCAATTTAAAATTATATTATCTAATCTTTGTATCACTATGTGTGTGCTATAACAACAATTATAAAAAATAAAAAGTAAAGGGTATCCTTATAGGTGCCGTAATGAGACGTATAAGACCTTATCTATTCAAACTTTGAACCACATGAATTTTACACTGTATGTATTGCTATATTCGCTATATGTGTATTATATTTTAGACTTTATAAGGCAAATGCTTGAAAGTTACACAGAGTTTGCACTTAAATGCTTGCTTCAATAAAATTTGTTAAAAACTGACATTTCTGGCATAACATATTTTCTAGGGGGTTCAAAACAATTTTTATTGGAAAATAATATTATGAAAATAAATATATAGTAGAATTTATAAAAATTCTGGGCGGCAACAGCTAGTTTGGAGTGGGCATTTCCGCCCCTAGAATGGCCTTTCTACGCCAATATGGTTTCACGAGAATTAGATAAAGAAACCATAAGAAAAATCTCTATACAAATAAAGCTAATTTTAAGCTACAAAAATGAGTTAAAGTGTTAATTGAAGTTTGCTTAGCTTTTTTGAAAAGCCAGTATAATGAAATATAAAACTCCTTTTTTATTAGATTTAAATTAATTAAACATCAAACGATTTTTTTTTATTAATATTTTCATTTATTTTTTCTTGCCTCGCGATTATTAAACGCTAATTCAATTTGTTTTTTTCATTATTCTTGCATGGCTAAACACAAACTGGCTGGCTAGAAAAAAAAATTGTATAATTCATTTTTTAATATTCCCCAACATAGAAACCATGCACAACTCCCTTGCAAAATAAAAAGCAATAAAAAAGTCCTGGCTTTATTGAATGAAAACAAAATAAAAATACAAAAAAAAAATTAACAAAATATATGACCTTGTTAAAATTGAAATCATGATGATTTTTATTGAAATCAAAAAAAAAGAAAATTTTGCTTTTAAATAACCAACGTCAATTATTGCATCATTTCATGGCGCTTTTTTTGAAACGATTTTTTTTTTCCTATTTGGTTTGGTACACAAATAGAAACACTTTGATTTATGATTTCAAACACTGCACTTTGTGGAGAAAAAAAATTCTAATAAAAAAATCTATATGAAAATTCTATCAAAAGCGTATTAGTGGTTTTGAAACATTCACATGAACTATAAACCATACACTTTACTAAATTCTAATAAAAAGCTGACGTTTATTTTTTTTTCTTTCGTTTGTAGTTTAATTTTTGTTTTGTCTTTCACTTGGCTTTAAATCCTTTCAAAATTTAATCATACAAGTGGTTTTTCATGTTGTCAAACTGTGTTATTTTTTAAGAAATTTTTTTAGCTTTTATTTCATTTCATTGAATATTTGTGAAAATTGTTTTACAATTGCAAGGATAATCGATTCCCCAAGGAGCAAACACTTAACAAACATAAAAGGTTGTCTAACATCCGCTTTATGTTTTTGAAACAACAAACAAACATTCATTCGTTCATTCATTCATTTATTTATCCATTTATTCATATTCAGTTGGATGTTCTAGATCATCAAGTCTTCTAACTCCATATAAAGTACTGCAAGTAGTACCTATTCCCTTTTATTACACATTTATTATGAAATGAGTAATATTCAAATCGTAACGTTTGAGTTGTCGTCGTTCTATAGGAAACGGAAATCAACACATGAATGACAAATGGCATATAACGGTTGAATTGTTTGATTACGTTTACCAATGTTGCAAATACACAATAGTTGGTAAAACAACAATAACTTAAATTACAAAAAATAGAGAGAAAAAAACTTTAAATACCTGTAAAATACAACAACAAGGATATCGAAGTTATTTTAGCCAATATGAGTTGTTTATATGCCAACAACCAGCCAAGTGTTAGAAGTGTTAGATTTTGTTTAAGAGTGATGGTGGGGGGTTAAAATAAACTTCAGTTGAGGATTAACAATGTTTTGCAAACCCAAAGAAAATCGAATAAAAGAAGGTAAAAGAAAAAGAATAAATTCAACCTAACCTCAATTTTTCATCAAAGAAAAAAAGACAATAATAGACTTAAAAAATGTTTAAAACTTAAAAAAAAATTTAAATATTTAAAACTCTAAATGTTTATAATCATAAATTGAACTTACTTAAAGGTCCAACATACCTTCGTACGTATGTATGTTGTATACCTACACACTTGTTTATTTGTAGTTAAAAATGTCTTAAACGAATTAACAATTCCTAAGAAATTCTCAGGTTTTTATGATAAATAATTTAAAGTCCTCATAAAAAAATTTTGCAAAAAATAGCCAGACTTTATGACTTAATTTCAGAAAAAAGCTTCATTCATTCAGATCAATAAATTGTCATAAAATCAAACACCCAGGGCAAATTGATGAATTGCTACATCACTGCAAAGTCTTCACTTCAGCTTACAATTGTTACTCTCTTTCACACACACACAAAGGATTATAAACTTTAAATTTTTAAATAGTTAATGGCGGTATTCTTCTACACTCAACATTCATCTGTTCCTTTAGTTCTGTTCATTTTATGACATGATTGATTTTGTTCATTGCAAAAATTCTGTTTCTTTTTTTCTCTTCTTGTTTTACAACCGTTAATGGGAAATTTATTGCATTTATTTTACTTAATTTTTTGCTTCATTTGTTTTTTTTTTGTAGATTCTGGTTTGCCTCCTTATGGCAGTGGTGGTCGTGATGATTCAATGTCTGATGAACGTATAGCTCATATTTTAAATGAAGCTTCGTCGTTAATCAAATCTTCAGGTCCCTCTGGCATGCATCAACAACATGAACATCAAAGAAGAGCCTCTACCATACCAGAAGATTCTCGCAGCAATGACGATTCCAAGTCACCCCACCAGCCCTGCTCGTCGCCCTTCTTTAAGGAGCATCACAGCAAGTCTCAGGGTGAAACGGTTATGCCTGGTCAAGGTCATATGCGTCCCGATGAAATGAATCCCGAGAAAATGGCCAGATTATATCAAGAGCTAATGGCTAGAGCTCCTCGTGAAGCTTTTCCCGGGTAAGTTTGCTCAAAATTTGCTTTAATTAATCTTTTAAAATATTTTTAAGCAGCAGTTCATACTTATCCTGATAGTAGATTTTTGCTTTCTCCCTTTTTCAGTGGCGGTTTGCCTGCAGCAGCCAGCATGGGTGCAAATGCTTTTCCCGGCTTAGCGGCCGATGAAAATATGCGCTTGGCTTTTGAGCGTGAAATGTCTAAATTACAACAGCAGCAGCAGCAGCAACATGCTGCCCAGCCGCCCAATTTTGCCAATTTCTCTAGTCTCATGGCTTTGCAGCAGCAAATGTTGAACGGCGCTCAGGATCTTACTTTGGGTACTGATGACAAACCCAAGGACAACAACAAAGTTAATGGTCAACGCAGCTCATTCGAGGGGTCTCAAAACTCCCATAGCAATCATGGCCAGACAACACCAAATGCCAAAGATTCTAACTCCTCAGAAGTGGAAAGGCTTTATCCGGGGATGGTTAAATCCGAACAGGGCAACAAAACTCCAGCTCCTTTGACATCAAGTAATGCTTCTACCACCAACACCAATTCTGCTGCTCCAAGTCCTCTCAGCAACTCAATCCTCCCGCCTGCTATGACACCTAATGACGAATTCTCCGCCACCGCCAGCCCTCTGCAGAGAATGGCCTCCATAACCAACTCGTTGATTACACAGCCTCCTGTACCACCACATCATAATCCTCCCCAGAGACCCTCAAAAGCTGTTCTGCCTCCCATTACCCAGCAGCAGTTTGACATGTTCAACAATCTCAACACTGAAGACATTGTGCGCCGTGTCAAAGAAGCTTTATCTCAATATTCCATATCTCAGCGTTTGTTTGGTGAATCTGTTTTGGGTTTGTCTCAAGGTTCCGTGTCCGATCTCTTGGCTAGACCTAAGCCCTGGCATATGCTCACCCAAAAAGGCCGAGAACCTTTTATACGCATGAAAATGTTTTTGGAAGACGACAATGCGGTGCACAAACTAGTGGCATCTCAGTATAAAATTGCTCCTGAAAAGCTAATGAGAACTGGCAACTATAGTGGTTCTCCACAAATTCCTCAGGGATTGGCAAATAAAATGCAGGCCTCCTTGCCCATGCAAAAAATGATGAGCGAACTGAAATTGCAAGAACCGGCCCATATTATGCAACAAATGCAAGCTGCTGCCGTAATGTCAGCAGCCATGCAGCAGCATCAACAGCAACAAGCTGCAGCAGTCCAACATAGTCAACAACATGCTGCTCAAGTGGCTGTACAGGCAGCTCAAGCTGCAGCTGCTGCTCAGGCAGCTCAACAACATCATCAAAGCATGCTATTGACCTCACCAGGTCTGCCTCCACAGCACACCATTGCATTGCCTGCAGCCAGTTCTCAGCCAACATCGGGAAATAGTACACCAGCTGGTCCCACACCCGATAAGAAACCCATGATGATGCCCATACACTCACCCCACCAAGGTAATGCCATGCGTAATATGCACCAGCATATGTCACCCACCGTTTACGAAATGGCTGCTTTAACACAAGACTTGGACACTCAGGTTATCACCACCAAAATAAAAGAGGCCTTATTGACCAATAACATAGGCCAAAAGATATTTGGAGAAGCTGTTTTGGGTTTATCGCAAGGTTCTGTATCGGAATTACTTAGCAAACCCAAACCCTGGCATATGCTATCCATTAAAGGACGTGAGCCTTTCATACGCATGCAGTTGTGGCTGTCAGATGCCAACAATGTAGAACGTTTGCAGGTTTTGAAGAATGAACGCCGAGAAGCCTCAAAGCGACGCCGTTCCACAGGACCCAATCAACAAGACAACAGCTCTGATACTTCCAGTAATGATACCAATGATTTCTACACTAGCAGCCCTGGACCGGGCTCAGTAGGCAGTTCAGGAGCTCCTCCAAATAAAAAACAAAGAGTCTTATTTTCTGAAGAACAAAAAGAAGCCTTAAGACTAGCATTTGCCTTAGATCCTTATCCTAATGTGGGAACCATTGAATTTTTGGCCAATGAATTGGGTTTGGCAACGCGAACTATCACCAATTGGTTCCATAATCATCGTATGCGTTTGAAACAGCAAGTGCCTCATGGTCCACCCGGTCAAGAAACCAATATACCCACTAGAGAAAACACCAATTCCACACCCTTTGATCCCGTCCAGTTTCGCATTCTACTGCAACAAAGATTGCTGGAACTACACAAGGAACGTATGGGTCTGGGAGGCAATACGCCCCTACCCTATCCACCTTACTTTGCAGCGGCTGCTTTATTAGGACGCTCTTTAGCAGGCATGCCCGGCACCAATGCCCAAACCGCCCTGCCCACCAACGAGGCTGAATTAAGAGCCCTCAATCAAGCCTTTAGAGAACAAATGTCTGGCTTAGATTTGTCTATGAGCTCTTTGAAACGTGAACGCAACGATGACTTTGAAGATGACATGGACGAAAGCCATATGTCGGAAAATGAAAACGATGACATGGATGATGAGGACAAAACCAGCGAATACAGAAATTCCGTATTCAACAGCATGAATGCCCAGCAGTTTTTGAATAACATGCGTTCGAATAGAAGAAAGCCAGCCGCACCACAATGGGTTAATCCGGCCGTGCCAAACGCCACTGAAGCTGAGCGTATTATCAATGGTGTATGCGTAATGCAGGGCGAGGGAGAAGGCCACCAACAACAAACTGCCAATGAAGAAGATTTACATAAATCACTGGACCATGACGAAAGTGACATGATGGAGGCGCCTCATCAATCAGTTATGGAACCGGAAGTGGTAATCAAACAAGAAAAAGAAGACTGTGAAAGTGATAGTGAAAAGGCAAACGCTGAAGATGTGGCAGCAATGAGTGAGGAAAGAATTAAAGTGGTGCAAGAGGAGAAGCTAAGAATGGTACGTGTCAATCGTTTGAGTAATGAAGATGATACAATGGCAGCCGGAAATGATACACCAGCAATTCCACCAGCGTGGAATTATTAATAAGTTAAATATTAAAAATTAGAAATGGGTGATAGATTTATTAAGGTTAGAAAACAGACTTTGGATAAAAGGGGTTTTTTATACTCTCTTTATATTTCTTTGTTAGTTAGAGGTAAAACCAAAGATATCTTAAAGAGAGAAAGAGAGAGAGAGCAGATGCTTAAGAGTTGATTAGAAGTTGTTGTTAGAGAGGGGATGATTAGATTTTACAAAAGTGCAATGATTTTTTAAATTTCTTTTTTTTTCTAACATTAAACTTTGGTTTGTATATTTTAAATATTTATCTTAAATGTGATTAAGTTTAATGTAGAAAACAAAAAAAAAAAAAAAAAGTTTCTCGTTTAATGTAAATATTAGTAATAAAATAATTATAATTTTTTAAGCCAGTAAACACAAAGGAGTATTATAAATTGAGTTATTAAAGAAGATTTTAACTTTAAGTTTATTTTATTTTTTACACTTTCCCTTTTTGATTTAATTTTTTTTTTTTTTTTTTTTTTGTTAATAGACAAGACTGTAATTATTAAGTTTTAATTTGAAATAAGGACTTCTTTTATTTTAAAGTTTAATGTACTTGTATATAGTTTTTTTCTCGTGTGTAAATAATAGCTTTTTGAATACTTTGCTCTTGAGTTTTAACTTCCTTTTTGATCTCACATTTTAACTAAAAACCAACTGCATGAAATTAAAAAAAAATAAATAAAATAAAAAAAATCATAATAAAAAAGGTAGTTAAACTTTAAAAATTTAAGAAAAGAATCTCTTTTTTTTAAACAATAATTATTATTATATATTAAATATATACTTGCCCTTAAAGATATGAAAAATTAATTATAAATTATAATTAAATAAAAAGTAGCTTCTAATAGCCTAAATTTCTTTATTAAACAATAAAATTAAATTTATTTTAATAAAAAAAAAAACAAAAAATAGCATATCCTCTATTATAATTATTAAAAGAAAAATAAACCCATAAGTTTTCCAAAAATTATTTAAAAAAAAAGCATAAAGTAAAATAAAAATCCTAAGTTTTCCTAATTATATTTTAAATAAATTTAATTAAAAATAAATATTTGTAATTGAAAAATGTAAATAGTAAAATTAAGTCTAACATTTAAAAATATTTAATAAGTCTAAGAAACATTTTTAAATAAATTTTTTTCCTTTTTTTTGTTAAAAAGCTTAAAATTATGAAAAATAAAGTCCTTTTCGAAATTTCATCACTGCTCTAAACTTTAAGTTGAATTGAATTGAATTGAATTGAATTGAAGCTGTAAATTGTTCTTCTAATTTTTATAATCTGATTGACGACATGTTTCGAACATGTGACACTTGAAGCAGTGTTGCCGTTGAAGAAAGCACAACTTAAAGTGCAGTGATGTTATTCTGAATGGTTTAAAAGTTAATATTTTTAAAAGAAAATTTTAATTTAAACAAATATGCATTTCTATTTTATAATTAATTGCTTTAGTTGAAACTTAGTTTTATTATTTTAATTTTTAAATAAAAATCAACTGAAATTATTAAAAAAAACAAACCACAATTTTTTATTTCTTTAATTTTACGGGGTATAAAAATTAAAATTTTGGAAATAACTTTTTTTCAAAATTTTATTTCTGCATTAAAAAATACACACACACACACAGGGGAACCACGGTCCTCGCATTAACAATTTTTTTTATATAAAAAACAAAAAAATTACTTAGTCTCTAACTCAAAAAATAAAAAAAATAAATTTTTTGAAAAGCAAGAAAAGTTATTTAGTTTAATAAAAATAACAAAAAATTAAAAAATATATTATTAAAAATAATATCTAACCTAAAAAGCAAAACTTATTTTCCGTAAAAAAACAACAACAAATATTTGTTTGAATCAACACGTACGTAATATTTTTAATAAAATTAAAAACAAAAAGCATTTTTTATTTATATAAAAAAACATCATAAAAAAGGAAAATGTATAGAAAAAGGTGCTAAATATTAAAAACAATTACAAAATAAAATACAAAAAAACAATACGTAATTAATTAAAAAAAATTAGTACATAAATAAAATAATGTAAATATTTCGTACTTAAAAACAAAAAAGTTTTTGTTTTTTTTTTAATATAATTTTTCTTCAAACGTTTTTGTATATAAAACAACAACAAAACAAATTTTTTCCAAATAATTTATTAAACAAATTTATGATTAACAGACCATATCATTGTATTACAAAAAAAAATATATAATAATCTTAAAATAATAATAAAATAAAAGAAAGCAAAACACAAAACAAGGCCATTACAGTTTTCAAAATATTCTCTAATTTATGATTTTCAATTTTAACATTTTTAAATTTCTTCCTAGTGGTCAGTTAATAATTTTGTTTTATTTTATTTAACTAAACTAAAAGTTTTATTTCAACAAGATAAACGACCTTTTAGAAATCAAGCTAGAAGGCCTAAAAATCTTGACAGTCCGCCCAAAAGTTAATAAATTTTATAAAAAAAAAAAAATATTAACAGTTTTTATTTGAAAACTAAATAAAACTATTTAAAGTTCTGTAAAAAGTTAATCTCTTAATTTTTATTTATTTATTTTTTTTTTTATTGAATTTTGATTTTCTTTGCTTCTTTTATTAATCGAAAAAATCAATTAAATATAAAATATACATACAAAAAATATTAAAATAATAATAAAAAAAAATAATGTAGCAACAAAAAAATAAATAAATAAAAAATACCATATTATTGTAGCATATTAATTTTCAAATAACGAAAAATCCCAAAAATAGTGTGAAGTAAATTAAAATCAAATTAAATTTAACAGTTAAATAAAAATTATTATAAAATAAACAATAAAAATAACGAACAAAATAAAATATATTAAATAAAAATACACAATATTGTATGAATAAAATACTTAAACTAAAGCCGAGTTTTTATTAAATTCAAGGGAAGTGTGCACATAGAAAGCAGCCAACAGCTTGATTTGTTAAAAAAAACATACATAAATAAGTTTCTTACATTTAATAATAATCAAGATTTGTATGAAAACAGTAATAATTTTTAATATTGTAAATTGCACTCTTGCAGCTTACTCAAAAACCATTCGTTTACGGCTATATGTAATGGTAAAACCGTATATTACATTGCAGTTTCAATTAAAAGATTTTCTTCATTCGATTTCACAACCGCTCCATTTAAAACACTCTTTTGCTAAAACTGCTTTACTGCAGTACTGCTATAGCATTACCGACGTCGTTAATGCAGTCACTCGTCTTGATTTTATAAATTCACACATAGTCAAGTTGGCAACATTATGTATATCAGAAAGTACCGTAAGGTTTTACAGCTTAATTTTTGTGTGTTGGAAAGCAAAGTAAAAAATGGTATTGCAAATATTCGTTTAGTACGTCTTTGCAATAAAGAAAATATCGGTTATTATTCACAGCAAATAATAAACAATAACATACATATGTATGTATATATTTATGTGCATACATATTTCTAAAGCGTCTTAGGTTGTTTACATAGTTTTATTTTATTTAATATTTTTCAAATACTCTGCCTAGGTTTGAGTATAAAAAATTGACAAACAACAAAATAAAACAAGTTATATTTATAGCACCTATGAACACGTACGTACGTACGTACGTACACACCACATCCCACAATTTTATTAGTAGCACTTGTTTGTTTTGTATAACAAGCAAAATACTAGGAACGCATAATACCTACCTACATATATAGTTGTTCAATTGATGCAGGCCCTCAGTCATTCTACAAAAAATTAAAAATAAATATAAAACAACAATAACATATACAAAAACATCAAAATAAACACAAAATAAACAAATTAATTACAAAAAAAGCAACTTGTTTTGCACTCACTCATTGTGTTTAAAAAATAAGAAGTGTGAGTGCATATGAAGAACATGCTGCAACTGAAATATGTATGTATGTATGTACCTATCTTTGTTATTGTTTCTAGAACGCCATAGTTAAGTATACTTGTATGTACTTTCAATATTAACGACACCGCATATACATATAAGGGACAAGAATTTGCGAAAACAAATGTTTTTTATAAATGAACAACGGATCAATCAAACCATTCTTAACCAAAAAATTAGAATTAATTAGCTGAATTATTTTCTTGTATTGTTGCTGTACGAATCAGGTTAAAAACATTGAATAACTCTGGTAAAGGGAATACTATATAAGAATATACAGATACACATACGCACGACGAGGCGGACACAGCTAGTAAGACTTTTACTTTTATAGTGCTTCAGATATGATCTCTGGGTAAGTATTCAGGAACATAGGCTTTGTATAAAATTCTAAAATTATTTTAGATTCTTGTGAATAGTGTTTAAAATTTTCGCTGACAAAAAAAAAGTACTCCGAACATTGCAGTACCATTGAATCGGTAAAATTGCGTACTTTCACTACTTTTTCACTATTTTCTCTCGGAAATGAGATATTTTTTCCTCACAAAATTTTATTAAAATGCATCTAGTAGCTTTTACGTGATACGAACACAGACAGGCAGACATAAATTATAAAATTTAGAGTTTTATATTCCTCTTCGATTGCTATCTGCACCAGCAACAAAATTTTCAAAAAATATATCATGTATAGAAATAGTGCTGTTATAGTTTAAATATACATACATACATATGTATGTATAGTGGGTCAATTTTTTTCTTGACCTAGCGGTGGTCAAAATCGTATTCTACGAGAAATTCTAAGAAACCAAAATCGAGCTTCCCGTTTTTAACGAGAAACTTTGCTTTTTCTCGTTAAAAATGGGAAGTTTGATTTTGATCTTAGACCCATGGTTTCTTGAACAAACCTTCTTATTTGATTTTGACAACCGCTTGTTGAGATTTTTTTAATGCTTATAAATTGCCCACTCTAATGTACATACATACATACATATGTATGTATAGATTACCAATACATCCCTGAAGGAAACTTGGGGAAAAGTGTCTCCAAGTCACCACTTTTGCCAACTATTTTGGTGTACATTTTTATATTTACCTTTGATGAGAAAGAAATTAATAACGTTCGCAATTTATTATAAGATCTGTTCTAAACATGACATAACCTGTAACTAGGTTATGTATCGTGATTCTATTACATCTACTTAAGAAAACTGCCAAAAGTGTAGACTAGAATTACTATAATGTACTAGTGAATCACTAGTCCACTAATGTCTACATATGGTCGCAAAAGAAATACCTAGTCAATAGTACCAATGTCAGAAGTGCAATTTCAAGGGCAAGCACATGTTAAATGTCTATAGTAAATAGCATTGTCTGGGGTATTACAATTCACTAGTACTGGTGATTGTGTCAATAATTAATTATAATTGTCTAATTATAATAAATTCTTGTTTTTGCAAATTCTTATCTCTTATTTAGGTGGTGCCGTTAATATTGAACGTCCATTCATATACATACTATGGACGAACATGTATGACATCGCTTGAAATAATAACAAAGAGAATTCTGCATGCAGCATGTTCTTGAAATGCAGTCACACTTCAAATTATTTAAACACAATGAGCGAGTCCATAACATGTTGTTTTTGTATTTTATTTTATTTGTTTATTTTTATTTTTTTTTTTTTCTACATTATTGTGGTTTTATATTTTATTGCAGATTGACTGGCATTAGCTAAAAACAACTAAACATTATGCGTTCCTATTATTTAACTTGTTATACAAAACAACAACAAGTGCAAATAAATATGGACATGGTGAAGGATAATGGCTGTCATACATACATAATATGCAACATATGTATGCATGTGTATGTAGGTGCTATAAGATGTTATAGATTTTAATAAAATAGTTCCAAATCTGTCATTATTCACCCTACCCTTCATATTCATGTTGTACAAATTCTTCTGCACGCAACAACTGCAAATTATACGCTGACGCAAACGCACTTGGTCTGCCTCTACTATTAGAACATCTATTTAGCACAAACCTTAGCATCAATTTTATTAAGGTCACAAAATATGATTCGGTTTTCGATTATTGTTCTGTAAGAAGCTCCGGAATTCGTATTTGAACTCCGTACGTATCCCGAAGAAAGATGGGCCGATAACTTTATTGGCCATAACACTGCATCAAATAGTATTTACATTTGAATGGATACTACTAATACTGATGTGTTGTCTGTCCTTGGCTTTGCAGAGCCCCACAATCTTCAGTTTTGTTTGCTGACTTAATCATTTTATGTATTTGAAATTCGCTTCATCTAACATCAAAGTATAATTTTTAATAAATTAAAGTTTAATAAATTAAAGGAAACTACTAATCTCTCCGATATAATCCTTATTTTACAGTGCTTCAGTTATGGTTTATGTATTTACTTTCAATAGAGGTATACATCCCTGGTTAATTACTCAAGAAGAAATACTTAATTAAAATTCTAAAATTATTGTAGAGTTTTGTAAATAGTGTTTAAAATATCCCCCTTTTAAAAATATAAGGAGGTGCCAAGTTTGCAGTACCTTTAAATCAATAAAATTGAGCAATTTACAGCTTTTTCTCTATTTTCTCTTGGAAATATATATTTTTAAGGGAAAAGAGTATCCTATATTTGATCCGAGATACTAAGTAGTTGTAACGTGATGCGAACACAGAAAGAAACACAGTTTGAAAGTTTAACAAAAAATTTTTTTTTTCAGTAATAACATAAAATACAAATTATATTAGGCATGAAATACAAAGTATTTTAAATTAAGTATTTACGTGTTGAATCTTTCCATGCATGATTTTTATTTATTGCTATGGAAGCTTCCTTTGGCGTTAAAGACTTGTCAGTTCTCATTTTTCGATTCATAAGGCGTGCGTCCACATCAGCTATCAGCTTTCAGTCTCTTGCCGAAAACTTGCGGAGCTACATTTCGCTGTTTTATCATTCTAATAACCACTGATTGGCTTAAACTAGCTATTATACGTGATGAAGAACCATTGTCATATTTACAATCGAATTTCGACAATGTAGTTTCTTCATTGTTTTTAAAAATATTAACTTTTCGTTTTAAATTAAACAAGTAAGAGTGCTATATTCGGTCATGCCGAATCTTATATACCCTTCACTATAGTAATGTTTTTTTGAAAATTTTTTCATTTTTTCATAAATTGTTTGTAAATTTCTTTTTTTTGTATTTTTTTGAAAATTATTTGTTAATTTTTTCTCAAGTTTTGGTAAATTTATTTTCTTTAATATTTTTTTAAAAATTTTTGTAAATTTTTTTTTTTTTGAAATTTTCGTAAACAATTTTTTTTTAAATATTTAAAAAAAAATTTTTTTTTTCAAAAACTTTTTTGTCCTTTTGTCCTTTTTGTTCCTGCAATCTATATTGCGTTAGAATAGCCAGACTAAAGCAAAAAAATCCTTTAAATAAATTATCTCATATTGACCACCCCCCCCCCCCCTTCCCCAATGGGCCTATTGGCTGCTTCTAGTTACCAGTGGGCACCCTGTGGGTCCATTGGCTACCTCTATATGTATTTCTTTCTATAAAGACCTTTAATACAATTCAAAACAGAAAAACCTTACCAACCTAAGAATAAACATAAAAACGGCCCTCGCAGGGGGTTATTTGATCCCCTGAGATCTGTATACACTCCTTGCAATCTACCTGTCGCGGTTTAATATTTATTTGACAAAAAACGCAAAAGAGAATCATTAAAGCCGAAGAAAGTTAAAAAACGTGAAAAATATAGGTGGGCGTGTTTTTTTTTTTTTCCGCAGCTTCCAAAGGAACAATCCGATGTTGCTGAATTACTTTCCCATATTTTTCGAAAATATGCCTGGCAGATTTGTGGGCTTAAATCTCTTGTATCTCGTCTGGTGGCTTGGCAAACGACATTACTACCCGAACACGGACAGACGGACATCGCTTAATCAACTTCCTATGTATAAAAATCCAGAATATATGACAAACTTATATGTATATACCCTTTCAACCTGTGCTGTAGGGTTAAAAACAACACTTTTTGGTGTATGAAGTTATTTAAATATAATTTAAAACTAAGGTGCATATTAACAAAACTCAAGATTATATCAACCAAATCGAAATTTGAAATGATTGTACTAATTTACTTGAGAGCAAGTATGAGCAAAATTGAGTACATACGAATTAGTTTGTTGTTATTTAATTTTCTCTAATTGCCTATTGTTTTTTAATTTGTTTTAAGAGCAGCTTTGTTAAGAACTAAATAGAAAAGAAATTTGAAAATCGCTTCCTTATTACTATTTTTATGCACCTAGCAATAGAAAAATAAAAAACATGTACTCACATCTGCTCCCCACTGTATGTATATCTTAGTTATCGTCGAAGGCAGCCTCACTCAAACAGCAACAAATTTAATGTTTGTTTGTCAAGAACAAATACATGTGTTTATAAACAATATATTTTATGTTGTTGTTATTTTTCAACAGTTGTACAACAACAAAAGAACATGGCTAACAGAACTGAGTAGATAGTGTGGCAACAAAACTTTAGTTGTTCAAAAAAAGTAAGAAGCAAAAAAAAATTTTCCACTAACAATCTCTATACGATAAAATAAACAAACACAAAAAAGAAAAACAAAGAATAAAACGCTTTGCAATTAATGTTATTGCTGGTAATGATGAGTGTACGAGTATGTACTACATCAGTCATTGTTGCTGTTTACAGTGCAATTTAGGAAAACATTGTAGCAATAAATGAACCAACCAACCATCCAACCATCCAACAACCACTTAACAACCAACTACAGGTAAAAATTATACACCCTTGTCCATATTATACTTACTTCTTCTCTACAAGTACTTTAAATTCATTCAAGTCGGTTGTTTCATTTTCTTCATTCATTCATTCATTCATTCATTCATTAATTCATTCATTTATATTTTTTTTTTAAGAACCAAATCCAAGGTTCGATTTCAATGCGGCGGCATTAAAAATGTTGTTGCAAATTTTAATGAATGTTGTTTACATTTTCAGTAACATTTTTAAATTTTAATGCTTTTTTTATAAAATATTTCTTTTCGTCAAGACCCATCCATCCATCCATCCATATCCATCCAATGCCGCCGACTTTTTCCAGAAAACAACCGAACTATTTAACAGGCTGTCAGCATTTAGCAGTAGATGTCTTTTTCATTGACTCTGTATATTAGTTTGAACAAAAAAAATCAAACAAAAATAACAAGTAATAAGAACAAGCAAACTGTAGCTGGTGCTCTTTGAATTAAATACATACATACGTTTGTATGTTTGTGTCAAGATTACTTTGGTAACAATAATAGATTGTATGTTTGGTACTGTGAAAACGAACTTTTCGGCAATTTTTGATAATTATTATATAATAATTTTATGATCTTTTGCTTAGGCCGACAATAGAGTAAGAGCTGCTAGTGGTGATTCAAACCTCTCCACAACAACAAAGTGATTTGTAGCAGATAGCCGCACTATATTACGGTTGTAGCGCTGCGTCTAACAATCTGCGGTTGAAAGTTCGATTCCCACTAAAGTCTAGTCCTTCTCACTATATCATCGGCAAGCAGGCCAGGAAGATGCTTGGTTAAAATTGGGGTACTTAAACTGGTTAACGCAATTATAGGCCATGAAAACTTCAAGTATCATATAGCCAAGATGAAAATTGAAGGTAGATGATACTTGCAAGCTGTGTCTGGAAGAGCCTGAGACGGTTGAGAACATTGTGTGTGAAAGTGCAATACACTGGATAACATTAGACTTACGGCCGTAGTACTAGGACTAGCAAAGTATTAAGTGGTTTGTACCGAGTATCGCGTATTAAAGGCTTGAAAGTAGTTAATCCACACTTTCAGGGCAGTATTTTTTTTTAATAATTTGAACGACTACGGCGATAAATTTCCGTTTCTAATATGTAAACGAAAGTATTGAGAACTATTGAGTATCTAATTGAAAAGTAGTACTAAAACGCATATTGAAAAATGTGTGAATGGGGGACATTACCCTTAGACAAGTAATAATAATTACGAGAGACTCTATGATGAGGAAAAACGTGGTCAGTTATCAGTCGCCAATTTGAAATCATTATAGTCGAGAATAAAGCTTAGTAGCTGCACGAGGTTAAATGAAAATCGGCTAAACTTTTATGCTTTAATTTAGTACAAAAGTGTCGGAGGACGACTTCGTTTTTCTAGACTTACACGCTACAACTTTGGAGAAGGTTGTTGGTTATAAGTGGGGTATTATAAGCAGGTTAACTAGTTTAACCATTACAGTCGAGAGCAAAACCTAGTGGCAGCACGACATTAAATTTAAATGGGCTACACTTTTGTACTTCAATTCAGTACAAAAGTGCCGAAATACTGCTTCGCGCATATCTAGTGTCTTCAAACATTGCATGAGTAACTATGCTGCTAAGGTACATACATAACACCGGCAACACAATTGAAATATTTATTAACAGTAGCTAACCCAGGTGCCTTTCGCTACACCCATCCACAAAAAATACAATAAGCACTTGGAAGAAAAGTATGGCCAACCTTTAACTCGAAAATGCATGATATTATCACGACAAAAATATTTCAGTTTATATGCAGGGTACGACGCCCACTGATTCCATCCAATTTTTTTTTTTCCAGACTATGGCCCATTATTATAACTTGCCAATAGTTAAAGTTAGGATTTTAAATGAGTGATAAGTAGTTTTTCGTTATAATAACGAGGATAATGCCCATCGCTCTTACAAAATCCTAACTTTAGCTATTGGCAAGTTATAATAATGGCCCTATGCGTATTAACGCGATAATAATTTTTAACTTTGTATGGGGGTACCACTCCCACTATACTAATCCAGTCTGTATTTTGCTAGACTATGCACATTAGTATTAGGGGTACTTGTGCATGTTATCAAGACTGTACATATTGTAGTTCTCTAGGTCCACAATAATAGTTTTTTACTTTGTATGGGAGCTACCATATCCACTATCCTAATCCAGTCTAAATTTTGCTAGACTATGCGCATTATTATGAAGGTTACTTATTTACAGTTTCAAGACTCTACCTATTGTATGTACATCTCTAGGTACACGATAATAATTTTTCACTTTGTATGGGAGATACCAAGCCCACAGTCCCAATACAATATGTGTTTTGTTAGACTATACAAATTGGTATTAGGGTTACTTAGGCAAAGTTTCAAGACTCTACCTATTGCAAATCTCCAGGTAGACGATAATAATTGTTCACTTTGTATTGGAGGTACCACGCCCATTATTGCAATATAGCCTTTGGTTCGCTAAACTATTTATATTAATAAGGGGGGTTAGAGGTGCACAATTTCGAGAATCGACCTATTATAGTTGTCTAGCTAATTAAAAATAGGGCGTAAAAGTGAGCGTGGTTAATTTCCGTAAATACCCAAGTTGGGTTATGATGAAGATTTAGGGAAAAAATTGGCCAAATCGGTGCAGCCGTTCTTAAGTGATGCCATTACCAACGAACGACATTTGATTTTTTTTATATATACATACATATACATATGTATAAGATAAGAAGATAGAAGATATCCAGAGAAATGTAATAGTGCCGAATTACATTATGCAACTTTTGTCGCTTTAATATTGCATTTGTGTTTATATCGTGCAACTTTTATTGCAGCAATTTGTATGGATGTAATCATTTGTTTACATTTTAAACTTCAAAATTAAAACTACGAATGAAAGGACCTCTCTCCCCTCTCGCCTACTAATGAAGAATTGCAGCGATACAAATTGCATATTGTAAAAGGGGACTTAGTTAGAAACTAAACAATTTTGTACGAGTAACTCTTTTTGGCGTAGTCAAGCCAAAAATTATTGGAATTAGAGCAGTACCAACAAAAACATTTGAAACTTTCATATGGCCCCGCTATGACAATAAAAACGTAATAGAGTTAAAAAGTAAATGCGCCCATACAAGTCGTTCTTTTTATCAGTTTTAACCGTAATGTTAAAACTGTACGGGTGAAACTGTCGGTTTGTGGCCAAAAACCGTCCTTCTTGCACGTATAAAAAAATATCTGTTGCTTCTTGATTTTAATCGTCGGTTTTGAAACGTATTCGTTCGTGATTACACAGTTAAAAAGGACGGTTTTTGTGAGTTTTACTGTCAAATTTGTATTTTTTTTTTTGTTTTATTTATGGAAACAAATTGAAATAGTTTACCATTTGAGTTGCACCTTTATTATTGTTGGCTTCATGATGCCACCAAGTAAAATAAATACGTCTTGAAGTGAAGTAAAGAACGTGTAGTGTTTGGATATGGTCGCTGTTCGTGTTTGCCCGTACAGTTTTAACCGTGCAGTTAAAACTGACAAAAAAAGAACGACGTGTATGGGCGCCTTAAAAGGTGTCCCCATACATGAAACGGGTTTCTATATAATTTTTATTAAATCCTAAAGGTATGCCTTACTAATATGTATAATATAAATTCCCATTCACAGTTGCCAGACTAAATCATTGCAAAATTTACAAATTCGGAAAAACTTTTGAAAACGTGTAAAAGCAAACTTATGGCAAATTTATTTTATATTTTATTAATATTAGCATTTGGGCCTTGTAAGCTTATAAACTGAATTTTCTCTTATATTTGTTTTCACTTTCATACGATAACCTACATCTATGAATCTACTCGAAACTATAGCCATGTATACAATTATTTTCAAGCTTTGCCACGTCCTGCTATCCCATGCTAAATTTGTACATATTTTTTGTGCAGAGTATAAATCCATAATCCTTCCTTCCTTCATATATATTGTGAATAAAAATTTATCAATTTCATAATAAAGGTATACAGACATACAACCATACATACATATAAAGACATAAGGAAAAATATCGAACACATCCTTTTCTTGTTCCTTCATTTATAACAAATAAATACTCTACACATTTTTCATCTCTACAATAACAAATTGTCATTAACAGTCATCATAATTATACTTGATTATGATAATTACGAATGGTATTGAAAGAACAAGCCACATCATCAAGGAAGGAAGGCATCATTATCGTATGCCATAATACATACATACATACGCACACATTTAACACACACAATATTTATGCAAATGATTATCAAATTCGAACAGGAACACAGCATTTTCCAACCAACTCTGGCCATATTACCATATTGCAACTTCTTTCTCCCCCCGGCATGTTATTGAAAGCTTTTTTTTTCAAAATTCATATATATGTATGTAAATATATGTATTATACCGAAAGAAGATATTCCAATGCAAAAAAGATAATGAGAAAGAACAGAACTGTAGAGAATGAAAGTGTTGATGATGACTGGTGTGGTGTGGAATTAAGATTAGTCTCAGCTGAATGGCCACAGGCACTGAGCTTTCAAACAGATTGGTGTTTGTGTTTAACACAGGGTGGTTATATATATCTACATAATAACTAAAGTTGAGGGAAAGAAGGATAAATTATAAAAGTATAATAAAAGTGAGTATGGAGCCCATTTTACGGCATTCGATATGAGTAAAAATTTCATTTAAAATTCATTGAAATGTAATTTTCTTCCAGGATTAACGAAACGTATTTGGTAGGAGAGTCAAATTGAAAAATAAATATGACCAGATTGGATTTTGTAACATCTTGGAAATATTCTTTTCTGGCCTTTTTATCAAATGACATTTGAAGGGTTCCGTAACCAAAATGATGCCAAAGGCATCCTAATATCATCGTTCCAATGTCTGTCTGTGGCTGTTTTCCCTCAACCGTTATATGTAGGTGGACACTTGAAAACAAATAATAACAATATAATATTGATTAATATTTGAATTACTAGCATCCTTTGGTACCATTATAAGTATAAAACTATATCTTTGAAAATAATAAAGGATTCAGTAAAACATTTAGAAATATGTCTGTCTATTTATTTCGAATTCAATTGAAGAAACAATAATGAACGCAATGTTATTTCAGATTAATTACAACGTAAGTAAGTCACTTAATATAATTTTCAGAGCAGAAAAGGCTTATTCAATGCTGACTTGTGTTAAGGATTAAATTTGCATTCATAATTGCATCTTTAGCGAACACCAATACGTAACTTACACCATAAAATCGTTTCATGAAATTTCTTCAATTCTCTTTTGAACATTCTTGTTTTTCCTTGCCTCTCTACACCTCTCGCCACCACAAAACCGGTTTCATGCAACTGATTTCATGAAAAATGTCATCGTGTAATTTAGCTACAACTGCGGAAATTTTTGTCCGTTTACTAATCCGTTGACGTATGTAACTCATGTTCGAAAAATGCGTGCTTAGATAATTCTAGTATATACCTAGTTGTGAAAAGGTAGGAGCCTAAAAAACTTTTTGGTTTTTAATAATAGTTATTGAAGACCGAAAAAATAGAAATCCTTTTTATTGCTTATTGAAGAGCGAAAAAATAAAAAAGATAAAAAAATTTTAATTGTTATTAAAGACCTAAAAAGTAAATATCATTTTTAATAGATATATGAGTCCTTGATTATGAAAGTGGTATAAGTCATATATTTCTTGTTTCGAGATATGAAGCGGTTTGCATTTTAAAGGAAAAGAAACATTTTTGTATTAAGGAATAAATTATTTTGACAACTAAATAGTGCCAACAAATAAATATGTATTATGATTGTGAAATTTATAACAATTTTTAAATGGAAACGTGGTTTTCAAAGCTTGAAATGACTTATACCACTTTCAAAATTAACTGCATGACTTTTTAAATGACTTAAACCATCAAGGAAAATGTTAGAAAATGTTAGAAATTAATGTTAGAAATTAACATTTTATGTTAGAAATTAAATTTTATTCAAACTCATTACATTGTAATTAAGTAATTTATTTTTTAGTATTTAGGGAAATAAAGTGTTTGTGGAAAATTGGAGGGATATAGGGTAGTAAATCCATCATATCTTTACGGTTTTCTTCTGTTATTGTCCTAATGGTTGTGTATAATGGAAGCAAATCAATATTTTCGTATATTTGTAGCCTTCCTCTTTTAGGTCTAACGCTTTTAATTCGGTTATGTCATCCAAAGAAGTTTTATAAAACATTCTATATGGAGCATTTTTTAGAAGTCTGATCCATTGCATTTTTAGTCAAGACACAGCTTCTGCATTGGTTGTAAAGTATGAACTGATTCATCGGAAGATGATATTAGTCTTATTCGTTTCCATTTCTTGGGAGCATAACTTATTCTGCATTTTTACATTACAGGATTACCTGAACCGCTATCTGAAGACATAACAAAATTGCAAATAATTATTTTGCCAAACTTTGACAACAGACTGACTTATACCACTATCAAAATATACAGTAACTATATTTTGTTTACCAATCAAAAATTAAACTCAATTTATCAACTTTATTTTCATGCCATACTGCGAATTAATTCAGATTTTGTTATTTTATTAGGATTTGATATGAAATAGCTGATAAACTAGATTTTTAAAAATTTTGACTTATACCACTTCACAATCAAGGGCTCATATAAGACTAAAAGAATAAAAATATTTTATAAAGGTTATAAGCAAGGCACATTCATCAGGTAACCTCACTAAGAAGGGAAAATATTAAGGCGAAAATTTAAAAATTTTTTTTATATGTAGTTTGATAGTTCAACTTCCATTTAAGGGGAAAAATTGTAAGTTTAACTGTCAAAATCCACATATAAAAAAATTGATTATTTTCGCCTTAATATTTCCCCTCAGTAGTGAGGCTACCTGATTAATATGCCTTGGTTATAAGAAAGCGCAAAATATTTTTTGTTAATTATAACAGTTATGGCAGACCAAAAAAAATATATAAAAATATATATAATATTTAGAGATCAATTTTAAAAAACTTTTTGTTCAATTATTATTTTAGGATTATTTTAAATATTGGTTATGTCCCTGCTTTTTGTTATAAATCTTATTTCGATTTTCTGTGTGTGTTTTCTTTTGTCTTCAATGTATTTTATTAAATTATTATGAAAGGCATCGATCGTTGTTCGCTTTTTGCATAAATTTACCTCATAAATACATAAATGTATGTCTTCAGTAATTTTTTTAACGCTTATTTTCCTTGCCACCATGAATGAATAAGAATGGAAAAAATTTGCGTTTTATTTATTTTAAGCTCCTGTCATTTCTACACCGGCAAAATAGGCCTATTTCGCGCGAAAGTACGCTGGCGAACGAAACACACCGTGGAAAAAAAAGGTTGCTTGCTGCAAAACATAAAAACAAGATAAATAATAAAAGTTTAACTTTCCTAAACATAAAAACATCCTGTTTCCTGTCTGGCCAAAAACTGTTACCCCAATACTTCGAGGAATATTAACAACCTGAGCATGTGTGTTATTTGTATATGTATAAAAATACTTATAAATTTAACTGGATAAAAATGTGTATGTGTGTGTTTAAATGCTATAAGAAATCCATTCGTAAGTTAACTAACTCACTAAAAAAAATAAAAAAAATAAATAATTGCTTAACATAATTATCATTGAAATTATAAACACATTTTTTAATGAGCTGTTAGAAAAAAATCTTGCCAGTTTTTTACAGTCATCATCGTCATTCTCTTTATTCATTTTCAACTGTTTCAAGTTTCCTGCTGCTGATGATAGCCCAGCAGTGGCAATTAGTTCATTCATTAATTCATTTATATAAAATTGCTTTTGATCATTATTTGGTTGTTTCACTCACTACATATAAAGCCTGCCACCCTCCTCCCCCTTCTTCTTTGCAGCACTTATTTATTCAATCATGTTTTGGTTTTTTTTTTTTGCATGCAATTCGAGTGAGTGGCGGGCGGCCGAGTGAGTAGTCACAACAATCAAGAAATTAATTTCAACATCAAAATTCGAATTATTCGCTTAATGCCAGGCGAACAGCAGAATGTGCAAGCGTAAAGCGGTAAAAGTTATTTCGTTGGCATGCAATTGGCATGAAAGCAATGCACAGAATTTATAAATTTGAGTAAGTTGACTCGTATCGGTGTGTACGAGTAGTATGTATGTAGTAGTACGATTATAATAGCTAAAGCGAGTGGTAGCGATACTTGTATTTCTATTCAATCCCATCCAGTAAATTATTTTTTGTTTGTGCATTAAATTGTTTTGCATTTTTATTTTCTTATAAAATATTTTATTTCGTATTGTATTGTTTACTTACAATCAAGTGCGACCCCAATGAAATGTTTATTATGTTCTGTTCTTTGTTTTGCTTTTACTTTTTACAATAGAATAAGAGCGGTTGCTAATATTTCTCGGCAATAAACAATTTTTTTTTCTTAAAAAGGAAGAATATAATGAATAAATTACTGGGGTTTTAGTGTAATTAAAGCAGTTCGAATGGCACTAAAGAATAAAACTATTTTTTTGAAAAAAATTAAAAACCTCTTAATTTAAATATAACGAGAAATCGAAAATTCACCAAAATGTATAAAAAAAGACGATAATTTAATTAAATTTTCTTTATAACTTTATTAAAATGTATTATGTATTTAAATTTCTTTAAGTAATAAATTTTGACTAATGAACCAAAGTTTGGCTAAAAATAATAAAAAAATATACCAAAAATCCGAATTTCTCAAAAAAATTACCAACATAATTTTACGAAAAAGATCAAAATTTACCCATAAAAACAGAAGATCATCATAAAATCAAAATTTCACTAAGTTAACGAAAACCTAAAAAAAGCAAAATCAAGGATTCGATATTTCTCCAGGTTTCCAATATAAGCGTTTTTTGTAAAATTGATTTGCAAGAAACATAAAATTCCAAAACAACACCGAAGTAAAGGGTGATTCAAGTAGAGATACATTTTTCAATAGCCTTTTTTTGACAGATCACGTGTGAGTCGTGTCATGCTGTCATGTTATTTTTGTTTAGTATTGTTTGGCATTTCTGGCTCAATGGGTATGTAAACAAACAAAATTGCCGCATTTGGAACGAAAACCAACCTGAAGAGATTCAAGAGCTGCCACTTCATCCAGAAAAAACGACGGTTTGGTATGGTTTGTGGGCCGATGGAATCATCGGTCCATATTTCTTTAAAAATGATAACCAACTATTTGATGCCTTAAATTGAAGCTCGTGATCTCGGCGACATTTGGTTTCAGCAAGACGGCGCCACTTCCCACACATCGCATCAATCAATGGATTTATTGAGCGAACATTTCGGTGAACACATAATTTCACGTTTTGGCCGGTCGATTGGCCACCAAGATCGTGTGATATCACACCGTTATACTTTTTCCTGCGGGGATATGTGAAGTCTAAAGTTTATGCGGACAAACCCGCTTCGATTCAGGCCTTGGAGGAAAACATCATGCGTGTCATTCGCCAGTTACCAGTCGAAATGCTCGAACGAGTCACCAAAGAATGTTCTTTCAAATGATAATAAACATTCTCCATTTAATTTGAATTTTCTGTATTTTTTGTTCTTTAAAAAAGTAGGGTACTTCGAAATGGATTATATTAAAAAATCTGGGGAAAAAATCGTCCACTGTTTTGGTTCAAAACCTGCAATTTTTTTTAATAACCAGAAATACATATTTACTCTCTTGAAATATTAGAAAACATAGTTTTATCCACGAGATAGCTAATAACAAGCTGGAAAAATTTTAGAATGATCGGCCAACTGGTGTAGCTATAGCGACAATAAACAAACACATTTTGTGCCTTATGTACATACATATAAATTATTTACATGAATCTGTGCTTCAAATTAAGAACTTTATTGTTTGGTTCTCATATTTTTCACCCCACCCCCAATGATTTAAAAAGCACTAGTTTAGTGCAAAAAGCACTTAATTGTTAATTTTGCTCCCATTTTCTGCTCCTTTAAAAAAAAGAACTGCCTTAAAAAAAACCTCCCTCATATGCTGGAAACCTGATACAATGTAAGTGTTGTCATAACTCAAGTTTATGTCATCATTGTCAACATTGACTGACAGAGAGACAGACAGACAGGCAGACAAGGCAGATAGATAGATAAATTTGATGATGATTGACGATAATGATGATATCAATAATAAAAACACAATGAAGAATTTTTAGTTTTTCTTCTCTCCTTTCATTGTTTTGTGTTCATCAACATGTAGATGGATTAAATTCAATAACAATTTTATTAAGACAACTAGCACTGCCCTGACAATATTTTGTTCGATTTTGCTTTGAAAGTAATCCACACTAAGTTTTAAGACTTGCGTATTTACTTTTCTAAATTCGAAAACTTATATAAAATTCTAAACATTATTGTAAAGCTCTCAAAAAGATGCTTAAAATATTTTAATAACATAAATAATAAAAATAATAATAATAAAAATACAAATTTATTCATTTGGCTATTTGCAGTAAGTTGTTCATATTTTATGATTATTTTAAAACAGTGCCATCTGTTGCGCAACTATCCCGCTTTTAAAAATAAAAGATGCCTTAAAATACCTTTAAATCGGTACAAAACTCGGCGTACTTTCACTGCTTTTTCTCCAATTTCTCTTGGAAATAAGATATTTTTGCGATAAAAAGTATCCTATATTGGAATCAGAATACTAAGTTACCTGCTCACAAAATTTTGTTAAAATCCATCTAGTAGTTTTTACGTGATGCGAACACAAAAAAAGAAAGACAGACAGACAAGAGTTACTATTTTATTATACGTATAAATTAAAGTATAATAAAGCACGCAAGTACGAGTCGGACTCAACCAAGGCGAATTCATACCAGGTATGAGCAGTAGAGCAACAACTACAACAAAACAACAACTTTGACATTAGATTAGCAGATATGAAACAATGTATTTTTGACAAGACATTAGCAAAAAAACGAGAGCAAAAAACAATCAGCTGGGCTATCAACTCCATCTGGTATGAATTCGCCTTGGACTCAACCACGAAGATTTCATACCACCGTACAATTTAACTTCAACCACAGAAAAATGTTTTTTAAGTAGTAGACGATTTATTTACATTTTTTTAATAATTTGACGATTTTTTTAGGTTTCATGTGGCAACTGTGAATGTGAAATTATATTATTTTAAGCCTAATCTTAGGATTTTGTTGAATATTTAGGATTTCTACCTATTATGGCTCAAAAAAATAAAACTGTACCAAGAGCATTTCTGTACATGAAATATTTTTTGAAAATTTTGTTGCTGATGTAATTAGTGAACGAAATGAAATTTTTAGAATTTTTGTCCGTCTGTCTGTGTTTGTATCACGTAAAAACTACTGGTTGAATTTTAATAAAATTTTGTGAGGAGGTACCTTAGTATCTTTGTTCAAATATAAGATACTTTTTTTCCGGAAAAATATCTCATTTCCTAGATAAAATAGAGAAAAAGTAGTGAAAGTACGCAATTTTACCGATACCGATACTTCAGTCTAGACAGCACTTTTTATTTTTGTAAATCGGAATATTTTAAATACTATTCACAGAACTATACAATAATTTTAGAATTTTATATAAATTTTAGAATATTAACCAGGGATGGGAACCTCCATAAAAAGAAAATACATAAATCATAACTGAAGATCTATAAAAGTAAAAGTGTAAAAATTTGGTGTGAATCACTTTCAAAGCAAAATCAAACAAAATATTGTCAGGACGCCTGCCTACGACGTAGTGGGCACATCTATCTTAAAAATAAATTTATTTCTGTCGCCTCAAAGTATGCTCCAATTTAAAAAAAAACTTCTTCATAAAGTAGCTTAAACATTTTTAGAAATTTCGTGTAAAGATCTATCCGAAACCAAAATTAATCTAAACGAGGTTTAACCGTAATTAACAAACAAGCATACAAATATTTTACATTTATAATTTTAAATATAATAATTAAGAACACAATTTCTTGTAAACAACTGTGATACACAGCTTCGTTGTGATTTCTCTATCTCTATCATTACCGCTAGTCAGATCCAACAATAAATTAAAAACCTGCATATACATATTTTCTCCGAACGAAGACAAGCCTTGTAAATAAAAAGCTTCATTGGTTCGTTTATTAAACTGTCAAATGACCTTGAACAAATATCTTTTATGGGCTAATTCTTTTAATAGCAAAAAAGGGAAGAGGGTTCGAGAATCAGCATGAGAAAATGTAACGACTTAATTGCAATAAAAATATATTATTATTGGCTACAACAGCCGACAACAACAATTAGCAAAGAAAATTCTAAAAAAGTATCCAATTGTTTACAATTAATAGTAAATCATGAAAATTTTCATGATGTTATTGATTGGAGGGTTGAAAAACATTGAAACACGATACAAACTGTGCGGTGCGGTTAGTTTGTTGATCTTTAGTTAATTGAAGGAGATACAATGAAAAGCTAAGTTTACAAAATCGATATTTATGTATAAAGACTTAATCCCCTAAAATAAGAAAACAAACAAGTAAGAGCGCTACATTCGGGCAAGCCGAATCTTATATACCCTTCACAATATTAGTGTTAAATATTTCCTTACTCTGTTATGTTCCCCAGTTTCTCAATACTTTTATGATTTTCAACTTCATATCTATATAAATAAAAATGAAATGCTGTCCGTTGCTAAGCGCATAACTTGTGAACGGCTTGACCAAATTCGCTAATTTATTGTTTAGATTTTCATCATAGCCCAACTTAGGTTTGTATGGTAAGAAAAATTGACCACGACCACTTTAACGCCAAATTTTTAAATTTATCTAATTTCGAACAACGGCTGCACCGATTTGGCAAATTTTTTTTAGATCTTCACCATAACCCAACTTAGATTTTTACGGTATGAAAAAATGACCACACAATTAGGACGAAGTGGCGGGCACAGCTAGTTACAAATATAATATAAAGATATAGAAAATCTTTTTTGTAAAAATTTTATTAAAAGAATTTGCAAAGTTTTTTTGGAAATTTTAGTATAAGTTTTATCGAAATTTTTTTGTAAAAATTTTATCGAAATTTTTTTGTAAAAATTTTATCGAAAATTTTTTGTAAAAATTTGATTGAAAGTTTTTTGTAAAAATTTTATTGAAAGCTTTTTTAAAATTTTTTCCGGAATTTTTTAGTAGAAGTTAGGACCTTCTAGGACTATGTGCCTTGACTGCTGCTGGTTCCCAGTGGGCACTAATATGTATTTAACAAAAAAAGCAACTTGGAATCATTACAACCGAAAAAAAAAATAAAAACAAAGTGAAAAATATATGTAGGTAGGCGTGGTTTTTTGCCGTCAGCCTCGATGTTGCTGAATTGCATTAGCGAAATTTTCGGAACTATACCTGACAGATTAGTGGGCTTAAATTTTCTGTATCTCTTCTGGTGCCTAGGCAAAGTTAACCGAAAACAGACGGACATCGCTTAATAAACTTTTCTATGTATAAGGATCCAGAATATACATATGTATGTACCTATTCCAAAATTTCTGTAATGTACTAAGATCACATCACTTTCTAGAGCCGGCCGATTTCTTTTTAGGGAACTTAACCTTATCTTTACACTTACGTTTTTGTAGGGATATAAAATTACTGAAATTTATTAATGAGAGAGATTTTATTTTCAAATATTGCTTAGAATTCTTTACAGTTAGTCAATACTGATACAGCACTGCTGCTCCATTTTTGGTCCAAAGCTTTACGCAAAACTCAAGCGAATCTGATTCTGTAAATGTTTTAAAAAACTTCTTGTCTTCTCCTTTAGGATAATTAAAGCTTATAATTGACAAGAAGACACTCAATCCTCGAGCTCGAAGTATCGTCGATATATCGGTATCGGATGTTTTCCTAATTAAAACTTCTAACGGCTCTAGAAGTAGAGTAGTGGACCTTAAGTTTTGAATTTGGACATTAAAACGCTTTGGGATTAGGCGCCACATTGCACCGCAATGAAAAATGCAAGCCGCTGCAAATTTCTTATTTTAAAGTCGATTTTCGATATTTTCTATAGTTGATCATTATTTATGGGAATGTAGACATATTTCTTAATTAATAAAATCCCGGCAGAAAGAAATATCCTTAACTACAGCGTGGGAATAAAATAATAAAAACCAGCTACAAAGTTTTAAAGAGTTCTACCTAAAAACTACAGAGATAAGCAATTTTTCCTTGAGGCCACTGAAATAAAAACCTACTTTAAATGCTTTAAATATTTTGCATTTGTAAATTTTCTCCTAGCAAAAAACTAAAAATTCCCATTTTTGGACATTTTTAAAACTGTTTTCGGGTTTTGGGAATAACATTAAACAATCGTACCATTAATGATTTTAAAGTTTTTAATTACTGTAGAAATGTATATATAATTGCAAAATTTCATTAGATCTATTTTTATCTATTTTTGGTCAGATACCCCACTGTTTGGCGGCCAAAGGCAATTTACCGGCTATTTTTGGAAAAAAACATGCAACGCAAACTTGTTAAAAAATTCCATCAACTTAAAATCAATAATAATTGTATTTATTCTCGCAATTAAAACTGCCTCTCTCTAGTCGCTCTAGTTTCCTCGCATTTTAATTAACATTGAAAAGTGGTTTTAGATTTTTATGATTTTATTTACTTTATTTATTTAATATAGATCTTTTAACGGTAGGTAGGTTTTATATTTCTATAGTTTTAAACATTAAAAAATACACTTTGTAGTCTTAAACTTGGTAACATCAAATATAACATGGATTTCTAAAATTTTTCATATTTTGTTTTTGTTACTTTTATTAAATAGATATACACAAATACATATATAATTATATATAAGTTCCAACATGAACTCTAAACTAAAGGTTTTAAGTATTAAAAATAAGGAAAGAAAAAAAAAAACAAAGTCAGTATAAAAAATCAATTCTAAAAAATTCATACAATAAAAGAATAAAATATTTAAAAATACATTAGAAATTGTATAGAAAAAAATTAGTTATTAGTATAGTAGATTGGCTTTTTAAGAATTTGTTTTATTGTAGAGTTTATGGCTGTTTAAAATTTATACCATAAACACTATTATTACCCAGGTCATTATTTTTGTCATTTACTCTACTATTCTGTAATTGTTCTGTACTGACTTTACTTATTTTCGATGATGGCGCCCCTTGATAGGAGGGCATTGTATGTTAGAATAATCTCTTCTCATAGGAGAAAAGGCCATGGACATTTCCTTCCAATTGAGCTGAATGAGTACGTTTCATAAAACGTAATTTACCAGTAGGAATAGAAGCTCTTAATTCATCAATAGATCTGGAGCCAATATCTTGTAAACTATGCTGTAGACCAACTTCCAAATAGGGCAAATAACGTAGTACAGAACCCTTATCAACAATACTGCCGCTAACACCTTGAGCAACTTTTAATTTGTCCATATCGTTGTGGTAGTAACGTGACATAGCAGCACCTTTGGCATCACGTCTCTCCATAGCTTCCAAAGAACCCATGCCACGATATTTCTTTAAACGTACACCATCAGAGAAAAAATAATCACCGGGAGCCTCGGAAGTACCAGCCAACAAAGATCCCATCATAACAGCACTAGCTCCTAAGCACAGAGCTTTTACAATATGGCCAATGCATTGTATGCCACCATCGGCAATAATCGGCACACCAAATTGTTTGGCATATGAGGACACTTGATAAACGGCTGTGGCTTGGGGACAACCACAGGCCATCACTTCTTGGGTAATACAAATCGAGCCAGAACCCATGCCTACACGTAAAGCATCAACGCCTGCATCAATGAGACTTTTGGCTTGAGCACGGGTAACAACTGCAACAGACAAATAAAAAAAGGAGAGAAAACAAATAGGGTTAAGATGAGCTAATGAAATGAGGATTAGAGTAAAAGGAAAAATTATTTGTAAAACTATATTTTTTTGTAATTTGTTAGATAAGTGTTTATATGCTTTAAATCATGACTAAAATATGTTTAGTTTTGCTAGGGTTTGATGTGATAATTAAGTACAAATTATAATTTTTTATAAAAAATATTTATATATTTTTTCTTTTTACTTATTAATTTGTTTAAATAAAATTTAAACTGTTAAATGAAAACATTTTGGGTAATTGTTAATACAATTTAAGCAATTGAAAAAACATTCATCATTGAAAAATATTAAACAAATGAAGGAGACAATTAGATTTTTTCTGAAGATGTTTTGTAAACTGAAAAAATAATTAAGACTTTAAAAAAGTAAAAATAATTAATTAAAGCTTGTTAAATAATACAATTTAAATCTGTAATTTTTATTTTCTTTAAAAGTGTAACAAACCAATTTTTATTTTTATTATTAAAAACTCACCATTTCCTCCAATAACTTGCAATTCAGGATAGGTAGTCTTAATAAACTTAATCATTTCAATTTGATAAATGGAATTGCCTTGCGATGAATCCAAGACAATAACATCAACCCCAGCTGCAACCAAAAGCTTAAGACGTTCTTTGTCCTCGGGACGTGTTCCGATGGCGGCACCTACCAGCAACTGTTTATTGCTATCTTTCGAGGCATTAGGATACGAACGAGCCTTTTTCAAATCTGTGCGTGCTATAAGGGCCACCAATTCGCCATTTTCATTGACGATGGGCAATTTACCCTTTTTGCTCTTTTCCAAAATGTCATTAGCCATGGGTAGATTAATGCCATTGGGAGCAGTTATCAAATCAGTGGTCATTATGGTGCCCAATTTGATTTCAGGCTGATTTTCGCGAAAATCAATGTCACGTGAGGTCACAATACCCAACAGCTTTCCCCCCAACTTGCCATTAGCGGTGATAGGATAACCGGTAAAACCATTTTTACGGCGAGCTTCTAAAACATCACCTACAGTTTGGTCGGGTGACAAAACTGAAGGGTCACGTATAAAACCGTGTTTGTATTTTTTAACCTTGTGTACTTCGTTGGCCTGGTATTCAGGTGTACAGTTGTGATGTAAAATGCCAATACCGCCTCCCAACTATAAATCAACACGTATTTAAATATTTAAAAAGGAGGCAGGAATATTCAAAAATACACTTACCGCCATAGCAATGGCCATATCAGATTCTGTTACAGTATCCATAGGTGATGAGACCAAGGGGGCGCGAAGTTTTATCTTCTTTGTGAGCGGTGAGCTGAGATCTACCTCTTCGGCAGTAAAATCTATATAACCGGGAAGTATAAGGAAATCACTTTAAAATAAAGAAAAAAATATATATAAAGTTTTTTAATCCACCAACAATTCAAAACAAAATTTAATTTACTTGTAGGTGAGACCCTCTGAATTAGCAAACAATTCGTTGCAAGACAATCCATCTTGCAAGTTTCCATCATTGGGAGATGTTGCAAACCCATTAGTTGGCACTGCATTAGCCGACATATTTATTTCGATTGCGTACTTTTAAGTCAGCAGCTCTAGAGGATTAACGTTTGTTTTGGTGTGAAGATGTTTAATTAATTGGATAATCTGAGGATTTTAAACAGTAAACAATTGTACAAATGTATGTGCTTGCATATGTATGTATATCTACACCAGCGTTTAGGTGAACAATATTTTTCAAAGTTTTTGGCAATTGGTCCAGTTTTTCTTATAAAAATTTTTATTGTTGATTCTAGAAGCGGCAACCACAAGAAAATAAAAACAAATAAAAAAACGTAAGTTACAATTTGTAAACTTATTGTTCTTAAATATTATTTGAAAAGCACATTGTTTTCCGGAATATTTACCTTCCGTGGAGATGTGTTGCTCTCAATAAATCTACACCAAATGAGCAAAGGAAAAATTTTGGTAAAAAGAATACTGAACACAAAAAGCAACCACGTGTCTAACAGCGCAGTAACAAAAGTTAATTATTTAATTGTAATATTCAATCAAGACTTTACATTTAAAATAATTAACCCTCTTTTCCAATATCGTAAAAGTATAAACTCGGTTAAAATTAAACAAGTTTAATTCATAATTTATTAAAAAACAAAAATACGTTCTAAAACAACTCTGTTCGGTTTAATGTTTGTAAAAGTACTCACTGAACATACCTCTTGTGAGAAAAACAAAGAGAACAAGAAAGTTGACACACCAAAAGTAAACATTGCAATTTAGTAACAAACTTGTAATTAATTGTGCATTATTTAAAGAAAATTTAATACAAATAAGAGCATTATTTAACATGACTTTACCTCCTGCTTTGCTGGCTAGATTAGCCCAACGGGGGTTGGTTAATAAGCAAAAGGCTCAAAAGGAAAATGGTAAGTGGTTTTCTTGAATTGTTATAACATTGTTTTAACGAAAAACAAAAATATTTTTTAGAGCCCCCTGTTCTAACTTCTACAGCAGAGAATGAAGAGGTTATTGCCGAAGATTACGATGAAATGGTTACGGATAATCATCTTCAACAAAATTCCGAAGAATACCAATATCCCTCACAATACGATTTGGACCATGACCAAATACGCAAACCCACTGAGGACAATAATTGGTTGGCTCAAATGAAGGCACGTATGGGTGAGGCTAGTTCTTCGACTGGTTATAAATGTTGTCCCAATAAATACAACATTTGGCATAAATGTACCCTGTTCTGTGTCAATCGATGGGGAGAAGGTATAACAAAACCATCGCCGGAATATATAAAACGTTACAAACGTTTAATACGCAAATACCCTTTACCAAAAGGTTGGGTAGAAATGTATGATCCTGGCTGTGGTTGTTATTATTTTGCTTGTGAGGCCGACAATGTGGTTTCTTGGTTGCCACCTACTCATCCCAAATCTGAAGTCACAAAGTGTGCTGCCGCTATAAGAAAACAAATGGAAGAATCTACCGGCGAGCAGCTTAGTGATAACGAGTCAATGAGTGATATTGAAGATGAACCAATAAAAGAGTCGGCTCAGGCCAGACATCATCGTGAAGTAGAGGAAATAATAAATGCTTCACTTAGACCAAAGTCGCCACGCACTTTAGATTCTCACGAGTTTCCTTCGTTGCTAGAAGTAGCTGGAAGTCCTACTGTGGCACTGCCACGTAAACAAAAATCCCGTGACTTGGACAGAGCCCTATCGCGTCAAAGAAAAGATCGTGATCGTGGTGAACGTAATGATCGTACGGAGCGTGAAAGAGATCGTTATTCTAGTCGTGGTCGGCGTCGTCATAGTCGTAATGATGCTGATGTTTTGGACCCGATGGATCCAAGTGCTTATTCGGACACGCCTCGAGGAAAATGGTCTGATGGATTGGTCATGGCAGGTGGTGGCGATGATAGGAAAAAGAAATCGGACGACTCAAGTAAGCGTGACAGGGGCGAAAGAGATTCAAAGCGGTCTGATAATTCGGATGATGAGGATTAGTTTTTTGAATATGTGTTATAAGTTGTATTTTCAAAAATATTTAAGTGAAATAAATGGATAAAATCAAATTACTTAAACATGTTATTATTTCAAAAGAGCTGTTTTACAATAATTCTTGCAAAAAAAAAACCCGACTACAAAACAAATATACATATGTGCATCAATTCTAAACTAAAAATTTAAAAGGAAGTAATCTGTAAGAACTAGTACCCATATCAAATACTTTTATACTTGTTCTAACGGACATAGTTTTATACGTTCTGTACATTCAAATATCTATCCATAACGGTTCAGCAAATAAAGCCATATACGACAAATTACATCAGATATGAGGACACCCTTTATTTTTTTACACTTATTATTACTGACACAGTAATAAAAAGAAACGGTTCCAAAGATATGGCCATATAGCTTAAACAATATCACCTAGGGGACACCCTTTAATGTACAATTTTAAATTAAACACTTGTTTTAAAGGACATATTCTTTGTAAATTTCAAATGGGTGTCTAAAACGGTTCAAAAGTTTGGCCATATGCATCAATTTACATCAACTATTGAGACACCCTTTATAATTTTAAATATTTATAAATGTTATTATACGGGATATGATAGTGGAGATTCTGTCTAATTTTCAAGTGTTTGTCTATAACGGTTCAAAAGATAGGGGTAGATAGGTAAAATTACATCTATTATGGGGACACCCTTTAGTTTCCAAATTTAAATTATATACTTGATGTTATAACGGACTTAGAATTACAGGTTCTTTGTAAATTTCAACCGTCTCTCTGTTACGGTTCAAAAGTTTTGCAATCAAATTACATCAACTATTCGGACACCCTTTAACTTCTGATTATAAATATTTAATTTCTGATTATAAATATTGGACATTCTGTCCAATTTTCAAGTGATTGTCTTTCTAATAAAGAAAAAGTTTTTAAAATCGGTTCAGAAATGACTGAGTTCTACCGGCACAAACATAAAAAAGCAACATTCAGACGAATTGATAACCTCCTTCTTTTTTTGAAGTCGGTTAAAAATAAAATGAATGCAGTAAATTAAAAAAATATGTAGGTAATTGTTATTTTTCAAGCTGAAAATTAAACTTGGAAAATAACTATTATTTTCCAAGATAACTTTGAAAAATAATCATTAAAAAATATTTTTTTTTTAATAAAACTTATAACTGTTACGATCCCTGCCGAAAACCGAACAAAAATGTTTTAGAAGAAAAAAACTTTAAAATCATTAGCAGTAATTGATAAACAAAAAGGAAAGATTTGCCAAAGTTAATATCAAGGCGATTTAATTTTTACAGGTGAGAGCACTACGAAAACAAACACAATAAAAAACAATTTAAACATTTTACTAACAAATACAAATTTTGGCAGGATGTAGTCGGTAGTCTGTTGTCGTCTATGTGTTTATTGCATAACAGAGAAAGCCAAAGCAAAAAATAATCCAGGTAAATTTAATTCGATTCAAGTTCACATATGAAAAATAACAAGCTGATCTAATGCAATTACTGATAAATATACCAGAATAATTGCTTAAATCGAGAGTGTGAAAGTGTAAACCAAAATACAGATTAAAAAGCGCTTTACAGATTAAAAAGCGCTTTACGGACAATAGGCCAAGGCAATAAATATTTTATAAATTAGTAATTTAAAAAAAAATACAAAAGAAGGAAATGTAAAGCATGAAAGCTGAAACAATTTAATAAATTTACTAAAAGGCATACAAAATCATACAAGAATTAAACAAAATAGAACTAACATAACTAAAAAAAAAGTATTTATTACGAAATCGAACAAACGGCCAAAATTATTACAGAAATTAAAAAAAATAATCAGATAAATTGTAAAGTTGATAAAAAACAAAAAGACGGACCCGTTCGGAATTGAATCAATGCGTTGAAACGTAGTGTGTTCGAAAAATCGCGTCAAACACTCATCACGAAAATGGTTGATGCATTGAATGAGTAAATATTTAATTTATTATTTACTAGCTGTGCCCGCCACGTCGTGGGCATCCTGACAATATTTTGCTCGATTTTGCTCTGAAAGTATTCCACACCAATTGTAAGACTCTTACTTTTATAGTGCTTCAGTTATGGTTTATGTGTTTACTTTATATAAAGGTATCCATTCCTGGATAAAATTGTAAAATTTATAAAAAAAAAATCTAAAAATTTTGCAAAGCTCTTTAAAAGGTGTTTAAAATATTTTAATTCCACAAAGTAAAAATACAAATCAAATACAAATTTTATTCAATCATCTAATTTTATTCATTCATCTAATGTTACGCAATAGTTTTTAAAATATCCCAGTTTTAAACCGAAAATTTCCGTACCTTTAAACTGGAAATTGCGTTTTTTTTTGTTTAGAAATAAGATATTTTTCCGGAAAAAAATATCCTATATTGGAATCAGGGTGCTAAGGTAGCTTCTAATAAAATTTTGTTAAAATCCATCCAGTAGTTTTAACGAGATGCGAACACAAATGAAAAGCAGACAGACAGACGGAAATGAGATACTACCTACTTATTTGATTATAGGTATGTATAGAAGATTCCTATTTTAACACGTAAAACCGAAAAAAAATAAAATATTGATTGTATAATTTTATTTATTTAATTCTTCATACAATTCTCAAAATAAATGGTTTCGTGTTCTTTTGTCTGTGCATTAGCATCGCACGTATGCGCATTATATGTACCGCAGTGATGCTTTCCTAATCACTAAAAGAGGAGAAAATTTACAAAAAAAAACCATTTGTCGTTTTAAATTGTAAAGCGATTGGATTGCAAAGAAGTTTTTTGATTTACTTAAGCAAGTTACGGGATTATTTTCAGTATGCAAAAACATCATACCTATCTCGATAAAAACGGCTGAACATTAGAATCACCATCCTGACCGATGAATATAGGTACATATCAATGTACCTATGTATGTATGTATGTACATACACCTATAAAAACATATTTTTTAAGTTGATTTTTTATTTTTAACAAAGCACCCTTTTATGTAGCTTGATCCACTTTATCCAGTGTTCCTTGGCGTAGGTGCAATGCCACCTCCAGACTTGCTGTTGCCCCCAGAATTTTTAAAAATTGTATACCTATGTAGGTATACATAGATATTTTCATAATAGGTACTATTTTCCAATAAAAGCGGTTTTGGCCCCCCTAGAAAATATGTCCTTCTACGCAAATGCCAGCAAATTTATTGTATAATTTATCTGTCATTCGAGCACCCTTGTACAATTTTCCAACAAAAAATTTGAATTTATTTTGCAGATTTAGTTCTAGGTAATTCGAAAAACCAGTTTAGCATTTGTATGTATGTACATATGTATTTACTTACGTACATATGTATGTACCTACTTCTTTTTGTATAATTCTTATACCTACATAGATATGTATGTATGCATCATAAGTAGCTTGAATGAAATTGTTTGAAGAGAATCAATGAAAAATAATCAAGTTCAACAGAAAATTACAAAAATTGCATAAAACAATTTTATGGTGTACATTAGTTATTACTTCTAACAGATGAATACATTAAACATTATACCTACATAGGTATTTTTGTTTTTTTTTTTTGTGTCACTAGATTTTGCTTTTTATTTCCCCTTATTTAAATATTCATTTTTAAAAGAACTAATGCACAAAAACAACCATCAAAAAACACACCCCTCTCTAATTGAGAGCAAAAACATTAACATTTAATTTTGATTGCACTTTTACAACATGTCTGAAATCGAAAGTCTTTAAAATCATTTCCACAAAGTTAAAAACACAAGAAAATTAAGAATTTACACACGCACACACATTTCTACTCACTCGTAAGCACAAAACAGTAATATAAGAGACAGCAACAATGAGGAAATAAAATTAAAAAGTAAAACAGCAATAACAACTCAAACACACCCTCTCATAAATGCCCGACAAACAAAAGAAAGAACGAGGTGGTAACAGTACAGTGGCAAGAACAACAAACATTAGCAACAATAACAGAATTATTACTTTACGCAAAAAGAAAACAACAATGAAAAATGGACAGACAGAGAGATAGATAGACGGAACAAAACACACATCCAAAACTCTACGTCTGACACAGTGTAACATCCGTGTGGTGTGTTTTTTGTTTGATGATGGTTTTTTTCTTAATTTTCTTTATGAGCTCCTGTTACTTTTGATGAATTTGAGGCGTATCTAGGGCGTGGTGGATGCCAGCGACCTTGGGTGTGTTTGTTCCGCTATTTCGCTTTAACAAGGCTGGATTAAAAATATTTTTCTTTGATGGCTGGCTGGCTACCACTGCTTACTTGCAAAGTATAGTATATGCCTGACTGGGTGTTTTAGGCGCTGACGGCGTTCAACCAACATTCATTCATTCTCGGTCATAAACACCACCACCACACCACCACTATCGTCGTCATCGTATTAACAACCAAACAAATTTTTAAAACCAGGAGGTATGTACTAAAAATAAAACGTTGATATAAAACAGCTGACTGGCTAGTCTCTGGCCTTTATTACGAAATACTCATACATATTAAAAATGTTAAGCATAAAAGTAATAGCCTCTAACATTTAAATTGTGTAATTTGAGAATTTAATTTGTATGTATAAGATATTTAGTAGGTACACTGTAAAAAGTTGTGCTTTACGCTCAGCATTAAAAATATTTATTTTACAAATTTTTGTGATCCGCTCGCGGGAAACAGTTTTTTGTTTTTATTATTTAAATTATTTCGTAGGCATTTAGAAAAATATTATTAAATATTCACAACAAAAATTGGGAATTTTAACATAATTGTGCAATTCTTATATTGCATGTCATATGCCCAAGTGTATTTCATATCAAAAGCAAGATAACATAGATATGGACAAGTGTCCATAACGACAAAAAATACGACTCAAAATGTAAATCTACTACAAGTTTTCGAACTTCCGTTGGAGTTTTTCATCACGACTGAAATAAAAACAGTAATTTAAAAAATTAAAAACAAGTAGTAAGTCCTCCAACCATATTAGTTTTCTTCAAAAGTATTTTTTAGAACTATTTTGTGTTAAAAATGCGGAGATTCGATTAAGATTCTTGGATTTTTTTAATTTTTTATATTTTTCTGTCGTGTAGGCAGGTTTTTTTGGCTTTTGAGCTACTTTGCTAATTCAATTTGCCTTATTTTGCTTTATTCCAATTTATCTCTTAAATAAATTCGGGTAGATTGATGGGTAGAAATAAAAACGATCAAATCAACAGTGAAAATCTAAGTGTGACATTTTCTATAACTTTAGAAATTCGCACGAAAATGCTTTTTCATCTACATACTTCGAAATTTCTGAAAATGACATTGGTTGTAAGCAACTCATGGTCTAATCTGAGTTATTAGCAAGGCGAAGCTCTCATTTAAAAAAGTCCAAAGTTCTAATAGAGAAAGATTCAAAATAGAAGAAGAAACGTTAAAAATGTGTAAAAATGATGATAAGATGAAAGAAAATTGTTGAAATTCTTTACATCAGTTAAGAAAATAGGAAATTGAAGAATATACTTGAATTAAAAAAATACAATATTAGTAGGAAGACATGTTTTCTAGGGGGGAAAAACTACTTTTATTGGAAAATATTATTATGAAAATAAATATATAGTACAATATTTAAACATTCTGGGGGAATACATACAATATTTAAACAGTCTGGAGGGGGCATTACACCCCCCAGAATGGCCTTCCTACTCCAATGGTGGTGGTAGACTTCGTTCTCACCAACTAACAGGTTTTCTCGTATTTCTTTATCTGAGTTTGGTTAGTTTAATAGATGCTGCTTACAACTAAACACCACCCAAAGTAGATAGATGCGAAGAATGGTGAAAAGGGACGTAGCTGTCCCATTTTTTTAATTAATGACATAATTTGTAATTAATATTCTTAGAATTTAGAGAGAATTAAACAAACTTAAGCCTGACTTCAAAAATTAATTTGTATGTTATATAATAATTTTTATTAAATTTTAATCACTCTGCAATATTTTTTTTTTATGCCATGGACTAGCTGACGTAAAACGACAACGCCTTACACAATAAGGATGATTATGAACAATACACGATTATACATGTGTCTTAAATAATATCCTAGATATCAAGAATGATAGAAACAAGCGCATGATTTTCCGTTAGATGCCGTAGTTCGCCCATTGCAAAGGTTGCCAAGTCTAATTGTAACAAATTGTTTCAAATAATTACGTGCAAAATGTCTATAATATGGAAAACTCTTTTTTCTATTACGCAATTCATTTTTTCAGATAAAAGCCTATTTCTAGATTTTTTTTTTTTTTTTGTTGTACCAGAGCGATATAAAAGGTAATCAAAAAGATTGATAAAAATAGTGTCGATGTTTTTATTAAATTATAAATACACATTTATAATAGAAAAGGCATTTATTCATATTTCTTAATATTATAAAAGTGCATAAGTGAGTACATGCCGTTTTTTTCTGATTCGTTAAATTTTGTTTAAGTAATTGTTATTGTTTGGTCAAGTGTTATACCTCTATCAATGAAGAAGACAATAAAGAGTAAAACAAAAAAAAATTATTTGATTTGCACTATTATTTAAAAAGTTATGCATTGTAAACGATGGTAAGTACTAACATGTACTCATTAAAACTCCCCACTGTAGGTATTTTACAATAAATTTACTATTTATTAATTTGCTGTAGGCTAGTTCAACATACTTAAGAATAATTCCTTCATGTTTTAATTTATTATTTTGAATATTTTATAATTAAAGATTTATGAATTCAGAAATTTTAGATTAATTCGAACTTGGCCAAAATTTAAAAAAACAACAAGCCATCAATTTGTTTCAGTGTAGTCACACAATTGTAGGCTGGCAATATGATACTGGGAACAACAAAAATGATAATAGGCCTTCAACAAATGAAATTAAATGTGGGTGTTTGGTTAAATTGGAAAAATTGTTAAAGGGTTTTTGACTCGTTAAAAGAAAAATTTGTTAAGCAAACAAAAATAAACAAGAAAACAGTACCTACACATGTAGGTATGGAATGTGTGTTTGTTTGTTATAAAAGGTTTGTTAATTATGTTTTCAGCACAATCATTTAAATTTAACACTTTTGTAATCTAATACTAGTTATAGCACTTAAAGCATTTTTTCTCTAGCTGTTTCTTTTACTCTTTATTCTATTGTTTTAATTATCCTTTTTACCACCTCCTTCTTTAGCAAAAAACAATGTTTGAATTTTATTTCCTTGTCACTGGGAGAAAAAATGTTTTTTTTAATTACATTTGTGTACGGGTGTGTTTGTATTTTCAGTTTTTGTCAGTGTTGCCAGTTTAAGGAATTTCCATTAGATTTATATATAACTAGCTGATATTATTATAATACGACGTGACGTCCTAATATTATTTTGTTTATGATTATGCTTGGAAAGTAATCCACAACAAATTTTAATGCTCTTACTTTTGTAGTGCTTTAGTTATGGTTCATTTATTTTCTTTATACAGAGGGACCCATCCATGGATAAAATTCTTAAATTTTATATATAATTCCAAAATTATTGTACAGTTCTGTATGAAATGTTAAAAAAGTCCCGCTGTCAATAAATAAAAGGTTTGCAGTACCAATGAATTGGTAAAATTGCGTACTTTCACTACTTTTTCTCTATTTTCTCTTGAAAATTAGATATTTCTACGGGAAAATGTATCCTCTACATCACAAACTTTTATTAAAATTTATCCAATAGATTTTATGTGATGAGAACACAGACATAATAATATAGCCAAGTTAAATGTACTAACCCATTTTAGTCAGATAGAAATTTGGTTTATTTTGTACCTAAAATTTCTAAAAAGTACTGCTGTCACAAGTTTCTGTTTTACAGAATATTTTCAGTACCATTGCATCAGACAATAATCTTTTCTATTACCACCTATGTTTTTGCTTCTGCTAACTGTTAGTTAGCAAAGAAACTCACTTGAGATTAACATTTTTTCTCATATAATTTTTAACCAATATTGAAGTACCAAATCAAACAGAAAACACATAAAGTTTTTTTTATTACTAACTAACACTTAGTAGAAGCAAAAATGGATTGAGAAAAATGAGATAATATTTTAGACTTTCTTCTAGACCAACGGCGAATCATGGATCATGTTAAATTTAAATTTGTTTCAATATGAAGATATTTTTTAAAGGATTTTTTTGCTTTAGTGATTCAGATTATAACGCAATATAAATTGCACGAAGGTCCTAATTAAAAAAAAAAACAAATAAACTCCAAAAAATTTTTACGAAATATTTTCAAAAAAAATTGTATGAAAAAATTTTACCAAAAAATTTACAAAAAATTATGAAAACTTTTCAAAAAAATTTTTAGAAAAAATTTTAAAAAAATTTGTTTCGAAAAAATTTTACGAAAAATTAAAAAAAAAGTTAAAAAAATTATAAAAAAAATCAAATAAAATTTTTACTAAATTTACAAAAATATTTACTTGGTTAGACATTTCATGGAAAGAATTGAAAAACAGTTATTTTTTAATGCGTTTGCTCCTAAATAGAAGACTTTGTCAAATGAGAGATAACTAGATATAGCGATTTCTACAAAAACGTGGTGATTTAAAAATTTATTTAGCTATTTTTCATTGACTTCTGGTCAACAAACTAGTGCTGGCGATTTCTGCTACTTTTAATTATTCGATACTACTCAATACTCATCAATTGGGTACTCAATATTATTCAATACTTTTTTTACATAATAGAAACTAACTGTTAATCAGAGTTTTAATGACGTCGTTTCTTATTTAATTTGTTTCTAAAACTTTAACGTTAAAAGTATCGAGTATTGAGTACTCAAAAAAAAGGTCAAATACTCGGTACTCGGTACCCACTACTTTGCAGGCAGTACAACATTCCATTTCATTATTTTTTATACGTTTTTGTTTACATTTATTTATACATACATGTTTGTATAAATAAAATCACCGCTATAAGAGATACATACATATATAGCACTCTTACTTGTTTATACATATTTTCATTAAAAATATTTTGTTATTTTTGTTTAATACCTATTAGAATTTTATTTTAAAGACTAATTTCAGAAAAAAATTTAACTAGGGTTTTTTTAATGGGAGAAAGGGAAAACAGACCTGGTAACACTTGTTTTTGTAGGTGTTTCCTTTAAGATTCTCTTCTTTGTTTGCGTGTTCGTTTTTAAAGTATGTACGTTTTTCACTTAAATGAATGAAATTAATCTTTAAAGCATTTTGTTAACGCCTTGGTGTAGTATAGCCCCAAAATAGAACAACATTTTCTCATGTCTTCGTATCTACGTTAATTCTCCTCTAATAATTCTTTTATAATTTTTTACTCTTTAATCGATATTGAGAATGCAAAGTTAATAAGATTGCTTAGTGTTGCATAGGTTTTCTAATCGAATATTAAACTACTTATTCGATGTAATAATGCAAAAGGCTACAAATTTTGATATAAATTTGTTATGAATATTAAGAGAATTTTTAGAATTTTTGTCTTTCTGTGTTCGCATCACGTAAAAACTACTGGATGAATTTTAATATCTTGATTAAAATATAGGATCATTGGCGTAGAAATGCCATTCTGGGGGGTGAAATGCTATATAAATACATATATTTATATACCTACTATAGATATATTTATTAACAGAATATTGTTTCCTCCTACACCAATGTATAAAATACTTTTTTCTTGCAAAAATATCTCATTTCCAAGAGAAAATAGAGAAAAAGTAGTGAAAGTACGCAATTTGATCTGAACGTGTGTCAGCGCCTTCTATCTCTAGAACCATAATATGTAGATTCTTGAAATTTGCATATGCCGCTATAGCACATACATACTAAAACTGATAAATGAAATTAACGTGTTATTTTCGTTTATGTCTTTATTTCTTGAGCTATAGGAGGCAACCACTTGTAAATTTTAGCAAACAGTAATTAAAATTATGTTTGCTATACCTATAAACAAGTATAAAAAATTGAAACTAAAAATTAAAGGGTGTTCCGATAGTATAGCCTAATTTTTTAATTACAATAGGTAGGCTCTTAAATTTTTCACAAAAGGTGTATAAATATGGCCTTTATAACAAATCACGACAGTGTCTTGATTTGCACGTACATCTGTATATGGCCTCATTTCTCTTGGAAATGAGATATTTTTGCGGAAAAAAAAATATTCTATATTGGGATCAGGATACTTAGATACCTCCGCACAAAATTTTGTTAAAATCCATCCAGTCGTTTTTACGTGATGCGAACACAAAAGAAAAGCAGACAGACAGACGGAAATGAGTTACTATTTTATTATAGGTATGTATAGATATCTACTGCAACAAGTAACGAAAATAAATTTACTAAAAATAAAAGAGTCTTTCCTAGATGTCGGGAATTTGAGGAATTTGGCCTGCTCTTCTAAACGTTATAGGCAGACACTTGACATTTACACAGGGTATTTAGTACTATGCTCTAGTACAAAAAAAATTAAAAATTAAATGGTGCTTCACAAGACATGAACAAATTAACAACTTGAATTTTTAAAGTTGTACTGAACATAGTACGGAACCCTACGTGTGTTAGTCTGAAACTCACTGGACTGATTTTTTTTCGGATTGGTTGAAGAATGAAGAGAGCCTGGATTTTTAAAATGCTTAGAATATATTTACCATAGATAACACATAGATGGCCAACTCTCCAAATGTCAAAAACGCGGCTACAAATGTCTTCACACATATGGGTACGGTGTGAATTCTACACACTTAGGGGAGTAAGATTTTTATTCCCATTTAGGCACTATTACGCGTTATTCCATTGCACTTTACAAATATTTAAACAGTTTTGAATTTTTACACAAAAAATTATTTAACAATTTATTGTATTTTAAATTTTTTATTACAAAATAAATTTAATTTTGTTGACATTTGTTTGGTGAAATTTATTTCTACACAGTGTTGTATTTTTTGTTTTTAGGGGATGAAAATTTTCAAAACAATATAATAAATATTTAAAATTTGCATTTAGAAAAATAGAAAAATACAAAATTCATAGTTTTATTAAAAAGCAAAAGAATTATTTAATTTTAACATCTAAAATTAAATGTAAAAAAAATATTCTGTTTTTACAAAATATTTTATACAACTATGTGCAGTTTAGGTGCTGTGGGGAATTTTTTTTTAAAAAACACTTATACAATTTTTCCTACCAATACATTCTTAGACTTAGGTTTTTTGACAAGAGACTTAGGTTTTTGACGTTTCAGTTGACTATCTATGTGTGTTATCTATGATATTTACGCTCAAGCTATTATAAAGGGCATTCATATACTCTAAGATTTATCTATCAATTTTATAATGTTTAAAAGTAACCGTAATAACGTTCGAATAAATAACTGCTTTTATAAAAGTCTTCAAAACGAAGGCACTAAAATTTCTCAGCACATTCCATTAAAATGCAATCAATTAGCACAACAATAAATGGGGGTGTGCTCTTTTGTAATGCTTTAGCTAACATTAATGAAACAGACGCCCAACAACTACAACCTTTTAAACAACCCCAACCCAAAAAAATATGTACATACATATGTATGGATATGTGTGTATAATATAGAAGAAACAATAAAAAAGGTTTTTTTTTGTAATTTGTGGTGATTATGACGATATGCTGAACTTGTTAGTTTTATAGGCACTCAAACAATTCATTTAAAACAATACTTCATACACCGCTGCACTTGGCCAAAGGGGAAAAGCTATTGTTCTTTTAGAGTTACAAGCATAATGGAATGATGTAGTGTATTCCGAAAAACTCATTTGTATTCAAGCAGGGACAGAAGAAAGAGATAGCATGCTTACGATAGGCTGGTATGGCAATGGACTTTATAGCAGGCCTCACAAATATACATACCAAAGAAGAGCAGCGGTTCAGGCCGGCTGGCCTGGACTACCTTTTTGAAATACATCCCCCATAAAGTAGGCAAAAGTTCAATAGTTGTAGCCGGAGAGTAAGGTTATGTAGGTTGACACAGACTTAAACATGCGCACACATAAATTAATCTGCAACAATTCAACAATTAAGCAATTAAAACTGTTTTTACACCATCTCAGCATTTTGTGGTAATAAAATAAATTGGATTTTTGTGCTTTCTGTGTAGCAAACGTCTGAGGGGGAGGGGAGTGTTGTTATTGTTTGCTTGCCGCAGGGCATTCATTAGTGCATGTTTGTTTGATGATGTGTTGCATACAAATGAAATGTTTGTGTCAGGATTTTAATTAAGAAGATGTTTATGTACTAGGTTCGAAGAAGCTTTCATAGTAAAAGCGTAGGTTGAAATGCTTTTACACTAATGAAGAAACATATATTTTCTTTTTTTTTCATTTAGAAAAATCACTAATTGGCAAAAGTGGTCTTCATCATATCTCTAACAAACTAAGTGGGTGGGTGGGCATGAGACTGAAACAAAGGCAGACTACACGGCAGCACAAACAAACAGCCTTATGTATGTATGGCATTGCAAAAGTTAATTAAAAATAACGAACAGGCAACATTCCTCATTCAAAAACACAGTGAAAATTCAGCAAAGTGAGACAGCCAGTCATGCCAGCATCTATGCGTACATATGTAGGTATACAAAAATTCACAGACATTTAGTCTGGTTTCAATTCATACTGGTCTGACTGTTTAAATATCTGCTTGGTTTAAACGTATGATAGTGTGGCCGACTGCCTGTCAAAAGTGTTATTGAGTCAAATGATTATAATGGGTGATTTTTTTGAGGTTAGGATTTTCATGCATTAGTATTTGACAGATCACGTGAGATTTCAGACATGGTGCCAAAGAGAAAGATGCTCAGTATGCTTTGACATTTCATCATGAATAGACTTACTAACGAGCAACGCTTGCAAATCATTGAATTTTATTACCAAAATCAGTGTTCGGTTCGAAATGTTCAAATGTGACAAATTTTGTTCAGCGATGAGGCTCATTTCTGGTTGAATGGCTACGTAAATAAGCAAAATTGCCGCATTTGGAGTGAAGAGCAACCAGAAGCCGTTCAAGAACTGCCCATGCATCCCGAAAAATGCACTGTTTGGTGTGGTTTGTACGCTGGTGGAATCATTGGACCGTATTTTTTCAAAGATGCTGTTGGACGCAACGTTACGGTGAATGGCGATCGCTATCGTTCGATGCTAACAAACTTTTTGTTGCCAAAAATGGAACAACTGAACTTGGTTGACATGTGGTTTCAACAAGATGGCGCTACATGCCACACAGCTCGCGATTCTATGGCCATTTTGAGGGAAAACTTCGGAGAACAATTCATCTCAAGAAATGGACCGGTAAGTTGGCCACCAAGATCATGCGATTTGACGCCTTTAGACTATTTTTTGTGGGGCTACGTCAAGTCTAAAGTCTACAGAAATAAGCCAGCAACTATTCCAGCTTTGGAAGACAACATTTCCGAAGAAATTCGGGCTATTCCGGCCGAAATGCTCGAAAAAGTTGCCCAAAATTGGACTTTCCGAATGGACCACCTAAGACGCAGCCGCGGTCAACATTTAAATAAAATTATCTTCAAAAAGTAAATGTCATGGACCAATCTAACGTTTCAAATAAAGAACCGATGAGATTTTGCAAATTTTATGCGTTTTTTAAAAAAAAAAAGTTCTCAAGCTCTTAAAAAATCACTCGTTACAACACATGTAACACATGTAGTAAAATGCTGCAAGTAAATAATTAATTAAAGTCATTTGAGATTATTAAGTTTATTATGGTGAAACCAATTAAATAAAACCTTAAATATGCGATAAATAGTAATCTGCATGATTTACAACGCAGTTTATTACCAGAGTTAAAGTTAATATTGCAACAAATTTCTTAAAAAGAAAATTTAATTTTTAAACATCTACCTGCATCCATATATAGTGAAACACGTAACATTTTAATGACAATTCTAAACATACTTATATAATAATATAGTGACTCATTTCCTGTCTGTATTTGTTTTTTGTGTTCGCATCACGTAAAAACGACTGGATGGATTTTAACAAAATTTTGTGAGGAGGTAGGTTCCTGAGTATCTAGATTCCAATATAGGATACTTTTTTTCCTCAAAAATATCTCGTTTCCGAGAGATTGAGGAGAACAAGCAGTGAAAGTACGACGATTTTTTACCGATTTAAAGGCATCTTTTATTTTTGAAAGCATTAGATGGCGCTGTTTCAAAATAATGAGTAACTCATTTCCTGTGTGTATTTTACAGATCTTTACAGTAATTTTTATATAAGTTTTAGAATTTTATATAAATTTTAGAATTCAATCCAGGGATGGGTACCTTTGTAAAAAATAAGTCTTAAAATTTGGTGTGGATTACTTTCAAAGCAAAATCGAACCAAATATTGTCAGGTAGCACACATTTCGGATAAATTCGATATCCTCGCTTTGTTTAATTGGACTGATATATGTATGTATGTATGTAGGTTTAACCAGCTTTAACTGGCTGACACTTTAAATGTAGCAAATTTTTGCACACAATCTGTAACTTGATACAATTTAGTGGATTATACATCCCTGATCAGCTAATAATATACTTTGTTTATACATTTTAGTAAATAAAAAAGGAAAATATTAAATAAGAAAATTTGATAATTTAATTTAAAGTAAAACAATTTTTTTGTTTTTAAATTAGTTAAAAGCATCTAAATGTTTAAAATATACATTTGTAGGTATGTATTTTTACCTGTATAAAACAGCAGACTAAAGGTATACTTTTAAGAGAACTATATATTTTTTGTACCTTTAAAGTAGATCTCATTTATGAATATGGTTCATTCCCTCTTCTTTAGAAAGTCCTGCATATGTTTGGCAGAATTTTTCATGCTACATACTTATGTATGTATGAACAAATATGCTTTTGCCATTCATTATTTATTCATTCATTCATTTATAAATTTTCTTTGGTCTCTATAGACCCTTTCTTTCGTATTTTTCTTTTTATACACATACTAGTTGTGCCCGTCACGTCATGGGTATCCTGACAATATTTTTTTCGATTTTGCTTTAAACGTAATCCTCACCAAATTTTAAGACTCTTACTTTTATAAAGCTTGAGTTATTTTTTATATACAAATTTTCCTTATATAGAGTTGCCATTCCTGGATACAATTCTAAAATTAAAATAAAGTTGTAATATTATTGTAGAGTCCTGTAAATAGTGTTAAAAATATCACGCCGACAAAAATAAAATGTGCTGTCAAGTTTGCAATACCTTTAAATCGATAAAATTGCGTACTTTCACTACTTTTTCTCTATTTTCTCTTGGAAATGAGATATTTCTACGGAATAAAGTATCTTACATTTTAACTGAAATACTAAGGCACCTCTTGACAATTTTTCTAAAATTCATCCAGTAGTTTTTACGTGATGCGAACACAGGCAGACAGATACATAGGTATAAAAATTCTAAAAATTGCGATTTTTATTCAATTTCGATTACTAACGTCCCGTTAGCAATAAAATTTTCAACAAAAAAAAAATCATGTAGAGAAATGGTCCTGTTACATTTTATATATGTACATACATATGTATGTACCTACATTGTGTAAATAAATAAAAAAAACTCATCTTTCTCAATTCGTTCAAACCAGTGCAAAAAGTGCCACAATTGGGCCATTTGTGGCTTTTTTGAATATTTGATGGTCCCGCGGTGCTTTCCAAAATTCAACTAACATTTGAAATGTACTAAACGTGAACAGTACAATTTTATTTTTTAAAAGCTATCTATCATATTCACTATCATACTAAGTATGATAGTGTGGATTAGAAGAGTATTTGTGCTGCAGACTTATTTTGACAGGCGTGTACGTATTGATAATCTGTTTTTGAATAATAGTGTGGCACCTACCATGCCATTTTGAAACGTTTTTTTTACGTTGGACAGAATTCTGTCAGTTTTTTTTTCTAATTGAATCATACGATTGTTCAGGATACTAAATCCTGACCCTAAGCTACATAATAAACATGGATATAAAATATGTAAGTATGTAAAATGTGATTTTTTTGTAGTGAATTTTCGATTTTGTTTAAAATAAAATAAATATTGCTATTAGTTTCGTTTTTATTTAAATAAAAAACTTATTACTGTAACAAAAAAATTTTGACCCTATTAAAGGTATTTTTGAATCCTTTTCAATCTTCGAATTGTCCCTAAATAAAAAAAAAAAACTCAAAATGCCATCACTCATTCAAACTATTACTAAACATTTAAAGTAACCGGTTGTCATGAATTAATTTCTTTTTATAATAAATTAAATTCATAAATATCCTCATAATAATTATTTGCATATACATATATGTATATATGTATGTAGTTATGTAACTATAACAATAATAAATTAACAAAAAAAACCTCCACTAATGCTTTCTTAAATATTTTAGTATTTTTAAAAAGTAACCGGTAATCATAAGATTCAATAGTATGTATCTACACAAATATTTTAAGCACTTTTTTCAAATATGTTTAATAATTAAGTATGTATGTACCCTGCAGGGAATGTGAGTAGTAAAACTGTAGTGTTGTACTAGTGACATTGCCACCAGTACTATTGACCAGCTATGCCCCAGCCAATGTAATCTACTATTGACATCTAACACAGGCTTGTCATTGAAAATCCACCAGTAGACCTTATCACTACTGACGTGGTAGTTCTTTTAGGACCACATGGAGACATTTGAACCACAGATTCACTAGTGCATTGTAGTAACTCTGGTCTACATAATTGGCGCTTCTGGAGCTAGATTTTTACAGAGGTTAAGGCGATACACTTAAACACATATATTTTTTGTCTGAAGGAAATTTTTTTATTAAGAAAAGCTTAAATTACATAGTTTTTAAATAGAACCTTATACAACTAAAAATTATTTAAATCAGTCTGTTTTTAATATTTTATAGCTCATTTTCTTCAAGGCTGGCTTAACCTTTCTAAAAGTAATCAAAATAAACTATTATAATTTATTTACATCAGTCTGTTTTTGATACTTTGGAGCTCATTTTCTTAAAGGCTGGCTAAACCTTTTTTAAATATAGATATAAAATAACCCACATGAAATATTTTTTTAACAAGTTATTTTAAATTACATACTATTTTTGAAAAATAATTTTAAATTTTTGACATCAGTCTGTTTTGGATATTTTAAAGCTCAATTTCTTCAAGGCTGGCTCAACCTTACTAAATATATATACATACATATCAAATAATGTTTTTTTTTATAAAAAAAAATTTTTTTGTCGTTTTTCAAAAATTGTGCTTAAAAAACAGAATACAGATAGCTCAGAAGTATATTAGGGTGAAGACAAAGAAGAACAATTTTATTGTTCTTCGACAGAAGAGATGCTTTCGTTTTCTTTATTTTCATTTTTCGTCTTATTATTGGAATTGTTGCGACTTTTTTGCTTAAAATATTTCTTCTTTTGTCGTTGAAAAGCTGCTCTTAAAGTCTTATCGGCAGAGTTGTTGAATGATGATATTACATCTATGAATTGGAAAAAAGTACACTATAATTAAACGAGTATATAAAATTTTGAAAATTAAATTTTAACAAAGTCTAATTATATACTATATAAATTGTGTAAATTTTAACTAACTTCAATAAGAATTACACTACTTATAAAAGAAATCCGTTGTTATTATTTAAAAAATAATATGTGTACATATATTACACCAACGATTTTCTTCAAAAATATTTTTTTGACAAATTTTTTACCTATTATAGCTGCAAAAACATTCCCGAAATCCTTAAGTCTCCTTTTACCGAAATTTCCGTCCACATTAAAATTTATTATTATCCCTTGACCAAATACTTGATGTAAATTGCGCTCGACATTACCACCGATAAGAGTTTTTATATACCTTTTCTAAAAAATAAGTTAAATTTATTAATTAAATTTGTTTTCTTTTTGTGTGGAAAAGTAAAATGCTTACATATGGGTCTGATTGTGTAGCTAAAAGAGTGTCAAATTCTTTAAGCTTCTCCTCTGTTTTTATTGGAAAAATTCCCATGATGTTTTCTACGGAAGCATTTTGAGAAACCAACCGTTCCAGTAAAACTTTGTGTTCAGCCAAAATCTCAATTATAGTATTTTGCTGTTTTTCAAATGTGTCAAGCCTTTTTGAATTTTCTTTGCAGCAAGCACAATTTGGATTTGCTTAAAATAAAAAACAAAAAGTAAAATTTATAATACTAAAAATATGCAGTTAAAACAATTCTAAAACTTACCTTGGGGTGGAAAATATTTTATTTTTCCTTTTGAGGGATTGGCATGTTTGTCCGACATTTTTCTGGAACACACGTGTGTAAAATAGGTATTATTAAAAAATCAGATTGCAATGGTAGGCATAAAAATTTGAACTGGACGTCTGTTATCAAAAATTTCTCTTTTTCACCTAACGCAAGATTGGTCTTAAAAATACCTAACTCACAAGAATTTACGGGTTCTTGGAAAAAACTATCTAAGACCAACAATCGCCTTCCTTCAATATAAATTTGACCTTCTTGTAATATATTTTAAATTTTTATGGGAATATTTGATCTCACACAACAAATATTATTTGGTTCTTTCCAAGAAATAAAACAATCATTCACATTGGCCCCAATTATCACATCTGCTTTGTACTTTATCTCTTTAGTTTTAGTTTCAACGTATGTTGTATGCTTTTCCTTTTGTACAATTTGTTGAAGGATCGAGGATGGCTTTCGGACATGCCTTTTTAAAATTTGCAGTTTATTTTCAAAGTCGTACGCCGAAAACGAAATAAGGGGGCCATATGTTTTTGCACAAGAAGCTAAATGTAGCAAATTGTGGACATTAAAAGAAACGCTGTTTGGTCCAAATACAATAGAAAAATTCTCGACGAATAATTCAAGCAAATCATTGGCTTGCTGAATATTTTGATTCACATGTCTTGGACTGCTTAAAAGCCGATAAGCACAATGCAATATTAGAAATTCGTAATAAATGTCTTCGTGCACGTTTTTAAACAGTACAATTATGCCTGTATAAGCGAGGAACTGGTGAAATTCAGTCGCTTTCCAATGATGCAAATCATCTAATGACCTGGGTTTCCTTGGAAACTCCTTAGGAAAAAAATTTCTTAATTTCACCAGCTCAGAAGATATTTGTAATATATTTTTTTTTGAAGTCTTTTCTTTTGTTTTACTGTAAACTATTCGAATTAGCATTTTTTTCATGACTCCCAGGTCGACGAGGTGCATACTATCAAGTGGAGTTTGTGATACCATATCAAATCCTATTTCTTCAAGGGGTGACTTCTCCTCTTTAAAGATTTGGGAATGACGTTTTGGATATTTCCTTAAAGTAAAGTCTGCGTCCGAAATTAAGGAGCCACTAACACTGCTATACGTAAGTACTTTATCAATTTTTTTCGCCACTTGAGTGCACTTCGTACAGCCATTTCTTGAAGTATGCCCAGGAACGCCACAAATAAAAGCTTTAGCCGGTGTGTCGCATGTTAAGCAGCGAAACTTTAACTTCATGTTTTTTTCATTTAACATAAATCGATCTTTTAAAAAAAGTACTTCCGCAATAAAATCTTTCAAATACTCTATGACGCAATTTGGTTTTTTCTTCCCTAAGTATATCCCAACAGCAAAAGGTTGTACTTTTTCCTTTACGTTAACGATTCTGCAAAGAATTGGCCACAGCTGAATTGGCGAGCTTTTAAACAATGGAATGCCGTCAATATTAATGTCTAATTCCACCTCATTATAGTTTTGCAAAACATGCTCAACTTTTTTTAACTGCGATTCTATCCCTATGTGACAGTAACTTCCGGGGGAAAGGTTTCTAACGAAAATCTTATTTCTTTTGCCCATCAAAGTTTCTGCAGAAAGCGGCACCTCCAGGCCTTCCTCCTTTAATATCGACAACAGCTTCTCCACACATCTTCTAGAAGGAGTTGTTTCTATGTGCCAGCTTTTTAGTTTTTCGCACAACGTCAATTTTGGACATGTAAAATGTTCAAAATGTTCCGCAAAAACTTCTGCATCTTCTACAATATCACTGAAAACTGTTTCATTATTCTCGATTTCATGTTGCAAACCTCTATTTTTGTATAAAATGGTTTGTTTTTTAATTTGTCTTTTATAGTTTCTTTTGCTCATATTATATTTTATTTTTATTTATAAACAATATTATTTTAATCACCTTTTTTTTAATTATTGCACAATTTCTAAAAACAAACTTATTTTCACTGCGAGCACGTGTTTAATCAACAAAAGAATATGACGCAATAATATGCAAGAAGAGAAAAACTGTTGCTCAGTTAAAAAATATGTATGTACCTATTGAAAGAGCAAAAAAAAAAAAAAATAGAAAAACACAAACTGTCGACGACTTCGTTGACAGTGTCACCAGAAATTTACTAGATCTGTTGTCTGCAGCTAGTTTCTAATCGTGCGTAGAAGAAATGTTGTCGAATTTTTCACTAGTGCAGTTGTTTCTAGAGAAAAGAGTGTTGACAAACGGACACATGGCCCCAGGCTGACTGCAGGGTATGTATATTTTTGTATGTTAATTAATAAATAGGTATGTGTGTAAATGAACTAGATATAGGAAAAAATTTTACAAATAAAGAAAAGTCATGATTTTTATATTAAAAATACATACTACCTATTACCCCTTGTATTTTTGCAAATAACACACACACAAACAACAAATCCACCATAAAAAAAAACACACACAAATTTCAGGGGCCTTTCCCTGTCGCTTTTGTATCAGGCTAACAGTGTCAATAGCAGACAAAATTCTTTAAAATCTTTACTACTACTAAAAATTAATTGCTAATAGCACTCACTCCTCACTCGTTTTACTTTTTTTTATTGTTATTTCAATAAAACAACAACATTTCCATACTTGTTTGTATAACAGCTACGATTTCTGTAGAGCAACGCCCGCCAAAATATTGTGAGGTTGTGTGATGGGAGATAATAAAAAATAAAAAACAAATCTACACACACTATTCATATTCAAACATTTCAAATACATTGGATTTTTAAGAGGGAGAGAAAGAGATGTTTTCTCCGTTTTTACCAACGTAAACAAACTAACGGTAGAAGGAGAACTGGTTCTAAACAAAACAATTCTTTTTTTATACTTTTATTTTAGACAAACAGTAGCGGTCAAATAAAACATACTAGATGGTTAATAAAAAATACAGAAGAATTGAAATATTAAATTTTAAGCAAATATTAGGTGCGATCCCGTAATTTTTCGGAAAAGTTCGGTAAAATGAGAGAAAACAAAAATTAACTCTCTTAGAGGCAAAAATGCCCAAAAGTACGGGAACACCAAAAAGCAAATTTATATCCCAAAACGTGATGTCAAAGTGTTTTGCATGCATTCGTACATAATAAAAAATAAAACCACAAATATTTTGTATACATGACATTTTGTTTTTAATTTTTTATAAAAAAACTTTTAAATAATAGTTTTTGTGAGCATAAAAACATTTTTTTTTTTTAATTTCGTTTGGTTATTTTCAAACAATTGATTGCATTTTATTTTCACAATTACCGCAAATAAAAAGTTTGGGCCAAGGCGAATTCATAACAGGTAAACTCGAGAGCTCAGCTGACTATTTGTTGTCCTCATCTTCCAGTGTCAAAATGTACTAAAATTTTTTATTTTGAGAGCCAAAATTGATATATACAAAAAAAAAATTTACGTAGTTTTATTACAGAGTTGTACTCTTTTTTCGCCGCGAATCTACCTTGTTTATTGTGCCATGGTTTGGGCTCTTTCGTGCAAGAAGAAGAATACTTTCTCTTCGAATTACGCTCTTTTACGCAATATTGCAGTACGGGAACAGTTTTCGGTATAATTGGGATCCCGAGGGCTCCCAATGTTGAGTACGGGATCGCACCTATTATAGGAAAAAAGTATAGATTTTGTTGAGTTTTTCAAGCGGAATGGTGTCAAACTACATACATAAAAAATTTGTATGAAAAAGTCATGAAAAAATTTTTGTTTTTACTATGGAAGAACATTGAAATGTTTCTGGTAACATTTTATCAAAGCTGTGAAATAAAGCAAATGGGCATTATTTCATGTGGAATTTTTGTGTAAAATTTTATAAAGCAATGTGGTATATTTTAATAATAAAATCACAAAATTCTTTCAAATTGCAAGATAGACACCACATTTTAAATGTCAAATTTTTCTTGTGAAATAGTAAATGTTGGTCAACCTTTTTCAGAAATTCGAACAGAGTACTAGGCTTAAAGTAAAAACATTATTTTAGAATAAATAGAGTACTACTATTCGAATTTGTGGAAAATGTTGAGCAACATTTATTATTTCACAAGGAAAATTTTACATTTAAAATGTGGTATCTATCTCGCGATTTAGAAGAATTTTACGGTTTGATTGTTTATAAGTATACCCCATTGTTTTATAAATGTTAGCTAAAGCTGTTGTTTGAAAAAATCCACTACTTCTGCATGACTTTTTATTACAAATTTTTTATGTATGTAGTTTGACAGCATGAAAAACTGAACAAAATACTGGGCTTAACTGAACATACATTAACTACTACAAAAAGAAGAGTTTTACAAAATTTAAAACCGCCTATTTCAGGTCCTGATGAAATATTTAACCTGTTAGCGGTAGTAGTTTGAAAATCTAACACTTCCTGCGCAAAAAAAAAACAATATTGTATGTATTGGAAACGAAAAGTGATAAAATATGTAATATGTTTTAAAAATTGGTAGCCTTGTTTCCAATTCTAATTAATCTATACATATAATAAACTTGTAACAGTACCATTGCTGTATATGAAATATTTTTAAAAAATTTTGTTGTTATATTTTTGTTATTATAGATAGTAATCGAAATGGAATTCAAAACAGCAATTTTTGGAATTTTTGTCTGTCTGTATTTGCATCACGTAAAAACTACTGGATCAGTTTTAGAAAAATTGTGAGGAGATACTTTTTTCCGCAAAAATATCTCATTTCTAAGAGAAAATAGAGAATAAGTAGTGAAAGAAAGCAATTTTACTGATTTAAAGTCACTGCAAACTTGGCAGCACCGTTTATTATTGTCAGTGTGATATTTTAAACACTATTTAGAGAACTATATTTTAGAATTTTATCCAGGGATGGGTACCTATATATAAAGAAAATACCTAAACCATAACCGAAACAAAAGTAAAAGTAAGAGTCTTAAAATTCGAACAAAATATTTTCAGGATACCCACAAAGTGACAGGTACAACTAGTTTAAATTAAGAAAGAATAGTGTAAAATTTAGAACTTTTGTCTGTCTGTATTTGCATCACGTAAAAACTACTGGATGAATTTTAAAAAAATTGTGAGGAGATTCTTTAGTATTTCGGTTATAATATAAGATACTTTTTTCCGCAAAAATATCTCATTTCTAAGAGAAAATAGAGAATAAGTAGTGAAAGTAAGCAATTTTACTGATTTAAAGTCACTGCAAACTTGGCAGCACCGTTTATTATTGTCAGTGTGATATTTTAAACACTATTTAGAGAACTATATTTTAGAATTTTATCCAGGGATGGGTACCTATATATAAAGAAAATACCTAAACCATAACCGAAACAAAAGTAAAAGTAAGAGTCTTAAAATTCGAACAAAATATTTTCAGGATACCCACGAAGTGACAACTAGTTTAAAATAAGAAAGAATAGTGTAAAATTTAGAACCAAGTTAGGATAGGCTTGAAACATTTTAATACATTTCCGCTAAATTTGGCAGTTTGCAGACAAGTCAGATTTATGGAAAAACATTTTTAATTTGACTGAAAGCTTAAAAAGGGTTGTTTAACATCCAGGAGCCTCTGAAAACCTCGTTGTTAAAATGTACGCCTTTACTAAAAGTGGTTTTACACGACGTGTATTTATCATATGACTTAAAAATAAGTGTTTGTTTTGATTTTTATGCCACCACACTGTTTTGTATTGCCAACCACAGCAGATGCAAACATATTGCTTTTGCTACCACAAAAAGCTTAAAATAACAAAATATAAAGTTGGAATTATAGCATGTCACTTGCTTTGTCACATCAAAATAGAACACGTTCTAAATGAAAAATTTCATATGTATTTTACACATGTTATGTTTGAAAGGATTCACACGACAAATACACGTCGTGTTTAACGACTTTACGTGATACCAGTATTAAAAAAAAAAAAAAAAATTATTCTGCGAAGTACGATGTGTACTTCCTATATATTAAAGAATGGTCGAAAAGCAAGAGTCAAGGTTGTCACAAAATTTTGATATTCTCTGTCTAAAATTAAAAATTAACTAAAAACTCTAAATTGTTTCAAATAGTTTTCATTATTTTTCCATTAGTGTACCATTTTTTTTTCCTCTAGCAACTTATATACAGGCACAACAATATAGACATCTCTGTTACGCCTATTAAAACCAAGCATGCCGAAATTGTATTAAATATATTTTATAAAAGCTTTAAAAGAAGTATACAATTTTTGCAAAAATAACTTCAACTTGTGGGTGAGTTATGAGAGCCTATGATTAAAAACCGTTTTTTATACAAGGACATTGCCATTATACGACGACAAAATTGTTTTTTTCTCTCTCTCAGTTAAAAATCCACAAACAACAAACACAAGAAAAAAAACTAGCTGTTGGAAAAATAATAAATACCCCACCCCAAACAAAGAGGTGGTGGTTGAAGGTGTTGGAGGTTGAATAAAAACATAAAATTTTAATATAAATTTTCAAAGATGGGGCTACTTTCAGTTTAAACTTGAATCCTGTTATTAGTACGAAAAAAGAACACTTGCACTTGAAACAAACGTACACGTACCGTCGTCGTCGTACCCATACGTTTTTCTATAGTGTACTCGTGTCGAACGTGTATGTACGTACTTTTTTTTAACATCTGTTGTTAGTTACCTATTTCATGCACTGTGCCCACGAACAGTATGCTTTTTTTTGTCTGTTAGTTAGTATGAAACAGACTGTAAAATAAACAGACAAGTGCAACTAACTTTCTTCCCCTCTTTTTTCTTCTAAAAAACAAGTGTTTTTTAGAAAAATATACCAGCTGTTCATGTTACTTGCTGATATTTTCTGAGCATCTAATTAACGGCCAGCCGTTAGTAGGAACAAGAAAACGAAAGTGTTACCGAACAACAACAACAACAACAAAGGAATGATTTGCTTGGTACGTTCGGTTTGTTTCTTTCTGCCGCCGGTTTAAATTGGTGGGACCAATTTCTGCTATATTTTTGATGTCTCATATTATTTGTCAATGCAAAAAGTAGCCATATGTTCGTTCTGTTTGCAAATAACCAGGAATAAATAAATATTCAAAATCATATGTGTAATAATTTGCCTTGCCTGGTGTCCCATCTACTCGAAGAGGTGGATTGCTTGTATTCGATTGCCCCAGTAGCCAAACAAAAGAAAACGTACTTTTGGAAAAATTTGGATTCTGCGCATTGCTTTTTGCTTTCTTCCTAGAAAAGAAATACGATGGGATTTGTTAAATAGTGGGCTTTTTATTGCAACTGGCGGGGTTGTTATGCACTATAAACTGAAAAATTAAATTCTAAACATTTTTCAAATATTTTTCACTGAGTTAGTTGTTTCTACGTTGTTGCCTATGAGGGTGGGCTGGCTGCATTTTTAAAATTTCTAAGCATTTGTGGTAAAAGATGCGCTCCTAACCTAAAAAAATGTATATTTTCAAAAATTTCGTAAAATTTTGTAAAAGAACTTTAAACAAAACTAAATGTTACTTGGTATTGGGGATGGTGGGCTCGGAAAAAATTGTTGTTTTATTTAGGCTTGTTTCAATAATATTCTTTCTTTCATATATGTATGTACATACATACATACATACATACATACATACATACATACATAACTGAAATTAATCAAAAATATATATGCAAATATTTTCTAATCAATAAATTTTAGTATTTCGGAAATGTTTTTTCTGTTATTAAAAACTCCCTTGGTTTTTTAAAGCGTTAATATTTAAAAATGTGAGAAGTCGTGGTCGTCCTGACAATATTTTCCTCGATTTTGCTTTGAAAGTATTCCACACCAATTGTAAGACTCTTACTTTTATACTTCTTCCGGTATGGTTTATCTATTTAATTTAAGTAAAGGTACCCATCCCTGGATAAAATTGTAAAATTTCAGTACCTTTAAACCGGAAATTGCGGAAAAAAGTATACTATATTACAATCAGGATGCTAAGAAAATTTTGTTAAAATCCATACAGTAGTTTTTACGTGATGCGAACACAAATAAAAAGAAGACAGATTTTGAGAAGATTTCGTCAAAATCTAGTGGCGAAGTAGATTTTGATTTGTATGGGAAATCTAGTAAAAAAAAAACAACTAGATTTTTCTCGAAATCTCATAAATACTAGATTTTGCTCAAGTATAACTGCACTATTAGTTGTTTTTGGGTTTTAGCTAACGGTTTTAATTATGTATATGGGAAACTATAAAAAATGAAATTTCATTGTAAAGTGAAAGCCCAAAAAAGTAAAAAAAATTACATAAAATTTAGATTCTTACCCAAAAAGTCTGAATTCAAAAATAATTAAATAATTGAGATATAAAATAAAAAAATCTTCACATAAGTATGTAGGTACCTAAAAAAATTTTGGTTTATTAAAGGTTTATTTAACAAATTTAAATCACAATTTTTTTTATATATTTTTTTGAATAAAAACTATTTTTAAGCCTAAAAAATTTTTTGCATATTTATTGATCTGTTTTTAAAATTAATAACATATATATTTTTTCATTGAAATCTCAATTTGTTTATCAAAATTTTTCGTAATCGTAATTGAAATATATGTATTTTGCAGGTATTTTTATCAAATAATTTAAGTTATGCTCTAAAATTTTTTCTTGTAAAAGCAATTATCATTATTTACCCACTGTGAGTTTTTCACTCCTCCAACCTACTAAACCCACTGTACCCAACATATTTATACTCAAGTAATTTTCAAACAAGAAATAATGTCACTAAAGTAAAACAAAATGTCTCCCACAAACATCAACTTAAAATTCTATTTGCCTGGTGGTTTAGTGACTCAATGACGCGATTTCGACACTACCTCACACACATATGGCGTGTTGTGTGTGGTAGCTCAACAAAAAAAAAAACAAAAGTAGTTAGCGGAATATAAATAAAGGCTTTCTTCGGTCCCCTAACAACGAACGACACAACCAACCAACCAACAAGTTCTTCTTTCTAGCAAATTTATGTATGACTTTTGCATGAAACGGCATGACAAGAATATCGCATGCAATTTTGAATATCACAAATTATTTCAACACAACTCATACATAGTAGCTGTCTCTTTCTTTCTTTAGAGACTTTGTATGTTTTAAATTTTTAGAAATGCTTTAGAATTTTCTTTGGCTTGTTGTATCTTATGTTCGCCCAATGCTTTAGTGACTCACATGACGCGATGTTTTCACATTTTTTAACACAATGGTGTTGTAGTGAAAAGAAGACGACAACAAACAGCGCAAAACAATGAGTTTTTAAGGCAGAAAGAATAATTTTGTACAATTTTTCTTTGGCTGGTTGGTGGTGCTTTTTTCTGTCACACAATAATAATATTGCAAAAGCAACAACACACAACCCTCTGGTGTAGTTAATGTTGCTAGCCAACTTCATTCAAATGTGTGTAAATGAAATCCAACGTGTTGTGTTGTCAGGTTGTCGCCTGAATTTTGCTGGTTTTGTTTTTCAAACAGCTGTTTGCCGTTTACTTTTACCATCACTTATTTGTTTGTGTGTGACGGACGTGTTTCATTCATTCTTCTGGCTTTCTCGGCTATCTTCTGTCTGTCTCTCTTTTATATGTTTTTCTGGTTGTTTGAGTTGAAAAGCAACACACACCAAACATTATTTATCTGAGGCCAATCTATAAAGCTGGCGGGAATTATTTTTGATATTTGTCACTTGCTAAAAATGTTGTTCGCCTGTCAACTTCGGGTGGATTTTACGCGCGAAACTAAAAAACGTACCGTACGTGTAACCAACCAACCAGGCAGTTAGTTAGATAGTCAGCTAGCCAGCCCAGCCACACACAAAAACACCATTCCAGTCACCTGAAAATAACACATGGTTAAAACACGACCTAAACAAACTTACTAGATAGAGAACGTGTGCTCGTATAACAGCAAGCAACAAGCTACAAAATAACATTTGAATATAATAATTTCTTCAGGCCAAACTCCCCTTATTTGATTGCCCGTAAATAAATATGTATGTATGTTTCAACAAACATGTGGATTAGAGCTGCCATACTGATGAAGTATTTATATTATTGTTTCTATTATTCTATTATATTACACTATTCTACTTTTCTTAAGTTATTAAAAAAATGAAAATTTAAATAAATTATAAAAATAATGCTAGACATTTATTTGACTTATCAATTTCTTCACTGCAAATAATTATTTGATCTGACATTCCATGTGACACGAGTTAAAAATATTTAAACAAATTCCTAAGTCACAAAGTTGATAAGTCACATGTAAAAACAGAACTACAAATATTTGTAACTGGCTGTGCCCGCCACTTCGTCAGCGTCGTATGCTTGGAAAGTAATCCACACTAAATTTCAAGACTTTTATTTTTATGGTGGTATATATTTTCCCTGATTAAATTCTAAAATCTATAGAAAATTCTAAAATTATTTCAGATTTCTGTAAATAGTGTTTAAAATATCCCACTTTCAAAAATAAAAGTTGCTGCCTGGTTTGCAGAACCATTGAATCGGATTGAATGGGTTAAATTGCGTACTTTCACTGATTTTTCTCTATTTTCTCAAAATAGAGAAAAATTTTATTAAAATCCAACCAGTAGTTTTTGCTTGATAGACATATAAGCAGACCGGAAAAAAGTTACTATATGGATAGATGAATTTAACCCGTAGTCTATTAGGGTTATTCTATAATTTTTTTTAAATCAAAAATATTTTTTACGAACATGGCTGTTAATTATTAATTTATGACTACACATTTAACAAAAAGAGGAATTTAAAACAAATTAAAAAAAAAAAAAAAATAAAATTAATTCCACAATTTTCAGCTCTACTTAAAAATTTTAATTTATGTTGACTTAATATGTTATATGAACATCCAAATGATTTTATATTAAAATAATTTCTTTCGTAATGATAAGGATAGGATAAAGTTTTTAAACAAACTGTTTATTCAAAAAATTGTAATAAATAAGATTTTAAATAAATTTATTTAATTAAACTTACTATTAAAACCTTTCTTGTATTTTAAAAGCTTTATAAAGTGTTTTTAATTAAAAAAAAAAATCACCCAAAATATACTCGTATACTATAGCATATTAACTAAAAAAATATTTCTTAATAACAATACTTCTTAATTGATATTGATAATTATTTGTTGACGTTAAAAATAAATTATATTTTTTATACTATTACAGATACAGATGACAGTCCTGGTCTAACAGTGAATGACGATCGCTGTAGAAAATGGAATTATGAACCAAGAATTATTTAACATTTACATATATACTCTTTGGTTGCACAGTATTGCTTCAAAATCTGTACAAGGCGAGGTAAAATAACGTCAGAAGAATTCTATACAGAGAGCTTTTTATAAAATTCGAACTCGAATTCGAAACAATGCAGAACCCTATTATCAACTCAAACTGCACTGGAAATATAATACTAGACTGCAATAGAACTTAAATAACAGAAAAATCAAACTGTGAAATACATATATCGGGCCTTATTTACTAATCTACAACAAATCATTGAGAAAAATAAAGGCAATGGACTTAGCAGTAGTTAACAACAATAATCTGGTGTCATAATCTGTAATTCTCGTAGCTAAGCCTATCGCTTAAATTCTAAAAAGCATCAAAAATTACGCATATTTTTACATATTTTGACATTTTTAGTTTTAAATGCTGAGCTTAAGGATATACAATTGGAATTTAAAACTAAAAATGTAAAAATATGTAAGAATGCACGTAATTTTGTGTGCATTTTTAGAATTTTAGTGGTAGCTTTATTAACGAGAATTACAGAATATGGAAATTGTTAGCTATCTACAACGCTAAAAAAAATAAATAACAGCAGCTCATGAACCAACTAAAAAGATAATGAAATCTTGAGTCTACAACAGTAGTTTCTATAATATTTGGCCCTATTCCCGTTGGTGTTTTAATTTTAATAGTCGTTTCTATGTCGTTGTCGTTTTTTTAGTCATTTCGTTCCTAAATTCATATTCTTGAAATATATTGAAATGATGAAGAAACGTTATCGTAAACAAAAAGAAAAATTTATATAGTGTGGTAGCACTGCAATTTTTTGTGATGTTATTTATGACATTTTTGTAAATTTCTGAAAAGTTGAAAATATGGCGAGTACTGAATTTTATTATACAAGTTTAAGTGATGACGATGACATAATGGATATAAATATACATTGGAAGATGCTACGACAGAACGTAAACATTTTTTCTATCCCAGATTCTAAGTACGAAACTCGATTAGTAGCGATCTAACTTCTTCATAGTCGGTGAATACCACTATATTTCCTCTCTGGTTAATGTGTTTTTCAAGTTATTAAACTCTTGTAAAAATTCAAATTTAAAGAATTATTTAATAGGAAAAAATAAAATTTTTAAATTGACCATACTACTCGAGCCTTAGTATTTATTTAAATTTACTGTGAAATGAAATGAAATATGTTATCTACTAATAACCTTTTTCACAAAACTTAAAATTGATTACAAATTTGGTTATTAGTTCCAAAAAATTTTTATTATATTTTTATTTCTTTTCCCTCAAAAAAGAAATTGCGACATGGTCACTCGAAAACAATTTATATTCCTTCCCCTCAAATGTTCGATTCCCTGAAACAAACATAGTTTCTTTTGAAATTAAAGCAGTTGTTTTTGTTTTGTTTTTAGTTGTTTGCATTTAACAAAAAAGGAGAAAAAAATCTTTTTTAGTTGTTTGTTTGTGCCTGCCTGTTTGTTGTTTTTGTTTGCAGTGTTCACAAACGAGATCTATTCATAAGGCGAACAGAAAACTTAGCCAGTAACTAAAGACTCGAATATGGGCAAAATAGGTATTTAAAAAAATAAATTTTATAAACCCCAACAAAAGATTTATTTATACTTACCACACCCATAACAACATACATATAAATAAAAAGCTCTTCTCTTGCATTTGTTATTTATTATTGGCTTTTAAAAGCAAAAAGATAAAAGCAAGAAAAACATCCTACTGACGAAATTTTCTAAGGTAAACGAAACGAACGGTCTTGTGGATTATTTTCCCCTTTGTACTTTTATAGTTATAATTTTTTTCTGTCACTATATATTTATTGTCTTTTTGTTGTTGTTTCGTTATTTCTTCAGTTAAACCGGCCGACCATTCTAGGAACTTGCCCTAGATGCATGAACAGGCGAACAGTAATTTTAGCAAGAAGACGACCTAATTTTAAAAGACGGCAAAAAAGAAAGACGGAAAACCAATTGTTGTTGGTGTTTTCAATAAGACATTTTGTATTGGTTTGATCTAAACACGAACCTGCCCTAATAGCAGACATACATGTTCGATTAGCCATCGAACATAAATAGCTGCTGCGTGTGATGTTAATTTAGCGATTTTTAAGTAGAAAAATTATTAGTTTATTATTTGCTCAGTGACACAATTTAAATTTAAAATAATGGTAAAAAAAGATTTTTGAAGTGAATACAGTGGATGAACACAACAAGTAAGGCAAGAAAAATTTTAATAGAATTAAAAAAAAAATTATAGGTATTTTGTGAGTTTATGGTAGGAAGTCGAAAATAATTCCAATAAATTTTTTTGTAATTTTTTTTTTCGATATAAAAACACAAATCGTACCTTTTTCTGTACCCTGAACAAAAAAGACATGTTTTTTTATCATCGTCTAAATCCCGTCTTTTTTCATTATATACTTCTTATATAAAATTTCGGCAGACATTGTCAACTTCCGTCTGATTCTGAGGCAAGTAATAAACATAAAAGACCACAGCTGGCATGATTAAAACACAATAGCAATAAAATAGTGTACTTTAAGGTTTCCGACCCCATTAAGTATATATATTCTGGATCCTTATAAATAGAGAAGTTAATTTAGCGATGTCCATCTGGCCGTCTGTGTTCGGGTTCAAATCAACTTTAATCAACAAGGCACCCGAAGAGATATAGAAAATTTAAGCATACCAATCCGCCAAGCATAGTTTCAAAAATTTCGCCAATGAAATTCAGCAACATCAGACCAATCAATTCGAGGAAGCGGACAAAAACCACTCCTGCCTATATTTTTTTCAGGTTGTTTTTATTTTTTTCGGTTGCAATGATTCTATTTTGCCTTTTTTTTGTTTAACAAATATTATACCGAGACCAGTAGATCGCATGGAGTGCATACAGATCTCCGGGGAACAATAGCTCCCTGCGAGGGGCGATTTTTATTAGTTTTTAGGTTAGTAGGTGTTTTCGCTTTGATTTGTATTCAAGGCTTTTATAGAAAGTAATACACATATGTAGATGTACCTAATGGACCCCCAGGGTGCCCACTGGCAACCAGGAGCAGTTAAAAGGCACATTGGGGGTCAATATGGGGATTTTTTTTGCTTAAGTCTGACCATTGTAACTCAATATAGATTGCAGGAATGTCCTAAATTAAAAAAAAAAATTCATGAAACTACGTTGGCCCTTGACTGTGCAGCTACATGATCCCTATACCGGAATAATGACAGAACGGTTCCGGGGTGGTGGTTTCAGTGTGGGAACAATAGTTGATAGTGCGCTATCACTACATCTTGTTTTTTTGTGTAATCGATTGTTATGAAATTTTTACTTTTGTACTTTATATACGGAAAAAAATATTACCTTTCATCGAACGAAGTATGGCACGTCGTAGAACCATTCCACAGAGGGACCAAATGTACTTTTGCACGGATTAATTAAAAAAATATAATTTCAAGTATCGTGAAAACTAAGATTATTCGATTAAAGAGCATAAAATTCTGCATTAATATGCCAACCACATAATGTCAAATGGGAAAAGGTGCTTTTGTAGTAAGGCGTTAAAATTAAACATTCACCCCTATCGCCAATAATTATTCCCATGAAAAAACTAACAAATTTTCTATCGTGAATGATTTCTACCGTAAAATACAAGTAGTTATTGGAATCATTCACGATAGATAATTTGGGAGTTTTTTCATGTTAAAATACTAAAAAAATAGGTAGAAAAAGGCGTACAACTTTGTGTAATTAAACACTATTTACCACGAGTAATTTTGAAAAAGCAATAACTTCAATCATGCAATCATCAAGTTCAGGTATTTAATGAATAGTTTTGCTTAAATTTGTATTTAAAATTTTTTGTGGAACTGCTTTTGATTTTACTTTATTGAAAAGAAGAAAAAAAAAATAAAATAAATAGATTTACTCAGTTTAAGTGGACATAAAGCTATTAGTTGGACTGAGTTGAGCAAAGATTTTAATTTAGTTTTAAGGTCTGAACAAATAAGCGTGTTATTTTAGAAAAAAATTAGCCTACGCATTGGTGCGCCTCAAAAGTTATGCGCTAATTACTAACAGTCTCACGCGTTAAGTTTGTCAACAAAAAGAGCTGTTGCAGCTTCTGCTAACACTTTTATTGTTCTTGTCATTGTTTAAAGTATTTTATTAAAGATGAATTAAAATTCTGAAGATATAGAAAAATTAATAATTTTTGTTATGGGTGTCTCCCCTCCTCCTACACCGCCAAGATGTTGTTGAAATATGTAGTTTGCTCTAAGAGTTACGCTCATTCAAGGCTGCCCCGATATTGTAGTTCTGCTGATATAGTCAAATTATGAATAGGGGGTATGTATTTCCCCCTTTGTATACATTAAAGATTTTCTTTACACATGCAGTTTGTTCTAAGAGTTGCTCTCATTTCATTTAGGGGGCGTTGTTATGATAGTTCTGAAGATATAGCAATTTTATTATTATTTTTTGTATGGGGGTACCCATCTCCTTCCTAGTATACCATCAAGCTGTTGAAATATGCAGTTTGTTCTAAGAGCTATCCACATACAATTTTGTGAGCCTAACCATTGAAGTTGTGGAGATATTAATTAATCCGGGAAAAATGGCTTTTGGCCCCTCTGTGCATCCTGTTGAATGAAACCACAAGTTGTCAATGATTATTTTATGGAAAAAATGTATTTTATGTATATGTATATATGTATGTAGGTCGATAAGTTACACTATTCGTTTCACTTTGAAATAAATATGCCGTTAACTAACTGTGAATATTTGAGAATACGAGCGATGTGTCTTATTTAATTGCCTTGTATTGTTTTCATTCCATATTAAATTTAAACAAGATTTTTCGAATGATCAGTAGGCTTCTATTCTAGAACAATCTGAATCTTGTAGCTGATCTTTTGCAAAATTTTCCATGTTTTTGACCGAGCAATCCCGCGTTGCTCCGAAAGGTGTCGCACTTGGGCTTATAGAAGTGATCGTGTTTCCTCAGTATGATAATTTCTTAGTCTTGTTGTTGGTTTATAGTCTTGTAGTGAATAAGTGTTGCAATATCTTTCAATAATTCGTTCGCGCAGAACAACGATTGTGTCGATTGTTACAGTTTCGATTTTGATCTTTCAAAAGTGTTCGTATTGAAGAATCAGCCAAACTGAAAAACACCACGAAGTAAGAAAATATATTATTTTGTCAAAGACTTATATAATCTATTTAATATTATGCTAATTACCCATAACGTTTTATAATAAAAATGCAACTTTTGTTGGGGGGGAAAAAGCTAGTTCCTATACGTATTTCACTGGTTGCCCAGGCCAGATCATCAGGAAACCTTTTTCCTTATGGGTAATTAGTATAATATTAAATAATTAATATTTAAATTCCCAAAAATTTTATATATGACTTATATAATCGTTTTCCTTGAAAGAACAGTAAGCCAACATAGGCCTGTTAAATTACTTAAAACCGGTTAGTTTTATTAAAAGCAAAAAACCGGTTAATTGGTTTTTAGTCTCAAAATACTCTAATGTAGACATAGAATGAATGTGTGGTTGCAATTCTGCTTAAATTATAAATTATATCTGACTGATCGGCTCACGGATATAGGTTCATTGCTTACATAAGCTTTTCTAAGGATCCATTTCAACCCAAATAAGGTTGCTGAAGGAGAAAAACATTTTGCAAAAATTTAAGACGGTGGTGAAGGAAGTTTTCTTAATTTTTTTTGTCTAAATAAAAAAAAAAAACATTTTTTTCTACAAAATAATCTATACAAATAATAAAATAGTAACTTATTTCCGTCTTTCTGTCTGCTTTTCATTTGTGTTCGCATCACGTAAAAACTACTAGATGGATTTTAACAAAATTTTGTAAGGAGGTACTTTAACACCCTGATTCCGATATAGGATACTTTTTTTTCCCAAAAATATCTAATTTTCCAGAGAAAGTGGAGAAAAAGCAGTGAAAAAATGCAATGTCCGGTTTAAAAGTACTGAAATTTTCGGTTTAAAACTGGGATATTTTAAAAACTATTGCGCAACATTAGGCGCCAATTGTTTAAAATTTGTATTTGATTTGTATTTTTACTTTGTGGAATTACAACGCTATTAAAATATTTTGAACAACTTTTTCAGAACTTTACATTGACATTTAGATTTTTTTAAATTTTATCCAGGGATGGGTACCTTTGTATAAAGTAAATACATAAACCATAACTAAAACAATATAAAAGTAAGAAAGAGTCTTACAATTGGTGTGGAATACTTTCAAAGCAAAATCGAGCAAAACTTTGTCAGGAAGCCCAAGACGTGGAGGGCACAGCTAGTTAAAAGTAAAAGTTTTTTTTCTTCTGCGTTAGGATGTTTGTTTTTCCTTTTACTTACTAGGGAATATAAAGAATACATGCTCACTTGCACTAATATTAATTAATGTAGGCGTTTTAAGAAAAAATGACGGTTGACTCTATCTAAGTGAGTGAGCGAGTGAGTGAGTGCGAGTTTTATCTTTTTGTTGGTAGACAAAATGCTCTACATTTGCCAGGCGATCATAAAATAAATAAAACATCAACACAATAAATTGCTAAGAAAATTAAAAAAAAAATAATAAATAAAAATAAATCTACTCTTACTTCTAGACAATTCTTGAGAATAATTTTTTTTACTTTTGTTTTATAGATACATACATGCATACATATGTTTGTATGTACATACGATTATTTTTTCATTTATTCTTTTGTTTTGCAGGCAACGGATATGAATAGATAAATTCGTTTGGCTGCATGTATGGATGAATAGATAGAAAGATACATACTTGGAATGTAATAATGATTATGTTGTGTATTAAAAATAAAATGAGAATTCACTTTAGAGAAAAAATAAAAAAATAAAAAAATATTATTCAATGACTGTCGTTTACCAACAGACTCTGATGGTGCAGTGTTGAAACTAAGAGAACAAGGGATTAGAAGCCTGTGATAATTTATTACAACTTAAAAAATCACATTTTTGTTAAATTTATATTTTAACTTTTAAAATTTTTTGTTGTGAGAATGTACCAGGTTAATTTGATAATTCCCTGACTTTTTTTTTCTGCAGGGTTTCCAAATTTTTTTCGAGTCCCATCCCAAAATTGAAAATTTTCATCCCCGAAAATTACCCAAAAAATATTCCCCTAAATTCATTTAAAAATTAAACTATTTTCATTTAAATTAACACATGATTTTATTTGCACTTTAGTGTACACTTTTCTGCCTATTATTTAACAAACTAACAAACTTAACTTTAACAAACTTAGTTTTAATTATTTAATATTATGCTAATTACAAATAACATTTTATAATATAAAAATGCAATTTATTTGTTAGGGGAAAAGCTAGTTTCTTTATGTATTTCACTGGTTGCTTAGGCCAGATCATCAGGTTACCTTTTAACTAATTTTCGAGAAGCCAGAAATACTCTATAAGTAATAAAATTCTAAAAAACACAATCAGAAGTACATATATGTCTGTATATTATAATAGAATAATATTACAGAATAATAAAGCATCAACAAAATACCAACAAACAAACTACTTTATTATTTTGCCTCATTTTTTATGTTTGCACTTTTCCAAGCACAGTCTGCAAGTATCACCTTACCGCGATTTTTAACTTGGCCAGATAATTCCTGAGAGTCCGCGTCCTGTTACTTACTAATGTTACATTTGTAGGCTCTCAGATTAGTCCAACTCTTTCGTGGTCTTTCTGCCAACTTGTAGTCAAAAATTAAAGTCTTTGGTGGGAATCGAACCCACAACCCCGGACTGATAGACTTGCGCACTACCTACTAGCCCAACGAGTAATCCTATGGTTTTGTTCTTAGATGCCTTCGTTCCTTATTTCGTCCCTTTCTTTCCGGCTACTCTATTGCCAATGCAATAACAATGGAAATGGGAATGATATCATAGGACGAACTGTGCGAGCGGTAACTGTAACATTCTTCAGTATCGAAAATGAATCGAAGAAAGTGGGTCTGTTAGCATTTGAAGATAAAAAAAAGTTTATGGTATCAACGAACAAAGAAACAACAAGACTGGGTCAATATATAACCGTTGGTGACTATAACTTGGAGGTGGTGCACAACTTTATCTACCTCGGTACAGCCATAAACCAAACAAATAACATTGAAGTAAAACAAAGAATAATTCTTGAAAATAGATACTATTTCGGACTAAGCAACAAGCAGTTGCTTTTACACTATAATTACACTATACAGAACACTTATATATGTATTTTACCCGTGCAGATGCAGATGCAGCTGTGTGCTGGGGGTGTTTGAGAGAAAGATTCTTCGCAAAATATATGGACCTATCAGCGTCGACGAAGAGTATCGGTATCGAATGAATCACGAGCTTTGTATGTGAGTTGTACGAAGATATCAACATAGTTAAGAGCAACGGTTGCGCTACATAAACATGAGAATGCTCCACCGAGAAAATCATTCGAATTCGATGCCGAGAGAAGACGTAGAATGGGAAGACCCAAGCTCCGGTGGAAGATTCAAGCTAAGGAAGATCTTGCAAAACTTGGTGCTAGAAACTGGAGCCGAAGCGCATTAGAACGACGGCATGGAAAGCTATTATTAGTTAGGCTACTGATTTAAACGGTTATTTATAGCCATCTAAGTAAGTAAGTAAGTAAGTCATACAACAACATCAAAGTTTGATCTAAGTATTACAAAAACGTTATTCAACCGTTATTGAATATTAGATTAAAAATAATTAAATTTTGAAATATAAATTTTAAAAATTTAAGAACTTGTTCAGATAAGATCTTGCACTTCAAAATGCAAATGTACCCTGCAATTTGCATTCATGAAGTCGTATTCATGAAACTGATAGAAGAAATAAAAAAACCGTGATTTTTTTTTAATTTTTCTGTATATAAAGTAAACAAAAAGACTTTTATCAATCAGCTTTATTTGTAGAACATCAAAAATATATTTTTTCTTTAAACGTATCCAGCACTTCATTTTAACTGAAATGGGAAATGCCAAGAGCGGAAGCTGAGCGGGAGAATAATTTCAATTTAATTGCATTTGAAAATGAAGATTTTAAATCTATACATATAATAAAACTGTAACTCATTTCCTGTCTGTCTGTGTGTCTGTCTGCCTTTCTCTTTGTGTTCACATCACGTAAAAGCTCCTGAATGGATTTTAAGAAAGTTTTGTGAGGAGGTACCTTAGCATCCTGACTCCAATATAGAATACTGTTTTCCTCAAAAATATCTTATTTCCAAGAAAAAATGGATACAGTACGCCGGTTTTGTTTACGGATTTAAAAGTATGGCATACTTTACGGCATTTTAGTTTTATTTTTGAAAGCAGTATGTTTTAAGCAATGTTGCTCAACAGATGGCGCTGTTTTAAAATAAAGAGTAACTGATTTCTTGTCTGTCTATTACAGGGCTTTGCAATAAGTTTTAGAATTTTATATAAATTTTAGAATGTTATCCAGCGATGGGTACCTTTATATAAAGTAAATACGTAAGAGTCTTAAAATTTGTTGTGGATTACTTTCAAAGCAAAATCGAACAAAAAATTGTCAGGACGCACACAACGCGTGTGGGCACACAGCTAGTTTTAAATAAAATGTATTTCTTTATTAGTTTTCTGCAGTACTTTAATCACTAAAAACTAAAAGTTAAACTGGAAAAATCCATTAAAGTACTTGAAATTATCATTACCATACGAACACACAAACACACATCCTAAAGAAAACAACAATCATACGAGTGGAAAGCATCCCATCAAGTATTCAACAAACGAGGAAAAAAAGCAAAAAAAAAATCCAAACCATGCAACTGAACAAAGCAACAACCAACATCATCCATCTATCCATCCATCGTCATCGTCAACAACATCGTACTCAAACGGCAGCAAAAATGGTATCAAATGCACAAAAAGATTTAATTTTTTTTTCTAAACAAAAAAAGAAAGAAGAAAGAAAGAAAAAAAGAAAAAAAAAACAAAACTAGAGAAAGTATCACAATAATACAAAAATGCTGGCAAAAGCCACTTATCCTTGAAATATTGTACTGAAACTATACTCGTATGAATCAGTTGCTATTTCTGCTTATTTTAAACCATAGTGACAACAACAATGGCGATAACATAAAATAAATAAGTAAAAGTGTTATCACTCGGCCGTACCGAATCTTATCTTATCCTTCACCATAGTGATTTAACGGTTTTATAATTTTACGGCGAAGTTTTGTTTAATGGTAATAACGAATTTGGGCGAAATTTTGATTTTCAATGCAGCAAGGAAATAACCACATGGCAAAAAAGGCGTTTGTCGTTTTGACCATATTTTCGCCATTTGTTTAGCGATTTTGCTGATTTTTAATAGCAAAATATACGAAACTATGTCATACAGATTGGTATCCTTCATACTTTCACAAGCTTTTTAGACTCCTAAGAAAATCGATTTCAACTCTAACTCAGACAGACACACATCGTTAGGTCGATATTATATCGATACGTACATAAATCCAAAATATAAATGTATAAATTTTAAGGGGTCGAAAATGCATATTGTAGAAATTACAAATGGAATGATAAACTTAAGTTTTCCACCTGTGGTGTGAAGGGTATAAAAAGAGCAACGATTTGCATCAACACCGTTGTTTGAAACATTAAAAACATTGAGGCTGGTTGGATGCATGAAAGTAAGTGTTGCAGTTTTTAGTTCTTGTATTTGTTTTTTTTTTCTAACTACATTTTTCTAGAGGTGGGTGTAATGGGTACCCATCCACCTGAACAATCATATACTCACTCGTATTACTTAAGATTAAAAAGCTTAGCACGTGGTTTTTTCGGAATTAAAAAAAATATGAATTAACAGAATGTGCGCTGAAGGAATTAAAGCTGGGAATTTAGCTTAATTAATGAGGGATTTTAGTAATTGCATGGAAATTGTTTTTGTGAAGGTTTCTTTTAAGAAAATCTGTTTGGAGGATTATTCATTTTTAAAATAATGAAAAACAAAAAAATTCAACATTATTTATTTCTAAAAAAACACATAATAATGTTATACATATATTAAAATTCCAAATGTAGTTACAAAAAAATTCTTTAGGTGTTTTAATAGAAAATATTCTATTGAGTCCATAAAAGTAAAAACTTAAAGTAAAGGGCCACCCAAGAAACAATTTGACAGCTAACAGTTTGGGTTAAGAAAAAATGGAGAAAACAACCCGTTTTTGTTTGACAATGTTCCAAAAGTAATTAAAATTTGCTCAAGGCGAATTCATTTTACCAGGTGGCAGCCTGGCGAAGTTAATTATTTTTTGCTTTACTTAGTTATGTGCCAACCAGCTGTCAAAAATTCATTTTTTTTTAATTGGGAAAAACAAAAAATTTTAATTATTTCGAATTATATTTCAAGATTAAAAAAAAAAACACAATAATACCAAGAAAAGGTAAGAAAGAAGTGTTTTTAGTTGTTGGATGTGATATTTTAAGTACTGTTTTTTTTGCTATTGTATTTGTTGTCGCGGCAATGCCACCTTATATAGATTTGCCTTAAATTTGGCTGCTGATTTTAAAGGATATAATGGTGATTCGTTAACGGCTTGATGATTACCTTCGCTCTAATTTTTCTTATTGACGCTACCACTTAACCAGAAATGAGCTTCATCACTAAACACAGTTCTTGATAAAATGCTTATCTTCGGCCAGTTTCAAATAAGCCCAATCAGCAATAATTCGAAGCAAATGAAGGCTTCAATTATTGCATGAGTTGTATTTTATAGGCATATAATTCAAGATCCATCTGTAGAGTTTTTCACATAGTCGAAGGGCAAAGGCCAATAAGTTACGAACGATGACGAATCGATATTCGGTGTCTTCTTCAATAGCTCGGGCTACAGTACGCACATTTCTTCGTCTGCTTGATAGGTGTGAATCGAGAAGGGTAATATTATGATTACTTCCTCACTAGGCCTATTATGTTGACTTAAAAATGGACCAAGTGCTCTATAAATTTCGCCAACAGATTTTTTTTTAAAGTAAATTTGGTAGTTCCGTTCTGGCGTTAAACGATTCATTATGACTTGCCAAACCTTACTGTACAGAACAGTATTGCAAAATGTTGCACAATCGGGCCATTTGCGGCACTTTTGAATATTTGATGGCCCTCCGGTACTTTCTAATCTATTTTGGCCCTTTAACCTCAAAATTAAACTAACTTCTTAACCTTTCGAACAGTTTGAAATGTACTAAACGCGTACAGAAAAATTTTAAATTTTAAAGGCCATGATCAGACGGCGAAGCCGATATGAAATGACGACCGTCGGCGGCTAAAAGTCGACTAAAAGCCGAATACATATCAAAAAGCGGCGGCTAAGCAAATATAGCCTTTCTAAGGCAGAAACTCACAAATTTTTTGTACAAACATATCGCTCCTATAACATCCCCCCAGGTGCACTAATTGTCATTGCAATCTACCGTTTTTATCTTTTGATATCAGTGCTTTCAGGGAATATAGCGGATGGTGGACGCTTGGTCAAGTGTGATGTTGCCCTGTCAACCAATAGTGTCAGGAGTTTGATATTCTCCAAAATTCTCCAAACAAGGGATTAGAACATGGCGCCAGGCTTTCCATGTTTTATAATTTGCTACTTATTTTACAATGATAGCGCTTGGCTATGCTGGTAAGACCACCATCAAGTTAGGCCATCATGGCATGTTCTGACGCAAAATCTTAATCAGACACCGCACCTTTAATTTAAATTATCAATTTTAAAATAAGTAATATCAAATTAAATAAAAATGGCAGCTTAGCTGATGAAGCCGGCTAAAAATTTTAGCCGGCTATTAGCCGATCGGCTTCGAGCTCTGGCCATGTTTTACTATCATACTCAGCCATTCGCTCTGTTAAAAATGGTATGCGTGCTCAAAAAGTATGATAGTGGAGATTAAAAGTGTATTTGTGTGACAGACTTTTTGACAGGCGTGTACGAATTGATAATCTTTAAAAAAATCCATTAAATATTTTTTTCCTTGCCTAGGAAGTGTGGCCATTTGTAACGATTTTTTATATAGGACAGATTCTGTCAGATTTTTTTGTGATTGAATCGTTCGATTGTGGAGGATAGTGAAACCTGACCCATACGATACATAAAAAATTTGTTTGGCCCTATCAAAGGTATTTTGGCCCTTTTAAATCTTCGAATTGGCTCTTAATAAAAAAAAAACTCAAAATGCATCACTAATATAGAAACGGCAACAGAGTTTGACATTCTCAGCTGCCAAATCATAGTTATCGATACCGATTTTTTTCATGCAGCTAAAAAATACCCTAAATCTCCGAAGAAAAATGGAATCTTTAAAAAAATCCCCCTTGTATTCTTTATTTTTATCAAGTCCTTAACATTTTGCTTTTATTGCATTAAATAAGGATATTCTTTTTTCTGTCACTTGCACCTTTGTGCATGTAAAAAAGGAAGAACTATAATGATGAAAAAAAAAAAAAACGTTTTATATTTCATTTCACACTTTGTTGGGGGAAAAATAATTTTCATACATTTTTTTTTAGTTTGAGGTTTTATTTTGATTGCACAGGCATTTTTTCGCAAGCAGGGTTGTAGGGTTTTTCTTTAGATTTTTGCTTTTTAAAAGAAGCATGAATAAAAATTATAATAAAAAGAAATGCATAGAAAAAAAAAGATCTAGAAAATAAAACCTTGATGCATAAAAATTAAAAAAAGATTTTGCTTTCATATGGTAAATCATAGAAAGTTTAGTAGTTTTTTTTTTGCTAGACTATGAGTATTAACACGATACCAATAGTTTACTTTGAAGGGAGCTACCACTCCACTATCCTAATCCAGTCTGTATTTTGCTAAAGCGTTACTTTTGCAAATTTTCAAGACTCTACATATTGTAGTTCTCTAGGTACCTACACAATAACAATTTTTCACTTTATTTGGGAGTTACACGCCTACTATCCCAATCTAGTAGACTTGTGCAAAGTTTGAAAAATGTTTAGCAACATTTATTATTTCACAAGGAAAATTTGACATTTAAAATGTGGTGTCAATCTCGCGATTCGAAAGAATTTTATTATTTTATTGCTTTCAAATATACCACATTGTTTTAAAAAAATTTCCACAACAATTTTATAAAAAATTCCACATGTAATAATACAGATTTGCTTTATATCACAGCTTTGACAAAATGTTGCTAGAAACATTTCAATGTTTTTCCACACTAAAAACAGAGTACTTCTTCTGCAACATTGTGTCATGACTTTTTCATACAAATTTTTATTGTATGTAGTTTGACAGCATTCCGCATGAAAAACTGAACAGAATACCAGGCTTTTGCCAGAATAAATATTAAAATCCAATATTCCCTATTCTACACAATCGTACGATTTAATTAAAAAAAATCTGACAGAATTCTGTCCTACTTAACAAATCGTTTCAAAATGGCGTTGTAGATGCCACAATATCACACAAAAAAAGATTTTGCAACTCTAATCGCATGAGAAAATACTATTTTATGTTTTTTTTTTTAAGATTATCAAATCGTACAGATTAAATTAAATTTATATATGTACACGATTCCTTGTAACGGTTTTGGCGACTTTTTTCGAGCAAATTATGATTTTAAAATAATTTGATGTGGCAACTGTGAATGGAAAAGTATATTATTTAAATTATATTGTGATTCCTAGCAACTTCGATGAAAGCTCTTTTTCAAAACTCTATTCCTTAACTTTAGTTTTAAAAAATAACTTTCCATTGAATTGCCACCCACTGTATATTATTTGAAGCTGCATTTAAATGTGGCCCTAAGCAAAAAATATTTAATTTCCTAAGGATTATTGTTTGCAAAATACAGTTCAGAAATTTCAAAAACTCTTACCTCGAATGCAATATGATTTAATAATGCAATTTTAATTACAACTCTTAAAGACATGGGCGCTGACGCTTCTGCTCTCTTCTGCACACTACTATTACTACAAAAAAAAATGAATTTTAACTGTTAGAATTAATCTTTGTGTAAATTGTCAAAAATGTCAGTTTCCTTTAGGGAAAATCCTGTTATTAAAATCAAATTTCCATTTACGATTTTACAAAAATAAAATAAAAACGACGGCAAGAACTTAGAAGTCAAATTTCAAGCAGCAGGCATCATCATTATCATCACATCATTCGTTTTGGCAGGAATTTGTGTTGCTGCTGCTTTTGTTGTTCTTGCTGTTGTTGTTGACATTTTAACATCCTTAAGCATTTTATTATTTTTGTGTTTTGGGTGTGTGTGTGTGTTTGTGCTAAATTTAAGCGAACAATGCATCACCAGTCATCAGTCCATCATAATTGTTAGATTTTATTTAGATGTAAATGATGCTATTGTTGTTGCTGTTGCTGTCGCTAAGCCATTTTAAATTGTTGCCATTATTGTCATGCACTCACTTAGTAACTCATTCACTCACCCATCCATTCACCCATTCTTGTTTTAAATCACTCTCAGACCTTAATGGATTATTGTGCCATTAAGATTAAACGCAAGTGTCAAGTACAAGTTATATTCCACTTCTTATTCTTCTTCTTCTTATTCTTATTACAAACAATCACATTAAGCACAACTACTACAAGCTATTGGAACAAGTACACCGACCGAAACACTTGAGCAAAACCGCAAAAGTTTTTTTTTTTATTTTTTTATTTTATATAATCCCCCTCTCAAGAAAAAAAAAAACAAATAAAAAGTAAAAAAGAAAAACTAGTAAAAACGAAAAACAGGAAAGAACTTAAAGCAAAGACTACAATAGTGTTTAACATTTAACTTTTGATGATTGTGTTGCTGGTTGTTAGCACCAGCCGTTGTTACATTTGTGGCCTACTGCAGTCATTTTCGTTAAGCGATTTAAACAAAAAGGATAGAAAATATGTAATAATGCCTGAATATCCTTACGACTTATCAAAAAGTATTATGATTTTATTTCAGCATAAATAAAATGAAAATCTTTAAAATACAATTTTAGTTCTGTCAATTGTTGTTGGCCGAGCCAAGATACGTATAAAATTTTGTATGTCTTGCAACATCTAAAATAAAAAAGCTAAACAGGTAAGGAAGGATGCAAATAAGTTTTCAAGAAAAGTTTTTGCTCGAAAATAGTAAGAAAAAATCTTGTTAAATTCATATTAAACTTGGCAAGAATGCAAAATATGTATTTTATATGTCATCTTGAAATTATTAAGCGATTTATGATTAGATTTATATATTTAACTAGCTGTGCACGCCATTTCGTGGCCGGACTTGCAATATTTTGTTCGATTTTGCTTTGAAAGCAATCCACACCAAATACCCTTTTTTTAGTGCCGCCTTAAACTATGCTGCATATCGCTTAGTGCTTCAGTTATGGTTTATGTATTTACTTTACTACTAAAATAACTGCGTACTTTCACTGCTTTTTCTCCACTTTCTCTCAGAAATGAGATATTTTTGCGGAAAAAAAATTATCTTATATTGGAATAAGGATACTAAGGTACCTCCTCACAAAATTTTGTTAAAATCCATATAGTAGTTTTTACGTGATGCGAACACAAACAATGAAGGACAGATAGACAGGAAATGAGTTACTATTTTATTATATGTATAGATTTGCATGGAGGTACCCGTCTCCGGGTAATTATTTAGGATGCTGCAACTTCCGTAAAATAATGGCTAAAATTTCCCATTTACAAAAATCACTTTAAGATGGCAAAAATTTTCCTATATTTGAACCGAGGTACTTAGGTACCTCCCCACAAAATTTATGCAATAGTTTTAATGCGAATACCGACAGACAGGCAGATAGACAAAAAATATTTCATGTACAGTAACGTACTTGTTAAAGTTATATAACTGTGCCCGCCACTTAGTCAACGTTCTTACAATATTTTGTTCGATTTTGCTTTGAAAGCAATGTAAACCAAAGACCCTTACTTTTATAATGCTTCAGTTATGGGGTATGTATTTACTTTATATAAAAGGTCTCATCCCTACTAAAATATGCCGCCTTAAAATATGCATGTCGGTAAAATTGCTTTTTCTCTACATTCTCTTGGAAATAAGATATTTTTGCATTACTGTTTTATTATATTTATAGACTAGCTGAGCCCGCCACGTCGTGGGCATCCTGCCAATATTTTTTTTTCAATTTAGCTTTGAAGGTATTCCACACCAATTGTAAGACTCTTACTTTTACAGTTCAGTAATGGTTTATGTAATGGGTGATTTTTTTGAGGTTAGGATTTTCATGCATTAGTATTTGACAGATCACGTGAGATTTCAGACATGGTGCCAAAGAGAAAGATGCTCAGTATGCTTTGACATTTCATCATGAATAGACTTACTTACGAGCAACGCTTGCAAATCATTGAATTTTATTACCAAAATCAGTGTTCGGTTCGAAATGTTCAAATGTGACAAATTTTGTTCAGCGATGAGGCTCATTTTTGGTTGAATGGCTACGTAAATAAGCAAAATTGCCGCATTTGGAGCGAAGAGCAACCAGAAGCCGTTCAAGAACTGCCCATGCATCCCGAAAAATGCACTGTTTGGTGTGGTTTGTACGCTGGTGGAATCATTGGAACGTATTTTTTCAAAGATGCTGTTGGACGCAACGTTACGGTGAATGGCGATCGCTATCGTTTGATGCTAACAAACTTTTTGTTGCCAAAAATGGAACAACTGAACTTGGTTGACATGTGGTTTCAACAAGATGGCGCTACATGCCACACAGCTCGCGATTCTATGGCCATTTTGAGGGAAAACTTCGGAGAACAATTCATCTCAAGAAATGGACCGGTAAGTTGGCCACCAAGATCATGCGATTTGACGCCTTTAGACTATTTTTTGTGGGGCTACGTCAAGTCTAAAGTCTACAGAAATAAGCCAGCAACTATTCCAGCTTTGGAAGACAACATTTCCGAAGAAATTCGGGCTATTCCGGCCGAAATGCTCGAAAAAGTTGCCCAAAATTGGACTTTCCGAATGGACCACCTAAGACGCAGCCGCGGTCAACATTTAAATGAAATTATCTTCAAAAAAGTAAATGTCATGGACCAATCTAACGTTTCAAATAAAGAACCGATGAGATTTTGCAAATTTTATGCGTTTTTTTTTTTAAAAAATTTCTCAAGCTCTTAAAAAATCACTCGTTATTTACTTTATATAAAGGCAGCCGTCCCTGGATAAAATTCAAAAATTTATAAAAAATTCTAAAAATTATTGTAAAGCTCTGTAAGAGGTGTTTCAAATATTTAAATAACAATGTAATTCCACAAAGTAAAAATACAAATCAAATACAAATTTTATTCAATTGGCGCCTAATGTTATGCAATAGTGTTTAAAGTATCACAGTTTTAAACCGAAATTTTCAGTACCTTTAAACCGGAAATTGCGTTTTTCACAGCTTTTTCTCCACTTTCTCTTGGAAATTAGATTTTTTGACAAAAATCCAAAATTTTTTAAAATCCATCTAGTGGTTTTTACGTGATGCGAACACAAAAGGAAAGCAGACAGACAGGAAATAAGTTCTATATTATTATATGTATAGATAGGAGATTCAATAAAAATTAAAATATTTTAAACTAGCAGTGTCCACTACTTCCTGTTCGTCCTGACAATATTTTGTTCGATTTTGCTATGCAAGTTACCCACAACAAATTTTAACCCCCATATTTATAAAAAATAAAACTTATTTGAAATGTATTTTAGAACAACTTTTATATGAAAAATTTGTTCTAAACTAGATTTCAAATATATTTTATTTTTTATAAATTTTTATATGAAAAATTTGTTCTAAAATAGATTTCAAATATATTTTATATTTTATAAATATGGGGGTAAGACTCTTACTTTTACAGTGCTTCAGATATGGCTTATGTATACACTTTCCACCATATTCATAAAAAATAAAATATATATTTAAAATCTATCTATCTAGATCAAATTTTTGATACAAAAGTTGTTCTAAAATACATTTCAAATCAGTTTTATTTTTTATGAATATGGGGGTTTATATCTAAAGGTGGCCTGAGTATAAAGGCCTTCTATAAAATTCGAAAATTTATATAAAAATTAAAAAAGTTGTTAAGTGTAAACTTCTGTAAATCGTGTTAAAAATTTCTGGCTGACAAAAATAAAAGGTGATGCCAAGTTTGCCGTACCATTAAATCGGTAAAATTGCGTATTTTTACCACTTTTTCTCTTGGAAATAAGAAAAAATAATTTATATTTGAATTAGGATAGTTCCTTCATTCCTCCACTTGATACCCAAGAAAATTCATACTAAAGTAAATTATGGTCAATAGGGGGCCCTCAAAATCGATATAAGCAACCCAGGTCTTAAATTTTCTATGCGATATTAAAAAGCTTATTTTATTCTACATATGTATGCATGTATGAATTCAACATCGACCCATTGATATTGGAAAACCCTTTTAAAAGATTATGTCACTATCCGTGCTTCTTAAAAATAAAGTAAAAAATCCAAGAAGAAGTTGAGAAAACAAACTGCGTTTGTTGTTTAAGTATACAACAAATGAGCATTAAATAAAGTTTGAACTAAACTGATACAGTTGTTTGTTGTCTCTGTTTATTAGTTATTAAAGGAACATTAAAACAAACATTAACAGAAATACACACACACACACACACACAGCCATCGTTAAGCAAAATGGCATTCATAGAAATTAAAGAACTAGACACCATGGCAAAAATAAACATGCAAGCGCTCATGCTGGTTGAAAGGATTACAAAACAAACAAACCAACAAAAAAAAAACAAAAATGGAGAAAAAACAGTTTAGTACAAGATAAATACAACAAAATAAACACTGAGGTACCAATTAATACATACATACATATATGTATAGACATACAAACATACATCTTCAGCTCTCTTGCATTACGTACCAAGGATGGTAAGCGGGAATTTTGAACTTTATCCGGAGGTCTATGTATCACAAATAAACAATTTTATAGACAATATGAAGAAACAATTAAAATAATTTTCGTATCAGAAAAAAGCTTTTATTATAGAAACCTTACGTAGCAAAATCGGTAGAAGTACAGCAGCCAGCAGTAAATAAATCGTTGGTGTACTATTGAAGTAACTAATTTTACCAAAAAAGTACAATTCTAACAACTCTACCCGCCCTGATTTATACCCTCATCTAAATTAATAATGTGACACTGTTGGGATCTGGCATTTTTTAAAGTGTACCAACCCAATGATAAAATTGTACCAAATTAGCATCAATTATAACATAATTTAGTATTAACTAAAACAAGTAAGAGTGCTATATTCGGCCATGCTGATCATTGTATTGTTAAATATTGCCTAACTCATTCGTACATTCAGTTTTTACGTTTTAACTTCATTATTACAAATAAAAAATTTTGTGTAAAAATTTTATCGAATTTTTTTTGTTAATTTTATGAAAATTTTCTTGAAAATTTTATCGAAATTATTTTGTAAAATTTTTTTCCAAAAACTTTATCGATTTTTTCCAAAAATTTTATCGAAATTTTTTTTCCAAAAATTTTTGTAAAAACTTCATCGAAAAATTTTTTCCAAAAAATTTTTTTCCAAAAATTATTGAAAATTTTTTCTAAAAAATTTATCGATAAAATTTTCTATAAAATATTTACAAAAAAATTTTTTCAAAAAATTATCGATAAATTTTTTCCAAAAACTTTCAAAAAATTATTGAAAATTTTTTCTAAAAAATTTATCGATAAGTTTTTAGAAAAAATTTATCGATAATTTTTTGGAAAAAATTTTTTGTAAATATTTTATAGAAAATTTTATCAAAATATTTTTGTAAAAATTTTATGGAAATTTTTTATTAAAAATTTATCGATAATTTTTTGTAAAAATTTTGTGGAAAATTTTTTGTTAATATTTTATTGAAAATTTTTTGTCAAATTTTTATTGAAATTTTTTTGTCAAATTTTTATTGAAAATTTTTTGTCAAATTTTTATCGAAAATTTTTTGTCAAATTTTTATTGAAAATTTTTTATCAAATTTTTATTGAAAATTTTTTGTCAAATTTTTATTGAAAATTTGTTGCTAAAATATCATCAAACATTTTTTGTAAAAAGTTATCGAACATTTTTGTAAAAATTTTAGTAAAAATTTTATCATTTTTTTTTAATTTTATCTATTTTTTTTGTAAAAATGTTATCGAATTTTTTTTGTAAAAGTTTTTTGTAAATATTGTTAAAATTTAACCTAACCATGAAATGTACCAGAGCACTGCTGATGTTTTGATTGTACTAAATTGGGTATAATTGTACCAAAAATCCCAATAACGCAATGTTGTTGCTATTTTTGTTTTTTGATTCTTACTTTACTCTTCCAAATATAGTCATCTCTTTTTTTCACTTTTCAACTTAAAATATGAAATATGTTCTAACCGGCATTTATGATTTGTTTTTGCCTTAGTTACCGTTATATTTACTTATTTTTTATTTTTTTTCTCAGCCATTTATATGAGAAAATATGTGTGACCATATAAAAATAAAATTCTATAGGTAATTTTTGTTGTTGCATGGAATTTAGTTTCTCGTGCTTGGAAATTTGCCGCACATTTCCAAGTTTAATTTAACTGGAAATGTCTAGTATTGTTTGTATTTGGAAAATTGTTGGACACGTGCCAATTCCAGTACAAGAAGTATGAAGTCATACATTTTGAAGAATTTATTTATTTTTTTTAACAGCAGTAGTAGAAATTTGTGTGTTTGAGGTTTTTCTTTTTTGCTCCACTTTTTAAAGAAAAATGAAGTTTTAAGAGCTTTATTGGCTTTAAGTTGATTAAGCTTTTCTTTCATAAAACACAAACAAATATGAAGTTTTTGGTTTTTGTAACTTTAAATAATTGCAAATTTAAATCGTATTTTGTAATGAAATATTAAGCTGGGTCAATTACAAATAGTCTACCATCGATTGCAAGAGATAAAGTCAAAACTTAAATTAAGCTTTAAAGTTCCCTATAGTACAAAAAGGCAAATCTGATGATTTGCAACAAAAGCAACTTATTTTTATTATATTAAAAAATATATGTACCTATGTACTTATACATATTATATGTAGGTATTATCAAAAAGAAAAATAAAGATTATAATTTTCTATAAATGTAAAATACATAAGTATAATGCATTAATCACATAGACAGCAGTAGACTGCACTACTAATTATGCCGCTAGGTGCAATAAGCGCCATGTAGTCAGATTGTTACTTAAGTATACATATGTCTATTGAAAACTATAGCTACACAGTAAATCCAGGATTCACTATCCTGTAGCTGTGATAGCGTCAAAATATTCGCCTTCATATAAACATGTGTATTTTGGTTTTGACAGATTGTAGTTGTAGAATTACATCACCGGAACCAAAAACAGCATTGATAAATACAATGGGGCTACTCAACATTAATTTTAAGGGTAAAAAGTGATTCACTGCGGTCCACTCGACCATAAGTGACCATTTCAAAGGAGTGTATGGCGAAGTTCAGGCGTAAATCAAACTAGTTTTTTTAGGCCATTTTGTAACTGTGCACAAAACCAAACACGCCAAAAAACAATCAAAGCAGTGCGTTTCTACGGGTGTGGGTGCACCAAAGAAGATTAAGGTGGGTCTGTCAGCCAACAAGGTTATGGCCACATATTTTAGGAATGCATGTGATGGTGACTGACATCGATTACCTTGAAAGGAATAAAACGATTACCGTCTGCGAATATTATTCACAACTAACTACATCCGGGTTAGATCGCTATGAACATAACATTTTTTTGATAAATTTTAGATATATTAAAGAAGTGGGCGTAAAATAGGCGTGGTCAATTTTTCTATCGTAAAAGCTTAAATTGCTTTACTACAATTATTAAAAAAAAAATTGACACATCGGTCAAGCCGATTTATTACGCGAAAATCCGGTTACTCGGATTGACTTCAAGTTACTTGTGAATTGTTGGTATTAATATCATCTTCAAAACGGTATGCCTTCAGTTTAGATTAAGATTTTAGGTTTTCCGGAAAAGTCAGTTGCTTGTGGATTTCGGAAAAGTTATAACGAACTATTGATTTTTAATTTATATCTTCGATTTTAGATAAATTTTAAACGTGGGCGTGGTTTTTCCGTAAAAACCTTTATCTTGCGAAGAATGACTGATGTTACATCAAGACAATGCAAAGGTGCTCAAGTGTGTGGTTATTATGGCAAAAACCATGCATTGGGCTACAAACTGCATACTCTGTACATTTAGCCACTTGCGAAATTTTTCTGTTTCCGAATTTGAAGAAATTGATGAGTGGTAAGAGACTTAGGTCAAATGAAGAGGTCATTATTAAAAGAAACAGCTATTTTGAGAGACTTAAGAAATCTTATTAATTGAAGGGAATTGCAAAACTAGAAAGACCCTGGATTAAATATATCCAGCTTTAAAAAGACTATCTTGAGAAATAAAACGTTTTTTAAAAAATATCCTTTTTTTTTAAAAAGTCACGAAATTACCAAACTGTACTCATATTTAAGCTGTTTAATTTTTAATTATAATTTTTTTTAATTAATTTGAGTTTTTTTGTATATCGCCTGACTGACTTAACCTCCAGGTTTTTCCGTCTTCTGTCAGAGTCGTTACAACTATTTCATGTTTTAAATTATTTAATATCTCGGTGCTTAAATGAGTTTCAAATTATAAACAGTTTTTGCTTCGTTTTAGTAAACGTTTGTTCTTTAGTAATTAAAGATTTTATAAAATTCTTTTTAACTTAAATAAAACAAGAAGCTGAAGAAGAAAACTTCATGCTAAATTTCGTACTCCTTTTTAACAACAAAAAAAAATTAATTTGCTTTTTTTATTAAAAAATAGTTTTTAACGGTAAAAAAATACTTGGTTTCATGTTCCTTATATAGATTTTCTCAAGTTTTTTATAATTTTTCTTTATTTTGCTAAAAGGATTTAAAGAAAAGAGCAGCAGCAAATGATGGAATAGTTTGTAGTACATGGACGAGTAAATGTTGTTAGTTGTACTTGGATGATGGCAAGCGAGCATAAAGGAGTTCATGTACGTTCAGTAACCTTTTCGTTTAACTGCGACTGCAACGAAATCAAAAAAAAAAAAAAAAGAAAAAAATCAAAACTGACGAAGAGGACGAAGTTGTTGATTATGATTACGGTAATACGGCTTGCTACTTCTTCCACACACACAACAATAACAAGGACTATTGCCAACTCAGGCTAACTTTAAAATTGCACACACACACACTTATTTATATTCGATACGAAATAACTACGACATGCTGTCGTCTATTTTAATTCAATACTCATGAATACAAATACAAATATTTGTACGTGTTGAAGTATTGGTTAAACATGACGTGAAAATATGGGGGTTTCCACAAACATAAGACAACAACAATAAAAAAAAACATGCCGAATCTTATATACACTTCACCATAGTAATGTTAAATATTCCCTCGGTTATGTTTCCAAATTTCACAATAATATACATTCGGTTTTTACTTTAATGATTTTCCACCCTATAAACTTCATTATTACAAATATAATAACGAGTGATTTTTTAAGAGCTTGAGAACTTTTTTTTTAAAAAAAACGCATAAAATTTGCAAAATCTCATCGGTTCTTTATTTGAAACGTTAGATTGGTCCATGACATTTACTTTTTGAAGATAATTTCATTTAAATGTTGACCGCGGCTGCGTCTTAGGTGGTCCATTCGGAAAGTCCAATTTTGGGCAACTTTTTCGAGCATTTCGGCCGGAATAGCCCGAATTTCTTCGGAAATGTTGTCTTCCAAAGCTGGAATAGTTGCTGGCTTATTTCTGTAGACTTTAGACTTGACGTAGCCCCACAAAAAATAGTCTAAAGGCGTCAAATCGCATGATCTTGGTGGCCAACTTACCGGTCCATTTCTTGAGATGAATTGTTCTCCGAAGTTTTCCCTCAAAATGGCCATAGAATCGCGAGCTGTGTGGCATGTAGCGCCATCTTGTTGAAACCACATGTCAACCAAGTTCAGTTGTTCCATTTTTGGCAACAAAAAGTTTGTTAGCATCGAACGATAGCGATCGCCATTCACCGTAACGTTGCGTCCAACAGCATCTTTGAAAAAATACGGTCCAATGATTCCACCAGCGTACAAACCACACCAAACAGTGCATTTTTCGGGATGCATGGGCAGTTCTTGAACGGCTTCTGGTTGCTCTTCACTCCAAATGCGGCAATTTTGCTTATTTACGTAGCCATTCAAACAGAAATGAGCCTCATCGCTGAACAAAATTTGTCACATTTGAACATTTCGAACCGAACACTGATTTTGGTAATAAAATTCAATGATTTGCAAGCGTTGCTCGTTAGTAAGTCTATTCATGATGAAATGTCAAAGCATACTGAGCATCTTTCTCTTTGGCACCATGTCTGAAATCTCACGTGATCTGTCAAATACTAATGCATGAAAATCCTAACCTCAAAAAAATCACCCATTATATAGATATAGAAAAATATTTTTTTAAATTTTATTGAAAATTTTTTTGTTAAAATTTTATCGAAAATTTTTTTGTTAAAATTTTATCGAAAATTTTTTGCAAAATTTTTTTGTTAAAATGTTATCGAAAATTTTTTTGTAAAAGTTTTATACAAAATTTTTTGTAAAAATTTTATAAAAAAATTTTTGTAAAAGTTTTATAAAAAATGTTTTGTAAAAATTGTAACAAAATTTTTTGTAAAAGTTTTATACAATATTTTTTGTAATAATTTTATCGAAAATTTTGGGTAAAAATTTTATGGAAAATTTTGTTTAAAAATATTATCGAAAATATTTTGTGAAATTTTTATTGAAAAATTTTATCGAAAATTTTTTACAAAAATTTCATTGAAAATTTTATTATAATTTTTTATTATAATTTTAGAATTTATTTATCATAAATTTTTTGTTAAAATTTTATCGAAAATTTGCTGTAAAAATTTTTGTAAACATTTTATCGAAATTATATTGTAAAAATTTGATTGTAAAATTTTTGTAAACATTTTATTGAAAATTTACCCATTGAACTGGTTCCCAGTGGGCACCCTGTGGGTCTATCGCCTACTTCTATTTGTATTGCTTTCTATAAAGACCTTTAATACAAATCAAAGCAGAAAATCCCTACCAACCTAAAAACAAACAAAAATCGCCCATCGCCGGGGTTATTGATATCCCGAGATCTGTATATACTCCATGGGATCTATTGCACGCGGTCTGATATTTATTTAGCAAGAAATTGCAAAAGAGAATCTTAAAAAAAAATTTTAAAATATAAGTGGGCGAGGTTTTTTGTCCGCTGCCTCGAATATAATGGTCTGATATTGCTGAATTGCATTAGCGAATTTTTCGAAGCTATACCTGGCAGAATATTGGGCTTACATTTTCTGTATCTCTTCTGGTGCCTTGGCAAAGTTGATTTCAACCCGAACACAGACGGACAGACGGACATCGAATATATGTAAATAGAAATTACACACGGAATGATAAACCTTTATATACCCTTTCCACCTGTGGTGAAGGGTATAAAACAATAGGTAGCAGACAATTTTTTTATAAACTTTATAAAAGAAATTGATCAAGTACAACTTGATTAAACACACGAAGGTTTTCGTACCACCTGACAATATTACATTAAAAACACCATAAATTATTTCTTTTTAATTCATTAAAATATTCAAAATTAAAGCTAGCGAGTTTTTGTCTTGATTTAAAAAAGTTTTCAAGATTTTGACGATTTTTTGTCTAATTTGACGATTTTGTACTAATTTTACATGGCAACTGTGAAATTTAATTTTTGTTATTTAAAACATATTTTTAGGATTTATTAAAATTGTTATTTAAAAAATTGTTTATTGTGTGGAGACACCGTTAACTTACAAATGACCCTTTTCTTAATTTTTACTTTTATTATTTAATGTTGTAGTAGCGGCCATAGTAATACACCTTCTGTACGAATTTCAGAAGTCAATGCATCACGGTTCATGAGACGAAGTTGTAAGATTAACTGGTTAAGGGACAGTTATTAGGGAGCAATGTTAATAGGGTTTTGTTTTTAGCCCATGGAGGACGCATCCCTAAAAGCTCAACCGTACATAGAAATTTTTTTATTTTTTTTTATTTTTTTTTTTTGGAAAATATAAGAAATTTAACAAACAATCTATTGCATTTTTACATGTCCCAAAACAAAAATTAAAATAAAACTAGAATCAGGTTTAGTCTGAATCTTTATCTCAGACTCGTACCCCATACTCCAACCTGATATTACATTTATTTTTTAAACTTCATTTATTACAGAAAAATTGCTTTGGAAATTGTTTAAAACTTCCAAAGTTGTAAGAAAGAAAGGAAAAGAATTTATAACATCTGATGGCTTATACTATTTACGGCTTAATGCTTTTCAAAGTGTATGAAACAAATCAAAAGCCACAAATTCATACACACATACACAAACGTACACACACACTCGAACACAAAACAATAAATTACGAAAAAAAAAACAACAAAAATAACTTTTAAAATGAGGAGCAAACAGTTTTAGTGGCAAACAAAACATCCAAAGTATTGTGTGAAAATAGTCAGTCACATAATATTTTTGTATAGCGCCTGAAATGCGGCAACATTCTTTGTCGTTGTTTAGAGAAATTTAAGTATGCTTTGTTTTTAGCTGTTACACAAATGTGTATTAGTATTGTAGTTTTGAGGTATAAATAGCATTTTGTAACTGATTTAAGTTTTTTTTTTTTGAAATCAATAAAAAAAAGAAAATTAAATTTGTAATTTAAATAAAGCAGTTACGAGTTGTTTCCAAATAAGTTGTGATTAATTTACTATCTACAGGTAGTTTGCTTTGGCCGAAAAATAACAGTAAAGCTAGCAAAAATTGAGAAAGGAATCTATGTCTATTAAAGAAAGAATTTTAAATGTTAAAGTCAGTTATAGTTTTCCTTTTTTAAGTATAATAAATGGTCCGGTCTATAGACAAACTGTTCTGTTCGATGGTAGGCCCCGCGTTTTGAATTTCCACCGACTTAAACCGCCCTTGTCATCAACAATATACTTGTCAAAACTGTCTTCCTTTACTGATCTTAATAGCCTTGTAGTTATGGGGCTGTGATCGCCTTGCGAAGCTGTTCTTCTTTTCGTAGTGGTCCGTGCACGATTTTTTTTAATTCGATCATTGTCTCTATTATATTGTTGTTTTAATGTTGGGCGATATCAAAGCGGATCACTAATTTTATGGGGGACAACTTCGATCCTCAATGATTTCAAACACTGGTTTGGTAACCTTCAATTAACTTACTTTTGTTAAGTCTTGTGCTTACACTAGCCTTTATACTCGCCCGCAGTGACTTTGGACTGTCGTCTGACACTGTTGAGCTTATCCCATGTCCTTTAGTATTTTGTAATTGTTCGATATTCAATATCATTGACATTTAACCAGTGTTTTTCCGTGGTCACACACAATGTGCGTTGAAATCTAAGCCTTATAGAGGCGCAGTCTGTATGTATAGACTTTTTCAATTTTCATTACTTGAAGCATCATACTTGATGTTCCCACGATCTGTCACTAACGTGGCCTCCCCATTAAAAACAAAGACGACATTAGTTTGCTTGTTCCGGGCAGGTCAAAAAACCTTAAAGAATTGTCGTGCCCAAATATGAAAAACCGTCAGTTAAAAATTTAATGTGGCGATTTTCGGGTTTATTCCTCACTTGATATTTGGTAACAATTTGTATGGCCACCAACCTACAACGTTGTTGTCCTAAGCTTTTTGTCAATTTTTGCATGGACAGCCTTCTTTCGAAAAATTCTCAAGCTGTTATATCTCTTGCAAATTTTGTCTCAATAGTTTGATGTCGACAACAAAGTCCCACTGGGAGAATAAACTGTCACTCTAAAAGCTTTGACGAATTGCTCTTGGGGTTTCTGGTGCCAGAATCTGGTAGAACAGGTCTGTTTTATTATGGGTCCTCTTCAAGGTCCGACCAGTGTAGAAACGACTCGTACCACGGGAATCGGAGGCCCCACAAAGAGCCGCCCCTCTCTTGTTGGTTGGTGAGGTCCCCTACGGGAGTTCACGTGGTGGCTGTGGTTTGGATCAAGACATGCAGTTGGTGCATGGTTGATCAGGTGTGCTGTTGCACACTCAACAGAAGGAGTTGGATGGCCTCCAACCACTAAAAAGAGGGTAAGGACATGGGTCCAGACTTCTATGTTCTATAAATTGCTACTCATAGCTTACGTATTGTGCACTGTGCGATATTGTGTGATGATGGGGCAATGACATTTAAAGGTAGTGCTATTTTCGCGTCATTGCGCTTGTATTGTGTATTGTGCGGTTTTTTTACGCACAATACACAATATATTTGAATCAATTAAAAAATTAATTGAACTTATATTTAAAATTAACTAAAACATTTAATTGGTTCAAACAATTTTTTCTGTGTATAAAACTTTTGACCCGTGCGGCTGTTTTGAGCTCGGGGTTACCTTAGAAACCATTAATATCTAGTACTTTGGTTCACGTCAATTTTGCATTATCTAGTCCATGCCTTCTGCACTTTATGTGGAGACATTTTTTCTTTTATTTTCTATTTGTATTTTTAGGGCGTTTTCTCTGTGGTGCGTAATCGTTGAGTTTTCATCTATTTGCGTTTCTCCTGAGTTTCGGGTTTTGTTCAACGAGGCAAAATAGTCGTAGTTGCTTCAGTCTCTCATTTTATCAATTAAAAGTCCACAAAGATTTTTTTGCAACAATTAAAGGTTTTTATTAAATTTTTTTAAATTAAAATTCAATTAATTTTTTAATTGATTCAAATATATATTTGTTTAAAACAGAAAAAATCCTAATTAAACAAATAATTGAATCAATTAATTATTTAATTACATTTTAAACTGAATCGAATTAAAAGCTTTAATTAATAAAAATATTTTTTCTGTGTCTGGGTTACAGTTTTGTCAAAAGCACAGAAAAAAAAATATTTTCACCAATTAATTGAAGTAATTTGAAGTCAAATCGAGTAACCGTTTAGGAGATAACCGGGTTTTCGCGAAATAATTTTAAAATCAATAGTTCATTACAACTTCTCTGAAAACCACAAACCAAATTAAGGTTTTAATTGGTTTCAGATTTAAATTTAATCAAAAAATTAATTGATTCAATTAATTGTTTAATTCGGAATTTTTTTTGGTCTGTTTTAAACAAATAAATATTTGAATTAATTAAAAAATTAATTGAAATTTAATTTAATACTGACTAAAATCCTTAATTGGTGAAAACATTTTTTCTATGAGTATATTTGATGAATAATGTTTTAGTTTTTCTCATATATTATTTTTATGGTCTCCAGAGCTTTAGAGGATGTTTTGTAATCTTTCTTTATTTTGCATAAAGTAATAAGTGCATATTATTTACCAAGCAATTATAATATTTTTTACTGCATTATAAATAGTTTCAAATCTTAACAAGCAAAAAACAAAATTTTGCTATTTTCCTTTCTTCTAAATTATGAAAAGTTTTTAGGACTAATGAAGGAAAAAGAGGAAAAAATATTTTTTTTTTTAAGACTTTGTGCGTCTGTCTAAAAGGAAAATAAGAAATATTATAAAAACACAGAGAAAGTTAATGCGAAAATTCTAAACAGGTTGCTCTTTAATAGCAGAGTTCTGAAAAAATTCTCAATAATTTTTTTTGATACAACGAAACCCCGTTTAAGCGGTATAGAATGTTTAAATCATCATTTCTTTTTTTTATATTTTTCGTATTATTGTTAAGTTTTCTTTTTTGTAACATCTAAAGTATTTCCCGGGCTCAAAAAAAAAAAAAAAAAATCAGGAAAATTACGATAATAAAAATAAAGCAAACAAAGAATTGAGAACAAAACTAAGCCTTTTGTATTAAGATGTGAAAAAGTGCCAAAATAAAAATGGACAAAATGGCAAAACGTGTTGCGAAAGTTAAAAATCGTTGAGATAAAATTACCAACAACCGTCTCGCTATAACAATACGAGCGAGCAACAACAATAGAATATTAAGGATATTTATAAAAAAAATAAAGGAAACACACAATACAATACATAATGGCAGGATATTTAAGCAGAATAATAAACGAATATTTGGAGGAAAAAATAAAAATGCAAGAAATTAAACACTAAAGTCAACATAATCTTAAATATAACTATTGGCTGATTCTCATTTACAATGTCTTTTCTTGGGTCGGTCCAATGAAAGTATGGTAAAATATTTTATTTTAAAAAGTTTGAAAAATAAATTCAAGTTTAGTGGAATTCAATCACGAAATAAAGAGCTTGTTTTTTTGCCGTAAGCCCTGTTAATGGCGAAGAAAGAAAATACGATTTTTAATCTCTTCAGACGAAATGATGAAAGTTGAACGACGTCTCTTTTGCAAATTGTAAAAATAAAGAGAGTGAATTTATAATGGATCTTTTATACCCTTCACAACAGGTGGGAAGGGTATATATGAGTTTGTCATTCCGTGTCTTATTTCTGCAATATTTATTTCCGACCCCATAAAGTATATATATTCTGGATCCTTGTACATAGAGAAGTTGATTAAGCGATGTCCGTTGGTCCATCTGAGTTCGGGCTGAAATCAAGTTTGCCAAGGCACCAGAAGAGATACAGAAAATTTAAGCCTACCAATCTGCCAGACATAGTTTCGAAAATTTCGCTAATGCAATTTAGCAAAATCAGAACATTCCATTCGAGGCTGCGGACAGAAAACCAGTCACGTTTTTTTTTTTATTTATTTTTTAATGTCTTTTTTTTGCCTTGCTTTTTTTTAATCAATAAATATTAGACCTCGAAAACTTCGATAAAAAATTAAAAAAAAACGATAAAACTTTTACAAAAAAAATTCGATAAAATTTTCAATGCAATAATATTTTCGATACAATTTCTACTAAAAGTTTGCGATACATTGTTTACAAAAAATTTTCGATAAAAGTTTTACAAAAAAATTTTCGATAAAATTTTTTCAAAAAAATTTTCAATAAAATTTTTACAAAATATTTGCGATAAAATTTTTACAAAAAATTTTGTATAAAAATTTCACAAAAAATTTTAGATAAAATTTTACAAAAAATTTCGATAAAAGTTCTACAAAAAAATTTCGATAAAATTTTGACAAAAAAATATTCCATAAAATTTAAACAAAACAATTTTCGATAAAATTATAACAGAATAATTTACATTAACATTTTTACAAAAAAATTTCTATATCTTTATATTAAATTTGTAATAATGAAGTTGAAAATCTGAAAAGTAAAAACCGAATGTATATCATTGCGAAATTGTGAAGCACAAGAGAGTAAGGGAGTATTTAATATTACTATGGTAAAGGGTATATAAGATTCGCCATGGCCGAATATATGAACATTTGGTTTTGTTATTTTTCAATGTAAGTGTATAATTTTTTAATCAATTATTGTTGTCCGCAGTTTTATGTATTGAACGTTACTTTTTCTTATAAGGCTTCAATATTTATTTTAGAAAGAAGTATTTTTAAATGTTTAAACATAATGTTTATCATAAATTATTATATTTGATGTTTTATCAATTTTTTCCAAAAAATATAGTGTAGAGTTAAACGTTTTTTGTATACAAGGATCATTTGAAAGGTAAATTTAAAAGAAAATTATTTTAAATTATTAGTACATTAGACGTTGTAGTCTTTCTAAATTTTGTATTCCCTCAAATATCTAACAACCCAGTCATTTCTTTCAAATTGAGGGAAAAAAATAGTTTTAAGTGGCTAAATCTGGAGATTTTGCTGAATGGGATAGCATTTCGTAGGCCAATTAATGGATGTGTGTCATAGTGACCACACATACGACCACAGTAAGCCACTTTATAATCACTGAAAGTGGTATTGCGTAGTCCTCGTAGTATTTGCCAAGCCTTTCTTTGGTTCCAGGGATGATCTCACAGCATACAAATTCGCTTTTTTAATTTTCGTTAAAATTAACGAGATTGCTTGGCTGTCGAAAATAAAATCACAGTCACAGATAGCTCAAAAGTTGGCAGTATATTAGTAATAGGTAACAGGTACCTGTAGCAGTGTTGCATTGAATTTTACGGGGTTATCAATCTGCTGAATCAAAATTTTTCATCTCAAATGTTGTAACTTTATTTGAAATTTACATAAAAATGTATTGAACGTTACCCATATTTTGGAAAAATGCAATTTATATAATATGTATTGAACGTTACCCAATGTTTTCGTTTTTAAATCAACTGAAATCTTTATCTTATATATTTAAGGAGCTATTGTTATATTTTCGATATTTTTTATCATAAAGCTAAGGTAACGACCAATACAAAATTTAAAATAATATATTTTTGACCAGTGCCTTAGTTGTGCTACTTGAGATAGGCATTTCTCACAAGAACTTATTATAGTAGTTTTGTTTTACATAAAGTGTGCTAGAGTTAATAATTTTTTAATACATTTTTTTAAATAAAGCAAAACATCGTAGTTAACTCTATTATTGTACCCTGTGTAAAACAAGATGACTATCATAGTTTTAGGTGGAAAATTTCGTCACTTAAGTTATAGAAACGAGAAACCTAGAATATTTTTTTCTTTTACATATTTTCATTACATAAAAATCAGTATTTGTGGTTTTTACCTAAACAATTTTCGGTTTAAATTTGCAATAAAAATATCACAAAAAATCCCTTAAGGAAAATGTAAAGTCGAACAAAGCAAACTATGCCAAATGTGAAAAATTCCTATAAATATTCATAAAAACATCGAATTTTATGATTACAAACCCAAACAACAAAAATACATATTTATTGATACTAAACAAAAAAAAAAAAAACAACTAAAACAGCAAACATTAAAAGACTGTAGTAATTTACACAAATTTACAATAAACGTTTTGCCTTTAAATTTTATAAAACAAGAAAACACACACACCCAAACAAACAAACAAGTATAGTTTCATGTTAAGAGGCAAGCTAACTGCAACAATCAATACCCCTCACCCTTAACTCATACAAACATATGTATGTGTTTGCTTACACATAGCCTTTCGAACAACTGCATTATAGAAAATCCCACAACAACTTTATACTAGTTTGTTTGTTGCCAACTGCATAAAAATCAAGCAACCAACCAACCATTCAAATCATACAAAAACTCATACACGCACATATAAACTGACATACACAAACACGCAAGTCGTATTTAAACACGAAAAAAGGACCATAGAAAAGAAAATAAATTTTAAAATGTAAGTATACTGCCACTTTACACGCTACACACACACATACAAACATTTAAAGCCATGTACATACATCTACACAAGCTACCAAGTTGGTTTAGTATTGAGGACATTGTACACTAAAATAAGATTTTTGCTACCAAACCACACCAGACATTCATATTCACTTAAGAAAGTGCAAGGCACAACTATGCAGTTGCACTTGTACTTGCAAACATGCTAGTGGTACTTTAAAGTGTTTGATATCGGTGTGTTCTCATGCAAAGGATTGAAAAAGGGCTTAGGAACACTTAACAATAATTCAATAATCGAAATAATATTTAAGATATTAAATTTATAATTTATACTTTATACTTTATACTTTATACTTTATACTTTATACTTTATACTTTATACTTTATACTTTATACTTTATACTTTATACTTTATACTTTATACTTTATACTTTATACTTTATACTTTATACTTTATACTTTATACTTTATACTTTATACTTTATACTTTATACTTTATACTTTATACTTTATACTTTATACTTTATACTTTATACTTTATACTTTATACTTTATACTTTATTCTTTATACTTTATACTTTATACTTTATACTTTATACTTTATACTTTATACTTTATACTTTATACTTTATACTTTATACTTTATACTTTATACTTTATACTTTATACTTTATACTTTATACTTTATACTTTATACTTTATACTTTATACTTTATACTTTATACTTTATACTTTATACTTTATACTTTATACTTTATACTTTATACTTTATACTTTATACTTTATACTTTATACTTTATACTTTATACTTTATACTTATACTTATACTTTATACTTAAAATTTTTGCACGCTCCTATTTTCTCTCTGCTACCATTGATTAAGCCTAGTCCTGCTCGTTTAGAGAGTGTGATGGACATTGGTTTCAATTTATGCGGTTTAAGGTAAATGTATATATGCATTAGTGTGTTTGTATTTGTGTGAGTACATATTAGTTTAAAATCGTGCTACAACTACATTTAACATTTTATAGATAAATAGTAAATATTTTCTATCGAAATTATTTACAATGTTGTTTAATCGCTTTCTACTCATATTTGCTTGTTCACAATGTTATTTTTTGATTGTTCTAAACTTTATTTTATTCTTTCCCATTTTATATTCCCAACACAAATTAAAAAGTTTTTTTTTATTTTGTTTAATTTTCTATTATCACTGCAGCAATTGTACCACTAAGGAGTTTTCAGTTCTTGTACAATATTGCCAAGATTTAGTTGAAATAAAAAAAAAAAAATAAATTGAAAATTAAAAATGTCGGTTGTCATAAATTTACTATTGTTGACTTTCTGTTTGGTTTTATGTTAAATTGCAAAATCTATATCTTGCAATTTTGTAAGAGTCTGTAGAAAAAAGTTTTTTGATGACTTGATGATTTTATCCCTCTTAAAGTTTAAGTGGCATTTGAATAATTGAATTTTAATTTAAAATCTATAGTCATCTTCATCATAAAAACTTGATCCTTTAATTTGTTAGTTTGAAAAAAAGACACACATAATGTTACACAAAGGGATTTACATATAAATTAAATCAAATTCATAAATAAATAACGGAGCCTTTACACATTCACTTACCTTCTCTGGCTCTTTCTCTTTTACTCTCATTCTCTCTTGTTCTAGCATTTATTCATAAGTTGTTAAGTGACCGCCCCTAAATGTAGACTTTTAAATTTAATTTTATGCCAACTTCCTTTTAAGTCCCCAAATTGAAATTAAAATTAATAAAAAAGTTTATTTTTTGGTTGGCTCATACACAGCCATCCAACCATCCATCCATGTGCTTTTGACAACAGTGTTTGGGGATTTATGTAATTAAACTCTTATATACGAATTTATGTGTAGTTGTAGGGGTTTATTATTTAATTAAAATAATTACATGTGTTGTGCTTATAAGGGCTTTCGTTCCGTTTCCTTTTTTGCTGTTAAAATATGTTTGTGAACATTTAAGACACTCATTTGGTTAAACTTGTTTAAAGTCAAGCCTTTGTTTATTCAAAACTAAAACATCAAAAACAGGTAAATAAAAGTGCAGCATACTTTTCGGAGAATTTGGAAAACAGCGTGTTGTGTGTGTAGACTTCTTTTTGAATGAAATGTCCTTTAGAAACTGTAAAGCCTGATATGCTTGAGAAAGCTTTTAAAAGTTTTTATCAAAATATTAGAAAATGTTGGTTAAAATTCGAAATACAAATTTAAAGATCTTTGACTAATATGTTTGGGCAAAAAGGCTAAGAAATATATACGGTGATTTTTTCAGTTTTGAGCTCTTTTTTAGACCCTGACGCAAACTGAATATTCAAAAGCTTTAGCCTTCTCAAAAAACTGCTTAAATATGCAGCAATCTGGTTGAAATATTTATTTTTTAGGTTAGGATAGGTTAGGTTATGAAGGATTTGGCAAGAAATGTTACATTCACTCGGAGACCCGGAGGGACCATTGAGATTTTTTTGCTAATTAGGGATATTTTGCTTCGACTCAAATTCAAAGGAAGACCAAGAAGGAGCTTGCTTATAATCTGGGTGGTGACAGATGGTTAAGTGCGTTAGAGACAGGTCACAGGCTGTGAAGTATAATCTGTAATAATATAATAAAAATCGGAGTAAAACTATACCTGCAGACTGTGCCTGGAAAAAAGGGCTAAGACGACAGATCACTTTTTGTGTGGATGTCAGGTAGACAGGCTAACATAAAGGCTTTGGACCACCACGCGGGCAGACACATATTAAAATGTAGGTGCTATGGAGAGCTTAGCCTTAGGCAAATGTTTGTAATTACCATAGACTCTGTGATGAGGAAGAATCTCTGAAATCAGTACAGTCGATATTGAAATGCTAGTGACAACACGAGACTCGTAAATTACCAGCAGGAGACCAGAAATCATTGAGGAAAGGGGTCGAAAAGGAATCCATAAATTTAGTGGTCTGCTTCGGTATCCGCTCTACAAAATATATAACGAAGACTTTCACTCGTTGCAGTGAAACTCCCACAGTCTTTGTTGGGAATCGAACCCACAACTCCTAGACTGGCACACGAGTAACTATAGTCTACTGGGGCGTAGTGTATAGTGGTGTATGTGCTAAATTAATGTTTTATCAGAAGATTTGTGTAGAAAGGATCTAAGCTAACTGCTGAATCACTCATACGATTGAGTTTATTCTCGGTGCCCTCTCAATACCGATAGGTTTCCACGACAAATTTTCATGCAAAAACTAAATCAGTTCATGCACTTAAACTCGTCTGCCATTCAAAACTTTATTGCTAGTTTTATTGATGATTTCTCAAGCCTCAATGTGGCGTCCTAAAGGAGGCTCATCATGTATAGATGTCCAGTCACGTTTATATTCATTTATTCTATAGTTGATAATCTTAATAGCTGTAGCAGATGTGCCATCATTAACTTGACCCAACTTACCTTTGCTTTTTTAAACTGCACGTAAAAGTGATTGGACTACGTGATCTATTGTAGCAAAAATTAAGTGACTCAAATATGTTCCATGAAATATCTTGACATTAATGACAACTGTTCATACTTTAACGAATGAAATTAACTGTTTGAAGATGTTTCGTAAAGCAATGACCGTATAAGACAAAGCTCTGCTCTAAGGCCTTATAATGTTAAATCTATCACGTTTACATTAAAGCACTGAATGAGCACAAAACACAAAGCTTATAAGACGTTCATTGTAATATTTCATTGTATTCATGTCTGTTCATTGTACACGAGCAACGATAAGTGGACAATAATAAACAGCAAGCTAAATGCGATGAGCTTGCAGATTTCCCATAAGCAAGTTTGAATAAGTATGAGTAAATTTTTAATATAATAACAAAAAACTTGGGCGAGTTCAAGCAGTTTTATGCTTTGAGTAAAACACGAACGCTGTTCGAGTGTACTAACAAAAAGCACAACATAACAACATCATTTACGTTCATTTTAAGGTCTTCATTTCTTAAGAAATACAAAAAATCCACTAGTGCAAGCAAAACGCACTAAGCTTTATCCAAAAGTTCTACACAACTACTAATTAAAATAACACACTGAGTATTTCGAACATGATACTGCGCTCATTAGTATGGAAAGTTCGTTTAACTCGATCTGATGCGAACAGAGGTTTGCTCACTAATGGTAGGAATAAGCATGCTTTCGGTAAGCTAGCTTGTGTTCGAGTGTGGCCACTTGCTCGTGAGCTTATGAGCACAGCCATTAGATGAGCTTATTCATGCAAATATTTAGTTTACATCCTCATTTTTTAGAATTTTTGGGCCCTTATGAAGTTCATTTTGTATGAGTGTATGGCGTGTTTTGTTTTATATATGATATTAGAAGGAATTATAGACTTACCCTCGTACATTTTATTTAGATTCTTACAAACAAAAAAATGGTGCAAATAAAAAAGAGATCTATGTACAAAATAAGGTAAATATACTAAAGCTCTTATAACGCCTTAAAGAAATGCTTGCTATCTCTAGAGATGTAAAAGGATATAAATCCACATAAATTCTTTCAAAAAAAAGTGCATTGAAGAAGGCAACAAATGCTACTTCAAGCAGAAATTCAAAAATAAAAGAATAAAAAAACTAATAACATAAAAACGCTATGCTACCTAACCACAATACTAACGTAGAGATAAAAAAGATGAAAATAGGAAATGGTAAGCATTTGTTTAAATGGGTATTTATTATCCTAAAAATACATAACACTTTTCTTACAAAATAAAAACTCAACTTAAAGCCTACTTTTAGGCGCTCAAAAATATTTTCAAACACTTTACCAGTAGTTTGTTTAAATATTTAAATTCACATTGTGTGGTGGTTATCAATGTTAATATTTAGGTTTCTGGGGGTTTGTGCCATTGTGATTTTAGGTTATAATAAATTTCTAGTAATACTGCAGCACAAGTGTCTCTATTGTGATTAAATAGTTAAGAAACTCAACAACTTCTCATTTCTTTTGCGGCCCACTACTAACCTGCCAAACAGGCAATAAAATATAATAAAATATGTGACCGATTTGGCTGCTTCGTAAAGACAAAAATAAAAAAAAAACAAGTTTCTATACAATATTGCAAAAATTACAACAAAAAAATATTGTACAATTTTATTCAGCATCTATTGTGCCACATCATTTTGATAAAAAAAATTAAAAAATGTATATTTTCTTCTCCCTGCATATTTGTCACGGTTTCTATAGCAACATTAAGGGTTTAAAAGAAACAAAAAAAAAAAAACAAGAATGGAAATAAAATATATAAATATATTGAAAATACGGAATACATGTGTCTTTTGTGTCTGAATATGTGCTGCTTCATATTTTATATTGATGAAAAATTTAAAATATGTTTTCCATAATATTATGTGAGCTATAGATTTATGGTTGTGGCGCATTGCAAACAGAACCGGACAGAAAAATAGCAAATGAAATTTTTAAAATAAAAATAATAAAAACCCCTTTAAAATCGTAACAAAACTTTAAATTTATTGTCATTTGTTTGTATTTGCAGGTTCCTCTTTTTACACAGTAAACGTAAAGCTTTTCTTTAATGCTCATTTTATACTCTTCACTGCTTTTCTAAATATCCTTTAGGTTAATGGCAGAGAGGAGATAAATATTGTGGTTTATTTGATTTTAAACCTTTGGCAGCTTTCCTTGCCTGAAGTTTTACAAAAGAAGTTGAGAAAATTGAACTAAATGATTGAATAGAGCCATAAGATATTAAGAAATAAATTTATTCTTTTTTCACATTAAATAATAAATAGGGTTTGGGCTTTTAGACTAAATTTTTCGAACAAAAATTTAATGAAAAAAATAACGACATCTTGTCGATGTCTAGCGACATCTTTGCAAATGTAAAACAAATGTCTCTACTTAAAACCTATAACGCACATTTTATTTTTATAATTTTTTATTATATATTTTTATAATTAAATCGAATTAATTCACCATCTGCTTGATTCTTTATATAAAGAAAAGATATTCTAAAATGCATTTTAAACAAGTAAGACTGCTATATTCGGTCAAAATAATAAATCTAATGTGCGACTGCATAGTTGCCGAAATTGCTCCAAATCTTTTTCTATTCCTTTAATTTACCACCTGCCTTATCTTCTCTATAATTTTCCCAAAGAAACTAACATGATTCGATTAGAAGATATTAGTATATTATAAGTTTGTCATTCCGTGTGTAATTTCTACAATATTCATTTCCGACCCCTTAAAGTGTATATATTCTGAATCCTTATACATAGAGAAGTTGGTTAAGCGATGTCCGTCTGTCCGTCCGTCTGCGTTCGGGCTCAAATCCACTTTGCCAAGGAACCAGAAGAGATACAGAAAATTTAATCCCACCCATCTGCCAGGCATATTTTTGAAAATTTCACTAATGAATCCTGCTTTAATTTGCATTAAAGGCCTTTACAGAATGCAATACACATATATATATATAGCCTATAGACCAACAGGGTGCACACTGGAAATCAGAAGCAGTCATTAGGCACAATTTTCGATAAAATTAAAAAAAAAATTTAAATTTTCGATAAAATTTTACAAAAAATTTTCGATAAAATTGTTATAAAAAATTTTCGATAAAATTTTTATTATAAATTTTCTATAAAATTTTTATAAAATATATTCGATAAAATTTTTTATAAAATATTTATCGAAAATATTTTTTATAAAAAATTTTCGATAAAATTTTTATAACAAATTTTCGATAAAATTGTTTAAAAATTTCCGATAAAATTGGTATAAAAAATTTTCGATAAAATTAAAAAAACAAATTTTCGATAAAATTGTTATAAAAAATTTTCGATAAAATTGTTATACAAATTTTCGATAAAATTGTTATAAAAAATTTTCGATAAAATTTTTATTATAAATTTTCTATAAAATTTTTATAAAATATATTCGATAAATTTTTTTATAAAATATTTATCAAAAATATTTTTTATAAAAATCGTTCTCACCAACTGACGATTGATAATTGAATACAAGTTTTCTCGTATTCCTTTATCTGGGTTTGGTTGGTTTAATAGATGATGCTTACAGCTAAAACACTACCCTAAGTAGATTAGATACAAGAGTGCTGATGAGGACGTGGCTGTCTAGAAAATGTGTATTCCGCTCGTGCTGGTGTCTAAAAATTAAATTTTCCCAATTTTTCTTTAATATTATCACCTAATTTGTAATTTAATTAATTCTTTCTTAGAGAGAATAAAAACGAACTTAAGCTTGATTATAAAATTTCATTGTATGTAATAAAAAATTTTCGATAAAATTTTTATAACAAATTTTCGACAAAATTGTTTAAAAATTTTCGATAAAATTTAAAAAAAAAATTTTCGATAAAATTTTTACAACAAATTTTCGATAAAATTGTTATAAAAATTGTTCGATAAAATTTAAAAAAAAATTTTCGCTAAAACTTTTACAACAAATTTTCGAAAAAATTGTTATTAAAATTTTCGATAAAATTGTTATAAAAAATTTTCGATAAAATTTTTATAAAAAATTTTTATTTTTATTTTCGATAAAATTTTTATAAAAGATATTCGATAAAATTTATAAAAATATAAAACATATATAATTATTTATAAAAATTTTCGATAACATTTTTTATACAAAAATTTCGATAAAATGTTTTTTATTAAAAATTTTTGATAAGATTTTTATAAAAAAAATTTCGATTTAATTTTTACAAAAAAGTTTCGATAATTTTTTAACGAGAATTTTTCGTAAAAATTTTTACAAAAAAAATTCTATATCTTATATTATATTTGTAGTACTTAATTAAGCTGAAAATCATAACAGTAAAAACCGAATGTATATTATTGCGAAATTGTAAAACATAACAGAGTATGGGAATAAGATTCGACATGGCCAAATATAGCATCCTTACTTGTTTAATATGAGTGGCCTTTTTATGTGAAAAGCCGCAATGGATTGCTATAGTATTTACCTTTGATAGCCTGAAATTCTAGTAAATACCTTATCTGAGCACTTTTAGTCTTATTATTTTGAATTTCGTTTTTCATAGCTGCTACGCTTGCTAGATTCTGGACATTAAGTCTAATTTTCTTTATTACTTCAATGCCTTGAATGACCATTCTATCCTCTGTATTAATAGCCTTTAAAGATTAACGCATAGAGGACTAAACGAATGGAATTTCATAAACTGGAGTTGCAGCTGATTCTATTTTGATTGTACAACATGCCTCAGAAATATTAGACACTGAACCGTTTACTTAACTAGTCAAATCGATGGCCAATCCCGGATTAAAGTATGGAACTATATGGACTATATAAACTGAACTTAATCTAAAGTAAACTAAAGGCTCATATGGAATCTTTTAAATTCTACGAACAATTGCTTTGCTAATGCTAACTTAAGAGCAAAATTCCTTAGTCCTTCCTAGCCTAGCTTCTATAATAAATAAACTTACCTCATCGAGCACTTTTTCTGGTTAATATAGACGCTGTCTTCTCCTAGTATAGGCATCTTCTTAAGCTACAATATTTTGCTAAAAATGTTTAAAATTTTCCTTCACCCTGTATTTTAAATTAAACCTTTTCGTATAAATTTATGCACTCTACCTCTTTCCGACGTGACTGACTATAAAAGGGATCAGAGTATAATATTTTCAAATAAACCAAAAGAAATAATCTGCCTGTCTATGTTACAGCACTAAGCACACATAAGTTACACCAAATAAGAAATTGTATGTTTAGGAAAGGAAATAATATAAATATGCAACATATTTACAGGCGAAAGAACTTGCTTAAACATAAAATACTCAAGAGTATAACGCAAAGGAGCAGAGAAAAAAATAAAGGAAAAAAAGAAGAAAAAGAAAAAAGAAATAAACCACAATAATTCTATCAGCCGAATTGAGTGGTAGACAAAATGTTTGAGTGTGAATAAGCGTGTAAAATTTATTTATATATTTTTTTTTCAAAGACCTGGCCCAAAAGTATGCTAAAGAATTTAATTTGTTAATCAACTGGCTTGCTTTTTTGTTTAGCAAGTTGACACAAATTTCTAAACACCATGTTGTATTTTAATTTCAATTTTAAATTCATTTAATAGAAAAAAAAAACTAAAACTAAAAGTTGGCAACAGTTTTTTAGTTTTATTTTGCAAATGCAAATGTGTAAAATGTATGGCGCGGCGAGGCGAGTAGGCCATATTGCTTACCAATGGACGTTTTTTACTAGTCGTCACAATGCAGTGTTTTGTATTAAAACACATATAGAAAGCAATTTGGCTCCATGCTAAAAAGCAGGCAATAATTTAATGAACTTTTACTTGAAAAAAAGTTTTTTTCTCGTTTTTGTGCTGGACTGGTACCCACTTGACCAGACATTCGAAAAAAAGTAAAAATTCACTACAGTGAAGAAATTCCGAAACACAAATGTTTTAAAAATGATCGATAATCTATACATATAATAAAATAGTAACTCATTTCCGTCTGTCTGTCTCTCCTTCATTGTTTGTGTTCGCATCACGTAAAAACCACTGGATGGATTTTAACAAAATTTTGTGGGCAGGTACCTTAGTATTCTGATCCAAATATAGGATACTTTTTTTCCGCAAAAATATCTTATTTCCAAGAGAAAGTGGAGAAAAAGCAGTGAAAAACGTAATTTCCGGTTTAAAGGTGATGAAATTTTCGATTTAAACTGCGATATTTTCAACACGGTTACATAATCACCACACGCCTTTTTATTTTTAAAAGTGGGATATTTTAGAATCTATTACGCAACAGATGGCGCCAGTTGATGAAAAATTTTACTTTTAATTTGTGGAATTACATTGTTATTAAAATAGTTTAAACACCACTTACAGAGGTTTACAATAATTTTTAGAATTTTTTATAAATTTTAGAATTTTATCGTGGGATGGGTACCTTCATAAAAATTAAATACATAACGTTTTCACGCAAAACATTCGATATAAGCTCGAAGGGAATATCATCAACAAAAGCCTTGGTCAAGTAGGATATTTGAAGGTATGTATATGTGGTTTTGAGTATATTTTCCAAGTTTATTTTTTTTTTGTTTCAAAGGACTTTAAACATCATTGATATCTCGATGTTATAACATCCATCACTAAATTGAATAGCGACATAAATGTAAAATGAATTTGTTCATATGTCCGACAGTTTTAAAAGATAGAAAGAGAGGGAGATAGAGAGGGAGACAGAGAACGTACATATGCATGTACGTATATACATATGTCCATTATAATCAAAGATATAACAGATTGACTGACAGTCATACTTGCTTGAATGCTGCTATTAAATGTGAGACATGTTTAAGCATGCAGGCATATCTCAACACAAGCAGCAGTGGCAGCAGTGTTAGTTCTAGTAGTATTAGTGAATTAACAAAGTATTTGTGTAAAGACTTTGTGACAAGTGGTTTTGCAATCAGCATGACCACATAATTAGTTTCAGATTTTCAAGGATACAAAATCGATATACAAGTAGAACATAAAAAAGAATATAAAAAAATTAAATTGATATTGTCAATCGCTAAATGAAAAAAAAGCGAATTCTTATTTAAGGTTTTTTGTATTGAGAAGAGACTTGTGTTTATATTATTGTTTATTTGATAACTTTCTCATCTATCTATTGGAAGCAATGAGGAAAGATTTCTTTGTCAAGGCACTATAACCTTATTAATGTGTAATAGGATTCTAGCAGTCGGAAATTCAGACAACCAACAAATAATTTCTTGTCAAAATGGTATTGCTCTGTGGCTTCAGACTCGATATAGAGACGAACTGTTTCCTTTACAGTTGAATCTGTGCCAACCTGGTTTAAACGTGCAGTCTGCAACTTGTGGCTTTACTGAGTCCTTTTTTTGCATCACAATGCACAGAAAAAACGTTTTGCTAAAATTAACGGTTTTAATTAGTTTCAGATACAAATTTAATTAATTTTTTAATTGACTCAATTGTATATTTAATTAAGAATGAATAAAATGATATTTCAATTAAATAAATAATTAAATTAATTAAAAATTTAATTACAGTTTTATCCGGAAAAATTTTTTTATTTGATTTAATTATATATTTAATTAAGAATAAATAAAAAATTATTTCAATTAAATAAATAATTAAATTAACGAAAAAATTAATTAAAGTTTTATCCGAAAGCAATTAAAATCTTTATTTGGTGCAAAATTTTTTTGTTGACTTAATTAATTTTTTAATTGTGTCAATTATATACTTACTAAGAATGAATAAAATATTATTTCAATTAAATAAATATTTAAATTAACGAAAAATTTAATTAAAGTTTTATCTGAAACCAATTAAGATCTTTAATTGGCGGAAAATTTTTTTCTGTGTGTTGTCGTGCGACCAGGAAGTCAGCAAATCTACACTCCCCTAGCCTGAGTTCTTTGACATTTTCCACTTATGTGGGCCAGTTCTTTTGAGTCGCCATTGCTATGACATCGTTTTTAAACTATTGTCTATTAGAGCTGCATACCGGTTTGGGAGTATTTGACTTTTCTGAAATAGACCTACCACAGCGCCTTCTTCTCCTGGGGATTTTGCATTTATACACTGTACGAAGCCACTATTAAAAGAAATGTTAAGGTAGTGCTTTCATTCCACGTCCCAAATTATGTGCTTTTTTCGATGCAAAGCTGGATTATATGGTCCTGACCTAAAAGATCGTTATGTTTAAAAGGACCATACATTTGAATTATGGTTGGAGTACTTTTGGTCCCTTTAAGGAACAATTTTTCAATAAATCCATGTAGTGGTATAACCATCTCCTACCATGCTCCTTTCTATTAGGGATGAATATTCATATATTTGTTCCATGATTTCATTTCAATAGAAACACATACTGTTATGGCAAAAACGATTATTTAAGCATTTTCTCGTTTTTATTTTACAATTATTGAAGTGGATTATTGTCGATGATGAAGCACTATTGACAATTTTAAATTAAAGTGTTGCCATAGTTATTAGACTGCTACATGTTTAAATCTCGTACTTTTTTATATTTTCACGCTGCAGCAAGTGAGTCTGTGTTCGTGAATATAACATATAAAATTTGCTTTAAAGGATGCCTGAGAATATAAAAGTTATATTTTTATTTATTTTTTATAAATGCGCAAATATAATTTTTGTCAGACTGCAAACTTGTCTGCTAAAGCATTTTGAGTTAAAATTGAAGGGCATTTAAAATTCGCTACTTAATCACTTTCAGGATTATATATGTGAAGCCCTAGAGGCTTTATGGGAAAAAGCCTTTTAGTTTATTACCATGTATGCATTTGTTGTTATGTAAATGCATATTTTATATTGGAATTGTAGTTATTAAACCGATTGAATGGAAAAATCATTTGTCAAATTGTTTTAGTATGAATCAATAAATTTCAATTAAATATTTTTCTATTTGTTGATTTTAGTAGTTAAATATGAAATAAATAAAAAATATAAAACAATTTGAAACAGAGATATAATTCAATATGGCCTGTCAATTAATTTTAGCTCTTAACTAACTGTTAACAAACTAATTGATGTGATAATAAGAGAGTAACTGTATATACTACACAATTGTGTTTTTTAACAATTTAAATTTTAGTTACTTTTTATTGAATTTAGATATATTTTCTTAAATTTATTCTCATTTTATTGCCGCAGGCTGTACAATAAAAATTTCCTGTTTTTTTATTTTATGCTAAAAGAAAAAAAAAGCAATAATTTCGTTCAAATAAAACGAAAGAGATAAAATTTTATGGAAATGCCATTCAATAAAACAGACAATAAGAATTCTTTATTAACTTTCAACTATACTTGGATGCAAGAAAAACAAGAAAAAAATATAAAAAATATCTATATAGTACTGTCTAAAAGTAGACTTTGAAAATGTTACATAAATGGTCCTTCGCTCTCTTTACATTACTTATCAGAGGGAGAAGTTCTGCTTTTTTCTCTTCTCCTTATAACAGATCCTTACATTCTTCATGATTAAAAAATGTAATAAATTTTTAAGCACGTCCTCCAATATCAATATCTCACTTGTTAACAGTTATTTAAACATATATTTCGGTCTAAATTAGAGCTTTAATTTGCTTATTCCTAGAAATGTAACTTTAATGAAAAACAAGTAAGAGTGCTATATTTGGCCATGACGAATCTTATATACCCTTCACCATAGTAATGTTAAATATTCCCTTACACTTTTATGTTTCCCAATTTGAAAATAACATTCAGATTTTAATATTATGATTTTCAACTTCATTATTAAAATATAATATTAAGGTATAGAAATATTTTTTTGTAAAAATTTTATCGGATATGTTTTGTAAAAATTGTATGGAAAATGTTTTGTAAAAAGTTTATCGAAAATATTTTGTAAAAATTTTATATTTTTTTTTTTTTAGAATTTTATTGAATTTTTTTTTGTAAAAATTTTATCTATAACTTTTTGCAAAATTTTTTCTAAAAATTCAGTTTTTTATTTTATGATTTTTAACTTAATTATTAACGATATATAATTTTTTTTGTAAAAATTATATCAAAAATTTTATAGAAAATTTGTTTAAAAATTTTATTGAAAATTTTTTGTAAAAATTTTATTGAATTTTTTTTTTAAGTTTTATTGAATTTTTTTTTTAAATATTTTATGAAAATTTTTTGCAAAAAATTTTATCTATAATTTTTGTAAAATTTTTATCGAATATTTTTCAAAATATTTTAGCGAAATTTTTTTGTAAAAATTTTATGGAAAATTTTTTGTAAAAATTTTGTGGAAATCTTTTTTGTAAAGATTATGTCAGGTTTTCTGTATCTCTTTTGGTGATTTTAACTCGAACACAGACGGACAGATGGACATCGCTGGATCCTTATGCGTCAACTATGTATAAGGCTTAGAAAATACATATATACTTTATGGGGACGGAAATGAATATTGTAGAAATTAGGCATAAGTTTGTCATTCATCTTTGGTGAAGGGTATAAAAGTAATTCATTGCCACAATGGTATTCGATTTACACCTCTTCGAGGTATTTCGTGCTATTAAGCTCCCTGTTAGGTCTTCTCTTTGCTAGGGGAGTGGTTAAATTAAGTCGAGGGAAGAGAAGTTATCCTAATCCACGGAATAGTGATACAGCGCACGCAAGATATGTGTGGTCATGAGGAAGTTTGCTTGCTACAGACTTCATGCTTTGAAAAAAGACTTACCTGGAGCCATCAATTATTCGTAGGAAATTTTATGCATTTTAATTTTGATAAAAACAAACCACACAAACATGTTAACCTGACGGAGAAGTACAATAAAGTTTTGCAAGAGGAATACCTCCCAAGAGGTGGACTGTGCGGGTTAATATCTAAAGGCATTTCTGAGGCAAAGGATTGTTGCTCAACAAAAATCGGAATACCTTCAGCTGAATAACTGCATTTGTGACAGGTCATACAATAGCTTTTGCTCCGAAACAAATTCTTCTTATCGATTTAATTATTATAATTTTGCAGTTGTTTTCAAAAAATACTTTTATTGTTTTCTTTCTTTACAAAATTCTTATACAAATTATTTTCCTTTGTTATGCTCTAGATTTAATTGATGATGACCTTCATTTTATTTTAACGCTATTGTGGTTAGTGCTTTCAAGTGGAGTTTATTTAATGGTTAATTAACTGTAATTTAATCTTTCGTTTATTGATTGTGTTAACTAAGTGAACGCCTTAAACAAACCATGAAATTAAGTAAATACTTATTTATGCTAGCAGGCTTTTAGGCTCTGGCTATAATAACATTTTTCTTTAATTGCTACTGAAGTCTTTTTTTGGAAACTAAATTAATATTTTATTTTAGTTTAGTTTAGACCATATTATTTCGGAAAAATTCCTTTTATTTTATTTTTAGAAACCATTTTTTTAAACATAATATTTTTATCATTATAATTTTTGTTTATAATTTAATGGCAGATTAATTAAGGCCTACGCTTGAGTGTATTTGCCAGAAAGAGGAGCAGAGTGAGAGGGAGAAAGAGCTACATTAATTTATATTATGACTTTCAAGGTCAGTGCACAAAAGAAATATCATGCCATGTTTTTTATTCTAGTCATTTGTATTAGTGTAAGTAAAAAGAATTATTTTGCTTGTTGTTGTGCATTTACCATTAAAAGCTCATTTATTGTTGTTGCTAGTGTGTTTTCATTTACTTTATTTGATTTAATAATGGGAGACAGTGGTGACACGCAATAAGCAACGCAATAGGAATTAATGAAAAAAAGTTAATTTTTTGTTTATTTTTTTTTAATAGCATAACTTTAGGATATACAGCTGCGGCCAACTAATTAGAAACTATATTACATTGCCAGGCAAAAAAGAAGGCCCAATTAGCTTACATTAATAATTAAAATCATCTGATGCAATCTGGCCAATTAAACTAAATTTATCATTCAATTTTTAGTTTTTGTATTATTGCTGCCTCACATCTATTTTCGGCGCCCTATGCTCCAGTGGCAGTTTGAGGAATAAATAATAAAATAATTATATGCTTTGTAAAATTTTTCAATTTTAAGGGATTATACCGCAGCAACTATAAATGTGAATTTTAATATTATTTAAAGCAATTTTTTGGGATTTTTCGAAATTGTAAAAAACACTTGTATAAAAGAGGTCGTAGAAGGGCCCTATTTTTTTTAATTTACAATATTTTTTATTATATTTCAATTATTTCTTTTGCGATTTAAGACATACTCGTATAGTTGTGCGACAGAAATAGACAGATATCTTAGCGATGTTGGTAGAGACTCGTCCCGACCTGTTAACAAACTTTGGGTATGGTGCTCTAATAAAAAGTAGGTAATGGAAAACAAGAACAACATCAACAACGTTTCTAATTATCTGACTGCAGCTGTATATGTATGTATTTATATTATGGCCGTCGAATTTATATTTAAAAGCGAAGACGCCATTTATGCAAAAAATATGTTGTTGTAATAATTCAAATATAATATCCCGTTGCAAATTCGTACAAACAAAAACAAAAAATAATTATAATATTATGTTAATATTACGTTAAGAATAATTAAGTAAGTCCAAGAAATTCGGCCATACCGAATCTTATATACCCTTCACCATGATTTTTAACTTCATTATTACAAATATAACATAGTCAATTTTTTTTGTAATAATTTTATCGAAAATCTATTGAAAATTTTATCGAATATTTTTTATAAAATTTTATTGAAAATTTTTTGAAAAATTTTTAATAAAAATTTCTTGTAAAAATTTTATCGAAAATATTTTGTAAAAATTTTATCGAAAATTTTTCGTAAAAATTTTATCAAAATTCTTTGTAAAAATTTTATCAAAATTTTTTGTAAAAATTTTATCCAAATTTTTTATAAAAATTTTACCTACATTTTTTTTAATTTTATCGAAAATTTTTTGGTAAAATTTATAATAAAAATTTCCTGTAAAAATTTTTGTAAAAGTTTTATCGAAAATTTTTTATAAAAACACGATAATTATTTTGTAAAAATTTTATCGAAATTTTTTTGTAAAAATTATATCGAAAACTTTTTGTAAAAATTTTATCGAAAATTTTTTGTAAAAATTTTATCCAAATTTTTTTGTAAAAATTTTATCGGAAATTTTTTTGTAAAAATTTTATCGGAAATTTTTTGTAAAAATTTTATCGAAAATTTTTTGTAAAAATTTTATCGAAAATTTTTTGTAAAAATTTTATCGAAAATTTTTTGTAAAAATTTTATCGAAAATTTTTTGTAAAAATTTTATCGAAAATTTTTTGTAAAAACTAGAAAATTTTTTGTAAAAACTCCAAAATGTTATCGAAAAATTTTTGTAAAAATTTTATCGAAAATTTCTTGTAAAAATTTTATCGAAAATTTCTTGTAAAAATTTTATCGAAAATTTCTTGTAAAAATTTTATCGAAAATTTTTTGTAAAAATTTTAACGATAATTTTTTGTAAAATTTATAACCTTCCTGCATCATATTGACCCCCCTTCATTGTGCCTATTGACTGCTTCTGGTTTCCAGTGGGCAGCCTGTGGGTCATTCCGCTACCTCTATGTGTTTTGCCTTTAATACAAATTAAAGAAAAATTGCCCCTCGCAGAGGGTTTTGTATTCCCGAATATCTGTATGCACTCCATGCGAATTACTTGTCGCGGTCTAATATTTAACCAAAAAAAAGCAAAAGAGAATCATTACAACCGAAAAAAATAAAAACAACGAGAAAAAGTATAGGTGGTCGTGGTTTTTTCCCACAGCCTCGAATGGAGTGATCTAATGTTGCTGAATTTCATGGATTTAAATTTTCTTTATCTCTTCTGTTGTCTTGGCAAAGTTTATTTCAACCCCAACACAGATGGACGGAGGAACATCGCTTAATCAACTCCTCTATTTATGAGGATCCAGAATTCTTAATGGGCTCAGAAATTAATATTGTAGAAATTACAAACGGAATGACAAACTTATAAATACCCTTTTCCGCCTGAGGTGAAGGGCATAACAAAAAATATTAATTAATTACTAACCTACAAAAACATACAAGACACAAAAAGAAATTGACCAAAGATATACTGTCACATTCTGAATGAGAGTATTGCAGAGATAGTCCTTTAAAAAACCTAAAAAAACTAAAAGTATGCTGTCATCATTATGTTTTCATTTTAGCAAGCAAAGAAAGATGCACGAAATATTTTTTGTTTAGTTTAAAAAAAAAAAAAAATATGGGATGGATTTTAATAAACCATCTTAAACAAACTTTTTATTAAATTCTTTCGTTTAGAAATGTTAAACAACCTAAAATGATCCTGATAAAAACAAAAAGGTGTGTGTATATAATGTGGTGTCCTTTTTTAATTTTATGGCAATGACGTCAGAGTGAAAATAATTATAATTCTTGGTATTTGCGACTGTGTATCTGTGAGTATTTAAATCCCAAAATAAAATGGAACATCATTGCGCCTTAATAAATTCTAAAAGTAAAATTTCTTTTATTGTGCTTTCGAGCGAAACACGAAAGTCTTTGGCTTCACACTGCTGGCTGTCATTAACCAGCCGAGGGAGTAGTTAAGTTTATTTCTTAAAAAAGACATAAAAGTGTATTATTGGACATAAATGCTAATACTAAATTGTAAAAAGAGTAATAAACATAAAATTAACTAAAATTGTAGTTTTGTCGAATAAAAGTAACACAATTTAAAATAATTGGAATAAATATTTCATTAAGGACATTTAAAGGACTTTTAATAAATGTAAACGATTTGCTTTGATATTGGCTTAATTATCAAACAAGTTTCGTTAACAATTTTTAGGCTATGTGCGATTTGAATTAAGTCAAAGCCAAAAATGGATTTTACTACCATTAAAAATTGCATTTTTAAGGCGAGTCTCAATATTTTTAATAAAATTTTAAAACTGACTGTAGGTGTTCAATAAAGCACTGCATGAGCACAAAAAACGAAGCTCATAAGATGCTCATTATAATATTTCAATGAATTCAGTAATAAACAGCAAAGACAAGCAACCCAAATGCGACGAGCTTCAGTAGAGTTTCAATAAACAAGTTTGAATAAGTATGAGTAAATGTTAAACATAATAACAATAAACTTGGGCGAGTTCAAGTAGCTTTATGCTTTGAGTGAAACGCAAGCACAGTTCGAGTATACAAACAAAAAGCACAGAATTGTGTAACAACATTACTTACGTTCATTGTAACGTCTTCATTTCTTAAGAAATACAAAAAATAAAAATCCACTAGTGCAAGCAAAACGCACTAAGTCTTAGTCAAAAGTTCTACACAACTAAAAAACAAAACACACAATGTGTTTCGAACATGAGACGAGTAAACACTGTCCTCACTACTATATAAAGTTCGTTTTATTCAGTCAGCTCATAGCGTTTATGATACGAACAGAGGTTTGCTCACCAATAACATGGTATGAATAGGTATGTGTTCAACAAGCTAGTTTGTGTTCGAATATGACAATTTGGTGATGAGCTTATGAGCACAGCCATTAGAAGAGCTTGCTCATGAAACTGTTTAGTTTACCTATCATAAGTTTGGAGATTTTCTGGGCCCTTATGGAGTGCATATTGCATATTTGTATGGAATACATGGCGTTTTTATAGCTCCTTTTATCTTATATATAATATTAGAAGAATTATAGACATACCCTCGTACTTTTTATATGGATTCTTGCTCGTGTTTATGAGCTTATGAGCTCAACCATTAGATGAGCTTGCTCATTCAACTGTTTAGTATTTATGAATGAGGAATCTAAAAAATATAAACAAAAAATTTATTAAAAAAAATTATTTTTTTTTTTAAATTTCAACTAAAGCTTCACTTATCCGACACCAGAAAAAGAATTAGCTCACAAGCTACTACCCACCATATACCTACATATGTATATACATACATACGAAATTAAATGAAACAATCCTTCAAAAATATTATAAAAATTTAATATCCATAACAGAGCAACTATCGTACCCAATAATTTTGATGTCTTGAAAGCTGTAACCAACCATATAGACGAACAAAATACATTCCCACGACAATTGGGTCTTTGCTCCGGAACGAGCCGAGTATCACTCGGCCAAAGATTGGCATCTCAGCAACAGATGTACCAACCGAAAGTTTTTTTCCTAAGAGAAGAATTTCCGTCAGCAGCAGAGCTTGTACAACAACAACGAACAAACTAAATAAATTAATCCTTAAAGCAGAAGAATAAAAACAACAGCGCTATCTATCGGTTCCCAAAACATTCCACATCTGTTAAACTAGATCCAAACGCTTACAAGCGGCGGTATACATCAATCCAAAAGAAACTGAAGCAGAAAATGAAATAATACTTAAAGAACATATTGGGTGCCATAAACAGGAAGAGGGTTTGTTATTCTAAGCAGATCTTGGTGATGGTTGGGAGAGGAAGAGCAAGTTATCTGCAGTTATAGTACATTAACTGCAATACACTATACAGTTTGGCTTCCATGTTTGTCTACTTCAGTTCGTTCCAGTGCTGATAACTTCTTTCGTAACATTAATATGGGTCCATCTCGAACCACTAAAGGTTTCACTGGGTTCGCCATATCGTATATTCACCCCAGAAATACTTAACAATAACTCAATTCATGTCTGTCTTAATTTCTTTCTCTTTGTGTTCACATCACGTAAAAACTACCAGATGGATTTTAACAAAATTTTGTGAGGCGGTACCTTAGTATCCTGATTTCAATTTAGGATACTCTTATTCCGCAAAAATATCTTATTTCCAAGAGAAAGTGGAGAAAAAGCAGTGAAAGTAATCCGTTTTATTTACAGATTTAAAGGTACTGCATACTTTAAGGCGTCTTTATTTGAAAGCAGTATATTTCAAGCAGTGTTGCGCAACAGATGGCGCTGTTTTAAAATAATGAGTACCTCATTTCCTGTCTGATTTTTAGAATTTTAAAAAATTTTTAGAACTTTATCCAGGAATGGGTACCTTTATATAAAGTAAATACGTAGGAGTCTTAAAATTGGGTGTGTATTATTTTCAAAGCAAAATCGAACAAAATATAGTCAGGACGGACACAACGTGTGTGGGCACAGCTTCTATAGAAATAAATATAAAAGAAAATAAATGAGTTAAAAATAACTATAGTTCAATAGGTATTTCAGAGATTTTATTTTTCACAAGGTTTAGTTTTAGCTAAAAGGACATTTAGGTGGGTACCTTTTTCGCAAATAGTTTAAGAATGAAAAAGCTACTTCGACTGTGGTTTTAGAACTGGGTTGTATTCGAAGCCTATTTTAGGGCTTTAATGTAAAAAGAAATTACTTTTTTCCGCCACCGACTAGTGTTACAAGAAAATTGAAAAAAAATCTTAGTCATTACTAACAAAAATTTAATATTTCGTATTTATAATCTCTGCTGGATACACAACCATCTTGTCAAGATTTTTATTAAATCAAATGAAAATTAAAATAAAAACAGAAAACGAAAACTCAAGCTCAAGACTAGAGAAATTCCTTTAAATATGAAAAAGTCTTAAAAACTGAGTTAGTGAATGTTAGTAAGAAAACAGCTTTAACACAAATAAATGACTAGAATTTCAACAGTTAATTACATTAAAGAAACTAAAATTAAATCAAAGAATACTTAAATCAGAAACAGAAAAAAATATCAAGCTGCTAATTAAACCTGACTATTGCAATAAATTTTATTTTTAAATGTCAAAAGGGTTTTTTTTTCTACAAACAGCGTTCTTACGTTTTTATTCTTTTTCTTTGTGATTTTTATTTGCTCTTTTAACTATAAGCAAATATTGATTTAATTGTATAATATTTAAAGAAATAAAATTCGCTGGCAAATACAAACAAAACGAATGTTTTCTTTTATAATCATCATCATCAAAGGCAAAAAACAAAAAAAAAAAAAAAAAAAAATCGAAAACTATAAAAAAAGAGAGAATACTATTCTATTCTTTGTAATTTTGTAAAAATAATGCAAAATTATAAAACAAACTTTGCGTGTTTCTGCTACCAAACGGAAACGGAAGTCTTTAAACTATTTCAAACACACACACACACACACACACAAATTCTTGCTGGCCGTTATTTCTTCGTTTTGTGTAAAAGCAAGTGAGAGAGAAGATAGAAACAGAGAGAGAGGAAAAGTAAAAAACTATTTTATAAATCCCTTTGCAATTTTAAAAACTTTTGTAATAAATTATAAACTTGTTTTTAGCATTTATTGGTTGGTAAAATAAATATAATAATAATCATCGTTATTTTAGAGACTTTTTTTTATTAGAAAAATCTAAATCAATATGGCTGTAAGATTACTTTTTTGCTTGTTAGCAAAGTATCTTCTTAAAAAACTCTTTTTTAGATTTCCTTGAGAGATTTTTTTAATTTACAAAGTACTTACAAAAGAATATATTTAATTTAAAAACGTACTTTTTTGAAAAGAAAATTTTTAAAATGTACTCAATTGTACAATTTAATGTAGATACAGTTTTTTAAGAAATTACTTTTACAGATGTAAGCAAAATAAATGTTAAAAAGTCTATATTTTTACAAAAAATTATTTTGATTTAAGTACTTTTTTTACAAAAGTATCATTTCATAAAAGTACCTTAACACAAAACAACTATTTATTAAGGTACTTTTTTACAAAAGTTCTTTTTTCATTTTTTTAAGTTCTGTTCAACAAAGGTATCTCTTCACAAAAGACCGTTTCAAAAGAGGAAATTTCCGCACGAAAAAGTACTTATCACTTTCCCCGTATTACATTAAAAATACAAAAATGTGTACTCTTTTATAAAAGAACTTTTCCACAAGAGTGCTTTTTTATAAATGCACTTTTCCTTTCAGCGAAAAATTATCTTTTCTCAAAATTAGCTTTTTACAAAACTACTTTTTTAAATAAGTCCTTTTGAAAAAGTACTTTTCCCACAAAATTAGTTTTTCAAAAGTATATTGTCATACAAGATTTTTCACATTAGCTTACTTTTTAAGTGTATTTCTATTACCCCGCTTGGGAGCATATGGCTTCTACAAAGCATTTTCATCTTGTATGATTTGTTGCAGTTGGTTTTTACATACCTTTGTGCTATGCTAGTTCCTTTTCGTGTAAAAAACGTTGTTTCGCAAGATTCAGTCTATTGTTATTTTGCCTTGTGTCAGTTTCGTTAATCGATTGTTGTTCCACCTAATTAGAAGATTGGTCTACTGTAGCAGGTCCTAGGATACAACGGCTGCTCTCTGTCAATCCCTAGAAATAACGCCCTCCGTGTATTTGGTGTAGTGGTGGGAAACCAGGCTAATCTTTAAATTCTACTTTTTTAATTTTTTTTTGCCCAGGAGTAGCGGCTGCCTGACCTTTTGCCATAATGGTTTACCATTTTTTCCAGGAGGGGGGGGGGGGGGACTTCAGGGAGCTTCTTTGATGTATTATCTGGAAGGGGTTGAAGCTATTTAAATTTTTAAAACTAAAAGACACCATGGTGAAAATTTTTAATCCTCTGCCAGGGATCGAACCTAGATTGCTTGGTTTTGCATACAATCCACTACTTAACCACTACGCTATGCCGCCACACAAATGGAAACAATTGTACTTTTTAAAAAAGTAAATTTTTACAAAAGTACTTATAAAAAAATTACAATTTCACAAAAGAATCACATTTTAAACAAGTAACAGTGCTATATTCGGTCATGTCGAATCTTATATACCCTTCATCATAGTAATATTTACCTTAACTCTATGCCTTAACTTTATGTTTCTTAATTTCACAATAATATATGTACATTCGGTTTTTACTTTTATGATTTTAAATTCATTATTAGAAATATAATATAATTTTATCGAAAATGTTTTGTTAAAATTTTATCGAAAATTTTTTGTAAAAATTTTATCGAATATTGTTTCTAAAAATTATTTCGGAATTTTTTTGTAAAAATTTTATTGAACATTTTTTTGCAAAAATTTTATCGAACATTTTTTGTAAAAATTTTATAGAATATTTTTAGTTAAAATTTTATAGAAGTTTATGAAATGTTTTTTTAATTTAATCGAAAATATTTTCTTAAAATTTTATCGCAAATATTTTGTTAAAATTTTATCGAAAATTTTTTGTAAAATTTTATCGAAAATATTTTGTTAAAATTTTATCGAAAATAAAATTTTATCGAAAACTTTTTTATAATAACAATTTTATCAAAAATTTTTTGTGAAAATTTTATCGAACATTTTTATGTAAAAATTTTATCGAAAATTTTGTAGAAAATTTTTTGCAAAAAATTTATCGAAAAGTTTTTGTAAAAATTTTATTAAAAATTTTTTCTTAAAATTTTATCGAAAATGTTTTGTAAAAATTTTATGAAAATTTTTTGTAAAAATTTTATCGAAAATTTTTTGTAAAAATTTTATCGAAAATTTTTTGTAAAAATTTTATCGAAAATTTTTTGTAAAAATGTTATCGAAATTAAAATGAAATAAAATTTTATCAAAAATTTTTTATTAAAATTTTATCGAAAATTTTGTTATAAAAATTTTACCGAAAATATTTTATTAAAATTTTATCAAGAATTTTTTATAAAAATTTTATCGAAAATTTTTTATAAAAATTTTATCGAAATTTTTTTATAAAAATTTTGTTGAAAGGTTTTTATAAAAATTTTGTCCAAAGTTTTTTGTAAAAATTTTACAGACAATTTTTTGTAAAAGTTATTACCTTCCTGCAATCCATATTGCGTTGGAATGGTCAGTCTAAAGCACATTGTACCTATTGAATGCTCCTGGTTACCAGTGGGCACCCTCGGGGATATCGGCTACTTCTACATATCTGTATTATTTTCTATAAAGGCCCTTCAATACAAATCAAAGCAGAAAAACCCTATCAACCTTAAACACACAAAAATCGCTCCTTACATGGGGTTTGTTTATTGATCCTCCGAGACCTGTATGCACTACATCGCGGTCGCGGTCTAATATTTATTTAACAAAAAAAAGCTAAAGAGAATCATTACAACCGAAAAAAATAAAAACAACTAGGAAAAGTATATGTAGGTGGGCGTGGTTTTTTTGCCCACAGTCTTGATTAGTCTAATGTTGCTAAGTTCCATTAGCGAAATTTTCAAAACTATGCCTTGTAGATTGGTGGGCTTAAATTTCCTGTACCTCTTCTGGTGCCTTGGCAAAGTTGATTTCAACCCGAACGTAGACGAACAGACGGACATGGCGTAATGAACTTCTATATTTATAAGGATCCAGAATATATATACCTTATGGGGTCGTAAATGTATATTGTAGAAATTAGAATTGTTACAAAAAATTTTCGATACAATTTTAAGAAAAAATGATCGATAAATTTTTTACAAAAAATATCGATAAAATGTTACCTAAAAATATTCGATCAACTTTTTGCAAATTTTCGAAAAAATTTTTACAAAAAATGGTGCAAATACTCCTCCACGAAATCACTTTTTCCAAAATTGTTTTTGTTTTCTAAGTGTACCTTTTTACATACTTACAAATTTTCATTTTACAAATTTTCATAAAAATATTTTTTTTTTGACAAAAGTACTTTTTCACAAAAAAAAAAAAAAAATCAATAAAGTACTTTGTACAAAAGTACATTTCGCAAATGTACTTTCTTAAGTTTGTGTTTTCAAAAACTTACTGACATTTTCTATATTTAAGGTTAAAGTCTCCTAAGCGGTCTCCTTTTAAAGTCACAATTGCGATTAAAATCTTTAGTTTATTTAATTTTTTATTTCTGCAAAAACATCAAATGTTTTTATCAGTTTTTTGTGGGGTAATAAATTTTAGCTTTTAAATGTCATACTTCCCTTGGTAGACTTGTGCGATAATGTTTCGTTTTTGGTTTGTGTGCTTGTTTTAGCAATATATTCTGCCAAAAATAAATAAATATGAGTTCAAGCGTATGTGATTTTTGCAATATATTTATGAAAAACATTTCGCTAGAGTTTTTCCTTCCTTTGACTTCTCCCTCATTTATGCAGCCTCTTTAAAATTATGACAAATATAATGATGATTTCTCATCAAGTTAAGCAAGTGAATGAAATATACAAAAATCACCAAACAAATACAAGGACAAGCTGAATTAATGACAAAATGCATTAAATAATATTTTTTTTTAATAATTTTGTTTAGCATACCTTAAGGCAAAAATATAAATGAAATTAAATATTTGTGATGGTGAGGGAGGTTGTGAGAGGAAAGAAAAGAAAATGGAGAAACATAAAAATTAATGAAGCTTTCATTTATTATTTTTTCGCAGCTGCACTTTAGTTTTATTTTGTAAAGTTTTAAATGAAAAACAAGGCTTTGTGTCCTTTAAAACTTTAATTGTCAACAATTACTGCTGCGAGTATCTTTAAACAAAAATTATTTCGCTATTAAAACGTTTATTAAAAAATGTTGTTAAAAATACTATTACAAACTCAAATATGGAAATTATTTTAAATGCTTAACACACACAAACACTCTTTAACACATTTGCCTGTGTGTGAAATTGTATTTGATACAGTGCAACTCAGTTAAAAATCTATATACATATAATGAAACAGTAACTTTTTTTCTGTTTGTCTGTCTATCTGTCTGTCTGTGTTCTCATCACGCAAAATCTACCGGATGGATTTTAATAAAATTTTGTGAGAAGGTACCTTAGTATTTTGATTTAAATATAGTATCCTTTTTTTGCCCAAAAACATCTTATTTCCAAGAGAAAGTGAATAAAAAGCAGTGAAAGTACGCAGTTTTACCGATATGCATACTTTAAGGCATATCGGTGAAATTTCGAAAAATTTTAAGGGAACTGCATACTTTACAGCGGGATATTTTAAACACCTTTCCTAGAGCTTTTCAATAATTTTTAGAATTTTATATAAATTTGAGAATTTTATCCAGTACGTGAAGCACCTTTATATTAAGAAACTACGTATACGCGAAGCGCTATAAAAGTAAGAGTCTTGAAATTTGGTGTGGATTATTTTCAAAGAAAAATCGAACAAAGTATTGTCAGGACGCACACAACGAGTGTGTGATGCAGCTAGTAATTAATAAATTAAATGGTACGAAAACATCCAAAATACTTTAAATATTTTAACGAATAACAGAAATAACAACTATGGAAGCAATAAAATAAAAATTACAATTTTTAAATAAATAGGTCAAGTACAAATTACAATTGGATTCATACACGAAGGGTACCTATCGTACTATTGTACAATACTCAACTTCACTTTTAATTTATAAAAAAAAAACAATAAAATTTAAGGCTGATGCATTTTAACTGGCAACTCTTAATATAAATTTATATTATTTAAGGCATATTATTAATAGCATGCTTTTAGGGTCAATCAAAATTTATTTGAAAAAACTATTCTTGTACTTTTTAACTTTATTATATTTTAAGTACTAGCTGTGCCCACACACGTTGTATGCGTCCTGACAATTTTTTGTTCGATTTTGCTATAAAAGTAATCCACACCAAATTTTAAGATTCTTACGTATTTACTTTATTTAATAAATTCCCTGGATGATATTCTAAAATTTATATAAAATACCCAAAATTCTAAAAATTATTGTAAAGCTCTGTAAAAGACAGACAAAACATGAGTAACTCATAATTTTAAAACAGCGCCATCTGTTGCGCAAGATTGCTTAAAATATACTGCTTTCAAAAATCAAAGATGCCTTAAAATATGCAGTATCTTTAACTCGGCAAAAAATCGGCGTACTTTTACTGCTTTTTCTCCACCTGCTCTTGGAAATAAGAGATTTTTGCGGAAAAAAAGTATCCTATATTGGGACCAGGATACTAAGGTACCTCCTCACAAAATTTTGTTAAAATCCATCCGGTAGTCTTTACGTGATGCGAACACAAAAACGAAAGACAGACAGACAGGAAATGACTTACTATTTTATTATATGTATAGATATTTAGTAGCGAAAATATTATATGTATATCTTCTGGGAATTCCATGTTTCTAACTATTACAGTTCGGACAGATATCAATAGAGTTTTGTTTTTGCCCCCTGGTACAAACCACAAATAAAGACCTTAAGTTCTTATTAAATTTCTACTTTTAAGGACAACTCGCAAAAGCGAATTAGGAAAATGAGGTACTAAACAAAATTTTAAAGCTTGACTTAAGTCTGTAAAAAAGTTGTATTAATTTAAAAAATATTGCAAAAAATAATATTTTGCAAAATGCAGATATTTTAGCTTATTTTTGTACAAAAAAATATTTAATTATTTAAGCCTAAAATCACTGTGGAAAATATAAAACAATTTTCCTCTAGAGCTTTATTTATTAGCCAACCACCAATTAAATTTATTTATAACATTTTACTAAACACTTAATTACCAAGCATTTTTTTTGCACAGAATTTGGCACAAAACTTTATACTATATAAAACAATTTGTTGTTGCCTACCTTGAGGCTTAATAAAGTAACTAAAATGTCATTCAGCAAACGTTTAACATTTCGAAATAATTTTGTTCTATAGTTGGAGATGTACTAGCGTGTTATATTTTCAAGTTATTTTTTTTTCGTTTCGTTGATTTATATTTCTTTGCCAGGCATTAATATACAAATAAGCTGCTATTTTGCTCCTTAAACTAGGCACTTCTATTTACAAGTTCATAAGTATACATTGTACTTATAAGTATGCTTTAGCATTTAATTGTAAAGTGACAATATACGAAAGAGAAACACGTGCAAAAAGGGCCATCAATAAGGTGTTGTGTTATAAATTTTGTTTTGTTAATATAATAGGGATTTAAAATGCAAATTGAAAATGATTTATTAGTATCGAAGCTTTGCATGAGCAAATTAATTTGGTGTTGTAAATCAATTTCAGAGTTTATTAAAATAAATGTTTTTTTAAAGAAATTGAAATTAATATTTAAGTAAGATTGATAGTTTAACATGATATTCAATATAATTTTAAAGTGAAAATGATTCACACACAACGTGCGCTACCATCTCAGCCTCCAGGCACAATCTTCGATTTTCATCTTGGCTAGATGATACTTGAAGTTTCCATGATCTGTCACTAATGCAGTTATCCAGCTTAGAGTACTTCTATTGTGTCCGAGTACCTTGCTGGCCTTCCTGCCATGGGCTCTTTGAGCACCATTCGAGTCTGACTACATTTAGTGGTCTCCCTCCACCTTTTCAGGCTTAAGGAGTTCACCCATTGTAGGCCCTTAGCTCGGATTATGCCATTACCCAGCACTACTCTGGGTTCTGGTCCTCAGCAGATCTCCCTTTTGGTAGTTGGTCTGTTCCTTCATTCCTAGCTGTGTATATGTGTCCCTTAACCCACATCTATATTACCTCATTAACTGAGGCACATCTGTTAAGTTTTACAACACATTACAGCACTGCTCCCGAAAAGGATTAACCTAAGCCAATAGGGTCAGGTGCGTCCAGCTCATCCATTCATTTATTCATCTATTTCCTCCATAGCCCCAGGAGTATCTTCACAGATTGAGGTTTCGCTGTCATACTCATCCAATAAACCCCATTGGCCAGTGACAATCGAAACTCCTAAAGGATTAATCTCTCCACCTCTAACAAGGCTTCCCTGTCCATTCCTATCGGTATATCACGGTACAACGCCATAGGAGAGCCCTTAGAGATTAACCTGTTCATCCCTTGCGAGGCGTTCCTGACAAACCCTTCTGAATTCTGCCTTAGGCCAGTTAAGAACGGAGTTTCCTGAGGGATTAACCTCTCCGGATCTTGCGAGATTTCCTATTTCCTGAGGTTTGCTGTTCCACCGTGGATTAGGGGAGCTGTTAGCGACTAGTTCATTTTAACCACAAACCAGCCATTCAGGTTTTCGGCACAGCTACCATCCACCTTAACCCTGGTCACGATTCTATGTATGGGAGGATAAGAGTGAATTGCAGACGTGATGCTGATGCAGTGTGGAATAATTCATTGAGATGCATACGGACGAAATCCTTGCTGGAGGAAAAAAAGTAATGGGGAACGGAATAAGCTGTTATGTATGATTAAGATTTAACTGAGAATGTATGTAGGTATTAAAATAGGTCAAAATGATCTGACATATATCTTGAAAAAGATTCGACTTTGTGATAATAATATTTGCTGTTGTTGTGGCGAAGAAGAGGAAAATCCTTTGTCAATGTTCTGCATTATCATTCAGTCGTAATAAATGTTTTGGCTCTTTCATCTATTAGAAAACGGAGGACTTGAAAGGTGAAAGCTATGCTAATATTAAATTTGCGAAGCTCACGGGATTACTTAGGGGGATTAATTTAAACAGAGCTACGGATAGTGGAGAATATCAGAGGAGTCACAATGGAACTGGCTATGAATTGATCCGTATTGGAAGTCTGCAATTTAGTATTGTATTTGGAACAGTATTTTTTGAAACTAACTTCACAAAAATGAGGCGATTTGAAGATCGTTAGGAATATGTAGCCACGTTATCATAACAAGAGTGCGACTCAACTGTTTATGGGGAACAGAAAGATTATCTCTATAATGCTAGTAGTGTTAATCGACTTTTATGCGAGTATCGAGTTTAATATTTTTGAGATAAATATTTTTAAAACCAAACATAACTGGCGATCTATTTAAGTTATCAGCCACTAGTCTATGTGACCTTACTGGTTATCCTAAAGCGTCATTAAGGCTCTAGTACTTCATATTAGGGTCTAGTTCTTTTCATTAAGATCCATGTAGAATGGTAGAATGTAGAATAGAATGGTAGAATGGTAACGGAAACACCTACCTACCTACTACCTAATAGCTTGTGCTTAGTAAGCTGTCACAAAAATCAACCAATTTTCTTATTATCCTTTGCTCTCTAGACTCTCGTGAACCAGAAGTGTTATAATTATCACTTCTCACATGTCCATAAGCTGTTAAATGAGCTTCTATAAACATTTTTTTTCAATATTTACACAATTTCAATTTAGTTTTGGATTTTAATAATAAAAAAATTTTTTTCATCATCCTTTCAAAAATGTCCTTTTGGATTTTTAACTCCTAAGAAATATTGCAACTTTTTCTTACAAACAGCTGGCCACTATTAACAGCTGTCAAAACGATTGATTTTTAATTCGAATTAAAGAAAGGGTATAGAAAAAATATTATTAAAATTCTAGGAGTTTGCGCAGAAACTCAGAAAAAAAAACTGAGAAAACAAATCACATGTTTGATAAGAGCACTGCAGTAGAAAAATTCAAGTATGAACAAAAAACAAAAAAAAAAAAAAAAATCGCCAAAAAAAGCTTCGACCTGGTAGTAACTGGCAAAAGCTGTTTCAAATATTTCAGTATTAAGCGAACTGTGAGCTTACAAAGGCAGAACCCAAAAAGATAAACCAAACCATTTATAGCCGGTTAAAAGGCAAAAAACGCATGTTGTCCAACCTCTTGAGATAAAAAAGTAATTATTTTGCAAAAAAGAAAAAAGAAGAACTGCTAAAACGCCAAAAATTATAATGAAAAGTTAAAAAATTTTAAGGAAAAGTGTCTAATAAATTTTAGCGAACAGAGGTCTAAGGCAGCCCTTAAAAACAGAAGCAAGTATAATATGATTGAACCTTCATAAGAAATTTCAAATGAAAAAATCAATATCCGTCTAAAGTTTATTTCGGTTTCAATAAAGAACACACAAGAAAGAAAAAGAGTTTTTAGAGTTTTTTTCCCTAAAAAACAAGTGAAAATTTATTAAAAAAAAAAATTTAAATTTATGTATAATTTAAAGCAATTTGTTAACAAAAAAAAACTTTGAACTAAAAAAAAAATTTGAAAATATTAATAAACTTCAGCGCTTAATAACTAAACAACTACAAGTCCATTTTTGTGTTTAGAGCTTAAGATAGACATCATTAGTAAAATTGCCTAAAAAAACGCGAGTTATACGTTTAAATAAATTAATTATAACAAAACCAAATGCTTTTTTCTTCTCCATCCATTGTTAAACCTAATAAGAAATTAAAATAAAAATCAATATTGTAGTTTGGAAAAACTTAAAATTCAAAATAACAACTAAATTTTGAACAACAAAAAAAAAAAAAAACATTTTAAAAGGTAAATCAATTTATAAAAAGAAAATTTTATATATTATATTTTATTTCGATATGTATTATAGACGAACATAAATGTTGTTGCTTTCTTTTTGCTGTAGTATATATTTTAAGTATACTCCCTTTTGCTTAACCACACTCCTAACCTAATGCGGCTTTGAACCCCAACTCATTCTATTTTCGTCCCTCTTCTTTTTTTCAATTCACATGTAATTTTGTAATATTTCTTATCTAACTTCATGTAAAGGAATTTCTTAGTTGAAAATTAAGCTTTTTTTCCAGCCACTACTTGATTTTTGACAGGTGTTTGCATGTGTTTGTCAGATGATTATCTGCTTGAAATAACGAAAAAACGATTAAATCAGCTGTTAAGCAAATATTTTTTTCTGTGCTCAACTTAAGAAAAATCAATATTTGTTACACAAACCAAAAAAAAGCAATAAAATCAGATGGTCAGGTTTTTTTCTTTCTTAAAATAAGTTAAAACAATGACTTGCAAAGTTACAGATGACAGTTAAAAAGAGAGTAAGAGAGAGTGAGAGAGAGAGTCATTGTTTTATAAGCAATCTAAAAAAGAGAGAAAACTAAATTACCACCCCTTCAACCAGCTGTTTAAGATTTTGGCTAACAGCTGAGCTAATTGCTTACTACTCTCTTTTTTTTTCCAGCCCAAAAAGAGAGCTCTATAATTATTTTTAAAAATGTCTGTATATTTTTTTTTACTTCAATTAAGAAATATTTATTACACCAACCATATTTTTCGTTATAACAAATGTGCATAAAAGCCGGTTTTGTTGTTGTAAGAGAAACAAACTCGCTAAGAGAATTAGTACTCCTGCAAAGAGAGCCTGAATATACCGGTTGTTAACTTTAAAACTCTTTTAAATATTAAATAAAAAAATGTCCTTTTAAAATTATAATTCGAAAAATTAGGTATGACAGCAGGAGTAAGAAAGAAAAATTCCTTTTATAGCAAAAAAAAAAAAAAAAATAAAAACATTTTCTTTTTAAATTAAACTAGTTCCTCAATTAAACTGAGATCTAACATTTATTTAAAATACAATAACATCATAAAATACTAAAGGACCGTGGCGGAGCTTCAGCTCATCATCTAAGCATGTACATATGCTTAGTGGGTAGGAGGACAACAATTTTTGTTTTGGAAGGGAAATCTTTAAAAAAAAACTCAGCAACAAATGTTCCTTAAAAAATATTTTGTAAATTATTTGGCAACAGCGCCACCTATCGGACTCGAAACAATTCTATATTTTAAACAAAAAACCAACAACCATGAAGAAAATATTTGAAAAATTTCTTTAAAAAAAATTAATATTTCCAACAGCGCCCCATATCGGCTGCAAATAGTTCTATCCTTCAGGCTACAACCAATCTTTCTAAAACATTAAACAAAATTATTTATCTACAATAGTCAGACCAATAGGGGCCAAAAGTATTGCTATAGTTTCAATCTATAATCCAAAATGTTGATAAAATATATAAAAAAATTTATTTATTAAAAAAAATTTAAAAAACAGCACCATCATTCGGTTCATAAAGAATAATTATTATTAAACTGGATCCAAACAAATAGTTAGGAAATCGGTTGGACAGTTTTAGAGATTTAAATAAACAAACAACTAGACACATACATACGTGTAGAGTAATAAATAAAAAAGCTTTTTAAAACATAAAAAAATATTTATCTTTAGGTACAATAGTAAGACCCATCGGGTTCAAGAGTAGTACTATAGCCTCAATCTATAACCCAAAATATTGATAAATAATTATAAAAAATTATAAAACAAATTACAACAAAAAAACAAAAGCGCCATCTATTGGTTCATAAGGAATAATATTTACTAAACTGGATCCAACCAAAACTTTATGAAATCGGTTGGACAGTATCAGAGATTTAAGTAAACGAACACAGAGTCATGGGTTTTTTAAAGTTCCATAGCTTTAATTCATACTCCCCCCGGAGTCTGCCTGTTTCACCGTCTGTCACTAAACTACACCTCAAGAAGCATTACAGATAAAAAACAGTTATAACAAAAAAAAAAGTAAAAACATAATAAAGCAAACTTTCTTTTGGGGTGCTCCGGTAGACTAGTGGGTAGTGTGCTGGTCTATCAGTCTGAGGGTTATAGGTTTGATTCCCAAAAAAGACTAGATGTTTTACTGCAACGAGTGAAAGTCTTCGTAACTATGCTAGATTATTTATGTTAAAATATAATTTGTAATTGTATTGTAACATTGCCTTGATAGACCGAATGGTAGCTCGCTAGTCTATCAGTCTGGAGGTTGTGGGTTCGATTTCCACCAAAGAATCTGGGTGTTTGCTGCAGACAAGCAAAAAGCTTTGCAGAAAAAAAACAAAAAAAATTTTAACGCATCCTAAAAGTATACTTTAAATAATATAAAATCACAAGCACAGTTGCCAGATAAAATTAGTATAAAATCGTCTAAATCTTCAAATTTTTTTTAATCGTGCGTGAACTTCAGTTGCGACTTATTTAATTTTTTTTATTTGAATATAGTGATAAAACCACCTGAGAGAGTTTTTGGCATTTTACTTTAAATCACGTGTTTGAAAATGATCACTCTGGCCTGGGTTTAGGGATTTAATTTTTTTATTAAAAAATATCGCAAAAAAAAAGAAATATCCAAGGCCTTTGAATTTACTCAAAGTCCAATATTTTATTCAGTGCATAAAGATATTTCAGTGGGGAAATTAAAGCCATAAATGCCATATTATTTACTTTAAACTATTAAAACGACGATATCGCTACTAGATTAGCTTGAAAAACTGGACTAACGGATTTTAATAACTGTACAATTAATTAATTTTTCAAAATATTATTCTAAACTAGACCACACGCGTTGTGTGCGTCCTGACAATATATTATTAGATTTTGCTTTGAAAATAATCCACACCAAATTTTAAGACTCTAACGTATTACCTTATATAAAGTTATCCATCCCTGCATAAAATTCAAAAATTTATATAAAATTCTTAAAATTATTGTATAGCTCTGAAAAGGCAAACAGGAATGAGTTACTCATTATTTTAAAACAGCGCCATCTGTTGCTTAACATCGCTTAAAATATACTGCTTGCAAAAATAAAAGATGCCTCAAAGTATGCAGTACCTTTAAATCGGTAAAAAAAATCGGCGTACTTTTACTTTTATTTGTCCACTTTCTCCTGGAAATAAGATGTTTTTGTGGAAAAAAGTATCCTATATTGGAATAAGGATACTAAGGTACTCCCTTACAAAATTTTGTTAAAATCCATCTAGTGGTTTTTACGTGATGTGAACACAAATAAAAAGAAAGACAGACAGACAGACAGACAGACAGACAGGAAATGAGTTACTTACTGTGTTATTGTATGTCTAGATATTTTAACTTAATTTAACGAGCTTAAAAACAAAGACAGTAAAAATACGCGGAGCCTTTGGTGGGAATCGAACCTACAACCTCCATTCTAAGTAGAACACTACCTAGCGGGGCACAAGAAGAATATTTAATTGGAAACACAGAAAAAAATTTTAGGCACCAATTAAAGGTTTTAATTAGTTTTAAATTAAATTTAAATTAATTTTTTTATTGATTAAAATATATATTTGTTTAAAAGAGAACAAAAAAACCTAATTAAACAAATAATTGAATCAATTAATTATTTAATTAAAATTTAATTTGAAACCTATTAAAACATTTAATTGAAGAAAGTATTTTTTTCTGTGCACTAGTAAAATGAAATAATTTCAGTTTTAAGTCTTTGCACTATTCAGACTTTAGGACTTCAAAAACAATGTAGTCTATTTATAGGGGTGATAACAAAAAGTTGTTTCTCACATAAAATGTTATTTTAACTACAATTAAACTGTTGAGACTTAAAGTAATCACGGTCAAGGGATCCTGACAAACGCATTATGCATTAATTTTGTCGAAGCATTTTCAACTAAATATTTCTTTGTGAATAATAATTTCGCTTATTTTTCTTAGTCACTGAGCAAATTTCATAATACCCGGACCAACTGTCTACTTTTAAAACAAAACGCTGGTTATCACAGCTTAATTAAAAAAGAAAGCAACAAAAAACCAAATTGCCTGTCACATGTTGGGCACGCTTTTCTAAAAACATTAAGACTGGCCTTTCCTTTGATAATTTATATTTAAAACTGTCCAACACTACTAATAACGCCGCCTAAACTCATTAAATTTTCAAAGTGTTTTTATAGTTTCAATGGATTGTTAAGCACAAACAGCCGTAATGACACAATAACCACAAAGGAAATGAAAAAAAAAATTTAAAAAAGAAGAAAAAAAAAACAAAGACCATAAATCCAAATACTCATAATACACTTTACCATGCGAATAAAGCACATTAAAAAGCAAAAGCAAGAGGAACAAAACAATAAACCAGGGGCACCCCAACTTGCAGAACAATCATGCAACCAAACGATCAACCCTTAATTCAATAATTCAACAAAAATAACGTCATCAATCGTTTGTAAAGTGCAATGAAATGTTTACACACACATATGCACTTACACACAATCATACAAAATTCTTGCGCTGGGGTTGCATTTTATGAACCAGAAGTATTGTTTAAACAAATAGGGAGAATGTTGGAGTTTAATGACTTAGAAGCCCTTAGTTCCAAGAGCAAAAGACTTATATGAAAACTGAAATCGTAATTTCGAAGACCTGTACGCGTATAAATTATTTTTTAGGGGGTTTAAATTATTAAATTTAAGGGATAAAATAAGCAAATAAGCAACTTACTGTCAGAAGGACTAAACAGTATAAAAATAAAATTTCTAGGATAGCAGTTGTTGATGGCAACATGACCAGGGTAAAACGAGATGGCATATTCTGACCAACGCAAAACTGTTTTTATAACAAATTAGCTGTGCCCACACACGTTATGTGCGTCTTGACAATATTTTGTTCGATTTCGCTTTGCAAGTCATACACACCAAATTTTAGGACTCTTACGTATTTATATAAAAGTATCCATCCCTGTATAAATTTCTAAAATTTTAAAAATTATTTGTAAAGCTCTGTAAAAGACAGACAGGAAATGCGTGACTCTTTATTTTATGAAAGCGCCATCTGTTGCGCAACATTGCTTAAAATATACTGCTTTCAAACTTAAAAGATGCCTTAAAGTATGCAGTACCTTTAAATCGGAAAAAAATAGACTAGGCTATAGACTAGGCTATAGACTGGACTAGGCTATAGACTAGGCTATAGACTGGACTAGGCTATAGACTAGGCTATAGACTAGGCTATTGGTTAGGCTAAATTTTAGACTGGACTATAGGCTCGACTATAGACTGGACTATAGACTGGAATATAGACTGGAATATAGACTGGACAATAGACTGGACTGTAGACTAAATCTAACAACTTTTTGTATACGTCAGTAAACTGTATAATGATGGGTGGAGGATTAAAAAAGCATCATCCAGTTGAGTAGTACGAGTCGCAGTATCTCGAAGCCCTACTTCGTTACTGTATAGAATTCTATAGACTAGATATCTTGTATATTGAATAAAAATGCAATCGTCATTATTTTCAATTTTAATTTGCAATGGTTGCATGCCAAAAGCTGTAAAAATTCTTGTGATAGAAACTGCTTAAAAATGTGTCTAGTATTTTATTAGTTTTTCATGTGTTGAAAATGAGTTTAAGTCATTTGACAACCTAAATCATTTGTTTATATGTATATAAGTATGTGTGCTGTCAGACTTTATGGTAACAAAGTTTTTTAAAGTTCTTGTTTTTCCTCTTTTCCAATAGAAAAACATTAATAAAAACTTCATTATAATACATCTACACAGAAATTTCCATTAAAGGTTTTCGTTCGTTCCAATTTGCCGAGAAATTAGCAGTAGAATATTTTTTTGTAACTGATTTGTGCTCTCTCTTGTTTGGTTCGTTCCAATTTTTCTGGAAGTTTGCCGATTTCCATGTTCTGGAAATTGCGTAATTTGTCTAAACTTTCATATATTTTTTTGCGGCAACATTTGTTGTTGCACTACTGTTCGTTTTGTTTAAAGGAGACCATCGCTGCACTTCGTTTTGTGTCTTGTGTCTCTTTTGGTTGCGAAATCCTTTCGTGTTGTGTTTTAAAGGAAATCAGTTGTTCTGCAGATGTTGAAAGATTTACTTGGTCGTTAATAATAATTTTTAAAACGATAAAAAGGTAGTGAAAAAAGACTATCTGTCAAATGCTGTGAATTTTACAAAAGTGTTAAGAGTCTTTAACAAATTAAAGAAAATAATCAAATTTATAAATTAAAAATTGCAGTTTTTTTTTAATAAAAGAATTGTTGAAAAATCCTTAATAGGACGAAAGAACTTTACAAAAAAAAAAATTGCTTATTAATAAAATAAAGTGGAAATTTATTAAATTTAAAGGTAACATTTTCAATATGGAAAATCTTTCTCATTAAAAGTATTGTTTTTTTTAAATTTATTTTTGAAAAAACATTTTTGTTGTAGTAATTGTTCTTTTTGCTTGTTATATAAACAGCAATTTGACAGCTCTACTTCTTATGTCTTTGTGTGAGTCACTTAACAAATATTAGATTTGAAGAGTGCAACAAGGGAACCTTCTTAATAATTGACAGCAGTTGTTTTTTGTGAATGGAGTCATTTTAGAATTAAAAAAAATATTTTTCAAATTTAGGTTTAATATTCATCAAAACTAAGTTTTTCATTAAACCAAACTAGTTTAGCACAGGGAAAAAGCTTTGTGCTTTAATTATTTTTTTTTTGTTATTTTCAGACACACATTTAATTACTTATGTGATTGCTCCAATTACATACTTAATTAACAAAAAAAAAAAAAAATAAAATATTAATTAAATCAATAATCGAAGCCATTAAAGTTTTAATTAAATTTGTGTCTAAAACTAATAAATTGATTCAATGGGTTTAATTTAATTTAATCTGTTGTAAGTTGAGTAAATATTTCCTTTAATTAAACTTTCAAACAGTCAAAATGTTAATGATTATAAACTTCTCGTATTTAATTTCGCAATAACAACTTTTATAACTTTAAAGGTTATAAACTTCTCGTATTTAATTTCGCAATAACAACTTTTAAAACAGAAAATGTATACAATTAAAACTAACTTGTAGATGGATAGGAAGATAGCTGAAGAGCTAGAAAATGCATTTCAATCTGATAATACTCTGAGCTTCGGAGGAAGGTAGCGTTGGTTAAAAAAAATGACAATCAAATCAATATTTAAAAACGAACTTATTCTCAACAACAAATTAGTAATTCTTTTAAATAAAATAATTTGAATTAAATAAATATTATATTAATTGTTTGCTTTAGTTTTAAAAATTTGCTGATTAGCAACTATGAATGCAGTCTGGCAATTCCAGCTTTTCACACACATGAAATATAATAAAACTCAAATTACCTAGTCCCTGTTTAGATTTTGCTAGATTTCTTCTAGCAATCATTTTTTTTTTCGTTTTTAACTTGCTTTGGAGTTCACATGAAAAAATATAATTGCAGCAATTTTTTTTTTGTATGCGGGTAACTTCGGGTTTAAGATTACGATAGGAAAAAATTATGATAGAACAAAACGAATTTCAAACACATGCAAAAGAGTACCTCTTTTATATTCCGTTTTTTCTCGCCGACAATAAATAAATTATAAAACTTTCATAGCAAAACCATAGACATTATTTACACTATGAAATTGTATCTAGCAATTTTTTCAATTCTTTTTTGAACTATCTTGTGTTTCTTTGCCATCAAGAAAACACTTTCATGCAACCAATTTCATGAAAAATTTCACAATTCAGCTATTAGTGTCGATATCGATTAATTCATGGGAATTTATAACAAAAATTTTGTAATAAATGTTTTCGTAAAATCCTGATATTTTAACCTTTGAACAATAATTAAGAAGAATAAAAAATGGCAACTTTTGTTCTTGAAAAATGTAGAATATTATTGAATTTTGTTTCTATAGAAACTCTATGTTTTTTGTGTAAAACAAATCCCTTTACTGGCTGCAATATAAGTTATATTCAATTTGGTAGCTTTTAGTATTAGTTGCTGCAAACCCTTCAATTGTTTTTATGTTGAATAAATTTTAGTTAGAAGCAGTAATTATTACAGCAGTTTCACTTGCAACAACCGGAATTGAATCGAGTTTACTTAAAGTTACCCAAATTAAGAAATTAATAAATTAAAGAAATTTTAATTGAAACAGAAATTAAGTCAATTTTGTTGAAAAAAATTTACCTCGAAGCAGTATTTTTTGAAGTAATTTCAAATGTTTCAGTTGATTAAGAAAAACATAATGTGTTATAAGCTGTAGTTGAAGCAATAAAACGTTAAGCAATTCTGATTGTCGTAGCCGCCCTGACAATATTTTATCGATTTTGCTTTGAAAGTAATTTTGAGATTCTTACTTTTATAGTGCTTGAGTTATGGTTTATACACTTTCTTCATTTAGAGATACCCATCCCTGGACACAATTCTAAAATGTATATAAAGTTCAGATAGACGGACAGAGAGACCACCACCAGCAACAACATTTTCAAAAAATATTTCTACTGTTTTATTATATGTATAGATGGTTGCAGCAATTTTAGTTGAGGCAATTTGAGGGACAGCAATTTTGTTGAATTAGTTTGAGATGCTGGAAATTGAACAGAAGAAAATAATAATGCCAAATTCTATATTTAGTAATATATGTATGTTCAAGTAACAACCTTAGTTGCAGCAACCTGTATTGAAACATCTAGATATTTTTCTAAGGTAATCAAAATATGTAGAATGAATTGAAGCCCTTTTAAATTGAAGATTGTAGCAATTTTATTTAAAAAAAATTTAATTCGCAGCAACTTTAATTAAAGAGAATTATAGCGATAAATTGTGTATGCAGCAACTTCAATTGTCACAACTCATGTTGCATCAACTTTAATTGCCACAACTTAAGTTGCAGCAACTTTAATTGTTACAACTCATGTTGTTGTGACAATTAAAGTTGCATCAACATGAGTTGTGGCAATTAAAGTTGCTGCAACTTAAGTTGTTGCAACTTTAATTGTCACAACTTAAAAGTTGCAGAAACTTTAATTGACACAACTTAGGCTGCAAAAAGTTTAATTGTCACAACTTAAGTTGCAGCAACTTTAATTGGAACAACTTAGGCTGCAGATAGTTTAATTGTCATAACTTAAGTCGCAGCAAACTTAATTGCCACAACTCAAGTTGCAGCTACTCTAATTGTCACAGCTCAATTTGTTGAAACTTTAATTGTCACAACTCAAGTTGCAGCAACTCTAATTGTCACAATCAAGTGGCAGCAACTCTAATTGTCACAACTCAAGTTGCAGCAACTCTAATTGGCACAACACTAGTTCCAGCAACTCTAATTGTTACAACTTAAGTTACAGCAACTCTACTTGTCACAACTCAAGTTGCAGCAACTCTAATTGTCACAACTCAAGTTGCAGCAACTCTAATTGTCACAACTTAAGTTGCAGCAATCTTAATTGTCACAATTTATTTAATTTTATTAAGCAATTTTTTTTTGCTATATAATAATCTTGTTTTACCAAAAATCAAAGTTAATTGCAAATCATATTTAGATAGCCACACGATTTATTTTGCCTAATATTTATGCAATATTACTAATGTAAATTTAAAAAAATGGGGTTTCTTTTTGGGATCTTTGCCAAAACTGTATTGAACAACAAAATGATTGACTGTCTATTTTTCTGCTCCAATTGTTGCAATTACTGCAACAATTAAGAAATAATAGTTTTTGGTGGTTTTGTTGATTTAAAATTTATTAGTTTTCTTTCTAACTCTTCGGACCTGTTCTTTTTCTCTACTAAGGTGAAGTAAAGAAGTTGTACGATAGAATATAAAACGTATTCGGTGTGCGTGTTTATTTTTTATGCTTTAACGTTATATGACTTGTATCGCAAATATCCTTTCATGTCTACTGATTGGCTCGGCTCCATTTAGGCGGCTAACGACATTTTTCTTTTTTTGTTGTTTTTGCTGGTTTGTATTTTTCTAATGTAACATCCAACCGAAAGCTTATTTGGAAAAGCAGCTGTTGTTTTTTTTTTCTTTTGGCTAAAAAACCTTTTGGTTAAAACAACAAACATTATTTTTGGCTTTTAGCCAAACACGAACTTAAGCAACGAAACAAACATTGGTCGTGTTTAAATTAAAACAATAACAAAACACGAACAAGTTAGTGCATGCACACGAGAATTTCCCATATTGGAAAATTAAGCGAGAGAAAAAAAAAAACAACAAAAAACACATGCTTTTTTTCAATGGAAGCCGACCGACACAAAACGAGGAGCAAAAGTCAAGACAAAGGAAAACAGGATAAACCTGATGAGACTAGAGCAGACTTTGCAAACAGCTTAAAAATATAAATTCAGTCTTCGTCGAGCTTTCAAACCGTGTGCAACTAAGAAAAAATTTCAAAGGAATATAAATTAAAGCCAGTAAAATTACCAATAAAAAAAGTGTAATTTAAAAAAATGGTAATGATTTTGAAAATGTATTAAACAAAAATATAAAAAATTAAACAAATTAACAATAGAATAAATTAAATAAAAAAATTTAATGAAATAGAAAAAAAGCATTGGTTTCTTTTTTGATTATGAATTTATAAAAAAGTTTAAAAAATAATTGAAATAATTAAACTAAATTGACAAAAAAAAAACTATGAGCCTGTTTCTGTATAACAAGCAATAAAATCCTCTAGTAAATTTGTGTAAAAATAATTCAGAAATATTTCTAAATGTTTCAGAAACAGACACTAGATAAACTTGATAAAATGTGTATTTTTTTAAATTTAAAAGAAAAGCTGAAACAAATGAACTCTTGCCTTTAAACAAAAAAGTTTTTTAAGGTTTATAAATGAAAGTTTTTTCTTATAACATGTTTTTTCAACTTTGATGAATTTAAAACTTTATAACAGAAAAAAAATGTTAAATAAATTTTTCAATTTTTATCCATTAAAGTTTTACATTTTTAAGTCCAAAAAATTTTAATTTACTTTTTTTTTCTAAATTAAACTACTTTCGTCCTATGACTCAGTTGCTTTTAGTGGTGGTTTTACAATCTTTTGCTTTTACTACAGAACAACAACTTTATTCTGACTTAAAAAACTTAATAACACATTTTCCTTTTAATTGAAGTTTATTTCCAATAGCCATAATGCTTTTACTGCCTGACTCTCAACTAAATGATTTCATTTTAAACAAAAAACTCTAACTTATAAAAAAAAAATAGAAAAAATCACACAAATCCCAAAAACAACAGCTATAAAATACACGGTATTAAGTTATACAAAAAAAAAATTCTTAAATCCCAGCAAACACGCAAGTTTAGTTCAAATTGAGAATAAATTGAAAAAAAAAACAGTTTTCAAAATACTAAGCATTTGAAAATAACTTGGAAATAATTGGAAAATTTTTAGTTTTCCAATAAACAGTGAAAATTATTCTCAAATTGAGAATTGTATTTACCATCAACTTGTTCTCAAATGTATTTCTCAAATGTTTTTCAAATATGGACAATGTTTATTTAATTTTTAAACACTTATAACTTATAAGTTTTAAAATAATAATAGTATTGATTTTAGGAAATATAATAAATTATAAATTATATTATTTGTCAATACTGATGCATATAAAGGTCTATTTCGTCTAAAAAAATATTTTTTTTAATATTCTCCCGTTCTTGGGAAAAATTCTCCATTTAAGAATTGCTTTTACTATAAACTTGTTATCAAGCCTATTTTTCAAATATGAACAATATTTATTTATTTTTTTATTTGTTTCTATAAAATATTAATAGTATTAGTTGTAGTAAATATAATTAATTAAGGGCAACACTGATTCTGTGGCATTTAATTGTCGATATTTTTTAAACATATAAAGAGCTAGGTCTTAATCTATAAAATATATTTTTTTAATTTCCTTCGTTCTTGGGATAAATTTTCAATTTGAGAATTGTATTTATTGTCAACTTATTCTCAAGCGTATTTCTCAAATGTTTTTCAAATATGGACAATGCTTATTTCTTTTTTTAAACTCTTTTATATTGTTCATATAAAATATTAATAGTAATAATTTTAGTTAATATAAATATTTAATAAATAACACAGGGCACAATACTAATTCTGAGGCATGTTATTTTTCAATAATTATACTTATAAAGAGCTAGTTCTTAGCCTATAAAATATATTTTTTAAATTATTTTTTGTTATTGGTATAAATCGTTATGTGTAAAATGAAGGAGGCTGTGTCGCATATGAGCCGTTTATTTTGAAAGTGACATAATCGATATATTTAATCGATATATTTAAGGATTAGAGTGCATATTTATTTTGGTTTTCCTATTTTCTGTTCCACCAAATTCATGAAAGTTTTGTAAAAATTAAGGAATACTGTTAAATTGTAATCAATATTATCATTAACTTGGTATTTTTGTAAAGTAACTTATACCGCTTTCAAAATAAACGGCTTATATATAGTTAGTTAAAAAAATCCGAAAATCGGCATTGAAATGGTTCAATGTTCTCAATAGTTTTGCAGATATTTAGTGGCAAAAAAAATATATTTTTAAGCAAATTTTAACAATTTCTGTTTTACAAAATTCGAAATAATTTAAAGTCGTATTTATGCCTCTCTTAAAGGCAAATATGTTACAAATAAAGCGATCAAATTTTCATTAAAATCAATGAACCTGTTTCGATTTTATTTTCAGAATTTCAGAATTATATTCAGAATTATGTTCACCAATTAAATAAATATATATTTGAAAAAATTAAAAAATTAATTTAACTTTAATTTAAATTGGTGAAAACGTTTAATTGGTGCAAACAAATTTTGCTGTGTTTACTGATGATTTTGTTATCAATCAAATTTTTTCTCCCAAACGAATATTAATTTGAGTCACATTAAATTCAAAGCTCTACCTAATTTTGAAAAAAAAAGTTTGACTATTACACTTAATATCAAATTAAAAAATCATGTGTTATTCAAAAGGTTGTGTGCTGGGATATAACTGTTGTGTGTGTGTAAAAAGACATTATCTCTTTATACAACTTCATTATGAGTAATTCTACTTCCTTTTCTTCATTTCGAAACTATCTTATTGGAGTTGTTGTTGTGGTTTTTTATACTCCTTTCATGCACTCACTCACTTCCAAATGTATAAGTAAGTCAGTCATTTTTATTTTTTTTTGTATTTTAACATTTTGACAAATATATTTTGTTCATACACTCGTACATTTGTATAGTAAGTATCTGTTGTGGCCCAAAGAGTTCAGGGAGTTTTATTAAAGTGGAGTATTTTAAAAATGTTACTCGGTTTTCTTGCCGTTGTTGTTGGTTATTGCTGTTGGCTGTTGGCTGGTTGATGGTGTTAGTGCTGTATTGATTCTACTTTCGTGATCCTTTCTATTTTAACTTTAATATATACGAATATAATATTCTTCTGTTTTATTCGTATTTGTTTTATATATATTTTCTAAATGATGTATATATGGAAATCGTTGCACAATAACAGCAACAACAACAACAAATAAAAGGAACAATGTATAGAAAATAAATTCAAGTTGGATTTATATTGAGTGTAGTCGGCAAAAGAAGTGTCAGTTAAATTTTATACACCGACGGGTGCGGTCCTTTATTTTCTAAAGAGTAAATAGTTTTTTGTATCCTTAAATTAAAATAAAAAAACCTTTTATAAGTGAACTGTTAAAAAAAAGAAAAAAATCTTTTTATAAAAAAAGTAAGGAAATCAAAAAATATAAACTTTAATTAATATAGATTGCCCAAGTATGAGTCGCAATCTAACACTAAGGCTTCCATACCACCGTAAAACATTTAACACTATAACACATAGACTGTATAGCATAAACATTTTTTAGAATTTAATAAAAAAGTTAAATCTATCGCTGACAAATTTTAAATGTTTTTAAAGCGAAATTTAAAGATTTTTTTACTAATATAATCTGGTGCATTTATGTTATTTAAAGCATAGTGTTAATAGCATACTTTTAGGATGTGTTGCAAATGCAAATGACAAACAGTTTTTTGGAAACACCCTTTACTTATAACTTATTATATGGTTTTTATTTGTGGTTGTAGTAATACAACTTGTGTAATAATTTCAGTTGTTAACCTATTACAGTTCAGGACTTAACACTGTGTGACAGACGGACAAAAAAAAAATCTGCGTTTTTATTAGCATAAAAAAAGTAAGGCCTTATTAGCTTAGAGATAATAATCAACATAATTATTATTTTAAATTCTTTGAGTTTTTTTATTATCATAAAATAGTTATTAAAATAGTTATCGATTGCGTGAGCTGGTAGATCCAGCCCCACATTCTTAGTATTTTATAGCAGAAAGAAAAAAAATGGAAGTTTATTGTTAAAAGCACTTATCGATTTTGATAATGCTTTCAGTCATTGGATCAAAATATATGTAAATATAAAAAAAATTTTATAGAAAATGTTAATAAAAGTTAAGTGAAATAAAAACAAGATTTCATATTTTACAGAGAATATTGCTTGAGTTATAGAAAACTGAAACAAAACTAGTCAAGTGACTGGTGATAATAAACAGTTCTAGTGCAAACACTTTAAAAAAATTTAAAGAAATATTAATAAAACTTTTGAAAAAAAATTTAATTTTAATAAAAAATTTGCAAAGAAAATAAAACCCAGAGAAAAGAGCACAGATGAAAAACTAGTCACGTGGCTGGTTGTTAAGTGGTAGGAATAGGTTCTAGTTTAAATAATAATTTATATAAGTTGTTAAAATTTATTCTTAAAAAATGCAATACAATTAAAACTTAAAGAATAGTCCGTATAGGGAACACAATTGAAACAAAACGAGTCACGTGACTTGTTTTTAAGTGATAGCAAATACTTTAACAGAATTTAAAGAAAATATTACAAAAACTTTTGAAAGAGAAGATATCACTTTAATATAAAAATTGAAAAGAAAGTGATACCCTGTGAAAAGGATACTGATAGAAAACTAATCAAGTGACTGGATTTTCAGTAGTAGGAATCGGTTCTAGTTTAAATAATAATTTAAATAAGTTGTTAAAACTTCTGCTTAAGAAAATTTAATACCATTAAAATTTTTTTAGAAGAATAGCCGCTAGAGAGAACAGAATTGAAAGAAAACTAGCCCCGTGACTGCTTTCTGAGTGATAGTAAACGGTTCTAGTGCTAATACTTTAACAGAAATCAAAGAAAAATTTATAAAACTTTTGAAAAAAAGATTTAATTTTAATATGTAATTTGCAAGGAAAATAAAAGCCATAGAAAAGCGAACTGATGAAAAACTAGTCACGTGACTGGTTGTTAAGCAGTGGGAACAGGTTCTAGTTTAAATAATTTAAATAAGTTATTAAAGTTTCTGTTAAAAAAATTTAATACTAATAAAAATTTTTAGAAGAATAGTCTGTAGAGGCAACAGCATTGATATAGAACAAGTCAGGTGACTGGTTTTTGAGTGATAGCAAATGGCTCTAGCGCAAACATTTAAACCGATTTTAAGGAAAATATTACAAAAACGTTTGAAATGAATATTTCACTCATATAAAAATTAAAAAGAAAGTGATACCCTGAGAAACGAGCACGGATGCAAAACTAGTCACGTCGAAACAGGTAGTAGGAACAGGTTCTAGTTTAAATAATAATTCAGAGAAATTGTTAAAACTTATGTTTAAAAAAATTCCATATTAATATAAAAATTGAAAAGAATGTGATACACTGATAAATAGGCACTGATTAAAAACTAGTCACGTGACTGGTATTTAAGTAGTAGGAATAGGTTCTAGTTTAAATAATAACTCAAAGATTTGTTTAAACTTCTGTTTAAATAACATTTAATACCAATAAAAATTGTAAAAAATAGCCGCTAGAGAGAGAACAATTGATAAAAAATTAGTCACGTGTCTAGATTCTGAGTGATAGCAAACGATATAAAAACTTAAAAAGAACTTTTGGAAAATGGCAATAAAACTGCAGCTCAAGAAGAAGATCAAATTTTATTTCAATATAAAATTCGAAGAGATAATAAACCCAAAGAATTTATTCACGCCACTGGTGTTGAGTCATAGGAATCGGTACTAGTTTTAAATAGTTATTTAGTTATTGTTTTTAGTTAAGAATTCTTTGAACTTTTCTTGAAATTGTAGCCAAATGTACCCCACCTCTCGAATACTAAGTAAGATTTTTGGCGATAAAAGTTACTTAATGTAGAAATGGACTTATGGTACCTCCTTCAAATAAGAACTTTTTTTTAAATTCTTTTTATAAAACATAGTTTTTGAATCATATTTTTGAAATAGCACTTTAAAAATATAAAAGTTTAACATTAAATACTTAAACAACTTGTTTTTGAAAAGAAAAAAAGTGCTTTTTGCAAAGGGTACTTTTTTGGAATCAGTAATTTTTAGGAGTTGATATACAAAGTGGGCAAAAAAAATTAAGTAATTTTTATTTAATAATAATTTTTTATTTAATTTTTTTTTAATAAATTTGAAATCTTTTAATAAAAACAAAGAAATATTTTTCTTGGTAGAAAAAATATGTTCCTAAAATATTTGAAATGTTGAATATTACATAGGTACTTTAAAAAAAGTACTTTTTAAAATACCGCCAGTTTTTAATAGAGTTTTTAACTTCTACATAAAAAATTGCTTTAAAAAATTTAGTGATTAAACAAAATTACTAGAAAAGCCTTAATGCTATAAGCATATTATAAAAGACAAGATTTGTGAACTAAGAAAATTTATATGATTTCTTTTAGACAGTTATTAATGGGGATATGCCAAACATTTCTTATGAAAATAAAACTTTGTATAGATAAAGGTTTTTATCAGTTAAACCAATAGCAGGCTTTCATACTCAATATCCTTTTGTCTTTTTCACAACTCCCAAAAGTACTTTTCGGCATAAATTTATTGATGAGTTGAAAAAAATTTTTTCGTTTACAACAATTATCACACCCATATGATTTTTGTGTGCCCTTCGAAAAAAAGTAATTTTCATTAAGAGATTTTTTTTTAAATTTTTTTCTTGCCAAAAAACTCAAAAAGAAAAATGGCAAAAAAAGCTTATACAACACAAGACAGCTCTAAAAATTGACGACAGACTGTCGCGTGTGTTGTAACATACCATGTAGAATGATAAAACAAAAATCAAAAGAACTTAAAAGGGAAAACTTGTAGCCGGTGGATGTTGTCTTACCCAAGTACTTGTAACAAGGCGGCTGGAAAAGTTTTTCGGTTTTTGGTTGAAACATACTGGAATAAAAAAATAAAACATGCAAGTAGATGATGTAAAGGCGACACTAAAATGAAAACGAAAAAAAAAAAAAAAATGGAAAATATAAAAATAAATTTAATATAAAAAAGAGCAAAAATTTGATAAAACATTGTTTAAAAAACGGCAATAAAAATATGGGCATAAAAAACTAAATATGAGTAATGGTTCCTAAGGCATTTCAACAAAAAAATATATATTCATTTACATACATATACAAGCAGAAAGCTGAAAAAAGATTGTTATAAAGCGAAAGATAAATTAAACTCTTCAAATATGAAGCAGTTTTTAATGATTTGAAACCAAAAATTAGGAGGCAATAAAAAATGTATAGCCTATTTTTAGGCTTACAATGAAAACAATCTTGCAAAATGTTTTACATATAACATATAACTGCTGCGCCCGCCATGTCGTGGGCATCCTGGAAATATTTTGCTCGATTTTGCTTTGAAAGTATTCCACACCAATTGTAAGACTCTTATTTTTATAGTGCTTCAGTTATAGTTTATGTATTTACTTTATATAAAGGTACCCATCCCTGGATAAAATTCTAAAATTAAAAAAAAATCTAAATATTATTGTTAAGTTCTGTAAAAGGTGTTTAAAATATTTTAATAACGTTGTAAATCGACAAAGTAAAAATACAAATCAAATACAAATTTTATTCAATTGGCGCCTAATGTTATGCAATATTGTTTAAAATATCCCAGTTTTAAACCGAAAATTTCAGTACCTTTAAGCCGGAAATGGCGATTTTTCACTGCTTTTTCTCCACTTTCTCTTGGAAATGACATTTTTTGCGAAAAAATTTATCCTATATTGGAATCAGGATGCTAAGGTACCTCCTCACAAAATTGTGTTAAAATTCATTTAGTAGTTTTTACGTGATGCGAACACAAATGTTGTTGGAATATCACATTTTTGGTAAAATTTTTTAAGTGATAATTTGGTGAAAATGTGAATTTTTTGTGAAATTTCGATTTTCAGTTAAAATTTCTATTAATTGATAATTTACAGATTTTCTCTATATTTTTCTTTTTTTAATTGTTATATCCTTTTTATATTGCAATTTTTAGTGATATTTAATAGAGTCTTAATTTTTGGCAAAATTTAAATTTTTAACTAAACATATCGATTAATTAGGAATTTTCTTAAATTTATTTTTCCTAAATTTATGGTTCTGCTGTTTATTAAAATTTTGATTTTTTTGTGGAGACTTTTTTGACAACAAATAATATTTTATTTGGAGCTTGAGTTCTAATCTCCAATTATTCTCTATAGAGTTGAAATAATAATTTTAAAATTTAGATGATTTAATTATAATCAATTATTTTTATAAAATTTTAAAGTAATATTTTGTTTCTTTGCCATAGTGACCATATCTCCGCCATTTTCCAACCAAATTTGCTAATTTTTATTAGCAAAATTCTTTATGGAATCGTTAAACGGTACTTTTTTCACCTGTGGTGAAAGATGTTAGAAGTAATTAATAACAAAGTTTTACGGATTGCGAATAAATTTCAGTTTTTTCTGCATAAATATAAAAATATTTGTGTTGTAATTTATTGAATAGGAATTTTCATTTTATTTTGAAAATACAAACGATATTAATATGCTTTTTAGTATACATATTTATAGTATACATATGTATCTTAATATGAAATTCCTACTTTATGGAAATGTGAAAATGTGATGATTCCTTTATGTTTATACACAAGTACAGACAAGCCCTTGTTGTTTGCCTATGGCCATAAAAATAGCACACAAAATTTCATCCATCAATGTCTGAACACATCATGTACAAAACATTAAAATAACAATAATAATAAAAATATATATAGTAGTAGAAGGCAAAAGACAAGAAAAGAACTTAAAAAAAAGTATTTTATTCCCAAACAAGGAAATATTTTGCAAAACTACACAGCGAGAAATATTATTTATTTTTATTTTTAATTTAATATTCTCCAATTTTGGCTTTCAGCGAATTTTTCGCAAGAGATACCATGATATTCAAATTTTCTAATGAAAAAATTCAGTTAAATATAATTTTAAATTAAAATAAATTTAAAAATTAAAAAAAAGTTATAAAATTCTAAATTTTTGTATAAAATTTTTATAATTTTCATAACAGTTTTAGAATTTAATGTAAATTGTTTAAAAACAAAAATAATTATTACAATAGTTTTTTTTTTTAAATAAAAACAGTTTTTGTTTGTCTTTTTTCTCTCAGTGTATAATTTCAACTGAAACACTATACCAGTGTCATCAGAAATATTATTTCCCTTTTTTTCCATATCACACATGTAATGTACACAAATACTTACAATATTTTTTTATATTTTGGACACCATCCAAATTCGTTACAATCAAATAAATAAAAAAATTTTTTTAAAGCAAAAGTATTAAAAAAAATTGCATTAAAAACAGCAAAAACATTAAACTTCAGTTGCTAATTTTGAGGTTAAAAATAAACGAAATGGAGAAAACAGTTTGAAAAAGAAACAACGACTGAAAAATAAAATAGTCCTCAAATAGAACAGCCGAAAAAAATAAGTTTTTCTTTATAAATAAGGGCCACCCTTCATGGACTCCCTCTTTATAGCCACAACAGCAACAACAAAATTAAAACTAAAAATATTTTAAAACGTATGACTCATTATTTTTCCATGCGAGTGCTTATACTAGCTAGCACTCATAAAACTACTAGTGAAAAGTACGGCTAGAAATAACCCAACAAACAAAAAGTCAAAAGTTTGATTTGTGAACTACTGTGTTTTTTGGCATACTTGATATAATTAAATTATATATCAAGTATGCCAAATCGACAGTAAGCAAACTAATGAACATTTTTTTCAAAGTATTGTCTGATTAGAAAGATCGAACCTCTAAACAAGGAAACACTTCATAATTCAAATATCGCTACCTTTAAATAAATTTTTTAATCTATGTTGATTTTTTAAACACCTTACTTTTATATTCTTTAATGTATTGGAAATAACTTTTGATATCTAATTGAAACCAAACTATATTCGGCCATGCGGAATCTTATATACCCTTTACCATAGCAATGTTAAATATTCCCTTTCTTTATTATGTTTCTCAATTTTACAATAATATACATTCGATTTTTAAAAAGATATAGAAAATTTCTTTTGTAATAATTTTATCGAAAATGTAAGCATTTTATCGAAAATTTTTTGTAAGAATTTTATCGGAAATTTTTCCCAAAATTTTAATCGAAATTTTTCCTAAAAATTTTATGGAAAATTTGTTTTAGAAATTTTATCAAAAATTTTTTGTTAAAATTTTATTGAACATTTTTTATAACAATTTTTTGTAAAAATGATATTGAAAATTTTCATGTAAAAATTGTTAGAAAATTTTTTGTTAAAATTTTGTTGAAAACTTTTTATAAATTTTTTTTTCAAAAATTTTTGTATAATAATATCAAATATTTTTTTGTAAAAATTTTATCGTAATTTTTTTATTAAAATTTGATTGATAACTTTTTATAAAAATTTTATCGACAATTTTTTGTAAAAAAGATATCGAAAATTTTATGTAAAAATTTTATTGAAAATTGTATTGAAAAAATTGTTAAAAAATTAATTAAAAATTTTTTATAAAAATTTTATCGAAAGTTTTTTGTTAAAAATATACAGAAAAATAAAAACAACGTGAAAAATAAAGGTGGCGGGTTTTTGCCCTCAGCCTCGAATGGAATGGTCTGATGTTGCTAAATTGCGTTAGCGAAATTTTCAAAACTATGCCTGGCAGATTGATGGCCCTAAATTGTCTGAATCTCTTCTGGTGCCTTGGGAAAGTTGATTTCATCCCGAACACAGACGAACAGGCGGACAGACGGACATCGCTTAATCTACTTCGCTATGTATAAGGAACCAGAAAATATATATACTTTATTGAGTCGGAAATGCATATTGTAGAAATTACAAAGGGAATGACAAACTTATATATAGCCACCTGTGGTAAAGGGTGTTCAAATATGTCAAATATTTTTCCTCGACTAAGCATCAATTTGAGTTAAAATTTTATATTAAAGCCTTTTTCTAGGTTCGAAAAACGTTCTAGAATTTTGCCTAATAACAAGTAAAAAAGTCAACTTATGTAAACTTTCGAATTTGTGTTTGCTGGGATTACACGGAAAGTACGTGTGCATGAGTGTTCCCAAGTATATGACAAAGGAAGACTTCGAGTTTCACATTCATGCCTTCCTTATTTACTGTGTGTAGTCGGCGTCATTTGCATTAGTGATTTAAGCACTTTTGGAGCCTTTAAAAGTGTTTTTCTTTTTATAATTTTGTTGATTTGCTTTGCCAAATTGCCTTTTTTTCTATTTGGTTTTTAGCAGGGTTGAAAGTAAAATTATGGTGCAGAAAGTTGAAAAAAAAAATAATAAATTATTGCTTTGAAATAAATTTTTGTAATGAATGCGACATTTAACATTTTCAAAAAGTATAAAAGGGAAGTATAATATATGTAGTTTTATTTCGCATTTATAATTTTTGTAAGGGTTGATAGTTTAAATTTAATTTTTTAGTTTAAAATAATTTTAATTAATAAAATTTAATCAAATAAAAGAAAGAAAAATTGTAATTATAGGCTTAAGAGGATTCAAATTAAGTTTTAAATACAATACAAAATGGCGAAAAATTTCACTGCAACTCCTTATAATATAAGACACATACTGAAAACTTTGTTAGTACAGAGAGGCCTTTTGATTTATGCAAGAGGAACGCACATCAAGCCAATGGTTTATATTCATATAATTCTAAACAAACCCTAGACAGAAAAAAATATTTTCAACAATGTTTTATTGGTTTAAGATTAAAATTAAATGAAATTATTAATTGACTCAATTATTTGTGTAATTAGCATTCATTTTTTCTAAATTGTTTATATTATTTTTTTTTTTGTAAAGACAACACAATTCGCGAAGTTTCTGGCTGGTCTGCAGAAAACAGAAGGGTCTGTGGAGGCGATCGAACCCCTAATACCCAAACAGATAGACTAGCGAACAACCAAACAATCTATGGGTGCACTCAAAACTATCAAAAATGTTTTTTTATAAAAATTTTATATTTTTTATATTTTTTTACAAAAAATTTTCAATAAAATCTTTACAAAAAATAAAATTTTTACAAAAAATTTTCCATAAGATTTTTACAAAAAATTTTCGATAAGATTTTTACAAAAAATTTTCGATAAGATTTTTAAAAAAAATTTTCGATAAAATTTTTACAAAATTTTCGAAAAATTTTTAGAAAAATCTTCGATAAGATTTATAGAAAATAATTTCGACAAAATTTTTGAAACAAAATTTTGATATTTTTACAAACACTTTTCGATAAAATTTTTAGAATGAAATTTTTAGAAAAAAATTTATAAAAAATTTTCAATAATATTTTTAAAAAAAATTTTATAAAAAATTTTCGATAAAATTTTCACAAAAAATTCTCTATAAAATTAAAAAAAATTTCGATAAAATATTTACAAAAAATGTTCTATAACATATTTACAAAAAAAATTCGATAAAATTGTTACAACTAAAATTCGATAAAATTTTTAATAAAATTATAACAACAAATTTTCACTAAAATAAAAAAAAAGATAAAATTTTTAGAAAAAAAAAAAATTTCTATATCTTTATATTATATAGAATGTTATAAAAGTAATAACCGAATGTATATGGGTAATTCCATGTCAAATCAACCAAAAAAAAAAATAGTTTTCAAATTTACCACTTCCGATTTTATTGAAACTTTTGTTGTTTATATTTTTTCCGAAGCCAAATATAATTTAAAAAAATTCTATCTCTTACAGTTTTTTAGCTATACAGTTTTCAAAATAGTAAAATATTGTTTTTTTGCATATGAGCTCGAGGATTAAATATATTCTTATTCTAGTTCTATAAGCCCTAGGAAGTTGAGTAATAGCTCATTTTAAAGTGGATTTCATACGCTTAATTTTATATCAATCATGAAAAAAACAAATTATTAATAAATTTTTTTCTTATCTTTAAAAAAAGTTTTATAAAAATCTTTGAGATAGTGCTTCTAATTTTTTTAAATTTCATATATGTTTTTTAAATTTAATTAAAATTATATTTGGATTCAGAGAGTCAAGGAATATAAATAACAAAAGTTTCAATAAAATCTGAAGTAGTCATTTTAAGTGCCTTGTTGATTTGACGTGGAATTACCCATATTATTGTGAAATTGAGAATCATAACAGGGTAAGGGAATATTTAACATTACTATGGTGAAGAGTATATAAGATTCGGTATGGCCGAATATAGAACTTTCCTGTTAGGACTTAAAAAAATCTGAAAAGAAAAAAACTCGTTAATTTTTTAGAATAAGTTTTTATATTTTCCATTTACTTTTAAAGTAAAATTTTTTATATTTTTATTTTCTTTTCAGATTTACAAATTTTAAATGAACTTTAGCAGCCAGTACTTTTAAAAGCAACCTAAAGAATTTTGATTCAAAGTTACAAACATTCAAGCATTCCAGCAGCATAATAATATTAAATCAATTATTGAAATTAAAACAAAATACAAGCAGTTTAACAACAAAACAAAAACTTTAAAATAAATAAAATAAAATAATCTAATAAAATAAAATAATTAAAACCAAAAATTAAACTTTAATTATTATTCAAAATATTAGAGCCTAAGAAGTCCAAAAATATATATTTAACAAAAACCGAAAAGATTATTAATTATAAATAAAAAAATCACGCCATTTACAACAGAAAAAATTAATAATTTATTAATCAACACAAATTATTACAACAAACACTCACAGAAATAAAATTACAATTAAAAATAAAATCAAGAAAAAAAACACTAAATAAACTCCTTAAGATTTCAAAAAAAAAAAAAAAAATTTGCATTGAAAACTTTTGCCAAGTAAAAGTCAAACAAAAAGACAAGACAAAAATCACAAACTGAGCAAATTATCCCCTCCCCCTCTCGTAAATCCAAGGGGAAGCTACAACTACGAACAAAAACATTCAATATTAGCGTCTACAACGACGAAAGCGACGCCAAAAACGACAACAGTCTAGTCTAGTCAAGTGAAGAAACGAAGTGTGAGTGATTTTGAAGTGCAACATTTTGTAGCAAGCAGCAAGTTTAACAGTCTGCATTACAATTTGCTACAGATCATACCGCACACTTATCGAGAGAGAGAGTTTAAAAATTGTGTGTGTTTTTTTTATAAAAAAAATATTCTTTTCGTTTTGAAAACAACTAACAAATTTCCATAAGAATTGCTTTAAAGAAAATCTAATTTTCTTAAGTGTGTACAAATTTTTCTGCAAAATTTTATAACAAAAACAACATTAAGACTGATATGATTTGAAATATTGTTGGATTGGCAAATTTCAACACAAAAAAAATATTAATTTCACTTAAAACGAAAGTAAAAAATTTCTTAGAAATTATTTGAAAGACTTGTAAGATTTTCCAAAAATTTTATAACTCCCAAACAACAACAACAACAACAACAACAACACCAAAACAAAAAACAATAAACAATAAAAACATCTCAGAAAGCAACTTAAAAACGGTTCCTGTAGATAAAATTTCAAATTAAATTTTTTATTAAAACAACAACAAGAAAAACTAGTGCGAAAAGAAAACTAACTGTGATGAGTGATTTAGAGAAAATGAAGGCTGCCAATGGCACCTTAAATGGCCAGGGTAGTCAAGAAACTCCGCAGCCCAATGGCTCGGCTGAAGCACCATTGAATGGTGTAGAGGCGACTGGTGATGCCTCTACTGCGGCTGCTGGTGGTAATGGTAATGTTGCTGGTGCTGGTGGTGCTGGTGGTGATGCTGGTACGGCTGCTACTTTAAAAGCCGTTGAATCGGCTATTTCTTGTTCTTCAATGGCTGGTGACGATGCTGGTACCGATGCCGGTGCCAGCTCTATACCACCTTCTGAGGCTGGCGGTCGTCCTCCATTGGATACCGCATGCTCGGATGGTGGCGGTCCCTCTAGTTTGGCTGGTGGCATGGTTGGGCCACCCAGTCCTTTAACCGGTTGTTATTTGCTTATCATTTTGGGTGAACCTCACTCCGAGGAGCATAAGGACAATATTCTGCAACATTTGTTGAAAGGTAAGTAACACTTAAATACACATCATATTTACATGAATAAATGATTTAAAATCAAATCACTTTTAAAGCGAGAGGAAATATTTTGAAAATATTTTTAAGAAATTTATATTAAAAAAAAAAATAAGAATATGAGAAAAAAACAATAAATTTTCTTAAATTTCTTCAATAAAGGAAAAAAATAATTAAATAATTGATCAATTGATTAATTGAAGCAAAAAAAAAATTTTAAAAAATTTATTTGTTTTTTCAGTCACACAATTTTTTTGTGTTTATGTTGAAAATAAAAATTAATAGAAATAAATTACTTAAATCTTATTGTCGTTACAAATTGTTAAGATTTGGTGATTTGCTCATTTTTGTATTGAACAAATGGACATACGACTGTATAAACGATTCGAAAAACGAAATTGATGTTCCTTATTTTGCTTGCTAAATCTTAGTATTTTAATATTTCTGTTGCATACTTGTAGGGTTTTTAATATAAAAACACTTTTAGAATTAAAGACAATATACATTTTGTCCAATTGTTTGCAAAGCAAAATTAAAGAATTAAGAGAAAATTTTATTGGAATAACAAAAGTATACTTTTAGGATTTAAAATAAAAAATATTTTAAAATAGTTTTTGCAAAAAATTAACAATTTCAATTGGATTAAAAAAGTAATTTTCTATAGCAAACTAAAAAAGCTTATTTTTAAAACTTAATTATTAATTAAGTTTTTGCCTTATCATCAAAACTGAGGTTTTAACATATAAAATATAAAGCATACCATTAGGCTTTAAAAAATTATAAATTATGCAGTTTTAATGAAATTAAAGGAAATTGTTATTGTGTATGATATATTAAGGATTAAAAACAAAATCGGAATTTACTAGAGCATATTTTACTAAGTCAATGTTTAAAATTTAGGTAATTATATTTTTTTTAACTTTATTAAAATTTTTAAAAACTCTCATTTTTTTTTAAATATAAAACAAATTTTAAATCTTTGTTAAAAAATTTCTTAACATTTTACAAAATTATTAAAATAAATAAAAAGTAGCAAACATTTCCTCCTTCTATAAGTTTCGGATAGTTCTATAAAAAAAAACGATAAAAAATTAACTTGTAATATTAAAAGCATACTTTTAGGCTATTTAAAATTATATAAATAAATATCAATAAAAATTTAACAGAATATAACATTCAATTGGTAACAACCAATAGGCCAAAACTCAAAAAAGATGTGTTAATAGATAAAAAATAAACCAAACATTTTTACTGTTAATATTTCCTTAAATTTAAGTAAAGGACATGATATAGAAGTAAGGAAGACAATTATTCCAAATTTTTTTTTTTTGCACAAACTGGTCGGATCGGATGTAATAAGTTATATAATTGTCTAAAAATTCAATTATTATTCTATTGTCTAATTAATTAATTAATTCACAAAATACGTTTATTATTTAAAACCAGAAAAAATAAAAAAAAAAAAAATTGGTCAGAAAACTTTCATTATTTTTAAAAAAGATTTTTAAACTTTTTCCCAAAAACTGCTTAGATATGGTGCTTATAATGTTTCTTCTATTTATTTTAGCGTTTAGAAAGATTTGAAAAAAATATTTAAAAATTTTTAAGATTACATACAATGAAATTTATAGTCAAGCTTAATTTCGTTTTTATTCTCTCTAAGAAAGAATTAATTAAATTACAAATTAGGTAATAATATTAAGGAAAAATTTTCTTTCTTAGAGAGAATAAAATTGAACTTAAGCTTGACTATTAATTTCATTGTATGGAATACATAAATAGTTCGACTAATAATAATTACCAACTTTCAAAATTTTTAAGATTTTTAGAAACATTTTATTAAAATTTAAAGAAAAAGTTTTTGAAAAATTTAAGAACAAAAAGTTTTACAAAATTTAGAAACAAAAATATTAAATATTAAAAATAAAATAATTTTCATAATTTTAAAGTATACTTTTTGGACTTAAAAAATATTTTTCGCTTTTATTTATATTAAATATTTAAAACTTTTATAAGGATTTTAGAAAAATTTTATCATAATTTAATGAAACATTTTTCGAAAAATTTAGTACTTTTTTAATTTTTAAATAGCTTTTTTTGGGTTTAAAAATATATTTTTAATTTATCTTTTATGTAAATTTTTAATATTGAAAACATTTTACTAAACGTTTTACTAAATTTGAAAATAAAAATGTTAAATGTTAAAAATAAATTAAAATAAAATAATTTTTATTCTTTTTAAGTGTTTTTTTTTGAGTTAAAAAATATTCTATTTTTCGCTTTTATTAATATTAAATATTTAAAAATTTTATAAGATTTTTATAAAAATTTTTACAAAATTTGAAGAAAAAAATTTAAAAAATAATACTTTTTTAACTTTTAAATCATTTTTTGGTTTTAAAAAAATATGTTATTGATTTAAATTGTATGTAGTTTTTTAACAAACATTCAAAACATTTTTTAGGATTTTGAGAACAAAAAGGTTTACAAAATTTAGAAATAATAAAATATTAAATGTTAAAAATAAAATAATTTTCATACTTTTACCCCCATATTTATAAAAAATAAAATATATTTAAAATGTATTTTAGAACAAATTTTTCATACAAAAGTTGTTCTAAAATACATTTCAAATCAGTTTTATTTTTTATAAATATGGGGGTTAAAGTATAAAATATTAATACCCATATTCATAATAAATAAAACTTATTTAAATTGTATTTTAGAACAACTTTTGTATGAAAAATTTGTTGTAAAATATAATTCAAATTTATTTTATTTTTTATGAATATGGAGGTAAATATTAAAAAATTTTGTAAGATTTTTAGAAAAAATTTATCAAAATTTAAAGAAAAAATTCTTGAATAATTTAATGCTTTTTTAACTTTTAAAGCATTTTTTGGGTTTAAAAAATAGTAAAACTTTTAACTTTAACTTTTATGTAGATTTTTTTTACAAATAATCATAATAAGTTTTTCAGAAAAAGTTTTACAAAATTTAAAAGATTATAAAAAGTTTTATATTTTTAAAAAAATACTTTTTGCAGTAAAAAAATACTAAAAAAATTACAAGGCTTTACAAAAAAAAATTTGACTAAAATTTAAAAATAAAAAAAAAGAAATTTTTTTTTAATTATAGAAGCATACTTTTAGGCGTTGAAAAATTATTATTTGAATAATTTTCACTTTAATAAATTAATACAATTTTAAATACTTAATTATTTTGACCGGAATTTACAATTTATTGTAAAACTAAGCAGCATTAATAATAAGTCTTAATATTCGCTTGCTTTAAAATAATATTATATAATATTGTACTGAAAGGTTCTTTTTGTTTTTGCTTATTGCAATGTAGTTCAATGTTACACTTAATATACCAGAAATTAATTCATAGCGAAAATTATGAACAGTTGCTAAAAGAATCAAAAAGGCAAATCATAGTTAAGCAGCTAAAAAATCATAACTTATTAAATATTTTTTTTAATAAAAACTAGAAAATAAAGCAGCAATAGAAACAAAAAAGATACTCGTAGATACATAAGAAAAATTAAACACTAAGCTGCTGCAATTCATTTCAGTTGCTGATGACTCGCCAGTTGCTTGGTGTATTAACCAACCACAATACATGCAGCACGCGACATTAATTATTCAAGCATTAAATTTCGTTTTTTTTTTCATTTCACTACTGTTTGGCTCTTGTGATGTTACATATTAAGACGTTGAAATATTGTTGATTTTTGATTACTTCTTGAGGTTTATTTTTATGTTTGTAGACGTTATAGATTTGTGTTTCAAAATGATAAACTAAAGTTTAGTTGGTTTTTTTTCCTCTTCGCTTTTGGTCGGAGCAAAATAACAGCTTGTGCTAAATGGTCAATAATTACTTGCAATTTTTTTTCTATGACATTTTTAATCAGGAGGGGTTTGTATAACTGCTATAGTTTTTTTTTTTTTGTAAATGAGTCACAATATGGTTCCTCTTCTGTTAGAGTTTAAAATAATTTTGTAGCAATTATTTTCCAACGTAATTCGTTAATTCTCTGACAATTAATTACTCTAGTAAGACTCAAATGTATTGGAGAAGAAAATATTGAAAATATACTGAATATATTTTTAATAAACAATTTCCTTTATAGTCTTCTCTCAGCAGTATTTGTTATATTATTTTTGCAATTATCTTTATTTTTTACTTCTTCTTCTTCTTCATCAGTAGCGGCAAATTGTAAGATTTTAATCTATTTGTGTGGAGTTTTTTAATTTCTTTAATTATAGTTTATATTGGTTATGATAAGATTCATCAAGGTACACAATTAAATATTAAATGCAATTGATGGTACAATTGTGTTTTTAACAAAAAAATGGAAGCTTAAATAAATAAACGATACCAGTAAGACAGATTTATTTAAACTTATAATTGCAGCACAAAAATTATATTTCATAAATATTTTATAAGGAATAAACAACACCTTTGTTTTCTATTATTAAAAAATATACTTATGTACCTTCTATTGCTACTAAGCAATTTGCATATAATTTAAAGCATACTTTTAGGCTGCCTTAATATACAAAATATAAAGCATATGTTAAGGATGTGTTTAAATTCTAAAGTTTGTTTGCCATCATCTGTTTAACATTTTCTAAACATTTTTGGTCGTTTTCTTTCGTATGCAAATTTGTTTGTTTTTCTTCTGTATTCCATTCATTTTACGAGTAAAGATAACATCTTTAACTTAAATTTCTAAATGCCAAAATGAAGTGATACAAACAACTATTTTGCTAACATGCAAATATTGCAGTAATTTTCTCTTTTTTTTTTGTTTGAAAAGTTGTTTCAATAAAAAATCATAGCAATTTTTATTTATATTAAAAAAAAAAATGGCAAACAAAAAGCAACAACATGCACTTTACGTGTTTAAATACACCGTTCGTTGTGCCATTTAATGTTCAAATATTTGCCCGTATAGAAAATATTTCGTGTTAAGCCCCAAAAAAAATTGTTTTCTTATTTCTTTGCTCATTCACATTTTTTTGTTTGGCATTTCAATGCAGCAATTCCGTTCATACAATACAATTAGAAAGGCGCATGTTGTAAACCTATAGAAAATGTCATGAAATAATCTCCAAGACGTGACTAGAGCTTGAAAGTTTTGGTAAAATGTTGCCCTTAAAATTGGCCATTCATGGTAATTGTTGTTGAGTAACAAATATTTTAGGAAAGAAAATAGCAGTAGTAGAATATTTAAGAAATCTTAAACAAACAAAAACTACAGTACACATTTTAGAGAAAATATTTTATAACAAAGAGAAAAATGTATGTTCCTTAGAAACATATTAATCTGTTTATAAATGACAATTTTCTATAAAATTTTTAAAAGTCACTTAGTTAGTAGTTAGTAGTTACCTTAGTATCACGGCTCAAATATATGATACATTTTTCCCGTACAAATATATCATTTCCAAATAAAAAGAAAATAATTTTTAGCAATGTTTATTAATCTCAGAAGAGTCTTATAATTGGTGTAGAATACTTTCAAAGTAAAATCGAGAAAAATATTGTCAGGACACCCACGACGTGGCGGGCACAGATACACAAATATAAAAATTTTTTATATTAAATTAATCACATAATTTGTAAACATTTTTTTGTACTTAGAAAGAAATAAATGAACTTAAAGCGTGACTTCAAAAATTAATTTGTGTGTTAATGAATAGTTTGACTGGAGGTTTTTCATACAAAAGTTGTTTTAAAATACATTTCAAATAAGTTTTATTTTTTATAAATATGGTAATAATTTAAATATTCCATATAGAAAAATTTTATTGTACCAATAAAAAATTTTAAAAATAGTCGATTTACTTTTCAGACATTTTTAGCAGTTATCCAATAAATAAAAATATTAAAACAAAAATATGTGGCATACTTTAAGGAAAATAAAACTGAGCAACTAGTGAAAAAGGAACAGGAACTAGCTCTTTTCCCCCAATAGTAAATTTCATTTTTAATATAAAACGTTATGGGTAATTAGCATAATATTAATTAAGAAATTTTTAGTTAATTAAGTTAAAATTTAGTGGCATACTTTTAGGTACCATACCTTCAGAATGACATTTTTCAAAAAACAAATTTATTTTTTTAAATTACAATAAAATCAGGTTAAAATTAACGATTTAATTTTCTTTTTTCAAAAGTTTTTGCCTAATTGCCACGGTTTAAAATATTTTAAAACTTTGCAATATATCCAAACACCGATGGCATTACAAATTTCGACCTAATGTCCTGTCAAACACAATCAGGTTCAGTTCAAAGTTTACAACGCACATCAAAATAACTTCTTCTTAACAAAATTAAAGTGAACTTTAACACTAATATAATAAAAATTTTCTAAATTAAATGTATAAGTTTTTGCCTTTGCAAACACATTTAGTTAAGATAGGATCAGTCTAAAAATTTTTAAATAAAATAAAGATTTTTTTCGCATATGCAAAAAAACTTAAGTAGCACACTTTTTGACTGATATTTATTTATGTAATTAATTTTTTTTTTTTTTTAATAAAATATTTAAATTTTTTTTATTTTCGTTAGGAGTTAAAAATGAGAAATCAATACATTTTTTATATTAAAAAAAAAAAAAAACTTTTCGCTTAGTATACAAAATATGCGGCATAGCTTTAGGATGATATATAAAATTAAATTTAAACTTTTAAATTTCCGTCCCTTTACACTGGAAAATTTTTGGCACGTTATAAAGTTTTGGAAAATATTTCATATAAATATTATGTTTATTTGAATTTACAAAAATCAGAAATTTTTCAAAACTACAATGCACCATTAGGCTTTTATTTGTTGCCTACCTTTAAGGCATTCGTTTAGTATGTTGAGAACATTTTAAGGCATAATAATTTTAAATTTATTTTTTGACTCTTGTCAAATGGAATAAAATGTTTGAATAAAATATTTCCTTTTGAAGATTTTAAGAATCATAAATTGTAAATTCAACAAATATTTAAAATATGTTGAAAAATTTGTCACACTAATAAGGACAAATTTAATGCATATTCTCGCATTTAAAAACGCTGAACATTAAGCTTTTAAGGCATATAATAAATAAAAACTAAACCTTTAAAACTAAAAAAGTTAAGTAAAATATTTTAATTAGTTCTTTGAACATCTTATGATTTTTTTTTTAATTTTGTACCTCTAAGGACTATTTCTTGAAAAATTTTCATTCCTCTTTATCACAAAACAAACAGCATCTTTTAATTCTGCTTATTGGTGAATTTGTTTGTATTTATAACAACTAAAAGAACTAAGTAGGCTTTGAACTTAAGCCTACTTTAACAGCTAAAGCAATGCAAACAACAAACATTCATTGGAAAAAAAAACATAATCCCGGTCTCTTCATTAATAAATACTTCATTAATTCAAATAATTGCTTATGAACACAAGTGCTTGCTTGCTGTTTAACGTTCTGTTCTGTTTGATGTTTAATAATGACAAACAATGATTCTTCATACGACACAGCCCAACAACAGCACTCGTGAGTCCTGGCAACGACAACAAGAACGTCAACAATATTTACCCTCAACGACAAAAAGTATTCAAAGTTGTAAACAACCATGTTTTTTATCATGTTTTTCAACGGGAGTTGGTTGCTTTTTTCTCTCATTCTTTTCCTTATGCCTGGCTGCAACGCCCTTAAAAATATAACAGCCTTGTTATGTTGTTGAGAGGGGCGCGAGAGAAAAAATTGCCAATTGCTGCTGAATGTTGTAAGTGATTTCCTGCTTGAAACATGTTTATTTAGCAATGTTTTTGTTTGTGCTTGTGTTTGCCATGCATCTTTGCCGCTTGTTTCCTCTCTTGTATCTCTTGTCTTTTTTTCTGCTGCTATAGTGAATCTATAAATCAATTATTTTGTCAATATGATTGCATTGCAGATTTCAGGCTGCCTGTTAATTTCATCAAGCTAATAATATTATAATTAAAAAAGAAAAAATAAAAAACAACTGAATACATAAATTGGCATTTATCTGTGATATTTTTAAAACTTTTAATTAAAATTCGAGTAATTAGAGTATAAAAGCAATTATGTTTTATTTATATAAATTCAATATATATAATTGGCTTTTAATATATATTGAAGCTTTTTGAGGTTGAAATTTTAATTAAATTTATTCCTGAAAACCTGTTAAAATGTATGTGGTTTAAAGTCTGCTTAACATGGTTTAAATACTATAAAAGCAATTAAAAGTCAGCAGTATTCAAATACTAAAGTACTGAAAGGTGAACATTTAAACTGTAGCATACTCTTAGGCTTAAGGAGTAGAAGTAACAATATTCATTTATTTAATTAAATATGGATGTGAATGTATTACGATTTTAATTATATATTAAAAATATTTAAATGTTTATAAATTGTATTAAAAATATTAAAATTTTTATAAATTATTATAAGTCTTATGAAGTATTTCTAAATAATCTACCAATGCATATTAATAATGTATAGACTAAAATTTATATTTTATATATGTTTTATAACTAATCTCCTAATTGCCACGGTTTTAAACATTTTAAAATTTTTCAATATATCCAAGCACCGATCACAATACTATATTTTTGTAATTTCGACCCAATGTCCTGCCTTACATAAACAGGTTAAGTCCAAAGTTATATTTTATACCCTTCACCACAGGTGGAGGGGTATATATAATTTTGTCATTCCGTGTGTAATTTCTAGAATATTAATTTCTGATCCCATAAAGTATATATATTCTGGATCCTTATACATAGAGAATGCTTAAGTGATATTCGTTTGCCCGTCTGTCTGTCCGTCCATCTATCAGTCTGTGTTAAGGTTGAAAGTTGATACTTTCCTAAGGCATCAGAAGAGATACACTGCCACGCATAGTTTCGAAAATTTCGCTAATGGAATTTAGCAAAATTAGACGATTCCATTAGACGCTATGGGCTAAAAACCACGCCCACCTATATTTTTTCAAGTTTTTTATAAGGCAAAAATTTACTAAGGATTTTTTTGTTTAAGTCTGACAATTCTAACGCAATATAGATTGCAAATAAGTTCTAATTTTTACAAATATTTTTCGAAAAAATTTTAAAAGAAATTCTCCAAAAAATTAAAAAAATTTATTAAAAATTTTCTATAAAATTTTTACAAAAGATTTAAAAAAATTTTTTTTCTTAAAAAATTTACATAAAAAATTTTCACAAAAAAATATTTTACAAAAAATTTCCATTAAATTTTTTACAAAAAAATTTACAAAAAATTTAAAAAAAATATTACAAGACGTTATCGAAAAAAGTTTTCAAATAAATTTTTAGAAACAAATTTTTAAGAAAAATTAAAAAAAATCGAAAAAAATTTAACATAAATTGCATTGTTTTTTATATTTTTTTGTTTACTTATACATGTCTGTATAAATAAAATCACGGCCGAATATAGCACGCTTACATGTTTTTGTTCAGCCTAAAGATATGACATATTTTATTTAATAAAATACTGTTTAATTTCTTTATACTATTGTAAAGTTCGTAGCTAAATTAAATTTAAGAATTTTGACAAAGGAAGATGGATTAAGAAGTGTAGGGCTAGTTAACACTAGCCACCTACACTCGGACACCTATTGGTCAATTGTATTTCTCTTCAGTTTTCCCCCGAAAGAACTCTCAGATATATTCTATGAATAGGCTTTATTAAGCAACTTGATTTACATTATAAATCTGACCGCTTCACCAAGTGAAATAGTGTTATCCATTGTGGCATCATTGGACCATCCAACAGAGCCTTAAGCTTTGTGGTATTTATTAATGAGAGATAATTTGCTTTACAGTTTCTAATTTTTTCTCATCCTCGTTCATTCTGCAAAAATGTGGAGTTCAGTTTTCTTATAAACTGGTGATAGCTTGAAACCGAACAACAACCCGTTATTATAACTACAAAACGCTTAAGAACTTTCCTAGAAGTATGCTTATCCTTGCAGAGTCTGGTCTTGAAATCCAGCAATTTTTTCTACCGCTCTAGGACTAAGCAGTTCTTCCCAAAATCAACCTATTGAGTTTCCTTTAATATAAATTGTTTGTAGTTTGCACCAAACATTATTTTACTTTGTAAGAGTAACTTTTAATACATTTTTGCTTGAGATTAATATTTTTAAATATTTTATTTGACAGATTTATAGTAAGACTACAATTTAAATTGACAATTATTAAGCTAGAGAATCTTCTATGAGTTTCCTTAAAAACTTCTAATGCATAAACAAAAAAATTTTAGTTATTTAAAAAAATCTAGAGGTAACGTTCAATACATTTTTTTTTAGAATACAAGCATATGTTCTTCTAATATTTGATGCTGAAAATGCAGTTTCCGTAATTAAAATGATACTAACAGATAAAAAACATAGAGTAACGTTCAATACATAAAACTGCGGATATTAAAAATGTATTGAAAAACTACACTCTTTAAAATTTTTCAAAACATTTCGTATAATTTACATTAAAGTCAATGTTATAAAGCTTAAAAACCTTTATAAATTTACTCCTTTTCAATTTGAATAAGTCACTTTGTATAAAGATTTGTATGATTATTAATAGTATTTTCGTTCTCAGTTTTCTATACATAAAAGACAGTTTTATTAAAAAGAAATGTAACATTTCATTGAAAACATTTGAATTTACGCTTAAATAAATATCATTCATTTCTTTGTGTCTTTTAATTACAAAATATTTCACTTTAACACCAGCGAGCACCAAGGCAGCACTGTAAATGAGAATCAGGAACTATTTCGCCATTCCTTTTCTTTTGTGCCCTTAAACACAATAAAACATTAAAAATCAGCATTTAGTGTGTTAACCGCATTCCAAATGAAATTAGAAATTAAACCCCATTATTCTACTGACCAGCACAGCACAGCGCTAATGGTTCTTGCTAAAACCAAAAACTAACGCTGAAAATAATACTCATTGTAAAAGGTGTAAAAAGGTAGAAAGAAAAAAAATTACACACTAGTTTGAGGTTGGGGTTACACTCACTACTACTACTACTACAAGAACATTATAAAATCTACCGAAGTATGCAGAAAAAAAAGCAGTTTAAAAAATTACTCTCCACCTTTTTAACACACAGACCGTTTGGCTCAATTTCACTTTTACCACAGAGGAAACATTCTATTGTTTTGTTTTTGGGTGAAGACTTGGCTTTAAATAAAACTATATTTTTAGCTTCGCACTAAAAGTGAGATATTTTAGTTGTGTGTCTTTTGTAGAAAAAAAAAAAAAAATAAACTAAACTAAACTTGATATTATATTTCATAAACAATAAGTTCGCTGGTAATTAAGTGCTGGCATATTATTTTGCTTAATGAAGGTGCTGCCGTCTAGTTAAGAATATCTGTGTAAATATTTGTTGAGACTTTTTGTGGATTATAAATTGTTTGAGTATTTGTGTTTAAATAAACTGCTGACTTCCTTTGTAGACATGACGGTAATAAATGTTTAATTTCCGTTATGAAAACTTTTTCCTAATGAAATTCACATTCAAAGAAGCAGGATAATATTTTAGGGTTTGATAAAAATATTTCTGATAAGGACATAATTTTTGTAAAATAAAATTAACTCCCTTATATTTAATTATTTTAAATATTATAATATAATCATAATATGATAAATATTTGTTATATTATGACTGGAAAATTGTATAGTTAAATTATATCATCACAACATGATTAAAAATATCCTGTAATTCTAAAAATAATAAATAATTTAAGACTCATCTATGTACAGTGTAGTCTAAATAAAAATGCTTTGCTTAGCAAAGTCACTCACCTTACACTTGAACAACGTTAGGAAATATTGCCATACAGCTATCCTCGGTACGCTTTGCTACACCGATCCACAAAAACATACAATAAACACCTGGAAGAAAAGTATGGCCAACCTCTAATACATGCTCACATCAAAACTATTTCAGTTTATATGCAAGGTATGACTCACACTATTCCCATTAAATCTGCTAAACTATGCGTATTAACACGATAATAATTTTGTACTTTGTGTGGGAGGTATCACTACCACTATCCTAATCTAGTCAGTATTTTTCTAGATTATGCATAATAGTATGAGGGTTACTTCTTCAAGTTTTCAAGACTACAATTTGTAGTTCGCTACAGGAAGTACATTCGTATGAGGGTTACTTGTGATGAGTTTCAAGACTCTACCTTTTGCAGATCTCAAGGTAGACAATAATAATTTTTCACTTTATATGGGAGGTAAGACGGTAACACGGTACCTTGGTTCAAATATAGGATTTTTTCACATAAAAATATATTATTTCAAAGAGGATATATGTATTTACAGAACTCTACAGCAGAATAATCTATACATATAATAAAATAGTAACTCATTTCCGTCTGTCTGTCTCTTTTTCATTTGTGTTCGCATCACGTAAAAACTACCGGATGGATTTAAAAAAATCTGCGAGGAGCTACCTTAGCATCCTGATTTGTATTTTTTTCGCAAAAATATTTCATTTTCAAGAGAAAGTGGAGAGAACGCAGTGAAAAAACTCAATTTCCGGTGTAAAGGTACGGAAATATTCGGTTTAAAACTGGGGTATTTTCAATACACCTTTTTAGTTTTGAAAGTGGGATATTTGAAAAACTATTGAGCAACATTAGGCGCTAATTGAATAAAATTTGTATTTGATTTGTATTTTTACTTTGAAGAATTTCATTGTTATTTAAAAATAAATATTTTAAACATCTTTTACAGAGGTTTATAATAATTTTTAAAATTTTTTATATATTTTAGAATTTTATCCAAAATTTTGTGGGGAGTTACTTTAGCATCCTGATTCTAATATAGGATACTTTTTTTCCGCAAAAATATTTTATTTCCAAGAGATAATAAAGAGAAAAAGCAGTAAAAGTACGCCGACATTTTTTTTACTGCATCTACAAGGCATCTTTTATTTTTGAAAGCAGGATATTTAAAACATGATTGCGCAACAGATGGCACTGTTTTAAAATAATGACAAAATGTTAATTACCAACTGCCAAATAGCCAATTGAATATAAATTGTATTTGATTTGTATTTTTACTTTGTGGAATTACAATGTTATTGAAATATTTTAAACGCCTTTAACAGAGCTTTACAATAATTTTTATCCAGGGATGGGTACCTTTATATAAAGTAAATACATATACCATAACTGAAGAACTATAAATGTAAGAGTCTTACAATTGGTGTGGAATACTTTCAAAGAAAAATCGAGCAAAATATTGTCAAGACGCCCACGACGTGGCGGGCACAGCTTGTTTTGTATTAAAAAATGTTATTGTTAGGTCGCTGACGACGTCTCGAGTACTGTTAATATATAATAAAAATGTTTAATTGAATCAAGATTTAATTTAAAAATGAAGTATACTTTTTGGAGTTTTTTTTTTTTTTTTTTTTTTTGTTGCAATTTTCTATCTTAGGGTGTTTTTTAATAATCCCTTTTATCCATTAATAAAAAACTTTTAAATTTAGTCTTATTATTTTTTTATTTAACAAATTTGTTTATTTTAATTAATTTTAATTTAGCTACTTCTTACTACACTTTAAGTTACAGCAGTAAAGTTATTATTTTTTTATAAACTTTGCGTGTTTCTTTTATACCTACAACAACTGAATAAAGTTGTTAATAAATATTTAAAATAACGAATAGATTTTATATTTCCAACAAGCCACACATAAAAGCAAAGAAATATTGTGGATTAAGCAGAGAAAAAGTCATGTTTTATGCGAAAAGTTTTGTTAAGATACGTATCACATCATTAAGACGACATGAATATGAGTTGTCATGATATACAGACACAGCTATGAATATGATTTAAGATAATCTAATAACAAATTCAACTGAGAGAAAATTAGTTTATTATACATATCGCTCCTTTATTGCAACGTAGTCATATCTCGAAAAATCAAAAATTTGATGTTACTTAAGCAAAATAACTCCTTGATAGATTTTTTATATATAAAAAAATGTTTGCCTTATATCTCAATCTGAACCGATATTATAGCGAATATATATTACGCAATGAGATAGCAGTGTTTAAGTTTGATTTTTTTTTAAATATGACTACGTTGCAATAAAGGAGCGATATGTAATACTCTTAAGGCATTTTGCTGATATTCACGATAAAATCTTTGGTTTATAAAAGGTTCATCAAACAGTTCTTGTATGAAAAATTTGTTTTATAAATTTTTTATAAGCATGACTCATGGTGTTAAGTTTAAAAAAAAAATATTTTATTTTCGGAAAATTTTTGTAGTCAAGTGCTGGTACTGAAATATTTTCCAATAGACAATAAATAATTTTTGTGTGGCGTCTGTCTTTCAATAGATATATTCAGACTCACTTACATAAGTGTTTTGTGCTTGACTTTTAAAATAAATAAAAAAAAAAATTATTGATAAAAAAAAAAACTTGCAATATTTTCTATTGTCAATATAATGGCATTATGAACAAAATACCAAGTAAAAATATTTATCTGATGTCAATATAAATTTTCTAAAATAAACAGCACAAAAAATCAGATAAAATATTCGAAAAAAAAAATACAGGATAAACTCTTCAAATGGTACAACAATAGAGCGAAAGCTAATGGCTATAGTAGAGCAGTTTAAAAAATAACGTTGCTAAAGCTTTTACTCTTTTCTTTCCTTCTTCTGCCATAAATAATTTAATGTTTATATGAGCCCTTCAACGTTATAATGAACATTTGTGTGGTTTTGCTTAAAATTTTGTTGTTTTGTTGCCAACAAATATGCAACAGAATACATTTATATAATTTGTGTTGAGCCCCTAAAATTATGCTATAAAATTATAGTTGATAATGTACCGCAATAGAAAGGAGAAAAAAAGATACATGAAATCCTAAAACATTTTCCAAATTTCAATTTTGTTTGTCTTGATTATACAACATATTTTTATAAGCTTTTTATTAAATGAAAGCACTGAACCTGACCATTATTATTTTTATTATTTTTTGGTAGCCGGGGATTATGTGGTTGTAATTTTTTAATATTTTAAAAATATATTAAATGCATACTTTTTGGGTTTACATAAAAAATATTTATAATATACATAATTGAATAGCGGTAGTAAAGCAATTTTTAAACAAAATAAATATTTAATAAGCTTAATTTTTTGAAGAGCTTTTTTTTTAAAAAATAAAATGTGGATTAAATTGTTTATAAAATACTAGCTGTGCCCACACACGTTGTGTGCGTCCTGACAATATTTTGTTGGATTTTGCTTTGAAAGTAATCCACACCAAATTTTAAGACTCTTACGAATTTATATTATATAAAGGTACACATCCCTGGATAAAATTTTAAAATTTATAAAAAATTTTAAAAATTATTGTAAAGCTCTGTACAAGACAGATAGGAAATGATTTACTCATTATTTTAAAACACGAATTTACTTTATATAAAGGTTTCCATCCCCGGATAAAATTCTGAAATTTATATAAAATTCTAAAATTCTAACAATTATTGTAAAGCTCTGTAAAAGGCAGACATAAAATAAGGCAAATTAGGCAACATTGCCTAAATTATACTGCTTTCTAAAATAAAAGATGCCTTAAAGTATGCAGTATCTTTAAATCAGTAAAAAATCAGCGTATTTTCACTGCCTTTTCTGCACTTTTTTTGAAATAAGATATAAAAAGTAACCTATATTGGAATAGGGATACTAAGGTACCTCCTCACAAAATTTTGTTAAAATCCAATCAGGCGTTTTTACGTGATGCGAACACAAAGAAGAAGAAGAAGACAAACAGACAGATAGGAAATGGGTTACTGTTTTATTATGTGTATAGGTAGATAAATACACATTTAGTGATGGAAAAATATATAAAACGGAAGTTTCTATATAGTTTTATTTATGTTGGCTATTTTAAGGCAAAATTAAAAAATTAAAATTAATTTAATTAGAAAAATTAGAGAAAATTTAAAATTTTTTATGTCGTAAATATACTTCCTGTTTTAAGTTTAATGATAGATGTACGATTATTTTTAAAAACTGTTAAAAATGTGGTCGATTTCAGTGCAAATTCTGAAAAGCTATTTCCTATACTTATTTCACTGGTTGCTAAGATCAGATCTTCAGGAAACCTTTTACCTTTTTTTAGAAAAGCCAAATATATTCTGAGTAATAAAATTCTAAGAACACAGTAAGAATTATATTAATAAAACTTAATAAAATTTAAACAAAACACCAACAAACAAAATATGTTTTAATTTTTCCTTTTTTAATTGTAAACAAAATTCCCACACACACAGAAAAAATATTTTCACCAATTACAAATTTTAATTGGTTTCAGATTAAAATTTAATTATATAATTAATTGATTCAATTATTTATTTACTTAATATTACATAATTAATTGATTATTTATTTAATTAGATTTTTTTGTTCTGTTTTAAACAAAAATGTATTTAAATCAATTAAAATATTAATTGAATTTTAATTTAAAACTAATTAAAACCTTTAATTGTTGCAAAAAATTCGTTGTGTGTAATGTTGCATATTTTTATATTTTTATTATTTTAAAATTTAAATTTCCTCTATTTTTTGGTTATTTTTTAATTAAAAAAATTTAACCATTTAATCATTTTAATCTAAAAACATTTGAACATAACTTGTCATTTATTTTTTTTAGTTTAGAAAAATTCTACATCCATTTTAACAAGTTGAAAATTAGCATAGTCAGCTTATAATTTAATATTTGTTGAGAGATAATCTGGTTATGTAATCATATTTAAATTTATCTTCATAACAAGCTGAAACTGTATTTCGTTTAAATTACTTTTTAATACATATATAGCATAATGTAGCAACAAATATTAATTTTATAATAACATAAAGTGCTGCGTGTGACGGAATGTGTTAAGGATGTATTAAGGGCAAATTTTAGTTAAACATGACAAGATAATATTTAGGTTAAATTTAATAATTTATTAGTGAATATTGTAGTAGATTACTTTCATGTGCATATATGTATGTATAGTTAATGATATAATAACGTTTAATATTTAATCTAAGTTAATTGAATTTGCTATAGTTTTTTTTATTTATAGCATGCTTTTAGGAGCACATTTGTAAGGAACATTTGTTTCATAAATTTGTTTTTGTAGTCATTGATTTAATTAAAAATTTGTTAAACAAATTTGAATAAAATATTGTGAAAATTTTTATAAAATGTAAAGAGTGAGATCAACCATCAGAAATTAAGAAATAGCAGCGAATACATCTTAAAAAGTTGTCTAAAAAATTTTACGAATCTCTGTTAGTTATTTTATATTGATTCTATATGTCATGTATATGAATAACTTCAGAACTAAAAGATTAAATGAAATGAAATTTTTTTTAATTTTTTGTATAAAAAATATATAAATATATTTCAATGTCAATAAGTGCCAAGAACAACATACATTTTATTTAATGCATAATTATTTAACAAAAAAGTAAGGCATACTTTTAGACGCATGTTTTATACAATTATATTAATTAGTGAAATCATTAGAATTTTAATTGGTTTCAACTCTAAAAAAAACTTCGAACCACATCCAAAATAAAGGTCATATAATTTCTACAATTTAAACACCTTTAAGGTTATTCTATTATGATTAAAAACGCTTCACCCACTAACCTTTACATTGAGTATAAAAATATACCTTTGACATTTTAACCAGCAGTTGTTAAGCTAAAGTTGTTAAAAGTGACAATTATTAGAACATGACATCTACCTTAAAAATATCAAAAAGACAGAAGCACCTGATGTTAATGACGACATCTCAAACGTTTGGAAAAACAACTAAAAAAAAAACACAAACAATTATCGACAAAATTAAAAATGTTAAAAGAAAGAAACCGAAAGAATGACAAAGAATGAACCAACAAGAATACATTATTTTCATAATTATGAGTTGAAAAAAGTAATTTGTAATATTTTTGTAAATGTAAGAAACACCTGTCAGCTATTTGTTGACCAAACACCTGCAATTAATGAACAAATACGCGCTCAACTGACTTTGGTTTTAATTCAATTTCACACAACTCAACTCAACTCAAATCAAAGAATCAATTTTATGCTATTACATGATGATGTACAATGAGAAATAAATTTACAATGACAAATTACTAGTCATTAATCAATAGATTTTTGTGTTATTAAACTTATTCGCCCCTTAAAATCTTCTTTGACTTTTATTATAGCATACTTTTGGGCTTGGGCAAGTCTTTTGTATTTTTGGAGAAATTGCTACATTGTTTGTATTTGTGTTATAATGAAAAACTTAATAAAAAGTAATTAAATGGGTATGTGTTTATAGTAAGTAAAATCTCAAGGTTGTATTAATTGTATTGTATTGAATAAATGTTCGTTCGGTGGCATGGGATAATCGATAAAATACACACAAAAATGAAGAAAGAAAAGAAAATTAAAACAGCAACACGGAGAATTTTCTTTGGCAAATTTGGCATCAGAATGTTGTAAAAGACATTTTTGCGAAAAGACAAAACTGTTTGTAGATGTGACTAGCTGTGCCCGCTACGTCGTGGCCGTCCTGACAATATTTCGTTTGAGTTAGCGTTGAAAGTAGTCCACAACAAGACTTTTAAGACTCTTACTTTTATTTTATGTATTTTCTCTATATAGAGGTACCCATACCTGGATAAAATTTAAAATTTATATAAAATTTTAAAAATATTGTAGACTTCTAAAAATAGTGTTTAAAATATCCCGCTTTCAATAACAAAGCTGCTGTCAAGTTTGCAGTACTTTTAAATCGATAAAATTGCGTACTTTCACTGATTTTTCTCTATTTTCTCTTGGAATTGAGAATTTTTTTCGGAAAAAAGTATATAGGATATATTTGAATGAAGACACTAAGGTACCTCTTCACAAAACTTTATTAAAATTCATCCAGAAGTTTTTACGTGATGCGAGAAAAGACAGATGGACGAAATTCCTCATAATTTTTTTAAAAATTGCTGTATTGTATACCACATCCATCACTAACTGCACTAGCAACAAAATTTTCTAAAAATATTTTATGTACAGAAATGGTCCTGTTACAGATAACAGTTCAGAGATGACAAAATCGATATAAAATTGTATTAGTTTTTAATATTGTAAATTTGTGTGCCATACTTTCAGGCGAAATTTTCAGAACGTTTAAATGTTTGTAAAATAATATAAAAATATTTTTATTTATCATTGCCTATCTAAAGGATACGTTTATAGTTAAAAACTGTTGCATATTATAAGGCAAAGAATTAATTTTTGAAATAAATGTTGCGGGTTTTATAATTTTTTAGACATATTATTTTCAAGAATTTTTTATACATCGTCTGTGTTAGGACATAACTAATTCATTTTAGAGATCGTTTTTTTAAATGTTAAGATCATCTCAAAAATGTTGCATATTTAAAGGCAAACCTATTTTATTGGTTGCTTTCAGCTAAATTAAAAAATACAAAATAGAAAATAATATAATAATACTTAAAAAGAATTTTTTAACTGATCGCCAACTCATTTTAATTTTTTTAAACTTAAACAATGTATACTTTTTTCTCCAAGCCCCTTTCATTTTGGATTTTTAATACACAATTAACCTATTTTTTTTTTTTTGCTTCATATAATTTTTTTTCGCTCAGAAAATCAAATTTTTAAGCAATAAAAATCTCTTTAGCATTTTGTTATACTACTTTTTTTCCTAAGATATAAACATGCACAGTTGGCAACAATCGACCTCTGACCTAAACACAATTGTGTATTTCAACTGTGTAAAATATTATTCTCTTATTTGAAGCATACAGTTTTCATTTATGGTGAAAAACTAAAAACGTATAAAAATGTTTATGGGGTACACATTAAAAAAAAAAAAAAAAAAAAAAAATAGCAACAAAACTATGGCATGACATGGCATGTCTTATTGTCTTATAGAAAACCAGCACAAGAAGAAGATAAAAAGCTAAAACAATGAGTCAGAAATTTAAAATAAATATTGTAAAAAAAAACCGAAATACTGCAATACTGTTGCAGTATTATGTATGTAGTTACAGAAACAAGCGAAGTTTATTTCCTGTTTCCTGTAAAAAAAAAACAGCAAGAAGAAAATTATAAACTTACATACATTTTTTGTTGCATAATAAGTGATTGTCTGTCTAAATGACAACAAAGTAAAGAAGAAGGAGCAGATAAGAAGACATGAAAACGAAATAAGTTTGGTATTTAAGTAACAAAAATACTTTGCAAATATAAGAAATTGTATAAATTAAATATAGAAAAAAATATGGAAAAAATAAAGCATACTTTAAGTTGTTATTTGGAGAAAATGTAAAATGCTTTAAAATTAACAAGAATTGCAAAAAAATAATTAAGGAATTGTCAGTACTTGAAGACGTTTTTAAATAAATCTTGGAAAAGTTTTGTTTTAGTAAAAGAGTTAAAAACAAAAATTAAAGCATTACTGAGTTTTAAAATACATTTAGGGCTCAAAAAAAATAAATTGCTTCAAGTTCTAGGGATTAACTTATATATATATTTTATATACTCAATTTTTACTATTTTTTTTACAAAGAAATCAGCAATACTTAAGGTGTTTCCAAGTCATTCATTGTACAAATTTTCACGCAGTTGAGTATTTTCGGCTTTTTAATAAAGAAATTTTAATATATTTAAAAAAAATCTACTTATTTACTTAATAAACAAATGTTTAACGTAAAGATTGGTTTTAGGTTATTGTAAAGAAACGTACCATGTTTCACTATTTTAGTAATGACTAGCTGCGCCCCCACACCTTGTGTGCGTTCTGACAATATTTTGTTCGAATTTGCTTTGAAAGTAATCCACATTAAATTTTAAGACTCGCTGGATAAAATTCTAAAATTTATATAAAAATCTAAAAATAATTGTAAAGCTCTGTGAAAGACAGGGAGGAAATGAGTTATTCATTATCTGAATATCATCTGTAGCTCAAAATTGATTAAAATATACCGCTTTCAAAAATAAAAGATGCCTTAAAGTATGCAGTATCTTTAAAGAGGTAAAAAATCGGCATAATTTCACTGCTTTTTCTACACTTTCTCTTGGGAAATAAGATATTTTTGCGGAAAATCAGCATTGTATATTGGAATCCGGATACTAAGGTACCTTCTGACAAAATTTTGTTAAAAGCCATCCAACAGTTTTTACGTGATGCGAACACAAAAAAGAAAGACAGGCAGACAAGAAATGAGTTACCATTTTTTTATATGTGTTAGCATCAAATTCAAAATTTACTAACGTTATATTATTAAGCCTTTTTTAAGCCTCTTGTAACTATTTTTTATAAAGAAATCAGTAGTACTTAAGATGTTTTTAAATTTTTTTTTTTTTTTAAAATTTCACGAAGAAGTTGAGCATAATTTTCGGCTTTTTAATAAATAATTTAAAATCTACATAATTTTATTTTTTTTCAATTAGAGCTTAGTCTTAAATAAACCAAACGAAAAGAATGGGTTTAGACTATTGTAAATAAATGGTACGTTTCATTATTTCACTATTTTAGTAATGGTAATTTTATATAAAAACTAACTGTGCCCACCACTTCATCAGCGTCCTTACAATATTTTGTTACATTTTGCTTTAAAAGTAATGCACACCAAATTTTAAGACTCTTACTTTTATAGTGCTTCAGATATGGTTTATGTATTTACTATACCTAAAGGTACCCATACCTGAGGAATGACTAAGAAACATAGGCTTTATGTAAAATTCTAAAATTTATATGAAATTCTTAAATTATTGTAGAGTTTTGTAACTGGTGTTTAAAATTTATAAAAGGTGCTGCCAAGTTTGCAGTACCATTGAAGCGGAAAATTTGCTTAACTTCAATAATTTTCCCTTGGAAACGAGCTATTTTTACAAGAGAAAAAGTGTCCTACATTTGAAACGAAATACTTAGGTATCTCCTAAAAAAATTTTTATTAAAATTCATCCAGCAGAGGGACTGGCAGATGGACAGACAGATAGACAGAAATTCATAAAAATTTCTGTTTTGTATTCTAATTCGTTTACTATATGCAGCAGCAACAAATTTTTAAAGAAATATTTTTAATAAACAATTATTGTAATTTTTGACCTTTTTAATAATTTTATAATTATTTCCTGCGAATGCTACCTAATGGTGTTGCGAAATATTAAATATAAAAATAAAATAAATTTTAAAATTTTTATAAACAAGACCTAAAGCTTAAAACATAATTATAGAAATATTTTTAATGTACAGAAATGGTCCCTTTACAGTTTTATTATAATAATAATATAAATCTAGATCAATTCTTTTTAAATTAAAATTCATATGGAGAGACCTTAATATATAAAATTTTCTTTAATTATAACTTTAAGTATACCATTAGGCTTTCCCTAAATTTTTGGATTATTTCCTCAAAAAGTTGTACACTTTTAAAGGTTTTAGAAAAACGTTGCATAAATCAATGAGACCAACGTAGAGCATATTTTTAGGGCTTTAAAAGAAAGTAACAGGAAACACAATGCAGTTTTCGACTTTTTTTAATGGTTTTCGAACTTTTTACTAGTCAAAAAATTTTATGCTTAACTCTTATAAAATTATGCCTGTAATGGTTAATGATTTTATTACTTATAGAGTAGTTTTGACTTTACTAAACATGGGAAAAAGGTGTTCTGAACATCTGGCCTTAGCAAGCAGTGAAATACAAATAAATTGCATTTTTATTATAATTAATTATGGGATATTAAATAATTAATATTAATATTTAAATTCCCCGAATTTTTAAAAATAAATTTTAATTTATTTTTCAAAACATTTTTGCCCTTATGCTAAATATAAGGTTTACTTGAAGTGTACTTTAAGGCAAAATTGTCATATCACATTTGAATTTAGACTTTTATTATTTAATTTCTATTTAAACCGAAAAGCTAATTTAATTTCCTTTGCATATTTTTATTAACAAGTTTTTCTTTATTTTATAGCCTATTTTAGGGCTCTTTGAAAAAAACCTTTCGTGGATGATACACATGAAAACAAAAAAAAAAAAACATTTCAATCAATAATTTGTTATTTTTAAAACACTTTGAAAGAAAAATACTTACTAAACAAAAATATAAATAAAAGAGGACAACCGGAAATGAATAGAAATTGGAAAAAATGGCATAAGCTAAAGCAAAACCAATACACACACAAAAACTACAAACAAATTGCAAAATCGTATTAAAATCTAATAAACAAATAATCCAATTTAAAATTTGTATCAAACGGTCTGATGAAAGCAAATATAGAGGCGAGTTGAAAAACGGTGTATAGTTACGACTTAATTTAAGAGCGAGAAAAAAACACAAACACAAACACACACATACATACATAGAGAATTAAATTAAACTTATGTAAATTAAACACTATGTATTGAAAAATTAGGAATGTTTTGTAAGAAACATGTGTTAAACAAAAACAGTTAACACAAAACAAAACTAAAAGACTTAACAGTCAAGAAAAGAAGTGTAAAGATTAAGCAGTTTTATGTCAAAACATGCATTTCAATTAAAAAAAATTGAACCAAACTGCAAATTAAAGAAAGCGATATTAAAACTTAAGCATTTAAATACAGACCTAAATAAAGGAAAACTTTATACAAGAAATTTTAACAAAATTAAATTAGAAATAGTTTTATAAAATTTTTTTAGTGTATTTACACTAAATAAATAAAAGTTAAAAAAGTGGTGTATAATTTTAGGCTTTATAATCTTGAAAAAATTTTATTAATTACATTTTTCATCTGATCAACAATTTTAGTTTTTTTAAACATTAAAAAAAATTGTTATAAATATGTTGCCTACTTTAAGGCAGTAATAAGGCATTTAAAGCTTATATATAAAATAGCCTGCTTTTAGGCAATTCTTTTTATATTTAACCTGCTTTTATTGAAATCAGCTACAATTTAAATGTATTTACGTTTCATTTTAATTAGTTCATTTGTTATGGTTTGACATTGAAGCCAAAACAAATAAAAAGGCACGCATTAACTTAAAAGTCAATAGTCAAGCTTATAAATAAAATCCTGCTGAGTAAATAAACAGCTACAGAAAAATATAATGAAAAAAAAACTGCATAAAATTCAATGCAAAGTACTTCTAAAACGTGTTTGTTAACCCTTTAGAGCAATTGAAAAAAAAAAACGCAGAGAATAGATAAACAAATTGTTGAAAAGTACGTGATTTAAATGCTTATTACTTATTAAGAAGACTAATACTCATATAGCACTTACATCCACGCACACAGTTATATTATAACAAACACTAATAGCTTTTGGTAAGTAGAAAAAAAAAGAGCAAGAGATAAATGATAAAAAAAAAAGAAAAACATAAAGTTGAAGGAATGAAATAAAAAAAATAATTGCCACATACTTTTTGGCTGAATTATAAGTAGTCAAATACATAAATTAAAATGGCTGAGTTTATAAGAAAAACTATTTAATTCAGCAGTATGCGTAAGCAGATTTATTATTGTTGTTTTTTTCTTTTAAGTTACGAAAAATTTTTATTCTTACAAGTTAGTTTTTGTTCAGCTTTAAGCTTAATAAAGCTAATATTCCTTAGGATTACTTAAGCATAAATTATTTAGATGATAGAGGAATAGAAGAAAACTTTTAGTGACATAAAACAAAATGATGAGAAATTTTATGTTTTATTTTAACATTTATAAAAAGAAAGAAAAAAAAAAACAGAAAAACTATAAAAATGAAAAACAAAGCCAGTTTTAAGGCGTCAAAAATTAATCACAATTTTTTCGAAATGCCTAGAATACGAACTTGAGCCTATACATATAAACATTTTTTGCTTCAGTGTAAACAGTTTTTTTACAAAATCTATACATATCTATACATATAATAAAATAATAACTTATTTCCGTCTGTCTGTTGGCCTGCTTTTCTTTTGCGTTCACGTAATAACTACTGGATGGATTTTAACAAAATTTTTTAGGAAGGTACTTTAGTATTCGTATTCCAATATAGGCTAGTTTTTTTCCGCAAGAAAAAGCAGTGAAAGTACGCAGTTTTTGAATAGTAAGTAAATACATAAAGCATAATTGAATCACTATCCACTAACAGAGGGCGCTGTACAATAAAATAAATACATAACCATAACTGAAGCATACTTTTTTTGTTGGTGTGAATTGCTTTCAAATCAAAATCGTATAAAATATTGCAATTGTGGTGGGCACAGCTGGTGTATAATAATACATTTCGTGTCTGCCTGTCTTTCTCTTTGTGTTCGCATCACGTAAAAACTACTGGATGGATTTTAAGAAAATATTTCGAGAAGCTACCTTAATATCCCTATTCCAATATAGAATACTTTTTTTGCGCAAAATATCTTATTTCCAGGAAAAACTGTAGAAAAAGCAATGAAAGTTTACCGATTTTTTTTTATCGATTTAAAGGTATGTTATACTTTAGGGTATCTTTTATTTTTGAGAGCAGCATATTTTAAGCAATGTTGTGCAACAGATGGCGCAGTTTTAAAATATTGATATTTTAAACACGTTTGCGCAATAGATGGCGCTGTTTTAATGACAAAATATGAATTAAGGCGCCCATACACGTCGTTCTGTTTATCAGTTTTAACCGTACGGTTAAAACTGTACAGGTAAAACTGTCGGTTTGTGGCCAAAAACCGTCCTTCTTGCACGCATAAAAAAATATTTGTTGCTTCTTGATTTTAATCGTCAGCTAGTCAACAATATGTGTATACTTTAATGCAACTAGTAAAGTGAAAGCATAATTTTAGGATTAATACTTGTTTGATCTTTTTTTGTTCAATTATAATAAGTTTTTTTGTTTTATTAATTTAAAATTAATCCTGTTTCATCTGCTTAATGTATTATAAGCCATTCCCTTTTTTCTTTTATTTTAATTTCTGAGTATTAGTTGGTGGTATTATCAGTAATAACTTGGAGTTTTAATGCTAGAAACAAGCATTTAATTGAGTTAAAAGCCTTAGCAGCTTTAAAAGAGATACATTATTCTTAATGAAAACTATTATATGTGTAGTTTATGGGCCTGCCAAACCCCATTTTTTCTGCACAACTATGAAGTACCATAAACTGTAAGAAAATTGTATTATAACAGCATAGAAATTATCTGTATGTTGCCTGGTAGCTTAAAAAAAAGTACTGTGCTATAAAACTGTATAAAGAATTAGCACGCTAACAGAAGGCTTTAATAATTAAGTGTTGCGAAATGCATAAGAAAAGTGTTTAAAACCCTTTCACACTAATTTTTTATTTTTAAGGCCTTTAAAACCCTACCTCGTATAGTTGAAGGGGCACGTACATGTTCGAAAAAGAAAAATATTTCTCATAAACATTTATAAAATAGTAAACGGTTACAGTTGTATTATCCCAGACAACTCATAAAAAAAGAAAAATATTTCCACACATATTTTTTGTTTTGTATTTCGCCCAGCTCATAAACTATAGTGCACGCCTGAGCATGCATGAAAATTCTGTTGTAAAATAACGGTAATGAGCATAAGAACGTGTGAAAGGATAAGAGGTTTATAAAACTTAGAGTAAGATGGTCAAATATGCCCGAGGTAATAAATTATAAATGTTTTATATTTAAAAGCAACAAAAATAAAGCAGACTTTAAGGCTGCAGAAAAAAGGTTTTAGTTTCATTTAAGTTGTGTACATTACTAAATATTAAAATTTAATTTTAATATTTTTGTACAATAATAATATCTCACTTTCTTTAGATTTATAAAAACTGTTTTGAAATTAAACTAACAAATTTTTATTTTTACAAATTAAATAAGGTTCTGTATTTCTTTTGCATTAATATTCTTGTTGGAAACCTTTCCTCTAAAGAATCTAATTAAAAACTTAGAAATTAACAATTATGCATTTGACTGTGTTTTTAAAGACAGGTTTGAAGTGGAAAATTAAGAATTTATTTGACTAAAACTGTAATGGATTATAAGTTTAAAAAAATACTTTGTGATATTATTGTGGCATACTTTAAAGAGGGTTCTGAGAAAAAAAAGAAAAAAATATTTAAAAAAAATTCTGCAAAAACAAGGAGTAACTTTATAAAAAAAGCGAGAGAAACCTTATAAAAAGTATTTTACTAAACTAACCCATATTTACTAATAGTTAAGAATGTAACATATATTAAGGGTGCTTCAAAAGAAAGTGGGAAAATTAACTCTTTAGTAATTAAAGGCAACTGAAGGATATCTGAAAAGACTTTAAGTATAAAGAATATTGGATAATTTGGGGCTAATATAGTACCATTAGGTTTTTCCTTACAAGAGCTTAGTAGTAGGGTTAAAATAATTTCTCAAAAAAAAGCATATTTTAAGGGGTATTTTTGGAAAATCTGTATTAATAATAAAATAGTAACTCATTTCCAGTCTGTCTGTCTGTCTGTCTTTTTATTTGTGTTCACATCACGTAAAAATTATTAGATGATTTTTAACAAAATTTTGTGAGGAGGTACCTTAGTATCCTGATTCCAATATAGAGTACTTTTTTTGAGAAAAAATATCTTATTTCCAAAAGAAAGTGCAGAAAAAGCATTGAAAGTATGCCGATTTATTTACCGATTTAAATGTACTGCATACTTTAAGGCATATTTTATTTTTGAAAGCAGTATATTTTAAGTAATGTTGCGCAACAGATGGCGCTGTTTTAAAATAATGAGTAGCTCATTTCATTACTGTCTTTTGCAGAGCTTTACAATAATTTTTAGAACTTTAGAATTTTATATACATCTTAGAATTTTATCCAGGGATGGGTACCTTTATAAGAGGTAAAAACGTAAGAAGTCTAAAATTTTTTTTTATTAAATTTGATATTTTTATTAAATTTGATTGCAGAGTCAAATAAAGTACTCTTTAATTCTAAATATACTGCATGAACAGTTATAATATGCTCAACATTTTATGCATATTTTTCTATTATTTATTCAGCAAAAACAAACAAATTTACATAAATCTATCCGACTACTCACTAGAGAGAAACATTGTCTTTATATTTTTACTAAAAGACAGCCATCCCATAACAACAATTTTTAAATGGTTTTCATATGGTGTTTTATAGTAGACTTTTTCTTTATTTTTAACAACTACTCAAACTACTGCTTCATATTCAAATTATTTGCAAAAAGACAATAAAAAACTAAATTTGAAATCTATTCTGATGCACAACAAGGAAATTTTATAAATTTTAAAAGACTTTTTGCCAGCACAAAAAAGTCCGTCCCGAACTTTTTCTTTTTTACTCTGTTCGTACTTGGCTGTTCAACTTGAAATTGAGTTTAGAGAACACATGCTGCTTTTTAATGCCATTTAAAATATTGCAAAATATTGTTTTGTATATGAAATATAAATGAAGAAGAAACAAAATTTTAAAAGTGTTTTTGATTAAACGCCAAATAATTTTTTTTTCTTTTACCAACAAAATTCAACTCGCACTGCTGTTTAATATTGTCATGCCTCATTTAGTATGTCACCATGATGTGCCATCAGGATGCAGTTGTTGTAAAGTTTAGTGCTTTCGAAATCTTATGCTGATATTTTATTTTATGATGATAGTTCTCATAATGCTGCAGTATTCTCAAACCTTGTAATCTAAACGAAATGTTTAAGATAAGATCTTATAAGATTTATTAAGTGGTTTAAGGTTAGAAATTATTAGGATTTGTTGAGGAAAATCCTAAAATTTGTTAAAATAATTAGCCTAGAAGTATGCTTTATTTTTGAAATTTTTTTTAACTAAAATTCTACACTACTAAATTACACAACTAAAATTTAATTAAGTTATAAAATTGACTGCACTTTATTATGTACGAAGGATATAAAATAAGAAAACTATAGCATACATTTAGGTTATAGAACAATTTGTTTTAGGATTCTCTGTATTACTTGATTTCTTTTTTTCTTTTTCTATAAATTCTTTCCATTGTCTTATCTTAACTGTTCCATAATTTTCCACTTGATTAAATACCTTGATTGTTTCCTTCATTTCAATGCATTTGAAGAAAAGAAAATTTATTTCTAAGAGATAATTTTGGACACAAATATTTTAATAAAAATATTGGCATTCATTTTCATAAATATACTGAGAAAAACTTTACTTACCATGTCATAACAGATAACAGACTACAAATGTGTATATGTTTGGTTTCTTAAAAAATAATAAATATTTATACTGCCTACTTTTAGGATTTTACTTTATTTAACATCTAATAATCTAAAGCATTGCTAGAAAACATAAAAAAGAAACGGAAATTTGTTCATGTCCGGAATATTTGTTGAGAAAATATTTGCAAAATTTTTAGGAGCCTAAAAATAGACAACAAATTTTATTTAGTATAAAATCAACTTATAAAATTGTTAATAACAAATAATTGTTATCTATAGCTACAACAAATGTTGAAGAAGATAATAACGATACATTCAATACTAAGAAACTATAATAAATTTACAAAAATGTGTGAGAATCAAAATAATGCTGAGGATTCCAAATATGTATAAAATACTGTTAATCGGAGTTATTACGGTTTTTGAAGTCCTACTAGAATTCGACACTTTTGTAATAAATTAAAGAAAAATTTTGTGTTTCATCTTTAATCTATTACAAAAGTCTCAATTTACTTCTACTTCAAGAACCGTAATAAGACTGATTAAGCCTTATACAGCTTTTCTAGTTCACAGATTTGTGTCCTTTGTAGGACGCTTAGTTTAGGCTAGAAAATGCGTTTTTAGTTTTTCGTATAAAAATAGAATTTCTCAATAAAAAATCCCTTTTTATAAATTTTTTAAGTGAGCACGGATTATTATCCTTTTGCATATAAAAAAATCGAAATTTTCAATAAAAATCCCTTTTTTATAGATTTTTTAAGTGATCACAGATTTTTGTAATTTTGACTGTATAACGCTTAGTTAAGCTTTAAAATTAATAACACTGTTTGAAAAATATTCTTTTAAGAAATAAGAAAATACGAACTTAGGCCTCAATAGAGAATATTTATTTGATTATATTTTAAAGTTAAAAGTAAAATAATGAAAAAAAAGAAATGAATTAAGGAAAGAAACCAATTTCTGGAAACAAGCAGTTGTGTATCTATAACAAACTTTGTAATTAAGTATAGTTTTAAACGGCAATTTACGAAAATAAATAAACGAAAATATAGTCTTTTATATTTTTTAAATTTGTTTTTCATAAATTATTATGTTTAAAAGCTGTTGCCTACACAAAGGATAAATATAGCGTTAAGAAATAAAGTATACTTTAAGAAAAAATTAAATCTGTTTAAACGATAGAACTTTGCATACCTTAAGGCCGATTTTTTTAATAAAAAAATTAGAATATTTTTAGAATATTTTAAAATCCGATTAAAATTTAATTGCACAATCTTATCAAAATTACTAGCTGTGGCTACTACATTTTGCTTAAAAACTATTCCACACCAATTGTAAGTAAGACTCTTACTTTTATAAAGTTTAAGTTATGGTTTATGTATTTGCTTTATATAAAGGTACCCATCCCTGGATAAATTTCTAAAAATTATTGTAAAGCTCTGTAAAAGGTGTTTGAAATATTTTAATAACATTGTACTTCCACAAAATAAAAATACAAATCAAATAAATATTTTATTCAATTGGCGCCTAATGTTATGCAATAGTTTTTAAAATATCCCAGTTTTAAACCAAAAATTTCTGTACTTTTAAACCGGAAATTGCGTTTTTTACTGCTTTGTCTTTTCTGTACTTTTACCGGAAATTGCGTTTTTTACTGCTTTGTCTCCACTTTCTCTTTTAAATAAAATATTTTTGCGAAAAAATATCCTTTACTAGAATCAGGTTGCTAAGGTACTTCCTTACAAAATTTTGTTAAAATCCATCCTGTAGTTTTTACGTGATGCGAAAGCAAAGAAAAGAATGCAGACAGACGGAAATGAGTTACTATTTTATTATAAGTATAGATTTAGAAAAATATTTTTCATAGAAAAGAATTAAAAAGCAATAATTTATTTTAAGCCAACACCAGCGTTTATTTTAGCATTTCCCTTTTTTCCTATAAACGAAATTGAAATTCGAAAACAAATTTATGTGTACTGTGCTGTTCTCAAATATTTATTTTAATATTTTATCTATGAACCTTTGAAAATTTGTTGCTTTCGTTTGATTTTACACCTCTTCATCTTAATTTCTTTTTTTAATATTTTTTTTTTTTTATTAAAATGTTTGGTGTAATACCGAAAAAAATCTTTAATATCTCAATTTTTTTTCTTGTTGAAACATTGAATTTTTTTATTGGAACATCCTTGCAGTATGATTTAAAAAAAGCTAAACTAAATTTGCATATCATATCACATGCTTACAGAGCCACCTACAAACATACATACGAGTATATGCAACACAGTGAAAATAAATTATTTTTTCTTTACATTTTGAATACCACAGTTTTTACATGAATCGAATCGATAGTGTTTGTAGAAGTACTTGTACGTGTTTTAGTATCGGTAACAGAAAGAGAGATATTATAAAAAGTGCTACTTGAAATATAAAAAAAAACTATAAAATGGTTTTTAAAAATGTGCTTACACTTGTACTGGTCGGTCGCTTTTGCACAGAAAGATTTAGTTTAAAAGCAAAATACTGAATATAAATTTACATTATACATATATCTTGAGTAAATTGTAGGATAAAATGTATACTTGAACTAATATTAAAAGGAAAATGTAAAGCTTCCACTTTGGTGGGTGCTGTAAATAAGCAGTGCAAGAAATCCTTAGTAGAAATTTAATATATTTTTAAACAAAATTAAACTATTCATTATTATATTCTTATATATTAAACAATATTAAAAAAAATTAAAGCAGGCTTTAGGGAGCTAAATTAAATGGGAAACTTAGTAGAAAAAAAAAAAGAAATTAAATATGAAGTAATTGACTTATAAATGAATTGTTATAGTTAGGCTTAAGTTCTTTTATTCTCTCTGACTACTAATAGCAGTTGAAGAATATTTTTATATAAATTAGGTAATTAAGTTTTAAAAAGAAAAATGGGAAACATTTAATGAGACACTAGCACAAACAAAACTTATCAAAACCATTGCTTATTTTTAGGCGCATTATTTAATAAATTTCTTTTAAAGTTTCTAACATTTCCACTAAACGTTCATTGAATAACATTTTTATCCACTTTTTCCAATTTGTGTTACACTTATTTTAAATTAAATTTCCTGTGACATTTTATCAACATTTTCAGCCATCCATTAACGTTGCCGTTACATAATTTACCATGTTTTATAAATTGAAATAGAAGTGTAAAAGAAATTGCTTAAGAGTTTAAGGAAAAAGATTACTTGTCAAACCATAACTGACATTGATTTAATTTTTGTCATTTTCTTCATGCAAATTTTTTCATCTCATTTATTTTACCTCTTAGAATTTCATATGTAATTTTGGCTTCTAAATAAAAATTGAATAAAAATTACATTACACTTAATAAGAAAATGAAAAAATGAAAAATAAAATAAAGCAAAATTCACTCAATTTGTTAACAAAAAAGAAATTGTTACAAAATTCAATTATTTTTAGTTTGACGTGAGTTAAAAGTGAAACAAGAAAGTAATACACGTGTTACACATACAGCCACGCCACACTACGGGCTGACAGAAAAAATACATAAAAGCTAAAAATGAATGTTGGTGAATAAGAGGAAAATTTAAATAAAGTTAATTTTACCTTTAGAGAAAATGGTTGGTAAGAAAGTAACGGGGATAAAGCTTTTAATTTTTTTAAATAATTAGGCAAGCAATTAAAGACATAACTCATAAATTAATAATTTATTATCTATAAATATAATAAAATAAAACTGATTTCCTGACTGTCTTTCCGTTTGTGTACGCATCACGTATAATCTATTGGACGTATTTTAACAAAATTTCGTGAGGAGGTACCTTGCTACCCTGATTCCAATATAGGATGCTTTTTTCCAAGAGAAAGTGGAGAAAAATCAGTGAAAGTATGCCGATTTTTTATCGATTAAAATGTACTGCATACTTTAAGGCTTCTTTTATTTTTAAAAGCGGTATATTTTAAACACGGTTGGGCAGCAGATGGCACTGTTTTAAAATACTGCCAAATAAAAAATTGAAAGCGGGATATTTTAAACACGGTTGCGCAACAGATGGCTCTGTTTTAAAATAACGACAAAATATAAATTACTCACTCCCAAATAGCCAATTAAATAAAATTTGTATTTGATTTGTATTTTTACTTTATGGAATTACATTGTTATTAAAATATTTTTAACACCTTTTTCAAAGCTTTGCAAACATTTTTAGAATTTTAGAAATTTATATAAATTTTAAAATTTTTCCTAGGCATGGGTAAGGTAGCCATAAAGTAAATACGTTAGAGCCTTGAAATTTGCTGTTAATTGCTGTTAAAGCAAAATCGAATAAAATATTGTCAGAACGCACACAATGTGTGTTGGCACAGCTAGTTACAAATAAAATGGCTTATTTTTTATTTTCTTTTTGAAAATTTTTTTAATTAAATATAAAGTTGAAAAAAATTCTGCCAGGTGTGTGGTGAAAATTTAACGGGGTCGGTATGACACCGCAATGTGCTTTAGTGTGACCATGTGACCCATGCAATATACTATTGCAGGAAGATCCTTACTTTAAAAAATGTAATGTCTGTAAAATTTTTACAAAAAACTTTCGATAAAATTTTACATAAAATTTTCGATAAAATTTAAAAAAAAATCTTCGATAAAATTTTTACAAAAAATTTTGAATAAAATTTTACAAAAAATTTTCGATAAAATTTTACAAAAAATTTTCGATAAAATTTTACAAAAAATTTTAAATAAAATTTTACAAAAAATTTTCAATAAAATTTTACAAAAAATTTTAAATAAAATTTTTAAAAAAAGTTTCAATAAAATTTTTACAAAAAATTTTGGATAAAATTTTTACAAAAAGTTTTGGGTGAAACTTTACAAAAATTTTAAATAAAATTTTTAAAAAAATTTTCGATAAAATTTTTCAAAAAAATTTTGGATAATAGTATTACAAAAAATTTTTAATAAAAGTTTTACAAGAAATTTTGGATAAAATTTTTACAAAAAGTTTTGGATAAAATTTTTACCAAAAATTTTAGATAAAATTTTTACCAAAAATTTTAGATAAAATTTTTACAAAAATTTTTGGATAAAACTTTTACAAAAAATTTTAGATAAGATTTTTAAAAAAATTTTGGATAAAATTTTTACAAAAAAATTATTATTATTATTATTTAAATTTTAAATAAAATTAAAAAAAAAATTAAATAAAATTTTTACAAAAAGTTTTAGACAAAATTTGTACAAAAAGTATTGGGCAAAATTTTTACAAAAAGTTTTGGATTTTCGATAAAAAAAATTTTCGATATAATTTTTCCCAAAAAAAATGTCTATATCTTTATATTATATTTGTTATAAAGAAGTTGAAAGTCACAAAAGTAAAAACAGAATGTATATTATTGTGAAATTGGGAAACATAACAGTGTAAGAAAACATTTATCATTCCTATGGTAAATGGTATATAATACTCCACATGACCAATTATAGCACTCTTTTTATATAAAAATAATTTTCATTATTTTCTTAGTTCCAATAATACAAAATCTTATTTTTGCTTTAATTTTCCAAATTAAGTTGCAGCTTATTCCTAAACCTATGCTTTCCTTTTTTATTTTTATTTCTATTTTTAATTTTAAAACAAAATATTTTTTAAATGTTATTGCAACATATGCCCAAGACAGTTTTGAGTATTTTTAAATGTCATTACAAAACTTTAAGCTGTCAGTATTTTTGTTAGTTGTTTTTTTCCAAACTTTGTATTAAAACATTTGCACAACTTTTAGAAAATGAAGTATACTTTTAGGATACTTTTAATCATTTCTTCAATATTTAGTAGAAAATATAGAAGCTACTTTTAAGAAGTATTTATGTATGTCTAAGAACTTTTGTTATTTGTGAGAAAAGACATGAGCCAAAGATATTTTAAGAAATAATTGCAAGTGCTTTTTACAAAACTTAAAAAATGTAGCATATTATTAGGGGTTTAATAAACCCAAATGTGTTAGCATTTCATTCATATCTTCTTATATCAGTTGATTTATTTTTAAAGAAACTAATTGGTATTTAAAAAAAATTTTTTGCTTAATTTAAAATTCAAACTCAAGGCTCTTTTTTTCTTTTATTACATGACGAGTTTTATTTCCTGTTGCCTTTAGTTGATTACATAAACAAAATGTATTGCATTAATGTCGTTGAAGAGACATCTGCAGAAAGAAAAATAAATTTAATGCGTTTTTAAAACAACCTTTAGGAAGATTATAGTTAGCAAGGATGTCAGAAAAAGAATCATGAGTTTCATTTTTGAAGAAGGGTAAAGAAAATAGAACTTACTTTAAGGTAGATGGAAAGGTTTTCTATAATAATAGCATATCTTAAGGGGAATTTTAAGCGGCATGTTGAAGATAATTAATAAAAATATTTTAAAAGAATTTTTTGTTGTTTTCTAAAATTTGCAATATTTATAATTTTTTTGCTTAATATTGTCCTTAAAATGCCTAAAGATCAACAAATTTTTAATAGCGTGCTTTTTCTTTAAACTAAATTTTTTATTAAATTATTTACTGCTTCCATTTTATCTTGTCAAAAATTAATGATAAATTTTCTTTATTTATTTCATTTACTTTTTTGTTGTGGAGTTTTTTTCTTTAAGTTATGAAAACATGTACGTTACATGCAATTTTTTAACTCGGCACCTAAAAGTATGCTTTTAAATTTGTATTCTCTTTTAATGATAAAGAACACAACACAGCAAGCCACGTAAGGCCATTTGTTGGCATAAATATCTTAATGTGTGAGTGAATATGTGAATGTGTGTGTGTGAACAAGATTGTATGAAAAATTGTTCATATTTTATTTATTTATTTATTTTTTCAGCAAGTGCAGATGGAAATGTTGTTTCGAACATTTTATTATGCGTATGACACGTTTCTTACATAAGTTTGTTTGCTATTCATCTGGTTGTTGTTTCTGTTTTTCTGAGTATATAAATAATATTTTTCAATGTTATTGCCACCACTCAGCCATAGCTCATATTAAACATTAACACCCCGCCAGCCAACCTTTTTATTTTTATTTTCATAGAAATTGAAATATTTGCTTGGCCTGAACTTTGAATCTTATCGTGCCAACATTTTTCCATCATTTTGCTCAGGTGCGACAAAAATTGTTGTGCGAAAAAAAAGGAAAAAAAATTCACAATGGAAAACCTGCAGTTAAAGGTGAATGAATATAATGGCCAACATATACATACGTGTGTGTGATAAAAGCAAAAAGAAAAAAAAAATTAAAATGAACTTTAACGTTTTTTGGTGAAGGCTATTTTCTGAATATAAGAAAAAATATTTTTATATTCATTTACTTTTAAACGTGCCTTCTTGTAAATATTTGAATTATTTTTTGCTTGATGGTTGGGACTAACTTTTTTCTTATGAAAAACTGAATAATAAATAATGAATCCCCTAAATGTGAAGCATACTTACAGGAGCTATTTTTCAAATAATTTTTTTTTTTTATAAAAAAAAAATCTTAAATACAAACTACGTACTATAGTTAAAGGAGCTGCCGTTTAAAATTATGCCTACTTAAAGGACCCTCTATACCTTGTTATTTAAATTACAAAAGAATTATATTGCCTACATTAAGGAAACCATTAAACACTTGTTAAGAAGTACCAGTTATTGCTAAGAACAATTAACTTAACAACCCAATTGTTGGTGAAAGACCACAAAAAAACAAGAATACTTTTCAATAGCCACAATTGTTAACGAACAGTTAAGGAAATTATATATAGAATAATAAAGCCTACTTTGAGGGCTGCAGATAAATGAATCAGAAGCCTTAAATAAAGAGAAAAAAAAACGTTTTTTTTTTGTTATTGAAATACACTGTATTAGTCATCATTAATAATATTGTGTTTTAGCCATAACTAATTATTAAATCCCCAAAAAGTAAAGCATACTTATAGGTTGTCTTAAAAAAAATTTCTGCAAACATACCTTATGCTTAATGATTATATATAAATATATTTTAAGCCACAACTTGTTTTAATCTTGCCTTTTACAAATTCAATTCCGTTCCCTAAATTCGGAACTAAATTCTCATCAATTAATATTTTGAGCCACCAAGACAAATTGCTGTTGGAATAACCAAATTAATTAACTTTTTGTTTAACATAAATTGTGGTGAGGTTCAAAAAAGTTTCTTATGAAACTAAATTAATCTTCACATTTATCTTTGGGCCTCAGTTTAGTTTTCCAATTTTCTCCAATTTTCTGTAATTTATTTGTTTTTTTTCAATGGCAAAAAAATTGCTTCCTATTATTTATATTTCATGAACAAGGAAGGGAAAAGACGATGTTAACAAATTAGTTGCTTAATATAATTCCTGTTTGTACTATTGAAGTAGAACTTTTGGCATTTATTTGTGTTTGTAAATTTCTCTACTGAAATGTAAATTTCAATTCACTTCTTTTGTTTATCTTTAGCTGAGTATTTAGTTTTTGTATTCTCTTGTGTTCATTCTTAACTCGATGTTAAACAACAAAAGTTAATTTTTCACTTTTCTATGGCAAAACTGACTACTTCATTACGCTAAAATATTCATGACGTTTAAATTGCAGGGTGGAAAAAGTAAGAGAAGTAAAAAGGGTCTAGAATTTAAAGAAAAAAATATGCTTTTGCATCAATGAAAGTTTTTAATTAGTCTTAACTTAAAGTTCAATTAATTTTTTAATTGATTCAAATACATATTTGTTTAAAACAGAACAGACAAAAATCCTAATAATAGAATCAATTAATTATTTAAGTAAATTTTAATCTGAAACCAATTCAAAACTTTAATCGGTGTAAATATTTTTTCTGAGTCTGAGCAATGAGTTTGTTAAAACAGGCTGCTTTTATCTTTATCTTTATCCTTATCTTTATCTATTTATATTTTTTAAGTTTTTAAAATAAGTAATTAAGTATGAATAGCAAAGACCCATACTTTTGCATCAGGATTAACAAGTTAGGTTACCAAAACGGGACCCTTAAAATTCACAGAAATCGCCTAATTTATTTATTTATTCGCTTATTTAACACAATCATAAAGCTATTCCATAGGTCTATTTGTTTGTGCCAATTCCTGAACTGATAAATAAACTGGTGAACATTCGTGAAAGGTTAAAGGTAGTCCTGCTTAAAGACGCAATATCTGTAATACACAAGTCCTTGCCTTCTATCATATGTGTCTATACACAGAAAAAAATATTTTTTCCAATTAAAAGTTTTAATTGATTTCAGAATAAAATTTAATAAAATAATTACTTGATTCAATTATTTTTTTAATTAGGAATTTTTGATTGTTCTGTTTTAAACAAACATATATTTGATTCAATTAAAAAATTAATTAAATTTTAATTCAAAACTAATTAAAACTTTTAATTGGTGCAAACAATTTATTCTCTATAGCCCAATGAACAGATAATACTTCCACCAGCCTAAAGATGTTCTTCCTGCTCATATTTACAAGATGCTTCGAATACTTATCGTTTGTTGCCATTTAAGCAAACTCACCACAGCTCACGGAAGTGAGTACCCAAAAATAGTGTTGCAAATAAGGCCAAGTCACATATCGATTTATACTAAGATGGTGATGTTCTAAGCGGAACTGGCTTGACCTTATCCATTGTACATTTCCTAGTGGCTATTTGCAAGAATCCCACGTATAGATATGTCAGCTTGAAGTGACAAACTGGACAACGCCTTCTTACATCGGTCTACTGAAACAGAACACGATGTCATTGAAGTGACAAATCTTCTAAAAAAAAATTAAGAACTAGAACCGTTCCCTTTCACTCTTAAACCAGTCACATAACTAATGTTGTAGCAGTTGTTAAAGTTAATAATTACTGTTTTTAAATATACAACTCTTTTTAATTACGAGTTTAGTTTTTAATGAGTGCCTCTATAGACTGATTAATAGTGTGGGGGTCATTAAAAAAAAAAATAAACAAATTTTTATTAAAGGCTTTTAAACCTCTGATACATAACTTTTTTTTTAAATACTACTTTTGTATTTACTACCTTTTGAAAAGTTAAATTTCTTAAAGGATTGCAAAATTTGATACATTTCTTTAATCTACTACTTTTTACAAAATACTTCTTTTACAAAATACTTCTTTTTACAAAATACTACTTTTTACTAAATACTACTTTTTCGAAAATACTTTTTTTTTGAGACTTTTTAAAGTGCTGTTATCTTAAATATCTAAAATTAAATACTTTTTGTTACAGGCTTAAAAAACTCTAACACTTTTTTCAAAATCTACAACTTTTGAAAAAATATTACTTTTTTAACTTCGGACATTTTGAAATGTTGTGATCTTAAGTTTCAAAATTGCTTTGTTTTTATTAAAAAAAACTCTAATACTTTTTTTTAATCTACTACTTTTAGCAAAATACTACTTTCAATGCCAAATTCCAAAAATGCTTTGTTTTCATTAAAGGCTTGTAAAACTCTGATATATTTTTAAATGCAGTATTTTTAGCTTAATACTACTTTCAATTTGCTACTCTATGAAAAATTGTTATCTTGAGTTCTAGAAAAGCTTTGTTTCTAGTAAAGGTTTAAAAAACTGGAATATTTTTCTTCAAAATCTACTACTTTAACTTCATACATTTTGTAAAGTTGTTATCCTGAGATTTAAAAATAATTTAGTTGGTATTAAAGGCTGATAAAACTCTAATACTTATTTTAAAATCTACTACTTTTTGAAAAATACTTCTTTAATTTTTTAATAGTTATCTTAAATTACAAAATGCTTTGTTAGACCTTAATATTTCGTTACCAAAATCTATTTAAAATAAACTACTTTTTTTTAATTTGCTGTTTTAAATACTTTTTATCTTAAGATCCATAAAATGCTTAATTTTAATTGAAGATCTCCTTAAATTTTATCCATTTTTAAATCTACTACTGTTTGAAAAATACTTCTTTTTTTTTGCTTTCATTAGTTGTAATAATTACAAAATGCTTTGTAAAACCCTAATATTTTGTTTCCAAAATCTGCTACTTTGTAAGATACACTACCTTTTTAATTTGCTTCTTTGAAATATTTGCTATCTTAAGTTTCAAAAAATGCTTAATTTTTGTTGTAACCATCCGTTACTTTAATAATTTTTTTAAATTGAGTACTTTTTTAAATCTACTACTTTTTTAATTGCTACATTTTGAAAAATTCTTCTCGTTTTATACATAAAGCTTCCAAATTTTACTGCTATTCCTTTTCCAACTATTGTACATAAAACTATAGAAATAATTTTTGAAATTTTAATTTATGGCCTTAAATTCTTTGAAAAAAAACTCCCTTTTTTTGTTTTCATACTAAGCAACAATCAATTTTAAACACACAATGGTGACAACAACAACAGCAAACTATCAGCAGCAATGAAAAAAGTCGGTCAAACGGAAATACCAATCTTTTTTGTTGCTGCTTTTTAAGCCAGGCAGCTGAATGCAATAACAGAGTTGAAAGTTTGGTTTGATTTGATTTAACTGAAAAAATGAAAACCAAAAACAAAAAACAAAAAAGTGTTAGCAGGAAGTGATGAAAATCATTTTGTGAAAAAGGATGAACGAAAAGAAAAAGTGATTTGATTTGTTTAAAAAATAAAATTAAATATTTACATGAGTTTTTGTTGCTGTTATTTATATTTCTATGAAATGTTTTTCGTGTTAAAAATTAATTAAAAATTTTTCTTGTTGTTTTTTCAGGTATGTGAAGAAAAAAAAATGCATTCAGAAAATTGAAATGGGTAAGATTTATTCAACTAGTTTATATATTCAAGAAATTTAACACTTAAACAAATAGAGATCAACATCAGCCAATTAAATATCCTGTAATTTTTCCAATTCTTATTGTGTTTATTTGTTAACTCGTACACTGAATTTATCAAATAAGCAAAATCATTTAAAATTTTAAGAAAAATAAAATATTATTTTCAAAAAGCCACCTTAGGCGCGGATAATAAGATCGAGTCTGTCTAATAAGGCTTCACAGGCTCACGAAAGTGATCTTGTAGTATTTTATCCCTTTCTCAGCAAAGAGAAATCTTGAAGGCTTTGACCGTTCCATATTTATAAGTTCCGAAAAATGTGGTGCCTATTGTTGTAAAGATATAAAGCATTGGAAATTTTTATTGCAACAAGCATTGGATTTCAATGGCTTCATTGAATTGCTTTGTATTTTACTGTAACTAAAGTTACTACGTTCATAAGGTAACCAAACATAAATTTAAATAGAATAGCAAATTTGTCAAATAACCTTTACTCCTTGTTCAATGCAAAAGAGTGGTGTACGTTCTGTATCGGTTACTACGGTTCATAATCATCACTAATGCAGCCGCTTTCTTATTCTAAGAAAATTTTTTTCAATTTTAAATATCAATCATACGCAACGTATGACTTTCAATTAATTTTCCGTTCAAATTTTATATTCTTAAATAGAGTCAGACAAAATAAGGTCAAAATAAAATAGAAAATATAATTGTAAATATATATTATTATTAAAAATAAGAACTTGGCTTTAACGCAATACCGAAAGTTATGTAAATAATTTAGTTGAGTATATTTTCAATATTTTAAACTGGAATCCAAGTAAACATTTGTCAAAAGTACTGCAAGGTGATATGCACATAGCAAAACAAAAACGTTTTTTTTTTATATAAAACTATACCTTTTTGATATTCACGAAGGTTAGCATTAGCTTTTTTGAAATAATCTAGAAATAATATCAATCATACGTCACGTGTAACATAAGAAAAGTTAATTTCAAAACAATAGTAAATGTAGAATAAAAATAGTAAATAAAATCTTTTATAATTTAATATATTTAAACAAAATTATTTTTCTTTAAAAGTATTATTTAAAATGAGTAGAAAAAAATTTATTGTAAAAGTTTATGGCTATTATTTATATAAATCCTTTTTTAGTTTATCATATTTGAATACAATAATTAAAAAAAATATTTTAAACTCAAAATTATTTTAAACTGCCTTCAAAAATAAAAAGAAAACATTTTTAAATATTTCATAAAATAATAAAACTATTTTTTTTTCTTTAATCTTATCACACCTTAAAAATGTTTAGTTCTGTGTAATTAAATTTTAAAAGAAAATTTTTCTTTAAAATACTAGCTGCTGAATTTGTCTTAAATAACATTATCGTTCTTAAAGAACCCCTATATATTTGGTTATCATTGAAACATTTTTAACCACATTTGTGTCTATACAAATGTAATAAATAAAGTGAGATTTTTGCCAAATGTGTGTTGATAATTATAGTGAATGTTAGGGAATGCCAAAACATATGAGCTTTAATGTTCAGTTTTGTGGTTAATCTTTAGAAAGCTTAGATTATTATGATGGTGCTTATCATCATCATATAATAACTAGTCTTCTATTGCTAGGCAATTACTTATCATATTATGACTGTTTTAGAACAAGAAGGAAATATTTTAGTATATCATACAGATGCAAACACTAGTTCGTTGAAGTATATTTTGCAAGAATATTTAAGAAATAAAGTTATAAAATAAATAAATAACGTTTTAAAGAAAGAAAAGTTTCATGAATTTAAAAGAAAATTAAGAACCCAGCAAAGTTAAAACTGATTTTTAATTGGTTTATTGAGATACTACTACTTTAATTTAGTAGGAATACATAAGAATAATTTATTTAAATTCATGTAAGAGTTTCTAGTGTTTATTATCAAAACATATTTAATTTGTTAAAAGTTATAAGCAATAAATAAATCTTGCATACTAAGGCGTATTATTAATATTAATTAAAAAATAATTAGTTTTCTTTCTTATATCCCCTTGTAAGTTTTTCTCTTTGGGTACTTTTAAGCAAATATATTTAAAATATACTGACTTTGCAAAGCAATTTTTAGATTAATTAAATACCTCTCCATGAAACTTTTAAAATTTCTCAAAAAATATTTCTTTTCTTAACAATCCCTTTAAAATTTAAATCCTTTTTTAGTATATTTTTTCGTTTTCATTCTTAAGTAAGTATAATTATTTTACAATAAAAACCAACACTCTTCCTAATAATCTTTAACCGCACTTGGATGTGCTATCATTTTAACCAAAATGCTTGACATAGTTTTCCACAATAATCTTATCAAAACAAGAGATGCAATCTTCCTAGAATTAACACCGCCATTATAAATTCACAACAATATTGAAAGCTTTTGTTTCAAAGATAAAGGTTCAAATGCGTACACAATCTCAAAACAAAACCAACAACAACAGATAATAAAGATGAGAGAGAGTATTATAATAATGAGCTGGCAAACAACAGATATTAAAACAGCAATATATAATAAGGAGACAATGGAAACTGCTTGAAAATATAAAATATTCTGAATCAGAATTTTTACTTTTATTTATTGTTTTATTTTTTTGGATAGACAAACCACTGTAAAATATTTTTATTGTTTTTGTGCTCTTAGGCAATAAAATTCTGATGGATGTGATGCGGTTAAGAGAAAAGCGTGGAAAAAATATTATATAAATGCAAAAGACAGAGAGAGGAAGAGTTTGTGAAAGAAAGATAGATAATAGATTAAAAACAATGGCGTTTAAAGTGGTTCTTCTTGAGCACGCCGTAATGGTTGAGAGTGGTAGAGTACTAAGACCGTTCAGATATTATATTCTTAAAAATTTTCAATGGGAAAATAATAACAAATGAATCGCATATTATGGTGATAAGAAAATTAAAGTCAATTATGCCGACCAACAACATGCCTAACAAACAATTAATTATAAGAGAAAAAGCAAATAAGTTTTAAATCTAAAATATTTTATTTGAGAATTAAATGACTATATACGTGGTCACAGTATAATATTTCCTATTGTTCCTATCAGGAGTAGTTATAGGAATAATAGGAAATAATATACTGGGACGTATGAGTAATATTAATTAGTTAAATATTAAGAGTGGAAGATAGAAAGTTACCATAACTATAGCGTTATTTAAGCCATTTGGAAGCGAACTAAATGGGGTTCTGGTATATCTTGTGAAACTTTCTTGATCCAACAATATGCAAAAATCCATGGGGATTAAGTCCGAAAAACGTGGTGGCCATTGTTGTAAAGAAACGAAGAAGGGGAAATTTTTCTTCTCTGTATTTTGTTGTAACTTCTAATGGTTCCTATTTAAGTGAATACGTCCATAAGGTAACCAAACATGACATGAAAGATTGGAGAATTAAATAACTATATACTAGGGCGTGTGATTAATATTAATTAGTTAAATATTGCGTATACTTCATATAATATGCGAAGAGAGAGAGAGAGAGAGAGAGAGAATATATGAGCCCTGTTTCAGCAATTAGAGTAATAAATTTTCAATAATTTTCTTTTGCAGTTACCCATGATCTTATTCACTATTTTATATTATTGCTGACATGATTAACTCTAACCTACCCTGTGTAAAACAAGATGATCATAAAATTTTTAGTTCCACAAAAGGAGTGCTTGCTGGAGACACAATTAATACGAATTTAATACAGTAAAACAAAATACTGAATATTAATGATTTCATGTGTTGCATGTCTGTTACATAGATATTTAGAAAATTTATATTATTAAACCTTCGGGCTTATGATTAATATAGAATGATTAAAATAAAAATTAAGCATACGCTGCAAAATATAAATAAAAAAATAAAACTTATTTGAAATGTATTTTAGAACAAATTTAGTATAAAAAATTTGTTTTAAAATAAATTTCAAATATATTTAATTATGAAGAATTTGTTCTATAATAAATTTCAAATATATCAAGGCACACTAATCGGGTAGCCTCACTACGGAGTATATATTAAGGCGAATATTATAATTATAAGGATTTTGATAGTTAAACTTACAATTTTTTGAAAGTCGAACTATTAATTTCCATATAAAACTAATTTTTTAATTGTCTCCTTAATATTTCCCCTTCGTAGTGAGGTTACCTGATGAATGTGTCTTGATATACATACATATATTTTATTTATTATAAATATGGGCAAAAGAATTTAGAACTAAAGGAATAAAATTAATATCTGTTAAATTTTCTAATAAAATTTTTTTCCATTTAAGTTTTGTTCCATTTTTTCGAAAAGCAATTAAAAATTTGTTTTATTTACACAAAAATATGAATAAATAAAAATATTGTAGTTATAAAAGCCAAAGAAAACAAATACTTTATATTTTTAAAAAATATTTTATTGACATATTCCTGCACAAATACATTTTGATTTATTTAGAAAATGCATATTTTAATAATAGTTTTTATTTTTATTTTCTTTTCACAAACAACAGTCATTCATGTAATTATTTTTCATCACTCCTTTCCATATTTGCTTAGCAGTTTAGTAAATAATTTTTAAAACAACAGAAAATAGTTGAAAAATATCAAAACGAATTTGCATTAAAATACTGTGGTTAGTTACACATGCACATAATTTTGCACAAAAAATGCATACATACATATACTCGCTCTCAATGTATGTATATTCATTTGCATGCATGTTTCTATGCGGAAAAAAGTGAAAGAAGTGTAAGATTTTTTTTTTTTTGTATAAAAATAAACTCTTTTGTTATTTTGTTTATCGCTAGCAAACAGTTGTTTTGTATGCGTTTTCATGTACATCTGTATTGTGCTGGTGTTTAAATCAGTTGCTGCACTTTTCTGTTGTTGATTTCTTTTTGTTGTGAAAATATTTTAACTACAATCCCTGACACATGACAGTTTGACAGTTGGCAATATATACGTATGTTTAAAATAAATCTACATATTTATAAAATGTATAAATATTATTGGTTTTTTTTATTATTGAAGTATTTACATAAATATTTAAAGGTTGTATAAATCAAACCCGATGTTAGAATACTCATTCTTCATATTTTAAGTATATTTTTTCTTATAGTTGTTTGGCTATGCAGTCTTCGTCATTAATTAATTTACCAACAATAGCCTAGTCATTCACTTTTTAGGCTTAAGCTCCAAATGTGACTTATATATGTCACTGGCCTGCACAATTCAATTGTTAATTCCGGTCGTTCCCGAAAGAATATCCTTAATGTTATTGATTTGTCAGAAGAATTTGATGCTGAACGTGCAATGATATAATTTCGATGTTTGAGGTTCAAGTGTTTTGAATTTTGTTTCTCCAAGAATATCAAAGAATGTAGTTTCTGTACCAGTAGAGTAACAACGCACAGTGAGCTCTTTCTACTATGAATAGATTATAACCTCTTGTTTACCAACTGTTTGAAAGAAATAAGAAAAAAACAATCAGAATATTCTTCACCACAAAACCGCTAGCTCTTACACGTCAGCTATGTGATAAAATTTTCTTACTTCCGATATTTCTATGCACTTAAAAATGTTCCCTTCGGCCTCAAAAATAAATTTCAAGAGATCTTTGCTGACAATTCGCACTTCATACTAATATTTGTGGCTTAAAGAACCACAAAATAATGAGCCAAAACATATGAAATGTTACATTTAAAAATTTAAAAAATCTGTCGTGTAAATGTGTTTAGCAATAAAATACTCGTACCTAGATGAAAGATTGAAATTACGGATTAAAAATTTGAAAAATTATATAACTGAATATAACTATTTTTGACTACCAAGCTATCTATCTTCACTTACTTCCTCTGCCGAATTTAATTTTTGATAATTATTTTTTTTTTTATTGCAATGCCATGGAAAAACTATTTCAAATCCATTTATTTTTCGCTCGTCTAATAAAAAAGATAATGCGGATAATTATATTTAATTATTGTTTTATAGTTTTTATAAACAAAAAACATAGAATAAAAGAAAGTTTATCAAACATCAAATGTTGTACACATTGGCGTATGATTAATATTGATTTATAAAATAATAAGATGATACCAGGGTTGGTAAAGATGGTATCACTTTTGGAGCAGCAATTTGAACCTGAAAATTACAATGATTCATTTTGCATAATGTAAACATTTTCTCAATTTAATATCGACTATTTTAAATACCAACTGTAACTTTTATTTTAAAATCTTAAAAAAATATTCTTAATCCATTTCTTTATTTATATCCCAATGTAGGAAAAATTAATTCCAGTACTTAATTTAAGGTTAGGAGTTTACAGGCATCCTAAAAATTTGAGAAAAGGTCTCCTGTACAAATAGAAGGTTAACTGTACAAAAAAATATAGTAACAGTAAATAGACCTATGGTACCCTCAACAAATTCGGGAGATCGCAAAGTATCTCAATTCACACCAAAGTCAAGGTTTTTAACACCAATGTTAAATCGGTGCTTCTATATGGCTGCGAAACATGGAATATATCGAATCGCGAAGTGAGTATAGGCGTATATTTAGAATATACTGGCCAGCTATGATATCAAATCAAGACTTATGGAATGGAACAAATCAGGTTCCTTTGGGTTTAAGTATAAGATCGTGTAAATTTGGTTGGCTGAGACACACCATGAGAAAGCCAGCTAGCGATATAACTAGAGAGTCCGTCGAATAACATCCCCAACTGGAAATACTTATAGATGAGAGAAAGAGTTGCTTGAGCTTGGTGTATCGTGGAGTGAGATGAAACTAATACAATGGAAAACATTTGTTGCGGCCCTTTGTTCCACTGGAAATTAAAGGATTAAATATAAATAGGCCTAGGGTACAGTCCGAATAGTTAAGTAAAAGAAAGAAGCTATGAAAAGTAAATGTAAACGTGTTAAGGTGTCAGGTGGTATGTTTTCTTCTAAAAAATGTAAGCTTTTTACTGTAACATGTATAAACTGCTGACATGCAGCTGCATACAAATTACATATATGGGAATTTTTAGCTTTTTCCAATAATAATTGCCAAGATGTCATTAATTGCTTTCATTAAGTGCTTTAAAAGACTTTAATTGATCCACAGCTAGCCAGATTTTTCTTTTAATTTTTTTTAATTTGGCATGGCACACTTTCTAATGGCACACCTTCTAATTATAACTACGAGACGCTGATGATGTTGTTTAATTTTTCCAAAGCATTGTAAATTGAGCAAAATTGAAAACGATGCGAATAACTGCAGCTAAGAATTCGCTACTTAAAAGCTGAGAGTAGAATAGTTTCCGTGCTTATGAACAAGCAATCAAATGAGTTGTGTTATGGAACGTGCAACTACATGGCTTTCCTATAAATAACCATCAAAAAACAATATTGAAGTTAAGCACCAAAATCATTTTTTGATTGTTACTTTTAAGCAAAAAACAATTGTAAAGTTTATTTAAAAAATATGAAAAGTTTCGGGGACTATAATTATGATATCTTACCCGTCATCACTCTATTAACTTGATATTTTAACATAAACACAAACAAATTTACTAGGTGGTACAGTAGCGATTTTACTAATTTACACCATAGCGTATGCTTAATATCAATTGAATTCGATATTACGTATACGTCAAAAACGATCGAAAGAAAACTTAAACAACTTACTTTTATAGAACTTATTTATATTTTAATGGATTATAATTCAGACTTTTAAAACTTATTATACATATTCCTATTAAAAAAGCTATAGTCTTTAAGACTCTATTTGATATATTTTATTTTATTGTAAAAATCACTATAAAATTTTGCCCTTAACTTTAAATTGGCAATCAGTAATTAATCTTCGTAATCCTTTCCCATTTGGGTCTTTTAAATATAACATGTAACTACACCTTTATTAAAAAAATTCAATTCTGTATATGTGTGTGTACTCACAACACATTTACTCATTCGAGAATAAAGTAAATATGATCAAGCAGTATGAGCAAGAAAAACAAAAGCATAAGAAAATAACTTTTAGCTTAAGGGAAATTGTAGCCAAAGTCAATTATTTTTCATAACGATAATAAAAGATATCAAAGGAAAAAGAGAAAAAAATAAAAAAAAATTATATACAAAAAGAAATATCAGCAGCAGAGACTGAAAAAAATTAACTAAAACAAGGATGTTGGAAAAAATTGCCCTGAAAACATTATAATTTTTTTATGCATTTGCTTACCTTTTTACTTTGCTTACTGATGATTTTCCGTAAGCATGTAAAATACAGAAATTTTAACAATAGCTGGAAATACAAGATAATAACACAATGTCTATAGATAGGAAAACATCTAAAGATTGATATAAGACCTAAAAGAAAAGAGACAGTTTTATGAAACATTAATATTTCAAGTAATAATTTTAATTTTTTTCTGTTAAATTCATTGGAATATTTAATATTTTTTAAAATTTATAAATAGTAATACTGGGCGTATGACTGATATCAATTACATATATTTCATTAAAATGGCGTTTAAGTTTTCTGTTATAATTGCACAAATAAATTTAGTATTAAAAACTTTTAAAAAAATTCAATTTATTAATTGTGTCTTTAGATATTCAAACAAATTTAAGTGTTTTTGTTTCAACACCTCGTAAACATGTTTACCTAACTAGATTAGTATTAACTAAAAAATAATGTTGGGGCAAAACAAGTAAGCAAAAATTTGCTTTCATTGATAACCGAAGGTTGGCTGAAGACACTGCAAATATTAGTTGGCAAATAATAATAAAAAAAAAACAACAAACAAGGGGAAGCTTTAGGTAGTGGTAGACTTCTTCACCAACTAACGATAGATAATTGAATACAATTTTCTTCTATTCCTTTATCTCAGTATGGTTGGTTAAATATATGATATTTAAAACTAAACACTACCCTGGATATAGCGATCCACAAAATGGTAGTATCTAATAAACATTTTTCCCACTTTTCTTTAAAATGAATCTTCAAATTTGTAAAATACATATGTAATATATATGTATATATTCTTTCAAATTTATTAGCAAAAAATATTTAAACATATTTATATTCATATTTTCATAAGCCTGAATAAAAACACATATATTTTTTTTATTTCTATTTCATTTTAAATTGAATTTATTTATACAAAAACATATTTGCAATCATTTTTCTATTAATTTCAATCAACACTAATGAAGTAATCGTTAACTTATGCTAAGTTAAATGTTTTAGATATTTGTTTTATCAGGGGTATTTTTTCTTTTCCATAGTTACATTTACCTCAATGTCTATTATACCCTAGAGTTAATTTGCTTATTAACATAAGTTTGTTTCACCTAAACGCTCTCATGCATCAGTTAAATATTAATTCCGAGTATATATTAAGAAAATAAAAAAATAAAATATTAAACTGCACACTTATAAATTATAAACCCGATATAACGGGGTGTAATGAAAATAAAGGATTTTTTTTATTAAATTAAAAAAATGTGGCGAAAAAGAAAAAAATATAAAAAAATAATATCAATCATACGGAACCCATAAAAAACTATTGCTCTAGTTTTTAGTTTAATATAAAAAATGAATAATTAAAAGCCTTCTACTATGAATTCAATTCGAATTGTGAACAGACCATTTATATTGCTTCTTAAGTTTTAAAATTTAAAAACGTTTTTTTTGCAAAAAAAAAAAAAATTAACTAAAAATCTTTATTTTTTTTAAGCCACTGAATACTAAAGTTTTTTTTTCACATTATTGAAATTAAATTAAATTGGTTGTTTAATCCTCCGTAAACACTTTTAAAAATAGCACTTAATTTTAAGTGCAAACTTTTTTATTTAGGGGATTTTTAACTATTATTTGATAAACCACTTTAGTTCTGATGGTGCACAATTTAACCCGAAATAAAAGAGCTTTTTTGTAAGTACAAACAAAAGCTGTTGAAAAAGTTGGTGTTTTGCAGGGGTTTACATACAAACGTGTATAAGAGCTGAAAATAGATTAAGTAGAAAATTTGGATTGAGGTAATCTTAAAGCACTTTTAGAATAAATCAATTAATATGAAATTTTAAACTATAAATCTTAAAAAGATCTTTAGTTCTCCCAACTCTAGTGATATCGATATTATAATGGCGGGTTTACTTAAAGGCAATCCACGAATACAGGTATTAAAAGAAAACGATTTTATACGGCATTGCTGGATTTAAAAACTTTTTAAAAGTCGATAAAATTTCAATAAAGAGAAATATTTGCTCTTTAAAGAGTTCGAATTCGAATCTTTCGAACACCATTCGAAAATCTAAAAAAAAAGTTAAAATCTTCAAAAAGCTAATATTTTCTATAATTAATCGAAATAATGACTCAGATTTGGTTTAGAGAAAATGGGTGTAAAATGTAGCGAGTATGCTTAAACGAAACTCATTAATTTAGTATTAATGCATGCTTAAACATGTCATACTAAAATATAATTTATCGCTGAAGACTCGACTTATATGTATAAAACTAGTTCTACCATGATAGATTGTGGTCGCTTGAATCCATACCAACATCTAAATTCGTTCAATAGTCCGAATCGTTCGAACACCATTCGAACTTAATTTTAAAAAAATTTTAAAATCTTCGAAACCCTGAAAGCAATTATAATTAATCAGATATAGCTTCAAGAAAATGGCTGTAAAATATACTGAGTAGGCTTAAAGGTGACTCATTAATTGAGCAATTTTGCGTGCTTAAACATGTCATACTAAAATATAATTTATCGTTTTCTAGCTCAATATTCGACTTATATGAATAAAACTAGTTCTACCGTGATCGGCAATAGTTCTAAAAATTGATTTTCAATAAAGAGAAATTGATGATATTTAAATAGTTCGACTTCTTTCGAAGTGTTCGAAACTTTCGAACATAAATTCGAAATTATTTTTTTTTTTAACTTTAAAATCTTCAAAAACCTAAAAACATCTATAATTAATCAAAAAATGTCCCAGATTAGGCTTAAAGAAAATGGGTGTAAACTCATTAATTCAGTATTAATTCTTGCTTCAACATGTCATACTAAAATATAATTTATCGTTTTCTAGCTCAATACTTGACTTATATGCATAAAACTAGTTCTACCTTGATCGATGGTGGTCGTTTTAAAACATACCACCATCTAAGACTATCGTGGATTACTTCCACAAAATACAGTGAAGACGTAGATATTTCGACCATTATTATAAAGGTTGGATAGGAATATTTCCATAAATTTTATGTGATTTGCAAGCACATAACCTCAGTGATATTTTTCTTGGGTTAATTTTAACACTATTTATAATCGTGTCAGTTGTTTTCTTTTCTTATCACATTAATCTTCAAAAATCTTTTATGACTCCTCAGTATTCTTGATACATTATAATACTCGATATACGTTCTTTAGCCCCCAATTAAATTTGACTCATATAATGGAAATTTGGCTCGCAAACTGTCAATTAAAGTATGAAAAAGCTTTAAAATATTTATGTTAATTGACTGGCATTTAAAAGAGAAAACAAATAAATCAAATATATAAATCCTCAATTTTGTTTTCATATTTATTACCTGAATAAATATTTTTTATTTTAGTAAAACAATAAATTTTTTTTTTCATAAAATATTGATACACACGTTTTCAATACAAAATCCCTAAACAAATTAAACAATAAACAATTTCCTAAATAGAAATAAAAATTAAATACAATTTTATTTACAGTTACGCAAACCTCAATTTTATTTTCTATTCCTACAAGTTTCATTACATTTTCTTTTCTCCTGCTGCCCTGACTGTAGCATTTCCTTTAAGACCTTGTCTTTAGTTTATAATATGTCCCGTTGTTTGCCAAAGTTATATTCATTGGTTTTAATGTCAATGTTTGGCTTGAACAACGAAGCATACATGCTTGAGTATAAGAGTTTATTTTTTTTTTTTCAAATTCACATGAATAATTTATTCGTAAAATACATTGCAATATTCTGTAGCAGTTAAAGCATTATTACGCAGCGCATACATAAAAATAATTCACCTGCCACATAAAAGCAGTTACATAAGGTTACAATTTTGTTGTGGAATTGTGGGAGTGAAATATGGAGAGTTAAACTAAATAAGGATTTTTCCTCAGTTTTCTTATTAAGACTTCTAAAAATAGAATGTGCTGGAATGTTGCTGGCTGTATATAAAATGTCGTTATGATTTCAAAAGAATCTAACAGTTTGCATGGTGGCAGTTAAGCAATCTGTATACTAACATCTTTAATATATAAATATCTTTCAAAATTGAGGCCTTACACATTATACAAGCAACCTTGCTATCCTTAGTATCTTGCCTTTATTATTAATTTACTTTGCCTGTTGGGAAACAAAGGTAGGCTCGCTGTTGGTTAGATTTATATTAATATTTATTGTGCATTTGCTTATATATGATATCCTTGGTTTTATGTAATGTCATATATGTTCATTAAAACATCGTGGTAATATTACCACGTTTTGCTTATACGATTAATGTATGCAGAAAGATTAATTTAAAACGTAAGTAGTCTTTTTCAACGATATTTTTGTTGGCTAAATATCGTCAGCTAATGCTTTGCTAATGCTTAGTTGGTGGAAGTTATTCCAATAAAACATTTACTTTCTGAAAATAGCGTATTCAATTAATTTGGCACTCTGTGAGTATGATTAATATTAATTTTGAGAATTTTGGGCGTATAAGTATTATTTATATTTTTATAATTATGTTTTTTAAGCTTTAGGTTTTTTTTATAAAAATTTTAAAATTTATTTTTATATTCAATATTTCACTAATATAATTGAATGAAAAAATTTTACGATGCGACCCAATAGTCTAGCGAAGTATTGAATATAAAATTAAAATAAAATTTAAAATTTTTATAAAAAAAAGACCTAAAGCTTAAAAAACATAATTATACAATTATTAATAAGGTCGAAAATTACAATAATTATTTATTATTTATATTAGTTACTTATCGTTTTAGATATTCGTCTTTCAATAATTAAAAAACAAAATGTTAAACTCAGGCATAGATATTAATATTAATGCAATTTCATCAATTTATTTTGCACTCTGTGACGTATGATTAATATTAATTTTGAAAAGTTTAGGGCGTTTAAGTATTATTAATAATATTTATAACAGACTAATTTATAGTTTTAGAAATTCGTCTTTCATTAATAAAAATGTATTTTAAATAATTTCTTTTAATCTGAACAAAAAGAACTTAAAACTCAGAAATATGTCTCAATCATACAGGCATGCAAAATATGACTCACAAGGGACCAATATCTAAATGTATGATTAAAATGGAAATATATTAAAAAAAAACTATTTCCTAGAGCACGAACATATGAGCTAGCTTGGCATTACAATGCAGTATTCTAAAACTATCCCATGTCATAACTACATGAAGCACTCACCTATAAGCAGTTATTTTAGTCTACTAACACTTGCTGGAAAAAATAAACGTTAAAATTGAGTTAATCCATGCATGAATTGTTAGATTATTTTTTGCAGAAAAATTGTATTTATTGCTACAAGAATATTTTTTTTAAATATTTACTAAGACGTATGATTGATTTTAATTTGTTGCCACACTTATACGTAAGAAAGATTTATACCTCTAAAGCTCATTATTGCAACTTGCTAATGCTAAAGTTAGGATTTTATCGGAGCTATAACTAGTTTTTCATTATTATAATTCAGCTAAAAATAATGCTTAATTATCGCCTACTATCTAACTTACTACAAAAAAATAATAAAGTCTTGTTTAAAAATGAGTTGATCCATGCATGCATTGCCTTTAACCTACAATACAATGGACCATGTACTTACATTATTTTTTGCAGAAAAATTGTATTTATTGCCACAAGAATATTTAATAAGGCGTATGATTGATTTTAATTTGTTGTTGTTAATTTGTTGTTATAAGTCAGTTAAAAACTACTCTTAACTATCGCCTACTATAAAGCCAAGTTAACGAAACTTTCCTTATCTTCGTTATTACAACGAATATCTAATTAACTCTCTGATAAAATCCTGACTTTAGCTATTGGCAAGTAATAATATTATGGGGCCTAAAAGTTTTTCGCTGTCAAATAAATTTCATTAAAAAATATAACCGTGTAAAATTATCATAAATTTTTTAATAATGATTTATATATAAAAAAAGGAATTGCGTAGCCAGGCCAGTATATTTATCAAAATTAATTTGACTATTTAGGAAAACTTTTTTAATTTAATTTTAATTAAATTTTTGTGGTTAGAAATAATAAAATTTTCCGAACCCCGACCAACAATTTTTTTTATTAACAATATCTTTTATGAAGTGAAAAGGTTACCAGGTTGTAATGAGACCTTCATTAAAATGTTCATATAAATTATTTTATAAATTGTAACTTTATTAGAAAAACAAAATTCAAATATTTATAACAAATTACTGCCGCTATAAAACAAAGGAAAAACCGGAACATTGACGAAAAAAACTTTATGTTTATTTTTAAAGCCCATAGAACTTAATAAAAATAATAAATTATAATAAATAAAAATAATTCCAAATTATTTTAAAAACAACCAGAAAAAATTCCAAACCCTATTCAAGAATTATTTAAATAATTATTTTTATACAATATTTACTAAGGCGTATGATTGATTTTAAATTGTTGCCACACGTATACGTAAGAAAAGATTAAACCTCTAAATGGTCAAAAAATCTGGTTTTATTTCTAATATTTAGTTAAATTGCAATAAATTGCATTTCCATTTTATTCATGTTTTTCTTCTTTTTAGTGTTTTTTCTATCCAAATCCTATTAGTACTGCTTCACAAACGCTTGCAGTTAACAACACCTAGTGGTATTAAATTTTAATAAGATTTTATTTAGACAAAAGATCATAATAAAAATCTAACATAAAAATTTTACGAGCCATCCACAAAAAAAAATTGAAACTAAAATCCTCTTTCAAAAATAAAGCATATTTGTTGTGCTAACGGATTAAATTGTTTACCTCGCTTGTGTTTACAGTTCAGGACAAAATAAGTTAACAGTAAAAATGATTCCAGAGTTGAGCTAACTTTTAGCGCTCTTCCAAATGAATTGTGGCATTTTAATACCTTGTTGATATCACACAGTTACACATGTAATTCTCAGTATTTACTTTTCTACTACAATTTAAATATTCGTTACTTATATTTATTCAAAGGCTAAAGCAACAAGCTAGAAACAAAAGCTTAATATTTAACAAACAGTAGAACTAACAAATAATGAACACATTTCTAATACAAATATAATTGCAAAGGCAGTGTAGCATATTAGTTCATATGCATATTGCTACTTTAACCTATTTGCAATAATTATACTAGAGATTTTTTGCCTTACCATTTGATTTTTGTGATATTCATATCTTGACAGTAGTTAATTATTAGTTATTCAAATGGCATTCTCAAAGAGATCTTAATAATGTCACATCATGGAACAATGGAAATGTTAATGAATTTATAAATGAAAGATGGTGGGGGGCGGTTTAATTAAAACATAATTCTTAAACAATAGCAGTTCAGTGAGTAAATAATTTCATAGCAATTTAAAGTTGTTCTATAAAAAAGGATAAAACAAAAATAATTATTAGAAAAAAAGAAAAATTAAAAAAGGATAATCGGATAAAAGAACAAAAAATAAAAGATAAATGATAAAGGATATTAGTACAAAAAACACGTATAGTTTTAAAGAGTTTTTATCGTTATTAATTAATATAGTGGAAATATTGAGGGGTCGAAAAGGGACCGAATAAGGAAGTGGTCTCCTTATTCGGTCCCTTTTCGACCCCTTTCCGTCCTCAATGATTATAGGGAACCGACTTGTAATTTAAGACAACCTTACTTTCATTGATTTCGTGCTACAACCAGCCATTACTCTTGACTTTAGTGATTTTAGATTGTCGACTGCCAAATATAGGCCTACTTTCTTATCACGGAGTCTCTAGAAATTGCAAGCATTTGTCAAAGACTTAGATCCCCCATGGCATCCACATTTAACAAGCTTCTGCCCTGGTCCCAAGTCTTATGCTAGCCAGTGCTAAATATTCACACACAATGTGCGCGGTTTCCAGGCATAGTCTGCAAGTATCAGCTTCATCTTGGCTCTATGATATTTAAGGTATCCATGACCAGCAGTTATCCAACTTAAAGTAACGAGTGATTTTTTAAGAGCTTGAGAAATTTAAAAAAAAAAAACGCATAAAATTTGCAAAATCTCATCGGTTCTTTATTTGAAACGTTAGATTGGTCCATGACATTTACTTTTTGAAGATAATTTCATTTAAATGTTGACCGCGGCTGCGTCTTAGGTGGTCCATTCGGAAAGTCCAATTTTGGGCAACTTTTTCGAGCATTTCGGCCGGAATAGCCCGAATTTCTTCGGAAATGTTGTCTTCCAAAGCTGGAATAGTTGCTGGCTTATTTCTGTAGACTTTAGACTTGACGTAGCCCCACAAAAAATAGTCTAAAGGCGTCAAATCGCATGATCTTGGTGGCCAACTTACCGGTCCATTTCTTGAGATGAATTGTTCTCCGAAGTTTTCCCTCAAAATGGCCATAGAATCGCGAGCTGTGTGGCATGTAGCGCCATCTTGTTGAAACCACATGTCAACCAAGTTCAGTTGTTCCATTTTTGGCAACAAAAAGTTTGTTAGCATCGAACGATAGCGATCGCCATTCACCGTAACGTTGCGTCCAACAGCATCTTTGAAAAAATACGGTCCAATGATTCCACCAGCGTACAAACCACACCAAACAGTGCATTTTTCGGGATGCATGGGCAGTTCTTGAACGGCTTCTGGTTGCTCTTCACTCCAAATGCGGCAATTTTGCTTATTTACGTAGCCATTCAACCAGAAATGAGCCTCATCGCTGAACAAAATTTGTCACATTTGAACATTTCGAACCGAACACTGATTTTGGTAATAAAATTCAATGATTTGCAAGCGTTGCTCGTTAGTAAGTCTATTCATGATGAAATGTCAAAGCATACTGAGCATCTTTCTCTTTGGCACCATGTCTGAAATCTCACGTGATCTGTCAAATACTAATGCATGAAAATCCTAACCTCAAAAAAATCACCCATTACTAAGATATAATAGCACCTTACTGGCCTTCCTACCAAGGGGATCTTTGACCACCAATAGAGCCTGTCTATATGCAGTAACCTCCCTTTACCTTTTTAAGTTAAGTGAGTTCATCCATTGTAGGACCTTGGCTCGCAGTAAGCCATTACCCAGTGCTACTCTGGGTTCTGGTCCACAGAAATTCACAGCAGATCCCCTAGTTGGTCTGTTGCTTCATTACCAGCTGTGTCTATGTGTCCTTCTCGACTTCCCAGCAGTTGAGGCACAACCTATGCAGCAACCCAAAAAATTCTGCCTAGTAAACGAACACGTACTCCCTCAAACGCAGATTACAGGACAGTTTCAGCTCAGCTGATCATACCTGGTCCTGCTTAACTGTCCATAAGAGAGACATCAGTAAAAATGCTTTTGTTATTCTCCATACACTCATTCTGCCTTCCACAATGAGTTTCTATACAGTCTTTCGACAATATTTCTTCTACTCATTATTATTAAAAAAATATAGAAATTTAAAACTGAGGAATTATCTATGACTTAAAAAGTTTCAAGATTTTGAAGAGGTTTAACTTCTGGCTTGTCTGCAGTTCGATTCCCAACCCCCAGGCTGATAGATTAGCTCATCCCAATTAGTCTTTGGGGGCACGGTATTTCTGAGGGAAACTATATATTTTATAAAGCATATAATAAAGCATATAATTATAATTGTAGTATACTTTTAGGATTAAGAAAATCTGTACATATAATGAAACTGTAACTGCAATGTGTCTGAAATATTTGTTGAAAATTTTGTTAATGATGCAAATAGTAGTCGATCAATCTATGGAAAAACTGGCACAAATTATATAAAGCATATAAATAATAGTATACTTTTAGGATTAAAAAGTTCTGTATATCTAATAAAACTGTATGATCGTATCTATATATTAAACATTTGTTGAAAATTTTGTTATGCTGATGCATATATGTAGTAATCGATCAGTCTATAGAGGCATTCGCAACTGTGAACGAAACTATATATTAGGGATATTTTTAATAGTATACTTTTAGGATTAACAAAAACGGTACATAAAATAAATCTGTAACTGGGCCGTGTCTATACATGATATATTTTTTGAAAATTTTGGTGCTGATGTATATAGTAATGGATCAGTGGAATATAAAACCGAATTTTTTGAAATTTTTGTCTTTCTGCGGTCTGTCGGTATGTCTGTGTTCTCAACATGTAAATACTATTGGATGAATTTTTAATAAAATTTTGTGGGTAGGTACTATTGTACCTCGGCCAGATATAGAATACTTTTTTCCCGTAAAAATATCTCATATCCTAAAAAAATAAAGCTAAAAAAGTGAAAGTACGCAACTTTACAGATTTAATGTTGCAGAAAACTTGGCAGCACCATTTATTTTTATGAACGAGAGAGAGAGAGAGAGAGACTTTAGACACTCTACGATAATTGAAGTTTATATAAAACCTATAAAATAGAATTTCATATAAAACCTATTTTCCTATTATCCAGAGATGGGTACTTTTTTACAAATTAAATATTTATATATCTCTTTAAATGGAATAAATAAATAAACCATATCTGCAATACTATAAAATGCCTTAAAATTTTGTGTGAATTTGGTTTAAAGCAAAAGGCAAATTGCAACAAAATATTCCCAAGACGCTGATCACATCGCTGACACTGCTAATAGCAAACAAAATAAGTTTCTTGTATGGGGACAAGATTTACTATTTAATTTTGTTATATATTCTTATTGTTTGATGTTTAAGCGGCCATTATACTTTTTTTTTAATTTTATATTATTAAAAATTATTGAAAAAAAAAATCCAAAAATCATTAGTTAAACTATTTTAATTAGAATATAAAAAAATATAACTATTCACGTCATTTAATTTTTTTACATCTTTATTGTGTAATACAAACAAACAGTAACTTGTCAATATTAATTTGAAATTTTTTTTCTTTCTTTTTTCTTAACGTGCGTATCAATTGCAGGTTTTCTCTCATGGGACGTGGCCGATTGTCATGTCGATTTAGAAGAGGAACTTAATACAATAACCCAACATGCCCCTGAAGGAGAGGAAGCACGTCATGGTAAGTAAAATGGAAATTGTTTTTTTTTTTTTTTTTTTTTTGTTAGAGAGCACTGCTGTTAACCTTTTGCATCTTAATAAGTTTGAAAGACAATAGAAAAGTGTAAGAGGTGAAGTAAAAAAAATAAATAAAGAAAATATAAATAGAACCAGTGACACAATTTATTCAGAGAAAAAACGACTAATTGAAGAACAGGAATTTTGTAAATGAAAATTATATTTCAGTAAAATTTATTTCGATTTATTTATAAAATTTTAGGGAATTAAATTTCAATTTTAAACAGATTTTGTATTAAAATCAACATTTTTTAATATTGAATAGTTAAATTTTATTAGTCGCACTATTTATTAACAATTAGATGAAATTTTAAAGTAAGGCTTAAGTTCGTTTTATCTTTTCTAATTTGTAAGAATATTTTTTATTATAAATTAGCTGATTAATTTGAGAGAATAAAATGAACTTAGGCCTGACTTCAAAATTTCGTCATCATTTTTAGTTTTAAATTTGGCCCTAATTAAACTTTGATAATGATGATGATGTTCTCACATCGAAGCATAACCAATAGGTCTTTACGAAAATGAAGGCCAATAGTATTTTATTTATTTTCAGATTAAATGTATTTAATTAAATACCAGAAAATTTAACCTTTATTAAAATATTAATTTTTAAACTCTTTCTTCTTATAATTTATTTTTTTATAATTTTTAAATTTGTTTAATAAAAATTCTTTTATATTAAGTTTTTTTTCATAACCACCCAAATAATTGTTGCATGAAATTAATGTTTGAAATCACACATCCATAAATGAGTGTAATAAAACATTTTACCTTTCTTTTTTTTTTTTGATATTAAATTACTGGTATTTTAATGAACAATGAGATACTTAAAGCTGCTTTCTTTGGCATGGAAAATTTTAATAGCAGAAAAGCTTGAAAATAATATTAAAAAAAAAAAATAAAAACTATAATAACCTGCCACACAACATGACTTTTATAAAAGTGTTTTTTTGTGGAAATGAATTTACAGGTGAACGAAAAAGAGCAACAACAAAATTATAATAGGAAATTTGCATGTTTTTAAAACATTTTTATATGTGGAACGTGAACATAAACATGCCATTTGCACCTGGTTATGCAATTTTAATTTGACAACAACAACAGTACTGCAACAACAACTGCTCCTGATGTTTAATATAGCAATGCAGCAAGAAAATATCCTTAACAAAATTTGCCTGGTACAAACATATGCCTTGTACATATGTGTTGCCATGTATGTTTAGTGTTAATTTTTGTACAGCCTTATTCATCAACTTAGGAAGTCTTTGAATGAAAAACTTTCCTTGCCATTGTAAATATTATTTAATAAGCCTTCTATTAAGTTTGTACGAGAGCCTGCTTTTTTGCCAGTTGTACCTGTGTCCTTTTAAGTGTTGAGTTGCTGCTTCAAAGCGAAGCAGGGAGCCAAATAAAATATTCATAACTTTTTTTTTCTAAAGACCCTCTTCTACGATGAATTATATTTAAATATTTCCCTATAAGGGGTTTTAAAGTTACATAAGTGTAAGACATGTAAAAATTATATCTGCAAATTAGTTGAGCATGAAATAAAAGCCATTAAACTTATACGCCCATTTTGGTTATGTAGTTTGTTCCCAAAAAAAAAAAAAAAAAAAAACAGAACTTAAATTTAACTCAACTATTATTTTTAATTGTCTCTTAATGTTTTCATGGCTTTTGTCAAAAAGAAATTTATAATGAAAAAAAAAATAATTCCTTTTTATTGCCACAAGAATGGAGGAAAAGGAATTCCCATTAAAAAAATTTATCCACAGAATTAATGATGCCCCAAACAATGGCATTCTAAGGCCCTGAGGAATCCAAACAATTGATAGTAACAACTTCATCCTCTTTACAAAAGGAAGTAAAAAATAAAATACAAAAAAAAGAAAACGAAAAAGTTCAACATGTGCAGACATCTGTCAATATTATCAACACTCGTTACACTGCTATGAACATTTTCATATGATTTTAAATATATTTTTTATTTTATACAACAAAAAAAAAATCAACAACTCAGTCGTCATCGTCATGCTCATCAACATCATTTAATATTAACGTGCGAACTTGAATCTGAACAAGGATTTCCTTTTATATCACAAACAAAAAAAAAAAACAAAACCAAGCACCTATACACTCACACACCTTTAAAGTAATAAAATAAAGGTAAAAATATAAATATAAATAAAAATAAAAATAAAAATTAAATCTGAAAAAGGAAATAAGTTGGTTAAAACTTATTTAAAATTCCATACACTGTCATTTACAATCTGCAGCAATGATACGTACAATTTGAAAAAAAAAACTCTGCTTACAAATCCATTGACAACTACTTCATTTCAGTTCTTTGGGTGTGTCATTTTAATTTAAATCAAGCAATTAAATATGAAATGTTATGGAAATTAATGATAAAATAAAATTATGAAAAGAAAACTAAATAAATAAAAAAAATAAAATAACATTTGTCCCCCAGGGCGTATGAAGAATATTAAAATAATTTATTCACAACACAAATGAGGGCCCCTTGCTGTCAAATAAATTTAATTAAAAATATAAAAGTTTAAAATTATCATAAAATTTTTAAAAATGACTCTTGATCTTTAAAATATAAAAAAAATCGGAATTCCTACCCAGACCAGTATATTTTTAAAAATATAAATATATTTTTTAAATTTACTTTGTCTTTTTAGGAAAAATAATTTTTAATTGAATTTTAATAAACCTTTATGGTTAGAAATTAATATCATTTTGCAAACCCTGACCAACAATTTTTTTATTGACATATATGTAACAGAGATCTTCGTTTAAATTTTTATATAAATTTTTATATAAAATTTATATAAATTTTTATATAAGTTTTAACTTTACAATAAAAACAAAAATTCGTATTAATCTGTATCAAAAAATGGTATTGAAAATTCTTATAAAAACTTACTGCCGCTATAAAACAAAAAAAAGCTCATTTAACTTAATTAAAAATAATAAATTTTTATATTCCAAATTTTTTTAAAACCAACCGAAAAAATTCCAAACCCTATTCAAGAATTATTTAAATATTTAAGTGGGGTTTTTATACCCTTCACCACAGATGGAAAGGGTATACATAGGTCCGTTATTCCTTGTGTAATTTCTACTGTATTCATTTCCGAACCCATAAAGTATATACATATATAGTGGATCCTTACTAATAGAGAAGTAGATTAAGTGATGTCCGTCTGTGTGCGGGTTGAAATAAACTTTGCCAAGCCACCAGAAGAGATACAGAAAATTTAAGCTCATCAATCTGCCAGGCATAGTTTCGAAAATTTCGCTAATGTAATATGTCAATTCTTAGGGCATCAATAACAACCACCTGCGAGGGGCGATTTTTGTTTGTTTTCAGGTTGGTAGGGCTTTTCTGCTTTAATTTGTATTAAAGGCCCACAGGGTGCCCTCTGGGAACGAGGAACAGGCAATAAGCATGAGGGTCAATATTACCCCCCAAATGTGCTTTGATCTGATGTTTGTAAGGCAAGGTCCTAACTTTAACAAAAAAATGTCTGTAATATTTTTACAAAATTAAAATTTAAACCAAAAATTGTCAGTCAAATTTTAACAAAAAATTTTACAAAAAATTTTTCATGAAATTTTTACAAAAAATTGTCGATTAAATTTTTACAAAAAATTTTCGATTAAATTTTTACAAAAAATTTTCGATTAAATTTTTACAAAAAATTTTCGATTAAATTTTTACAAAAAATTTTCGATTAAATTTTTACAAAAAAATTTCGATTAAATTTTACAAAAAATTTTCGATTAAATTTTTACAAAAAATTTTCGATTAAATTTTTACAAAAAATTTTCGATTAAATTTTTACAAAAAATTTTCGATAAAATTTTTACAAAAAATTATCAATCAAATTTTACAAAAAATTTTCGATTAAATTTTTACAAAAAAAAGTTCGATAAAATTTTTACAAAAAATTATCAATAAAATTTTCTCTAAAATTTTACAAAAAATTTTCAAGAAAATTTTTAGAAAAATTTTTTCGATAAAACTTTTACAATCAAAACTCAATAAAATTTTTACATAAAATGTTTAATTAAATTACTAATTAGGTGATAATATTAAAGGAAAAATTATCACCTAATTTGTAATTTAATTAATTCTTTCTTAGAGAGAAAAAAAACGAACTTAAGCTTGATTATAAAATTTCATTGTATGTAAAACATAAACAGTTCGACTAATAATAATTAAAATAAAATGTTTACAAAAAAATATGATTCATATTGGCCGAATATAGCACTCTTACTTGTTTTAATATAATTTGAAAAAAAGTTATTTATGTTCTCTCTTTTTAAAAACGGATTGAATCGCATAATCACACGATACATAAATTATAGTAGTCCAACGTGAATATCTTCCCAATATAGAGGCTCAGGAACAAATAAGCACATTGCTTGACTATGCTTCACATGCTAGCAGATTTAATGAGTGTGAAGTAGCTGTAATTATCCTGATCTCCTGTTTCTAACTGTTTCTGTTAGAAGCTTTGCTTTTCTTGACAGTCTTATTATGACAGACTTATCGGACTCTCATTATGCGAGACTTATCGAATTGCATAAATTCATCCATTCTGTGTTTAGGGTTATTAAGACGCTAACCGAAAGTGAATTTGTTGGAACAGTTATAATCTCGTTCATTACAGGTTTTGTTCAACTAACAGCAACCCAAACTGTCAGGCTTGTTCTAATTTATTGTTTTATACATGTATCTATGTATGTATGTGCTTGTTCGTATGAGCTGTGCAAGAGAGTTCTGCAACAGCAATTAAAAATTATTTAGCATAGAAACTACAACTTCAATTGATTTATTGTTGTAAGAGTTTATATTTTCAGTTGGTTTTCAGCTATTTAAAGGAATGAAATCTACTTTCGTAATAATAGCTTAAATTTAAAAAAAAAGTATTTTTTCCAAAAGTTTTTGTATTTTTTATTCTTTTTTAATAAAAAAAATATGAGAAATATGCTTTTCATAAGTGCAGGCAAGTATTTTGTACTTTTTTATATCAAGTATTTTTTTATACCAAGTATTTATTTAAGCAAACTTTTTTTTATTAATAATTCTTTATTACTACTTGTTTTTACTTGTTTTTACTTTTGTGTGTGTCAATTATTTCTAAAATAATTTTGAAGACTTTGATTGAAAGAGAAGCAAATCAAGCCTTCAATGAAACTGAAATAAACATTTTTTCTTACACAGAAGGTGGACATTTTTAAACACCCCTGTGGCAGTTTGTGTTGCTAAAACTTGAATCATTGCAGTTATTTTTAAACAATGAAGAAGAAAATATACAAAGAAGCAGAAATAGAATATACATTTATTTAGAAATAATGAGGAAAACATGATGGAGCAAAAAATATACATAAATATTTTATTCCTTTTAAACTTATTCAAAACGAAATTTATACGAGTAATTCAAATGTAAAATAGAAATTCAATTGAAAGATATATTTGTTTGTGAAATAAACAGACATAAAATCAAGGCGAAAAAAATATAACCGATATGAACTTTTTTTCCTTATTAAAAATTTCTTCTTCTGCTCATCAAAAGTTGTTCAAATACTTTAATGGCACATTTAAGAATTTTTTTTTTCTCATTAAAAGTTAACATTTTTGTTAAATACAAATAGTGACTCCAACTACATTACAAGTATGTGGCAGCTACAGTTTATTTACTTACACAACACAGTTGCTAACTAGAACTACCATTTTAAATTTATGTAGTTCAATTAAGAACGCAATGTGTGCAGAACACATAGCATAAATAGTGCTCTTGTAAAAATTTATGTAGGATAAAATTTACTACCTACCATATTGTTAATGAGAATTGTATGTAAATAAGGCATTCCTCATTTGGCAACACATTTAACCCTTTAAAAGAGGATTAAAAAGAATATTAAAAAATCCATGCAGCAAAACATTATAGAACAACTTTTTAAAATTGAGCAAAAAAATTTTAATTTTAAGAAAAGTTAAAAAAAATATATAATTTACTATAGATAAATTTCTGAAAAGCTTTTAAAAATTTTTCTCTTTCACAGAAAAATTAATTCTAATAATTAAGGGTTTTAATTAGTTTCAGATACAACTTTGATTAAAGTTTTAATTGAATTTTAAAAAATTCAATTTTTACAGTTATGTAATACAGGTTACAGTTTCCAGCAAGCCTAAAAGTATATTACATTTTTTTAAATACTTAAAGAAGAGATCGAACTCATAATGTTCCAATCTACACATTTTGTATTATACCCTTCAGCACAGGTGGAAAGGATAAATATAAGTTTGTCATTCCGTGTGTAATTTGTACAATACAATATTCATATCGGATCCCATAAAGTATATATATTCTCCATCCTTATATATAGAGAAGTTGAATAAGCGATGTCCGTCTGTGTTCGGGTTGAAATCAATTTTACCAAGGCACCATAAGAGATACAGGAAATTTAAGCCCACCCATCTGCCAGGCATAGTTTCAAAAATTTCGCTAAAGCAATTCAGCAACATCAGGCCATTCAATTCGAGGCTGTGGGAAAAAAACCACGCTCACCTATATTTTCACGTTGTTTTTAATTTTTTCGGTTGTAAAGATTCTCTTTTGCTTTTTTCTTTCTGTTAAATAAATATTAGTCCGCGACCACTAGTTCGCATGAAGTACAAGAACGATCAATAACCCCCTGCAAGGGACATTTTTTTTTTTTTTTGTTTTTAGGTTGGTAGCGTTTTTCTGCTTTGATTTAATGCAAATCAAAGCAGAAAAACGCCTATGTAGAAAAACAATACACTTAAAGGTACCCGATAGTCTTATAGGATGCCAACTGGGAACCAGGAGCTGCCAACAGGCACACTAGTATGTATGTAACTTTTACAAAAAATTTTTTGAAAAATCTTACAAAAAACTGAATAATTTAAAAAAAACTTTTGATAAAATTTTTACAAGAAATTTTCAATAAAATTTTTTCTATGAAAAATATTTAAATTATTAGTCAAACTGTTTAATTAACACACAAAATAAATTTTCGAAGTCAGGCTTAAGTTGGTTTAATTCTTTCTAAGTAGAAAGAATATTTTTTACAAATTATGTGATAATTACTTAAAAAAAAATTGGGAAAATGTTATTTTAGACACAAGTAGAATGAAATGCGTTTTACAAAAATTTTTAATAAAATTTTAACAAAAAAAGTTTTATAAAATTTTTACAAAAATTTTTTAATAAAATTTTAACAAAAAATTTTCGATAAAATTTTTACAAAAAATTTTAAATAAAATTTTTACAAAAACTTTTAAATCAAATTCAAACAAAAATTTTCGATAAAATTATTACAAAAAAAATTTCCATATCTTTATATTATATTTGTAATAATGAAATTAAACATCATAAAAGTAAAATCGGAATGTATAACATTGTAAAATTGGGAAAAAAATAACAGAGCAAGACAATATTTAACATTTGTATGGTGAAGGGTATATAAGATTCGACATGGTCGAATATAGCAATAGTTGTTTTTAGTTTTCTTTAATTAAAAATTAATTAATTATCCATTTTCCATTGTCAAATAATTATTTTAAAGTTGTATTCGTAAGATTTGGGTAGATATTTATTACATGTTGAAATTTTTAATTTAATTATTATTATTGACAATAGAATAATTTGCTGAGGATATACATACATAATTTCATTAAGGATTTTATTGCAGGTTATAATAATAAATGCATTCAATCAATGTACGTACAATTGTATATATGCTTTTATGAAACACCTTTGTCCCCTCCACACTTATAGCACAAATAACGTGCGACCTATAAAACAAACAATCAATTACATGTTAGATTAGAACTGTCTTTTAAATAATAGACTTTTTGAAAAAGATTAATTACTGTAATGTGTTATAAAGAGTAAGAAGGATGTGCAGGCTGACAGAAAATTAGAAACTGTTATACAGTTTGTACACATTTGTAAAATACAAGGCTGAACTAACATTTATTATTTTTTTTTTTTTTTTTTTTTTGTTAAAATTATGTTGTTTAAAATTATTTATTTTAACTAAATTTTTTTCGAAAAAATTTAAAAAAATACTCTGAAACCTGGTAAAAAGTTTTGCAATCTCTAAAATTTATTAGTGGTATTCAGTGTGTAACGCAAATGATATAACGAATGTTCAAATGCGTTATATTATAACTTTTTTATAAATTCAACAAAAAATGTTGGTATTTTGTTGTTGGATTTAACAAAAAAGTTATGATATTTTGCACTTGCAGTTTTGCAAGACCATTTGCATTGAACACTGAACTCTTCTATTGTTAAAAAAAAACGACCGTATCTAAAAGTAGAGTAGTTTTTCTTAAAAGCAGAAAATTTGTTATAAAAGATAAGCTTAATAAGAATGTTTTAGGCAGGGTTCGGAGTTTTGTTTATATTATAAATCTATAAAAAATGTTTAATCCATTTATTTTTTATTATTACATTTCTAATTATAATTATTATTAATTAAAAAAAATATTTTTTGAAATAAGGTCAGGGTTCGGAAATTTTTATGGTTTTATTTAATGAGATTTTTGTTATAAATATTTTGTTATAAATATTGTTAAAATATTGAGTTTTGTTTATGATTTAATTTAAAACGATTTTTGTTAAAATCAATAAAAATTTCTGAACTCTGACCAAAATTTGTTTGAAACTTTTTATTTAAGAAACAATAATTTTTTTATCGGAATTAAAAAACTATGTTAAAATATATATTCTTAAATTTTAAGCCAAAAATTCCATAAATCTGGAAAAAACGAACATTTTTGAAACCTGACTTATTTATATTTAAAAAATTTTTATTTCAACAAAAATCGTTCTTCCAAATGAATATTAATTATAATCATAATTAGAAATTTAATAACACAAAAAAAATAAATGGATTTAAATATATTTTTATGGATTTATAATATAAACAGAACTCCGAACCCTGCCTAAAATATTCTTATTAGGCTTATCTTTTGTAACAGTTTTCCTGCTTTTATCAAAACTAATCGATTAATTTGTTATTAAAATGTTTCATTTATTACCTCGTATAAATGTATAATTACGGCCATTGTTTTCAATATTTTATAATCACTGAAACTAGAATAAAAAATATTTAATTATTTCTCAATATAGGAATTTGCCAACAATAACTTGATGCTAAATGGAAAAATCCTTCAATTGCTCTTAGTTCTTGCATTTCCTTTTTTTTTAAATAATCATAAAAAAACTATTGTTTTTCAAATTTGCTCGGTTGTTTGTTTGCTTGACTGGTTGGTTGGTAATTTAAAAATTTACTTCACAGCCATTTAATGTTACAAATATCAGATCCAAGGAAGAAATATTTATATAAAAAAGAATATGTATTATTATTATTGTCTTCATGAAATAAGAAATATAAATTCATGGCCATAAAACATATAAAAATTTTTAAAAACACAATTGTGCTAATATTGTGGCAAACAGACGCATATACAAATTAAAATGACCTAAAATATTTTAATTTAAATCTTTCCCTAAATATTTTATTTTAAAAAAATCTCCCCCTTTATTATTATTATTGTGTAGACCCTTGAAAATAGTTGTTATTTTTTAACACAGATTTTCAGGAAATATTTTATCATTTTAAAATCGATTTTTAAGCAATTTTTTTCAGCAAATAAATTAATAATAATCACTGCCTCACACTTGCTTAATAAAATATTTAGTTTTAAGTAATAGAAAATTCTATAAGGAAGTGTTCTGTTGCAAAAATCTGTCTGTAAGGTACGTTGACTTGTTGTGCCCCCACTGTACAGGCATCTACTGTAAGGCCTTAATTATATTTTCCATCTACTATGTTACGACCTACAATCGAATTATTAATCTTTACAATTTTACTTCCAAATCCACTTAATTTACACGCAAAGAAAAACATGGTTAAGGTAACCATAAACCAAGAACATCCATATTATGATCGAATTATATGATTACATTTAAACCATAACAATATTGTTATGTAAGAACCATATTATTGTATAACTTAATAATAATGGTGTAAAATATAACCATAATTATGTTATAACATAATATGACCATATTATAATAACATATTATTTTATGTTATTATACGGTTGAATTAAATAAAATAAGTTAAAAACATATGTAATGTGCAATACGCGATAAGCCCGTTTATATATATTATGGTTGTAAATACAATATTATTTTGGATTACTTATAAAACTTTGGTTGTGGTTTGAAGTTTAGCAAAATTATATAGTTCAAACTAACCACATTCCACATTTTGGGGGGTGTAGTAACCACTTAATGATCAAATAGCAACAAAAACTTGTTTATCATAACCATAGTAATGAATAAAAACAACCATATATTGCTACAGAGAACATAAGATGGTTGTTGTGATCATACCATAACCATGCCTTTCAATGTGTGTGTATGTCAAAACCTTCATGCTGTTTTTAAAATACAAGTCCCAGCACTATAATATTGGAAATTTTGATTTTTTTTACAAAGATATTGTTACGTTTTTAATTGCAACATAAAAACACTTTGATATTAATTTTACTGTGAGTCACTTTATTTATTCAGCATTGAATAGCTCTAATTGATGCCACTGTTGAAAGTACATAAACTGTTTAAGATTCTTTTACGAATACGACAATTGATCTCTTAGACATTTAAAAAAATATTGCCATGCAGCTCGAAATCGGGAATTCAATTTATAGGCGAGCAAAAACGCCTATACTAGAAAGATCTGGCAGCTTGTTTTTCATTCATGTATTTATGTTCATACGTGTGTATCTCTGCTGCCTTCTATAGTTATGTATATAGATGTGTCCATTTCTGCTGAAGAGAGAGAGAGAGGGATTAATGTGCGTGTGTGTATGCCCTATTCATTTTATATTTGTTTTATATTTGATTGTTTGCATATGAGATACTTCTAGTGAGATCGACAATAACAACTAATAAATGTTGTTCTTTGTTGTTTGTTTCGGTCCATTCATTATTGTAAGAAAATAGACTATGTGGTTTTTGTTACAGACAAAATTATTGCGTATTTCGTTTCAGAGCTTATAAAGAATCAATTCTTCTTTTGTACCAATATGTTATTAACATCTTTACAGCAACAAATAGTATCGATTCTGGCCGGAAAGACTTCATATGCTGCTATAAAGTATCCTGATGTTGTTTTGTTTTATTCTCAGCGAAGATCAGTTTCCAAGGCGTTTATCATGCCATATTTCTCAGTTGATATTTTGGCTTCTAGAATGGTCCATATAAAAAAAATTTATATATTTATAGCTTGAAATCTTTTTACGGTAGGCTAGTTGATGAACCTTTAAGGCCTGTTCAATTAAAACGACTGATGAGCCTTATGTAGCAGTTACCGTGTACTAAACCATCACTGATACAGATCCTAAAACATTTAGTTTTTATCAGAAGAGATTAGAAACAACAACACTTTCTTACCCTTGCTAACCGAACACTTTTTTACCCTTGTTAACCGAAACAGTGATGCCATTTGGTTGCATAACTCTCGTAACTCTTGACCGTCCTACGTAAAATTTATAAAGGACGTTCTGGTATAAAGGACGTCCTACAATTACAACGATAAAATTTCAAAATGTAACTTTTTTGTGAAAAATTTTACTTTTTGGAAAGAAAAGTGTAACTGTTTTAGTCTGGCCCTGGCAGCACTGAACCTAACTGCTTTTGTTAAGACTTTTACTTTTTTATTTCGTAAGGCTTTAATTGTAGTCTAGTATTTTGAGATTTTTGTGATGGAGTTCGTTGAATTTTGACCTGCAACTTACTGGCGATATTTCTGTCTTTGGATGTCCACCTCCCTGATGATTTTTATGCTAACATTATCATAGTAACGTGCTATAGTCTGATATATAAATATTTTATTCACAATTGCGATTTTCAAACCAAGTACCCAGCAATAAGTCGATATCCCTTTTAACTGCAACGTTAAACTCAATGCTTTCTAAGGCTTGTGTACAACATAACACCCTTAAACTTTTCAAGGAAAGAATATGCTGTCATCAGCCGTTTTGATGCTACAGCAGCGCGAAATTGTAACACTTGCAGCTCCGACCCCTGTATTTTAAATCATTTTGTTTTAATGAAAATAAATTGTTCTTTTGGAAAAAAGTCTAGTGTTAATGAACAGAAACCAGGATATTTGCATTTTTTGTGTTTGTATGGCAATTAAAATTTCCTGATGCAAATGGAACGTTTACAATGGCTTTGAGTGCTTCATGAAACACTTTATGTTGGTCAAAAAATATATATGTAACCATTTATTTTTTAATTAAAATATCAAAGTCTGTATTTGTTAAGTAGTGTAAATAAAGCAAATTATTTTTGTGAAATACGTTTTGGAAAATTTGTATTAAATCGTATCGCATTTCACATTTAAACTTCCAACTGCTGCACTGGTTAGCCATTTTATTAAAAGAAACTGGCTTTAAATAGCCATCAGCCAAAATCCAGAAAAAAAATCAAACACCGCGTTATTGCTCTAGATTAATTTTGATGGACACTATGTGAATTTAGATTTCGTTTTTGCTTTGCCTTAAACTTCCTTCCGTTTTGCACAAGTAAAAACCTGAAATGACATGAAAATACTCCCATGCAAAAATTGCACACACACTCACACACACACATATACTCACATACTAAAACAAAATGTATTTAGAAATCTCAATTTCGGAGTCATACAAAAAAGGGAAAAAGCCACAAACACTACAAATTGAAACAAAAAGATAAAACAAACAATGTGTAGCATACTTTAAGGTCAGAGAGGATATTGTGAACCGCAAAAACATGCAAATGCATGCTAAAAAATAAATTTTTTTCATAAAATAAGCACGACAACACGGTAACCGACCATTCATTCATTCATTCGTTCGTTCATTTTGTTGTTATGTCTGCGGTCACCAACTTACGGTTGACAAAAAAATTAGGGACATTTTTGTTTTTGAAAGTGGAATAAATTTATGAATTACGGTACACGCTGCACAGATATATATATATATATATATATATATATATTTTTTTTTTTTTTTTTCTTTTATTTCATTTTAAAGCCAGCAATTATTTACCAGAATAATAATAATAAAAATAAAAACTCATAAAAGATTGTTGAAAAGAAATTAAAACATATTTTGAGGTTAATACATTTGCTTTATAAAGCATACATTAAGGGTGAAGTAAAAGTGTAATAAAAGATGTTTTTAAAAATTAGTCAAATAATAGTTTTAGTCTCTCTTTTTCTCTCTCTTCTCTCTCTATAAAATCTTTAATCAACATATGATCTTCTATGTTTGTAGGCGAACGACTCATTCAGTATGCTAGTGAAAATTTAGTCACTGAAGTTTTAATACATCCGCAATACAATACTCTTATACAATGCATGCGTAATATGCTTAGCAGTTTTACTCGCCACCGTCATATAATCCATGCTGGTTATACATTTTCTGGTAATGGTTCCTGGATACTACAGGTATTGACGTCATTGCTTATTAACCACTGATTTATTTATTTTTACCATTTTTTTTTTATCTTCTCTAGGATGGAACCTTTTCGGTTGGCGATTTTTCTGAGGCATTTCAAGAGCATGATGTACAAAGAGTAATACGCGCCTATGCAGACACCATAACAATGAATATACATTGTGCTGATAACGGTCTGTGGCATACGTTGCCCGATAAAAGCTTTGCTCGTTTATGTAAAATACGCATCAATCCTGTTGATGTTTTGGACACCAGCAGTGAGAACATTAATGCTTTTATAGGTAAATATCGTTTATGGCTTTTTGTTTTTTAAAGATTTCTCTTAAAACTTTTTGTTAAATTGTAGACTATCTTGCTCCCATGTTGGTATCCACCTCCATACGTGAACTACTTGAGACCTCCGATGTTGTGGGAAACATTCGGTTTACACATCCCACTTTATATGTCTTCCCTGGCGGCCAAGGTGATGCTGCCCTCTTTGGCATTAACGGTTTTAATATGCTGGGTAAGTTAATACTAGAAATCTTAAACTTTAATAGCAGAAATTAATTGCCTCTGTGTTTTTCAGTCGATGGTGGCTTTAATCGCAAAGCCTGTTTCTGGGATTTTGTGCGGCATCTCGATCGCTTGGATGCTGTTCTAATGACCCGCTTAAACAATTCAAACATCCAAGGTCTAAGCTCAGTGGTGGAACGTAAACGGGATTCTCATGTTTATCCCCAGATTGGTCACTTCTTTTGCAATGTTCCAGATCGTAAGGAGGGCTTACCTAGTCCCGATGGCGACAAGGATCGTAATCCTTTACTAGTGGATATTTTCGAAAAAGGCCACAACCTAGTCGGTGATCTGAAGTCTTTGGATCTTAAGCCGCAAACCTGCTTCCGTGCTCCAGAGCCCATCAATCTCTATCACAAAGTTGGACACGGTACTTTGGACATGTATGTCATAAGTCCTTCTCGCGACTCTAAAGAAGTAAAGGACTTTATGCAAAAGTGGCACTCTGGTGATCAGCGTTTATTCGCGTCTCGTGACACAAGGGATTTTAATTTTCCCTTGCAAAACTTAGTATCGATATGTGCTTTGTTGGTCTGGCAGCCAGCTAATCCTGATGACTCAATAACACGTATACTATTCCCCGGCAGCACACCTGACTTTAAAATTCAAGAAGGTCTGGAAAAACTAAAACATTTGGAGTTCATGAAGCATTCCACTTGCACTGCTAAATCTATAGCACCTGTCATACAAACTGTTGTGACCACACGTAAAACTCTTAAGTCCGCCTTAGAGCCAGCAGCTTCAATCACCTCCAAACCATCGAAGTTCATGCCGGTAGCAGCTGCTGCTATTGCCGTGCAACAAGACAACAAAATGAAAGAAGCAACTGCAACCTCTTCAGTCGACGAAGACAAAATGGAGAAAATTTATCTCGAAGAAGAAAAGCATTTCCCTCTCAAGAAAAAAGAAGATTCTGTGGATACTGATGAACAAGCTGCCGAAACTGGCGACGAGGGTATTCCAGAACCTTCAGCTGACACGGCCAGTAAAGATGGTGATCAAATAGATGGTGAACAAATAGAAGACAATAAAGAATCTACTGAAAAGAAGGTTGAAGTTGTTATAGTCAAGCCACAGCCTCAAGCTCCTGCCAAAGAAATTATTGAAACTGCTGAACCAATAAAGCCAGCCGCCAAAATTGCTAAAGTCAAGGCTGAAAAACCTAGAGCTGAAGTTAAGCCTTTGGTAAGGTCTCGTATTGACACAAGACCACCAAAGTCCTTGGAACGTAAAGTTGTTAAAAAAGATATAGCCGAAAAAAAGAGTTCTCCTACAGCCACACCACGCAAACAAGATACAACCAAGTCCGCTACCAGAGAAGTCAAATCAAAGATTATATCCAGAGCTGCCAAGTCAAGTCCTAGCAACACTCCAGCTAAAAGTACTAAAGAAGCCAATAATCGAAAAGTTTTGGAATCAAAACAACAAACTATTAGACAAACTTCAACTGCTACCTCCAGACGTATTACTTCTACAGCTGCTCCCGAAAGAAGAGCGGCTGAGCCACGCAAGCCTATATCTCGTCGCCCTCGTGGTTCTTCACCCTCAAAACGTGCACCTGGTAGTCCCATTAAGGCCGCAAAACCAAAAGCAGTAGACATTAAAAAATCTAGACTGGACAAAGGTGGTACCACTGACTCTAGTTTGGTATCTACTCCATCAGCCGACGAACAAGCAGTTGCTAAGAAATTACAAGATTTAACTGCATCGCAGGAATTAGATGCCGAAAAACAACGTGAGCTCGATGATCTCAAAGAGGAACAAGAGGTAGTAAGGGAAATTGAAGCAGTTTTCAGTCGAGATGAAATGAAGCGACAACAAATAAAGGCGGAAATTAGAGAAGTTCCTAAACAAGATAGTACAACAGAAGCCGATGAAGAAGATGAATATTTGATTATAGAAAAAGAAGAGGTAACTGAGGATTCGATGGTGGAGAGCAGCATGACCAAAGAAGAAGAAATTCAAAAGCATCAACGCGACTCACAGGAATCTGAGAAAAAACGTAAGAAGAGTGCTGAAGAAGAAATTGAAGCAGCCATAGCCAAAGTTGAAGCTGAAGAACGTAAGGCTAGATTAGAAACAGCTGCATTGGCCGACAAAAAAGAAGATGAAGAAGTTGCTGAGGAAGCTGAAGAAGCCGAGGAAGCAGCTGAAGAAGACCAATTTGAGGGTGAAGATGATAAAGTTACATCTCCTGTTAAAACTGAAATTAAAGCTGAAGTCCAAGACATTATTGCTGCTGCCAAAGATATCGTTAAATCCAAAACAGATGAACAATTGGCCAAAACTGATGAAGAACTTTCATCCGTTACTCCCGAAGAAAAAATAAGCAGTGCAAAAAAAACTTCTGACACAAAAGATGACTTTGTGGGAATACCCATTGAACCCATACCTGCCAACTTGCAAGAAAGTCTTCCTGAAGAGAAATTCTCAGCCACCATCGAATCCGGTGCGACCACCGCTCCTACTTTGCCTGAAGATGAACGTATACCATTAGATGAAATTAAAGAGGATCTCGTTATCGAAGAGAAATATATTAAAGAGGAAACCAAAGAAATCGATGCAGTAGTTGCTACTGCGGCAGTAACCTCAGTCGTGCCAACTTCCGAATCAAGTATTAAACCGATGGAAGTTCCTATAGAAAAACTGACTGTTGGTCTAGCAACTGTTGAGCGAGTCCTGCCAATGAAAATGACATTTGATGCTCAACAGAATTTAATGCGAGATGTTGTTAAAACTCCAGATGAGGTGGCAGATTTACCAGTTCACGAGGAAGCAGATTTAGGTGTGTATGAAAAAGAAACCCAAGAGAGTGGTAAAACTATATCACAGAAAGAAGAATTAGCTAAAGAAGAAAAGGAAACGGAAGAAAAAGAAACATCAGAAAAAGAAGCAGAAGAAGTAGAAGAACAGGAAATAGAGAAAACTGCTTCACCAACTGAAAAGATTATTCCTTCTGCAGAAAAGTTACCAAGTGCTACAGATAAATTAGCTTCTTTTTCGGAGGAAAAAATTACCGAGATTAAAGAAAAACCTATTTCTCCTCCAGCTGTACTTTTAACGGATGACAAAAAAGATAATCTTGCAACACCCTTGGAAGCTACAAAGATTCAAGAACCAAAGGAGAAGAAAAAATCACTAAGCTCTCCAGAAGAAAAAGAAACCAGTGATATAACATCTGAAGACGAAATTCCAGCTGAAATGCCAACAATTAAATCCACAGAAAAACCTAAAGAACACGAAGACACAGTCTCAATAGACAGTCCACCTACTATAGAAGAAGCTGTCGAAGTTGAAATTCAAAAATCACTACAAAGTAGCCGTAAAGCATCAGAAACTAAAGAATTATTGCAACCTGAACCCGAAGCAGAAGATGATTTGAAAGAAAAATATAAAACGCCGCATACTAAATCTAGACCTGCCAGTGAAAACGACAAATCATCGCTTCCAGTTTCACGAAAGACATCAATTGCCGAAACTGAAAAAGACGAAAAATCCACGACAGAAGGCTTAAAAGAACCTTCACGCCTAGTATCAGTCGCTGATAGTAAAACAGATAAGAAATCAGTTGACGAATTGGAACCTTCCCGAAAATCATCCACTGCAGAAGACAATAAGGAGTTAAAATCACCTGCAGAATCCATACACACTTCACAGCCAGAGTCTGTAGCAACTAGTGAAAAGGATAAATCGTCACCAGTGGAGTCAAAGGAACCATCTCGTAAGACATCGATTGCAGAAAGCAAAAAAGACGAAAAATCACCTGCAGAATCAAAAGAGCCTTCACGTCAAGTGTCAGTCGCTGATGGTGAAGCAGATAGGAAATCAGTTGGTGATTTGGAAACCTCCCGCAAAACATCCGTTGCAGAAAGCAAAAAAGATGGAAAATCACCTGCAGAATCGGTTCAAACTTCGCAGCGAGAATCAGCAGCTGCTAGTGAAAGGGATGAAGCATCACCAGCAGAGTCAAAGGAGGCATCACGAAAGACATCAATTGCACAAAGCAAAAAAGATGAAAAATCACCTGCAGAATCCAAAGAGCCTTCACGTCCAGTGTCAGTTGCTGACAGTGAAGCTGGTAAAATTTCACGTGATGAATTGGAAACATCCTGCAAGGCTTCCGTTGCCGACGGCAAGAAGGCTGAAAAATTACCTGCGGAATCCATACCAACATCGCAGCCAGAGTCAGTAGCCGCTAGTGAAAAGGATAAATCGTCACCAGTGGAGTCAAAGGAACCATCTCGTAAGGCATCAATTGCAGAAAGCAAAAAAGACGAAAAATCACCTGCAGAATCAAAACAGCCTTCACGTCCAGTGTCAGTCGCTGATGGTGAAACAGATAGGAAATCAGTTGGTGATTTGGAAACTTCCCGAAAACCATCCGTTGCAGAAAGCAAGAAAGATGGAAAATCACCTGCAGAATCCGTTCAACTTTCGCAGCGAGAATCAGCAGCTGCTAGTGAAAAGGATGAAGCATCACCAGCAGAGTCAAAGGAGGCATCACGAAAGACATCACTTGCAGAAAGCAAAAAAGATGAAAAATCACCAGCAGAATCAAAAGAGCCTTCACGTCCAGTGTCAGTTGCTGACAGTGAAGCTGGTAAAATTTCACTTGGTGATTTGGAAACTTCCCGAAAACCATCCGTTGCAGAAAGCAAGAAAGATGGAAAATCACCTGCAGAATCCGTTCAACTTTCGCAGCGAGAATCAGCAGCTGCTAGTGAAAAGGATGAAGCATCACCAGCAGAGTCAAAGGAGGCATCACGAAAGACATCACTTGCAGAAAGCAAAAAAGATGAAAAATCACCAGTAGAATCAAAAGAGCCTTCACGTCCAGTGTCAGTTGCTGACAGTGAAGCTGGTAAAATTTCACTTGATGAGTTGGAAACTTTCCGCAAGGCTTCCGTTGTCGACGGCAAGAAGGCTGAAAAATTACCAGCGGAATCCATACACACATCGCAGCCAGAGTCAGTAGCCGCTAGTGAAAAGGATAAATCATCACCAGTGGAGTCAAAGGAACCATCTCGTAAGACATCAATTGCAGAAAGCAAAAAAGATGAAAAATCACCAGCAGAATCAAAAGAGCCTTCACGTCCAGTGTCTGTCGTTGATGGTGAAACAGATAGGAAATCAGTTGTTGATTTGGAAACTTCTCGAAAAACATCCGTTGCAGAAAGCAAGAAAGATGGAAAATCACCTGCAGAATCCGTTCAACCTTCGCAGCGAGAATCAGCAGCTGCTAGTGAAAAGGATGAAGCATCACCAGAAGAGTCAAAGGAGGCATCACGAAAGACATCAATTGCAGAAAGCAAAAAAGATGAAAAATCACCAGCAGAATCAAAAGAGCCTTCACGTCCAGTGTCAGTTGCTGACAGTGAAACTGGTAAAATTTCACTTGATGAATTGGAAACTTCCCGCAAGGCTTCTGTTGTCGACGGAAAGAAACCTGAAAAATTACATGCGGAATCCATACAAACATCGCAGCCAGAGTCAGTAGCCGCTAGTGAAAAGGATAAATCGTCACCAGTGGAGTCAAACGAACCATCTCGTAAGACATCAATTGCAGAAAGCAAAAAAGATGAAAAATCACCTGCAGAATCAAAAGAGCCTTCACGTCCAGTGTCAGTTGCTGACAGTGAAACTGGTAAACTTTCATTTGATGAATTGGAAACTTCCCGCAAGGCTTCCGTTGCCGAAGGCAAGAAGGCTGAAAAATTACCTGCGGAATCCATACAAACATCGCAGCCAGAGTCAGTAGCCGCTAGTGAAAAGGATAAATCGTCACCAGTGGAGTCAAACGAACCATCTCGTAAGACATCAATTGCAGAAAGCAAAAAAGATGAAAAATCACCTGCAGAATCAAAGGAGCCTTCACGTCCAGTGTCAGTCGCTGATGGTGAAACAGATAGGAAATCAGTTGGTGATTTGGAAACTTCCCGAAAAACATCCGTTGCAGAAAGCAAGAAAGAAGGAAAATCACCTGCAGAATCCGTTCAACCTTCGCAGCGAGAATCAGCAGCTGCTAGTGAAAAGGATGAAGCATCACCAGCAGAGTCAAAGGAGGCATCACGAAAAACATCAATTGCAGAAAGCAAAAAAGATGAAAAATCACCAGCAGAATCAAAAGAGCCTTCACGTTCAGTGTCAGTTGCTGACAGTGAAGCTGGTAAAATTCCACTTGATGAGTTGGAAACTTCCCGCAAGGCTTCCGTTGTCGACGGCGAGAAGGCTGAAAAATTACCTGCGGAATCCATACCAACATCGCAGCCAGAGTCAGTAGCCGCTAGTGAAAAGGATAAATCGTCACCAGTGGAGTCAAAGGAACCATCTCATGAGGCATCAATTGCAGAAAGCAAAAAAGACGAAAAATCACCTGCAGAATCAAAAGAGCCTTCACGTCCACTGTCAGTCGCTGATGGTGAAACAGATAGGAAATCAGTTGGTGATTTGGAAACTTCCCGAAAAACATCCGTTGCAGAAAGCAAGAAAGATGGAAAGTCACCTGCAGAATCCGTTCAACCTTCGCAGCGAGAATCAGCAGCTGCTAGTGAAAAGGATGAAGCATCACCAGCAGAGTCAAAGGAGGCATCACGAAAGACATCAATTGCAGAAAGCACTAAAGATGAAAAATCACCAGCAGAATCAAAAGAGCCTTCACGTCCAGTGTCAGTTGCTGACAGTGAAGCTAGTAAAATTTCACTTGATGAATTGGAAACTTCCTGCAAGGCTTCCGTTGTCGACGGCAAGAAGGCTGAAAAATTACCAGCGGAATCCATACACACATCGCAGCCAGAGTCAGTAGCCGCTAGTGAAAAGGATAAATCATCACCAGTGGAGTCAAAGGAACCATCTCGTAAGACATCAATTGCAGAAAGCAAAAAAGATGAAAAATCACCAGCAGAATCAAAAGAGCCTTCACGTCCAGTGTCAGTCGCTGATGGTGAAACAGATAGGAAATCAGTTGTTGATTTGGAAACTTCTCGAAAAACATCCGTTGCAGAAAGCAAGAAAGATGGAAAATCACCTGCAGAATCCGTTCAACCTTCGCAGCGAGAATCAGCAGCTGCTAGTGAAAAGGATGAAGCATCACCAGAAGAGTCAAAGGAGGCATCACGAAAGACATCAATTGCAGAAAGCAAAAAAGATGAAAAATCACCAGCAGAATCAAAAGAGCCTTCACGTCCAGTGTCAGTTGCTGACAGTGAAACTAGTAAAATTTCACTTGATGAATTGGAAACTTCCCGCAAGGCTTCTGTTGTCGACGGAAAGAAACCTGAAAAATTACATGCGGAATCCATACAAACATCGCAGCCAGAGTCAGTAGCCGCTAGTGAAAAGGATAAATCGTCACCAACAGAGTCAAAGGAACCATCTCGTAAGGCATCAATTGCAGAAGGCAAAAAAGACGAAAAATCACCTACAGAATCAAAAGAGCCTTCACGTCCAGTGTCAGTTGTTGATGGTGAAACAGATAGGAAATCAGTTGGTGATTTGGAAACTTCAAGAAAAACATCCGTTTCAGAAAGCAAGCAAGATGGAAAATCACCTGCAGAATCCGTTCAACCTTCGCAACGAGAATCAGCAACTGCTAGTGAGAAGGATGAAGCATCACCAGCAGAGTCAAAGGAGGCATCACGAAAGACATCAATTGCAGAAAGCAAAAAAGATGAAAAATCACCAGCAGAATCGAAAGAGCCTTCACGTCCAGCGTCAGTTGCTGGCAGTGAAGCTGGTAAAATTTCAATTGATGAATTGGAAACTTCCCGCAAGGCTTCCGTTGCCGAAGGCAAGAAGGATGAAAAATTACCTGCGGAATCCATACCAACATCGCAGCCAGAGTCAGTAGCCGCTAGTGAAAAGGATAAATCGTCACCAATAGAGTCAAAGGCACCATCACGTAAGGCATCAATTGCAGAAAGCCAAAAAGATGAAAAATCGCCCGCAGAATTGAAAGAGCCTTCACGTCCAGTATCAGTTGCTCACAGTGAAACAGATAAGAAATCAGTTGATGAATTGGAAATTTCCCGAAAAACATCCGCTGAAGAAGAAAAGAAGGATGGAAAATCACCTGAAGAATCCGTTCAACCTTCGCAGCCAGAATCAGTAGCTGCTAGTGAAAAGGATAAATCATCACCAATAGAGTCAAAGGCACCATCACGTAAGGCATCAATTGCAGAAAGCCAAAAAGATGAAAAATCGCCCGCAGAATCGAAAGAGCCTTCACGTCCAGTATCAGTTGCTGACAGTGAAACAGATAAGAAATCAGTTGATGAATTGGAAATTTCCCGAAAAACATCCGTTGCAGAAGAAAAGAAGGATGGAAAATCACCCGAAGAATCCGTTCAACCTTGCCAGCCAGAATCAGTAGCTGCTAGTGAAAAGGATAAATCATCACCAATAGAGTCAAAGGCACCATCACGTAAGGCATCAATTGCAGAAAGCAAAAAAGAAGAAAAATCACCAACAGAGTCAAAAGAGCCTTCACGTCCAGTGTCAGTTGCTGGCAGTGAAGCTGGTAAAATTTCATTTGATGAATTGGAAACTTCCCGCAAGGCTTCCGTTACCGATGGCAAGAAGGATGAAAAATTACCTGCGGAATCCATACCAACATCGCAGCCAGAGTCAGTAGCCGATAGTGAAAAGGATAAATCGTCACCAATAGAGTCAAAGGAACCATCTCGTAAGACATCAATTGCAGAAAGCAAAAAAGACGCAAAATCACCTGCAGAATCCAAAGAGCCTTCACGTCCAGTGTCAGCTGCTGACAGTGAAGCTGGTAAAATTTCACTTGATGAATTGGAAACTTCCCGCAAGGCTTCCGTTGCCGAAGGCAAGAAGGATGAAAAATTACCTGCGGAATCCATACCAACATCGCAGCCAGAGTCAGTAGCCGCTAGTGAAAAGGATAAATCGTCACCAGTGGAGTCAAAGGAACCATCTCGTAAGACATCAATTGCAGAAAGCAAAAAAGACGTAAAATCACCTGCAGAATCGAAAGAGCCTTCACGTCCAGTGTCAGTTGCTGACAGTGAAGCTGGTAAAATTTCACTTGATGAATTGGAAACTTCCCGCAAGGCTTCCGTTGCCGAAGGCAAGAAGGATGAAATATTACCTGCGGAATCCATACCAACATCGCAGCCAGAGTCAGTAGCCGCTAGTGAAAAGGATAAATCGTCACCAATAGAGTCAAAGGCACCATCACGTAAGGCATCAATTGCAGAAAGCCAAAAAGATGAAAAATCGCCCGCAGAATTGAAAGAGCCTTCACGTCCAGTATCAGTTGCTGACAGTGAAACAGATAAGAAATCAGTTGATGAATTGGAAATTTCCCGAAAAACATCCGCTGCAGAAGAAAAGAAGGATGGAAAATCACCTGAAGAATCCGTTCAACCTTCGCAGCCAGAATCAGTAGCTGCTAGTGAAAAGGATAAACCATCACCAATAGAGTCAAAGGCACCATCACGTAAGGCATCAATTGCAGAAAGCCAAAAAGATGAAAAATCGCCCGCAGAATCGAAAGAGCCTTCACGTCCAGTATCAGTCGCTGATGGTGAAACAGATAGGAAATCAGTTGATGATTTGGAAACTTCCCGAAAAACATCCGTTGCAGAAAGTAAGAAAGATGGAAAATCCCCGACAGAATCCGTTCAAATTTCGCAGCGAGAATCAGCAACTGCTAGTGGAAAGGATGAAGCATCACCAGCAGAGTCAAAAGAGGCATCACGAAAGACATCAATTGCAGAAAGTAAAGAAGATGAAAAATCACCAGCAGAATCAAAAGAGCCTTCACGTCCAGCGTCAGTTGCTGGCAGTGAAGCTGGTAAAATTTCAATTGATGAATTGGAAACTTCCCGCAAGGCTTCCATTGCCGACGACAAGAAGGCTGAAAAATTACCTGCGGAATCCATACCAACATCGCAGCCAGAGTCAGTAGCCGCTAGTGAAAAGGATAAATCGTCACCAGTGGAGTCAAAGGAACCATCTCGTAAGGCATCAATTGCAGAAAGCAAAAAAGATAAAATATCACCTGCAGAATCAAAAGAGCCTTCACGTCCAGTGTCAGTCGCTGATGGTGAAACAGATAGGAAATCAGTTGGTGATTTGGAAACCTCCCGAAAAACATCCGTTGCAGAAATCAAGAAAGATGGAAAATCACCTGCAGAATCCGTTCAACCTTCACAGCCAGAATCAGTAGCTGCTAGTGAAAAGGATAAATCATCACCAATAGAGTCAAAGGCACCATCACGTAAGGCATCAATTGCAGAAAGCCAAAAAGATGAAAAATCGCCCGCAGAATCGAAAGAGCCTTCACGTCCAGTATCAGTTGCTGACAGTGAAACAGATAAGAAATCAGTTGATGAATTGGAAATTTCCCGAAAAACATCCGTTGCAGAAGAAAAGAAGGATGGAAAATCACCTGAAGAATCCGTTCAACCTTCGCAGCCAGAATCAGTAGCTGCTAGTGAAAAGGATAAATCATCACCAATAGAGTCAAAGGCACCATCACGCAAGGCATCAATTGCAGAAAGCAAAAAAGATGAAAAATCACCAACAGAGTCAAAAGAGCCTTCACGTCCAGTGTCAGTTGCTGCAGAATTGGAAATAGTATCCACAGAGTCCATGCAACCTTCGCAGCCAGAATCTGTTGCCGCTAGTGAAAAGGATAAAACATCATCTGCTGAGTCAAAAGAGCCTTCACGTCCAGTGTCAATTGCTGAAGAATTGGAAGCAGAAAGCAAGAAAGATGAAAAATTACCCACAGAGTCCATACAATCTTCGCAGCCAGAGTCTGTTGCCGCTAGTGAAAAGGATAAATCGTCACCTGCTGAGTCAAAAGAACCTTCACGTCCAGTGTCAGTTGCTGCTAGTGAAACAGATAAAAAATCAGAAGCTGAATTGGAAATTTCCCGAAAAACATCAGTTGCAGAAGGTAAGGCAGATGCAAAATCACTTGCAGAATCAATGCAACCTTCGCAGCCAGAGCCTGTAGCCGCTAGTGAAAAGGATAAATCATCACCTGTAGAGTCAAAGGAACCATCTCGTAAGACATCATTTGCAGACAGTAAAAAAGATGAAAAATCACCAACAGATTCCAAAGAGCCTTCAATTCCAGTGTCAGTTGCTGAAGAACTGGAAGCTACCCGCAAATCATCTGTTGCAGAAGGCGAAAAAATGGAAAAATTACACACAGAGTCCATGCAACCTTTGCAGCCAGAGTCTGTTGTCGCTAGTGAACAGGATAAAACGTCACCTGCTGAGTCAAAAGAATCTTCACGTCCAGTGTCAGTTGCCGAAGAATTGGAAGCAGGAAGCAATAAAGATGAAAAATTACCCACAGAGTCCATACAACCTTCGCAGCCAGAGTCTGTTGCCGCTAGTGAAAAGGATAAATCGTCACCTGCTGAGTCAAAAGAACCTTCACGTCCAGTGTCAGTTGCTGCTAGTGAAACAGATAAAAAATCAGAAGCTGAATTGGAAATTTCCAGAAAAACATCAGTTGCGGAAGGTAAAGCAGATGCAAAATCACTTGCAGAATCAATGCAATCTTCGCAGCCAGAGTCTGTAGCCGTTAGTGAAAAGGATAAATCGTCACCAGTAGAGTCAAAGGAACCATCTCGTAAGACATCAATAGCAGAAAGCAAAAAAGACGAAAAATCACCTGCAGAATCAAAAGAGCCTTCACGTCGAGTGTCAGTTGCTGAAGAATTGGAAACTTCCCGCAAATCATCCATTGCAGAAGGCAAAGAGGATGAAAAATTACCCGCCGTGTCCAAGCAACCTTCGCAGCCAGATTCTTTAGTCGCTAGTGAAAAGGATAAATTGTCAACAGTAGAGTCGAATGAAACATCTCGTAAGACATTAAGTGCAGAAAGCAAAAAAGATGAAAAATCACCTGCAGAATCAAAAGACTCTTCACGTCCAGTATCAGTTGCTGATAGTGAAACAGATAAGAAATCAGTTGATGAATTGGAAGTTTCCCGAAAAACATCAGTCGCAGAGGATAAACCGGATGAAAAATCACTTGGAGAATCAATGCAACCTTTGCAGCCAGAGTCTGTAGCCGCTAGTGAAAAGGATAAATCCTCACCAGTAGAGTCAAAGGAACCATCCCATGAGGCATCAATTGCAGAAAGCAAAAAAGACGAAAAATCACCCGCAGAATCAAAAGAGCCTTCACGTCCACTGTCAGTCGCTGATGGTGAAACAGATAGGAAATCAGTTGGTGATTTGGAAACTTCCCGAAAAACATCCGTTGCAGAAAGCAAGAAAGATGCAAAATCACCTGCAGAATCCGTTCAACCTTCGCAGCGAGAATCAGCAGCTGCTAGTGAAAAGGATGAAGCAGCACCAGCAGAGTCAAAGGAGGCATCACGAAAGACATCAATTGCAGAAAGCAAAAAAGATGAAAAATCACCAGCAGAATCAAAAGAGCCTTCACGTCCAGTATCAGTCGCTGATGGTGAAACAGATAGGAAATCAGTTGTTGATTTGGAAACTTCCCGAAAAACATCCGTTGCAGAAAGCAAGAAAGATGGAAAATCACCTGCAGAATCCGTTCAACCTTCGCAGCGAGAATCAGCAGCTGCTAGTGAAAAGGATGAAGCATCACCAGAAGAGTCAAAGGAGGCATCACGAAAGACATCAATTGCAGAAAGCAAAAAAGATGAAAAATCACCAGCAGAATCAAAAGAGCCTTCACGTCCAGTGTCAGTTGCTGACAGTGAAACTGGTAAAATTTCACTTGATGAATTGGAAACTTCCCGCAAGGCTTCTGTTGTCGACGGCAAGAAACCTGAAAAATTACATGCGGAATCCATACAAACATCGCAGCCAGAGTCAGTAGCCGCTAGTGAAAAGGATAAATCGTCACCAACAGAGTCAAAGGAACCATCTCGTAAGACATCAATTGCAGAAAGCAAAAAAGACGAAAAATCACCTGCAGAATCAAAAGAGCCTTCACGTCCAGTGTCAGTCGTTGATGGTGAAACATATAGGAAATCAGTTGGTGATTTGGAAACTTCAAGAAAAACATCCGTTTCAGAAAGCAAGCAAGATGGAAAATCACCTGCAGAATCCGTTCAACCTTCGCAACGAGAATCAGCAATTGCTAGTGAGAAGGATGAAGCATCACCAGCAGAGTCAAAGGAGGAATCACGAAAGATATCAATTGCAGAAAGCAAAAAAGATGAAAAATCACCAGCAGAATCAAAAGAGCCTTCACGTCCAGTGTCAGTTGCTGGCAGTGAAGCTGGTAAAATTTCACTTGATGAATTGGAAACTTCCCACAAGGCTTCCGTTGCCGACGGCAAGAAGGCTGAAAAATTACCTGCGGAATCCATACAAACATCGCAGCCAGAGTCCGTAGCCGCTAGTGAAAAGGATAAATCGTCACCAATAGAGTCAAAGGCACCATCACGTAAGGCATCAATTGCAGAAAGCCAAAAAGATGAAAATTCGCCCGCAGAATCGAAAGAGCCTTCACGTCCAGTATCAGTTGCTGACAGTGAAACAGATAAGAAATCAGTTGATGAATTGGAAATTTCCCGAAAAACATCCGTTGCAGAAGAAAAGAAGGATGGAAAATCACCTGAAGAATCCGTTCAACCTCGCCAGCCAGAATCAGTAGCTGCTAGTGAAAAGGATAAATCATCACCAATAGAGTCAAAGGCACCATCACGTAAGGCATCAATTGCAGAAAGCAAAAAAGAAGAAAAATCACCAACAGAGTCAAAAGAGCCTTCACGTCCAGTATCAGTTGCTGACAGTGAAACAGATAAGAAATCAGTTGATGAATTGGAAATTTCCCGAAAAACATCCGTTGCAGAAGAAAAGAAGGATGGAAAATCACCTGAAAAATCCGTTCAACCTTCGCAGCCAGAATCAGTAGCTGCTAGTGAAAAGGATAAATCATCACCAATAGAGTCAAAGGCATCATCACGTAAAGCATCAATTGCAGAAAGAAAAAAAGATGAAAAATCACCTGCAGAATCGAAAGAACCTTTACGTCCAGTGTCAGTCGCTGATGGTGAAACAGATAGGAAATCAGCTGGTGATTTGGAAACTTCCCGAAAAACATCCATTGCAGAAAGCAAGAAAGATGGAAAATCACCTGCAGAATCCGTTCAACCTTCGCAGCCAGAATCAGTAGCTGCTAGTGAAAAGGATAAATCATCACCAATAGAGTCAAAGGCACCATCACGTAAGGCATCAATTGCAGAAAGCAAAAAAGATGAAAAATCACCAACAGAGTCAAAAGAGCCTTCACGTCCAGTGTCAGTTGCTGGCAGTGAAGCTGGTAAAATTTCATTTGATGAATTGGAAACTTCCCGCAAGGCTTCCGTTGCCGACGGCAAGAAGGCTGATAAATTGCCTGCGGAATCCATACCAACATCGCAGCCAGAGTCAGTAGCCGCTAGTGAAAAGGATAAATCGTCACCAGTGGAGTCAAAGGAACCATCTCGTAAGGCATCAATTGCAGAAAGCAAAAAAGATGAAATATCACCTGCAGAATCAAAAGAGCCTTCACGTCCAGTGTCAGTCGCTGATGGTGAAACAGATAGGAAATCAGTTGGTGATTTGGAAACCTCCCGAAAAACATCCGTTGCAGAAAGCAAGAAAGATGGAAAATCACCTGCAGAATCCGTTCAACCTTCACAGCCAGAATCAGTAGCTGCTAGTGAAAAGGATAAATCTTCACCAATAGCGTCAAAGGCACCATCACGTAAGGCATCAATTGCAGAAAGCCAAAAAGATGAAAAATCGCCCGCAGAATCGAAAGAGCCTTCACGTCCAGTATCAGTTGCTGACAGTGAAACAGATAAGAAATCAGTTGATGAATTGAAAATTTCTCGAAAAACATCCGTTGCAGAAGAAAAGAAGGATGGAAAATCACCTGCAGAATCCGTTCAACCTTCGCAGCCAGAATCAGTAGCTGCTAGTGAAAAGGATAAAACATCACCAGTAGAGTCAAAGGAGGCATCACGAAGGACATCAATTGCAGAAAGCAAAAAAGATGAAAAATCACCTGTAGAATCAAAAGAGCCTTCACGTCCAGTGTCAGTCGCTGATAGTGAAACAGATAAGAAATCAGTTGGTGATGTGGAAACTTCCCGAAGAATATCCGTTGAAGAAGAAAAGAAAGATAGAATGTCACCTGCAGAATCCGTTAAATCTTCGCAGCCAGAATCAGTAGATGCTAGTGAGATGGATAAAGCATCACCAGTAGAGTCAAAAGAGGCATCACGTAAGACATCAATTGGAGAAGGCGAGAAGGATAGAAAATCACCTGAAAAATTCGTTCAACCTTCGCAGCCAGAATATGTAGCAGCCAGTGAAAAGTCAACAGTAGACTCGAAGGATGATTCCAAAAAGGATGAATCAAAAGAGCCTTCTCCTACTGAGTCAAAAGATACTTCACGTCGTGTTTCAGCCACTGGCAGTTTTGAAGATTCTGAACAACAATCAGTTATTGAAGCCAGGCAGGATGATAAACCATCTCAAACTGAAACAGTTTCTTCACCAATAGATGAAGCTGTTAAAGAATTTACAGATGTTATCAATGAAAAAAAAGAGAAAATGACTATTGAGCTCAAAGCTGCTACTGAAGTGGGACAATTACCAACATCATCCAGCCCGGTCGATGTTGCTGAGGGCGATTTTTCAGAAAAACCTGAAAAAGACCTTCACGAACAAACCCAGTTTGCCGTTACCGAGACTAGCTCCACACCAATTGATGAAGCTCCTGAACTTAAAGAGGTACTTGAAAAAGAATTTGTGAACGTAGTAGCTAGCTTATCTGAGCAAGATTCCAAACAAGAAATAGAAAAATCAATTTCAGAAACGGTTGCAGAAGTGAAACTAGAGTCGAAAGAAATTCTTGGCCAACTTACTGAATCAACTGAAATTGAAAAACTTAAAGATTCTATTCATAGTTTAGTCGATGTTTCTCACAAAATGGAAGAACTTAAACATTCGACAGAAAATTTAGCTAAATTAGCCAGAGAATCAATGGCTGAAAAAATATCAGAGACTATAACCTGTACAAAAACTTCAATAACAGATGTAAAAGATACTAAGGATTCCATGCAAGAAACAATTAAGGACTCTTTCGATGGGGCTAAGAAAGAGATTTCGGAAACTGTCAGCGAAATAATAAAAAAGACTCAAGAAGATAAAAACGACCTAGCAAGCGCAGTTGAAGCCGAAAGCCAAATAGTGTTGGAAACTCCAACCGATATTTTAGGAGATATCAAGGAATCTTCAGTCGAAGTTGTAAAAGATATAGAAGTATCCATAACTAAAGAAGCAGAAGCACTCATTAAAGAAACTACTTCAAGCATTGATTATGTCAAAGAAGCTGTTAAGTCACAGACTGAATCCATTAAAGACGAACTTTCATCGACTTTAACTAGCATTGCTAAAGATATTTCACAACTAGATGAAGCAAGCGTTAAAGCAATCTCAGACGATAAAAAGCTTGAAAAAGAGTCTGAGGAAGAAGTTGCTGGTTTTACCTCAGAATTAAGAGAAACTCATATTACAACTATGGATTCACCTGAATTGAAAGTTACAATTACAAGCAGAGATGAAGCTGAAATTTTACATGATATTAAGGAAGAGGAAGAAGAGCATCAACGTTCATCAGCTTCAATTAATGTAGGTCATACATTAGGTGAGCCTATGCCCGTAAGGCCAATATCGCCCAGAGAGGTAGAAGTCTTTAAAATTGTTGCTGATGTTGCCAAAGTTCTGAAATCCGAAAAAGACATAACTGAAATCATACCCGATTTTGACGAACAAGAACTGGAAGAGAAACTTAAATCTTCGGACGAGATAGAAGCAGAATTGGCTACAGTTCAAAGAATGTTAGTCACTGCCAGCAGTGAAGATGGGGGCGAAGAAACTGAAATTTGTGCCAAGGGTTCAATTCAGTTTACTCCAGCAACAATTGCAGAAAGCCTTTCTGAAATGGAAAAACCTGTAGCTCCTGCAGAAGTTGAATCAGAAAAGTCATCGCCAGATCTTAAATCTTCGGGACCTGTGTCAATCGAAGAAAAAGATAAGATTGAAATTTCGGAAAAAATGCAGTTAAAAGAACTCAAAAGCATGGATGGTGTTAATGATTTTGCCCCTAGTGTAGATTTAGAATGGAGGAGAGAGTCAGCCATCAGTACTTATAGCGAAAAGGATTTAACGAGGGATGAAGACACATTTGACGATAAACAAGATTTCCCATCCAGTCCATTAGAAGATAAAGACAAATTCGAATTAGGTGCTAGCGAAGATACTCTAGCTAAAGGTGAAAGCCAAGATTCCATGTCACGTAAAGAATCGGTGATTTCAACAACTGAAGAACTACCAGAATTCAGAAGAGAATCTATTATGTCCACATCCGAGAGCAAGAAAGAAGTAAAGTCAGGTACAACTTCACGAAAAGAGTCGCTCATTTCAAATAAAGCTGATGAAAAATTATCGATTACGGAAGAAAAAGAACCTTCACGCCCTGAATCTGTTGAAAGTCATATCAGTTCCAAGAGTGAAGTAGAAAAGGAATCATCGCGAAAAGATTCAGTTATTTTATCTACAGAAGAAAAACACGTTTCTAGCCGTGAAGAAGAAAAACCTTCTATCTTCAAGGAAAGCGAAACTTCTCGCCCTGAGTTTGTAAGCAGCCAAATTAGTTCAAAAAGTGAAGCTGAAAAGGATCTATCACGACAAGAGTCGATTATTTCCACAAAAGAGGAAAAACAAGAGTCTAGGCGAGATTCCATTTTATCGAAAACAGAAGCGGAAACACAACCATCTCGTAAAGAGTCGCTTATTTCCACCACAGAAGATAAAACAGAGTCCAGACGTGAGTCTATACTATCGACTGCTGAAAGCAAAAAGGATGAAACATCACAGTCTGAATTCGTATCAAGTCAAATCAGTTCAAAAAGTGAAGGCGAAAAAGAAATATCACGAAAAGAATCAATGATTTCATTTACATCTGAAAGCAAGAAAGAGGAGTCCTTCATTTCAGAAGTAGTCGAAAAATCTGAAAGTAAGAAAGTTGAAGAATCTTCATTGCCTGGACAAGAATCTGTTTCTCATTCTGCTTCGGTTGTCAGTCACGTTAGCTCAGAATCTAAAAAAGATGATAAATTGACCGATGAAAAGGATGGATCACGTCCAGTATCCGTTGCTAGTTACACAAGCTTTAAGAGTGACAGTGAAAAACACGAACAGGAAGGTACAGAGAAAGAAAAAGCAACTGCAACCAGAAAGGAATCAATTGTCTCAACTGCTGAAGAAAATATGGATTCTAGACATGAAACACAATTATCTACCACCGAAAGTGGAAAAGATATAAAATCTCTCTCGGAATCCAAAGACACTGGAAAACATGACTCTTCCAAAGAAGAATCTGTGACTTTATCCAAGTCAGATAAAAAAGAAACTACACGAGAAACTGTCTCATCTACCACCGAAGTTAAAAAAGAATCTATAGTATCAGTTTTAGAAGATAAACAAGAATCTCGACAAGAATGTATAGCATCTGCGACCGAAAGTAAAATAGATGATAAATCGGACACAGGATCCCAAGATGATACTGTCGGGCAGGATGACAAACAAACAAGTGTAAAAACAACCAAAGAAATAACAACCACTCAAACAACAAGCAAATCAGATGAGAAAATTGTAAAACTTTCTAAAGAGCAAGAAAGCCAAGTCAAAGTTATTGAGACTGTACAAACCACAATCATAGAAAAACCAGAACAACTTAAAACTACAACTGAAGTATCAACAACAGCTTCCACTATGAAACAAACCGCCCAGGAGTCATTAGACGCCACTACTAAAGAGAGCAAAACAATAATTACTGAAACAACTAAAGTAAAGAGTTCACAGATGATCGATTCATTACAAGAAGAAGATTCACACAGTGAATCTATAAGTAGCAGTGTTAGAGTTGAAGAAGGATCCCTTCGGGAATCTTTATCTGAAAAGGAAGTATCCCGATCAATGGAGATCAAAGAGACATTGGATAAAACCGAACTATTTACCAAAACCGAAGATTCTCAGGCATTTTCGGAAGAATGTTCTTCTGAATCTATAGTAAGCGAAATTCAGACGTCTGCTACCAGTAAAGCTGAAAAAGCAGAAATCAGCAAAATGTCTTCAACGTCTGAAACATCGATCAAGGAGAGTCTAAAACAAACTGTTGAAGAATTCTTAGCAACCGAAAAAATTATTTCCACAAAAGAGATTATGAGCACCTTTGATACCATTAGTAAAGGTAGGACCGCCTCTTCTGAATCGCGTCGCGATTCAGCTCTAAGTCAGGCCAGTGAAGAACGCCAAACTCATAGCGACCAGGAAGATGATGAAGACAGCGAAACCACCACTCATATTAAAGAAGGTCGTTCAAAATCAATAGCAAACATAATGACAACCAGCATTTATAAACCCTCCAAGGAAGTGAAGGTGATCGAAACTTTGGGAGAAGAACTAGAAGACTTTGGCATCAAACAAGACACATTGCAAGCGAAAACTCAAACTACTAAAAGATCTTTGACTTTGGCTCATTCATATGAACCCGAACTAGCTGATCCTAAAACTCCACCGACTGCTCCTGTTAGTCCTGGAATTATAAAAACTACTGTAAGTGGGGTGAGTGCAGTTTCAACAGCTTCAACTACAACCACAACAAAAACCGTTCTAACTGACACAGCTAGCAGTACAACAACACACAGTGGTCCTCTATCGCCACGGGATATTAGTGGAAAATCTAGTCCTGGTGGTTTAACATCCGAGAGTCAATCGATACCCACCCCCATGGGACGAGAATCATTAACAGAGACTCCCGAATCCTCTCCAAAGCCAACATCACCCTTCCCCCGGGTGACCAAAGATGATCTTAAATCTGCTGCCTCTTTCAACGCTGAACAAGAAGAAAAGACTGCTGCTTCGTTTTCAACAACAATAGAACAACAAGAAACTTCCTCGTTGATTAAACAACTTTCTGGTGAAATATTACCGGATCTACATGAAGTCAGAGGAATAGAGAAAACCGCTGCTTTAAGTGGCAGCACGGAAAAAATCATAACCACCACCATTACCACAGTAACAAAAGTAATTTCAACTGATGGCAAGGAAATTGTGACTGAAGAAAAGACAATCACTACTACAGACTCAACGGATCCCGAAGGTGAAAAGGTAACAGTGACAACCACACGCACTACAAGCGAAAGCGATAAAAGTGATGTCATGCTTCCCAAAGAAGTGGCGATGTTACGTAGCATGTATCGCTCTTCGACACCAGGCAGCGATGATGGTGTTGCCTACCTCAGTGACGATGAGGTTCCGGCCTCACCTAGAAGTATTGCTTCTTCTCATGGTGCCGGCTACGATTTACAAAGATCAGGGTCTGGCATCAGTAAAAAATCAGATTTTGATTTAGACGAAAGCCAAGATGATATACCTCCACAATACGGTAGTGAGGAACTTTCAGCTGCTCGCTCTATAACAGCAACCACAGGTTTTCCACATAAAATTTTCGACCCCATGAACACTTCATTCTACGGAGCACTGCCAGACACATTCGAAACCAGAATCTCACAGCCAATCAACATACAGGGAACTTCCACACATTTACAAACCTTTACGGAATCACCCATTTCTCAGTCGCCCGGTTCAGTAGAAAGCACCACAGCACAACCACACAAATTTTTAGAAGAAGCTGATATGGGCTTCGAACAGGCCTTAAAAGAACATGTGCAATTAAGAGGTGCCGATGTTATGTCTTCGGTCACAGCTAAATATTCCTATTCACCATCTAAAGCCGAAGAGGTTGAACAATCTGTAGCCAGTGCTGAGAAACCCACATTTCCATTAGGAAGTGTACAAAAGTCGCGTTTCACCGAAGGTATTTCCGATAAAGATGGAGCAACCATTGTGACGACAACTACTACTGTCACCACAACACAAGGAGATGGTGCCAGTACCAGCAGTAGAACAACAACAATGACTGAAACATCAACCTCTTCCTCATCTGCCTCTGTAGATGACAAACTAAAAGAATGGGGCAAACCTTTGGGTCTTCCCTCACCAGCTCCTATGGCTGCCGAAGGTGATGTACGTACCACACCGAAAAAAGAACGGCGACTAGTAGTCACCAAGACAAGACTTAATAATGAAAAGAACTTACGCAAACGTTCTGAATCTCCAAGCAAAGCTAAGAAGCCTTCGCCCGTCTATGTGGATTTGACTTATGTACCTCACAATGGCAACTCCTACTACTCGCATGTCGAATTCTTTAAGAGAGTGAGAGCACGCTATTATGTTTTCTCAGGTACCGAGCCCAGCCGCCAAGTGTACGATGCCCTTTTGGAGGCCAAACAAACATGGGAAGATAAAGAATTAGGTAAGACATAATAAGCATTGAAAGTGTACAACTCAAATTTTATTAACTATTTTGTTAACTATTTTTTTTACAGAAGTGACTATCATCCCCACCTATGACACTGACGTTTTAGGCTATTGGGTAGCAGAAAATGAAGAACTTTTAGCCAAATATCGCATCGATTTGTCACCCTCCGCGTCACGCTGCACCATCAATTTACAAGATCACGAAACCTCTTGCTCGGCTTACCGTTTAGAATTCTAGGCCACGGGGATGTTCGTAGCGTTTTCGGATAATTAAGTTTCCCTATATTTTTTTAGACTACAGAGTTAACGAAACCAAAAACCAGCTAAGAGAATTTCATATAATTTTTGACAATTCAATAAAACTCAAAAGATAACAGAAAGCTTTAAGCTTTTCGAAAAAGCTAAAGAATAGAAAGAAGCTTTAAAGCTTTGTTAGCATTACAAAACAGAGCTTAAAAGAAAATAAAACACAACACTTAAGTAATTATACTCACAAAAAAAACTTAAAGCTTTTATTTTCAACAAACAAAAGCTCTTTCGAAACTTAAACACACTAACACACCTACACAATAATAAATACTCTAAGAAAGCTAGACGATGAAAGAAAAGGAAAAAAACTCTTGGGTTTAAAACAAATATGGCGGAGTCTCTTATGACAGCAGCTAAGCAAGCTAAAGTCATTTTGTTAATTCTCAAAGCCGCTATTTTGTACAACAAAACGCAGAGCTGTTTTTTCCTGAAAATATTGATTTTTATTTTATTTTATTTTTTTCTTTTCTTTTATAATAAAATAAAAACGTATTAATATCTAGAAAGAAAATAAAAACTGTATAAGAAAAAGAAACCGAAAAACAGTAAACTATTTTCATGTAGTACTTAGCAAAACAAACAAGTATTTATTCTTAAACTCATTTTAAATGTTAAAAAAAAGTAACAAAAACTCAATTAACTATAAAACTGAAAATTCCGTAAGATGAGGACGAGAAGGAGGAGGAGGAGAAGGAGAAGCTAAACAAATTAATTAGTTGAAAAAATCCAGGTGAAAATAAATTGTATTTAAGAAAAAAGAACAAGAACAAAATAAAACTATAACCTCAAAATAATTTAATGAATCAAAACTCTAAATAAATTAAAGAAAAGTTAAGTAAATAAATGTCTTTAAATGTGAAAAGTATTATAACTTTAAACATGATCATTCATGCCTCACTACTCAAGTTATAATTGATATTAATTTTTGAAATTAAAAAATAACATTTTAATTATAATTTTAAATTTCTACAATTAAAAAATATAAGCAAAATACAAAGTTTAATGCAATAATGACTATTTAACGCATGTTTTTGGCTTAAGTTATAAAAGCTTTAAAATAAAAATTGCAATTTCAAATAAAATAAAAAAATAAACAAGTTTTCCTCTCAATTTCAAAGAATCAAACAATTTATGGACTCAATGGTAATTTTATGTTTTTTTAAGAATATTTCAAATAGTTTTTCAATTGAACTATTCCAAAGTATCATTACTAACTGCTTGTGTGGTCTCCATGAAGTAATGGTATAATAAATAGACTACGTTGACATCATATATTTAGATTATGTTTGAAGTACTTACGGAAGAATTTGTAAAGCACATTCTGCACTGATTTTAAAAGTCTTTTAAAAGTGATTTTACAATAGAACATTGCTGGAGTTTAAATAAAATCCAAAAATTGTTATAACTGTTATACTTCTGCAACGGTGGTTGTTGCTGAAATATTGTAAATTTAAGCAAAGGTTTTAATAAATGGAACAGTTTATGAAGAATAAAAAAAAATCCTAAAAAACGCAGAAATTCATAAGTTAGAGTGTTTATTACAGGCTGTATAACAATATTTTATTTTTCGCTGAAAAAAAAAAATACAAAAACAAATTTGAAAAGGAAATAAAATACTTTTACAGTACAATATTCACAAATATAAACAGCTAGACAATATTTTTTAACTCATATAATAGTCTGTATTACAGTTTTTATAACAGTTTGTATAAAAGATTTTATTTATAATGTTCAAAGGGTTTTAAAAATTTTTTTAGCAATTTTACTGTTGTTCAAGGAGCTAGTATCTCCCCAATCTCTACTCGCTAATCAGGTACCTTAATCACCACCTTCTGAGTAAAGCTGTGTTATTTTATATGTATAAAATATGTACATACATATATGTATATTAATAATCGAATTTGTTTAATAAGTAATGTTTTTTGTGAATACGGATATAAAGCTTTAACATTTTTGGTTTTTGATATTATAAAATTTATAAAACAAGAGCAATATCTTTCCAAACCTCACAGTATAACAGTTTCCTAGGAATCCACGTTTTAGTTTTAAATAAAAACTTGGTCAATTCTGATATATTTTTAAAGGTTAATTATTTTAAACCTAACAATAATTTACATGCAGCAATACTTGCCAGTATAACAGTTTTAATTGTCGACTAATAAAAAAATTCTAAATAAATGTAAATTGTTTTGACTATGAAATGTTTTTTGAGTTTAATAAAAGATTTTATTAACGCTATAATGTACATATAGCAATAGTTGCCATTTTATATTCACAACCAATTAAAAATTCCAAAAAATATAGAAAAAAATAGTGATATTTTGCTGTTATAAAAATGTATGTTTATCTTTTATAATTGTAAAATACCGTTTTGTAAATGGTTGAATAAAAAATATGAAAATTTGTTTAAAATTTTTATAACAGTTTTAGAACTTTTATACTAAACTTCATGTGAACTACAAAAACTTTAATTAAAAAATTCCATAAATAAATGTATGACACAAAGTTTTTTTTTTCTAAACTCTTAAGCCTTTATTCTGGTGTAAGACAGCAAAAACAAGAATGCTTGTATTAAATAATATATACATCAGAAGTATAACAGTGTTGTATACCACTTGGTATAACACATTTTATTTATATTTTTTCCTAACAGTTTTTCTACATAACTTGATGGCCTCATTTCAGTTTATAACAGCTGATTTTCATTAAAAATTATTAAGATTTTAAAACACAGCCATTGAAATCCTACTTCTTACTAAAACCTAAAGTTTAAAGACAGGTTTTATTCGTCTTTTTTTTTATAAAAATATTTTGCATTTTGTTTACATTTTTTTTTATAATTTAGAAAATGTTATTAATACAAGTACATACTAACTAAATATGTGTCGTTAAAAAAAACTCGAGATATTTATTATACTTAAAATATTTAATACAAAACAATGCTAATAAATAACAAACAAAAAACATAAAGCGCCTCCTTAAAGGAAGCCATTTTAAGCAAAAAACTATTGATTACTTATTTGATTAATAATTTATTTTATTTTCAACAATTATAATTATATTATAATTGTTATATTATAATTATTATAATTGTTATAATTATTTTAATATTAATTTAATTGTATTTTTAATAATTATAATTATATTTAATATAATTATAATTATATTTAATAATAATATTTAATAATAATTATAATTATATTATTATGAATGTTATAATTATTATGAATATTATAATTATTATTTTTATTTTATTATTAATTTATTTTATTTTTAATAATTATAATTTACCTATTTATTTTTTTTTCATTAATAAGAAATTTAATTCCTTCTTATTTTCTATATATATGTTATTATTTTTAATAAAATATATTTTTTTTAATTTTTTTAATAAAAAAATAAAAAAATCAAGGCTTTTTTAATTATTTATGATTTTATTTGGGTTGGAGAAAAAAGCTTTGGAAATACAGAATTATTAGAAAATTTTTTCTTAAACCTACGAAGGTTTAAGGCCAATATGCAGCTCAAAATGGACCAAAATACATAGAAATATCGATTAAAAACCAACTTTCCTAGTTTTCCCAATTTGTGTTTGAGTTAAAAACAAGAGTAACAATATAGATGAAAAAATATATTGTTTAAAAGACTATCGAAAGTGGCTATAAAATATAAGGAATAGTGGGAATATTCCTGAGAACAATTCGCCTTAAACTAAATAAAAGAAAAACCAATTTCTTATCGATTATTTATGTTTATTTTGTAAATTTATTTCAACGAAAATAATAATTTTGTTTATTTCATTTTGTTCCACTTATTTTTTTTTTTAAATAAAAACATTTAGCGCGCCTATTTAAGCTTCCTGTTCAAACTTTTTAACTAAATCAATAGTAATATCGATTTTACATTATAAGCTATCGAAAATATCGTTAGTTTCCCATCACTACCGGCAACTGAAACATAATGAAGCTTATTATCGACTATATGCATTAATTAGTAAATGTTTAGTTTAAGATAAAATTAAATATATATTATTTAAAGTATATTAGTTTAGAAGCTACGCCTTTTTACAGATTCCATCCACCTTTAAACCTTAAACCGAATCGTCGCTCATAACAATTGACTGCAGTTTTGAGGAACTCAATCAACGTTTCAACATAAAAAATTGGCTTTCAAAGTCGTTCCAGCATTTGACTGAATTCAAAGGCTTCTAATCGTTTATAAATTCATGAAGTTTTTCTGTATTTGGTTCGAGTTTTGAACGAACAAAGCCTCGAATGCTTCATCTTCGCATTTTTCCCCTGCCTGAGATGCTCCCTATGCACATCGAAATCTCTTTATTTAAATCGTGTAAACAGCTGGCGACCATTTGCCCCAGATAGAGCCTAATCTCCACAAACTTCTACTAACACAGACATGGGGGATGTCAATTACAGGTTGTAATTATTTACACATGCAATTACACAATTATATGTAATTGATAATTGGAATTTTTCAAATACAATTTCATTCAACTACTTGCAATTGTAATTGAGATTTTTTCAATTGCACATTACATGTAATTCAATTGTAATTGAAAAAATGCAATTATAATTACATGTAATGGAAAATTGTTAAGAATATAATTGAATTTTGCTCAATTTTATTGTCTGAATACAATTAGAATTACATGTAATTTGAAATTGGAATTTTTTTAATTACAATTTACAAGTAATTGTAATTGTAATTTTTCTATTACAAACTACAATTACATGTAATGGGTAATTGAAATTGTTCAATTACAAATTACAAGTAGTTGTCCCTGATTTAAATTACACTTACTTAAAATGTGTAATTGGGAATATGTAATTACACATTACCTGTAATTTTTATTGTAATTGTATGCACCAAAATACTATGGGTTTCAACACAGGTGTTTTTCAAACTCTTTAACTTCATTATATTTTTACTAGTGGATGCATAAAAATTTCAGTTGCCTACCTGTTACAGTTCAAGAGTTACTGCCTACTGGCTGACAGACAGACATCGGGGTAAGGACACCTATTGGATACGAATAGCTTAAAGTGCAACAAATACTGCATTTTTCAGAAAAACTTTTCAAGTTTTCGATTATTTTTTTACTCATCCCACCAATACGACGATATTACTTACTAACTTACATTCTCCGTTTCCTTTAAATGCTTTTCCTTAAGGTTCATTCAGCGAACATCTAACTCCAATTGCTTGCTCAACACAGAAAAAATTGTTTGCACCAATTAAAGATTTTACTTAGTTGTAAATTAAAGTTCTATTAATTTTTTAATGACTACAAATATATATATTTATTTAAAACAGATCAAAAAAAATCCTAATAAAACAAACAATTAAATGAATTAATTATTTAATTAAAATTTAATATAATATAAATATTAAAATAATATAAAGGCTCTTCAAAAAAGGCTCTTGATTTATAAGAAAAATTATAAGAATTATAAAAAAAATATTTTAAAACTTTTACTTTTAACTTGACTGTGGAACAAGTTTTGAACGATTAGAAAAAAATTCATTACACAATTCTGAATTTTCAAAGCTTTTTTAAGTTGTTCGATTTGTTTTTAATTCTATTAAACTAAAAACGACATAAAGACTAGATCGGAAGGTAAAGGAAAAAAAGATTTTAAAGAGTACGAAATCACTTAGTCGCTGTAGGAATTGTAGTTAGAAATTATACTCTGTTATGAAATCTAAAGTATAATTTTAAAAACAGATATAAATTAAAACTAAAACAGATATCTTAAATGCTAAGAAATAAAACCAAATAAAACACAGAAATTTATAACAAAAAACCATCTGAAAACTATAGTAGTAGTGGTAAAGTAAATAAAAAAAAAATTATTTTTTTTACCAAAAATAACACAGAAAAATAAAAAGAAAGAAAATCTAAAACTTTTTTTACTTTTTCATAAAAGCTTCACACGGAAAACAACAATTTCACCTTAAATATAATAAACAGTTTAAAACAAACCAAAAAAATTAAGCTTCTTAGAGATTTTTTAATTAAATTTATTATGAAAAAAAGAAAAATACGCCATAATATTTATATTGCAGTATATAATCGATATTACCAAGCTTAAATTATGTTAAAGCTTTTTAACAAATTAACATTATTTTTTTGCATACATATAAGCATTTTTAGGTCAAAACTATGGAAAAATATATTTAAAAATAATATTAAAAAAAAATATATGGAAAAGCGAACTGGCTACCGTCCCAGTACTACAGTATTTAGATCAACTCAAGATAAATAGTATACTTTTTTTGATAAAAAAAAAACAAAAACAAACAAAATATTTCTTAGCTCAAGATGTGATAATTTACTTATTTAAAAAAAAAACGCAAGCGTCATAAAGAAAAAAGAAACCAACAAAAACAATTTAGTTTTTTTGCCATAAACATTGAAAAATGAGAGAATTTTAAATTTATTTTATTTATTTTACAATAATTTGCTAAATAATATAAAGTATTTATTTATAATTTTTTATGAAAAGGGAAAAAATTTAAACAATAATGAATATATAGAACAACATCTGAAAAACGTTTGCAGCTTTCATTGTGTTTGCCATAAAAATTTAAATTAAAAAAAAAACATAATAAAAAGCCGATTTGAACAACAAAAAAAGCGATAGCAAACCAAAATAGCGCGACGTCAACGCTTTGCAATTCATTTGCCTGTTATTTATTAAATATTTGGCATATTAAACATCACATAACTGCTGCGAGAGACTTCAAAACTGCGCTACGGCTACTACTACTATAAAAATATATAAATAAAATATATGTATTAATAATAAGTAAAAGTGCTATATTCGGCCGTGGGAATCTTACATACCGTTTACCATGCTGATTATCGTTTTACCGCACCTCCCTCCTATACGACCAGCCTGCATTCATTAGCCTTCAATGATCAAATTAAAGCAAATAAAGGACTACAAATTTTAAAAAGTGAACCTTATATCGATATACATATATCTCCCGCTACCCTTTGTTGAACGTTGGGCGCTGCTTAGTATCATTGATCTTATGTTATTTTTATGTGTGTCCATAATCAAAGCAAAAACGGCATAAAAACTAGAATAAAACTACTGCTAGAAGGTGGTTCTGGCCGCCCCACACCCCGACTTCTGTTCGTCCGCGATGAAATCATTAGTACTAAAACGCTTCGACCTAAGTAAAATAAAAATTGAAACGAGAAAATCGTTCTTCCCACGGGCGATCTGTTTCCAACCCAATATTTAGTGACACAAAAACAATCGAGAATCAGTACAACCGAAAAAAATAAAACAACCTGAAAAAATGTGAAATAATATAGGAAGGGGTGGTTTTCTGCCCGCAGCCTCAAATGAAATTGTCTGATCTTGTTGAATTGCAATAGCAAAATTCTCGAAACCATGTCTGATAGATTGGTGGGCTTAAATTTTCTGTATCTCTTCTGCGGCCTGGACATAGTTAATTTCAACCTGAACACAGACGAATATCGCTGAATCAACTTCTCTATGTATAAGGATCCAGAATATACATGCTTTATGGGGTCGGAAATACTTATATATACACTTATATACATATGTCTACCCCTGCCATCTGTAGTGAAGAATATAAAAAGATAAATTTACTTTTTATGTCAATATGTTTTTTAAAGCTGCGTTATCTATACATATAATAAAATAGTAACTTATATCCGTCTGTCTGACTGTCTGTCTGCTTTTTTTACGTTCACATCACGTAAAAACTACTGGATGGATTTTAACAAAATCTTGTAAGGAGATACCTGAGTATCCTGGTCCCAATATAGGATACTTTTTTCCGCAAAAATATCTTAGAAAGTGGAGAAAAAGCAGTGAAAGTACGCAGTTGAACTAAACGAATATGAATACTTTACATTTTATAAAGTAAAAAATACATAAACTGATACGTAGCATATCTTAAGGCGGAACTAAAAACGCCGGTATTACCACATAGCACTAAATCGCCGGCGAAGTAAAATAATTATAAATTAGCTATGCTAACTTCAAACTAATTCGCCTAAAGAACACCAGAAGCGCTTGCGAAGCTTTACTATCGCACTAACCATCTGTGTTTACTACTACTACAGTTAATATAGGCAGTAATTGCCTGAGTGTAACTTCTCTTAAAAAAAACTAAGAACGTAAGGGTCTTTGGTGTGGATTGCTCTCAAAGCAAAATCGAACAAAATATTGATGTACGCTGACGAAGTGGCGGGCACAGCTAGTTGCGCAATAAAAAAGCAGTTTTGTGGTTTTGAAAAGTAAAGGCGATTTTTTGTTAAAATTTGTTTTAAATTAAAGCTGCAAAACGGTTATTTATTAAGAAAGATTCAGAAATATTTTAATCTAACAGCTGCAGTTTTTTTTAATGAGGAAAATCTAAGGCAGTAATAAAACTCTGCTATAAATTTTCTTATTTTTTTAACTGTTAAATTTTTAACAATTCTTTTACCATGAAAAACATAAAGAATTGATTTTAATTAAACGAAATTCTGAGCCAGTTGAGGGCTTCGATATGATATGAGTTCGGAGTTGCGAGTTCGATTCCCGCAAATTCCCAGCAAACAAGCTGGGAGCTTTGCATAGAGTGTTATCTTTAAAAAAAAAGGCTATATATAATAAAAATAAAAAATATTGCAGAAAATAAAAGTTGTATTTATTTTTTAGATTTTCTCCCTTTTTAATAATTTTTTTTTTCTTTTATTTATAAAACGATTTATTTTTTAACAATTTTACATTAAAAACAGGAATATTAATAATAAAAATAAAGATGTAATGAATTTAGTAACAGAGAAATAAAAAACAAACTATTTATGATTGTTAAACATAATATTAAAGAAACAAAAAAAGGAAATATTTATAAAACAAAAATAAAAAAATTAAAAGTATAAACAAAAACAAAACCAAAAGGTAATAAGAACAAAGAAAAATGGCAAAAACCATTAAAACAAAAATAAATAATTAAAAATTAAGCAGCATTTTATTTATATATGCAAGACGTATCAATGTCCTTTAAATGTTATTAAAACAAATACATTTATAATTATAAAAATAAAAATAAAAATAGAAAACAATTTAAAAACAAAAAAATATTTACACAATTTTTGATTTGCTTTTAAAATGTTGAAGAAAACAAAAACAAAAAACACAATAGTTAAACTTGTTGACCATCTTTTTTGTTTTGAATAAAATAAATTTTTTTAGTTGTTAAACATATTTTAGCTTCAAATATTTATGAAAAAAGAAAAAAAATCAAAATGTAATAAAATGAAATGAAATCTCTTTAAAATGCCTAAAAAACCTTAATTAGACGTTTATTCATTTTTAATGCCTTATAATCCCTTGAACTTTTTAAAATGATAAACAACATGATTTGTTAAACAAATTTAAAAGCTTTTTTAAAACCAAACACTCACAACAAAAACCAAATAACACAAATAATATTTGGAAAGGAAAAAAAACATTAAACTAAAGAAAAATAAAAATAAAAATAAAACATAAAACTCTCCTCAAAATAAAATCTTTAAAAATCCCTTATAAAAAAAAACACAAACAAAAAACTTGCAATTATTATGAGAAAAAAAAATTAAAAATCTATAAAACGAAAAACTTGAATTCAAAATATATTATATTCAAACAAAAATCAATTTAAATTTTATGAAAAAAAAACACAAAATCCCAAATCCAAACAAGCTTATCTCAAGAAAACCAAAAAAAAACAAACCAAAAAAAACATAAATTTTATTTCAATAATTAATAAAAACGACAAAAACAAAGAAGAAAGTATTTATGTGAAAAATACAACAACAATACGAGTTTTATTTCAAAGCTTAACACCCACTGTACAATTTTAAGCAGGCTGCTTCTGTCAGTTTATTTTTGACAAACATTGAAAGCAGAGAAGTTAATGAAAATGGAGGGTACCTCGGTGGGCTAGTAGCTAGTAAGCTAGCCTATAAGTCCGAGGTTGTGGGTACGATTCCCAGCAAAGACTATGGAATTTTTCAGTACAAGTTGGCAGGGGAATATCAAAGCAGATCATTGCTTTAATGACTACCCTTTCCGTCCTTAATGATTATAGGCAACCGACTTGTAATTTACAGCAACCTTACTTTCATTGAGTCACGTGATACAAAAAGTATTTACTTTTGACTTCAGTTATTTCAGACTGTCGACTGGTAACTGTCGGCTTTCTTTCTTTCTCACAATGGAGTTTCTAGTAATTGCTCTCATTTGTCTAAGACTTAGATGACCCATGGCATCTATATTTGACAAGTTTCTGGCCGTGAAGTGTTATGCTAGCCAGTGCTGGACATTCACACACAATGTGCTTTACTATCTGACTGAGCGTCTTCCAGGCATAGTCTACAAATATCATCTTCTTCGATTTTCATCCTGGCTAGCTGATACTTGAATTTTCTATGAGATGTCACTAACGCAGTTATCCGGCTTAAAGTACTTCTATTTACATCTAAGCACCTTACTGGCGTTCCTGCCAAGGGGCCATAAGTCTAATACATATACACCCCAAATTACGAATAATTATTCCCATGAAAAATTCCCAAATGTTTCTATCGTGAATGATTCCAATAACAATTTACTTGTATTTTACGGTAGAAATCATTCACGATAGAAATTTTGGGAGATTTTTCATGGGAATAAATATTTGTGATAGGGGTGATAATAAAATAGTTACTCATTTCCTGTCTGTCTTTCTTTCTTTGTGCTCGCATCACGTAAAAACTACTAGATGGATTTTAACAAAATTGTGTGAAGAGGTACCTTAGTATACTTATTTCTATATAGGATATTTTTTTCCGCAAAAAATTTCTCATTTCCCAAAGAAAGTGGAGAAAAAGCAGTAAAAGTACGCAATTTCCGGTTTAAAGATAAAGCCATTTCCGGTTTAAAAGTTAGATATTTAAAACACGGTTGCGCAACAGATGGCGCTATTTTAAAATATATAATGGCAAAATATGAATAACTTACTGCCAAATAGCAAATTAAATTAAATTTTTATTTTTAATTTGTGGAATTACATTGTTATTAAAATATTTTAAAGACCTTATACAGAGCTTCACTATAATTTGTAGAATTTTATATAAATTTTAGAATAATATCTATTTATATAAAGCAAAGCAAAGTCGAACAACATATTGTCAAGACGCACAAAACATGTGTGGGTACAGCTAGTAGTTAATAAAATCCATGAAAAGATATTGGACGATCGAAGAATGGAAGTGCATAAGGTGGCTGAAGCCACAGACTCTTTTAAACCAGCTTGTACATCATATTTTACCTGAATATTTAAATATAAAAAAATAACCGCACAATGGGTGCGGCATGGGCACGTATGTGGACACTAAGGAAACCCTCAATAGGCTACGAAGAAGAGACGTTAACCTGCTGGCTTTGTAGCTCCTACAAGCTTCTTGATTCACCCCCGCTAGAGAACTATCGGGTGGTTAAATTTTAAGGGCCGATGTTGAATGTGAACCACATCTTAACGTCAAGTTTTTTTTCTGCATTTAATTTGACATTTCTCAGTTTCAGACTAACTCAATTTGAACCATGAAAAGAAACACAACCGAGCAACGCGTTAAAGTTATTCAGGCTTATTATGAAGTGAATGATCAAAAAAATCATCTTCAGTGATGAGACACCGCATTTTGGCGAAAAACCAATGCACCCACAAAGAATGACTAAACAGTTTGGTGCGGATTATGGGCTGGCAGTTACAGTGAATGTTGTTCGCTATCGTGAGATGATAACGAACTTTTTATGGCCCGAATTGGAAAATATGGATGTGGATGATATGTGGTTTTAACAGGACGGTGCCACTTGCCACACAGCTAACGAAACAATGGCTCTTTTGAGCGACAAAATCCAATGGCCGTGTTATCTCACGTGGTGGTGCAGTCAATTGGGCGCCAAGATCATGTGATTTGATACCGTTGGACTTCTTTCTTTGGGGTTATTTGAAAGAAAATGTGTACGTCGATAAGTCAGCAACAAACCTCAGTTATGCCTCAGCGTCATCGAAAATTTGGAACATCGGATGAATGTGTGCCGCCGAGATCGCGGCGGCCATTTGGCCGATATTTTGTTCCATACATAATTGAACCATACCAATATTATCAAAATAAAAAGAAATGACAATAATTTCCTAAATAATTTGTGTTTTATTCAAAATCAACATCGGCCCTTAAAATTTAGACACCCTTTATAATAGGTAGAACTTCGAAATGTTCCACCAATAACTGCCTTACTAATATAAATAGTTTAGCGAAACACAGGCTGGATTGGAATAGTGGGCGTGGTATCTCCCATAAAAAGTGAAAAATAGTTGTTGTGTTCCTAGAGTACTACAATATGTAGGGTCTTGAAGTTTTGCCGAAGTAACCCTCATACTAATGTGCATAATCTAGCAAAATACAGACTGGTTTAGGATAGTGGGAGTGGTATCTCCCATAAAAAGTAAAATATTATTATCGAGTTATTACGCATAGTCTCGCAAAAAGCAGATTGGATGGGAACAGTGGGCATCGTAATTTGCATATAAACTAAAACATTTTCGTAGTGCTTTTTTGAGTTAAAGGTTGGCCATACTTTGCTTCCAAGTGTTTGTTGAATTTTTTTTTTTTTTGTGAATGGGTGTAGCGAAGCGCACCGGGGGTAGCTAGTTTATAATAAATCTCTTACACATGATTTCAGATTAAAACAAGTCTTTTAGCCTTATTTAAGAATGTCATGTTTCATATCACAAAATTTCAAAACATCCAACAATAAATAACTTTATATCTTTAAGGGTTAATAGTTAATTGGAATAACCATGTACTTCCTCATTAATAACTTTTTCCTATCAAACTAGAATCTTAATAACACTTCATACTAATTTTCCATCGAAAAAAAACTTCTATTTAGTTACAACATGGACAAGAACTTGCAAACACTTCTTAAGATTTGCTCGGTATTTGGTATTTGCTTGCAAACTCCCAAATCTTGTAGCCGAAATGGTTCACGCCTATTTAAAATCTACATTTTGCTCTTAATGGGAATATTATTTTTTAATTGCATATTTGGCATAATGACAAACGAAATAACGAATGAATTCATCATATCGTGGGCAGTGTCCAGCACAGTGTTTATCTCGCAAATGTTAACACATTTCATAATTATGTACGAAGCATTGACCAAACATCAGCAACATGCAGAGTTCCTACGACTTCTACACGATATTGATGTTTGTTTTAAAATTTTATTGAAAATGAATGTAAAGAAATCAACAATAATTAAAGAAATTCGATTTAATATAATTGCATTGATAGTGATTTCCAAGATCTGTCTGATAGTGTTTTCTATAAATTTTTTATTTTACTTTGACGCTGGTTACTTTTGGTGGGCTTTAATGGCAATTTTAGCAATGCGTTTTCGTTTAATACAAATGATTGTGTATGCGGAGATTTTAAAGTACTACATGTTGGCCCTCAATCAGAAGTTGAATCAAGTGGTCTGTTTGAAAACGGAAAAATCTAAACAATTATTGGATATCGACTACAAACACTTACAGTCCTTAGAAGTCATAAGAAATATTAAACATATTTATGCCCACGTATATGAAGCTTCTAACCTAATGAACGAATTTGCTCAAATTTCATTGTTTGCGGCCACTGCTTCAAATTTTCTAGACTGCACCTGTCATCTTTATTGGATTTTATTGGCAATGGAAAATTTATTATCTCCATGGAGCATTGTGTCTGCGGTGGTTACAATTTTACCTTTGGGATTGTATACTTTTAAATTTTGTTGTATTTGTCAAGTTATTAAAGACGGGGTAAGTTTACTTTAAGCTCATACTTTAAACATACTCAGATATTTGCTCTTGTAAAATCTTACCTTTACGCGGCTAATGCTACCACCAATTATCAACCGTCGTTGATTTTTCTCACACGGCATAGGTTTTTGTCAACACTAAAACACATGGACATGTATTTTACAGAAGCAATGTTTTAGCCAAAGCGAATTGATACAAGGTGTGAGCACTACGGCCACAACTACAACAAAACAACAACTTTGATAGTATAGTAGCAGATATAAAAAAATTTATTTTTAACAAGCCATTAGCAAACAAAGGAGAGCATAAAATAATCAGCTGGACTATCGCTCCCACTTGGTATGAATTCGCCTTGGTTTTAATAGTCACCCACGACATGTACATATGAACGTGTTTTGCTGTGGGAAATTTCACATGTCAGATGTAAAAAACATGTCATTGCAAACGCTTATTTTTATTTTTTAATTTGATTTTTAATTTGAAGAAAATGAGTCCCTTAAATCGGATAATTTTCAGCTGCATGAGGAATTAAAATGATAATAAAAGATAGAAATATTGTTCAAATTTTTTTTTATTATAGTGTGGTAGATAATTTCATGGCATTTCCGACTTATGTCCGCCGCGTCTACGAGTTATATGATCCATTTTAAAGTATTTTTTTCTTCAATAAATTTGGCCGTAAGAATATTGGCTTTCAATGCTAAGAGTTACTGGTTTGTCGGCATAAACCAATGACTTTACATAGCCCCATATACATAAATTAATCCAGAGGCGTTAAATCGCACGAACGAGTGAATGGACCTCTTTTGGAAATAAAGTTGAAACCAAATTCATTTTGCAATAAATCGAAATATCGAAATATAATCGATGGTTGGAAACAGATGTCGTTAATGTTTAGCTGATTAATTTTTGAAATCAAAAATTTAGTCAGCATGGCTCGATAACGCATGCCATTGACCGTAACGGTACCTCCTTGCTCATTTTAAATGAAAGAAGGAATTATGATACCGCGCCAGTAACTTTTAATAGGTGTAATGGTGATTCGTTAACGGCTTGGGAATTGTCTTCGCTCCAAATTTGTCAATTTTCCTTATTGACATAACCATTTAACCAGAAATGAGTTCATCACTAAACTAAAAGTGCTCTCTCTATAAACTTTGCGAATAGATTTATTTTTAGTAAAGTAAATTGCCACAATTTAGAATCGTGTTCTCGCGTTAAATGATTCATTATGACTTTTTAAACCTTCTTAAACAGAAATGTCAACACAGACATCGATAGTTCTCATGTAGCTAAAAAAAATCCGATTGTATTGTTTTACCCAAATAAGCATCTATGTACGAGGGCTACTCAATAATCACAGACTTTTGGACTATTCCTTTGAACCGTAATAAATACTATGACCCCTAATAACAAGTAATAAACAATTGAAAAATTAAAGGGTGTCCCCATAAGAGACGTATATGACTTTCTCTTTTGAATCGACTATTGAAATTTACACCGAGTGTAAATTACTAAAACAACAAGTTATAAAAACATAAAATTAAATATTATAGGGTGTTCTCTATGCGAAATCTGTCTGTCCATCTGCTTGTTTTAAAGCTTGTTTATTGCTGCAAGAATGATTTAAAATAGCAAACTATATCGGAATGTCGTCAAAATATGCTTTTGTTGCATAGATACAATTTAGTACAAATTGAATTTTGAGAAACTCACTTTGCTTTCAATTCTTAGAGCTTCTTATATGATTTTTCAAAAGCATATTAACTTACCCTCGCCTAATTTAAGCATTTTCTTTATTTACACAGAACCAACGTACTTCTCTACTTTTATCGCGTTTAGTAAGCAGTGGTGTTTGTCCGCTGGTTGATAAAAAATATAAAAATTTGTTGCATGATTTTTGTATGCAACTAACGCATCAACGTATTGAATTTACCGGCAATCGTTTCTTTACTTTCGATTTACAATTTATATTTGCGGTAAGCTTTTAAGCTTTAAAGCTTTTTAAATTGATAAAGTTATTTTAAATAATATATATTCTTTTCTTTTCTTTCACAGATTTGCACCTTAATTGCTACTCAGTTAATAATTCTGATACAGTTTTCTAAAAATGATACACGTCATAATTTAAATAAAACAACTGAGGAAGGAAATTAAACACGTTTGCGATCAAGCTCAAGGCAAAAAGCTCTGGAGGCGAAGGAAAACAAACTTTGAAAAAAAGACGTTAATTAAACTTTTAAAATACTTTTTGTACTTAAGCTAGTACCAGTCTTTAATATCGCACTTTAAAACACTCAAAACTTTATTATATTTTTTCAAACAAAAGCACAAAAAGCTTTTGAATTAAAAAATAAATTTTAAATAAATTTCTTTGCGCTCTTCCGAAGGAGATATATACGTTAAAAATAGTAAAAGCTTTGTGAAAAGAGCTTTTATACCAGTTTAAGACACGATATTTAAGCATATGTTTCTTTTAAAGAAATATATTACGTATTATTCAACACATTTAAAAGGATTTCTTAGACAAGTTTTTTATTTATTTTCGCTTACTTCTTTCACACTTGAATATAGGATATTTACAATAATTTAGATTTTACTTAAACTAAAGTATTACAACCAGGAATGATTGAAACAAGATTAGCCATCCCGCTCTTAAATGCCGCACAAATGACGTCACAAGACCTGTGTATTTTTAATCGCACGAACCACGTCATGTAATGGGAAATTACTTGGATGGCGTTTTGAAACAATAAAAGATACAATAAGCAACTTCTAATATATTTTCAGTAAAAAAAAATTCTGTAATGCAGTCATAGATTGATAATCTGTATCGGGATTCAAATGGCAGTGTCAAAATCTTTATCTTTTCATACACAGAAAAAAATGTTTGCTCCAATTAACAGTTTTCATTAGTTTTAGATATAAATTGAATTATTTCTTTAATTGAATCATTTATATATTTAATTAGGAATAAATAAAATAACGTGTCAACTAAATAAATAATTGGATTAATTAAAAATTTGATTAAAGTTGTATCTGAAACCTATTAAAACCTTTAATTGCTGCATAAATTTGTTTCTGTGTGGTTTTGTTAATTTTCATATAGTTGAACTGCGGATTATTTGCTGCATAATTTATATTCTTATATCGGACGGTGGAATAATCGTTTCGCAAGTCAAACTGATATTTAGTTATAATAACGTTTTCCTTTGTAAACTCAGTTAAACGCTTGTCAATAAGTTTTTCAAATACTTTAGCTAGCACGCTTAAAATGCTGAGCTATCTATAGCTGGTTACCAATTCTGCTTGTGTATCGGAATGGCTTTAGATTTTTGAATAAGTTTGGGTCTCATCCATTTTTATTTGCAAAAGTTATATGCTTTACGTGCGGCATTTTTTAATTAAGTATCACCTAACCTGGTGTTTGCATTAAATCTAGCAAGCTCTTTTTGGTTTTGGGATGGTCTGAAATTTTGTCCACACATACAAGTTTGTTATTATAAAAGTAAGGGGGCCACGCCTTTCAATATGCGAGTCAATAAGCTTTTTAAAGTACTATTGTCGGCTGATTCATTTAAAACTTTACACACTCATTCAATTTTTTCGACAAGAATTTAACACAAATGAATTATTCTTAGTAGGCTAGAGTTCGTATTCTTTCACTACAGTTTCTGACATAAATATTCTATTCTATATTAACTAATAAGCCGAGAACTATTTTAATTTATTAGTCAAGATATACTTAAAAATGCCGAATCTTTGTTGATTTATTTTTTTATTAAGACAACACTAATTGCGAAACTTTTTGCTTGTCTGCAGAAAACACCCCAGAGTCGGGAGGCGGGATTCGAACACGCAACCTTTAGACTGATAGACAAGCGCTCTACCAATCAGTCTAATGAGTAACATTTGAACTTTTATAGAATAACTAGCTGTGCCCGCCACGTCGTAGCCGTTCGATTTTGCTTTGAAAGTAATCCACACACAATTTTAAAACTTTTTCCTTTATAGTGCTTCAGTTATGGTTTATGTATTTACTTTATATAAAAAAATTACCCATCCCTGGGTAATAAGACAGAAAAAAAGGCTTTATATAAAAATTCTAAAATTTATATAAAATTCTAAAATTACGATAGAGCTTCGTAAATAGAGTTAAAATTTTAAGGTGCAAAAATAAAAGGTCTTGTCGAGTTTGCAGTACCACTTTTTCTTTTTTTTCTTTTTTTTTTTCTTTTTCTCTTGAAAATGAGATATTTTTGAGAAAAAAAAAGTATCCTTTATTTGAACGGAGATACTGAGGTACCTCCTCACAAAATTTTATTAAAATTCATCCAGTAATTTAAACGTGATACGAACACAGACAGACAGAAGGACAGAAAAAAATTCTAAAAAAGTGCTATTTTGTATATAGATGTGAACGGTAGATGGTTGTAAGTCTATAGCTCTTTGTACATAGCTGATGAACTCTCTATAGACTATACATATATTTACAGTAGTTTTATTGAGCTTTGTGTTGAGATGTGTGTTCGCAGGACGAATTATTCCAAACTATTAGTAATCAATTAGCAATGCACAGTGGGGCAGAATCAAAATATTTTTGAAATAACTCAGTCATTTGTATAGGTCTAGGCAGATTGATCCAAGATTTGACATGAGCATAACAGAGGAGTACACTTTCCAGGGGTGGCCATAAGTTGGATACCTCGCACCTACAAATTCTTTTACAGCTTGCCATTTTTTAAATTTTTGTATGATTTTTAAAAAATAATATATGCTCTTAAAGGTCTAGTTAATACCTACACATAACATAACATTAGATAAAAGTGTGATAAATATAGGAATATTCATATTTAAAAGCACATAGTTTTGCACGTAAGAGAGATATTGAGCTGGATCTGTTTTTGTTTGATAGCAGACTACCTCATCTACAAATACAGGAAAAATGTAATTTAAAAAAAAAAAAATCTAATAAAATTCGTTGCTGTTATTTAAACAAATTGCAAGCTTTAAAAGAACTTACAGTTGTGAGGTGCCCAATTTTGAGACCACATAACGCCACCCCTGAAAAGTGTATAGTACCCAACTTCAAAACTTAAGCTCAGTTGATCCTCTGCTATGCTCATGTCAAATTTTGGATCAATTGGCCCTAGCCCTTTACAAATGGCTGAGTTATTTCCAATATATTTTCATTCTGCCCCACTGTGCAATGGTATCTTCGACCTTCCCTAACCAAAAATACACTTTTTTTATATTTGTACTTTACCAGCAATTAGAAATAACATAATTTACTCCTAACAATGGTAAAATAAATTATCATTTATAGACAATTATCATAAGACTTTTAGTAAAAACCATTAGCGTAGGAGGAAATATTTTCTGGAGGGTGTTATAAAACTCATTTTTTTGGAAAATAATATTTGAAAATAAATATGTATATAGTACAAGTTTCAAAAATTCTGGGGAGCCAACAGCAATACTGGAGGTGGCGTTGCACCTCCCACACATCCCTTTATACGCCAATGACTAAAACTAAATAATATTGAAGTACATGGGCAATTTAACACTCAAACCAATTTAAATACCATTAGAAATAAATCTATTATAATCTAAAAAAAATTATAAAATGATTGATTTGAGAAATATGGTTAAGATTTAAAACAAGAATACGTCTTAATATTATATACATAGATACTATACTATATGTATGTATGTATGTATGTATGTATGTATGTATGTATGTATGTATGTATGTATGTATGTATGTATGTATGTATGTATGTATGTATGTATGTATGTATGTATGCATGTATGTATGTATGTATGTATGTATGTATGTATGTATGTATGTATGTATGCATGTATGTATGTATGTATGTATTTCTTATAACAAAAAAAATAAATAGTGGCAGTTTTCTTTTAACCATCATATTCTCAACAGTTTCTCTCAGCGGCAACAATAAACGGTAAATTAATTAATTTAAAAAATTTAAGAAAAATTTCCATGGAATAAATTGTTTAAAATTACAATTCTTATGTATATACAAGTGTACTTGAATGCACTGAGACAAATTTTGTGTTATTTAAATTTGCTTAAAGTCATAAAAGTGATTTTTATTTACTTCGCGAGCTATTCCCCGTGCGCTTCGCTACACCCATCTACAAAAAATACAATAACCACGTAAGTCTTAGGAACACGAACAGAAACTTGGTAAAGGGCATTTTACACTAAAATACAAGTATTAATACTTTGGAATAAAATGCAACCCTAGTCTAATCGCTGTTCGCACTTTTTCAAAAAGCAATAACAACTCATCATGTCAGGGTTGCATTTTTCTCAAAAGTATTAATACTTGTATTATTGTGTAAAATGCCCTTAAATGTGGATGCCATGGGGGACCTAAGCTTTTAACAAATACTAGCAATAACTACAGACTACGTGATGACAGTCAACAGTCTGAAATCAATTAAGTCAAGAGTAAAGGCTAGTTGTAGCACGTGACTCAATGAAAGTATGATTACCGTAAATAACAAATCGTTTGCCTATAACCATTTAGGATGGAAGGAGGTCGAAAAGAGTGATCTGTTTCGATATTTCCCCTACATTAAAAATAGTAGAAAACAGTTGTTTTTCGATTTTAATTCCTTATATACAAACTAACTAGAGCTAATGCCATTAAAGAGCGTTTCACACTATAATACAAGTATATTTTGAATAAAATGCAACTCTGATTTTTTGAACTGTGAAATTTTTCAAATACAACTCATCATGTTAGGGATTCATTTTCCTCAAAAGTATTTATACTTGTGTTATAGTGTGAAAAGCCTATAAATACCTAAGAAACCACCAGAAAATTCTATTTTAAAACTAATGTTATGTTTATTTTCAACTTTAGATTTCCTGAAAAAATGGATGTCTTGGAGACAGTATCTGGCATTCATATCATTTACCAAATAGTCTCTTTATCCCCCTGCATAATTGATCGCAAGACATGGGTATTAAAGAGATCGAAACTGTTGGAGAGCTACTCTATTGCGGTTGTTGTCGCTTCTATGGGATTTATGCTTTTTGGTCTATTTGCCGAAAAGCGTTTTATTCAAATGAACAGCAATGACTTGGAAGAAACACTAAACTTTTTACAGATGGCAGGAATGCGTTTATCCCATATAGTATCCATATCTGAAGGTTTGCTGAGAAGCAAGGAGCAGAAAAAATTTTATCAGGAGTTAAAGGAAATTGATCGTATATTTGAGCGTTCTCTCAATGTTGATGTGAACAATAAGTAAGTTGGGGAAAGGCAAGGCTATATGATTATCTAAACTAGATAAAAGAATTTATTCTTAAATTTTTCAGAAAATTCCGCCGCACTACTCTAACACTTGGTATAGTGATGGCTTTGGTGTACTTATTGGCTGAGTTCTATATTTTAATCTCAAAATTAATGTCTCAGGAAGAAAATTGTATAACCTTCTGGTTCCTCTATTTAATGCCCTTTTTAGTATGCGGCATAAGATATTTTCAAATATTTACCAGCATGCGTTTACTAAAGAGCAGATTTGATTTATTGGTAAATGTTTTGAACCAAATCAATCAAATGGATTATACTCGTAAACAGCAACAACAACAACAACATCAGCAATCTAAAGCGGAAGATGTGAAATTTTTGGCGAATACCAGAGTACCTACAGATCAAAACTATTCCTTAGCATTGATGGAATTATGCATATTTAGAGACAGTCCTTGTGATATGGAAAATTCTGATTTAAAAAAATTACTTATCGTACGCGAACTGTACAATCGTTTATTTAATGTTAACGAAATTTTCAATTGTTATTTTGGCGTATCGATATTGATTAATGTCGGCAATGATTTTATAACAGTTACTTCGAATTGTTATTGGATTTTTTATAATTTTCATGATTTCTACACAACCAAAAATATATTTTCGTTAATAGTTACCAGTTCGGTGTGGTCCTTGCCACATTTGATAAATGTTGTAATACTGGCGCTACTGTGTGAGAGAACAGTGCAAAAAGTAAGAGATTTGTAAAAAAATGAATATTGATTTCGTTACAATTTTTATATTTGCAGACGAGTGAAATTGCTTTGAACTTATATCGTATTAACGTTGATATTTGGAATGATAATCTCAATACAGTGGTAGGTACAAAAAAGATTCTAGTATTAAAAAAAAATCTAATGCCTTTTTCCTATACCGATACTGAAATAAAATATCCGCGATATCGATACCAATACCTCTTGCGATAGCGGATCTTACACTTAGGTATCTCTCGACATCCTCTGTGGGAGAATTGAAGCTTAGAATAGGTACGGACTCGTATTCCTCGGATTCTGTAACAACTCTTATAACGCTACAAGGCAACCTCTCTCTATTCGTGGGCTTGTAAGAATTTGCAGGATATCTAGAGGCATTGGCGTAGGATGAAAAGAACTTTTATTACAAAATAATATTCACAGCAAATATCTTTTTCAACAATTAAAAGTTTTAATTAGTTTTGAATTAAAGTGCAATTAATTTTTTAATTGATTCAAATATATATTTGTTTAAAAGAGAACAAAAAAAAAATCATAATTAAAAAAATAATTAAATCAATTAATTATTTAATTACATTTTAATCTGAAATCAATTAAAACCTTTAATTGTTGAACATATTATTTTTCTGTCTTACGAAATTAAATATAAAGTCCTTTTTTTAAAAATTTGGGGGGGGGGGGGGCAAAAACAAGTCTGGAGGTTGCATTGTACCCCCAGAATGGCCTTTCTATGCCAATGTGTAGAGGTAACCGTGTTTGCAATAGTTTCGAAATGAAGATCGAGATTAAGGTCAAGTAACTTAATACGATGCTTTTTGCTATAGAGTGCACTGCTTGACTGTAGTTGAAATATTAGTGATGTGTACACAGAAAATAAAATTTTTACCAATTACTTTTGTTTAAATTAGTTTCAGATACTACTTGAATTTAATATTTAATTATTTATTTTGTTCATTCTTAATCTAAACATATAATAAAATAGTAACTCATTTCCTGTTTGTCTCTCTTTCTGTCTGTGTTCGCATCACGTAAAAACTACTGGATGGATTTTAACAAAATTTTGTGAGGAGGTACCTTAGTATCCTGACTCCAATATAGAATACGTTTTTCCGCCAAAATATCTTATTTCCAAGAGAAAGTGGAGAAAAACAGTGAAAGTACTTCGATTTAAGGTACTGCATACTTTAAATCAATTTTTATTTTTGAAGGCAGTATATTTTCAGTAATTTTCCTCAACAGACGGCGCAGTTTTAAAGTAATGATTAACCCATTTCCTATCTGTCCTTTACAGAGCTTTACAATCATTTTTAGAATTTTATATATTTTAGAATATTATCTAGGGATGGGCACCTTTATATAAAGTAAATACGTAAGAGTCTTAAAATTTGGTGTGGATTACTTTCAAAGCAAAATCGAACAAAATATTGTCAAGACGCACACAACGTGTGTGGACACATCTAGTTAAATATATAATTGATTTAATTAAAAAATTAATTAAATCTGAACTACTTAATTAATCTAATTAAAACCTTTAATTGGTGCAAACAAATTTGTCTGTGTGTGGAAGAAGACGAATTTTAAATAAACAATAGCCGATACTAAGTCAACCGCTAATCTCTGCGATTGTGGTACATTAGAAAACATATAGAAAACATGTTAATTCCTGATTTATAATAATTTACAAAGACTATTGACAATAAGGCATTGTAGCATTGTATAAGCATTGCTAATTGAATTGGTAGCCTCTTCGAAGTAAAAGGTTCATCAACTCTTTCATCATTCTCCACTCTTTAGTTGTAAGGCAAACCTGTACCGCAATTTTTTGTAGCAGTAGCAAACGCCTTAATGCCTGTAGCGTTAAGATTTTAAAATTTGTAAAGTATTCTATCGACAACAAAAATATCGCCCATAGAGATATATCAGCAAATCAGAAGTATCGCTGATTTAGTGGTGTTATTACCCGAAGTTTCAACGATTTCCTAAAGAACTTCTTATGATTACTTAAAGAATAAAAGAAGTAAAATTTGTAGCTTTTTCAATCAATTTATTAAATGATCAAGGAATGAAATTTCCACCATTTAATTAAAAATTAGTACCCATTTGACCATACCCAAAAATAGTATATCCATCTTTCACAATACCCAAAATAGCTATACACATTTAAAAAATTCTGGCTTCTTGTTAAATTATATATGTACATATGTATGTATTTCTGTCTTGAAGCTTTTTCCTGGAAAGATGCTTCTGTTTCTAACAGACAAACCTTAATAAGCGCACAAACTTTGACTCTGCAATGACAAACCTAAATAAGAGCGCAACGCTCTGCCAGGAACAGTAACGTTGCCTTTTTTGTTCAATAAAATGTAATAAATTGAAACGCAAAATAGAGATAAAATCGCTAAATAAAGCAGAAAGTAACTAAAATGTCTTTACTATTCCACAAAAAAACAATGACAGTTTATTTGCAGCATACTTTGCAACTTAACGCTCTGTCAAAATCGGATTTTCCAGTTACGAAGCATTGACGCCGCCCTATTTAGGTTTGCTTCATACATTTTGTATGTACATGAGAATTTTTGACAGTTAGTTAGCGGTCAGCGCGTTTATTTAGATTTGGCTGTAAATGATATTTGACTTTAAAATAATTTATTTTAACATTTTTAATTAATTCTCTTAATTTAAAACAGATTGAACAATTTTCATTACAATTGCTACATCAAAAATTGTCTATAACCGCTGCTGGATTTTTTAATGTTGATTGCACCCTGCTTTACACAGTACGTATTTTCGAAATAGAACCTTTAGACATTTTATTTAAAATAATCTTATCGTCTTTTACAGATTGTAGGAGCAACTACCACATATCTTATTATACTCATACAATTTCATATGAATTAATCTTCAGCCTTAGGCTAACTGAATGGAATTTCTCCCAGTTAATAAGTAAATGAGTGAGAGAGACAGAGCTGCAATATCCGAATCAGCTGTTTTAGAATACATTTAATACATTTATATAAACTTGTTAGTTTAGTAATCTATTCATATAATAAAGCTATAACAGGACCATATCTGTACATGAAAATAGATAACAAGTAGAGAAAGTACGCAATTTTACCGATTTATTTTTGTCAGCCCTATATACGAATAGCTGTGCCCACACACGTTATGTACGTCCTGACAATATTTTGTTCGATTTCGCTTTGAAAGTAATCCACACCAAGTTTTAAGACTCTTACATATTTACTTTATATAAATGTACCCATCCCTGGATAAAATTCTAAAATTTATATGAAGTTCTAAAATTTATATAAAATTCTAAAAATTATTGTAAAGCTCTGTAAAAGACAGACAGGAAATGAGTTACCAATTATTTTAAAACAGCGCCATCTGTTGCGCAACATTTCTTAAAATATGCCGCTTTCAAAAATAAAATATGCCTTAAAGTATGCAGTACCTTTAAATAGGCAAAAAAAATCGGCATACTTTCACTGCTTTTGCTTCACTTTCTCTTGGAAATAAATTTTTTTTTGCGGAAAAAAAAGGTATCCTATCTAACAGGATACTTAGGTACCAATTCACAAAATTTTGTTAAAATCCATCCAGTACTTAAAAAACAGACAAACTGGAAACAAGTTATTATTTCATTATATGTATAGATGTGAGAAAAGAATTATAATGAAGTTTCAACAAGGTATATATTATTTGGTAAGAGTCTTTGGAAATTTGGAAAGCTTTCAAAACAAAAGCCGTAGTGGCAGCAATTGGCAGCAGACAACCTCGTTATTTTTCGCGAAAATGAAAAAAGGTACATTTCGTGTGCTGATTAAAAATTATTTTTTAGTGAAAACATATTGCCGAAACCAAAGAAAAGCTTAAAAAATCATATGGCGACTATGCGCCATCAATTTCAATTGAGTTCCAATGTAGTCAAACGTTCTGGTCGCCCAAAAGAGTTTGTCCCGGCAGAAATCGCTGATAAAATCCATGAACTGATATTGTTCAATCGGAGAATGAAAGTGCGTGTGACGGTTGAGGCAGTAGGCATCGCAACCGTTTGGGTTTATCATATTTTGCAGGAATATTTGGATGTGAAAAAACTATGCGCTCCATGGTTGCGACAATGAAGGCAATGCACGGGTGCACAGGTTTGTAGTCATAATGGAAAATATCCATGATTTGAGCAAGGAATTTCTTACTACTATTTTACTTTTCCAAATTCGAAAAAATGGCTGGGTTTTAAGAGACTTGGGTTAAACGAAGTGATAATCATTGAAACAAACGTCTATTTTGAGGGTTTTGTGAAAACTTATTATTTTAAGGGAATAAAAAACCTAGACAGACGCGAAATATATTAAAGAAAATTATGTTACGGAAATCAATTATGAAATTGCCCTCGTATGTTAAAAACTTGTCTCATGTAAATAAAAGTAGTTTTGGGAATGGTGAATAAAATAAAAAAAAATATATTTTAAGTGCCTCATCTTATAGCACAAGTGCTTGAAAGTAAGAAATTTTGGCGACTCATTGTTATTTAAACGACAGTGAGTTGGATGGAGCATGAGCGGGTACACATGCCCTTTTAACAATTTATACATACTTTACGAGTAGTTAGTAGCAATTATAAATTAGTTCTTCTACATATTTTATGCAAAATGCCGGTTATGGAAAATATCCTAAAAATTTACTTGCAATATTTATTTTACGTAAATGGATTTCTTACGATACCACGTCTACCCTGGTTGTCGACTATGATAAGAATTTGTTTAATGAGCTGGTTGGCTTCGGCAGTATTTTTCATGTTCTATTGCCACATGAATAGAGGAGATATATCGGTGGGTGGCCTAGTGGGCAGTGCATCATTCTTGCTCAATGGCACCATAAATTTTATAATAATTTTGGAAACAATTTTTAAATCCAAACATTTCGATAAGTTGGCTTGGCTACAGCGGGAGGTAGATGAATTGCTGGACGCACATTTAAATGCAAATGTCCAGGAAAATATGAAAACCAGTTGTTTATTGAAACGAATAGTGCTGATTTTGATATGCCAACTGATATGTGATGGTTTAAAAGTGTGGATTAATAGCATTTCGAAAATAAGTCCGGTTTTTTGGTATCTAATGCCCATAACCATCAGTCTACGTACGCGTTACATACAAATTATAGTCGCCATAATGACAATGAATCGCCGTATATTAATACTAAGAGGTGTCATATGGGCAACAGTTAAGGGCGACAAACCGAAATCAATATATAAAAGCGATATCTGGCAGCCTTATAATCCTAAGGATTATGAAAAAATTAATTATATGCGTTTGATTTACTTACGTATGTGGGAAATTAATATGAGATTTAATAAATTGTACAGTTGGTCATTGCTCACGCTTTTAATGTCGTCATTTTTTGATATTGTCTGCAATTGTTATTGGACCTACACAGCTGTTTATAGGCGGCAAGTATTTCACAAATACGTAATGAATGGGGCAACTTCGTTTTCTTTGGCCAGTTTGGTGTGTGTATTATTCTACTTTACAAATGCAAGTGAAAAAAATGTGAGTATTAAAGTCAATGGTTTTTTATTTATGTTTGAGTTCGAATCCTCAAAAAATTATTACTTTTCAAAATAGATAATTAATTTTAAGAACAAACAGAAAGTTTTTGTTTTAAACATACAAGCAGTATGTAGTGGTATTTTTTTGTATATCTACATCCTTCTTCGGCATTATTTGTATCTATCTATTTGGTAGTATTGAGCTATAAATGTTATATATTTAACCAACTAATTCAAAAGAAATTTATAAAATTACTCAGTTACTCATAAATCATTTTATTTATTTTTTTATGTTACGATACAATTACAAATTATATTCTAACTTAAGCATAGTAATGCGAACTTTCGCTAGTCGTAGGTAAACACCCTGAGTCTTTGGTGGGAATCGAACCCACTACCCTCAGACCCAGACTCACTAGCACACTAACTACTAGTCCATCGGAACACCACCCACTCATAAATTAATAAAAAGTTCGTCAAATAAATAAAAAGTATTAAGAGGATAGTAAGGATTGGGAAGGGCAGTGCTAGATATTCTTCGTTAGCTTCACTCGTGTTTTATTGTGATTCTCTTATAATCTCCCTCGAAAGGATCTTTCAGATTCTATTTTCTAGATAAGTTTTATTATCTATCATTAAGCCATTTTTTATAATGAGCCTGACCGTATAATCAAGGCTATCTCTTACCCATTGTGGAATCACTCGTCCACCCAACGAAGCTTTTGGTCTTGCAATATCAGGCAATGACAGATAATGTGATTCACAGTTCCCTACTCTTCCTTATACTCTTCCTTATATCATCCTAAAAGAATCCATAGAGCCATCCCTCCATAAATTGATATTTGCTCTAATCGAATAAGAACTTTTCTGGTCAAACCTAGAGGAATTTTAGTTGTTTCAATGTTCAGTTAGACCCTTAAAACTCTGGACTCTCCAGGACTAATCAGTTCTATGATGAATAAGCTGATTGAGTTTTTTTTTTTTGTAAAAGTCGCTGATTTCCCTTATCCTAGAGTTCATTAAAAAAAAACTATCGTCGTTAGTTTTCTCACTATCTTATAATCCTAGACGTTGCAATAACTCGATAACCTACATAACCTCAATTATGCTTGTTCATCATTGCTTCAATAGCACTTCTACTGTGATTCTTTAAAACCTACAGCACTGCCTGGCTGTCTTCATAAGTTGTCATCAGAAATACAACCCATTGCATTCATAGGGACTTGTAGGTTGAATTCGATGGACTGTCCGGATGTTGTATTAGTGGTGTCTTACTGGATGGATTTTAACAAAATTTTATGAGATGGTACCTTAGTATCCTGATTCCAATATAGGATACTCTTTTTCCACAAAAAATATCTTATTTTCAAGATAAAGTGGAGAAAAAGCAGTGAAAGTACGAAAGTACGCCGATTTGTTTTACTGATTTAAAAGTACTGCATACTTTAAGGCATTTTTTATTTTTGCTATTTTAAATAATGAAAAAACGAATTGAAATCGGGATATTTTAAATACGGTTACGCAATAGATGGCGTAGTTTTAAAATAAACCCAAAATATGAATTACTTACTGCCAAATAGCCGACTTATTTGATTTGCATTTTTGCATTGTGGAATTAAATTGTCATTAAAATATTTTGAATACCTTTTACAGAGCTTTACAATAAGAGAGTCTTAAAATATGGTGTTTACTTACAAAGCGTAATCGAACAACATATTGTCAGTACGCAGACAACATTTGTGGGCACAGCAAGTCTTTAAATAAGTGTATTTTAGTGTTTACATCAAGGCGAATTCATACCAGGTGAAGGCGATATCCCAGCTGATTGTTTTTTGCTATCGTTTTTTTTTTTTTTTGCTAATGTCTTGTTAAAAATACATTGTTTCATATCTGCTAATCTAATGTCAAAGTTGTTTTGTTGTAGTTGTTGGCCTACTGCTCACACCTGGTATGAATTCGTCTTTTTTACACTATGTAGTCGGTGGCCTGCTGTTGCCTATGTGTTTAATGCATTTTACCTTTTCTTATACAAGATGGAGGGGCTTAAAAGGAAATTTTAAATAAAAGCTCTTTATGAAATTAATAAATTAGAAAGACTGTTAAAGGCCTATACAAATTGTGAAATGTAATCAAAGGATTTGTAATCTCTTAATGTACTCCTATTTCTACTAAAAGCTTAAATGGCCAATCAATCATTTGTAACACAATATGATTAAGCACATTTTTGTTTTGACATGACTAACTAAACAAGGAACATAAAACATGTAGTCTTATTAATCATTATTTTACTCAATTGAAAACTTTCGATATGGCTTTACACGTTTTCCAAATTACTTTTTCTTATCATCAAAGTAAAGTTTATAAAGCTGCTATACTTTCCCTGTATTTGGGCTACTGGTTATTTGGTATAGCATCTTTTACCAATAACTATAGAATCTATTCTACATTTGTTACACTGTGGTGTTGTGAAATTGCCTTGACCACCTATATGGCCATTATCTGTAACGTGTTTGGTGATGAACACAGTCTAAATGGTCTGGTAAGCGTAACGCTTTATGTAACTCACATGTTGGGTCATCTAGCAGTTTTAGCAGAGTCGTGCATAATGTTCCGATATCGTATAGTGCTGTTCGAACATGATTCCAACATTAGAAGTATTGTGGAGAAAAAGCTGAACAAGACGGAAAATCTACATTACTTCGCTGTTAGATTAAGCAGAATTGTCATAGCAATTTTAGTGTTGTTAGGCTGCGGTCATGGCTGTGTAATGTGGACTACTTTTAAAACTAAATCGGCTGCTAGCTTGTTGTATTGGCGCTCCTTGCAAAGCTATTTGGCTTTACAATTTAAAACTTTAGAATTTTTAACTGGTCTACTGCAGCTAAATTACTATATCATTATTATACGTCAGACTACCGATGCAATGGGTGAACGTAATTTGAGAAGGGTTTTTAAATCGCACAATAAGTGCTTAAAGCCGGAATTTATTTATGTAGTACCGCTAAATGAAGAAGCAAAAGATGCACAACTGCTGGAACTTCTAAAGAAAGCTTATAATGAACTTTATGCCACATTTCTTGTATACAATAAGGCCTACGGTTGGTCTTTATTCTTTTCAACAGCTGTGTATTTTGTAGATTTTGTTTGCAACTCCTATTGGATACTTCTAGCAGTTTTAACTCAAGGCAGAGATTATTATGGTCTTTTGCAAAATGCCTCATTTGCCTTAATGGCTTTTATATTGCTTTCCTTATCATGTTGGTTCGCTGAAGAATGTTCTTACGAGGTAAATCCGTTAAGTTATTAGAATTTGTAATCAATTTATTTTTCTTTGTTTTTCAGAGCCGCTACATTGGTTGTTTAATATCGAAATTGGCCAAACCTTTAGGCAACAAACACTACAATGACTTGGTTACCGAATTTTCGGTACAAACTCTACACCAACGTTTCATAATAACAGCCAAGGAATTTTTTAGCCTCAATTTAAGTCTACTGGGAAGTGTAAGTATTTTTATTTCTTGCATCATGTATAACTGTGGCATTTTTATTAATTTTTTACAGATGGTAGCTGCCATTGTAACGTATTTGGTTATACTCATACAATTTATGTTCACCGAAAAGAGTAAAACTAAAGCAAATTAAATTTCCACATCAGTTGTCATTATTTCTAATACAACCACCCACCATCTTTAGCACAGTTAATATATTCATAAATAATAATACAAAATGATTTCTATAACTTAGGGTTAGTTCTAGTAAAGAAACAATTAAGTTTTTAAAAAAGTCTACAAAAATTGTGTAACAGATGTTACCATTCTGCGATGACATTTGCTTTCGTCATTTAAAACTTTTATATAAACAGAAGTTTTATATAAAAATTTTTCTCCACTAAGACCATAAAGCTAACATTTTGACAATGATGCATTAAAGAAGTAATACATACATATGAGTAAAGTGTGGAAAAAAAATAAAAGCATAAAATCATCAATATCTGAACAATATACCAGCCTCGAAAAAACATAAACAAAATTTAGCTGGGCTTTCGACACCACCTGATATCAATACACCTTTATACACCTGATGAATAGATTAGCCTTGGACCTGGCTTTACCATCAGAGATGAAAATAAAATTTTTAAATGTACCAACCGGCATCTTAAATTTGATTTTTCGGACGCAAATTGTACTAAATAAAGGGTCCGCCATCTAACGTTTTTTTTTTCAACTAGTGCTTATTTCGTGAATGGTAATACTTAGCTCATGTCTGATTTGACAGATAATTAGTTGTATCCTTCCGCTGAACGAATATGGTTGTGTATACGCTTGAACAACGCTGGGAAATATTGCGACATTACTTTGAAAATTTTGCCAAAAAATCATCTTTTCAGATGAAGCTCATTTTGATCTTGGCGGGTATGTAAACAAGCAAAATTGTCGCATTTGGGGCACAGAAAACCCGCATGCATACATTGAAAAGCCGATGCACCCAAAACAAGTCACTGTTTGGTGCGGATTTTGGTCCAGAGGCATAATTGGGCCATTTTTCTTCGAAAATGAGCAAGGAGTGGCCGTTACAGTCAATGACGATCGTTATCGGGCCATGTTGAACGAATTTTTATTCACAAAAATTGAAGAGGAGGATATTGGCAACATTTGGTTTCAACAGGACGCGGGACGTGCCACACAGCCGAAGGTACACTCGCTGTTTTGCGCCCTGTTTTTGAACATCGCATTATCAGCCGCAGAGCTGATGTCGTTTGGCCAGCTCGGAGCTGTGATTTGCCACCGTTGGATTATTATTTGTGGGGTGCCGTCAAAGATAAGTGTTACGCCGACAAACCAGAGACAATTGACGCTTTAAAGGACAATATTCGTGAAGCCATTGGTGAAATACAGCTGCACACAATAGATTAAAAATTAGACCGATCATGTAGGCTACTGCATGGCCAGCCGAGGCAGCCATTTGAGAAAATATTCAGTAGTAATTTCAAATATAATTTAAAAAAAATTCTACCTCTTACAGTTTTTTTAGCTATACAGCTATCAAAATATTGCCTTTTTGCATATGCGCTCGAGGATTAAATATATTCTAATTCCAGTCCTAGGAAGTTGAGTAATAGCTCATTTTAAAGGAGATTTCATATGCTTTAATTTGATATCAATCATGAAAAAAAACAAATTTTTAACGAGTTTTTTTTTTTCTTATATTTACAAAAAAAAGTTTTATAAAAATCTTTGAGATAGTGTCCTTTAATTTTTTTTAAAGCAATATTTTCCCTCTTTTATAACTGTATAGCTAAAAAACTGTAAGAGATAAAATTTTTTAAAATTATATTTGGATTCAGAGAGTCAAGGAGTATAAATAATAAAAGTTTCAATAAAATCTGAAGTATTCATTTTGAGAGCCTTGCTGATTTGACGTGGAATTGCCCTTATATATTATTGGGACATTTTTACATAATTGGTTTTAACGTTGCCAATTTCGTAGGTGGTGCCACTTTGTCTTAGGATTTTACTGATTGTTGTCTTTGCTATTAAATGCATATTTGTAAATTTAATATTGCCAATATGTTAAAAATCTGTGAATGTTTAAAATGAGCTGCCAGAGTTATTTCATACAGAACTGTCCCAGATGACTAACGAATCTATGTCTTTGCTAAATGAATGAATAAAACACTTCTTTCTTTTTTTTTCTAAATTAAATATTCAAATATTTATTTTTATTAATTTTTATTGTGATACAATGTTCAGTAGTTTAACTTATTACTCGTTTTTCTTTGTATAATTATATTTTGTAAATTTTTTTGTTTTTTATATTATTTTTTTTTTCTTGTAGAAATATATTCATGCTTTTTAATATTTCCATTTCATAATAAAATTTTATTTGTTTTTTTTAACTCTTACTGTTTTGTCTCTGTTGTTGTTGTTTTTTTTTTTAAGATAAATAAATTATTAAGAAAACAAAATAATAAATAACAGATATATTTATATATTTAAATAAATAGTATTATAGTTAACATAAAAATTTAAAAAGAATATAAACTTAAAATTAAAACTTTTTTTAATTATGTATATACAACCAAAAAATATTAGAAGTAATAAAAATAGATCACATTTAAATATTGTTTTATAAATGCTTAAAATGAAAAAAATGATTTATAAAAGATGAGATTAAAGATTTTTGTTGGTTTTCACAAAAATTTATATTTAAACAAGAAGAAGTTGTAAAAATCTTTGGCACAGTGTGTGACTTAATAAAATAGATAAAACGTTTAAACAAAAATATAAGTATACATATACATTTTTGTTTAATTTCCATTTAGTTTAAAAATGTTTGCTTTGCCTTCTTAGCAACTGATATGTTTTTTATTTGTTTTAAAATTTATGGTGTTTTATGAAGATGATGAAAAATGCATGCATTTTTAATAATGATTTGTTATTTTTTGGGAATGTGTATGGTGTTTTTTAAAATTAAGTATAATGTTGTTTTGCATTTAATAATACCTGTAATATTGCAATGTGCTGTAAGAAAACGAAAAAATATATAAATATATGTATAATAAAGAAAAAATTACAAAAATTTATAAAAAAAAAGCTTTTATGCCAAGCTTTGAAATAAAAAAAAAAGAACTAACAAAAAGAGCTTTTTGAAAACTACAGCTTATTAATAATGAAAAGTTAGCATGGATTTAACAAGTGGGTTAGTTATAACAGCTATCGCTATAGCTGAGCTATCGCTCAAATGTTTAATGCCAATATCAAATTAAAGGAATAAACATAGAAGAAAATTAAATAAACGAAGAAATACTTTCGACATTCTTCATCAACATTTTGGGACTTTTCTTTGATAATATCCATTATTAGTAGAGACGTTTTAGTGGTCGATTTAAAAATGAAAAAGAAAAACCAACTCGTTTCCAATACTATTTATACGTTTAGGTTTTAGACCTCCCCCATTTCATTTGTTTACCGTAAAAAATTATTTACTTTAAACTTCGTTCGACACTGGTTTTCAATTTGTTACACTGTGAAAACTTTACAGCGTAACAAATTCGAAGGGCTATATAACCTCCGCATGCCCTTACCACGTAATCTATAATGGTTAAGGAGAAAGTATTTTAAATTTAAAAATAAGAGTTCATACTTTTACTATAAGAAATTAGTTAAAGCATAAAAATCCTTTATAAATTAAATGTAAGCAATATTTATCTACCACAAGCGCCGCAAGCAAACCGAGGCTAACTTTTCATTTTGCATACATATAGGACATTTTCTTTGTAAACTAATTTTTTAAATAAGTGTTTTTTTTTTTTTTTCAATAAAATATAAAAGGATATTTTTATATATTTAATTTTATGCTTATTTTCTTTTTTGTAACTACTTTTAAAATGCAACAGATTATTTATTCATATATTTTAATATATTCTTATTTTCGTTTTTTTTTTGTGCTAAAATCGTTTATTAACTTATTAACAATGCTACGTGGTTATTAAACGAATTTATTAAACTAATTAATTTTGAAACAATTATTTATGCATTGATTTGGTAGAATATTTTTTTTTTTTTTTTTAATGATGGTTACATTCCAGTAAAAACTACAGAAACAGTTTAAACACCTCTAAGGAATTTTAAGGATGAAAGATAAATAGCAATTTAATTGAGAGCTATTGTTTTAGTGGAAAATAAATTAAGGTTATTTTTAAGTTTTTAAAAAAAGATCTATTAAAAAGTCTATTAAAAAAGGGATTATATGTGGTAGAGTGTTTAAGAGACTATTTTGTAAAATAGTCTTAATAAAATTAAAGTTTTCTTTCAGAATATTTAGAAAAAAAAATATAAAATACTTTTTTTTTTGTTTTTGTTGTAAAGAATTTAATAGAAAACAGAACTAGAAGCTCCAATAATTTAACAGTTTATATGATTCTTATTTTTTTCTTTCAAACATTTTTTTAATTAAGGCTTAGTTTTTTCTTTATATCAAGGCTGTTCTTTGTAAGTAAGACCTTTTATCTATTTTTTTATTATTATTATTATTTTTCTTTTTAGTATATAATATGTAAATAACATTTAGTTTTTAAAATAATTGTTTGTTTTTTGCTTTTAAGACCATAAAATTTTGTCAAATTGTTTGTTTTAAAGGGATTTTTTTTTTAATTTCTCTCGCTACTTTATACGTAGTTTTTTAATATTTAATATTCTACAGGGGTTGTTTAGTTTTAAGTTTATTTTTTTTTAATACAGGTTAATAGTTATTTAGTACCAAATACAAATGTATGATAAAATTAATAAAAAATAAGCAAGAAAAAGATCTGTTAAACCTAAATAAAAAATATAACCTCCACCTTAAAATTGGTAGTAATTTAAAAGTATCAGTAAACATTTTACTACTTCGTAATTTATAAATAAAAAATCTACGGAAAAATTATACAGCCTGTCGCCATTCGACATTGACAAAAAATTTCATTAAAATTTAAATGGAAATTGCGATCAAAAAAGAATGCCGTAATTGGCAACCTAATGGGCAATGATTTTATAAACTTAAATTGCAGAAAAACCCGGTTGATTAATTGAAATCACAATTGAAAAATTTGCTATTTAATCAAAATTTGAAGATTTCTGTGCGAATTTTGATCTTAAATGTGAAATCAAATAAAATATAATGGAGATTTAAAATTAATATAAAACTACTACTAGGATGACGGTTACTCCGCTGCTAAATGGTTGGTTGCAAGTGTGCAAAAGTATCGTTGGAATTGTAATCAGAGTGATAATATCACATTGTGGTTTGCCAACACTTTTGAGCTCAATAAAATTTAAAAAAAATAAGCTTACCTAGCGTTTACATTTGACATTACTGTAATGACAATAACAGTAGTTAAGACGTCCAGACAATAATCAAAACAATTCATTTAAATTTTGTAATTTTTCAATATATGATGTCGGGCGAACCGTACTTCTAGAATATCGGCAGACGTCGTCCCTCTTTTCACAATATTATATACCATAAATAACTCAACAGTTAAGCTAGCACAGTGGTCTCTGAAGGTGCCTGATTAGGAGGATAAACTGCTCAAGTTTTACTTAATTTCGTTCATGAGTGTATCGTTCCATGGTTAAAGTTTTTCAAGTTTTACTTAGTAAATATCAAAAGCTGTCAGCTCAATTCTTAACATGTCATCATTTGATAGATCAATTTACTACATAACCTCAAATTTCAAGCGTTTGAATACAAAAATTTTCTTAAGCAATTTAGATTTTTTTTAATGAAAAAAATCCAGTTTGTTTTCAAATTTCAAATATTAGTTTTGAATTAAACTTTTAGTGCTATAATCTTTCTATGCCCCACCTACGGGCAGGGTATAACTTAAAACAGTGCTATAATTTAAATTTCTCGAGTTCTCTTTTTTAGAATAAAACTTATTAAAAAAGTTATTTAAAAAATAATTTAACAAATCGTTTAAAATTTTAAATATAAATAATTTTCTTTAGAAATTATAGCATAGAATATAATTGATCCATTAAGTTTTTAGAAATTAGTTTTTGTCTTCTTTTATAGGTTTGTTTAAAACATTAAAACTTTAAACTTACTTAATATTAGCTGTTGCTGATGGTGTAGCCGATAGAGCCATTTTCGATAGGGTGGCTAAGGAACGTTTTTGAAAGGTTTGATTATTACCGCTAGCCTCATTATTATCGGAAAATAATTTGCGGAAGCTTAAGAGAATACACAATAAATATATTTCTATTACTAATTGTGTTCAAACCAGCAACAAATTAAGAAAAAAACTTACAATTTGCGAATACCAGATTCATTAGATTTCTTCCAGGGTGCATCATCGGGTTCAAAGGGTAAAGGACCCTGTACAGGGGCATCATGACCAGGAGGTCTGCAAAATCAAAATAAAAAATCTTAAACACTAAACAAACCTTTTAAATTTAAACATGCTAAACTTACGTTTCATTGTGTTCACCATTGTTATCATCTTCGCCACCTTCAGCGCCTACACCATCATCATCATCCTCATCTGAACTGGAATCATTAGCAGTAATTTCAGTTGGTTTTAAAGCTCTCAACTCTTCGTTTAAATTTTCAATTGTAGTTAACAATTCATCACGTTCATTAATCAGTTCTTTAAGTTCATAAGTGGTATAACGTGGACGATTTGGATCGTTAGGATCATTATCATGTAACATGTACAAATCTTCATTATCTTTTTCAGCTAAACCCAAACGTTTGCGTAAGCTATTAATTTCGCGACATTGGTCTTGTAATTGTGCCAAAAAGTCTGCACGTTCTTCACACAAAGTTTTAACCTGTGTTTGTAGCATGGTGCAACGACGACGTGTATCACGTCCCGAAGATTTAAAACGGTCCATTTGTATGGTCATCTGATTTAAGAAGAAAAGGTAATGTTTTAAAGGAAATTATTGCCTTCGTTAAAATGGAATTATGTATGGAATTTTTAAAACTATCAAAACTTAACAAAGAAATATAACAAATCGAAAATAACTTCATTCAGGTATGTGGTGGAAACCAATTCTTCGCGGTGATTTTATTTATACAGGATTACGTACAAAATTGTTTTAAATTAAGAGACAATGTCATTAAAAAAAGAACTGCGCTTTTTTTGTTCCACTAAGCACCAAAATCTCATATACGGTATATGTGCCTATATCGTTACTTAAAATTCCTAGCCATGTAAAAATTGTATAGAAAATTTTCTTGTACAAATTTTTTAGAAACTTTTTTTTTGTAAAAATTTTATAGAAAATTTTGTAGAAATTTTTTTTGTATAAATTTTATAGAAAATTTTTTTGTAAAAATGAAATTTTATAGAAAATGCTTTTTGTAATAATTTTGCAGCAAATTGTTTTTTTAAAAATTTTACAGAAAATTGTTTTTGTAAAAATTTTACAGAAAGTAGGTAGTTTTTGTAAAAGTTTTATGGAATTTATTTTTAAATTTTATAGAAAACTTTTCTGTAAAAATTTTTTAGAACATTTTTGTAAGTATTTTATTGAACATTTTTTGGAAAAATTTTGTGTAATTTTTTGTAAAACTTTTTTTTGTTTGAAAATATTTTTTACAAATTTTACAATAAAAAATAAAAAAATACAAAAAATTTATTTTGAAAACATTTTTTGTAAAATTTTTGGGAAAATATGTTTAAAATTCTTTGTAAAAATAGTTGAAAAATAGTTGAAAAGTTATTTTGGAAAAATAGTTGATATTTTTATCAACTATTTTTGGAAAATTTCTTTGTAAAATTTTTTGTAAAAATTGTTTGAAAATTATTGTAAAATTTAAAAATTTTTGTAAATTTTTTCTTTAAATTATTTTTGAATGCTTTTTGTATTTTTTTCTCTAGTTTTTTTAAAAGAATTTTCTTAAATTTTTTTTTTGTAAAATTTTTTGAAATCATTTTTAGAAAACCTTCTAAAATCTTTTTCAAAATTTTTTGTAAAAATTAAAAAAAAAAAAATAGCAATCCGAAAATTTTCTAAACTATGCCTAGGCCTTGGCAAATGATATTTCAACATCAACACGGACAGAACGACAGACGGACATCGCTTAATCAACTTCTCTATATAAGGATCCAGAATATATATACATACTTTATGGGGTCGGAAATGAATACTGTGGAAATTACACTCGGAATGACAAACTTATATATACAATTTCCACCTGTGGTGAAGGGTATAAAAAGGTCATAAACTTTTCTTTCCGTTTTGTATTTGTTTTAAATTTTATTTTTAATACTTTAGTTATTTTTTAAAATCTTTTTGTCTTGATTAATGTTTAGAGTTTCATTTTATGGTATGCATTTCAAAGTCAAATATTATGATATTGGTTCAAAAACGCTTCTCAAAATCAATCAAAATTCATCAGAACATTTCAAAACAAAAATCAATCTTTTTCCATCACATACCTGAATAACTAACTATAAATTCCTAATTCTATTTTCGGCTAAGACTTGTAAAGAGAACGCGAGGAAGTCAGATACTGATACAGATTAAAAAATTCTCGTATTCAATTTCTTCATAAAGGTTGGGTAATAAGTAAATGAATTGAAAATACCTTGTAGATATTGATAAGAATGCTGAAGAAGGATTTAGAGACCCTATAGTCTTCTGTAGTTTCTACAATAATCATTTTCTAACATTATAAACAATATAGAAAATGTCTTGATTATTGCTCTTTCATACAAGAGTATTTACATTTAAAGCCTTTTTAGCTAGGGAGTTTTTTAAAAGCTTACTTTTTGTCTAAATACTAAATTTGGAAAACAATTCATTTTCTTATTCCGCCTTAATTTTATCAGGTTCAAATTCTGCTTAAGGATTTCAAAATATACAGTAATTAAACTTACATGTTCAATTTCCGTATATTTACTTTGCAGTTCTCTTTCCTTTTCCTTAAGTTCATCTCGTTGTCTATAAATTTGCTCCTTAAGCCTCTGCAACACTTGCGTATCGCTTAAAGCACTATGCAACTCATTGTTGGTAATGCTAATAATACTCTCCGTTAAGCTGGCTCCCAAGCCTGAAGATTGAGCTGAAGACGACTGCAAGTCTTGAGTTTGTTTGACCAATCTCTTGTTTTCTTCTTGCAAAGAAGATACCAAATCAGCCAAATCATTCGTTTCTGTGCGCCATTGTTCTTCAATCATTTCCAATTCCTTTTCAAAACGCCGTCGAAATTCTGCCTTTTCCGATTTCTCACTTTCCAACTGTGCTATTTTATCTTTTAGTTCTTGTATGGTAGCATTTTCTCGTTCGTTTTTTGTGGCCAAAGCCTCTAGCAATTCTAATGTATTAATGATTTTTGGCATAAGACCTGTGGCGGCCTCAGTTCCAAAACGATCAATTATCTTTTCATATTCCTTGCCTATGTCGGATGCCAAATCGTAAACATCTACCACACCTATATCATCGATTGCGTCCAAAACCATTTCACCCATTTCATTGAAATGAAAACCTGGCATGCGTTTAGTGAATCAAGATTACTACGTTTAATTTGTAGTATGATCTAATCAGGCCACTTAACACAATAACAACCCCTTTCACTTGCTAACGGCTGCTGCTTCTTCGACTTGCGATGATGATGCGGCCGCTAGTGGTTACACACACTTCTCTTTTATTTTGCTTTCGAATGGATAGCCAATTAATAGTTATAATTTATTTAACACTTGTCTCTTAATGCCAAGAAGTCCCCTCCCTATTCCTATTGTACGTATAAATTACGGCAGGTGTTGTATAAAACGACTCCTACACAGCTATTTATGTGTATAACGACACGATAAAAGTAAAGAAAAATAAAACTTTTTTACTTTATGCTGCTTCTTTTTTGGTACAAACACATTTGTCTTCTTCGTTTAGAAAAATAAATTTCGTTATTGTATTAACTTAATAATTTTTAATAAAATTGACGGCTTCTTGCGGGTTGGAATTGTTAAGAGAGCACCTTTTAAATAAAATCTATTTAAAAACAATTTAATAAAAGTAAACTTTTACAGAATTGTAAATTCTTTTATGTGTTCACCAGCAATGCAAAAAAATTATGAGTAATGAAAAGTGGCATTAAAAGAGTTGATAGCAATTTAAAAGAGAAGATGGTATTAAGAAAGAGAGAAGAAAACATATGATTACCAAAGTTGCCAGAAACAAATATTATTCCCAAAAAACTTCAAAACCTACCAAATTCTTTCTAAACTCACCATTTCTTTATATGACTACATTTACATCAAGAATTTATCATAAGGATGCAAACCCCCGCCTACATTAGTCATTAACATGTCTTAACAAAAGTCGAACTTCATATAAAAAAACAGTATTAAAAATAATATGTTTTTTTATAAAAGGTTTGAATTTTGTTAAGACATGTTAATGTCAAATGGAGACGGGGGATAAAGGACCTTCATTAAAATAAAATAATTGGTCTAACTTTAACTGTACCTATATGCTATTTTTAGCATTCCAGTTTCACATAATTCAGTATTTGTAATGAACATTTGCTACAGCTTAAAATTCGATTTTTAACAAAAAAAAACGTCTAAAAATTTTTCTTACAAACGGATTAGGTACGTAAGCCTCTAATAGCTCACTATAACTCACAAGCACTAATTAGTGACAAAATATAGTCGTAAAGCTTTTTAGTGTGATAATTTATGCGCTCGTGGAATTTAATAAATAATAATTTAAAATATATCTATAAAAAGATAATTTTAGATTATACAGTTACGAGCATATAAATAGGTTCAGTCACTCATAATTTTTATTTTAATTTGAATAGTAACTAAAACAAAGGTTACAAATGGAATTGTAACTTTCATTACTGGGGAATATTGTGAGCTTTCATAATATGTATACAACAAGAAGTTAAAAAAAAATTTAGATAAATTAATATATACTACGTTATTTAAAATAGTCATTAATATCATTCGAGCCAAAAAAATAGGTCCACTTTAAAAATAATGGCTGGTAATTTTTACATCAAAATTTAAAAAAATTATCATTAAAAATTTTAAACTAATTATTTTCACACAAAATGGAAACAATTACAAGGAATATTTGAAATTGGGTCGCTCAAAATGTGTTAGTGAGGAAGAAAAAATAATATTAAAGAAGCTCCGCAGTTATGGTAAAATCAACGTAAGATTGTACAAATTATTGGATAGTCAACATATATTGTTAAAAATGCTCTTCAACCCGCAAAATTAAATCCTAATAGAGTCTGCAGTACAGCTGATAAATGAATTAGAGTAACCAATGTCAGGGCGGGCTATTAGGCAACGTTTATGAAAAAAATTTGTTTGGAAGATCCGCGCAAAAGGTTCCGCTGTTTGTACGCTGAATCGGCTAGGTCTGAATTCATAAAAAAAAGGAGAAACATCTTGTGGTCTGATGAATCGTAGATTACCTAACCTTACCCAAGTTCTTCCTTCAGGTAAGGCGTCCAAAAAACAAGGCACATGATTCAAAGTACACGACAAAGACCATATAGCTTGGTGTTGGAATGTTTTTCTCGATACGACATTGGTTCAATATTTTAGATCAAGGAAAATATGGACAAACATCTATATCGCCATATATTTAGTGATGTCGTGCTGCCATATGCCGAATGGCAAATGCCTCTCAGGTGGCAATATTAAAAAGATAATGACTCTAAACATACCTCTAAGATCGTAAAGAAGTGGTCTGCATTAAAAGTATTAGCTTGTTGGAGTGACATTCTCAATTACTAGACTTAAATCTAATTGAGAACCTATAGAGAATCGTTAAGGAAAAATTTGCACCTCTAAACTAAAAAAAAATAAGGAAGATTTTACACAAAATACTAATAAATACCATATAATAATAAATAAAATGCAAAATTTTGTTCAATGGACCTATTTTTTTGCTCGATAGAAATAAGTGACTATTTATATATTTATTTTTTTAATTTTTTTTTTTACTTCTTGTTATATATTATGAAAGCTTAAAATATTCCCCAGTAACAAACGTTATTTACAGTTTCATTTGAAACCTTTGTTTTGGTTTATTCAAAGTCCCACACTTGCAATTTTTTTTTCTGAAACAGTTTTTAAATTTTCTTTTGAAGTTGCATTCATGTCCATACTTTAAAAATTGTGTTTCTGACTACTGTATACTTTCATAGAGTCATTCTCATTTCAAAAAGAGCAAACAACAACAATATAGAGTCGCAGCAGAGTTTCAAGTACATAAAACATAGTACCGCTGTCATTTTTATTTCCTCTCCCAACAATAAATACATATGTTGCAGAAACAAAAATTGCAAGAGTGAAATTAAAAGTTATGAGTGGCTGAATCTATTTACCTGCCGTAACTGTATATTTTTCACTGTTGTGTATTTAGTTTTTAATTAATTAATACTACTTTTTACAACTTTGTGTTTTTATTAAAAAAAAAAAAATATTTTCCCCCAATTATCAATGCAGTTCTGCATAATATCTAAAAATAAAATTACAAATATAACGCAATAACCAAAATATATTTTTGTATCTCCAACTAAAACTTTAGTTAATAAGAAACATGTTAAGAATAGTCTAAAAAAAGTAAAAATTAGCCGTGTATAGAGTGCGATAAAAAACGATCATAACATGAATTAAAACGCCTGCCAAGAAACTCAAAATTGCTGCCAAAAACAATAAAAGTTGAAAAAATCATTTATTTTGCTGGAATTGTTGTTGATTTAAGAAAATAATAATTAAAACAATAACCCAGAAATGTTTAAAATAGATAACAACTCAGATGGTTCTCCAGCCATTATGGAGCCTTACGATTCTTTGACCTTCTACAAGGTAAGCTGGATTTGTTACTCATCATACGCTTTATGGGCAACTTGCAAGTGTATGGATCCACACACATGCATACGTATTTGTAATTTTATTACAACTTGATTTCATTTATTTAAAATTGCGTTTTATTAATATAAGGTTCATTATCATACGTTTTTCTGTGGGATCTAAGTGTTAAAAGCTGGACACAAGTTTGTAGCAATGTCGACTGATAAGCTTTACTTGGCTTTGTAGGTTGTTTTTTTTAATAATAAGCGAAATTGTAAATCATTATCAAATGTAGTAATAGAATAAAACGCATATTGTGCTCGTTTTGTTGGTAAACAAGGAGGCACGTCTTTAGTCTTCATTTATGTGGAAGTAGAATCAACATGTTTATTGATACAGAAGTTTCCAAAATGCAGATAAATTTACTCAACTTTTCAGTTTTTGTTTTAATAAAATTAATTGATACCAAAAATAATATATTAGATTGGCTGAAAAGCTTTCATTTCCATTGTAGGGATTTTTAAATGATAGCGAACTTGTAAATCTTATTTTTGCTTATCAATTTTCAAGAAATAAGAAGGCTCGGCTTTAGTCTATTTTCTGTTTATCTCTAAGTAAATAATTGGTACCGTACAAAGATATTTCAAACATATCATTTAAGGATTTTATATATTTATTTTAGAGTTGCAAATATTCCCAAATGTTCTATGCTGTTTAACAAAAAATTAACGGGCAAAACTAACAAAATTTATCTTCAAATCACTTCCTTCAGGTAAAAAGGTAATCTTAATGAATCGTTGATACAAAGCTACTGTGCCATATAACTTCTGTTAGCACAGTGTCCATATTCTCTTTTTATAATGTGTATAAGTTTTTATTTCTTATGGTTTCTTTTTTGCTATAAAACCGATCAATATGTTTTATTTACTATATCTTTTACATGCTTTCATTTCCGCTTCCAAAGGTATATTTTACTTTTCTGAGATGTTAACGAAAATGTGTGTTTTTTTATCTTATTGCGTATTCGATCAAGCACCCACTGGTCTTGTGAATATTTAATATTTATTGTATATTTTTTCAATATTCTTATGAAAACAGAAAGTGCAATGACTCGTCACTATGATAGAGTTTATTTTATACTATATTCTTTTTTTTTTTTTTTTTTTGTTGCACATACCTATATGTGTATGTATGTACATATGTGTAAAGAATATCTTTGTAGTTTAAAATAATTAAACGATTTGTAACGAAGTTCTCTAGTTAAAAGGGTTTTAGAGATAAGAATTCTTTTGTTTGATTACACTGCTCAATAGACGTTCAAACTTGTGTATTTATTTTTAGTCGCAATTCCTACCTATATTGTATATTTTTCATTTGCTATTTTATTTTTAATATGAGTTCTGTTTATAAATTTGAAACAAAAACTGAAATTCGTTTATGTTTAAAATATAAATATTTCAAGTTCTCCTGTGTTACCAGCAAACTTAATTGTAAGAAATGTTAAAGACGCTTAATTTCTATATAATTAATCCTCAGTTTTTGTAACTATTATCTTGTGCTTTTAGAACAAGGGCTTTGTGTATTGAAATAAATTAAGCAAATTCCATCAGGAACAAAGACTGTTTACGTAGAATATTTTTTGTTCTCGATCTTCTGCTAGTCTCCTTAGCTTATTAAATGATCTTCCAGTTTCACTATTAATTAACTCTTGAGCCTTATGGGTTCAATTCGAAGGTTTTTTTTGCTATTTCTTGCAAATCTAATAGTGTTTTACATTTTGCAAATGCTTTTTTAAAGTCACTTTCTTTTATAAAGCGTCGCTATAATTCTTTTATTGTGTTCTAAAAGTCTAAATTAGGAGTTCAAAACAAGTTATGTAGGTATAGCAAAAAAAAAAAAAAAAAATAATACCTATTAAATTGTTCAATTGTTACCAAGAATGGCAGAAATAAGATGATGAGAAACAATTAGATGAGACAGTTTGCTCATTGTTTCAAATCTGCAATCAACAAATTGCTTCAAATAATTGCTAACCCTGCAACGAAGATCACAATAGAAAGACAGTCCTTGTAACGTCAATAGTCCGACATGTGTAGACAAATTTCCTTTCCTTTTAGTGAAACACATATAAATAACTAGCTGTGCCCGCCACGTCGAAGGCATCCTAACAATACTTTGTTTGATTTGGCTTTGAAAGTAATCCATACCAAATTTCAATACCTATTCTTAATTTTATAGTGCTTCAGTTATGGTTTATGTATTTTCTTTATATAGAGCTACCCATCCCTGGATAAAATTCTAAAATTTATTTTAAATTGTAAAATTATTGTAGTATTCTGTAAATAGTGTTTTAAAATATCCCGCTAACAAAACTAAAAGTTTTATTATATCTATAGATACAATCCTTAAATTAAAAATTACATTTGCCTGCGTCATCGACAATAGTGAGTACCACGTGACAAACTTCAAATAGGTACAAAGTAAAGCAAGCCATGCACGTTATTATCAGTTATACAACCAATTCTAGGAATCAGATGTATGCGCTCCACAAACGATAAAATTTAGTGTGCGATTTCATGTACAACTTCATTTAACAACCCAGCTCTCTCAAAGTAAGATGGCATTCAATATACTATAACTGGCATCGTCCGCAAATAATACTTAACATTCAATGTTAACTGCAAGCAGGGTTGTCAGATTTATTTTAACCTATTTCGCCAAAATCAATGTGAAAAGTCGGCAAAATCACCAAAACAGTTTTTTGTTAAAATTTACTTCTAAATATACAAAATTTTTTAATATATTTTTTTTTTAATAATCACAAAAAATAAATTTAAACGAATTAGCTAAAATTCGTCAAAAATAGAAAAAAGTCGCCAAAATATATAAATATTTTATTTTTTATCTAAAATGATTAGTGCACACGAGAAAGGTAACATTTTTACCTGAACATATCCATCTATAAGGTACATATTTGTCACCGAGTTCTTATTTAGAATATGTTTTAAAGAAATTAAATGTTTTTAACAATACTGAAGATCAACAGATGAATGTCATGTCCTATTTCCATTCACAAAATTTAAAGCATGTGTTTCGAAATCGACCTTATCCAGCATATAAATTTAAAAAAAATCCAATATTTCTTCAAATTTAAATTAAAAAATATTCTTTTAACTTACAGAGAAAAAGACGAACTTCAAAACTTCCTTTGTATTTAAAGAATAATTATAAAAAATTCATTGGTATTACCAGCACATAAAGTAAAAAAATTAATGCAGCTGTACATAGTTAGATAGAATATCATATTTTTTATAATCTTTCTAAAAAAAAGTTAATATTTTCTATTATGGTTGAAAGGTATCCAAAAGTATCTAAGGATTTATTCAAATATTTAAAAACAATAAATTTTGTTTGTGATAAGGAATTTCATCATTTTTAAATAGAAAGATGTTTGCAAACTTTAAATAATCTTTCTAGTATCCTAAATGAAATCATCTTTAGATATTTAAAACATTTTTAAATATGAAAATGGAAAGATGTTCGTGAACTTTAAATAAATTTATACCTTCCAAACGTTTCCGGTTTGCATAAGTAAAACCACATTTAAATATGAAAAATAATTTACTTTTAGAACTTCAATTTCTTTGTTATCCATTTTGATATTTCTTAATTCAGTTTCAAATGTAGGGCAAAAGTCAGTGCAAAATCGCCAACAATATCGCCAATTATTTTAAAAATCGCCATGTCGCCATATCCAAAATTTGATCGCCAAATAAGTTTGAAAATCGCCACGTTTGGCGAAAAATCGCCATATCTGACAACCCTGACTGCAAGGTGTACTTTGTGCTGCAAGGTGGTCAAAACATTACTAAACAAAAATACTACCGACATATGTACAACTTGAATACAATCAGCCCACAGATGTTACAATTCGTGTACAACTCGCGTACAACCTACGATTCCTAGAATTGGTTGTACAACTCATTGCATCGTCTATGGCTTGCTTAATAGCAAAAAACCCCAGGTAATAAGTATTTTACAAAAGATGGTTTGTTTTTGAATTCACATTGCTTGCCTGAGCTTTTTATGATACCATTGTAATAAAATACTGAATTAGTTCAAAGCTTGTTCACCACCGCCATTTGATTTAATTTGGCCAGAAATTGCTAATCTATACAAGTTTTGTTTGTTTGTTTCACTACCAAAAATTGTATAAACGGTAACACTGTTATGAAAAGAGCACAATATTTCCAAGAATGTTTCTATATTTCTACAGTAGTAAACTTCATGTTGTTGCGAATGTGCGCATTTAAAAACAAAGAAGTGAAAAAAGAATTAAAGATTTGTTGAACACGTTAATTCAACTAGTTGTGTAGTCTATTATACAATTTAATATTTAGCAATTAAATGACAAGAAAAACAAGTTAAAAACATTTAAAAATCGCTCATTTCATACAAGCTTTAAGAGATGGCATTCATGCAACCCATCTCAGAGGTAAGAATAAACACAGTCAGTTAAAAAGAGATCTTTTCGAGATAGAAATAAAATATTAAAAGGGCTTTGAAATTGATTTCGAATTAAGTTAAAAAATCGGAATCAACTTTGCCAAGGCACCAGAAGAGATACAGAAAATTTAAGCCCACCATTCTGCCTGTCATAGTTTCGAAAATTTTGCTAATGTAATTCAGCATTATCAGATTATCCCATTCGAGGCTGCGGGCTAAAAACCAAGCCCACCTATATTTTTAACCGACTTCAAAAAAAGAAGGAGGTTATCAATTCGTCTGAATGTTGCTTTTTTTTTTTTTATGTTTGTGCCCGCAGAACTCAGTCATTTCTGAACCGATTTTAAAAATTTTGCACTATTAGAAAGGCTATGGCTACAGATTGGTCCCATTTTAAAAGAAGTTCAAAATTTTAAAAATTAAAGGGTGTCCCCATACAACATACATGTTTTTTACGTGTATTATGAACATTATAGGTCACCAATTTAAAATTAAAAAAAAGTGCGTATCACAGTAGCTCCCAACAACAAAAAGTAATTAAAAAATAAAATTAAAAATTAAAGGGTGACCCCATAGGTGACTTAATTTCACCTTTATTCTCCTATCTTTTGAACCGTTATAGACAAACACTTGAAAGTTGCACAGAATGTTCGTTACTATGTCTGTTATAATAAGTATAAATATTTAAAATTAGAAATTAAAGGGTGTCCCATTAGTTGGTTTATTTTGATATATATATGGCCAAACTTTTGAACCTTTATAGACAGACAGTTGAAATTTACAAAGTACTTGTATTGCTAAGTCCGCTAAAATAACAAGTGTAAAATATGAATTTGGAAATTAAAGGGTGTCCCAATAGTTAATGTAAAAGTAATATATATGGCCAAACTTTTCAACTGTTATAGATAGACAGTTGAAATTTACAAAGAACCTATATTGCTTAGTCCGCTATTAAAACAAGTATAAAACTTGGATCTATAAATTAAAGGGTGTCCCCATTATTGATGTTATTTGACCATTACGTCCTCATCTTTGGAACCGTTATAGACAAACACTTGAAAAATAGACAAAATGTTCACTACTATGTCTCGAATAACAACAAGTATAAATATTTAAAATTGGAAATTATAGGGTGTCCCAATAGTTGATGTAATTTGATATATATGGACACAAAGTTAAAATTTAAAAAGAATCTGTATTACAAAGTGTTCTTTAAAAAGTATTTATATTAAAATTTGAATTTAAAGGGTGTCCCAATAGGTGACGTCATTTGATATATATGACCCTATCTTTTAAACAGTTATTGATAAACACTTAACAATTAGACAGAATGTCCATTACTATATCTGTTATAATAAGTATAATTATTTAAAATTATAAATTACAGGGTGTCGCAATAGTTTATGTAATTTGATGTATATGACCAAACTTTTAAACCGTTACAGACAGAAGGTTGAAATTTACAACGAACCTGTATTGCTACGACCGCTATAACTAGTATAAAATTTGAATTCGGAAATTACAGGGTGTCGCAATAGTTACCGTCTTAAAGCAACATGCTTTTAAGTTTGTCTGTTTTGAAGTCGGTTTTTTTTTGCAAGAATTATTACTTTACCATATTTATTTATGATTAAAGGCCTCAACACTATAAGGTTATATAGGCCATCACTTTACCATGTGTAGTATGTGCCTTTGGTTTATGGAGATGAAGAGCTGTAAAAATTTTGGGCATAAACGGGAAGGGGCAAGGGGTAGTTTACTTAACTCCCCAAACCGAAAATAATTAATTTTTCGATTCGAATATACTTTGAACTTTTATTCTCTCTGTAATATATCCATAAAAAATCTGTTTCTATTGGGTGTGGTTAAATTGAGTGTAGGCCACTCCAGATTTATTCACTTTGTTTTTATTTTTTTCGGTTGTAATGTTTTTCTTTTGCTTTTTTTTTTTTGTTAAATAATAAGCGGAGACTAGTATATCACATGGAGTGCATACTGATCTCGGGGATCAGTATGCACTATATATAATAATCGCCCCTTCTGCTAGGGGCGATTATTGTTTGTTTTTAGGTTTTTCTGCTCTGATTTGTATTAAAGGCCTTTATAGAAAGCAATACACATAGAGGTAGCCGTTAGGCCCACATGGTGTTCACTGGGAACCAGGAGCAGTCACTAGGAAATTGGGGGGGGTCAATATGACCCCCCATATGTGCTTTAGTCTGACCATTCTAACGTAATATAGATTGCAGGAAGGTCCTAACTTTTACAAAAAAAATTTTGTAAAATTTTTCCAATAAATTTTCAATAAAATTTTTACACAAAATTTTCGATAAATTTTCTTTAAAAATTTTCAAAAAGTTTTCAATAAAATTTTTATAAAAAATCTCTCGATTTTTACAAAAAAAATTTGATGAAATTTTTACAAAAAAAATTTTGATAAAATGTTTACAAAAAAATTTCAAATAAATATATAAAAATTCTCGATAAAATTTTTACACAAAATTTTCTATAAATTTTTACAAACAATTTTCTAAAAAAAATTTTCAAAAAATTTTTACAAAAAGTTTTCAATAAAATTTTTATAAAAAATTCTCGATAATATTTTTACATAAAATATTTAATAAATTTTTTACAAAAAAATTTTAATAAATTTTTTACAAAAAATTTTCGATAAAATTCTTACAAAAAAAATTGATAAGATTTTTACAAAAAAAATTGATAAGATTTTTACAAAAAATTTTTGATATAATTTATACAAAAATATTTACAAAAATTTTTTTTTTAAATATTTACAAAAAATTTTTTTAAATATTTACAAAAAATTTTCAATAAAATTTTTACAAAAAATTCTCGATAAAATTTTTACAAAAAATTTTCATTAAAATTGCTACAAAAAAGTTTCGATAAAATTTTTACAAAAATTTGTCGATAAAATTTTTACAAAACTTTATCGATAAAATTTTTACAAAAAATTTTCGATAAATTTTTTGATAAAATTATTACAAATAATTGTCGATAAAATTTTTATGGTGATGCCGAATATAGCACTTTTCCTTGTTTTTATAAAAAAGTCCTGGTGGCTAGTTAATATTAAAGCGGACCCTTGATATAATTAAAATTGTATTTTCATTTAATGCATTATAATATTTCTTAAATCCTATTTTGATAAAGAGAAAAAGAAACAAAAAAAACCAGATTTGAATCAATAAATTAAAATTTTCAGGAAGAAGCTTTAAAACCTGATGTTGTCAGTGATGCCGATTTCAAATCAATTACAATTACTTCCACTGATTTTGATGTCCTAGATCATTCGACAGATCGGTCATTTCTTGTAATGGATGCCAATGAGAAATTACATATCGCTAATCCAGAATTATTTTGTAAACAACTTAAATGTCCCCAAACGGCAAAAATAAAAGTTGTAACCATATTTGGCAACACAGGGGATGGTAAATCACATACTATGAATCATGCCTTCTTTAAGGGAGAAGAAGTATTTAAAACTTCACCAGAACAAAATTCCTGTACACTTGGTGTGTATGCTGCCATGCAACCGGATTTAGGAGTATTATGTTTAGACACAGAGGGTTTACTCTCCACGTCCTCGCAAAGCAATAGACGTATGCGTATGTTACTTAAGGTAAGTTTACAAGAAATGAAGGAATAATATTTAATTGAATTAATTATTACAGGTTTTAGCCATATCAGATATTGTTATATATCGAACAAGATCGGAACGTTTGCATAGCGATATGTATGATTTTTTGGGTACCGCTTCTAAAGCATTTTGTTTGCATTTCTCTCAAGCATTGCAGTCACTGTCGATGCAGGGTTCAGCTAATTTAGGGCCAGCAGTAATAGTATTTCATGAAACTAGACACACAAAACCTTTGCAAAATTGTAAGATTAACCAAAATACATATGAACATATTTTTTATTTATTTTCTTTTTTAATACTCCTAGCCGTCGAAGAAAGTGCCGAGGAGAAAATGCGCGAAAGTTTTGCCCGTTTAAATTACGATATTAAAGCTTTTAGTTCCTTGCGTTATGTGGGCATACGAACATCGTCATCAGGCACTACCGACTATAGCAAGTTAATGTTTGCTCTACGTTGTGAGCTGGAAAATACCACAGTTAGATCTCCTAGACCGCCTAATGTTATATTTAAGGCGATGCATGCTTTAAATAAAAAGTTCTCTGGAGAGATTGCCGAAAAATCTATAAACCCCTTTCCCGAACAATATTTCACCTGTCCCATTCTGTGTGCCTCCTGCAATAGACGCTGCCAACGTTCCATGGGTCACGAAGGCGAATCCCATCTCAATTCCCAGCCCTGCCAGCATCAACATCAATTTGAAAACAAAGTAGAACTGTGTAAATCATGTTACAATAATGGTCGTGAAGTGATTGTTTCTCGCATTGACGGTTGGACTCATTGCATTATCAATTGTCCGCATTGTGGTGAAATAGCACGAACGTTTAAATATTGGAATGGTACTCAGGACTGTGATGCTGTACGTACACAAACGGTTCATGTTTGGAAAGATAGTAATATGTTGGCCAAGGGACCAACGCATTCAGGGCAAATGGTTTTGGACAAGGTGTCATATGTGTGTGAAGCTTTTACAAATTTTTCGTCACAACCCACTGGAGCGCTTAAGGAATGGTGCGCCGACAAGGTGGCACCGAAATATTGGAAACCAAATAATGAAATTATTGTGAGTAAGGAGAGAGAGATCACTTTATAAAAAAAACTTAAGTTTGATTTTTTCACAAATTCATAAAAATACAAAAATTACAGTTACTTTAAATGTTGACATGTTTCCTTGCAGCTTTGCTTTACTTGCAAGAAAAACTTTGAAAAGACTGGCTTACGCAAACATCACTGTCGCGGCTGTGGCGAAGGTTTCTGTGATGCCTGTACGCAACATCGTTTGCCAGTACCAGCACGAAAATGGTTCGATTATGTTAGACTATGTAGTGATTGTCATCAACACTTATTAAATAATCCTGATAGCATACCAGGTAAACTTTTGCCAATCAAATTTAAATGATAACATTTTGAATTCCTTGTCTCACGTAGCACGTGATCAACAAACTAATGATACTCATAATTCTCCAAATCATTCGGCAGGACCGACGGCATCAATACCTATGGACAGTAATACGGAAGAAACTGATGTAACAGTACGCAAATGTGGTGAAACTCTTTATAATACGGTCAGTAAAGTTGCTACGGCGGCTATAGAATGTACCAAAGGTTAGTAAAGTTTGGTGCTTTAAAAACTTTTTAATTTTATTTATTATTTCTATTGGAAGCCGTTTTCAAAATTAATTGTTTATTTTGTTTTTTTTTTTTTCTAAGAAATTATTAAAGATACTGCTCGCCCCGACTATTGGGTACCAGATGCTGAAGCTGTATGCTGTTTTATTTGTAAAATGCAATTTGGTACTGCAGAAGAATTGGCATTGGCTTATGTCCCTGGCGGTACGCTCCAAAAACCTAGGCAAGCATTCAAAGGTGGTGATTGCAAACGCCATCATTGTCGCAAATGTGGCCAGGGTGTATGTGCTGAGTGCTCGTTAACACGCAGACCAGTACCCGATCGCGGTTGGCTAGATGATGTACGTGTCTGTGATGAATGTGTGAATGATATGTCTTCTGCGCCGTCGTCGTCCTCATCTAATAGCAATGCTCAACAAAACGCGAAATCCCCTTTAGATGATCCAAAAACCAAAGTTGAATAATTTCAGTTTTTCTTTTGTTTTTTTCTTTAAGATAATTTGGAGATAATATACTCTACAGTCTTGTGTTTTATAGTTTTTTTGCAACGTCTTCTTCTTGTGATATTGAATACCATTATTATTATTATATGTTAAAAAATCATATAGTATATGTATAATATAAAAGGTTAATTAAAAAATATGAATGTTTTAAACAAACAAAAAAATAATAATAAAAAAAAGAGAAAATTTTAAGTTTTATTTTATTTGTACATAACATTCATTCTTTAATTTAGAGTTTTTAAACCGATTTCTTTTCTTTTTTCTTAAACAAAAAAATTGCATGGCATTTCATTGCGGTAAGTATCAAAACAGCTGGCATCGTTCATCAAAATGTGGCTTTTCCTTGAGAAAAGTACTGTTTTTAAAAATGCTAATTAATTTTTGTTCTCAATAAAGTAATAAATAAGATGAATTTTAGTTAGATTTAAATAATATGAATGTGCTGCTAAAGAAGTATGCATTAAACATTATTAGGTGTTGTTCATTAAAAAAAATTAAGCATTAATTTGCGCGATGCTAAAGGAGAATGAATGCACAATGAAAATTTAGTCATATGCCAAGTTTGTTAAAACATGTGAAAGTTTTCTTTTCCAATTTTTCGTTTGTGATAAATGTTTTTTATTATAGACACAAATAAAATTAATAAATTTTACAAAAAATTAAAGGTGACTTTTTCATGTCATACATATAATGTTTGTTAAACTAAAAACGTAAAAGCACCACTTAATGGTTAGGTCAGTGTTTAAAAACGGAACAAGAACAAAAGTCATCCAGTGGAAAGATTAAATACATTCCTATGGTTATTTTTTATTTAACCCTAAAAAGAGTAAGCCTTTTTCAGTTTTAAAATAACGTAAGCATTTATGCTTAAGTGTTCATTGAACCAATTAATAATTTAATAATACAAGTTAAGCAACAAACATTTTTTAATTGACCAAATATACTGAATTACTTTTGTTTTTCTTTTTGAAAAAAAGGTAAATATGAAGTAAACACTTAAAATGATAGATAAATAAATATGTAGTAATATACAATATATATGTACATGAGGTTTAAATATATATATATATTTAGTTATTTTTCTAAGCTTACAGCACTGATCCCTGATTTGTTAAATCCTGTAAAAATGATTCCATAAAACGTACAACTTTAGGTCTTAAACGAAAGGTGCATTTAAATACCACCACAGTATCGGTGATGGCCTTGAAGGGCTCTGCATACACGTTAGCCTCATTCTTCTCAAAGATTTCGACATCTGTTGAGGATGTAGCAAATGTGCCACTACTACCACCGCCTGACGATGACGAAGATGAGTGTTGATCTTCATCTTCTTTGGCCAAACATTGTGACGTTAAGCTAGAAGTGATTAATTTAAAAATATCCAAAATATAAGTGTCGTCCATTCTATAGCTTAGTAAAAGATCGGCCGTGTATTGTAAAAACAAACGTTGAGCCATGGTTGAAACAACACTTTCTGTACGAATTGGAATGTTTAAACAACTAACTAAAGAATTATTACTTAAACTATCAGACAAACCCAATTCAATGTCATCGGGTAGACAGTGTAAAACTATTTTTGCAGTGAAGTCACGTATTTCATAATCATCGTCCATCAAGAGATTCAGCATAAGTCTGATGTAGCAGCGCACGAAATTGACCCGTCTCTTTTCCAACGATTTGGGGTAGTGCACAGCTATATAGGCTAATAAGTTGGCGGCCTTAAACCTATAGAAGTGTCAACCGTAATAATCAATCATTGAAGGAAGAGAGAAAACCTGTTACTAACCTCAAACAATCGGGTTGCCAGGGTTGTGATATTTCCGTTAAATATTCCAAAGATAATTGTGCGCATTTATATTCTACACCTTGATTTTGTACTATACGTTCCACACACAGCATCATGGGTGATTTAACATCGCCAGGATGTTTTTTTGATTCTCTTAGTAAATTTGTCAAAGTAAAATCAAAGTTCGTTAATAAACTCATTATGGCGTAGGATTTCATAGCAGCTTCCGGATAATACAGGGGTAGTTTAACCATTTCTTTAAGGGTAATTTCCAAGGCCTTGCTATCTTTTAATTCTGTGGCCAATTCGTTCATTGTATCGTCATTTAATATTCTAACAAATTGATACTCATGCGGCATTATTTCAAATTCCTGTAAAATTTCATTATTTTCATAATCCGCTGGCAATAACTTGACAACGGTCATCTTCTCATCTACTTCCCTGGTAGTAGCATCAGCAGCAATAGCGGTAGCACCGGCTTCATCAGTATTCGTAATAGCATCATTAAATGTTTTAGCTTTTAATAGTAAAAGTAACATTATATTAAGACAAGTCTCAGCTTGTTCTAAAGGCATATTGGTTAGAGGAGGACTTAATGTATAATCAGATAGAGCACCATAAGGCAAAGTTAAACGCATGATATGCAAATTGTATAAGAAATTCGATTTATATAAAACAGGATAATAAAAGGCCATATTTGGATCACATAAGGTCGGTAATGTAGAGAAATATAAAAGTTGTTGTACAACAGCAGGACCAAAATTAAGGGTAGATAAACTAAAATTTTCAAAATAGAAATTAAAAATAAAGCAAACGAATTTAAAATAGCTCATTTATTAAAAAAAGCTTTTTGCTACCAACCTGTTTAAAACTTCAATGTAAATGTCTAGCATAACTTTTAAAATTACGGCATTTTTAAGTTTTGTACGTTCGTGTATGCTAACAATGGAGCAGGTGATATCGGCAATTAAGTCAGCAGTCAATAAAGTTTTGTTGTATTTAACTAAATACAGTATCTACAAATATAATATATTATGAAGAGAAAAAATAGAAATATATGCAAAATACCTAAATAAATTTGTATACAGATGATGTAGAAAAAACATAAAATAATTCAATGAACAAAATTAACAAAAATACAGCTCGAAGGACCATTTATTAAAAGAAAAAGTGCCTATTGTGTATAAAGTGAAAATTGAAAAATATGAATGCAAAAATGGTATCGATTATAATAATTTTTCCTTCAATTAAATATTATAAAACTATTTTTATTTCCTGATGGTTCTGACCAATGGTGTAGCGAAATATTGAATATAAAAATAAAAATAAATTTAAAAATTTTTATAAAAAAGACCTAGAGCTTAAAAAACATAATTATAAAATTAATAAAAAGTTCAAAAATTGCAATAATTATTTATCAAATTTAAATAAAATTTTTAGTTAATTTTTTTTATTCACTAATTTTTTTAACTTTTCTTATTTTTCAATTTCTTTCATAATAATTTAGCAAAAATTTTTTCTTTGCACTGTGACAAGTGGTCCTTCGTAATTTATATTAAACCCAAACTTTTTTCAAATTTTAAGTATGAATTTTTAAAGTTTTTTATATTTTTATATTTACCTGTAACAGATAACCGTGCAAAGTATTCCATTTTAATTCGTAAGCACCATCAGCCATTAGCTGAAAGGAATGCCTATTTTATCCGTTCCACAAAAAATAACAATATTAAATAACTTACCACCATCTCTGCGCATTTCGTTAAAATCATGGTTATCACTTCATCCTTACTGATTGAAGCCACAATAGCCTTAGCAGCCAAATATCTGGTTTGCATTTCAGGGCAACCACCACATTTTGATATAAAAGGTATAAACTCGGATAATTTTAAATTAGATTCAGTTCCTTCCAAGGCAGAAGGATATAAACGACTTAAAATCAACAGCAAAGGATGTAATTTGTGGGCTTTCTGATGCTGCTGGATCAGTTCACTAGCCTTTTGCAGTTGTTCCAAAAAGAAATCATACAGCTTGGGATAACGCAAAAAGAAAACACGTCCTGTCATCTTATTGCGTATATTAAGATTTTCCGAATCCTTAGTTCTTTGCACACCAAAAATGCGCGTAATTAGGGCAGCGAAAAGTAGAGTGGCTGAATTTTTCTCCGACCAATTGTTGGCGTCATAGCTACGTATGGCTGCCACAACACCTTCAGACACAAACTCTCCCACAGCCTCATTTAGATCGGTGCATCTAAACAGGGCTCGTAATATGTTTAAGGCATGAGTTCGTGACTCGGAACTTTTGTCGCCAGCCGAGCACAGCTGCAGTAAATGAGTCATGCAGTAGAGCAATGATTTTGAAGAGCCCACCTGTAGCTCAGAGGTGATTAAAGCCTGTACCATAAACGGCACTCCTGCACTGCGGCGCGTAGCACAGATTTTCTCATTGGCAAGATCATCTTTGGAAATTAAAGCTATTAAATCTCTCAGCCACAACATAGGTAAAGAATTTAAATCATTCGCTTCCACTGTCCATAAACGGCAACATAATTTCGAAAAGCCCACATAGGCTTGTTCAAAAGCGCCCCTATGTTTAGTTTCTGCCAGCAACAGTTTAAAGTGTTCTCCTATTTCCAAAATTTGTTCCTTGGTGATGAGAAAGTGTTCGGTTAATTTGTTGAATTGTATGGGAGAGCAAATAACAATTTCGCCGAGTATTAAGGAGACTTCTTTGACAGTACGCCAGGCACATAACAACACCATTTGTGGTGTAGTTTTAACATAATTCATATCCACTTTACGCAATTTAGAAGATAGAATTTTACAAGGTGATGTCGACTTCTTTTCGGGGCTCTGTTTCTTTTTTTTAATTTTTTACTTTTTAATAAAATTTAAAATTTTTTTTAAATTAAAATAAAATACCTGCTTAGGCTGCATTTCTCGCGGCAATTCGCCAAAATCATTGGGCAAGTGACCCTCCGGCGAGGAGCTGTTAACTATATGAGCCACTCCATTAGTTAAATCTTTACATAGAACTATTAACTCGGCTATTAAAATGCGCCAGATTATTTCTTGACTCAGGTAGGTGAAATCTAAACGCTTTAGCAAATGTTTTATAGCAAATAATAAACCATACAAAGGATTAAATTTAGCTGCTTCCAAAATTGACTGCTTAGCCAATTTTAGGCCCTGTTTTAATTCCGCTAAAAGCCATTTTAAGGCAGCATAAATACAAGAAGCATAATTAGGCAAATCATAATCACCAAATATCGCTGGCGAACATTTATTGCACAAAAATTCCAATTGATAGGAAGCCGTTATTGAATCTGTGGGCTTAACCGAAGTTAAAAGAGTTTGCAATTCCAATAGATTAATATTTAAATTGTATTGTTCAATTAAACTCAGTTCACTATTGTCCTCCAATAATTTAAGCATGGTAATGGCCAAATCCTTATTCGTTTCATAAGAATCCCTTAAAGTAGAGACCAAGGATGCTACAGTTGTTTTAGGCAAGAGGGATAGTAATTTTAAATTACAATTAATTCCTATAGTCAAACATTGATTTAGTAGTTGTAAGGAAACGGATCTACGACTAAAGTTTGCACCCTCAAATAGATTTTCCACTAGAATACGCATAAAATCTTGTAGAAACTTTAATTCCAAGGGTTGATTTTGTACTAGTTTCGGTGGTTGTTTGCCTTTTAGTATCTTCACTAAATTTAATTCGCATCTTACTAAGCCTTTGCTTAACAGAGCCAAACTTTTCTGTCTAGTGGCAGGATTCTGGCTATTGGCATTGTATTCTAAAAAAGTTATCAAATGCTTGCATTCGAGTAGTGTTAAGGGTTCTGTGGTCTTGTGTGTCTCCACCAGCAGACGTAGAGCCATTATACGAGTTTCATCCTCATTGGAGAGTATTGATAATTGTAAATTTTTTGAGAATTGTTGCATGATTTCCTGAAAATTATCTAATTTTATACCTGACTTACGTACAGCCCATAAAGCTGACAGTTTTGTGCTAACAGGAATTTTCAGTTTATCTTCGCAATTAATAATATTTTGTACTACTCTACAGTCGCACTTAACAGCCTTTACAATAAGTATCTCTACGTCTGGTAAACGAGCATCCTGTGCTGCTGCTATATTTAGTAGATAATTGATCCATATTTTGACCCAATTTTCAAATGGCTGCTCTTTGTGGTGGGAAATCATTAGAGCTGAAAAAGTACAATTTAAAATTTTGTTCTCAAAAAGGCGATGGATGTTGTTAAACTTACTTTCAAATAAATTATTTACTATAAAATCTCTCCCCAAATTACTGGCAAATAGATGGGAAAATAAATCCAAACAATTACTAATAATCTCATCAGCTCCCAATATAGAGGCAGCTTGTTGCAATACTACACACTTCATGGACAAAGACAAACGTTCTGAGTTGCAGGCATCATAGATTTTCTGTAGCAAAAAATCAAACTGTACCTTTTTTGAAGATGCCACAATGTTACGCATTAAATCTCTACATATATGCCTAACACTGTCCATATGATGTTCCAAATAGGCCACAGTAAATATTAAGAGTTTACGTAAGATCAGTTTAATATCATCTAAAGTGTGAGGCGACTTTAAGGCATAATTATAGGTTAATTTTGAAATTTGATATAAAGCTCTAGTAGCACACAGTAAGATATTAGGCACCGTAGCATGAGCATTTGCAATTTCATCGATTTTACCACAAATATCGCGTATATCGGCAGAATATTGTTGAAAATCATGTTGATCGCAGGTGTTGATAACACCCACACACATGGCAATTTCATTGGGATTTTTTATATCCTTGACATAGGCTACGAAAGCATCGTACTCTTCAAATAGTTTAGCTATATAAGCCATTAATATGCCAGCATTTGTGCGCGGATCCATGGGTATATCGCTATCTAATATAATCTCTTTGCAGTTGGTGTTCAGTTGTTTAATTTGATCAGAGTGCGTGGATTTCATGGCTTTGCCGAATTCCTGTACGCAATTAAGTAGAAAACGGATGGAATTGTGTACATACAAATAGTATTCGTTGCGTACCGAAGGTGAACTTAAAACTCTAAAAGGAAATTTTTGCCGAATATAAATAAATGAAAACTGTTATTGAAAAATGTAACGCACCCCAGTTCTGTAACATATTTATTAACCGATAAACACGCATAAGGAAACACTATGTTAATACATTGCTCAAGGGCTTTAAGACCACATTCAAAATTGTCAAAACAACCAGATAGTGAGGCAATTGTTGTATTCCAATTAACACTCTCAGTTTGAGTTTTACCCTCTTCTACAAGTTTTTGTAAGCTATTTTCTAAGGCTTTTATAATTGATGACTCATCCACATCGCCTGTACCTAATTTTGCTGCCGTTATTAAAAGTCTGTAGAAAAAATAAAATTGTAATTTAAAAACCACTGGACGTCTAGTTACGTTTCCGTATTTGTATTACGATTTTCTCATTACTTACTTTAGTATTTGATTCCTTACGGGATGTTTAAGTGGACTTAAAAAATAAATATCACACAAAAATTGCAAAGCCTTCTGGTCTGTTCCTAGATTTTTAAAAGTCTTTAAATAAAACATAGATTAGAAAATGTTGCTTCATTTCTACCTCTTAACCGATACTTACATTTTTAACACACATCACCTGATCTGGCACATTCTTAGCACTTTTCAGTTCCATGCAATAAGACTCCTCAACTGCTTTAAACAAAACCTCTTTATATCTCAACTTTCCTTTATGGAATACCAATTATGCATCTTTTTACTTACACAATTCATATTGTTTGGGCAAAGTCACCACGGCCGCTCGCATTTCAGCATTTTTCCTTACATTTTCCCCAGACTTCACCGAAGATACTCTTAAATTTAAAGGATTCATAGTTGCGTTTTTTTTATTAAATTTCGTTGTCTTTTTTCCTGACCAATTAATTTTTTTCTTCTTAAAAGTAAAACATTAAATTTATGATATTGCGAAAGTATTGTCCTTTAATTTTTTCTTTTTGTTGGGGAGTATTTTTACAAGTTTTAGCAGACCGACACGCGCACACCTCGTTTTTGTTGATCCACAAACAACAACAAAGGATTTTGACAAACAGTTGTTTGTATAAAGTGGCCAGGTCGATTTTGAAGGAACAGCTGGGCAAAATTAACCCATTATGAAAAATGATGACACCAATTTTCAAAAATAAGTAAGTTACAAGTTATACTTTAGCCAAAAACACAAAAAAAGGAAAGTGTATGTTTGTGACAGACGCTGTCTTCACTCGGAGACCCGGAGGGTCCATTGTGATTCCCTTTAGCTAACTAAAACTAAGAAAACAAAAAGGAAAAAGAGAGATCAATATGGGATTTGACAATCTTTTGAAAAAATGCATAAAATATTTTTTATGATATTAGAATTGCAAAATCTTTTTTGTATAATAGTGCAATGCCGTTTTGAAACAATATTTTGAGTAGCACAGAATTCTGTCATATTTTTTGTAGTTGAATTGTACGATTGTGTAGGATAGTGAATCCTAGCCTTTAAGTTACTAATAAACTGCAAAATGATATTGAATACTTTATTGCTTTAATTATTGTCGTTTTGCTCCATAATACTAAACACATTACAAAATATTCTTTTTTGCGCAATATAAATGAAAAGATTTTATTTTGTTCATTACATTGAGCCACCTACTAGTTAATTAAATATACACATAGGAAATTTTTTTGTATAATATTAGTTATAATATTGGGATTAAGGTAAGTTTTTAAGGTGCAAAAATTGACTAAATCTGTGTTTTCCGAGAAACGTATTCCAAAGTTTTTTAATATACATACATTTTGTAATATATATTTGTAATTTTTTCAAATATATTATATAGAATCTAAGTTCTCTCTTGATTGACCAAATATGACCCTACTAGGCTCGATTAGTTATATGAATTTTAAATAAATAAATATTCCATTTCAATACGCGATTTTATTTGAATTTTTCACAATATAAGCCCTGTACACAGCTCTACGGAATTTCAGATTTGATTTTTTTGCCTTTATTTCATCATGTGGTCGTTTGTAAAAATAAAAATCATGTAGTCGTGTTTTTAAAATTTTATTACACAATAACGTTATATCAACACAGAAATGAAAAAAATAATATTTTTAAAGTGTAAATTTCGTTTAGTTTTCTTTTCAGCTGCGAACTATCAAACGGAAAGTCGCCTGAAATTTTTCAAACCAAAATTTTATTCTGTTTTTTACACACACTTCTTATAGCAACTAAATTTCAGGCGAGCTGCGTACTGGGCTATACAAATAAATTGTTAAAAATAAAATAAAATAGTCATATCTAAAAATTCAAACTTGGCAAAATGAGTGCTTTATGGTATAAGTGGATAAACAATATTTAAGAATCTATCTTGAGATATGATACTAAAATCTATTTTACAGATAAAAAATAAATAAAGTTTCCCAATTTTTTTTTTTTGTTAAATATTACTGTGTTGCATTAAAAGAGCGATAGAATGGAAAATATTTGTAGTAAATGAATAATATTTATCTGTCGAACTTTTTTGATATCTTATTACTTTTGTAAAATAAAAATTATTTAAAAGTGGCAAACTTGGACTAAATACAAGTTACAACTAAACCTAAACAAGCGCGTAAGGATTTTCGAATTGGCCCCGTTATTTAGGTTTGCTTCATACATTTTTATTATTCATTAGAATTTGAGTTACTTTATGCCTTACTCGATTGTTCAGGTTTAGCTGTTACTCATAAAAGTACTAAAATTACCATACCCTGACAACAGCTGGGAATATGAAAATTGTAAACAAATATTTAATATTGGCAGCACTGCTGTTATGCAAACGACCGATTGTCAAATTGCACTTTTTCTCCTTTTTTAAAGCAAGCTGGGTACGATTTTATAAAATTAATATTTGAACAATTTTAACAAAGTTTCTAAAATTTAGTTATCGTAACCTAGTGCAAATATGGATGTAGTCAAAAAACAAGATATGCCACCACCAGGAGGCTATAAAAAAATTCCCTTTGCCCGTGTACCAGCCAAATCTTATTTAACAGGTAATATGTACCTTACACAAAACGCTTTTGTCTGAAATTTAATTTTGTGAATTTATTGTAAAGGTTGGCAAATGTTGGGAGCTTATGCAGCTGTAACCACTTTCGGCATGTATCTTTATTACTTGAACGCCAAATTGGTTAAACGTGAAGAAATAGAAATGCGATCGGCTCAAAGTGTTATTTTCCCCATCTTGATTGCTGAGCGTGATCGTGAATATTTAAAACAACTAAGACGTAATCGTGATGAAGAAGCTAAATTGATGGCTAATGTTCCTGGTTGGGAGGTACGGACCTTAAGATGAAAATTTATTTAAGCTTATTGAGGAATATATTTTTTTTATTAAGGTCGGCACTTGGTATGGCGAACCCGTCTTTAAGACTTTGCCTAAGGACAAGCTCATTGATCCTTGTTATAGTGAATTCTATGCTCACTCTGACTGGCAGTCATTGGCTAAACGTGCTCACGTCAAGTTGTGGTCTTAAATAGCAACTTCACCAAATAAAGCTTTTCTTTTTTTACTTTGAACATTCAAGTGGAAAATAATAAACACAAGTTTAGAAATATATTAAAAAAATCGACAAGGAATAAAGTTGTTTTAAATTTTTTGCTGTTATTAAAAATAGCCATTAATATAGTATACTTCCTTCTATCTTTATTCTTCTCACATAGGTATAAGGTTAACGAATAAAAGATTCAAAAGACCATGTATTTTCTCAGATGTTTATTTTAACATTCTCGCAAAACAAAATTCTTTAACTTATAAAAACTGTAAAACATATTAAATAAACCAGATGAAGTAATTTCGTAAAATTTCTTTGAAATACAAAAAGATTTTTTAGCGTGTTTTTATTCTAAATATATCAAAAAAATCTTATGAATGTAATAATAATAGAGTTTACAGAAAAAAATTGAAGAGCAGTTTAATTAAGATATAGAATTATTTATCCTTTTAAGCACAAGGATAAGAGATTACCTCTTGTAATTTGTCCAAAGTTTTAAAATTTTACTTCATGTCACGACGTCGTTTAATAGTGCCATCACAAGTTGGTATATGACGTTGCAAAAAGCCCTCGAAAACAAATTTGCGGCCACACCTTTCACAAGAGAATTCACGCTTTTCCTCTACCATTTCTTTGTGTTGTTTTAACACTTCAGCGTTTGAGAACTTTACACGGCAAGGATCGCAAGCATAACGGCGCTTAACATGGCCCGCCTCAAATACCACAGTAAAGTTTTGTGAGCAAAACGAACACATGTATTCCTTGACTACCATTTTTTTGCCACTATGTTGAGCACTAATGACCTCAGCTTCAGCCTCTAGTTTTTCTTGGTGTTTATGTTGTTCCATGTGAGCTTTGAACTTATCGTCGTCTATAAATTTGCGGTAACAACGGGAACATCGTTTTGGTCCACCACCAGTATGGCGCAATAAATGCTCTTTAAGATAGCTAGGAGAATTGAAAACCCTATTACATATATTACATTTTCTATCTTCTTCAGGTATTTCCTCTTTCTGACGCATACAGGCACGCATGTGAAGTTTCAATGAGCCAGCCGCACTATAGCAATTTCCACAGTTGGGGCAATAGAAAGTTTTATTATTACGCATAGAATTTATATCAGTGGCACCTTGATCAGTGATTTCATATTCTTCGGTACTACCCAAACTCTCTTCATGAACACCATCTTCATCCTCTTCGCCAGTAGGTACAATGTGCAATATGGTATGACCCCCATCGTTGTCATCCACTATCTCTTCATCATCCGCCGAATTACCATCTTCTGTTACAATTTGATGTATAGTCACCGCCCTTCCATGTTCATCGATTATTACCTCCTGAGCTTCCACCACTTCTTGATGATGCTGCTGACCTCTATGATGCAATGAAGCCACTGCTGCTTCCGCCTCTTCACTCGTTGCAAATGTCGCATATGCATATTGAGGTTCCTCACCCGAATTGGGATCGTGAATCAAGACTGGCACAACCTCTTCCTTGATAGTGCCTCCCGACGATGTCGTTATAGTGGCGTATTTCCTTTTAATATTCATTGTTTACCTTTTTGTTTAACTCCAAGTTCAAGCAACAACAAATAATAGTGTTTCCAGATTTTCAGAGGAATTTCTTAAGTTTTTGCTACAATTGGTCAACTCTTTTATTGAAACGCGGTGGTACCGTGTTGATTTTCTTAATTTTTCACAGCAAAATGATATCTATACGCTTTCGTTGTCGTCACAAATACGTAATTGTGGCAACATTTCAGTGTTTTCAAAATGGTGGCCGCTGGTACATAGTTGCTATTTTTGGTACCATACAGAAACGACAAAGCACTGGTAACACAAGTATGTATTTTAAAGTCGCAAAATTAACGGTTTTAAATTTGAATATTTTTTATCTTAATTAAAAGCTAAAGAAAAAAGGATTATCAAAATTTAAACAAGGAGTTTTCGTTGAAAAATAATGTTATTTTTTGTAATTATTTGGCTTTTCGTATCAACAATTGTTATCATTGTCATTATTAGTTTGCTATTGTTAAGGAAAATCATTGATACCTGAAAACCTTAAGAATTTTTCTTTAACAAATTTACTCTATCATTTTAAAAATATAATAAAAATTTTTTTCCTCTTACTTCGCATCCCACTTTTAAAGTTTCAAATAACAGAATAATTCTTTTTAATGACATTATATTAGAGTTTTCTATTCTAAGTTTGTCAAGTCAGCAGTACAATAGTGTATTAGACAAAGTTTATTTTCATTACTAGTTAAAACTGGATTGCGGTATAGAAAAATAAACTGAGAAAACCAATTAATTTTAATTTCATTATTTCGTATAACAGGTTCAATATCATATTTATTATACCCTTCACCACAGGTGGAAAGGGTATACATATATAAGTTTGTTATTACTACAATATTCATTTCCGACTCCAAAAAGTATATATATTTTGGATCCTTATGCATAGCACGGTTGATTGAGCGATGTCCGTTTGTCCGTGTTCGGGTAGTAATGTCATTTGCGACGGCACCAGACATAAGATTTAAGCCCACCAACCCGCCAGGCATAGTTTAGAAAAATAAAATAGAAAATTTTTGGGATTGCAATTCAGCAACATCAGATAATGACTTTGGAGGCTGCGGACAAAAAACCAAGCCCAACTATATTTTTTCACATTTTTTAAAATTTTTTTTTTCGGTTTTAATGATTTTCTTTTGCTTTTTTTGTTAAATAAATATTAAATATTTAAAAATAAAATCTAACCATTCTAACGCAATATAGATTGCAGGGAGTTCCAAATTTTTACAAAAAAATCTTTTAAAAAAAATTAAAAAAATGTTTACAAATTTTTTCAAATAAATTATAAAAAAATAAAATTTCTATAAAATATTTACAAAAAATTTTCACAAAACTTTAACAAAAAATATTATCAAAAAATTTTTACAAAAAAATTCGAAAAATATTTTTAAAAAATTTTATTATTTTAGACTTAAGATATGAGCAATTATTGTTAGTTCATAAATATTGAAGATATAATAAATAAATTATGGAAATAAAAATAAATAAAAAAATTTAAAAAAAACTGTAAAAACAAATTTTTACAAGAAAATTCTCAAAAAAAAATTCAAAGATACATAAGAGGGTAAAACCAATATCTAGCATTATTAGGGTGAAGGGTATATAAGATTCGGCATGGCCGAATATAGCACTTTTATTTCTCTTTATATACCAAGGTATATTTATTTTACTAGGTAGTGGCGTCCCTACAACAAATACAACAATACAAGAACAACATGGCATTTTGTTGTTGCTTTGTAGTTCGAAATGTCAAAAAACATATAGGAAAATTGAGAAAGCGTGTATGTGTTTTATTGCTTTCTCACTTCTACACTATAAAATTTCTGAACACATACAACTTTTGACATGTCGAACTACTAAATCAGCTGGGCGGACGACACTACCTAGTACGATAAATATACATTGTTATATACATTTGCACACACAAATATATAATCATTATGCTGACAATAGGGCATTATGACAATTTGAACAACATAATTCTTAAATTAATTTCATTTGCGAAATACAAAAAAGATTAAAACAAACAGAACCAAAAAATCTTAGAATATGATACAAACGAGTGTTTTTATATTTTTTATTATTAATTTTCTTAACCCTTTTGTTGCATTACCCCTCGTGGGAGTATTTGGCTTTTCATCTTACTCGATTTGTTGCAGCAGTTTTTTCACGTCTTTTTTTCGTGAGCCAAAGGTGCTTCCTTAAGATTCAGTGTGCTGTTATTTTGCCTTGCGTTAGTTTCGTTAATCGGTTATTGTTCCCGTTAAGTAGATGATTGGTAGCGGGTCCTACGGCAATGGGAATGGAATGCAATGCTATCGTCGTTGCCTAAGACCAACGCCCTCCATGTATTTGGTATAGTGGTGGGAATCCTTACTAAACTTTGATTTCCACCTTTTTCTTTTTACCATGATGTTATCCCTTATTTTCCAGAGGGTGATCATGGTGCTTCTTTGATATATTGTCTGCAGGGTGTTGAAGCCAATTTATTTTTAAAACTAAAAAATCGGTGAACATTTTTCTTCCTCTGTTAGGGATCGAACTTGGGGTTCTTGATATTGTAGGCCAGCACTTAACCACTTCACCATACCGCAACTTCATTATTATAAGGCTTTAAATAATTTTTATCACTTTGTCTATATTTTATGGATAGTTTTATAGTTACTCATGTTTAAGTAGTTTGATCCTTCAGATGCACCCTAAATTGTATTCATTGCATTTACTACGATAATTCCTCTTTTATTTGTTTTTTTAAGATTGTTGTTCCTTTCACACAAATTTGCACACATAAATATGTGTTTTATATTGTTAAGAAAAAAAATATAGTTTGACTTTATCTTTGCTACTTTGGCATTTCCGAGTAGTAGGTATGTATGTATGAATACAAATAAAATTTAAATAAATATACAAAGGAATTCTGGTTTCTGTTGTCCAACAGGAAGTAGTCTATTTATTTGACACGTATGTACATTCATATGTATGTGTGTTTATTGGCAGAAGCTTTGTTAACAAAAAATTATTTAATAAATTAATTATTTAGGCGTAAGTTCTTAATTATAAAGAGATAAAGAAAAATTAGATACCAGCAAAGCAGAATGCATTTTCTAGACAGCTACGTCCGTTATTTATTATTTTTACATTAAATATAATATTTATTATAAAAATCTAAATCCTAACCTAACTTAAGATATGCAATAAAGAATTTTTTTTTCTGCGTTATACGAACGCTATTTAATTTGTTGTAGCCGGTTTTTATTGTCACAGTAACGATTAATTTTGTTAAACAAAATTGCATTTCTTTTATGTCATTTCATTTATTGTTGTAATTTTATTATTGCGTTTTAATTTAGCATCTAAACAATGTAAGATTATATCTTATCATCGACATCACCATCATCATCATTATTATTATCGTCACTGTCATAGTTGTCGGTAATTACAGACGTTTGTTCCATATTACAGCCAGCCAGACAGAGCCCGTTTAATTTAACTGCATTTGGTTTTTTAGTGGCGCCAAATATCTAAATACTGTTACTATATAATAGATACATATAATTTTTATTATGCCACTCCACATTTCCTTTTGCAATAAGATTATATAAGTATGTATACATATATGTTTATATGTATCATACTTGGGATTTTTTCATTGGCATTGCTTTTTCATTGACATTATTTAATGTTGTTATAATGACAATGGTAATGAAAATGTAACGAAATTGTATAATTACTAATTATAATTGATGAAAACAAAAAATGGTTTCTATAAAAACACAAATTTATGATCGTTATAGTTTTTAAAAACTTTATCCTACAACAAAATTAGCCCATTTGCATTCGGTCAAAAATTTACGAATTTTATAAAAAATACTACAAATTGTACAATTTTATATTCAAAACTGATGCTGATGGCGGCGCGAAATGATTCCCAAACCAACGCTATTAAACGATTTCATACAAGGTTTGACATTAATCATTACAAATTCATTATTAAAAAAATGCGGCTGCTAATGATAATGCTTTATTTAATCATTGCTTTACGGAAATAATTTTTATTTTTATAAATAGTGCAAGTGCCTTATTGCAAGAAATTCATTAGCATTGTTTATAAACTAATGCTAATCAAATAGGCAATTAACTAGTCAATATAATGCATTACTTCCATGCATGGTATGTATGCAAGATGTACATACAAACATATATTTATATTTTTATTACTATTTTTGTACACAAAAGTCAAACGAATTTCACAAATTACATTTTCTTATTAATAGAATATTAACTACACCATTTACAGCTGAAAACAGAAAACCTGAAAAGGTGGAGAGAAGCTACTAAATTAGACAGCAGTGATGCCGTTTGGTTACATTTTTTACATTTTTCGTAACTTTTGAAGGCCTCACGTAACATTTAGTAAAATTTGCGAACTTTTGATACAAAAGACGACCTGTAATTTCAACAATTAAACTTCAAAATGTAACTTTTTATTAAAAAATTTAACTTTTTGGAAAGAAAAGCAAGAAAAACACTGGTAGACAGCCTCAAATGGTGCTCAAAGAGTCCCTTGGCATGAAGGCCAGTAAGAAGCTCAGATATAATAAATGTACGTACCTTAGCTGGATAACTGCGTTATTGACATGTTATGGAAACTTAAAGTATCATCTAGCCAAGATGAAAATCAAAGAGGCTGAGATGGTAGTGCACAATGTGTGTGGATGTCCAGCATTGGCTAACATAAGACTTAGGACCATGCATGGGCAGAATGCGAAATTTAAGCCATGGAGAAAGAAGGCCGACATTTATCAGTCGACTGTCTGAAATCACTAAAGTCAAGAGCAAGAGCCCCCACGCAAACCCCTAAGGGTCTGTGAGCACATACACAACCTCAACGAGAATCTCACAGAGAACAAAACATGTAAAAATTTTAAATCAGTAGCATACCAGCTAGCAGCAAAAAGACACAGAGATGTAAATAGTGATTGATGCAAATGGCCGTAATCAGACTTTCATAAGCTTGTCACGAAAGAGACAAATATAGTACCAAATTTTTTCGAACATCGGAAAAATAAACAAAACAAAAACTAAAAATTTTGAAAATTTTCTTTTAAAGCGTGTTCGTTGTTTAAAACTTTGTACTTTAAAAGTTAATTTGTACATTAAAATATTAATTAAGCAACAAAGTATAATTAAAACAAACAATCAAAACTCTTTGGTGGTGTGAAATAAGCTTGAGAAATATATTTAATGAAAGTTTCGCGTATTTACAATAATAAGCAAATAATTAATAAGAAAATAACACAAAAGAAATCGAATGTTTACGAAATAACACAAAAGAAAACTAATCAACTTGAGAAAGAGGCGGGTTGTCTTTGGCTAGCATACCAGCTTTCAACAAGGTAGGTTTGTGTCACTTTGCTAAATATTTAGCAAACCAATGCATTTTCATTTTAACCACTTATTTTGGTTGGGGGCCTTTGGTCAAGAGTAAAGGCTGGTTGTAGCACATGACTAAATGAAAGTAACCACCAGTCTACATTAGACATAAAATGATAAACATTAACACCAAGGCGAATTCATACCAGGTGGAGTTGATAGCCCAGCTGATTGTTTTTTGCTCTCGTTTTTTTGCTAATGTCTTGTCAAAAATACATAGATTCATATCTGCTAATCTAATGTCAAAGTGGTTGTTTTGTTGTAGTTGTTGCTCTACTGCTCACACCTGGTATGAATTCGCCTTGATTAACACTAACATCATGTTAGTATGAAGTGTAGACTCCCTAAGTTAATGTTATTTCTAAGTCTTAACATGGTTGTTAAAACATTTGTTATAAAAACTCTTTTATAACATGACAATGACATTGTTGTTGTATTTTAGTTTGACAGTATTAATTCCAAACAGACCTACTTATAAAGAAAGCGGTTTGCTTTCTTTCTATTTACAGCTGAAATAAATTACACCTATACAAATTATTGCAAAATGCAAATGTTGTATTTTTACCTCAATAAATAAATCAGTCTCATTACGGTTGTCGTAGTCTTTCATTGACTTCGAAACTTGTACAAGATTAAAGAAAAAATCTGTACTCGAAGTACGACTACGCCAAGCCGAAGGCTGATTACGTTTTAAAAAAAATAGAAACCTTTAAAACACAAATTTCAATGTTATAAAATACAAATGGAAATGGTATAGTATTGTTTTCAATTAAATAAATTTGTTTTTTAAAAGGTTTGTTAAACCAACTTTGTATGGAAGTTTGTTTTATAACCCCCCGTCTAAATTAGTCATCAATTTGTCTTAACAAAAGTCAAACTTCATAGGTATAAAAAAACATAATTTTTATACCTATAAAGTTTGACTTTTGTTAAGACATGTTGATGTCTAATGAAGGCGTGGGGTAAGCATTTTATAATTAATTTCAATAAAATTTAAATCAAATTTATATATTTTATTTTCTTCATGTTTTGTGATGATGAATTAATTGTTATAGTTTGGGATAGTTTTTTGCTTATAAACCTTCATTATCGTGAGTAAAATATCACTCACTATTCCATCTCTGCTTTATATCCAAATTGAGTTTTGAGTATGTGCGTTTTATTAGTGCTCGTACAAAGAATCATTTAGTATATCAAAAATTTATTAAATGCGTTTAATTGAACATGTCACTTTAAGTGTTTCAATATATTTGACGTCATATACAGTGTACCACAAAAGCCTACAAACGACTCCTATTATCGCAACCAGATATTAGGTATATTTTTTTAAGGTTATAGTTTTCTGTTTTATTATATAAATGGTGGCCAAAAACATATATTTTTGTTAGCGAGATATTTTAAACACTTTGTACATAACTCTACAATAATTTTAGAATTTTATCCAGGAATGAGTACTTCTATATATTAAAAAAATATATAAACCATAACTGAAGCACTATAAAAGATGGAGTCTTAAAATTTGGTGTGGATAACTTTCAAAGCAAAAGAAAACAAAGTATAGTCAGAACGCCAAACGTAGTGCTATAAAACTATAGCACTACTTTTGTTCTTGACGATTTTTAACTAGTCAGGGTGAAAAAGTAGGGGGCGTAAGCGGAGTTTTGTAGTTCACTGTACTTCTGTATGTATGAATCTATACGTGTATATGTAGAAAACTCTACTATTAATTTTTTTTATCTTTTTATATAATGTTAGATTCTGTGAAAATATATTGCACGTAATTCCCCCCCATTTTGCTAGTTGTTATTGTTCTAAAAATAATATTTTTATATTTCTACAAAAAAACCCCAATAAAAGAAATAAACGAGATTGTTATAAAGCTGCACAAACAGTTTTAGGGAACTGTTATAAATAAACCTTGTTGAAACATAATACACTATTTTTTTAATAAAAAAAAAAAAATGAAACAAAAAGTTTTTTTTACCACTGTGCAGTATTTAACTTTTTATTAAAACCATCAGAGGAATGTCTTATAATTTATGAATAATAATTAATTAATTTTTTACTGATAATTTGATAATTAATTTGAACATAAGATATTTTTTTCGTAAAAAAAAATTATTTTTAAAAATAGCCTCCTTTTAGCTCGATACATTTAGTCCAGCGCAAGGCATATTAATCAGGTAGCTTCACTACGGAGGGGAAATATTAATTCGAAATCAATTTTTTATATGGATTTTGACAGTTAAACTTACTTAATATTTCCCCTTCGTAGTAAGGATATCTGATGAATGTGCCTTGGTCCAGCGCCTTTCTAGGTTTTTCATCACTCCGAATAATAATTTCCAAGTAATTAAAAAAAGGAATTTGTTTTATTTAGTGGCGACTTCGTTTGGCCAAAATTGTTTACCACCCAGCCATTTCTTCAAATTTGTATACGGGAGTAGCAAAAGCTAGAGAATATGATAGGTCGGATAGCAATTTGTAGCCCAATTAATTCATACATATATTCATGCAAAACACGATGTAGCTGCTTTCTTGACATGCCTATAGCCTTAGCCACATCAAACACTTTTATTCTTCGATCGTCCCATATCAGTCCACAGATTGTATCCACTATTTATGGCGTGACGACTTCAACGGATTTTAGTAAACCAATTTTTGACCATTAACATTTATGGTGCAGTGCCCCTCTAGTATTTATCAGGACAGAACAAATTGTTGGTCCAATTAAAGGTTTTAATTGGATTCAGATACAAACTTGATTAATTTTTTAATTGATTCAGTTATATAATTAGAAACAATTATAATTTGACAGTAGTCCAGTAATGGATAACAGTTTTCGGGATCGGTTTTGCAATCCACATTACTACGCTGGTAATACAAAAAGTCAAAGAATTATCTAACTATTCTAGTATTATAAGGATTTACAAAATAAATAAATAAAAAACAATTTTTTTACTTCTTTTCATGTAACCAACTATTTATGAGTTGGTTACAGCGTGCAAGGTAGGAACCGACAAAAAGTTAGGCATTATTGTCGCTATAGACGTGAACGGCATTTGGTTACAGCAGGTCGGTGTTAAGTTCTACACAGCGAACGCTATAATTGTTATTTCACATAAAGTATTTGAGGTTACGGTTAACTCTCGCGAGGGCGACATCAACTGGTTAATAAAATGTATGACTTTACTCCGCTAGACTTTTCCTCTGAAGATCCATTAATCTTAATATATGTAGATGGCATTTTACATAAAAGAAATATCGTTATTTTAATTTTCTTATTTTAACCGGTCTTATTTGCAAACCCTTTACAATTGAGTTAAAAACTCTTATCGTTGAAAAAATGTCAGTTAACTTGCAATTTTAAAATAAGTTTTTAAACGTGATACATCGCAATTTGAAATCTATGAATTACAATGAATTCACTTGTATCGTACAAATTACACATACAAATCCAATTTATAATTTTGTTGTTGTTGTTGTATTTTAATGTTACGTAAATAAATAAATATAGAAAATAGAAAATAAATATTAGCAATTTTAGATAAAATGAAATTTGTATCTGGACAAAATGAATGATTAATGCGTGACTCTTTATAATTTCGCAATAGGAGTGTTTTTTACATTTACATTGTTTAAATGTTTATAAAACTCTTTAGTAAAATTAAAAAGTAATGTAGCACTAAAAAAATATACTTAACCTAAGCTTCAAGTATAAGTAATTGCATTTCGGTTAATTGCATTAAAATACTTTTTTAAAAAAGTTGTAAAAAAAAATTGTAAAATATACGGCTTAAAATTAAGATAAATTAAAGCAAAAAATACAAAAGCATTATTTTTGAAAGCTGCTTCGTAAATCGCAATACGGGTCAAAGTGGAGGTTGAATTGCCATATTGTCATTAACGTTTTTTTTATTAGTCCATTTTCAACATTAATATTAGGGTGAAACAAAAAATATCCTTTTATCTATATTTAAAATATATCACCAATATTTTTAATGGCGATATATAGATATTTGTTTTAGAGTATCAAACTTCGATATATTTTTTTAACTTTACCAGGCTGCTGTGTATTTCCATTCGAGAAATCTTTTTCAAAACACAATGTCATACACATTCGAATCAATTACTTTTCGAATCGAAATATTCAGTAATACTCCTGGTGTTTGTGTTTTACAAAATCGCACCATAATCTTCCATAAAAACACCTTATTTACAATCTTTTGTGATTTCGTGGCAACACTGCCGCATATAGCTAATTCAGTTGAAATTCTATAACAACACCATTTTTGACGCAACCTCAACTGTAAAACTTAATCTCTATAAGTAGAATTAATGTTAATCTATACATATCGCAATTGATCAACAAAAGGGTATTAACTCAAAATTTTTAAATTTTCACTTTTTACAAGAAATCAACCAACAACCTCAAAATCTATCTACTGTAAAAATTTCAATGTATTCTGATTGCTCTTTCATCTCGAAACCCGCATTTTCGTGATAGTGTCTTGAGTACCTTTATATATACAAAAAGGTATTATTTTTATTTGTCAATAATTGCAAAAGATTTAAAGAAAAACAGTGTAAATATATTATTAAACGGAATTCGCTTACTATAATATGTTCGCAGTTTTAAATTATCTTAAAATGTAATCACAAACAGTTTTTTACCTCTACTGAAAATTTTTAAATTTTGAGTTAATACCCTCTTGTTGATCAAGTGCGATATGTACAATAAAACTTCAACAGGACTATTTCTGTAGATAGAAAAAAAATGTTTGCACCAATTAATGGTTTTAATTAGTTTTAAATTAAAGTTCAATTAATTTTTTAATTGATTCAGAACAAAAAAAAAAATTATTTAACAAATAATTGAAACAATTTTTTATTTAATATAATTTTAATTAAAACCTTTAATTGATGAAAATATTTTATTCTTTGTACATGAAATATATTTGGAAAATTTTGAAAATATTTCTGTTGCAGTTAGTAATCAAAATGGAATTCAAAACAGAATTTTTGTTTGTTTGTTTGTCTGTCTGTCTACGTATGTCTGTGATCGCATCACGTAAAAACTACTGAATAAAATTTTGTGAGAAGGTACCTTAGTATCTTGATTCCAATATAGGATACTTTTTTCTGCTTTAATCTAGGTCAGTAAGGCTTTCCCAATCAAAAAGATATTTTTAAAAGATTTTAAATGATACCCATATTGACCTTAATCAATCACAATTTCATGTGAAAAGTTCAGAGGGCCATAAATCGGAAAATATGGCCACCACTTAATTTTTTATTTCTTATTTTTAAATCTCTATCACCCTGCATATTTTTTTTTGTTGATTGGAGAAGCTTCACTAAACTAGAGTTTTTCCTCTTTTTCCCGTAAAAATATCTCATTTCCAAAAGAAACTAGAAGTACTCAATTTTATCGACTCATTGGTACTACAAGCTTGGCAGTACCTTTTGTTTTTGTCAGCGGGAAATTTTTAAAACTATGTATAGAACTCTACAATAGTTTTAGAATTTTATATAAATTTTAGAATTTTATCCAAGGATGCGTACCTCTATATTAAGAAAATACATAAACCATAACTGAAGCAACATTCAAAGTAAGAGTCTTAAAATTTGGTGTGGATTACTTAAAATACTTACATACGTTTGTATAAAATTTAAGCCCGAATTTACTGAGCAAGAAACGTTCAGGCGGTATGCCCCTAATGTACTATTAATTTTATTAATACTTTTTAAAACTTTCCATTGTAACTTAATTAGTATATTTTTTACTTTTTCCAAAAACTTTTTATTTGATCGAACAAAGCCTACAATTTGGCACGTGCCAAAATGGATTTGTATTAAACTGACATGTTAAATTCAATTGTAACACCAAAACAGCAGAAGTTTGCAAAAGCAACATTTTCGAAAAGCTGTCGACAAGAACGTATAAACAGTTATAAACAAAAACAAAAAAGAAATAATAAAAATAGAAAAAGCACGAACAAAAAATAATTATGAAATTTTTTTAACTTGAACATTTTATAAAAAAAGAGAAAAAAAAAATGAAACAGTTGTGGAAATTTCCATTATTTTTTGTGCAAAATTAACCCCTTAAGGAGTTTTCTATAAATCATGAGATGTGGAATAATTATGTTACTTTTTACTTTAAGAGGTTAATAATGAAATGGCTTTGTGTTCTCCCCTTTTTTCAGTTACAATTATAATTGAATATTTATTGACTGATGAAGGGTTTACACTAACAGTAAAATTGTTAAGCGATGATGAATAGGAAACAATGAATTGCCATTCTAAATACCACCACTCATGTGTTCTATAGATTTATATACAATTTTTTGGAAATTTGTCAGTAATAGTAATTATTATTAAAAAATGTTCCTTTAAAATCCGGAAGCATAGTTTACAAAAAGAAATAAAAGGGTACTGAATTATGTACATATATACATAGCTGTGCCCGTACACGTTGTGTGCGTCCTGACAATATTTTGTTCGATTGTGTGCTTTGAAAGTAATCGGCACCAAATTAAATGACTCTTACTTTTATTGTGCTTCGCGTATATGTATTAACTTTATATATGCATACCCATCCCTGGATAAAATACTAAAATTTTAAAATTCCAAAAATTATTGTAAAGCTCTGTAAAAGGTGTTTAAAATATTTTAATAACAATTTAATTTCACAAAGTAAAAACACAAATCAAATACAAATTTTATTGAATTGGCTATTTGGCAGTAAGTAATTCCTAATTTGTCATTATGTATTTTAAAATAGCGCCATCTGGTGCACAACCGTGTTTTAAATATCCCACTATAAAAAATAAAAGTATTTTAAAGTATCTTTCATATTATGTCATTATGTATTTTAAAACACCGCCATCTGTTGGAAAACCGTGTTTAAAATATCCTACTTTTAAACCGGAAATGGGGTAATTTCACTGCTTTTTCTCCACTTTCTTTTGCAAATGAGGAAAAACGTATTCCATATTGGAATCAGGATGCTAAGGTAGCTCCTCACAAAATTTTGTTAAAATCAATCCAGTAGTTTTTACGTGATGCCAACACAGACAGAAAGATAGACAGGTAAACCGACAGGAAATGAGTTACTATTTCATTATGTGTATAGATGCATGTATTAATCACTTTCAAAGGAATTAAACTGTATTAGTTATTTGAATTAGTTCGTCCAGTTGTTGTCATACCTTTCGATGAAGATCTTCATCACTGGCTGTTGGTTGGTTGGCTTTGCGTACGGTTGGCCATCGATGTGAGAATATCGTTATATGAAGCTACTTCTTAAATAGTGCTGGATAGTTAGTATTAGGTGGCAGGTTAGGTTAGGTTTAGTATTAGGTGTCAATGAATACTAGCTTCGCAGTATTATCCAAGACGTGGCTTTATAATGATAATTTTGAATCGAAAGTGCTCGCCAACCGTGCCCCATAAACAGCCGGTGAGGTATGACAGAAGAATTACGAATGAATTTCGGAAAAAAGTTTTTTCCTTCTTTCTTAAATTTCATATAAAAATAGGCTTCTATAACTTTATCGCTTGAATGACAACTTTTTAAAATAAACAATATCAGTTCATTTGGTCGCCGACATCAAGCCAATGTTTAAATAAATTAAAAAAAGTAAGGGGTGTCCTCGATTATGAGGTTTCTACATGTAGGCAGGTTCGAATGTTGTTCAAAGAGCACTTTGGCAGGAAGGCCAGTAAGGTGCTAAAAAATATATAATGTATATCTAGACCCATAGTGTCATAACTAATTATATGTAGTTTGACAATTCGTAATATTGTAATTGGCATCACTTAAATAAATAAAGGTGTCTTTATTGGCACTTCTAAAACTAACTAACAGCTGGCAGGTCATGGAAACTTCAAGTACAGTCATTGTCATTATCGCTTAAATTCAATCAGGCCGTCCTTGTTGCTCGGCCTTCGAGTGGTTTTCGTCTCACTCACATTGGCTGAATGAGTTCCACGAATAGCTGTACTGTATAGGTGGTTGCTTTAATCAGACACATGTAATTGTTTTGGTTATCGTGTATAACTTATTAATTTTAATTAAATAAGTCAGACATTAAAGGAGCACCATTTTTAAAAAACTCAATTTTTCACTGGACGAGAACTATTAAACCCAACTTTTTCACTGGAGGAGAACCATTTAACTCAAGTTTTTTTTAACTGGAGGAGCCCCATTAAACTCTTATTAATTTTACATAGCTGAATTTGGAGTCTCACTTCATATACGAAGGTATAGGTTGTGCTACAGATTTTGGAGGAAGCTAAGGCAATCACACCCTGGCGCTTTGGTCTCGTACTTTTGCCATTTACCAAATTTTTTGGACAGAAACCAAAAAAAAAAGAAACTTCAAGTATCATTTAGCCAAGATGAAAATTGAAGAGATGATACTTGCAGACAGTGCCTGGAAGAGGCAGAGACATTATTAGAACCACGGGCAAAAATTTGTTTAATGTGGATGTCGCCATAGAAAAACTAAGTCTTGGACAAATGCTACCAATTACTACAGATGTAGTAATTGCTGTGATGAGAATGTAGGCAGACAGTTATCAGACATTAGTCTGAAATTTCTAAAGTCAGGAGAAAAGGTGGGGGCACATAGAATCCGTTATACGTTATATTTTGACGTATTAAACTGTGTTTAAAGTACCGACGGAAGAGGTTGAGTACTTTGTTAAAGGATATTAAATCATTAAAAAAAACGTTTGAAAAGCTTTGAATTTTTGAAATTTTACTATGACTTGCTTTTGTCCTCTCAGAATTTTTAAAAACTGTACTAACATATTTTCATAATATTATTTTCTACTAAAAATCGTTTCGCCCCCCCTGGAAAATATGTCCTCCTACGCCAATGGCTGGTAGTATCACGTGACTCAATGAAAGTAAGATTGCCGTAAATTACAAATCTGTTGACTAGAATAATTGAGGACGCAAGAGCACCGAAAAAGTACCCATTAAGGAAGTGGTCTGCTTCCATATCCCCCCACAGAAATAATAAAGGGTATCCTCATACAACTAACCTGTTTTTTTATATAAAGTAGAAACAGCTCTATTATTTATAAAATTAACACATGATCGTTGAATTCTAAAAAACCGTCAAAGTCTCCAAAATATCTTAAAATCGTCAACGTTTAATTTCATTATTTTTAAAAAATAATTAAGACATTTTTTAAATTGGTTTACATGTAAAGTTAAATATTGTATGGTTTATTTTTACTAATAATACTCCATAAACATTTAAGTATTTTTGGTGCTAGTGTAAACTATACGTATTGCTGTATGTAAGTTATTACGCTCGCTCGTACTACTTATGTTTTACAAAACGACTTTGACATTGTTCTGTTCTGTACTACCGCGGTGTATGTAGATTGTTTTTAATTGATATTGTAAAGTGATATTAGAGATTTTTTTTAGTTTTATTCCCTGAAATAAACTACTCGATAACCATATTATTGGCATTACAAACTGAAATATGTATCTGTGGTTTAGAATAACTCGCAAGTCACTCGTTCAAAATTCAAATTGCAATGCCTTTCTCTTCAGCTTTTAGTTGATAATGAATGACATTGAATTGCAATTCATGGGAATTATTGTGCTAATTTCAATATATATGTCCAATATACTCGTATTCCCGACTGCTATAATTAGCTAGAAATTGTTAAAAATATTTTTAATAATTAAATATTTCCACATACATAATTGTTTGCGTATTTAGTAGGTGGGTGTGTAAAATATGACGCGGTTAGTTAGCAGATGATACCTCAGCCAATCATCGTAAACGGAAATGGCAAAAAAATTTCAACTTTTTACAGTCAAGTTAAATACATATATATGGATATATACATATATACATACATATTTCACATTTATCCTAAAAGGTAATAAATATACTTGGTCAAAATACAAATCAAGTTGTTTTGTATATGTGTAACCCATAAGAATAAACAAAAATTTTCGATTTTCTATTCAGCATCTTGGGTGTCACGTTAGCACTTACACGAATTTCATGTCAAGCATTGTGACCGTGTAAATTGCCCTTAAAAGGAAAAAAATAAACTTTTTTTTAATAATTAACAGTATTTTAAAAATATTTATAAATTTCTGTAGTAGACATTAGTTCGACTTACACCTCCTCTTGGTGGCGAGCGCTAACAGGCTCCTAATTAGATATTGTCTCTGCTAAAAGGCTAGATAAGTTAAATCAAGCGAACTCTGAGTGGCTGTCGACCTCCAGTAGTTTTTTTTTTTCTGTATGGATTGACATCTTTTCTCCCTTAAGGGCATTTCACACTATAATACAAATATTAATACTTTTGAATAAAATGCAACTCTGATCTAATCGCTGTTTGAAATTAAAAAAAAAAAAACAATCATGCCAGGGTTTTATTTTCCTCGAAAGTATTAATACTTGTATTATAGTGTAAAAAGCCCTTAAGGGAGAAAAGATGTCAATCCATACAGCGTTCCATATGCCCACGTAAGGCGATACAAAAAAGAAAATTTAAAAATCTAATTTTTAATAAAATCAAACCCTGAGTATTCGACAACGATGGACAAGGAAGCCTCGAAAAAGGTGAAAAGGTCAGTCCTTGAACGAACTCCAGTTTTTATTAGCCGCAGAAGATGAATATGAATACCTCAAAAGATTTAGATCAGTTAATTCGAAAGGCACTCCTGAGATAATAGCCTGTCGGCACAAAATCCAGAAAGTTTTTGGCATATAATAAAAGTGCCTTAAGGCTGGATAACACAGTCAGACACATGGTAAATTTGAATGCATTAAAAGATATAAGCTGAGAAAAGAAAGTCGACAGTTACTAGTTGACAGTGTGGAATCACTACAGTTCAGAGCAAGGGCTAGTGTTAGCACGAGACTCAACGCAACTAAAAAGACTCAACGCCACTTTGCGAAGAGACACAAAAATTATAAAATTTATATTACCAATTTGCAAGTTCGCTTAAGGGGCCGTCTACACTAGCCATCAATTCAAATAAAACATAAACATGACGCCGGTAGAGCCACGGAATTAATTTGTCTATGTTGTTATAGGTGGTGAATACGTGTGTAAGTCATTTTCTGTTTGACCATAATATTCTGTTATCCAACAATGTTGTTTGAATGCTTATTGCACAGCAGATGGTAGTAGTACGGTTGAGCAACAGATGGCGTTGTTTGAAAATAATACCGTCAAACTAAATGACAACAACTTCATTTAACCTTACTGCCTTGTTATAAAATAGTTTTTTTTAACAAATGTTTTAAAGCGGCCTAGACATGATCAAGGTGCTGGATGCCAAACTCGTGTATGTGAGCTGGATGCTTTGATGTACACAAGCTGGATGACTCGTCAAGAATTTATTTTTAGTTTGATTTTGTGCTGCAAGTATGGCCATTTTCATTCTGATGTTTTTATAGCATTATAATAAAATTACACATTCCTCATCACTTAAATAAATTTTAAGTTTTTTCTATTTCTTCCGACATTTTTGGCAACCGAACAACTTCAAATATCATTTAAAATTAAAAATTTGTACATTCTTGAAGAATAGACACATTAAACACATCAAAATGTGACATCAAGCATGCCAGAAATCAAAATTTTTAGATTTTTCCTCCAGCATCATCTGTGTTACGCATACAAATTCATTTTCACAAATACAACCGTAATGTTTGATGAGTATTTTGACCGTGTCTAGGCTGCTTAAGACTTCAAAAAAATTAACATACGCTTAACACTAACATGATGTTAGTGTTAATGTTTATCGTTTTATTTGCAATGTAGATTAGGGGTAAAGATCATGATTCCAACAAAAACTAATTTTTAGCCAAAGTCATAAAAAATTTTTTTTTTTAACCAAAAAATCTCCACTTAAACAAAGAACATTAAATTTACTTATAAACAGTATTGCAATATTTTCGATATTTTAAATAATCGTTTACTTGTTACAAAATAAATATTTCTTATTTCTTTAGCACCTGTTGCCTGTACTAACCGATAGTTTTGATTCATAACTGTCATTATTAATATCTTTTTCAAGTTGTGTTAATTAATAATCCCTGTCATATTTTGACAGATTTAAATTTTATTAAACTTAGTATTAAATTTTTTAATTATCTGGTTGAAACAATTTTGTAATAAATTTACTACATATGTAGATACATACATACATACATATGTATTTAATAACAGTTAATTTTTTCAACTATATAATTTTTCATAGTATTTAATAAATGAAATAAGAAAAATTAATTGAATACAAAAAAAGTATAAATAAATTCCAAATTTATATTATACTAGCTGTGCCCACAGACGTTGTGTGCTTCCTGACAATATTTTGTTCGATTTTGCTTTGAAAGTAATCCACACCCAATTTTAGGACTTGTATTTACTTTATATAAAGGTACCCATGCCTGGATAAAATTCTAAAAATTATTGTAATGCCCTATAAAAGAAAGACAGGAAATGAGTACTCATTATTTTAAAACAGCACCATTTGTTGCGCAACATTGCTTAAATTATACTGCTTTCAAAAATAAAGGATGCCTAAAAGTATGCGGTAACTTTAAATCGGTTAAAAAAATCAGAGTATTTTCACTGCTTTTTCTCCACTTTCTCTTGGAAATAAGATATTTTACCGAAAAAAGTATCCTATATTGGAATCAGATACTAAGGTACCTGTACCTCCTCACAAAATTTTATTACAATTCAGCCAGTAGTGTTTACGTGATGCGAGCACAGACAGACGAAAAGATAGACAGACAAAAATTCTGTTACTGTTTTATTATACGTATAGATTTTTAATAAAAGTTCTTTCGCAAACACATAATAGATAATTGTGAAGAATATCGTTTCCGTTTGGGTCACTTTTCAACATCTTACTTGGATGGGCTTCGAACCCGAAACCCGAAGAAAACTATAACTGGAAAACTAGAACACTACCAACTAATCTACAATCATTTTTTTTTTTCAAAAATATACTTATTATTGTTTCGTCTTATAATTATCACTTTATACACTGTTACTCTTGTTTGCATTTAACGGTTGTTTTCTCACTGCACTACCGTTAGTTTGCTTTTTAAAGAATTATATTTGCAAGAAGTCATTTAATATTCAATACATAAATTGTACTTTATTTTAATTAATTTAAAAGCTAAACAATTTTTGTTCTCAATAAGTTAAATAATAAATATAAAATTAATAATATAAAATTAATTGTAAGTATTAACTCTTCATATAAATATCATAAGTAAACAAAGCATTTAAAGCATTTATTATAATTTTATTATTTCTCATCCTCCTCCCTAACGACTTTAATCGACTCCATGGCCATGGGTTTTTCAATTTCACTTTCCAGAGCTTTAATGCTGACTGGTAGCCCCACCAACTTTTCACTTTCATGCCACAACCAATCGGCCATTTCTTTGTCCTTGGCACAAGGCAATAGCGGGAATTTTAGAGTATTATAATAAAAACCACCAGACTTGCATTCCATCTTAGGATCCAAGGCCAAGAATAAGGAAGTTTGAGCACCAGCTTTAGGTGATCGCATGAAAATGTTGATAACAGTCTTGACAATATTCCAGGTTTTGGGACAAGTATTATAACGCATTAGTTCGGTGCGTACCATACCGGGATGTAAACAATTCGCAGTGACATTAGTACCATTTAAGATTTCAGCTAATTTACTGGTGAATAAGATATTTGCCAATTTACTTTGAGCATAGGCACCAAAAAATTTTGAATAGGATTTTTCACTCATCAAGTCAGTTTTATTAATTCTGCCAAATATATAGGCAGCCGAACTAACCACCACTATGCGACTAGGGGCTGAAGACTTAAGACGTTCTAATAAAAGATTGGTTAAAAGGAAGTGACCCAAATGATTAATGCCCAGCTGCTGTTCAAAACCGTCGGGGGTAAGCTGACGTGGTGTGGCCATTACACCAGCATTGTTAACCAAAATATCCAGTCTTTGCTCCTCGGCCAAAAATCTTTCCGCAAATTGTCTTACCGAAGACAAAGAGGCCAAATCCAGGGTACGGTTGAAAACATTAGGATTTTGTGTACGTTCAATAATTTCCAAACGAGCAGCTTCACAACGGGCAGCATCACGGCAGGCCATATACAAACGAGCACCTCTTCTTGCCAATTCCAAGGCGGTTTCTTTGCCTATGCCTGTATTACAGCCAGTAACGATGACTACCTTGCCATCAATTCGATTGGGCCTGCGGTAAAATGGGCCTTCTTTAATACGCCTCAGCAAGTACATTATCAAGACTGCCACACAAATCCAAAAGAAAATTTCCAAAGCCCAAGCCCAGGCACCCTCAAAACATAATTTTTTAACAGCTTCTCTTTCCAGGCCGCCTAAATTTTCGGCATCCGTCATAATTACATAAAACCTGAGGAAATACATACAATTATTTTATGAACACTTTTATTGAAGTCTTTATTACACTTTTACGTACTTGTGAAAAAATCCAAACTTTCTATAATTTCTGTTAGTTGTACTCAAGCCCTTGTTTAGTTTAGTTTGGCTTGGTTTTGTTGTGCCACTAACAACCGTAATTACTGGTGTTGCTTAAAAAATTACAAAACCAAAGAAAAAAAGATAACAATGTTGATTTGAAGTAGCTGACTGACTAACTGGCTGGCGGTTTTATGACTGGCTTGGCTGACTTCTTTTCCTCGCAACAACAAGTTTACTCTTCTGCTGATCCACACAAACTAACCAAGATTTTGGTTACTACCTGAGTACGCCAAAGATCTTTTTAGTTTGACTTTTTGCTTTACAATTGTTCATGGTTTTTTCTCTTGCATTCGTTATGCCTACTGTGTGTGCTCTCTTATTAACAACTTGGAATCTTAAGTGGTTAAACAAAATAACTTAAGGCTGACCGAATATTATTATTAGCAAGGTTGGTCGGTACCAAATCGCTATCTGTTCCGGTATTCGGTATATATCTATTTCAGTAAAGGTGTAGATATCCGTATATACTGTTACACCGTTATTGAAACTCGATTACCAGTAAAATTATTCATAAAAAATATTTATTTATTATTTATCACGGATAACTACCGATGAGGCTGGTCTCCCTTAAGGATTTTATTTAACGTTTTCATATAGTTTTCAAACAAGCCACCTCCAGATATCCTTTATAGCTATTATGATATACATAACATCTTGCGAAGAGGCGACACATCGTGTAAATGGTTCAAAAAAAAAATGTTATCGAATTATTTATATCTTAGGATTAGTGTTGTCAACTTTAACTACTTTCAATTACTCGATACAACTCAATACTCTTCAATTGGATACTCAATATTAGTCAATACTTCTGTTTACATTAATACAAACGGAAATTTATCGTCGTAGTCCTCAAAAACTCTATCCTATTTATTACAAAAAAAAAAACTGAACAAACGTATCGATTAACTACTATTGTGTATTGAATAATTAAAAAGATTATTAAATACTCGGTACTCGGTACCCACTACTAAATACTTTGCAGCGCTATTTAGAATCTTCTGAAAAGTATAGATTTTGCCTAAACAAGGTGTGCATATGACCATATCAAAAACAAATTTCTCCTCGGGGACATTATTGTCTTGTTGATTTCTAACACCTTCATGCCAATACTTCAGAACTATATGGGGGCACCAGTGCCCGATGCTAGCATGGGTCTGAAACTGGAAAATAAGAACCTTCGAAGTGTGAACAGTGTCTAAACGACTGGTACCACGGAAATTGATAGTAGCACAGAAATTTCCCTATATCTCTGTGATCGGTAAGTGGTGAGGACTTTCGGGGAGTAAGGTCGTGGTTGTGATTTGGACCTAAATCGCAGGAAGGGCAATTTAGTTCGGTGTGCTGTTGCATTCTCAACAGAGGAACCAATTGCGTGTCAGGAGTTTAGGTAGTATTCAACTCCTAAACAAGGGATATGAGCATGGTCCTGCTAGCCATGTTCTAAAATTGCTACTTGTTGTGCCGCTATGGGTAACAAAGGTAACAAGCCAGGCTCTAATGTAAGTCTATATCACAAATAAAAACTATTAACCAGAGCGGCCCTTGTTACAAATTCATTGGCGTAGAAAGCTATTCTGGGGGGTGCAATGTCCCTTTCAGACTTGCTCTTGAAGAATATTTAAAAAATTTACTATATATTTATTTTTATAATATTATTTTGCAATAAAAGTGGTTTTTAATATCTTTTGTGGGTAATTTTTTAAACTTGCTTTTCTTACAGGCTCCATTATTTAAAGGCAATGCTTTAAATACTTGAAACTATTTAAGTTTTAAACCTGAAACAGTGAAACTTTTAAGTTTGTACTTTATTTTTTTCATTAAATTTCTTGTTCAAGACCCACTGTTAACAATTAAGAAATGCTAAAACAATTACAGAAATCCTTTAAACTACTTTCCTTAACTGGTTAAAACCACAAATGTGACTCTCTCTTTTACAACTTCTCTCTCTTAAGTCGTCTCTCTTTAAACCTTCTGCATTACTTTAAAGTAATCTCCTAAAATAAAACATAAATTTTCTTTTAAAACTTGTTTTTGTTTTTAAATATAATTATGTAAATTATTAAGTTTGTTTTCAAATGTATTCAGGTATTTGCAGCTACCTGTGTATTAATTTTAAGTACAACAGCAGGTGCATTGGTTGTTTAATGGTGCCTCTCTAGGCTTTTACTAATGTCTATAGGTAGGCCAACTTTCATTTTCATGTTTTTGTAACATGTTTTTTTGTATTATTAGGCAGGTTAAAGTGAAAATTTATTTTTTATTCGCTCTCTTGATCAGCTTTAGTGCTCTGCAGAGTTTTTCATTTTGATTTTTTGAGTTTACTTAATGTTAAGGTCTTGGCTTCGTGGTTTTGGAACCGGTTAGGAGAGTTTTTTTTTTTATTGTAACAATCTTGATTTTGTGCTTGGGTTTTGGTGCATTGTATAAAAAAAATTATGTATTCTTGCACTTTATACAATACATTTGTTATAAAGTTATTTACAGTACAGCTAAAGAAAATAGCACAACCTTTTAAAAACAAGAACATATAGGAAAAACAAAAAATAAAAAAAAAATCAGTAGCGGCCTACACTCAACTTTACCATACCCAATGGTAACAGTTATTTTTTATGTATATATTACATAACGAATATAAATTCAAAGTATATTCGAATCAAAAAATTAATTATTTTCGGTTTGTGGTGTTAAGTGAACTACCCCTTGCTCCCTCTCGATTATGCACAAAATTTATACGGCTCTTTATCTCCATATACCGAAGACTCATACTAAATTTCATTTTAATATGCCATACGGTATAACCTTTATAGCGTTCACAAGATTTGGGGGTAAGGAATCTACCCCTTGCCCCCTCTCGGAAGGAGGCTATACAGGTCTACATTTCCATATACTAAAGGCACATACTAAATATGTTTAAAATATCCCGTCGACAAAAATAAAAGACGCTGCCAAAATTGCAGTACCAATCAATCGGCAAAATTGCGTACCTTCACTACTTTTTCTCTTGAAAATGAGAATTTTTGCAAAAAAAATATCCTGTATTTGAACTAAGATATTCAGGCACCTCCTCACACAATTTTATTAAAATTTATGCAGTAATTTTTATATGATGCAAACACAGACAGACAGACGGACGGACGAACAGACAGTAGAAAAATTCTAAAATGTAAATGTTTTGTATTCCATTTCGATAACTAACTGCACCAACAAACATATTTTCCACAAGTTTTTTATGTCCTGCTACAGATTTATTTTTATAGATATTAACCATTATACAATATCAACCATTTAACAAGCAATGAATGATTTAAATATTAAAGCAACCTCACAAAAATAATGATTCTGTGAACAGACTCATTTGATTAACAGGCTCATTTGGTACTAAAACCAAAATTGGCGGCAAAGTCGTGGCATTACCAAAAAGGTAGTGTAAGGCATTTAGCTGATTGATTTGAACGAGTTAAAAACGATTGAACGATTTAAAAACATAAAATAATTTTTAATAGATATTGGGTTATATACCTTGATTTAAATCTAGAATCTATAAGTTTATTTATTTATAATTTATTATAATATAATTAGATTTTAAAATAATTTTATTTGCTAAATGACCTATAGAACCTTATTTAAATAAATAAATAAGGTCAGCACTGTTGGAAATCACTTTCCAAAATTTTAGAACAGCTAGAAGAGAGTTCCGAAAATAAAGTCGTTAAAACAAAAGCCATAATTCTCTTTTTTGAATTGATGCAAGGTCATACTGCAGGACGTCTACTTAATTTTAAGTATTTTTTTTTTTTAATTAACACAATAAAGATGGAAAAACTTAAAAATTAACATAATTTCACTTTACAAAATAAAAATTTAATTCAAAAGTGTTTATATTTTCACGTAACCCATATACATAATTATTAAAACAAAACACAGCCACTAACTAACCTTGAGCCATGTACAAGGACATGTATGTACTTATACTTATATAAAACCATAATGATTCTGTTGTTTTCATATCGCTTAAGTCTATATTTTAGGGTGTGTTTCCAAAAAAGAAAAAAAAAACAAAAATACAAGCAGCCAGAACCGCATCATTTTATGACGTAATTCGTTTTTAGTTACAAAAATAAATTAAAATGATTTCCCCTTGTTTTAAGCTCATAGTGATGGTAGGTCAAGTTTCGAAAGCAATTTTTTTTACTTGTACTTTTCAGAGGAAGATGTTGTTGCCTTAACTTAAGGGTTGAAATTTGTCTGAGTATATTTATAAATGCCTCTTCAGCCGTCAGAGAGTTTATTTTATTGTGTGTTAAATCAATAATGTAGTAGCAAATATGTACATATATATATGTATATTTTTTAGGAAATACATACAATTTGGAAATTTTCCACTGTCTGCCGGTTTTTACAGATGGGAGTATTTTTTTGCTAAGGCAAAAACATACATATGTATGTATGAACATATTGAAATGTACATATGTTGTGACTTTGTGCACGTGCTCTATTTCGAATTAGAAAATCTACCGGCATAAAGCGAAACATATATTATAGAATGTTCGTATAAACGAGAGCACTTCCAGAATAACTCATTCTGACGCATAAATAGTGACACTTTAAAAAGAAAATATATATAATACGAACAAGGGCAGCTTGGTAATGCCTTGACTTCTTGTATTTCCAGTTAGGTAATTTTTTTTTGGACCAGCAGTCAGGGGATGACCCCTATTCATGCAATGCAATGTGCCAGAACTAGAAATTTAGGTCATGGGAAGGGGGAAAGAGGGATTAGTAGTTGTAGACATTCGATTTGAATAATGTTAGAAACTATCTCTGCTAAAAAAAAAACAATTATAACTGTAATGCGTAGTGCGTTTCACTGGCCAATCGACCACAAATTGATACTCCCATTAATCTATATGTACATATAATAAAATAGTAACTCATTTCCGTGTGTATGTCTGTCTGTCTGCTTTTCATTTGTGTTCGCATCACATGAAAACTACTGGATGGATATTAACAAAATTTTGTGAGGATGTACTTTTGCATCCTGATTCCAATATACATAGGATACCTTTTTTCCGCAAAAATATTTTATTTTCAAAAGAAAGTGGAGAAAAAGCAGTGAAAGTACGCCGATTTTTTTACCGATTTAAAAGTACTGCATATTTTAAGGCATCTTTTATTTTTGAATGCGGGATATCTTAAACACGGCTGCACCACAGATGGCCCTGTTTTAAAATAATGACAAAATATGAATTATTATTTTGTATATGATTTGTATTTTTACTTTGTGGAATTACATTTCTATTAAAATATTTTAAACATCTTTTACAGAGATTTGCAATAATTTTTAGAATTTTAAATAAATTTTAAAATTTTATCCAGGGATAGGTACCTTTATATAAAGTCAATACGTAAGTCTTAAAATTTGGTGTGGATCAAAGCAAAATCGAACAAAATATTTTCAGGACACATACAACGTGTTTGGGCACAGTTAGTAATAAAAAAATAAATAAAGGTGGCTACATCGAACATCAACATATTTTTCTTAAAATTTTAAATAAAAACTAATTACAGCATTTTTAATTGGTAGCACTTTGAACACTGACCCCTGTATATAACGAAAGAAAAATATTTTTTTATACTAATATATCGCTAATATAGGCAGGAACACTGGGTCTCACTGGCATTAAAATCGTCTGTTTTTGCACAATCTTCTTCTGAGATTGGTCTAAGCTTGTGGTTAAGCTCATTATATACATACATGTGATTTATTAAATCTCTGACAGGCTTGGCCTACCACCGATTTATCGTTCATATAAAAAAGCTACTGCTGCCTAAAAAACATTGAAGGGATTTGAGCTACAAAATATGTTTGCAATAAATATTTTTTAGTTTTATTTTGTCCTACTCGTATATGTAACTTTATATATATTCTTAGCAGCGTTTAAAAAACTGTTAGTATTTTAGCATAAGCACAAAGTATTGGCTTTTCGGTAGCTAAAATTAAAATAATACAGCAACAGGATTGCTAACCAATGCCAAGCTATAATAGCAAACAGTTTACAAAGGCATAAGCAAAATTACTACACTCCTTTTTCAATACGACATTTTGAAGAGCACTAGCAGTTGTCAAAAATTAAACTTCAACAATAGTAGCAGCCATTTATGTTCCTTGCAAAAACATTTACAATTAAACAAAAAGCTGTTGTAAGCCAGCTTATAAAAATGTAAACAGTGCCATTAGGAATGCGAACGTAAGGTGGTAGTAGCACAAACACCAGCTAGTAGCCGCAAAAAAACTATATGTGTTTTTAGCAGGAATGTGAAATAATGTATTGGCTATTGTTATGTAGTTTTAATTTTCTAGAACCAATGGCTATAGCTTGAAGTAAAATCAACCCACGTAGATTTGCGAAAAATATTTTTTTAAATAAGTAAAAAAATAAAAAATTGATTAATGATTATTAATTAATTAGTCGAACTATTTATTAACATATAAACGTATTGTTAACGTTAGGCTTAGGTTCTTTTATTCTCTCTATTATAGGGTTGAAATAAAATTTTTTACTAATTAGGTGATTAATTATAAAAAGTATATATAAAAGCGTATTGCTTTTAGATTTTTATAACTAGCAAATATACGACTTGGTAAGAAAGTAAACAAACATGTTATTGTAAAAACGTTTTTTTGTTGCAAATTGCATGCATGTTTGTTAAAGAAAAACTAGTCAACGTATTCATGCAACAAATAAATCATTTAGACATATTAATGAAAAAGTAATGTATAACAAGCTCATAGGTAAAAAATGAAAAGCAATAAATATAAGAAATTTACGACTAGTCGTAAAATATCAACAAAGTTTATTTCAAAATACCATCAAAATCTAATAGAAGTCATCTGTTAGACATGTAAAATAGAAAAAAATAAATAAATTGACAAATGAAAAATGTTTCTATACGAAATTAATTTGCAACTTGGCATATAAAAAGCGTAGTGATTAAAAGACGAGAATGTTTTTATTGAATAAAATTTAGACGAATAGTAAGTGAATATATGAAATTGTTAAAAATAAAATACATTTGAAATACATGATCAATTTTCATTAAAATACAACATTCAAAGTTCTTAGCAGTAGTCATTTTATACTGTGTGTTATAAAAAGTATAAAAGAATTCTAAAAATAGCTGCTAAATGTTATTTGTCAAAACAAGTCCAAATCAAATATTAGAAAAATTATTTATTTACTTTCAAGTGCATTTTATAAATTCCCATATGTACATGTCGTTACGTACACACGTATGGTAAACAATATTTATGTAATAAAAAATGTACGAAAACAATAAAAAACAGGTAAAGTGCTGTACTATCGGTAGTGTCGAATCTTATATACCCTTAAATATTCCCTTACTCTGTTATGTTTATCAATTTCACAATAACATCTATATGCACATTCGGGTCTTACTTTTATTATATTTAACTGTATTATTACAAATAAAATTAGATATAGATATTTTGTTTGTAATAAAGTTTATCGAAAATGTTATTTAGAAATTTAATTAAATTTTTTTTTAATTTTATCGAAATTTTATTAAAAAATTTTTATCTTTTGTGAAAATATTACCAAAAATTTTATTGCAAATTTTTGTTAAAATTTTATCGAAAATTTTTGTTAAAATTTTATCGAAAATTATTTATTAAAATTTTATCGAAAATTATTTGTTCAAATTTTACTAAAAATTTTTTGTTCAAATTTTACCAACAAATTTTTGTTTAGAAAATTATATCGAAAATTTTTGTAAAAATTTTATCGAAAATTTTTTGTAAAAATTTTATCGAAAAGTTTTTGTACAAATTTTATCGACAATTTTTTGTACAAATTTTATCGAAAATTTTTTTGTAAAAATTTTATTGAAATTTTTTTTGTAAAAATTTTATCAACATTTTTTTGTAAAAATCTTATCGAAATTTTTTTTGTAAAAATTTTGTCGAAATTTTTTTGTAAAAATTTTATCGATCCTTTTTTAATTTTATAATTAAGTTTTTACGCTATAGGTTTTTTTTTATAAAAATATTTCAATTTATTTTTATTATTTTAATTTTTATATTCGATATTTCGCTAAACCATTAGTATTTTTTAGAAAATTTTTTGTAACAATTTTATTGAAAATTTTTTATAAAAAATTTTTTGTAAAAATTTTATAGAAATTTTTTTGTAAAAATTTTATAGAAATTTTTTTGTAAAAATTTTATAGAAATTTTTTTGTAAAAATTTTATAGAAATTTTTTGTAAAAATTTTATAGAAATTTTTTTGTAAAATTTTATAGAAATTTTTTTGTAAAAATTTATAGAAATTTTTTTGTAAAAATTTTATAGAAATTTTTTTGTAAAAATTTTATAGAAATTTTTTTGTAAAAATTTTATAGAAATTTTTTTGTAAAAATTTTATAGAAATTTTTTTGTAAAAATTTTATAGAAATTTTTTTGTAAAAATTTTATAGAATTTTTTTGTAAAAATTTTATAGAAATTTTTTTGTAAAAATTTTATAGAAATTTTTTTGTAAAAATTTTATAGAAATTTTTTTGTAAAAATTTTATAGAAATTTTTTTGTAAAAATTTTATAGAAATTTTTTTTGTAAAAATTTTATAGAAATTTTTTTGTAAAAATTTTATAGAAATTTTTTTGTAAAAATTTTATAGAAATTTTTTTGTAAAAATTTTATTAGAAATTTTTTTGTAAAAAATTTTATAGAAATTTTTTTGTAAAAATTTTATAGAAATTTTTTTGTAAAAATTTTATAGAAAATTTTTTGTACAAATTTTATAGAAAATTTTTTGTAACAAATTTTATAGAAAATTTTTTGTACAAATTTTATAGAAAATTTTTTGTACAAATTTTATAGAAAATTTTTTTGTACAAATTTTATAGAAAATTTTTTGTACAAATTTATAGAAAATTTTTTGTACAAATTTTATCAGAAAATTTTTTGTGACAAATTTTACAGAAAATTTTTTGTACAAATTTTACAGAAAATTTTTTTGTACAAATTTTACAGAAAATTTTTTGTACAAATTTTACAGAAAATTTTTTGTACAAATTTTACAGAAAAATTTTTTGTACAAATTTTACAGAAAATTTTTTTGTACAAATTTTACAGAAAATTTTTTGTACAAATTTTTACAGAAAATTTTTTGTACAAATTTTACAGAAAATTTTTTGTACAAATTTTACAGAAAATTTTTTGTACAAATTTTACAGAAAATTTTTTGTACAAATTTTACAGAAAATTTTTTGTACAAATTTTACAGAAAATTTTTTGTACAAATTTTACAGAAAATTTTTTGTACAAATTTTACAGAAAATTTTTTGTACAAATTTTACAGAAAATTTTTTGTACAAATTTTACAGAAAATTTTTTGTACAAATTTTACAGAAAATTTTTTGTACAAATTTTACAGAAAATTTTTTGTACAAATTTTACAGAAAATTTTTTGTACAAATTTTACAGAAAATTTTTTGTACAAATTTTACAGAAAATTTTTTGTACAAATTTTACAGAAAATTTTTTGTACAAATTTTACAGAAAATTTTTTGTACAAATTTTACAGAAAATTTTTTGTACAAATTTTACAGAAAATTTTTTGTACAAATTTTACAGAAAATTTTTTGTACAAATTTTACAGAAAATTTTTTGTACAAATTTTACAGAAAATTTTTTGTACAAATTTTACAGAAAATTTTTTGTACAAATTTTACAGAAAATTTTTTGTACAAATTTTACAGAAAATTTTTTGTACAAATTTTACAGAAAATTTTTTGTACAAATTTTACAGAAAATTTTTTGTACAAATTTTACAGAAAATTTTTTGTACAAATTTTACAGAAAATTTTTTGTACAAATTTTACAGAAAATTTTTTGTACAAATTTTACAGAAAATTTTTTGTACAAATTTTACAGAAAATTTTTTGTACAAATTTTACAGAAAATTTTTTGTACAAATTTTACAGAAAATTTTTTGTACAAATTTTACAGAAAATTTTTTGTACAAATTTTACAGAAAATTTTTTGTACAAATTTTACAGAAAATTTTTTGTACAAATTTTACAGAAAATTTTTTGTACAAATTTTACAGAAAATTTTTTGTACAAATTTTACAGAAAATTTTTTGTACAAATTTTACAGAAAATTTTTTGTACAAATTTTACAGAAAATTTTTTGTACAAATTTTACAGAAAATTTTTTGTACAAATTTTACAGAAAATTTTTTGTACAAATTTTACAGAAAATTTTTTGTACAAATTTTACAGAAAATTTTTTGTACAAATTTTACAGAAAATTTTTTGTACAAATTTTACAGAAAATTTTTTGTACAAATTTTACAGAAAATTTTTTGTACAAATTTTACAGAAAATTTTTTGTACAAATTTTACAGAAAATTTTTTGTACAAATTTTACAGAAAATTTTTTGTACAAATTTTACAGAAAATTTTTTGTACAAATTTTACAGAAAATTTTTTGTACAAATTTTACAGAAAATTTTTTGTACAAATTTTACAGAAAATTTTTTGTACAAATTTTACAGAAAATTTTTTGTACAAATTTTACAGAAAATTTTTTGTACAAATTTTACAGAAAATTTTTTGTACAAATTTTACAGAAAATTTTTTGTACAAATTTTACAGAAAATTTTTTGTACAAATTTTACAGAAAATTTTTTGTACAAATTTTACAGAAAATTTTTTGTACAAATTTTACAGAAAATTTTTTGTACAAATTTTACAGAAAATTTTTTGTACAAATTTTACAGAAAATTTTTTGTACAAATTTTACAGAAAATTTTTTGTACAAATTTTACAGAAAATTTTTTGTACAAATTTTACAGAAAATTTTTTGTACAAATTTTACAGAAAATTTTTTGTACAAATTTTACAGAAAATTTTTTGTACAAATTTTACAGAAAATTTTTTGTACAAATTTTACAGAAAATTTTTTGTACAAATTTTACAGAAAATTTTTTGTACAAATTTTACAGAAAATTTTTTGTACAAATTTTACAGAAAATTTTTTGTACAAATTTTACAGAAAATTTTTTGTACAAATTTTACAGAAAATTTTTTGTACAAATTTTACAGAAAATTTTTTGTACAAATTTTACAGAAAATTTTTTGTACAAATTTTACAGAAAATTTTTTGTACAAATTTTACAGAAAATTTTTTGTACAAATTTTACAGAAAATTTTTTGTACAAATTTTACAGAAAATTTTTTGTACAAATTTTACAGAAAATTTTTTGTACAAATTTTACAGAAAATTTTTTGTACAAATTTTACAGAAAATTTTTTGTACAAATTTTACAGAAAATTTTTTGTACAAATTTTACAGAAAATTTTTTGTACAAATTTTACAGAAAATTTTTTGTACAAATTTTACAGAAAATTTTTTGTACAAATTTTACAGAAAATTTTTTGTACAAATTTTACAGAAAATTTTTTGTACAAATTTTACAGAAAATTTTTTGTACAAATTTTACAGAAAATTTTTTGTACAAATTTTACAGAAAATTTTTTGTACAAATTTTACAGAAAATTTTTTGTACAAATTTTACAGAAAATTTTTTGTACAAATTTTACAGAAAATTTTTTGTACAAATTTTACAGAAAATTTTTTGTACAAATTTTACAGAAAATTTTTTGTACAAATTTTACAGAAAATTTTTTGTACAAATTTTACAGAAAATTTTTTGTACAAATTTTACAGAAAATTTTTTGTACAAATTTTACAGAAAATTTTTTGTACAAATTTTACAGAAAATTTTTTGTACAAATTTTACAGAAAATTTTTTGTACAAATTTTACAGAAAATTTTTTGTACAAATTTTACAGAAAATTTTTTGTACAAATTTTACAGAAAATTTTTTGTACAAATTTTACAGAAAATTTTTTGTACAAATTTTACAGAAAATTTTTTGTACAAATTTTACAGAAAATTTTTTGTACAAATTTTACAGAAAATTTTTTGTACAAATTTTACAGAAAATTTTTTGTACAAATTTTACAGAAAATTTTTTGTACAAATTTTACAGAAAATTTTTTGTACAAATTTTACAGAAAATTTTTTGTACAAATTTTACAGAAAATTTTTTGTACAAATTTTACAGAAAATTTTTTGTACAAATTTTACAGAAAATTTTTTGTACAAATTTTACAGAAAATTTTTTGTACAAATTTTACAGAAAATTTTTTGTACAAATTTTACAGAAAATTTTTTGTACAAATTTTACAGAAAATTTTTTGTACAAATTTTACAGAAAATTTTTTGTACAAATTTTACAGAAAATTTTTTGTACAAATTTTACAGAAAATTTTTTGTACAAATTTTACAGAAAATTTTTTGTACAAATTTTACAGAAAATTTTTTGTACAAATTTTACAGAAAATTTTTTGTACAAATTTTACAGAAAATTTTTTGTACAAATTTTACAGAAAATTTTTTGTACAAATTTTACAGAAAATTTTTTGTACAAATTTTACAAAAAATTTTTTGTACTAATTTTATAGAAAATTTTTTGTACAAATTTTATAGAAAATTTTTTGTACAAATTTTATAGAAAATTTTTTGTACAAATTTTATAGAAAATTTTTTGTACAAATTTTATAGAAAATTTTTTGTACAAATTTTATAGAAAATTTTTTGTACAAATTTTATAGAAAATTTTTTGTACAAATTTTACAGAAAATTTTTTGTACAAATTTTACAGAAAATTTTTTGTACAAATTTTACAGAAAATTTTTTGTACAAATTTTACAAAAAATTTTTTGTACAAATTTTACAAAAAATTTTTTGTACTAATTTTATAGAAAATTTTTTGTACAAATTTTATAGAAAATTTTTTGTACAAATTTTATAGAAAATTTTTTGTACAAATTTTATAGAAAATTTTTTGTACAAATTTTATAGAAAATTTTTTGTACAAATTTTATAGAAAATTTTTTGTACAAATTTTATAGAAAATTTTTTGTACAAATTTTATAGAAAATTTTTTGTACAAATTTTATAGAAAATTTTTTGTACAAATTTTATAGAAAATTTTTTGTACAAATTTTATAGAAAATTTTTTGTACAAATTTTATAGAAAATTTTTTGTACAAATTTTATAGAAAATTTTTTGTACAAATTTTATAGAAAATTTTTTGTACAAATTTTATAGAAAATTTTTTGTACAAATTTTATAGAAAAGTTTTTGTACAAATTTTATAGAAAAGTTTTTGTACAAATTTTATAGAAAAGTTTTTGTACAAATTTTATAGAAAATTTTTTGTACAAATTTTATAGAAAATTTTTTGTACAAATTTTATAGAAAATTTTTTGTACAAATTTTATAGAAAATTTTTTGTACAAATTTTATAGAAAGTTTTTTGTAAAAATTTTTTGTAAAAATTTTATAGAAAATTCTTTGTAAAAATTTTATAGAAAATTCTTTGTAAAAATTTTATAGAAAATTCTTTGTAAAAATTTTATAGAAAATTCTTTGTAAAAATTTTATAGAAAATTCTTTGTAAAAATTTAATAGAAAATTCTTTGTAAAAATTTTATAGAAAATTTTTTGTAACAATTTAATAGAAAATTTTTTGAAAAATTTTATAAAAAAATATTTTGTAACAATTTTAGAGATTTTTTTTAAATTTTTTCGGCTAACTCTATGCGTGTTACTTTCTTTAAAGGCCTTTAACACAAATCAAATCAGAAAAATTCTACCAACCTAAAACGAAACAAACATTGCGCCTCGCAGGGGGTTATTGATACCCCGAAATCTCTATGCACTCCATGCGATCGATCTACTGGTTGCGGTTTAATATTTATTTAACCGCACAACAGAAAAAAATATAGATGGGCGTGTTTTTTTGCCCGCAACCTCGAATGTAAAAATCTGAGGTTGCTGTTTATGGGGTCGGAAATTAATATTTTAGAAATTATACACGGAATGACAAACTTATGTATATATAATTATGCTTTAAACTCGGTAGCACTTAACTCTATAATTATTTTTTCATATTCTTTAAAATCTGAATATACTCACTCCGTCGGGCGGTAGTAAATTTTTGAATTACAAAATTTTAAGCGTATGACCCACATAAAAATTATGTTGGTCTAATCAACTGAGCAGCAGTGTAAATATGTAGCAACAGCTGCATTTAAGTATAAAACATACTATATCTACACACATATAAACAAAATTCTGTACATAAATACTACTATATACTACATGCATATAATATATTCAGTTGTATTTTACAGACACTGATATGTTGTTTTATTCAACTTTTTTACATACAAATTTCTCAAATGTTTTTCCCATTTAGTTTTACTTTGTGCAATAAGAGTATTATTGTTTGATGTTGAACAAGTTGAATAAACTTTAATCAGGTTACCAAAGAGTGATTTCATTAAAAAAACAAAAACAAAACAGAAAAACAAAAATAAATAAAACAAAGCAACAGAAATAATTACCTCGAAAAACTAGTCAGATGTAGAAGGTTAGATTATTGCAGTCAAATGTAAGGAAAATAATTCACTATTGTTTTTGTTAAGTTTCCCCCCCTAACCAACAATTACGTGCTTATTTTTGTACAAAAGAAAACTCGTATTGATTTTTTCTTTCACATTTCCGACAACCGATTTACAAGCAAAAATTATAAAATTGTTTTTAATTTAAATGCTTTAGAAGAAATATGGTGGACAGACAAATTATTAAGTAATAAATATTTGTATTCATCATATTAATGGATTTTTTAATGAATATAATGAATACCCGTAGTACAGCAGGGCCCTTAACGTTTTGAGGCAAAAGTACAATGGCTAAAGGAATTGGAATGCAAGGTTCCTTGGTTTCTATAGTGACAGTGTAATAGCAGTAATCTATATCTATACATATAATAAAACAGTAACTTTTTTCCTGTCTGTGTGTCTGTCTTTCTTTCCGTCTGTGTACGCATCACGTAAAAACTACTGGATGGATTTTAACACAATTTTGTGAAGATGTGCCTTAGTATATTGGTTTCTTTCCGAGAACGTGGAGAAAGTTTGCAATTTTACAGATATGCATACACCTTTTATTATTGAAAGCGAAATATTTTAAAGGTACTGCATGCTTTAAGGCTCCTTTTATTTTTGAAAGCGAGATATTTTGGTAGAGATGAGACCCTTTATAGTGTAAATAAATACATAAACCACAACTTAAGCAATAAAAAAGCAACGGTTTTTGGTGTGGACTGTTTTAAAAGCAAAATTTAACAAAATATTGTAAAGTAAAGTGGCGGGCACAGCTAGTACATAATAAAACTGCAACAGGAACATTTCTGTACATAAATTATTTTTTTAGTATTTTATTGCTGGTGCAGATAGCAATCAAAATGGAAGAGAAAACAAAAATTTTTAGAATTTCTGTCTGTCGGGATGGATTTTTGTGAGGAGGTACCTTAATGGAAATTTTGTGAGGAGGTACCTTATTTTTCTCATTTACAAGCGAAAAGAGAGTAAAAGTAGTGAAAGTACGCAATTTAACAGATGCAATGGTGGTGCAAACTTGGCAGCACCTTTTATTTTTGTCAGCGGGAAATTCTAAACACTTTACAGAACTCGACAATAATTTTAAATATTTCATCTGCATAATTTATGAATTTTATATAAATTTTAGAATTTATATAAATTCTAGGTATTGTGCTAGTAGGTATTGTGCTAGTCTATTAGACTGGGGTTCGATTCCCACCAAAGACTCTTTGTGTTTCACTACAACGAGTGAAAGTCTTCGTTACTAAGCTACGTAAATTAAGTTAAAATCAATATAATTTGTAATTGTATTGTGACATTTAATCTAATTTAATATATAAAAAAAAGTTGCATTGTGTTAGAAATTTATGTTCTCTGGAATGCGTGAACAGATTTTGTTTCTTCAAAGTTTATATGAAAGGTGACGTCAATACCAAGGTTTTTATGTACAAATGGTCTCTGTATGTGTATTGTTTCATGAGTTATACCCGGAATAGTTGGCGTGGTACCGCCCATACAAAGTAAAAAATTATTATCGTGTTCCTGGCGAACTGCAATAGATAGCGCCTTGAAACTTTGCAAGAGTAGCCTTTGTACTAAGGCGCATAGTCTGCCAAAATACAGAATGAATTGGGACAGTGGGCGTGGTACCTCCCATACAAATTAAAAATTAGGCGTGGAACCTCCTATATAAAGTGAATAATTATTATCGCGTACCTAGAGAACTACATTAGGTATAGTCTTGAAACTTTGCACAAGTAACCCTCATACTAATGTGCATAGTCTAGCACAATACAGACTGGATAAGAATACAGGGAGTGGCATATCCCATTGAAAGTAAAAAATTGTAATCGTTTTAATACGTATAGTCTAGCAAAAAACAGGTTGGATGGGAACATATTTGACTTGAGAATAGCGTGTGTTTTCGCGTTAAAATTTGGTCATAGTTTTCTTCCAAGTGTTTATTGTGGATGGGTGTAGCGAAGCGCACCGGGGATAGCTAGTAAATAAAATTTGGCGTGGATTAGTTTTTAAAGCACAATCGAATAAAATATTGTCAGGACGCCTACGACATGACTGGCACAGCCACTTTTATTTTACTAGGTAGTGTCGTCCGCCCAGCTGATTTTGTAGTTCGACATGTCAAAAGTTGTATGTGTTTAGAAATTTTATAGTGCAGAAGTAAGAAAGCAATAAAACCCTCACACGCCTTCTCAATTTGTTCTTGTATTGTTGTATTTGTTGTAGGGACGCCACTACCTATTAAGATAAATATACTTTGGGCGAAAAATTGTAAGTTCAACTGTCAAAATCCATATAAAAATATTGATAATTTCGCCTTAATATTTGCCCTCCATAGTGCGGCTACCTGATTAATGTGCCTTGGTAACCACCTAATTCATTCAAGGTTTGAGATGGAAGAAAATTAACTACTTAAATTTTAGATGCAATAGACTGCATTAACAATTTTTTTTTTACTTTTTCGAAAATTTGTTCGCCTTTTTTTAAGTATACTTTAGTTAAAGCTATAGGACTGAACAGATATGTAGGTTCCATAAGTGTTTAATCTTTATAATAACATGTACCCGTATGTTTATGTCATAGACAACTTCTTTGACAACAGATTTCTATTTTTACTTTAATCCATTCAATTTAAATAACAAATTGCGTTTTAAGTGAATTTAATGCTTTTTTCAGTTTTAACGTGCCAGAGGGGTTTATTAACAGATATAAATTTATTTGCGAGTTTAATTGAATTTCCGTTTTTGTTGGCAATAATGAATCCATAGAGATGTTTGCTCTGTGTTTTCAAATAAAATGTGTAATTGAATTATTGTTCAAACTAAGAGTCAACCCATTGTTGTGTCTAGCTGTTCAGTAGCCTGGTTACGAGGGTAATTAAATAGGTCTTTACTAATTTATATAAGTGGTAAAAAAATAATATAAAACAAAAATGTTCTTTGAACACTATCCAGACTATTGGCAAATTTTGAAGGAAAATCTGTCCTTAAAAATTTAACAATCGATTGGTTGACACAACTTTAGCTATTTTTGGAAAATATAAATTACTAGTCCATACAATTTTTTTTCGATTTTGCTTTGAAAGTATTCCACATTAAATTTTAAGACTGTCACGTTTTTAATTTATATGAAGGTAACCATCCCTGGATACAAATTATTGTAAAGCTCTGTAAAAAACTAACAGGAAATGAGTTACTCATTATTTTAAAACAGCGCCATCTGTTGTGTAACATTACTTAAAATATAATGCTTTCAAAAATAAAAGATGCCTTAAAGTATGCAGTACCTTAAAATCGGTCAAAAAATCGGCGTACTTTCAATGCTTTTTATCCACTTTTTCTTGGAAATAAGATTGCGGAAAAACAGTATCCTATATTGGAATCAGGATACTAAGGTACCTCCTCACAAAACTTATCTAGTAGTTTTTACGTGATGCGAACACAAAGAGAACGACAGGCAGACAGGAAATGAGTTAATGTTTTATTACATGTATAGATATAATAGATGTCATCAGTCAGTTCTACTTAAAAAGCAAAGTATCTATAGATACCCAAAATAGTTTAGATGAATTTAATAGCAACACGATCAAAACTTTCATTTAAATTCTATGGATCAGCAGAACATCTCTACCACAACAACAACAACAACAAAAAATTTTTTTAAGAATATTCCGAAATCTTGCATTGTTGAGCACTTAAAAAATACATAGTAGCTGAAAGTGTATTGAGCTAAAAGAAGACTTATGTTGTTACCCCTCGTACTTTATAGACAAATCCCACTGATTTACCTCCCTAGCACAGGTTTAACCATAAAAAGTATGTAGATGTACTGGTCTACCCTACAAATAGCATTTGTTTAAAACAATATCGCAAACAATAAATTAAAAAAGTCAACAACACGGAAGACAGCAAAAGAACATTTGCAATAAATACATACTTACATAAGAACATACTCGTAAATATAGCAAGAATCAAGGCTAATTTTTTTTTTTTATTTATTTATATTTGCATGAAAACGGGAATGGGAGCGCGAGAGAATAAACAAAAAACCCAGATTTGTAGTAAGTGATGAAAAAACAAATATGTAAATGTATGTAAAACAAAAAACGAGGGAAGATTTTTATTTTGCAAATAAAAGAATTAAATTACAAACTGTGTTTTAAACGCCGCAATTGTGTGTAATATCCAGCATTATTATATTTGTCGCAGTTGTTCGTGGTCTTCGACACTTTTTAGAAATAGATTAAAAAAAAATTTTGCGTGTCTTCTTCAATCTAGTACAATATTAGGGTATCCATTTCGAGGTACTTTTTTCAATAGCCTTTTTTTGGCAGGTCACATGTGAGTCGTGTCATGCTATTTTTGTTTGGCATTTCGTAATGCAAAGACTTACGCCTGAATCGCTTCTCTCTATGGGCTCTTGAAAAGTTCCAAGAAGATCCGACGTTTTCGAAGCAAATTTTGTTTAGCGATGAGGTCCATTTCTGGCTCAATGAGTATGTAAACAAACAAAATTGCCGCATTTGGAACGAAGAGGGAACCTCGAAATGGATCACCCATCGAATTACGACTACGATAGCCATACTAATGCTAAGTATGTAAATCTACAATAATATTTAAACATCTTTCGAAACCTTTGGGAAATATTTATTAAACTCTTTTGATTTAATAAAAATATTAGCAGAGTTCAGTGTTCGATGCAAATGGTCTTGCAAAAGTGCAAGTGCATAATATCATGGCTTTTATGAGAAATCCAACAAAAAAATACCTATTGTTTTTGTTGAATTTGACGAAAGTGCGTTAGCATTAGCAATTTCACAAGACCATTTGCATAAAACACTGAATACCGCTATTGTTTAAATTTTATTTAGTCGCTACATTTATAAAACTTTTGTTAAAACAAAAAACAAATGTTGTGAAAAATCGCAAATTCTAATAAAAAATATATTTTTTTATTGCGTTCTCAAATTTATCTCTATGGCAATGAAAATTTTGTTTTCATACCTTTCGGTGAAGACCGTCGTCACTGGCTATTGTTATTATTACCTGGCTGGTGAGTTATTATTATTATTACAATTTCTGGGGATGTACCAAAAGGGTTACAACAAATTTCGATAGACTGATTGGTAGAGCGCCTTATCTATATGCTTGAGGGTTGCGGGTTAGATTCCCAAATTATCCTCAACGAATTCCCCAATCCCCAAACCAAATTTTTAATCACCATTTGCAAATAGAAATCCCCGATTTGGGGATAAATCCCCTAATATGACAACACTGCTAAGGGCTGAAAATTGTTAACATTGTTTAAGTCAAATATACGCTACTCTCAATTTGAGACATGAATTAACTTGTTATTCATACATACCTATGGTAATTTTATTTGTAAATCCAGCTTAATAGCTTGATTATCCATATCTGCAACTTTTTATTGAGAACAAAATTTAATTGATTGTTTTGTTTCAGAATTTATTGAACTGTAAAGCTTTTTTTTATACAAATAAAGCTGATATTTATTGATTTAATAATGTTTTATTTTTTTTTTTGTGTTAACATAAACTTAAAGTTATAAAAAGAAATATAATTAAAAGTTTGATTTTATATTTCAAAGACAAATTTACTGTTATTTGCTACATATTTTATTTTAAAATTTTAAATGTATAAGATATACTTTTATAAATAAGCATTAAACTATTTTTAAAAAAGAGACTTAATTGTTTAAGTTATTCTTTCATATGTGTAAAAAGATTTTATTAAACAAACAGAAAATTAATGAAACTCGAAACTGTTTATTTTTTATTTTTAAAATTTTTAATTTAATATTTTAAAAAATTTCAACACAATAAGTTATGTTTGTAAATATATAAGTGTTTTTTTTTATTTATTTAGACTTAAGTTTGTAAATATACATAGTTTCTATTTTCTTAATTAAAAATGTACTTTGATTACTTTTTTCAAGCGTTTTGTTACACGTTTTTTTTTCGTTTGTTTGTTTAAAAAATATTTTTTTTTGTGGCAGTTTTTATTAAAAAACATATTTAATAAAAAAATTAAGGAAGATAATTTTCTTTGAAATTCATGTACATATTACTGTATTGTTTTGCTTTCGATTAAAATGTAATTATGTATATTAAAATTCCCTTTATAGCAGTAAGTTATCATTGTAATCGATTTTCTTACTTTTAATTAATTATACTCTTATTAAGATAGGGTTTATATTTTTAAAATATGTACTTATTTTATTTTTGGGTTTCTGAATAAAAAAACAGAAACTAAAAAACTTTTTAAAAATTTGAATGAATAACGCCAATTTGTTAACGACATTTTCGCACAAATAAGTTTTTATTTCTTGTTCCTAAATCAGATATTTTTTAAAGTTTATAACAAATTAAGTTATAGTATTGATAAAATCAACAGAGAAACTTAAGCCTTATTTAACTAAATTTAAGCTAATAAAAATTGCAAAAAATATTGTTTATTTATTTATATTTTTTGTATAAATAATTATGCTGAATTAGGGTTTTTTTAATTTCTTGTGTGGTATTGCAAACAATGTTCGTTTCTTAGAAATTAGTTGTGTGTGTGTGTTTTTTTATATTTTATTATTTTCTTACAAATTCCTGTAATGCATTTTAGTTCTGTTATTCGTTCTGTTTATTTTTGTTAGGAGCAAAAGCATTTTGCACAATAGTTGGCTATTAGCCAAAATATTTGTTTTGTTGTCATCATTAAGTATACCAGGGTCTTTAATTGCATAAATCATGTTTATAAAATTTACATTCAGTTGGTTAGTACTGCCAACAATGGAAGAAGTTGAAGAAGGAGAAGGCGAGGAGGCGTTGTTGGCATCCTCTTAATTATAAAGAGAATATGTTTTTAATGATCAACGCCATTGGTTTTTATTAAATTTAAATCTTGTAAAAGAAAATAACGTTTTATAGAAGAAAAAAAAAATCATTTAAAATATATTTTTTAATACTGAATTGGCAGATTTTTACTGAAGTAGAAGTTTGGCGCAGTGTTTCGAGTGGAATGAAAACTAGGTATTGCAAAAACATTCCCAAACAAAATTCTTAAAATGGGTGTTCAACAATCCACACATATTTTTTAATTTTTTACAATTTTTTGCATTTGGTAAGAAAATTAAAAATTATTTTAACAACTAAATAAAGTTTTGTTAAAATAATTGATTATTTTTCATTACACAAAAAATTTTTTTTTTGCGATATAAAACGAAAAAAAAGTTCGGAAATGGAATTGTAGAACACCATTTCACTTTCGATTAAAATATTTCGGATTACAGAACAATGTTTAATCTGCCTCTTTTTCTCAATTAAGTTCAAATCTCTAATTTTTTTGTTTTATAAATGGTTTCGAGTTTTACAATTAAACTCTGAAAAAGTGTAGTTAGAGGAATCTAAAATTCGCTTGCGGTGTATTTGGAGTCCAGTTAAAGTTAGTCATAGTCCATGTTAATATGTGCCAAGTGGATTTAAAGGAAGCTACTGTCCAGATAATTAAAACTTTAATATAAAAAAGAGTATTTAAACCGAATTTTCGAAGTTTCATTCAAATTAATTTTTTTTACAAAGAGTTCAATTAAACTTAAGCTTTGTTTAAAGCAAAGTTTAGTTAAACAAAAGCGGATTGACTAAACGATATTGTATTTTAATTATAGTTATTTTTTACGTAATTGTTAATTCCCAAAAATTTTTGTATAATAAACCTCATTTAATATAACGCCACGCAGAAATAATAACAATAAATTTATAAGTCAGCTTTCTTACGAAAGCTAGGGATCGTTTGAAATATGAAACCGATTAGTTTCTTGAGTTCTTTTGAAAAATATCAATTAAAAGAAAAAATCGCCCTAGAAAAGCAACAAATTTCACATGTTTTGCCCTTTATTTAATATCAAGTCTGTTGTGTTATCATATATTAGGTTAGGAAGAGTAGCGCAAGTTATTACTAGATACGTCCACTTGGAGACCAATTGGTCCAGTCTGATTCCCTTCTTTCTTTTTATCAAATGTCCAAAATACGAAGAATATTTTATAATCTAGTGTCCACATAAGATGCATTTATATCATAACAAAAATCTCCTTGTTATTATTTTTTACTAGGTTTTTTGTAGAGTTTAGCCTTCATAATAATATAAGCTCATCAGGTGTAGACTCTATATACATAAATTTTTATTTAAATTTGTTATGTTTCGTTTGGAGTAAAATGCTTTTGCATCGTTTAAAAAAATCCTCCTTTTCACTTGAAATATTTTTCACAAAAAATGTTTAGGCCACTTTTTCATTATAGCTAAAACCTTTCTAATATGTAAATGTTGCTATATCTACAACAACTTACAACAAACTATTACTTTTTAAACCCTTTACCTTAATAGCTGCTATTTAACTAGGAGCGCTTTTTGCTGCGCGGCGCATAAATGATAAACGATTGCGACGTCGGGCCTGCCTTAGACCGCCAGACAATTTATCGGGAGACTTCTCGTGATCCACATAAGAAGACTCTGAAGGTTTTTGCATATTTTTAACTAGAGACTTCTGCTCAAAATCTTGACTATATAACTCCACTGTAGATGACGTGTTGAAAAATCTTAAGGCCATAGGATTTTCTTTATATTTAATAAGATTTGGTGGTTGTTGTTGATTAAACGGGTAATGATAATGGTGTATTTGTAAATTGGTCAATTTCTTGTGACATCTTTTGATATTTGCTTTAATAAGAGGAGCAGTAAAACGTCTTCCCAGCTGGTTAGTCAACCAAGTGTGCTTTTGTTCAACAACTTCATGGTTGTCTGGTGAAAGAGAGCAGGAATTTCGTTTGCTTGCAACAGGAATTGTCTTCGCAATTTCCAAATGAAAACCTTTGACCTCCTGGCGTTTTGTGACAACTAAATCGTCGAAGCGTTCAACCACAGCTGCGTCAGTCTTAGGTGTACTACTATTGCTATTGTATGATAAAGTGGCAGGTGATTCCACGCAGGGCGCTGAACACCTGACAATGGTAATAGTTTCTTTTGCTCCTTCTTCTTCTCCCTTTTCGCCGTTAGACAATGTTTGTGGTAAGGGATTATTTTCAACAGCCACAACTGATGATTTTCATGAACGTTTACTGGAATCCTTGCGAAAGGATTTACGTAATTTTTCCACTAAACGTAAATGGAACTTGCTGATGTCATTTTGGGAACCTGTTTGTTGGTTATTGGATGATGTATTGTTTTTCGGAGGACTGCTTTGACAAAAGGAACGTGTAGGTGACAGAGCTCCAGAGGTAGAAGAACACTGCGATGTCCGGGAAGCATTGCGTGGAAACGTTTTTTGCGATTGACATCTCTGCATTTGCGAACGTTGCGTATGATTGGGTGTGCTGGCAAAACTCTCCGACTTCATTCTTTGCCTACCCCTTGAGGGATTAATACCCATGGCCGATGCCATAGAAGGAGCTGCACTAGCGTTATTAGCTGTGCCAGATGTTTCTGAGGTTTTACGCGAACGACCATCTTTATAGATGTCGTAATTGTTTTTCATAACCGGCATCATAAAAGCCATTTTGTTTTATTTATTCCTTTTTAATAAACACAAACTTTAAAAATTCTTTAATTAGGAACCTTTTCTTCACTCTTGTAAAGGCACTTTTCTCCAGGTTCGTAAAATTTATCTAAATAACCACTTTGTTCTCGTTTTTCTAAAAGAAAATGGAGTTTTTGTTCTAGAATTTTTGTATCTTTTTTGTTCTACGCTTTAAATTACAATTCACTATTGTTTAATGCACACCTTGCATATTTGTGTATTTATTTTACATTTGTTTATATATTTTTTTCACAATTGCAGCAGTGTTTATAATTTGTTTCTTTATTTTTAAACACGGCAGAGTTATTCCAATTTCTTTGTTTGTTTTGCTTAGTATTTTCTACCTGTAGAATTACAGTTTGCTGTTAACCGTTTAAAATTTCAACTACGAATGATTGCCGCACGGTGGTGTGGTCTTGTTTTATTAAACACAAAAAATTAGTTTACATTACAGAGAGGTATAAAAGAGTTTGAGAAAGCGAAAGAGAGACAGAGAGCAAGAACATTTGTTCTGCAGCTGCGCAGTCAATTGTACACTCAAAGCACTCAAACCAAATTTTAAATTTTTAAGAGTTTGAGTCAACCGCTATTACAAGGTTACAAGCCAATGTTGTCGAATTAACATTTCTATTTTAGCACGCTACAGTTTCAATATTATCGAAAATTTAAGACCAAGGCATATTTAACATAAATATTCCTTGTTTAAGACTGCTCAAAAACAATACACATAAAATTTTTATAATTAAACACCTCTCATTTACGAGTTAATATTGAAGAAAAAATTGTGTTATTTGCAAAAGTATTCGTACATATACACACAACTATATCTAAACATATTTGGTATTTTTTCGTGCAAGTCTCTATATGACAAAAAACTATCATCTATCTTCTATATAAATAAAATTAAATGTCGTCTGTTGGTAATCGCCAGTTTTTTATCTTCATAGCCCAACTTAGGTTTTAATGGAATCAAAAATTTACCACGTCAACTTTTTAGGTAGTTAGAGAACTAAAATAGGGAAATCCTTAAAATTTAGCACAGGTAATACCCTTATTAATATACATTATTTAGCGAAACACAGGCTGGATTGGAATAGTCGGCGTAGTACCTCCCATACAAAGTTAGCAATCGTCTACCTGGAGACCTGCAATAGATAGTCTTGAAACTTTGCACAAGTATTCCTCATTCTTAAGTGCATAGTCTAACAGGCTGGATGAGGACAGATTACATTTGTATACCTAGATATGTAACTACAATTGGTAGAGTCTTGAAACTTTGCACAAGTAACCCTCATACTAATGTGCATAGTCTTTTTGACTAGATTGGGACAGTGGGCATGGTAGCTCCTATAGAAAGTGAACAATTATTTTCGTGTTAATAAGCATAGTCTAGGAAAAAAACATGTTGGTTGCGAACAGTGGGCTTCGTACCTTGCATATAAACGGAAACAGTTTTATAGTGAGAACAGCGTGCATTTTCGAATTATAGGTTGGTCATACTTTTTTCCACGTGGTTATTGTTTTTTGTGGATGGGTGTAGCGCACCGGGGATAGCTAGTTTATAAATAAATATTATGAAAATGATAAAATATGTTATAATAAAAAAGGAATTTTGTTTAAAAAGCTGGTTTCTATTGAAAACTCAACTCTTACTTTAGAAAAAAAATTAGACGAGGAAAATCTGGGATCAGATCACAGTTAATATAATTGAAAATTAGTTTTTTGTAAAAAAAAAAACATTTTTATGAATGAAAAATTAAAACCTTATTTAATAAAAAATCATTCAAGTTTAATAAATAATAAAAAGCTTGACATATAAGTTTGATAGATCTACCAAATTATGTTGGAAACTGCGTACTTTACAAGTGGAATCTACTTATTTTATTTTAAGTTGGTAACATTGCTAAAATGTGTTTTTAAAGAGGGGAAATGCGCCAATATAAAACAGTGTAAAAGGCGCTAAAATGCTTTCACTTCTTAAAAGTAAAAATTTAAATTTTTAACGAGACAACCAAGGCACACTGACAGTTAAACTTTCTTTTAAGGGGAAAAATTATAAATTTAACTGTCAAAATCCATAAAAAATTACAAATGTTCCCCTTATTATTTCCACTCCTTAGTGAGCCTACCTGATAAATGTGACTTGGAGGAAGCCATTCCATACATAGAGAATTTTCTAAACCTGCTCTGTATATGTATTAATGTACATATGTGTTTGAAAAACAATACATGTGGGTTTCGTTAAAAACACTTTTACCTGATTTCCATAGGGTAGGTATTCTTGAAACAAGTCTGACTTTGAAAATTCCCTGCGGAATAAGGTATTTTAATTGGTGAAACAGGTGCGCTTTGTAAGAGAAATAAATTAAAACCTTTGATTTAAAATATCTGCATTATTAAAATAACATCTTAAAAATTTACTGTTCTGAGCACTAAGGAAATATTTTGTTATAAAAATTTTGGTTTTGAGATTCATTTCGTGATAAATGCTATTATCACCTTAAATGCTTGTGTTAAAGGTTTTTTTTTGTTTTTTTTATTATCAATGTGTCGGTATTTTTAAAATAGCACTATCTGCTCTTAAATGTTTTATTTACTTTTATTATTTATTTATTTTTGTAAAAAACAAATTTTTGTCAATGTTTCGTTAACGTAAATCCAATATGCTGCCAAATAATTTTGTAAACGTAAATCAATTATTTTTTAAATTGAAAGGAAATAAAATCCTCAGATTCTTAAAATTTATAAATCTTAAATAACAAGAACTAGTAAACAACATGCAATTTGCACATGTTTCCTATTCCTACAGTGGGCCAGAGCTAATTTTATCTAGCACCTTTTTAAAATATATAATTTTTCAAAAAGAAAAATCTTTTAAGCCTGTTAAACTACCTTAGACAAATAATTATATCGCACCTAAATACAAAAGGGTCACAACTCAAAATATATTTTGTACTTTTTAACATTAGTACTACCTTCCATTTTATAAGTTACTGTAATATAACAGTAATTTTTGCCCTTTATCGTAATTTTTTTCAAAATCTGATGTTGTCGCATATTGCGATCTAAAATTGCACCTAACTTTCCAATAATATTTAGTTAAGCTGATTGTACCGTAGGTGGCATAGGATGTGTAATTCAAAATGAACATTGATTGATAAAAAAAACTTTTAAATAAAATATCAATAGACAATGATAATTAAGTAGCAAAAATTATGCTGTTTTAAAATAAACCGACCTTTAGTTTAATTTTGTTTACATAAAAAGTTACTAATTTCTTTTCTAGCTAGCGTTTTTAACGTACCTACATCATTCAATTACAAAATAGTTTAATTTATCTTTTTATTTATTTACAAACAGACAAACTATCTACGCCAATAGAAAAAATACGGTGTCAATATTCTATTTTTAATCAATAAAGTATTTGTCTCGTGAAAGATAATTTTATTTATTTTTCTCCTTTCTTTTCAGAAGAAACTTCTGTTTATTTTATTTCTACAAATAAAACTTTATTAGATTATTTATCATACATAAGCCATATCGCCATATATACCTAAAAATATAAAAACATTCTTATCGACTTTTGAGTGTTGCTAATCATGAGTAAAATGCGATATATTAGTCATACGAATATGAGTAAGAAATCCTCCCATTGTCTTTAATGCAAATGTTTTTTTTTGGCATGCTATAAAATTTTTCATCTGTATACAAATTTATGGTGTCTAGAATATGATGTAAACAATATCTCTGATTATATCAAATTTACGTTATACACATGTACATACATATGTACATAGCTTTGTAAATTGTATTTATTTTCATTTTGAAGTTGTTTTGCCAGTTGCTGTATTATATACTAGCTGTCTCCACACACGTTCTGTGCGTCCTGTCAATATTTTGTTCGATTTGGCTTTGAAAGTAATCCACACCAAATTTTAAGACTTTTACGTATTTACGTTATATAAAGGTGCCCATCCCAGGATAAAGTTTTAAAATTTAAAAATTATTGTAAATAATAAATTCCAAAAATTATTGTAAAGCTCTGTAAAAGGTGTTTAAAATATTTTAATAACAATGTAATTACACAAAGTATAAATACATATCAAATACAAATTATATTCAATTGGCTATTTGGGAGTAAGTAATGCGTATTTTTTCTTTATTTTTAAACAGCGCCATCTATTGTGTTTAAAATATCCCGCTTTAAATTCATATTTTGTCATTGTTTCTGTTGCACAACCGTGTATAAATATCCCGCTTTTAAAAATAAAAGATGCCATAAAGTGTGCAGTAACTTCAAATCGGTAAAAAAAATCGGCGTACTTTTCAGAATTTTTTCTTTATACCAGAAAACAGCGTTTATTACTAAAACCGATTAACTGTCAAATTTTTATAACATAAACTGCTAATGCAAGCTATAATATGTGTGTACACTGAACATTAACTAAACACACCGATAACTAACTTTTCACTAAAAACGTTTTAAAAATCACTAATAAACAATACTAAACCTCAAGTCGACGTCGATGTTCTCCTTGCTTACGAGAGAGTGAAAAAAAAACAAAGTGGAAAAATTCAGGAGGTATTATTTATTAATGAGTGACAATGAGTTGAAAAAAGTGTTGCCAGAATTTTATTTTTCACTAAACCGACATTACATAAAGTAAGTTACCATATGAAATTGTATTTAAGTTAAAAAGTAAAAATGAATTAGTGAAAATTTAAAGAATTTTCCGATTTTGCTAGTAATTTTTCAAAGCCTGTCCCACAATAACGAATGCAGGCTGCTTTTTTACCAACAATTCTTAGTGTTTTCAATTACTTGTCATGCTGGATGAATCATCAAACATTCATTTTTAATTTGATTTTTTGCTGCAAGTATCGCAACTTCCGTGTAAAAGCACATTTTTTCTTTTTAATTTTGTTGGTTTCCATCCTGTTGTTGTTTTTATAACATTACGATAAAAATTACACATTGCTCATCATTTCAATTACGGTCACTTAAATAAATTGTACGATTTCTTTCTTTTTCTTTCGAAATTTTTGGCAACCGCACAACGTGAAATCTAATTTGAAATGAAAAATTTGTACGTGCTTGATGAATAGACACATTAAACACATCAAAATGTGACATAAAGCATGTCAGAAATGAAAAATTTTGATTTTTCATCCAGCATCGTCTGTGTAACACACACACAAATACATATATGTATTTTCATAAATACTACTACAATGCTGGATGATTATTTTGACCGTGCCTATACCGCTTTAGTGGGAAACAAACCTGTTTGTTATTTATAAAGCATGCAAACGATAACGTTCGAACTTGGGTTACTGGCTGTAAAGCGACGGTCAAACGCGGCCTGTGAGCACGGTTTTGGTGGCATGCCATCAAAGTTGCGTAATAGGCCAACATTCGTGTTTGACACTAGGGGTGGATGGATTAAAAAAATTTTTTGATATTTTGTGCTTGCCATTAGGCCATCAAACTCATTTAATAACAAACCTGTCAAACACAGTGTAAACACGTCTTGGCTTTATATTTTTTGTTTTTTGTTGTTTTTCTTATGGTTTATCTATAGATACAGATAATGAATCTGGAACAGGAGCATTTCTGTACATGAAATATTTTTTGAAAATTTTGTTGCTGATGCAATTAGTAATCGAAATTAAAAAGAAAACAGAAATTTTTAGAATTTTTTTCTGTCTGTCCATCTGTGTTCGCATCACGTAAAATCTACTGAATGAATTTTATTAAAATTTGACGAGGTACTTTAGTATCTTGATTTAAATATGAAATATTTTTTCCCCAAAAATATCTCATTTCCATGAGAAAATAGAGAAAAAGTAGTAAAAGTACGCAATTTTACCGATTCAAATACACTGCAAACTTGACAGCACCTTTTATTTTTGAATGCGGGATATTTTAAACACTATTTACAGAAGTTAACAATGATATTAGAAATTTATATAAAGTACTATAAAAATAAGTGTCTTAAAATTTGGTGTAGATTACCTTTAAAGCAAAATCAAACAAAATATTGTGAGGACGCCTACGACGTGTTGGGCACAGATAGTTATTTATATTTAATTAAAAACGGTATACATAAATTGAATTACAATTGCAAGGTAGATTTATCTTACTAGGTAGTCTGTACAACAATACAAGAACAACTTGGCATTCAATTGTTGCATTATAGTTTGAAATGTCAAAAAACCTAGAAGAAAATTGAGAAGGCATGTATATATTTTTTATTTGTTTTTTTTGGTTTTCTCACTTCTGCACACTAAAATTTCTAAACACATACAACTTTTGACATGTCGAACTACTAAATCAGTTGGGCGGACGATACTATCTAGTAAGACAAATCTACCTTGTACAATTGTTTACGAAGGAAACCCCATATTTTAAATATTAAATACAACGCACAGTGGTTAAAAAAATATTATCTTGGAAATAATTCTGCCATAAATGATAACTTTATGAAATGTCATCATAACTTACATAAAACTTTTTTAGGTTTAGGTAGTTCTGGAAAAATCTATTCCTTCTATTATAAGAGAAAATAAAAATATGTGCTGGGATTCTGGACTCATGTTTTCTAAAATTGGGATTTTCTAGATAGATAAAAAATAAACTTTTATGAGTATTGAGCTTACATTCGATTTGATTCTTCGGAATTATCACAATTTTTAATAAATTTATAGGTATAATTGAAAATTTATATCCTCCAAATATCATTTTCTTAAAAATATAATGAAAAAAACATAAAAATTCTGGGATGCCAAAAAAACCTATATTCTAGGATTTAAAAAAGCTTGTCCCGATTGTTATTCCTTATACCTACCAGGTTGCAAGGATGTTACAAAAACCTTTCAAATGATTAAACTTTTAATAGAATTTTATTTTCAATGAAACTTTTTATTGATTTTGTCTTTTATTTGAGGGGGAAATTATCTATTTCTTGTTTTTTTTTAATATACATACATAATAACTTCATAATAATGAAAGTGTGTGTGCATGAAATTCATGTTGCTTCTTTTTTCGAGTTATTTTTTTTATGTTTTTGAATATTATTTAATAAATACTTCATATTTTATTATTATAATTGTTTTAATTATGAATTTATTTTCACGATTTTCGTAAAGTCAAAAATATTTCAACATTTTTTTTTTCAATATTGGTTGCGTTTTAATTACGTTTTTGTTTGAATTTTTTTAATTTAATTTTAATTTTTGAGATTTAAATGCATTAATTAACAACACAATTAATTAGGTTTTAAATGTAAATATTATGTTTAATTAAATATATGAATAAATATATTTTTTTATATTTAAGGTTAATAACAATGTAATGCATTTTATGTTACTAATTAAATAAAAATAATTAAGCTAAAGCTTTATAAGAAATACTTAACAGAAATTATATATATGTAGATGGAATTTTATTATAATTTTTTAATGTACGTTTGTATATAAAGATATTTTTCTAAATAAGAGGCATCTTAGGTTTTTATATGAGTTTCCTAACAAAAATTGTAAATATAAAAATGAAGGTATAACAATATTTTATATATATATAAAAAAAAAAAATAAACTTCAAAAATGAAAATTTAATGTTAGAAAATATATGTATAAAATCGTAAATCGTAAACAAGTCTACAAATATTTTACATATTTTTAGTTTTTGTAAATGCTTAATTATTCAATTCACTTGTCAATTTTTCATGCCCACCGTTCTATGTGTTATAGGTCCACATTAGCCATAAACCTGTCTTAACAAAAGTCAAACTTCATATAAAAAACAGCATTAAAATTTTTTTTATATGAAATTTGACTTACATATGTTAAATAAAATAATTTAAATAAATAAATTTATGGCTAATATAAAGGGGGTGAAATCTATTTTAGCAGATGAAATCAATACGGCTAAAAACACAACAAAACAACAACTTTGACAATTTGCATGCATATACAAAATAATACGTTATTGACAACGTGCTTGCATAAACAAGAGCAACAAAAAAAAAAAAAAAAATTCAGCTGCTACATCGCTCCCATCTGGTACATTTAATTCGCCTTGGTAGAGATTGGTAAAAATACAATTTTTTATTTTAATAATATTTATTATATTTCCTGCTGAGTTTCAAGTTTATAAAAAGAATATTATTAAAGAAAACTTAAGCGCTACACCAAGATTTTTTTTTTTTAGCAATTAAGTCCAAATTTGTCAAAATCGCATAGTGATACAACTTCTGTGTTGTTGTACCGGCCATAATAATACAATTTTTGTTAAAATTTAAAGAGACTACCTTACGTTTCTACCCTTTGGATACGGAACCTTAGCCCCCGTCTACATTAGTCATGAACATGTCTTAACAAAAGACAAACTTCGTATAACAGTATTAATAAAAATGTTTTTTATATGATGTTTGACTTTTGTTAAGACATGTTAATGACTAAATCCCGTCTTTATTTGCTATCAACATGTCTTAACAAAAGTCAAACTTCATATAAAAAAAAAAAACAGTATTAAAAATAATGTTTTTTTATATGAAGTTTGACTTTTGTTAAGACATTTTAATGTCTAATGGAGACGGGGTTAAAATTGCCACGTTTTATGTTGTCAGGGTTTTATTTATTCATTTTCCTCTTTGTACTCATTACTCTTGTCGTTATTATCTTAGCGTTTACATATGACAATACTCTCAAGACAATAAAAGAATACGTATTAGTTGTTAAAAATTCTGATAATTGTCTAGTATAGGTATCCAGACAATAATTAGTACAATAACATAAAATTTGAGTTTTTGTCAGCATACGTCAAATCACTGTTAAAGTTTTTAATTTTTCCTTAATTTACTATCCTATTTACTGGCTTGAAAATATTCAAAACAGTAGTTCAGACAATTGAAAAAGTGTCCATGAATTAATAAAAAAGTGTGTATGTGTTGTTATTGTCTTAACAGCATTGCCAAATGTAAACACAGGGTGTCATTCTTTTATTAAAATGCAACGTCTAAAATTAAAAGATTTTAAAACTTGATATTGAGATTTATGACATTGAGTCAAGGCCTTAACCTAGTGTCTATACCTGCTAATAATTTGTCTTGATAAAAGTCAAACTTCATATTAAAAAAAAACATTATTTTTAATACTGGGTTTTATTATTATGAAGTTTGACTTTTATCAAGACAAATCTTTGTCAGGCATAGACACTAGGTAAGTGGTTCAATGCACACTTTTAGTCGTGTAGTTGTGTAGCTGCTGTCGTTTATGTGCTTAAAGCATGAGAGATATCAAGAGCAGCGCTAGAATAAAACCTACAAGGCTGCGAAAGACATACATACATATGTAGTTGTCCCAACATATTTTTGAAAAAGGCCTATTTTCAGAAGTACAATAAAAAATGATAAAAAAATAAACGAGAATTTGTTTCAAAATTAAATTTAGGTTCAGGATTTTTTAATCAATATTTATTTTTTTTTTAATCTGAATATTAAAATTTAAATAAGTTTAAAATTGCTTTCGGATACTTTTTTACAATTAAAGAAAAGCCAGGTGCAGCTTATGAAAGATATAATACGTTTTCAATTCCAAATTATTGATGTGATTTTATTATGGGGTTTTGTTTAATGATTGACTGCTGCATTTTTAGAGGTTAGTTTTTTTTTTTTGTGTCAGTTATTAAATCCATTAAAATCTATCTACGATTTGTTTTGTATGAGCAATTATTATTATATATTTATAAAGTTTTATCTGATTTAATAAAAAAATGGGTTAAATGGTTGTTCGGTTTTTTTTAGTTTAAGTTAAACACACTTATAAAAAGAGTTTGTTTTTGTTTTATTTAATTATTAAATACATCTAAGAGTTTTATTACTCAGTATTGATTTTTTTCTGCTGTCTTACATACGTATATATTTTTTAAAGTAATATTTTAAATAATTAATCAAAAGTCTAATTTTTGTGTACAGTAGTTGTATACTCGTTTGTATGTATGTATTAGGTATTTTATGTACGTATATATGTGTGTATGCAGTTAGTACATTGTATTCCTATAGTTGTAATAATTGCATGATAACTTATTTTGTTTGTTTTCAAAAAGTAAATACATATGTTTTTAATGTTTATGTTAAATGCGTATATGGGACATTCCACGCCAAATCGAACAGCTTGAAAAATTTTCCTTTTTGTCTTTTAATTGTTTGTCATTTATTGGTCTCAAGAAACCCATACTGGTGAGTTTTGAGAGTTATAGCTAACTATGTCGTTCAAAGGACATAGAAAAAGATTTTTAAATACCCCTTAGTCGATTTTTTCATATCTTCTTCATGGTTAAAATAAAAGTTTTTTTTTTTTATCCAAAATACAATTCTGTTAATTTTTTATATGGACACATATGAATGTATAATAGAAAATCAAGCCGAATTCATAAACTGGTGTCATTGTTAACGCAAACTTAAAATAAAAAATGCTGACGAACTGATAACATTGCTTCGTTTTTGAAGTCGATTAAAAATTAAGTAAATCGAAAAGGATACATTTTTTGGGGACATGTTTTATTTGTCGTGGAATGCCCCATAAAAAGTTAGTTGTTGTATATACCAAATGCTTGTTTTAACTAAAAAAAAAAAACATTTTTGTATGTAAATAAATTCTTTTTCAATATAAAATTATGTTTTTAACAAAAACTATCTTTAACCACCGTCTCCATTAGACTGCTTTTACAATAGACAGAAACAGGGCAGACATTTTTTGTATTCTCTTTTGCTCTGTCTTAATGCTTTCACAATTGGACATAAACAAGACAGACAGATATTGCACATTCTACTTTCGGATATATTTACTTTACATATGTGTGTGTTTGAAAATCTATGGTACATGTACTTTGTTGAGAAATTTTAAGCAAGTAGACGCCGACTTGAGAAATATAATGTTAAGCAACCCAGAAAAAAGCGAAAAGAAGAAAGAGAAACGAAAAAATGTCCAGTACGATAGTCATGTAATACACACTCTTCTGTCTGTCTGCCCTGTTTCTGTCTATTGTGAAAGGAGTAGACATTAACATGTCTTAACAAAAGTCAAACTTCATCTAAAAAAAACTTTATTTTTTTACTGTTTTCTGTTATATGAAGTTTTACTTTTGTTAAGACATGTTAATGACTAATGTAGACGGGGGTTTAGGTAAAATTCCAAATAAATTATGTTATTTATTCTAAAAGGTTCCTGATTTTGTTTACGGTATATTTTATTTTTACAAAATAGTGTTGCCATATTGACAGTGAAAAGAGTCTTCTTATGAAATTCACAAAATTTGAGTGGAATTCTTTATAGGAGTTCATGTTTGAAAATCTTCTAGATTTAATTTATTTTAAACACAATACTGCAAAGCAGTAGTGCCCTAATACATTATAATGCATTACATGCTTGTATTGTATTAGAAGAAGCACAACCAAGTGGTATAACTAAAAAGCAAGCTTACTTCAGGCATTCTATAATGAATGCTTAGACTTTCTCTTCCTACGATCCTCATTTTTCTGTGCCTTCCTATCTATGCCTTGGCTATCCGTTCTAGAAGATCTAGTACACATTCCTACTTCCCTTCTCTTAGAAGGGAAGCGTTATGTTCTATTTTTAGATCCCGAATGTAAAGCCTTGTGCCCCCGAAAGGAGTAAAGGAGGCCTTTTGGAATGCGTTCATATTTCTTCTTTTTACCACGGGGAAGAAACAATTTCAATTTTGTTGTAGAATTTTTTTAATATTCGTGTATATTTTAAATTAATACGAAAGTGTTGTGCAAGAGCATTTGCAAAAAAAAAAAATAATATAGATGTAACCAAGGGAATTCATACCAGGTGTGAGCAGTAGAGCAACAACTACAACAAAACAAAAACTTTGACGTTAGATTAGCAGATATGAAACAATGTATTTTAGACAAGACATTAGCAAAAAAACGAGAGCAAAAAACAATCAGCTGGGCTATCAACTCCATCTGGTATGAATTCGACTTGGATGTAACTAAACATGATCAGCTGTTTGCGAAATTAACTCAAATGTCAAAAAACCAAGAATTAAAACCTTGGATTTCGTTCGTAAATTACCAATCGCCCAAAATTACTTAATTTCGTGGCAACCTGAACGTGATAAAGGCAAGGCTTCGCTATCCTACACAATTGTACGATTTAATCAACCAAAAATCTGACAGAATTTTGTCCTACTTTAAAAATCGTTTAAAAATGGCGTTGTAGATACCACACTACCATGGCACAATTAACAAGGTAGACTCGCGGCGAAAAAAGAGTACAACTCTGTAATAAAAATACGTACATTTTGTTGTTGTATAAATCATTTTTGGCTGTCAAAATAAAAAATGTTAGTACATTTTGACACTGTAAGATGGTGACAACAAATAGTCAGCTGAGCTCTCGAGTTTACCTGTTATGAATTCGCCTTGCCACACTACCATACAAAACAAGTTTTTGCAACTCTGATCGCATGGAAAAAATAATCTTTTTTCAAAAGATTATCAAATCGTACGACTTGTAACACACACACATTTCTAAGCCACACTATCATACTTTTTAAGCACCACGCATTCATTTTTTGACAGATCGTACGATTGTGTAGGATAGCGAATCCTGGCCTTAAGTAGTAAAAGCCTCAATAAAAATCTTCTTCACTGCTGGCATATTAAGTTAAATTTTGCTATAAAATAAATAAAAACGCTTAAAAAAATTAAAATTTAACTAAATATTTTCCTAACAATTTATAATACTCGTATTTAACGTTTTCAACGGTTTTAATTAAATGTTATTTATTATTTAACCTTGGAAAACATCTAACAATTTGCTTTAATTCCTATTCCTTAACATTGGAAAATTTTCTTTAAAAAAAACTCTAAAATAAAACTTACTTCTATTTATCAGGAAATTTTTTATTTCTGGGACTATGAGCAGCATCACGACGAGGAAATTCATCCAGCTAAGAAAAAAATACGCATTAGAAAAATACACAATTAAAACTATTCCAATACTCACTTTTGAAGAACTAGTTTTAGAACGACTCGAAGAGCGTGTAGGCAAATCTAATTCATCATCTGTGTAACAACTATATTCCCGAGAAGAATCACTGGAATATAAATAAAAACAAGCTAAAGAAACTTATATTTAAATCAGCCTATAGTTTTTCTAACCTGGGTTCAACACCTTCATGGGATGAGTCTTGACTTAATAACGGCAACATGTCTTCACCTTTGGGCAATAAATCTACACCTTGTGTTATATTATTGATTGTGGGTATTGTGGAGGTTTCTATTGGTGATGTGGATTGTGTCTCTTTGGTTTTTGATTCGTGACACTCGCATTGGCAGTCTTCCGGTTTAACATAGTTATAATGAGGCATACAACCATCTGCTGCAGACATTGTGGAAGCTGTAACATCCGGTTGTTGTTGATGTGAGTGCTTGTGTTGGGAGGATGTGCTGTTTGGCCTTGTACAGTTAGCAGCGGGCATTGTCTTTCCTTGAGGGGAACGTGCATGGTAATGTTGTGTTGTGCTAACGCTTTCTCTGGGTAAGGTGGTTATTTTCTTGGGAGGTTTTCTTTTCTCTGGTATGTTTTCAAAATCAATCCAATGGCCAGATAACTTTCTTTGTGTAGAAGCCTTGGGAGTAGTTACCGGAGGTTTACTGGCTGTAGTTGCCTTTGCTTTAGAGTCAACGTTGTCCACATGTTTCCTTGGGATTTGTGTATTTGGAGGGGGAGGTGGTGGCTTTTGTTGTTGCAACAGTTGTTTACTAGAGTCCTTACGTTCTAAATGTGCGGTGGCTCTAAGACCCTCTTCGGCAAACTCGAACCAAGATTTTCCACTGGCGTTTGAAACTCTACGAGGTGACTTTGAACTTTGCACCTCTTTTTTGGAGTCTTTTCTAGGTAGACTTATGCGTAATTTTTCACCTCTCACGAGCACCGAACCACTCAATTCACAAGGCGTGTCTGGTGTATTTACTCCTGTGCCGCCAATGTATTCTTCCAAATGTGAAGGATTGAGAGGAGTAGTCGAACGTGGCCTATCTAATGGACAAGTTTTAACTTCCATATTAATTCTCTCCTTCATGGGTATAAGCGAAACACCCAGAGCTTTCTCCTCAGGCAAAGTGGTAGGTATATAAGGAAGCTCATCGTCAAAGGAATCTTGTGACACCAGACCGGTACTTTCATGATCTTCGATATAGCCCACATTTAAGGCTAAATGTCTTCGTTTTGATTCTATAGCTGCCATATCGGAATCACGTTCACTTTCAGACGACTCCACCGGTTCGTCAGTCGAAAAAACCGATGATCTATCTACATGTGTGTAATGTTTCTTTATTGTATTTTGTGTGGTAATTGTAGATGTTACCGTAGTGCTTGGTTTGCTAGTTGGCAAATCTACTTGAGAACGTCTTGTGGGAGTGGAAGACCTTGGTGGTTTGGGAGGAGTTTGCCTTGCTTTATCTATTGGTGATTGGGAGTGAGAACGCGGTTCACTTCTATGGTGACTAGAAGTTGGTGACGACGTGACATCAACCACCGAGGGTGAAGGTGTATGCAGTGGAGAGGGTTCTGTAGAAGGTGGTGGCGGTTGAGGCAGCTGTGGTTTTCCTTTACGTTGATATTGCTCTTTGTTAAGTTGATCTTGAAAACTTGATTTGTTTTCAGGTGGGTTCAATTCGGAGGCACCACCGCTTTGTTTGCGTGGTTTTCGCGTTACCCCTTGTATATTTTCATGATACTTCTTGCGCACATCAAAATTTTCCAAATATCTAGAGTGTCTATGGTTGGATGTAGCTATTTCATTGTCGTCTTCTGAAGTAGAGCGTGACTGGTATCTTTGTTTGTCTTCTACCGCTACTCCTGCTGCAGATGCTCCAGAAGGCTTTCGTCGCATTACTACTGGTGGCTGGTTGGGAGGTGATGGTTTAACCTTTTCATCTTCAGATGTTGATATTGATTTTTTATTACCGGATGTGATGTGCCTTTTCTTGGTTTCCTCTCTTTTTAGGGACTCTTTTGTGTCTGACTTGTGAAGAATTTCTCTTTGCTCTTCAATTTGTGCTGTAGCTTGAGATTGTTTTGTAACATAATCGTTTCTCTCTGAAACTTGCAGCTCTGCCACATCTTCAGGAGACTTTTTGATTACAGTATTTTGTCTGCGTAGATTATCTGTCATTGATTCTGACAAAGTATCCTGAGTTTGTTCGGATATATAACTAGAAATACTTTCGGTTTTCGATATACTGAATTGTGTAGCGAAGATTTGCTCCTGACTGCCTGAACCTACTCGGGTGGCAAACATTAATCTCCTTCTCTCCTTGGCTGCTGTATCATCTGCCATAGCTGATGAGTTTATAGTGGCTTTAGTTTCCACGACTCTTACTTCCACGGCACTAGTAGTACTTTCCTGCGAAGGAAGTCGATGAATTTCAGCCTCTGCTTCTATGCCATTTTCTGTTACTGAATGTTCCTTTACCTCTGGTAATTGGGGTCGTTGTGAAGCAACTTTTACAGCACTGGCATAACTTTCTCCTGAGCATACAGTTTCTTGAGAATCTTGTGAACTGTGCCGATTCACTTCTAAGCTCCAGGTAAGTTCCTTGTTGTCTTCTTGTGGTAGAGAGTGTATGGCGTCTAGGTTTTCGATTCGTTTAAGAGAAAAAGGTTGAGGGCGCTGGGTGTTTGTGGTCGATGTTTCGGAACCCGAATTCTTGCGTGCTGCCACTGGTTTCAGTTTTTTTACGGCCGATTCTAAATCGCTCATTGTTATTGCCGTAGCCTGAGGTCTTATCGGTTCAGCATTAAGCTGTTGTATGCTCTGGAGTAATTTACGTGTTTCCTTCTCCTCCGGCGGTGTATGCAAAGGAATATGTATATAACCTTCCACAGGATCTTCATAATATTTAAGACGACTATTTGGTCTCGAACCAGTGGCTGTAATAATCGGTGTTTGTGACTTACTTCGGGATTGTAGGTGTTGCATTTCGTGTGCATCTGTGGGCGAAGATGCTTTTGAGGTTTTAGAGCCATCTGCTCCAGCAGAACTGCCGCGCTTTCCTGGTTTGAATATGGCCAAAACAGATTTTTGTTTATTTGGAGTAGCGTTTTGTGACTGAGGAGTTTGCCCTCGTTCTTTGCTTTTACTACGTGGCCTTGAACGATCTCGAGGAGAATCGGGCGAGTCCTTGCCGCCGCCAAACCGAAACAAAGAACTAAATGAAGATTTTCGTGACACAGACGTGGTAGCAGGCGAGGGCGAACGACTGCCCTCTCCCTTACGTGTAGGCTTAGGACTAGCTGTGGGCGTTAGAAGATTTTCACCCTTCGTTTTTTGCGTTAAACTTAAAGAGGCAGGTTTGTTTTGCGCACGTGCAGCATAAACAGGCTGTAAAGTATCGGGAGCCTCTACCATTTTCTCATTCGTAGCAATACCTTTGTCATTATACATAAAATCGGGCTTAAGATTAATACGTATATACTCGGTGCCACTAGGAGTTTTACCAACAATCATTTGGCCTGGACTTTTGGTAGATTTACGCTGCTCTCCCATTGTGCTTTTCTGTATAGCTGTTTTATCTGGGCGATTTTGAGCTTTTATTTTGGCGGACAGCTTAGCGTCACCATTTGTTAAAGAAGTAGGTGGCTTTCTTTTAGGCGATGACTCTACTTTTATGCCCTCAGCTAATATAGCTTGGGTAGGATCACGTGTACGAGCCAAAAGAACCTGTTCCAATAGCGCGGCTGTTGGAACTTCGACAACACCACTTACTGAACCGTCTACTAAACTTTCAACCGGTTTAGGACCACAAAATGAAGTTTCTAATAGCATGCGATGTGGCGAAGGAGAACGTGAAACGCCTGAAACTGCCGAGAGACGACTTACAGCCGATCCTTGGCTACCAACACTTGAAATGCGACTGGTACGACCTGAAATGCAAAGTAAGGCAGCCACCTCAGAACTAGCGGAATCTTTCCGTTGATGTTGTTGTAAGTAGGATTGATGATCTTCTATTCTGAATATGTGCGGAGAAGCACGTTTAGTCTGTGTGAATTAAATTAAGAAGCATTTATTATAATTGAGCACATTTATTATATATCATAACATTTAGACACATAAGTAATTTTAGAATGCGTTCAAAGTAAATGAAATGTTACAAATTATTAAAGGAATTTATTTCGTCCTTGGTCCTGCTAAAGTTCGAAAGGCAAAATTGCAAGCATTTCAAACTTTCGAAATAATTTCCTAGTTAAACTTAAATATTTTTTAAGGTTTTCTAATTTAATCTTCACAATAGACTGGTTATTAGCTTATGTTTACAATAGCCTGGTTATTAGCTTATGCACTTGGGGTTTGTTATTTGAAGGAAATCACAATGGACATTCTAGGTCTCCGAGTGGAGGTGTCTTTCCATCAGCCCAATCCTTTTAACCTAATTGGCAACACATCGACCGCCAACCTTTGTATTATAAACAAAGTCTGGCACACAACTGAAACAAGTTTTCCTTCACTAGTATAGAAGTTGTTATGTTTAGTACATAATGTACGCTTTTGATTCGTTATACATACATGTGTATGTAAGAGTATTAGTAGAAACATCCAAGTGGTAAAATTAAAAAGGCCTTCTCATTTCAGGCCGTCTATAGACCTTCTCTCCCTAGATAAAGATTCGATGATAATGTTCCGTATTATCAGTTGCTTTCGAATTTCGATCTTCACTGGCTATCGAATATCGAAAATTTCCTTGTACAGTCGAATATCGAAAATTGCTCATAATAGCCAGCGATATCTACAGATGGTGTGGCGAAACACTTTCTTAATCAATACCGTGCATAATTACACAGGGGTAATAAATATTTTGGTTCTTTTTTCTTTCACAATATAGCGGACTTCAAAGGTGCAGAAGCTATGCTAATTGTCAAATTTATGAAGTTCTCGAAACTTTTTAAGAAGATTTACTAAAACAGAGCTATGGACGGTGAAGAATATCAGAAGAGTTACTATGGATCTATAATGGTCTTGTGAATCTACACACATATAATTAAGTGTTATCCTCTCTCAACCTCACCTAACCTAATATAACCTTCTCACCTCATTTTTCTGTTCCTTCCTTGGCTCGCTTCTGAAAGACCTAGTGCATACTCTATTTTCCTACTTTTAGATTTCTCATTTACAAAAAAGAAATATCCATCGAGACTAGCTTCCCCGTAGTAATAAATTTTAATGAATTTATAATTTGGGTTAATAGCACGCTATTAATAAAAAATTAAGATCATTTAATTGCGCTTTATCCAATTGCCTTTATCAGAGCTGCTTGCCACTGACATTCTTCGATAGGCTGATTGATAGTGCGCTAGTCTATCAGACTGGAGGTTTAAGGGTTCGATTCCCATTAAAATGAAGCACAAATTTAAATATTTCAATAAAAAATAATTTCTGCCTTTTAGCAGACAATTTTAGAAAGACCTTCTGCAAGGCTTTCCTCCAGAAGCGAGAGTAGAAGGCCTGCTTTGCAATGACATCCTGTGTTAAAATGATATAAGAATGGAATGCGACTAGAAGGCATTGTGCCTCCTACAGAAGGAATTAAGAGGTCTTCTAGAAAGCCTTTAAACTTCTTCTTGGTACCACTGGGATTGAGAGCTGTCAGTAATATTGACATTGTTTGTATGTGCGTCGGTTGTTAGTTATTAATTTTTCATTCAAAGTATTTTTTTAATACAAGGCTGAGAAAAGAAAGCTCCTTTAATTTGTATCATTTGTTTTTAAATCCTACATTTGTATCTTTATCCTTATTTTAAGTTAATGTTGAATGAATTTTAAGGATTAATATACATATTTTCTCATACGTATATTATTTGCTTTTAAAGGCCGTTTTACACTATAATGCAAATTAAAAAAAAAACAATAATAGCTCATCATTTCAGGGTTTCGTATTAATACATGTATTACAGTGTGAAACGGCCTTATGAAATTTTATTTACAAGTTTCTCTTCCTTATCATGTGTTCGTAAGTAGTATTTTTTACTATTGCAACAAATTTTTTATTAAGGGACCCAAATCCCTCACAATATACTTGTGCAAGGTGGTAAGAATTAAAGGCCTTTTTATTTTTATTGCACAACCCAGAAAAATACAATATAATCGGGTGCCTCCGTAGGCTAATAGATAGTGTGCTAGGCTATCAGTCTGGGGGTTGTGGGTTCGACTCCCACCAAAGGCTGTGGGTGTTTCACTAGAACGAGTAAAGGTCATCGTTACTACACAGACAAAATGTTTTGCGCTAATTAAAGATTTTAAAGTGCAATTATTTTTTAATTGGTTCAAATATATTTTTGTTTAAAACAGAACAAAAAAAAAAATCCTAATTAAATAAATAATGAAATCAATTAATTATTCAATCTGAAACTAATTTAAACATTTAATTGGTGAAAATATTTTTTCTATATTATTTCTCGTTAATTAAGTTAGAATATGATTTGTAATTGTATTGTAACATTTAATAAATAAATAAAATTCAGTATAATGTATAATATGTTGGCAACCTTGTTGACTGTTTATATTTACTTCTTTTGTTTGAAATAATTGTGCAACTTATTGAATGTTATAGGGCAAGATGCTAATATTAAGAACAAAAAACTATTTAATTATAATGTATACTTTAGGGGCCGCTTTAAGAATGTTAAACAATACTTACATTTAAATAGCCTTATGGAATTTAAACCATTTTAAATTTTAGTTTTTTTTACTAAAATTTAAACGACTATTTTCGTTAAATTTAATACATAGAATTATATTTTTTGTTTTTTTTTTCTTGTTTTAAAGTTGTTGGCTTTAGTTTTTATTTTTAGTCTACTTATTCTGTAAGCCTTAAAGTAATTGATATGCCAGCAGTAATTTCCAAAATATTTCTTTTTGCATCAACATACATTTTCCTTTTTTACATTTAGTTCTCTTGGCAAGTCTGTGTGTAACTAATAATAACAAAGAGTAATGCACTTAACAAATCAAAAGAGGGTTTGGCAGAATTATTAAAACAAAAATACTCATTAAGTTTGTTTGCTGATATTTTTATATGAAAAATATATTAGGGTGTCCCATATATATATAAATATATGTATATATTTATATATTTATATATATTTATATGTTTTGGACCGACAGACAAGTCGAATTAACAAAATGGTCTGACAAGCAATTAAATTGTCCAAGGAAATCCCTTTTACTATTGAGTTATTTAATCATAATTTTTTTTATCTAAAATTTTGATAAATTTTCACTTGAATTTCCTCTTAAAAAAACTCTTTTACTTTCAGGCTGCTGTTATAGTTTCTTTAGCTAGGCATCACGTATTTTTTAACATAATGTTAGTATTACCTCCCGTCTATATTAGACATTAAATATTAAACAGTAACATCATGTTAGTGTTAAGTGTAGACTGTCAATGTTTATGTTTTTTCAGAAGTCTTAACATGGTTGTTAAAACATTAGTTATAAAAACTCATTTATAACGTGTAAATGAATTTGTTGTAGTATTTTAGTTTACCAGTAATGTTTGCAAACAGCGCCATCTGTTGATCAACAATAAGCTATTGATGTACAATAAGCAATCAAACAGCATTGTTGGAGAACAGAAAATTATGTTCAAAGAGAAAACGACATAAACGCGTATTCGCCACCTATAACAACATGCATAAATTAATTTCGTAGCTCTGCCGGCGCACAGTGGCTGAAAATCGTTTTTCGTTGGCCAAAATTCTGTAACTTTTGAACCGATCAAAATATTGAAATAATTTTTTTTTAATGGATAGATATTTAGCTCAGCTTGATTCAGTTTTAATTACATTAAAATTGATTGAGGACTTTTTAAGGAATTCGAGGTCAAAGTTGAACATTTTAATTTTTTTAACTTTCAGAGTGAAATATGGGTTTATTCTGTGTGTAACATAGTAAAATATCCCTCTAAGATCCGAAAAAGTATATATATTCTTGATCAGTGATGAAATCTAAGACGATGTAGCTATGTCCGTCTGTCCATACGTCCGTCTGTCCATCCGGCCGTCCGTCCATTCGCCTGTCTGTATGAACACGATTCAGTTTAAACGAAAAGAGCTAGACCCTTGAAATTTGGTACATATATATCTTGAACGATAGGGCAGGCAGAGTTCGTAAATGGGCCAAATCGGACCAGGGGGAAAAAAATTCCCTTAAGAAGAACTAAAACAACCCCTGAAAAACTACACATTTTTACAAGTTTTTTTGTAAATTTGTTAAGCAAATGAAACATTTTTATGTCAAAGAAGGTTCAAGGTCTTTACCCTGGAGCCAGAAAATCATAAAAATTTATTTTTGGACCCCGCCCCCTTTTTGTGGGCGTTTATATAGCATATTATATGAAAAATAGTATCAATAATTAACAAATTGTATTACCTAAGCCTAGATTGCATAAAAAATGAATTTTTAAGCTTGCATGACGAATGGAAAATGTACTCGGATCTTCTGCGCTACCTTCACCTCACCCCCCCCCCCAAAAAAATAATTTTTTTTTTTTGGTTAAGCAACAAGAAAATATAATTTTTATTCATTTGACTTAAATATTAATTGCAAATATTCCATATTTTGTTCTGTGCTATTTCTGTTCTTTAGTAGTTTTTTGGCTTCTTCATCTAAATCCCGATGGTCCACTTTCCATTGATTTCGAATACTGGATATGAACGGATCTGACGTTGCCAATAATATATTAAATAGATCTTCATTTGTTGAATTCTTTGAAATTTTCCTAGTATTGTGCTCTCTATAAAATATGTAATCCTTGTTCCTTTTTTCCTGAGCCTCCTCTGATAGATCTCCAAGTGGCACCAAATGATATTTAATGACATCTTCACCATGATAAAGGATTTTGTGAACTGTTGCAGACATATTTCTCCATGGGTAGTTAGTTGTATATATTTTTGCAGTTTCCTTAGCATAATCTCCAAATTTTCTACAGTCAATTTCTTCATTGCACGCAAGTACTTCTAGTATTATTTTAAATCTGAAAATAAGGTTGAAATCCACTCCTGTTATTTCAGATGCTGTTTATGGATCTGAAAAGAATCTTCTTGCGGTATTGCCATCATTTGTATTGCCTGACCCTTGTTTTGGCTGATCTATAATCAGTCCATGTTTGCGATGTTCATCTTGAACATGTTTCTTTTTTGAACTTCTTAACTCTTTGTTGGTCACGTTGTTTCTTATTGATTCTGAAGACCCGAAATCCAAATCATAACTGATTTTTAGTATGTGTTCCATAAGTCGTATTCTTGCGTGTAGTGGTGATAATCCAAATTCATATGCATCGGTATTATGTAATGATTTTGCTGGGACTTTGTTTAATTGGGTTGATGTTGATTGGCAATTGGGTTGATAACAGGTAAATTTAGAAAGATAATTTTATTACTTATTTTTTGCTGATCAAAACAAAGCCATTAAACCCTTTCGAAGGTATTATATTTATTTTTTTTTAGTTATACGTAGCCTAAACTAAAAAAAAATAAACTTTTAGGCAAAAAAGTGAAAATTTAATACACCATTGTATATGAATTTTTTTCGAGTAATTTCATTAAAATGAAAAAAGTGTTCTACAGGCGGCTCGTGGCGGGTACAAAAGTATATATAGCCTTAAAGAGGACTCTTTCACCTTTCTCGTGGTTGTATACGTTTCTTGTTCCCTTTTGTTCCCTAGAAGTTCTATTCCACTAAAGTTTAAATTTGAGGAAAATATAGTAGTTTCATAAATATTTCATAACGCCCCTAATATTAAACGCTAGAGCTGTGTCTACTTACAACAACTAAAGACAATAATCCTACCAACATTATAAAAAAAAACCGCAGACCATTATCGATGATAGCTTGCGAGTAGTAACCATTTAATTTTGATAAAAAACCAAAGAAAAACACCTTTTTCTGAAATTAAAAAAAAAAAAGTTGAGTTTGACAGCATGCCACGCCCACAATTATCAATATTTTAACTTAATTTTTTGGCTACCTTAATTTGGATATATTAACTACAAAATGACGTAAAAATTTTAAAAATCGGTGACAAAAAAAAATTTACTTTTGGCCAACGAAAAACGATTTTCAGCCACTGTGCGGCGTCATGTTGATATTTTGTTCAAATTGATGGCTAGTGAAGATGGCTTCTTATTTTTGTGTCATTGCTAAATCTATTTTTATTTATTTATTTTTTTTTTGGAAAAAAGGGTTTACTGCATGGTCCCATTTAAAAATAATTTTACAATTTTAAACATTACAGCGTGTTTCCCTTTATGAACCATAATTGTTACTCATTTCAAACTTTCCAAAAATGGGTATCGCTTTAGCTCCCCATAACAAAAAGTAGTAAAAAAATAAATTTAAAAATTAAAGGGTGTCCCCATAGGTGACATAATTTGGCTTATATGGCCTTATCTTTTGAACTGTCAATGACTGACAATAGAAATTACGCATAATTTGTATTACTAAGTTCCCTATAATAACAAGAAATAAATTTAAAATTATAATTTATAGGGTGTTCCCAAGAGTTCTATATTCGGCCGTGCGGAATCTTCTATACCCTTCACCACGGTGAGTTTATTTTTACAGACATTTTATTTAAGAGATAAACGCATTAAAAAAGGACTGCGCATTTTTTTTCACTAATCAGCAATATTTCATGAAATGCCTAATTATGTAAAAATTTTATAGAAAATTTTTTGTAAAAATTTTATGGATTTTTTTTCTAAAATTTTTTTTTGGAAATTTTTTTTTAAATTTGTTTATTGAAAAAAGTTTTATGGAAAATTTGTTGTAAAATTTTTATAGAAAATATTTCGAAACAAAATTTTTAATATATTTTGTAAAAGTTTTTGTAAACATTTTTTTTTAATTTTTTTCTAAAATTTGTTTTTGAAATTTATATGTAAAATTTTTGTATTTTTTTATTATTTGTTTATTGAAAAAAATTTTAGGAAATTTTTTGTAAAATTTTTATAGAAAATATCTCCAAATTTTTTTGTTTTTATAATTTTTGTAAATTTTCTTTTGAAAAATATTTAGAAAATTTTTTAAAAATTTTGAAAAAATGTTTTTAATTTTTTCTTGGAAAAATTTTGTTGAAAATTTTTTGTAAAAATTTTTTGAAAAAATTTTGTTGAAAATTTTTTGTAAAAATTTTTTAAAAATTTTTTCTAAAATTTGTTTTCGAAAATTGTATGTAAAAATTTGTTTTTTTATATTTTTGAAAATTTTTTATAATTTTTTATTAAGTTAATTTTTTAGGACCTTCTTGCAATCCAAATTGCGTTAGAATTCAAAAAAATTCTATTGACTACACCCTGGTGACTGCTCCTGGTTACCAGCGAACACCCTGTGGGTCTATTGGCTACATCTATGAGTATTGCTTTCCATAAAGCCTTTAATATAAATCAATGTAGAAAAACCCTACTAACGCACTCCCTGCGATCTACAGGTCGTGGTCTAATTACAACAGAAAAAAATAAATAAAACCACCTGCAAAAATATGGGTAGGCGTTGTTTTAAGCCCACAACCTCGAATGGAAAGGTGTATATGTAATGTAATTTGGCGTATATGGTCTTATCTTATGAACCATTATAAATAGACAATTTACAGATTGTGTAATATTTACTCAGCTATAACAATAAGTTTTAAATTCATAAAATTCGGCCTTATCTTTTAAGCCGTTATAGACCGACGATTTGGTATTTACCCGTATTATTTTATCTGCACAAATAAAAAAAGGTTAAAAGAATATCCTCATAGGTGACTTAAATTGATGTATATGGCCTTATCTTTTGAACCACTATAGACACTATACATTTACGTAGTAAATGTACTTATAAGTCTGCTATAGCAGAGAGTATTAAAATTAAAGGGTGTCCCTATTAATTTTTAATTCGGTTTTAAATTTTTAGTGTAGATTTGATCTTCTAAATCGTTTTTTGCAATAATTATTTTAGAAATATTAACATTGCAAAGACCAATAAAAATGATGCCACATGTTCTTTGTATAACAAAAAGGGACAGCCTATTGTATGTAGTCTATGTTTTAACCAGAGCATTTAAATGATGCGTATGTAACCAAACTTAATAACTTATGCAACAAGTTAAAACCTGATGTCATTCAAGGTGTTTATTTTTTGCAAGAATTAAAACAAAAGAAACTCATACATCCATACACTCCTATGTTCCTACATGTCTTCATAGGGGTACATTTATCACTACATGCTAGTTGTCTGTGTAGTGTAGTTTGCCTTAGTTGTTCTATTTTTTGTGTTTGGTGTGGTTGTTAGCTTTTGTTTTAACCGGTTTCCATTAACTTAAAATAGCACAAGCAAATGTAGTTCTCCATTTTTGTTTTTAACAGAGAACAAATGAAATGAAATACGAGTATTAAGGAAAAGTAAAAAAACATCAAAAAGCTTAAAAAAAAAATTAAAAAACGTTGTTGTTGGTAGATTAAAATTTTAAGTAAATATGTACATAAAAGTACATACATACAATCATAAAAGTTGTTGTAATAATATTGTTTAAACAGGTCAGTCGAACAGAAATGGTATGACAAAACAAAAATCAATTTTTGTCTACTAAAAACTCTTTTTAAAAGAGACATCAATATGTGTTGAGTTATTAGAGCGGAAGTTATATTCAAAACAAAATGAAAAGAAAAATCTGATAAACTAGATTATAGAAAATTTTTTTGTATAAAATAAAAAAATATATTAAAATTTTTTTTATATAATGAAATAAAACAAATAAGAATGCTATATTCTGCTATGCCAAATCTTACATACCCTTCAACATAGTAATGTTAAAAATTCCCTTACTCTGTTATGGTTTCCAATTTCACAATACATAATATATTTTTGATTTTTTCTTTTATGATTTTCAACTTCATTATTACAAATATAATATAAAGATATAGATTTTTTTGTACAAATCTTATGAAAATATTTTGTGAAAATTTTATCGAAAATTTTTTGTAAAAAATTTATGGAAAATTTTTTGTAAAAAATTTATGGAAAATTTTTTGTAAAAAATTAATCAAAAATTTATTGTTAAATTTTATAGAAAATTATTTGTAAAATTTTATAGAAAATTATTTGTAAAATTTTATAGATAATTATTTGTAAATATTTTAACGAAAAAATTTTGTAAAAATTTTATCTAAAATTTTTTGTATAAATTTATTTGAAAAATTATTGCAAAAGATTTATCAAAAAATTTTTTCTAAAACTTTTATCGAAAATTATTTGTAAAAATTTAATCGAAAATTTTTTGTAATAATTTTATCAAAAATTAATTTTAAAAATTTTATCGAAAATTTTATTTGCAAAAGTTTATCGAATATTTTTTGTATAAATTTAATCGAAAATTTTTTGCAAAAGATTTATCGAAATTTTTTTTTTTAAATTTATTCAAAAATTTTTTGTAAAAATTGTACTGAAAATGTTTTTTAATAATTTTGCCGAAAATTTTTTGTAAAAATTTTACCGAAAATTGTTTGTAATTTTATCAAAAAATTTTTTTGCAAGTTTTATTGAAAATTTTTTGTAAAAATTTTATTGAAAATTTTTTGTATTTATTGTATTTTTTGTAAAAACTTTAACGGAAATTGGTCAGACTAAAGCACATTGGGGTCATATTGACTGCTCCTGGTTTCCAGTCGGAACCCTGTGGGTCTATTGGCCACTTCTATGTGTATTGCTTTCTAAAAAGGGGATATACGAGGATTAAAATGATCAGGATAGAGAGAAAAGGTGCGGCATCTACCACATAAATATATTAATTATCGTTTATCTATTAAACTGCTAGAATTGTGTCCTTCAACCTGTGCATTAATTATTGGGTTAATATAATGTTAATATACAGGATAAATATTTACGCTTCATCAATAATCTGATTGGGTGTGTATGTGCGCAAAAATCACATCTTATATGGAACACCCTTTAAATTTAATGTTTTAATTACTGTTTGTTGTAAAGAATATGGATGTATACACGCTGTGAAAATTGTATATAAGAAAAAGCCATATATTTCAAAATGAAATGTTTAAACCCCTTTAAGTTCTTAATATAATTTTATAGCGTTTAAATTTCAAGTGTCAGTCAATAAAGTTTAAACAAAATTACGCCCTATACCTCAAATTACATCATCAAGGAAACACCTTGTAATTTTTGAGTTAAGATTTTTGTTACTGTTTTGTTGTTGGGAGCTATAATAATTCAGATTTCTTAAAAAATTATAATGGGAAACACCACAAGGGATGCAATTCTGTTGGCTGATTTTAAAGTATGATTAATATTAATTAAGTTTAAAATAATAATTATACGTTCAGGTATCAGGTTAAATAAAATACAATTGTTTGTAAATAAGCTCTGATGATGCCATGGTGAGATTTAATCGTCTCTAGTGGGAGGGATAATTCCTGGCACAACACCAGCCAGGAGGTGATTATCGTGTGTGTATGCAGGGAGCGATTCAGGCTTGCCTCGGGCTCCATTTAATTTTTTTTGTTTGTTCAAGCCTGGCATGTTATTTTTTTTTGTGTGACAGTCCAGGTCATATGTTAGCAAGAACCAGCCCAAGATGGCAAGCAATAGTCGAAGCATAAGCGAGCAATCTGGCCATTTTAATTTTTGGCTTTTTTTCACATCTGCCACTACAAAAAGCTTTATGTTTGTATTTTAGGTAAATAATTGTTTCAAAATGTTTATTGACCTTCGATTTTGTTATAACATACATACATTTAACGAATAAAAAAATTTACCTGTCGTTATATAAAAAATAAATAAGTTTTTGTAATGTTATCTAGGTCAGTACCACACCAAAAAGTATTTTTCTAAGAATATTAAAAGGAACTTTATTTATAATGCTTTACATCTAAAAAACTATAATAGATGATGAGCTGTGTGTTTAATATTCTTTTAGATTCATATGTCAAGATATATAAATACACAATTTACAAGAATATTTTACATAAATAACAGGTATACAATATGATAACTAATAAAAGACACGTAAGGACTTAAGCAGGAATAAACAATCTTCTGTAACCCGAACGCGATAATTTTTATTTAAAAATTAAATATTCCGACTAATTTGGCTGCTGCTCAATTATTCTATTACAGAATATTTTTTGTTTTATTTAGAATAAGAAAATATTTGTGGATAAAAGAAAAACTTTTTAAACAAAACTTTAATATAAAATGTTATTTTTTTTTATAAATTTTCATACTAACTACGGGGACAATATGATAATTTCGTGTGTTTTCGGATAAAATATCTTTTTTCGGAAAAAGGGTTTAATTTCTCTTTTAAGACTGAAATATTTTTTTAATCTCTCTTTAAATGCTAAAAAAATTCCTCAAGTTCCTTAAAAATAAGCGTTTGTTTCAATGAAGACTCTTTTTTTTAATTGATGTGAACGATACCGCGTACGTTCTATCGTTCGCATCTATAGCAGTTAAATTCTATGATCGCCAATATCATTTCATGAATTTTAACGACTATTTCTGGCGTGACCAACTTTTTTGGGCGACTTAAACATTTGGTGCTTGTATTATGTCGATCTGTTGAAAAAAAAGCAAAACGCATGTTTCTGGCTTCTTGCTTATTTATTAACTGACTTCTTTTAATATTATATTTACATGTTTTTGTGGTACGCATTAGTGAGTGAGAATAGAGCGAATGTGTGGAATGTAAGCCAACTGCACATGATAAAAAGCTACAATTGCATACAGGGTTTTACATTCTTTCTTAGATTATAATTAAACTTATACATTTCTCTACATCTCCCCTTTTTAAACATAATAACTATTATTATTATTATTATGACATTTTGATAATTTTCTTGTACAAAATACTACATTTTTTCTTTAACAATGCAAGAAATAAAATTAAGACAATTTATTCAATTACTAAACATGTGTTCTTTTTCTTAAGGAGCACAATAACGTAAAAATTTAAAATTAAAAATAAAACAAAGATATACATATGTAAATAAATTCAAATTAGAATTTACTTCTGATTTTTATGCATTTTACACTCAAAAACGCAACATATTTATATATTTAATTCATTAAAATGTTGCATAAAAAGTTTATATAGTGTGTAAAATAGGTAAATTTAAAATATAGCCTTATTTGACCTTGTTTGCATATATAATTTATATGCGCTTTCGCAAATGATATGAATTTCTTCTCAAGTTTTTACCGTTCAGTTCTATTATATAGGATCGAGGCGTATTGTGTTTTTCTATAACTATGGCTGGAAGCCATTTTTTCTCATCTTTTACCCATACCTTTTCTCCTTTTTCAAACACTTGTTGAACTGTTGCATTTTTGTCATAATAGAATTTATTAGTTAAATTATTACGGTTCAAAACTGGTAATATTTTATTACTGATTCGATTATTCCTATAAAAATTCAACTTTCCAGGTACCAGTGTTCTAGTTTGCCTACCAAATAATAACTGAGTTGGTGCCAAGTTCGAATTTTTAATCGGAGTGTTTCGATATTCGAGCAACGCGTGCCAGAAATTGCTTTTTTCATCGTTGCACTTCTTAATTAATTTTTTCGCAATTTGAACCATTCGCTCGGCAAAACCGTTAGATTTTGGGTAGTGTGGACTTACTGTTGTAACTTTGATATCTAACGTTTTCGCCCATTGCCTAAACTCAAACGATCCGAATGGAACATTATCTGCTACAATTTCTAACGGATACCCATGTATAGAAAAAATTATATTAAGTTTTTCGATTATAGCCTTAGCTGTCTTTTTTGTTTATGATCGGTTATGATTTCTACTAAATGTCCGTAAATGTAATTATGGAATTTTTGACATGCGAACACTACAGCTAACATTTCTTTTTCTATCTGTGCATATCTGGTTTCAGCATCAGTTAGACTACGTGAAGCGAAACATACTGGTCTTCCATTTTGCATCAACGCACATCCTAAGCCGTCTTTCGATGCATCTGTTTGCAAAACAATTTTTTCAGCTTTATCAAACGGTTTTAAATCTGGTGCATTTAGAAGCATTCTTTTAAAATCTTCTAAACATTTATCATGAACCGACAGCCATTGAAATTCTACTGAATTTTTTAACAACTCTCTGATTGGTTTGCTTATACTTGAAAGATTTGGTACGTATTCTCGTAAATAATTCATAAAACCTAAAAGCTTTTGAACATCTTTCTTACATTTTGGAGGTCCTAAATCTTCAATACCTTTCAGTCTACTTTTATCACATCCGATTCCCTTACTTGAAATTCTATGTCCTAAAAATATTACCTCTTTTTGTTTCCATTGAAGTTTTTCCCAATTAAATTTGACATTTTTTTCTTTAGCCCTTTCCATCACTACTTTCACAGTTTCATCATGTTCCTGCTCATTAGTTGCAGCAATGAGTATATCATCAATATATACTGTAACGTTTTTTATATTCCCAAAATTTTCTTCATTAATTTTTTGAAATGCTTCTGGTGCTATCTTAATGCCAAATGGCAAGCGTTTAAAACTGTAGCAACCAAAGGGTGTGCTAAACGTGCATAAACTTTTTGACCTTTCATCAAGGGCAATTTGATAGAAACCATCTTTAAGGTCTAATACTGTAAAAATTGATTTATTTATTAGATTCGTTTTGAGTCGTTCAAAAGTTGGAATTTCATAGTAATGATCCTTTATTGCTTTATTTAGTTCTTTCGGATTTATGCAAATTCTCAATTTTTTGTTTGGTTTTTCCACAATAACAATATTTGAAATCCATTCACAAGGGTTTTCACATTTTTCTATAATGTTTTTCTCGCATAAGTTATCTAGTTCTTGTTTTAAAGGTTCCCTTAGAGCTAAAGGTATTCGTGTTGCCGGTTTTGAGCATGGTGTGACACCTTCTTTTAGTTCAATGGCAAAATTCTTTTTAAAACAACCTATGCCTTTAAAGAGTTCACAATATTCTTTTTTTAGCTCTTGTTTACTAATAATTTCAACCGAATATATGCGCTTAATTAAACCCAATTCTATACACGATTTTAAGCCTAAAATAGGAATCGAGTTTTTATCTTTTACTACAAAAAATTTAATTCTTTCTAATTTTTGTTTTACTTTGCACAGTAAGTTCACTATACCCATGTGTTCTATCGCGGTACCATTAAAGGCTATCAAATTATCCGAACTTTTCTCAACTCTAATATTATTTAAATCTTTCAATATATCTAATGGCAAAATGTTAACCATAGCACCTGTGTCTAGTTTAAACTTTACAGTTTTATCATGAATTTGTAGAGATTCATACCACGTGGTAGCATCATTTTCTTTTCTAATTGAATCTATATATAAACTTGAATTACTTGCACTACATATGTTCTTAGTTTGCACTTTTAATTCACCTACAGATTTTTTTTTACATACAGCAGAAAAATGATTTCTGCCTTTACAGTGATTACACACTTTACCATATGCTGGGCATTTGCCTTTCAAATGCTTTTTACCACAAAAATTACAATTGTTACAATTTCTATAATTTTTAGAATTCTCTTGAAAACTGTGCTTTTCATTACTTTTAGTTTTAAGATCACTTAAATTAGTTTTAAATTTTTCAGACTTCTTACTAACCACATTAATTTCTACTTCACTACTTCGCATAGTATTCATTTGTTTGTTAGTCACTTCAGCCGATCTCGCCATGTCAATTGCCATTTCCATCGTTAATTTTGGTGTATCCAACAGCTTTTTCTGCAACGCCTTGTCACTTGTTCCCAGTACAATTCTATCACGCACCATTCTATCGTCATTATCAAAGCTGCATCGCCGCACTATTTTCTTAATATCCATTAAGAAGTCATCAAAAGGTTCACCATGTGCTTGACATCGATTATGGAAAACGAAACTCTCATATACTTCGTTGCACTTTGGTTTGCAAAATTCTTCAAAGGCTTTTGTCACATCTTCATATTTTTCTTTAGCTGCCTCACTGAGGTTAAAAGAATCATAAAGTTCTACAGCTTCCGGGCCAATCGCATTCAAAAATATAGCCACTTTCACTACTTCAGCTTTCTTGTCCAATTCAATAGCAGTGGCAAAAATTTTAAAATTTTGCCAAAAAATTCTCCAATTCTCTGCTATATTTCCACTAATTTTTAGTTCTTCAACTTTCTTTACAAAATCCATATTTGTATTTTGTTTAATATAAACGTATTTGATGTTTTTTGGCGGCCTTCCACGTGGTCTTAGATGTACACGACTTGCATTCAATTTAGCTTTTTCCATATACTGTGTATGTTAAAATCAAATCAAAATTAACTTTTATTTTATTGTCTACTTTTTCACCGACTGCGCCATGTATTATGTCGATCTGTTGAAAAAAAAGCAAAACGCATGTTTCTGGCTTCTTGCTTATTTATTAACTGACTTCTTTTAATATTATATTTACATGTTTTTGTGGTACGCATTAGTGAGTGAGAATAGAGCGAATGTGTGGAATGTAAGCCAACTGCACATGATAAAAAGCTACAATTGCATACAGGGTTTTACATTCTTTCTTAGATTATAATTAAACTTATACATTTCTCTACAGTGCTATTGTGCTGGTACGATCAAAAAATAACTAAGTATTTTAAAATTTATTGCTGCAGTGTTCCCGTAGTATTTAAAATGCGTTTCTATGGTAACGGTGATGATTTACTATCACGTTAAAATAATGTTTAATCAGCACACAAACGAATTTGTTTCTTTTCGTTAAAATGGCTGTCAAGAACAAAGTAATAAATACAACTTGCTCGAAATTCAACATTAGTTCATTAATCGATAACTGACTGCTAAGGGTATGAGTGTTGGAAATTATGACATTATCACACTGCTCTCGTATGTGCTTTTTAAATTAAAGAGTATAATTACAAAAATATAAAAAATTATGTGAAGTGTAAACCACAAAACTTTCGAAATTTTTTATTCAATCTTTATCGTAAAATTTCTTCTAAAATCTCCTTTAAACTATTAATTTTAAGTCAGGCTTATAAAAAAATTGTTTAATTATTTTTTATTAAAAAAAAAACATTTATTTCAAATGTTTTAATTTTTTTTTAGAAAACGAAGAACTAAATTTCTATAATCTTATAAAATTTAAATTAATTTTTATTTCTTTTCAAAAAGAATTGCACAATAAACTAAAGCCTGGCTTCAAAATTATATAAACATAATCAGATGGTTTTGAAAATTACATCCAAATGTAAAAAAAGATAAAATTTCTTTACAATTTACTCATCTCTTTTGATTCTCTTTAGCAATTAATGTAGGTTTTCCTTAGCTTTTGTGATTCACAAAGAAATTATGAATCAATTCCATTCAATAATTCTCTGGTTATTTTCTGTTATCTAGTCTAGTTGGCAAACATTTATTAAAATTTAAATTCTATTCAATTTTTCATTTCATATGCAAATTCTCTCTCTCTTATAGCAAACATTTTTACATTTTCTATTCTTCTTCCGGCTTTTTAATTTAAAATTTTCACACACACACACACACTCACACAGCCATACATTTAATTATACTCTATACTAGATCCACAAAATCAATGAATGGTTACAAAATCAAATTAACAACAACTACAACAGCAACAGCAACCGAATGTATGAGAAATATCCAGATATCTAATAAACTCATACACAGATACACACATACATACATACATACATACATACATACATACATACATACATACATACATACATACATACATACATACATACATACATACATACATACATACATACATACATACATACATACATATGCACATTGATATATGATGAAGAGAATTATCTCTAATCACACGAGTAACAGTAAAAAATGAAGGGGTTTTCGTAAACAAAAGTATTTTTTTGTTTGTTGTTAAAGAAAGGCAGGCATGCTCGTCGTATAAGTAACATTAATTTAAATTATATCTTGAAGTCTGACTTATATTTCGCTAGATATAATAAAATTGGTCTTAATGTCACATAGTTTTGTTTTTGAACGCATTTATTAAAATACTAGCTGTGCCCGCCAATTTGTCAGTGCCCTTACAATCACCCCTATCGCGAATAATTACTCCCAAATTGTCTATTGTGAATGATTACAATAACAAATTTACTTGTATTTTGCGGTAAAAATCATTCACGATAGAAATTATCGAAGTTTTTTCATGGGAATAATAAGGGTGAATTATTTTTTAGAATTTGTTTTAAACCAATGACCCTTACTTTTTGTGTGCTTCAGTAATGGTTTATGTATTTACTTTATATAATGCGTCTCATCCCTACTAAATTATCCCACTTTCAAAAATAAAAGGCACCTTAAACTAAGCATATTGGTAAAATTGCGTACTTTCACTGCCTTTTCTCTAATTTCTCTTCGAAATGGAATATTTTTGCGGAAAAAGGTATCCTAAATTTTAATCAAGATACTGAGGTACCTCTTCACAAAATTTTATTAAAATCCATCTAGTAGTTCAAACGTGATGCGAACACAGACAGAAAGACGAACATGAAAAAGTTACTGTTTTATTATATGTATAGATTTTTGCATATAAACTGGGGTGCGGCAGAGATCAGCGGCTTTCATTATCGTAGAAAGGTGATTCTGGGGGGTACAATTCCCTCTCCAAAGTTGCTGTTACCCCCCAGAAATTTTAAAAATTGTAATAAATATTTATTTTCAGAATATTGTTATCTAATAATAATGGTTTTATTAAAAATAAACATAATATTAAAAATAAACATTAAAAATAAACATAACGTGCAATTGCAGTGTTGCAGCGCCTCTGGTATTAGAAAGGGCCTTTTCACACTACAATACAAGTATTAATACTTTTGAGAAAAATAAAACCTTGAAATGGTTGTTGTTTTATGAAAAATTTCAAACAGCGTTGCATTTTATTCAAATTTATTAATACTTGCATTATAGTGTGAAACAGCCTTTAGGCGTATTAGTTTGAAAATAGTATAGCCAATTCATATTATCTTACATATCGCACTTGCTCAACAAGAGGGTATTAACGCAAAATTTTTAAATTTTCACTTTTTGGTAGAAATCAACCAACAACATCAATATCCATCTACTGTAAAAATTTCAACGTATTCTGATTACTCTTTCATCTCGAAACCTGCATATGAGACCATTTTCGTGATAGTGTCTTGAGTACCTTTATATCAACAAAATTTAAAAGAAAAACAGTGTAAATATATTATTAAATGGAATTTTCTTCCTATAATATGTTCGAATTTTTAAATTACAGTTTTTTACCTCTACTGGAAATTTTAAAATTTTGAGTTAATACCCTCTTGTTGATCTAGTGCTATATCAGAAATTAATGTTGTCAAGGCTAGGTATGGATGTCGTGATCATGCTTTAGTAGTCAACGTGTTAACCACTTGAACTACAGCATCATTTTGCAGTGAATGATGAACTTAAAAAAAAAAAAAAAATTGTACTGTACGCGTTTAGTAGATTTCAACACGTTTGAATGGTTTAAAGTAGTTGGTGGAATTTTGAGGTTAAAGGGTCAAAATAGATTAGAAAGCACCGCCATTATTTATTCAAAAGTGCCAAAAATGGCCCAATTGTGCCACATTTTGCATCACCGATACACACTGACCAATATAATGCGAAAAAGGTGAAAGAGTGATTAGAGAGGGAGAGAGAGAGAGAGAGAAAAAGAGAATATTTATAAGAGTTAGTAAGAGTTTGTGATAACATAATTATATGTTCTTGCAGGCTTATATATTCCGTTCACTCTATTGTTTTTTTGTGTAAAAACAGTTTTCAATTAAGTTTGGATGTATTCCCAGTAGTGTTGTTTCTTTTTTTTTGTTGCAATTATGTGCACATCAACTAAACGAAGATAAACAACATTCACAATATATTGTTTGTTCTGTAGGTTTTTGTTTTAACTTTTTCAATGAAACAAAGTTTGATTTTTGATTTGTTATTAAGAGTTTTGCTTGGCTATTGAACAAGTTTTTAATCAAGAAGCCACATAATGTAATTTAAAAGAATTTAAAAAAGCAACATTATTTAAAAAAATTTCGTAAGGAAAAACTTGCTCATACAAATGAATTCTAAATATTTTTTAAGTATATAAAAATATTTTTAGAACTAAGATTAATACACACACATTTTTTGTACTAAATTAAGGTCACATAATTTTAAATTGGATCACAAATGGATCATTAAGTTAAGTATACACCACTTTAAATAATTATTTAAATAATTTCATAAATATTAAGTAAATTCTAAGTTAAGGCTTTTAGTACTAAATTATTGCACCCAATTTTTTCAAGTTAAAAGTTGAAGTAACAACTTTCACATAAACATATTTGGTAATTATTTTATTTTAATATACAAAAAATTAAAACTTAATTTAGTGTAGAAAAGTTTTTAAGTTTCAAATAAAGAACGAATTATTTAGTACACAGTTATGTTGAAAAGCTTTCTGTTGTCTTCGACAGTGATTGAATATATTTAAATATATAAAATCGTCATCGAAATCAATTAAATCATCCTCTATGTTGATTAAATCAATTCAGACAACTTTAACAATTATGCGTACAAATTTAGTACTAAAAATAAATTTGGTACTAAAAATATTAAGCACAAATTTATATTATAAAATACCAATATTTTTAACAAATTATGCTTTTTAAGAAAGACTTTTTTATACCTGGTACTTTTTACAAAAGGTACTTTGTATGAAAAGTCCTTTTTATAAAACATACTTTTGACAAAAGTTTAACTTCAAAAAAATTAACTTTTTTGTAAAAGGCATTTTAAAAGCTACTTTTTGGCAAAGGTATGTTTTACACTTTTTGCAAATTACACTTTTTACAAAATATTATTAAGTTACTTCTTATACAATGTACTTTTAAAGGTTGCTCATTTGATTTCTTTTTTCAAAAGATACTATTATGATTTATAGTTTTTATTAAAGGCGACTTTGTAGAGTAATTTTTTATAACAGGTACTATTTATAAAACGTATTTAAAATTACTTTTATAGTTGTTATAAAAGGTACTTTTTATAAAAAATATTTTTTTTTATAAAATAGTGTTTAAAAAAATTATTATTTTTTATAGTTTTTCTATTAAAGCAATTTAAAAAATACTTTCTATAAAAGGTGCTTTCGTAGATAACACTATTAAAAAAGATGTTTTTAAAAAACAAATGGTACATTTATAAAATGCTCTTTTTGTAGAGTAATTTTTTATAACAGTTACTTTTTATAAAACATTTATAAATACTAGTTTTTATAAAAGGTACTTTTTATAAAAAATATTTTTTTTTATAAAATAGTTTCTAAAAACTTTTTGTAGAGTAATTTTTTATAACAGGTACTTTTTATAAAACACATTTAAAAATACTAGTTGTTATAAAAGGTACTTTTTATAAAACATTTTTTTTATAAAACCAGGGTCTAAAAAAATTATTGTTATTATAAAGTTGTTTCTATTAAAGCAATTTTAAAAAAGTACTTTTTATAAAAGTAATTTTCCTAAAGGGTACTTTTGTAGAAACCACTTTTTAAAAAGGTATTTTTTAGAAAAAATCCTTTTAATTAAAGGTGTTTTTTTTTCAAGGTACTTTCTAGATATATTACTTTGACAAAATTATTTTAGGGTTTCGTAGAAAAGAATGATAACTAGATCTTATTAATACCGCTTCAATCTCTGTCTCTCACGTGGCTGTATCTGTAACTATAATAAGGAGATACCTTAACCAAAAATATAAAAAAAAAATTAAATTGTAGAGGGGACCTTTACAAGAAACGTGTTGTTTTATATAAATTTAAATTACTCCTAGAAGTGTGCTTTTAATAATATGCATTTTATAATAAAAACTCACAATAATAGTTGCCAGTTTTTTTTTCAAATTATTCAAGATTGGCAAAAAATGAAACTTCACAAGTTTTATTAAATTATAAGTTATTTTTGATGGAGCTTTTCGCGTAAAGTTTAATATTTTACGGTGGGGTGCTGCGGAACCCTTTGTCTCCCGTTTGGCCGATTTATTTAATTATATGACTAATATTTTTAATAGAAAATACGATGCGATTAAACTCACCTGTTGTTGCTGCTGCTGTTGCTGTTGTACTTTAGCTTCTTCTTCCTTTTTGTGTGTAGGATCCATAAAATATAATTCCTCTGTTGAACTACGCAATTCCAATGCACCATCCTCACGAAAACCCATATCCAATGTTTCCTGTAGGGTGCCAGTGCCAACCTTTTCATAATTAGTTTTTGTGTTTTCCAGTTTTTTTTTGTTTTTGTTTTTTTTTCATAATTCATAAACATAAATTAACAACAACAAATTGGGGATTGTGGGTAGAGGGATTATAATTAAAACACAAAAGCAAATTTTGTAATGTAACATATAACATAAAAACAAGAAAAGAAATAGAAATAACACCATCCAGTAATTTTGCGCAAAACATTTAAAAAAATAAGAAACGAGAAAGAAAGCAAAGAAATACACAAAAAAGTTTTATGTTAAAATTAAATTTGATAACTTTTTCATTATTTCTTTTTGTTTTAATATTATTTAACACTAAATCAAGAAAAAAAAAGTTAAGAAAAGAAAAACTTAATTATAAAACTACTTTCGTTTTAGTTTAAAATGCCACTACAACAACAATAACAAATAAGAAATGTCAATCAATGCAATTTGTGTCACAAGTGTTTGTTTTTTCCCTCTCAAGTTTTTGTTGTTGATTTAACTTTTGTTAGTTTTTTTTGTAGTAAAAGTGTAATTTTTTGGACACTTTTTTTGTACGCAACAACTCAAAACACTGAGCCACATACACATCCATATCCCAATGTACTCATGGGATTTTAAAGTGCTTTTTACATGAGTATGTGTGTGTGTGTGTGTTTGTGTACTGTTTTGCTAACAGTTTGTTTAATCAATTTTATAGCTCCTTTTTGATTTTTTTTACATTTTTTTTTATTTTTTTTTAAGTTTTTAAAGACCTTTAAATAGAATTTTGATATGTTAGTTTTTGTATTTTTAAAAAAATTTTATAATTTATTTTTTTTAATTATGTAAATTTCAACTATTCTTAAGGAGCTGCTATAAAAGCAAAAATTATATCTAGATATTATTATATCTAGAACTGATAAATGTGCAGGTGATAGGATACAGTGTTGGCTACTGGACTTGTGCTTGTTAGTTCATTAACGTGAGCGATCTTTTTTGTTCAGATTACTTTACTGAACTAGGTCAGTCTTTTAGTTCATTTGCTCCATATACAAGTCAATCACGACACGATCGGAAGGAACACCCTTTAATTTTTAGTAATTGTTATAGTTGCCATAGTAATACTTTTTCTATGAAAATTTCAAGAGCATACTTATAATGGTTCGAAAAAAGGCCATATGAACTAATGAGCTGAACTGAACTATATAGTTCAGCTCAAACTATATTGATATAGTTTGAGCTGAACCAAACTAAGGAGCTGACTGAACTAGTGAGCTGATTGAACTAATGAGCTGATTGAACTAGTGAGCTGACTGAACTAGTGAGCTAACTGAACTAGTGAACTGACTGAAGTAGTGAGCTGATTGAACGAGTGAGCTGACTGAACTAGAGAGCTGGCTGAACTCGTGAGCTGATTAAACTAGTGAGCTGACTGAACTAGTGACCTGACTGTACTAGTGAGCTGATTGAACTAGTGAGCTGACTGAACTAGTGAGCTGATTGAACTAGTGAGCTGACTGAATTAGTGAGCTGATTGAACTAGTGAGTTGACTGAATTAGTGAGCTGATTGAACTAGTGAGCTGATTGAACTAGTGAGCTGATTGAAGTAGTGAGCTGACTGAACTAGTGAGCTGACTGAACCAGTGAGCTGACTGAACCAGTGAGCTGACTGAACCAGTGAGCTGACTGAACCAGTGAGCTGACTGAACCAGTGAGCTGCTGAACCAGTGAGCTGACTGAACCAGTGAGCTGACTGAACTAACTGAACTATGGAGCTGACTGAACTTTTGAGTTGACTAAACTAGTGAACTAGTGAGCTGACTGAACTAACTGAACTAGTGAGCTGACATAACTAGTAAGCTGACTGAACTAACTAAACTAACTGAACTAAGCAGCTGGCTGAAATATTGAATTTACTGAACTAGTGAACTAACTGAACTAGTGAGCTGACTGCACTAACTGAACTCAGGAGCTGACTGAACTAACTGAACTAAGGAGCTGATAGCAGCTCAGTGTGGTAATTAGCTCACTTAGATCACTTGAGTGATTAGTTCAACTGAACTACGTATCAAATATCATAGTGTGAAAAAACATCATGTTCTTTTCTAAATATGACGCAACAAAACCAGGTAAATATGCTATATTTTTTACACTCAACTTTTATTTCACACTTTTCAATGGCTGGGTGATCCATAAAAAGTATTACCTATTAATAAGTCAAAATATTTTTTCAGAAAAGAAAACGCCATTAATTATAAAAATCTGGAAAAAGTAAGTTTGTAAGCTGAGACACGTCATTATACTGAGTATTACAGGTTGACTCATACTGAATGAGAAGCTTAAGCACTCTGTAAGAAAAGAGTGGATATAAATCGTTTAGCAGCCACAAATTGCTTAAGCCAAAAGTAAACTTCACTGAAGTTTTTAATGAAATAAAATATTTTATTATATCCTAAACCAGGAATGGAAAATGTATCCATAATTTCGGCATTCGGCGGTTTGTAATTTCTACACTATTCATTTGAAACACCTTATAGGTACGAGAGTTGATTTAGCGATGTTTGTTTATCTGTGTTTGGATTATATGAGTTTATCGAGTTCTTATGGATTTTTTTAGCAGCCTACCTAATATAGGTTTTGCAATTTAGCATCGAGTGTCCGGGAACTCAATGCACAAATAGCTGAGATACGGGCAACAAATTTGGGGTGTTTGTGAAATAGATACGTTTTTAATGTTGTTGTTTGTAAAGTTGCTAAAGGAAGAGGCGTTATTTACTCAACACGAGGGCAGTTTGACAACTCCATGACTTTTTTGTTTTTTCAACATTTCTCCCATTAACTGTTATCTTTTATTTGGCCACTGTTGAATTTCAGGCTGCGTCTATAGTTTGTTTTTGGTTGCCAATTGAATAGAAGACACGCACAATAATTTTAACGAAAATGTTAGAATTTACGCGGTTTCATTTACATACATCGATTAGCTTGATAAGGGTGTTATTATTTTGTAAGGGTGATTCTGAAGCAGACCACTAACTTCATGGATCTCTTTCCGACCCCATTTGTTCCTTAATAATTTCTTGTATTTTACGAATACCTTACTTTCAATGAGTCTCGTGCTGTCACTAGCCTTTTATTCTCGACTGTAGAGACTTAAGACTGGCGACTGATACATGTCGACATTCTTCCTTATCACAGATTCTATGGTAATTTCTAACATTTGCTTAAGTCTAAGGGCTCCGCAGCATCTCCATATAATATATGTCTGCCCGTCGTGCTCTAAAGCCATTTTAATTTAACTTTTTTCCAGGCACAGGCTACAAGTATCGTTTTATCTAGATTTTTTAATTTGGCCAGATAATATTTGAGAGCTTGTGACCTGTCGCTAAGGCAGTTAACCATTTGTAGGTAGGCTGCCAGATTATATTCAAGCACCTTCTTGGTTGTAGTGAAAAATTCCAGAGTCTTTGGTGGGAATCGAACGCACAACCCCAGACTGATAGGCCGAGGCACCCTTGTGTAAACGATTATCTTTTCAGACAGCTTCAATAATGATTTAGAGCAAAAACCCCCTTATGTAGTGTTCGAAATGGTGCTGTCCCATCCAGCCACGATAAGGTTACACACTTGTGTTGTTACTAGAGCAAAAATACGGACTGCTACCCAGAATACTCTCCATGTTGAAAAAAAAGAAGTCACGGAATTATCAAATTTCCCTCATATTATTTAGGCATCACAGATTACACTAACTGCCATTTTAGAACTTATCAATTTTAATATTGGGTTTTTAATTAATTTGTGCCCAATTTTTTTTATTTCACGAGATACTTCTAGTTTAATTTTTCTAGTAAAAAGCAAGTATTTGTATCGGCATATCTGTAATGATAAACCTACTTTTGAAGATCTTAGTCTTGTACTCTTAAAGCTGTATAATTCTTCTTTAATTCTTTAAATATTCACCTTTTCTTATGACTAAATAGTTTCAGCATTATTCTTATTATTTATTAGTTCATCTAAGCTAAACACAGTGGGGCATACATATAAACATTTAAATGTTTATAACACTTTTTTTAAATTAACTTTTGCTGCGTTGAAACAACATGAATCTGCTTTGTTTAAAATCATTTTTTTGTATAATTAAGTAAAATAATTTTTGCATTAATTTACTGTAAGCACCCTGTAAAACTTGTTAAATTGTTAATGAATGATGTCGAAGTAAACTTTTACAACTAAATACATTTTCTTTCACGCCCCACTTTCTTCTTCCTATTCTTACTAATATTTGTGCTTCTTTTCTTCGTTTTCGTGTAGTTAGTTTTTTTTTTGTTTGTTTATGAAAAAGAAATAGAAGAAGAAAAATGATTAACAAGAGATGAGTACGAGTATGAATGTTTGGTTGGTTGCCTGTCTCTGAGAGTGTTTGACTGAATGTCTGTTTGTAGTTGTAGCAAACCAATATGGGGGAGTGGTAGTAAATTATTGGATTTCAATATTAACTGGGTTAAAATTAGCGATGAGTAAAAGACAACAAAAAATAATTTAAATGAAAAAAAAAGAAAACAACAGAAAGTAAAAGTGCTGAAAATTGATTTGTTACAGACCTACACACTTACACAAACACACACATACAAAACGTGAGATAAAAACATGAGACAAAATGTGTGTTAATAATTATACACATCAACACACACACACACATACACTAATTTAAGCAAGGGAAACTAAATTTATTGTGAATTAAAAACAATTTTAAACGAAACAAGAAATCAGAAAACAAATTTAAATAAAAATGTATTCGTATGAACGACAGTAAATCAATATTTCTTTACTTAATCATTTAATCACTAGGAATTTCAAAAAAAAGTAGGTCAAGTAACCCAGAAAAAAATAGGAAAATCTGTCAGTAGGTTTTTCATAACCTTCGATTAAATATACTTAAATTTTTCTACAATAAAAATGTTTTCCTCAAGCACTTTTACTTAAAGCTTCCAAAAAGTTGTAGATATGTTGAAAATAAAATCTAGAATCTTTTTATCAGCGTTTTATTTATAAAGCAGGGTTCGGAATTTTATATTTATGAGCATTACCGATATTTCTTATAAATGAGATTTATAAAATTTTATGTTTTCTTTCTCGGTCATAAATGAACAACAGTGAAAAACGAAGAAAAACGAAGAAGAAGAAAAACGAAGAATGAATTAGCTCATTCTCATTAATGCTCTTTTACATAAATGTTTGTATTTTTTTTCATTTGTGAATGTTTTCATTTATGAGTGTTCATTTATCTAAAACACTTTGCTACTGCATACATACATACATACATACATTTATGCGAATGCTTAATACGAACATTTTTCTACAAACTTCTCATATATGAGCACTTGCGTGAAAAAACAAAATATTTTTTTCATTTATTAACTTTTGAATAGAAAATAAAAAAATAATAAAGGAAGGAATCTCACTTATAAATGAACAAACGCAAAATATTTTCTAGTCTCTCATACTCGTACAAGTATGAAAAGAAGCAGAAAAGAACTAAGGTGCACATAGTCACACATGATTAAGCAGTGAGTGAGCATTTCGGGACTCCGGTATAAACAAATAAATAAACAAGTTTAAACTTGGCCCTAGTTTTACAATTACAATTACAATTACAATTACAATTACAATTACAATTACAATTACAATTACAATTACAATTAAAATTAAACGTATGGTTCAATTACACGTATGGTTCAGGGCCTTCAGCTGAGATAATTTTCTCAGAAATCTTCGATATAGTTTTATTTATAAAAGTTAAAGTATGCGAACTGGTTGAGGCCACCCTGGGGGATTTTACATGTTTCAGCGAGTTTACTATTATTTTTTTTGAGATGTGAACTTACTATGGTTTAGTGTGCCGCTGTTTTATTACAATCGAGAATAAACGTAATCGTAAAACTGATTCAGTAGCTTGCTTAGAGCTTTTCAGTTTCGATCTCTTTGTTTTGTTCGCCGATATACATACATATGTAAATACATATGTCAGTACTATGCATTAAAAACAGTCAGTATATAGAATTATACCACTTGAATGCGCTTCGGAGAAATCAAAGTCAGTGAAAGTGGTGATAAGGTTAGGGTCAGGGTCAGTGTATTTTAGAACGTAAGCGGTGTTTTTTTCTAAAGGCTCCATTTTTAAAAAGGGATTTAATATCTGCCGGTTGCCAGATCTGGCATCTCTGCTATATTTTTTGCATAAAATTATACCACTGGAAAAGTCAGTAAAAGTGATGATAAGATAATATAAGATTAGGGTCACGGTATTTTAGAACGTAAGAGGTGTTTTTTTTTCTAAAAGCTCAATTTTTCGAAAGGACTTAACTATCTGGCATCTCTATTGCATACATTTTGTGCTCGGTTTGCTTTATAATACTATGTATGTACTACTATGAGTTATAAAATTCCCTAAATGAACAGCACTTTGTTAATCTGACCATAAGAATAAATCCTATTTCGAAAAAGAAGGAAAGAAAGTCAGATGCAAGGTTGTCATTAATATCAAGGCGAATTTATATAAAGTGGCAGCACAGTCAAATTCATTAATTTCTCGACACTACACTAACTGTCAAACTAGATATTTACAAAATTATCGGTTTTTCAAAAAAAAAAAAAATTAGTAAAATATACATATAATCAATGGGTATAATGCTACCTATAATCAAGAAAATAATTTAAAAAAATATAAAAATATAAATAACATGTAATATTTCATAAAAATTAAGGCGAATCAATTTATTAAGTGATATTATTTTCGCCGTGGCTATCAAACCCATAAACAGCGAAAGTGAAAAAATTGATTCGCCTTAATAAAAAATGAGAATACTCTAAGTTATTAATTCAATATAGGCAATTTTATAAACTTGGCAACAAAAGCTTAACATTTGGAAAAAAAAATTTAACAATAAAAATTATTATTAAAAATAAAACATGTTTAAACATGAACAGTCATGCTCAATCGAAATAATAAAAATGTGGCGTTATCAAGGCAGCTTATTGGGCAAGGAAATATTAAATTTTGTTTATTATTTGTTTAATTAATAAAAATTTGAGATAAAAAAATATATATATTATAATATATAAAATATATATATATATATATTTTTAAAATTTTGCGACACATAAACAAATAACTTAATAATACACCTTGGCCAAATGTATAAAGTTAATTTTTAATTTCCATGCAAGATGAATATGTACTTGAATACAATCATTAATTATTTCAAATATTTAATAATTGATTGCAATTTATGTATATATTTCTTGTAAAGTTGAAATTTATATTCTATTGAATTAATTTATTTTCGCTAATGCTTCTGCCAAACAAAAAACATGAGTAATAATTTCTACACACAAATCCTTTTAACTGCTTAACAATATTGTACTCCATTATTTACGATACAACAACAATAAACTGTTACATTTGTTTTACATATTTGTTTACACTATACAGTGGCTGACATACCAATGGACACTTTTTGAAATTTTTCGCATTTTATAAACTTTCTGCTTGTACTTTTTAATTTTTTCTAAACAAATATATTTTATTTATAGGCAACTCGTTAGAATGTTTTCTATGAAGACACATTTATCAGATAGCCTCACTACAGAGAAGAAATATTAAAGCGAAAAGTTTAATTTTTTTACATGGATTTTGACAGTTAAACTTACAATTTTACCCCTTAAGTTGGTGTTACCTGTCACACGCCATATATAAAAAAAAAATTTTTTAAATTTTCGCCTCAATACTTCCTCTTCGTAGTGAGGCTACCTGATAAATGTGCTTTGGTGTTCTATTTACTTTGAAAAAATCATCTTAAACAAGTTTTTTTTTAAGATAATGTTTTTATTAAATGTTTGTTTTGCCTTTAACAATCAAAAACATTTTAAATATTAAATTTTTATAGGTATAATGACCCAGGGTGTTATAATAATAATAAAAAAATATTTTTAAAAAGCTTCTGTTGATATGTCGCCCACTGTATGCATACTTATACAATTTGTGTATAGCTTGTTCACATAAATCACCTGTTCAAATACATTTTCCGGACTGCTATCGCGACTATCCTCTTCATGGTGTGAGGACGAAGAAGCACGACTGAGTTCGATGCGTGGCGTACAAGGCGTACACAAAGTAGCAGGCCCTACACCACTAATACTACTGCTATAACTGTTGGCCATGGCGTTTGAATAAGATGTGGAAGTGTTTTTTAAAGGTGGCGCTCTTTTTATTGTGCCTGTTGTTTTCGCATTGATAGAGTTGTTAATCTCCTTTACTCTAGTATCCGCACCACTTTCGCCATCACTAATAATTGTATCTGACGTATTTGTAGCCTTCTTCATTGTTATAGGTTTCCTACATGTTGTTCCACTATCATTTATATCCATCTGAAAAGTAATTAAATCAAATTAAAAACATTAAAAAACAACAATAAAAAAAACGCCTGTAGGAGTTTTATACAACACAAAGAAAAACAAACATTGTTATGATTTTTATTGATGGCGATTCATTTAAAAGGCGAGCTTTTGTGCTGGTGTGTTGTTGTGTGAGTTGTGACTGTGTATGTGTTGTTGCTGTTTTTAACAAATTTATTGCTGTTTTTTGTTGCTTACAAAAAATACACACGTACATAAGTATGTATATGGGAGAGAGGCAAAAGAAAGCGAAGCCGTTAATTAAGTTTAAGCGGCGACAGAGGTGGATAAAATATGATTTGAGTTGTTTTTCGTTGTAGGCGGCAGCCAGTAAATAAAAACCAACTTTTACAGGATAAAATCCAATTGTTTTTATTTAACAATAAGGAGTGTTTTGTTTGGCCTTTTTTTAATCTTAATCAATTTAAAGGAATAAGTAGTCAGGCTTGAGTTTAATGTGTGTGACGTCCTTTTTTCATGTACGATTGTTACTCATTTCTTTGATAATGATATCCCAGGGATATCGCTATATTGGAATAAACTGATAATAATAACAAATTTTATGATAAAATAAACTGGCCTCAAGCTTGACTATTTCTTCCTATAAATTGATTAAGTTTTTTTTAATATTGTCAAAGTTAAAGATGCTAGTTAAGTCTGACTTTTCATGCAGGGAAATATCAAAAGCCACCACCTAACTTTCGCTGAAATAGTGTATGGAGTGAAACCATTTCTTTTAAAAGGAAATCTAGCAGGTCACCTTATAAATAACCGAGCATGATCTTGTTTGATAGCATTCCTACTCGTGACGCTAGTTGAGTCTGACATTTGATACAGACTAACTTGCGTAATGTAGAGCTTTTTACATATGGACCCTCTTAAACAGCTTCAGATGAGGGAGAATACAACTCCGGAAGTAATGGGATCGCAAAAGAAGCTATCACAGCTGAAAACTTCAGCTTAGTTTAAGCTCGATAGAGACACATTGTTATCGCAGAGAGGTAAATAAGCAAATGATCTAGTACAACTTTCAGTCTATAACAAAAATTACACTAGGTAATAGAATAGTTGGAGCTAAGATCTTGTAATGGTTGCACTGACCGAGGTGTCTAAAGGCAGCTACTAGTGGTCAAGATTAAATATGGCTTAAAAATTATTCAGACAGGTAAGCGAATAAGGCCTTCAGATAGAGTTGGAACAACCTAAGCTAAATAATTGCGTTGGTAACTAAACACGGCAACTTCATATTATATCTGAACGATATTAAAAATCAAGGGGGGGATAAGGCTGACTCGACAGTGACTTCTTTGGTTGAATGCCCAGACTGATCTAATGACCTTAAAAAAGAGACTCAAAAACTAAGTGGTCGTTTCACACTATAACACTGAGTATTAAGATTTGTCAAAAACTTAAATATTATGAAAAATTGTGATAGTGTGATAACAATATATAATGAAAATGTAAAAAATACCGAAAGAAATTTGATATTCCATAATTCCAAACCATTTTGAAAAATTTTTCTAAACGATAAGATTTTTCATTTTATCAGGGATGTTTTTTTAAGCAAAGAACCAAGTTGAGTGTGTCGCAGCCGATAGTTCGCCGCCGTCGATGATACTTCTTTCTTACAAAATCCAATGAAAATCTCGATACTCAGTACTATAGTGGGAAATGGGCTTCAGTATCACTCTACACATATAAAATTCAGGGGATTGCAAGTGCGACTCTTGCATTATTATATTAATAAATCATAAATTCTTAAAGATTCATTTTTCCTAAATATGTCGCATTTTGTGACTGTTATTTTAGAAACTTCAAATATAATGCTGGCGGCTATTTGTTGGCTCATATTCATTGTCTGAAAGAAAAATGCCATCCAAAGTTGCCTAATTTACTAAAGTATACAATTAAACTTAATGTCTGCGTGAGCTTTTTAGATAATAAGCGCACTTTTTAGGCAGTTTGTATTTGTGTGCAAGATTAAACATGTTCTAATTATTTCTTCGTGTGCTTTCATAAATAGAAATGTCAATAAAATGTCAAATAGACTAAAGTGTGTGGGGAATTTATGTATAAAATGAAAAGATTTAATCTCTTTGATGTTCTATTTTTAACAATTTTCTAAAGAAAAATTGAAAGAACCGACAAATGTTTATAAGCACAGTGCGGTAAGAAGGGCTTTTTGTTTATCACATATTACAGTTAACAGAGACAATAGGGATTTAGTAGAATAAAACTCATGAAAAGTCAAATCCAAAATAAAAGTTAAAAAATATCTAAAAATTTAAAAATTTTTCAAAGTTATTTTTTTCGAAATAATTTTTACAAAAAATTTTCGATAAAATTATTACAAAAAATTTTCGATAAAATTTTTACAAAAAATTTTCTATATTTTACAAACAAATTTTGACAAAAAATTGCGATAAAATTTTTACAAAAAATTTTTGATTAAATTATTACAAAAAATTTGCGATAAAATTTTTACAAAAAATTTTCTATAATATTTTACAAAAATTTTCGATAAAATTTTAACAAGAAATTTTCGATAAAATTTTAACAAGAAATTTTCGATAAAATTTTAACAAGAAATTTTCGATAAAATTTTAACAAGAAATTTTCGATAAAATTTTAACAAGAAATTTTCGATAAAATTTTAACAAGAAATTTTCGATAAAATTTTAACAAGAAATTTTCGATAAAATTTTAACAAGAAATTTTCGATAAAATTTTAACAAGAAATTTTCGATAAAATTTTAACAAGAAATTTTCGATAAAATTTTAACAAGAAATTTTCGATAAAATTTTAACAAGAAATTTTCGATAAAATTTTAACAAGAAATTTTCGATAAAATTTTAACAAGAAATTTTCGATAAAATTTTAACAAGAAATTTTCGATAAAATTTTAACAAGAAATTTTCGATAAAATTTTAACAAGAAATTTTCGATAAAATTTTAACAAGAAATTTTCTATAAAATTTTAACAAAAAATTTTCGATAAAATTTTAACAAGAAATTTTCGATAAAATTTTAACAAGAAATTTTCGATAAAATTTTAACAAGAAATTTTCGATAAAATTTTAACAAGAAATTTTCGATAAAATTTTAACAAGAAATTTTCGATAAAATTTTAACAAGAAATTTTCGATAAAATTTTAACAAGAAATTTCCGATAAAATTTTAACAAGAAATTTTCTATAAAATTTTAACAAGAAATTTTCTATAAAATTTTAACAAGAAATTTTCTATAAAATTTTAACAAGAAATTTTCTATAAAATTTTAACAAGAAATTTTCTATAAAATTTTAACAAGAAATTTTCTATAAAATTTTAACAAGAAATTTTCTATAAAATTTTAACAAGAAATTTTCTATAAAATTTTAACAAGAAATTTTCTATAAAATTTTAACAAGAAATTTTCTATAAAATTTTTATAAAAAATTTTCGATAAAATTTTTATAAAAAATTTTCGATAAAATTTTTATAAAAAATTTTCGATAAAATTTTTATAAAAAATTTTCGATAAAATTTTTATAAAAAATTTTCGATAAAATTTTTATAAAAAATTTTCGATAAAATTTTTATAAAAAATTTTCGATAAAATTTTTACAAAAAATTTTCGATAAAATTTTTACAAAAAGTTTTCGATAAAATTTTTACAAAAAGTTTTCGATAAAATTTTTACAAAAAGTTTTCGATAAAATTTTTACAAAAAGTTTTCGATAAAATTTTTACAAAAAGTTTTCGATAAAATTTTTACAAAAAGTTTTCGATAAAATTTTTACAAAAAGTTTTCGATAAAATTTTTACAAAAAGTTTTCGATAAAATTTTTACAAAAAGTTTTCGATAAAATTTTTACAAAAAGTATTCGATAAAATTTTTACAAAAAGTTTTCGATAAAATTTTTACAAAAAGTTTTCGATAAAATTTTTACAAAAAGTTTTCGATAAAATTTTTACAAAAAGTTTTCGATAAAATTTTTACAAAAAGTTTTCGATAAAATTTTTACAAAAAGTTTTCGATAAAATTTTTACAAAAAATTTTCGATAAAATTTTTACAAAAAATTTTCGATAAAATTTTTACAAAAAATTTTCGATAAAATTTTTACAAAAAATTTTCGATAAAATTTTTACAAAAAATTTTCGATAAAATTTTTACAAAAAATTTTCGATAAAATTTTTACAAAAAATTTTCGATAAAATTTTTACAAAAAATTTTCGATAAAATTTTTACAAAAAATTTTCGATTATATTATTACAAAAATAATTTGATAAAATTTGTACAAAAAATGTCGATGAAATTTTAACAAAAAATTTTCGATAAAATCATTACCAAAAAATTCGATAAAATTATTGAAAAAAATTTACGAAATAATTTTTAAAAATATTTTTGATTAAATTTTTACAAGAAAATTTTCGATAAAATTTTGACAAAAAAAAAATAAAAATAACAAAAATGTTTATAATAATGAAGTTGAAAATCGTAAAAGTAAAAAATATTATTGTGATATTGGAAAATTTACCAGAGTAAGGAAATATTTAACAATACTATGGTAAAGGATTCGACATTGCCGAATATAGCACTCTTACTTGCTTTATTTATGTATATTTAATTTAATTTTAACTAAACTCGTTTGGCAATATTCATAACTAACAAAACTTACTTGAAACACATACATATGTACATACATATGTTTTAAAACAAATTTTGCATAAAAAAATTGTTCTAAAATAAATTTCAAATATATTTTATTTATTATAAATATGTATTTTTAAATATCTTCCTTTTAATTTAACAACCTTTCAATAAAATCAACTTAAAAATAAAATTTACAAAATATAAAATTCATATTTGACTAGTGCAAATAATGTCAAATCCTAAGTGGCACATTTATTGGCATGTGTGTGTGTGTATTTAGCTTCAAAAGAATATCAGAACTCAGGTTCAAATATTATTGTTTGTACATAAACATATATGTATGTACCATCACCATAAATATGAATGAAGGAAATAACGAGAAAAATAAACATAAAATATTCGAAGAGCTTGATATAAATGTGCATATTTTAACATTACAAGACCATATGTATATGATGCTCACCTCACCTCTTCTCACCACACACAAACACATCAGCCTCGCTAAATGTGTATGGTAAAATAATAACAACAACATGACCCATAAGAATTGCCAAACCATAGCGAATGTTAAACCTTGAAGATAAGAGGAGAGGCACAAACACACTCAACACGAAAAACAAAAAAAAAAAAAGAAAATATGAAAGATAACAGTTTTGAAGAAAACTTTAATACTCGTATGCTGGTAGGAGTGTTTTTTCTTTTATTTATTTCAGAGTGTAGAATAAATATTAGTGTATAAGTATGTCTACAGTAAGAGACTTTATACATTTTTAATGTTTAACAAAAATTAGTTTTAATTGTTTGCATTGTTTTCTTAGTACAATTTAACTGTTTAAGGTTTAATAAGGACTTTTCTTTAAAAAAATATAAATTTAGGTTTTTATAATTTAAAGCAAAAACATTCCCTTAAAATTTTTACCTTTAAAGCTGCTGCTGATTTTTTTCTTTACATAGACACCCTTAATTTAGCCAACAATTTTGTTTTAATTTTTTTTAATTTAATTTTTTTTTTAGTTTAAAATAAACATTTATTTTTTATTTAAATTATTTGCTTTTATTTGACCTAAAATTTAGTTTTTTATTAAACAAAAACTTTTAATTTTAATTTTTTTTATCTGCCCAAAGCATACACTACTTATTTAATACTTTTTCAAAAAAAAAATCAGGTTTTCTTTTTTACTTTTGTTTTATTTATTTCTCATCTTAACGCTATTACTTTAAGTTATTAACACTGCTAAGCCCAAATACCAACTGGCGTTACATTTTTCCCTTAAAGCTTGTAACCTCAGAAATTGAGAGTTCTAAAGTATGCTTTTGGGCTTATAAACAATATTGCTCTGAACAGCTGTACTAAAAGTTTACAAAAAAGCTTTTATCTTGCTATGATAAAAAGTACGGGAGGAAAAAATGCCGCTAACATTTAATAAGTAATAAATACCAAAAAAATTAACCATTGAACTTTTCTTCATTACATACTTAATTAATTAGAGTTTGTTTTAAATTAATTAATTAATTACACATGCAATTACGCAATTATAGGTTTACATTCCACTATTTGTATTTGTAATTGAAATTTTTTCAATTACACATTACATGTAATTCGTAATTGACTTATTACAATTACTTGTAATTTGTAATTAAAAATTTTTAATTACAAATTCCACGTAATTGTAATTGAAAAATATCAATTATAATTATATTTAATGGAAAATTGTGTTCAATTAAAAGTAATGACTATAGCCTAATTACAATTACTTATAATTGACTTTAGTCCCTGATTTAAATTACAATTACTTATAATGTGTAATTGAGAATATGCAATTACACATTACCTGTTATTTTAATTGTAACTGGAATGTAATTGAATCTCTCCATGTCTGGAAAAATGACATTGGCGTGTGAATAAAGTATATTTGTATATCGGACCATATTTGTATATCGGACCATTACCCGTGAACATGACACTGATATCAGCACGAAACCGCCATAACGGTGAGCATCCTAAGACAGCAACGTCAGTTACAATGCTTCTAAACATATTGGACTTTATGTTTCAAAACATTGTGTTTTACGACAAAACGTAATTTTATTGGCGAAAAATCCCAATGTGAATACCGTCAAATAATGCAAAATAGTGCGAATAGATCTGTGTAATGCAAAAGATTGTATGTAAAATTTAATTTTTGGTGCAATATTTTTGAGAAAAAAAAGTATTATTGAAGTCACGAAAAAAATTTTGTAAGATTTGTAGGGACTCTGAACCATCAATAAGTAAAATAAAGTTGTGAAAACTTTTTTGCTGGAGTTGCAAAAACATGTCTTTGGCCGATGCAAGGATGAAAGTGTGCACAGTAATGATGCCGTAGCCATGTCATATGATTTTGTGATTCTGACTTTAAATCATAAGTTGGATTTGAGAATGCTGTCCCAAGTTGAAAGCCAGTGCCAAAAAGACTGGCAATCTTGGATTGGGCTACGAAATTTTACCGCATACACTACAATAAGGAGCTGAGGTGAGTATATATATGTTTGTATTTCTTCTATTGCTAGGTGCATAAAAATAGTGATAATGAAGCGATTTCAAGCGATTTTTTTGTGCCCTTTACTGCTCTCAGTTTTGTTCACACTTGTTATCATCTAAATTAGTAGAAACAATTTATCGTTATCAGTTTTCGATATGGTTGCTATAATCTTCCCGCTTTTGTTTCAACAGGTTGGAAGCCCCAAACACACCTGAAAAATCATTAAGGAATGTGTAACTTGGAATAATGTTTAATTGATGATATTGCCTTCGCGAAGACCCGTCCTCAATCCTGTTGAGAGTTTGTGGTCAATTGTAAAAAGACGATCGGGAAAATATTGAAGAGCTCTTTTTAACAGCTGTAATTGCAGATCAAACCAGATAAAATTATACAAAAAATGGTTGAAAGGATGCCCAAACGCATAAATAGTATATTATAAAATTAATGGGTATGGACCAAGTACTAAAAATACAAAATACTATAAATGTTACCAGAAAGTGCGAAATTGAGCTATTTTTATTTTATTTTGATTTTTCTTTGAATTTATAGTTTTTTTTTTAATTATTTTAAAAACATTATTATAAAAAAATAAAAAATTAAATCGCTTCATTATTACTATTTTTATGCTCCTTCAAACGCAGAAAATACAAACAAACACGTACTCAACTCTGCTGCTTACTGTATGTTTTTTTTCTATATTTTAAAATTTTAAAAAATGCCTTAAGAGACCAAGTTTTAACTTTAACGATGAAGTGATTAAAAAAATGCCTTTTTAATGATCTTCAGACATCTTTATTATTATAAAAAAACCACGAACTTTTTGATCTGCCCTCGTACGTCGAATTTTAAATACTAAAGTTTATTAAAAGTTGTTGCTTTTAATCTTAAATTATGGAGGTATTTTGAATGGAAATAAAAAAAATATTATTCACAACAAATTAAAATATACTTTCTAAATTAAAAAGAATTTAAAATAATTTAAAAACAACGCCACCGTAACCATCCGCATTTGTTTATAAAAAGCTTTTAAAAATCGCTAGAATTCCTTTACCAAACAACCGTAATAAATAAAACACGTTGTCTTATTTTCTACCCTTCTCATATTGCACATCTACACATCTGCACACAAACGCAAACACGAATACAACAAAACTCTCTTACGCTCATTTCTTGCTAGATTCAGATCTCTTACATCTGTGTATGTATTTTGTTTTATTTGTTTTCTTTTTTTTTTCTTTTAACATTGTTTACATTACAATACTAAAATTTGACATCTATTTAGATAAGCACGCACATGTAAAATTTCCTATAATTTTTGTTTCCTTTTTCTATAAATATACATCTTTAACTTTTTGCTGCTGTTGTACGTTGCTGTGGAATTCCGCCGCATCATAGTTATGCGGCAGTTTTTTCCTGCTTTTCATATTAAAAAAAAAAATTCTCTCAAATGTCATGTTTTGCTTAAGCTGTTAACTACTTGTAACAGCCACGTGACTTTGGGGATTTTTTTTGTAGGTTTTACTCATGCATGCATTAGTGAGTGTTTGCTTCATGATGATTATTCTGTTACATTTATGGGAGGCTTTCATTTACAAAAGCATTTTTTTTATAATTTTATTTGACGAAATTTGTTTTATCTGCCTATTCATGTGAGTTTGTGTATGTGTGTGTAAGAAAAAGTTAATTTTTTCTGCTTGTTCTATCTTAATTTATGTAAATGAAATGCGTGTGTGCTCTCAATGGGTTAAAATAAATTTTTATATTATAGTTTAGGGGATTTAGGATAAAAAGATTATTTTAAGTTTTGGAAGGTTATTAAGAACACACATACATTTTGTGAGAATTGTAAATTAATATGGACTTGACTATAGTCAATAGAATAGATTTTGACTACATACAACACTATAGGCTTTGACTTTAGTATTGACTGTAGTATTTACTATAGGCTTAGACTGTAGTCTTGACTATAGGCTGTAGTCAATGCCATAAGTCTGACTATACTCAATACTTTGACTGTAGTCAAAACTATAGACTTTGACTATAGTCAATATTATAGACTTTGACTATATTCAACTATAGACTTTGATTATAGGCTTGACTATAGACTTCGATTATAGTCTTGACTATAGACTTCGATTATAGTCTTGACTATAGACTTCGATTATAGTCTTGACTATAGACTTCGATTATAGTCTTGACTATAGACTTCGATTATAGTCTTGACTATAGACTTCGATTATAGTCTTGACTATAGACTTCGATTATAGTCTTGACTATAGATTTTGACTATAGTCTTGAATATTGACTTTGATTATAGTCTTTACTATAGAATTTACAATATATTTCATTATAGACTTTGGCTATAGTCTTTACTATAGATTTTGTTTATAGACATTGATTATAGTCTTTTCTATAGACATTTACTATAGTCTTGACTATAGACATCGACTATAGCCTTGACTATAGACATCGACTATAGCCTTGACTATAGACATCGACTATAGCCTTGACTATAGACATCGACTATAGCCTTGACTATAGACATCGACTATAGCCTTGACTATAGACATCGACTATAGCCTTGACTATAGACATCGACTATAGCCTTGACTATAGACATCGACTATAGTCTTGACTATAGACATCGACTGTAGTCTTGACTATAGGCATCGACTATAGTCTTCATTATAGACATCGACTATAGTTTTGACTATAGGCATTGACTATAGACATTTACTCTAGTCTTAACTATAGACATTGACTATAGTCTTTACTATAGACATTGAGTATATACAATGACAATGAACAATGAGTTGTCATAATAAAGCTTTTTCGTAGTAAATCATTCTATTGTCTACAGAAAATGGACTGTAGACCTGACCATATAGTCAAAACTCGACTATATGTTCAATAGTACAGACTATGACTATGTGGTTAAGAACTCAGACTTGAAGAATACAGTCTATGTCGCCAACTTCAAAAAGAAGCATTAAGCGAGGGAGTAATGACTTGCGATTGTAAAGCTTTTTCGAAGTAAATCGTTCTTATTGCCGAAGAAAATTTTTATATTGATGGCTTTGTTAACTACTAGACTACACAAATACTTCAGTCATAATCAGTACCTCATCCTATCTAAGTGTACTAATATCCTTTTAGTTTTATTTGTTTACTCTGTTTTCTCTATTATAATTCTTTTAAATCTTACATTCACTAATATATACGTGCATCTCTTTAAATATTTCGTTAAAATCTTACCATGTCCTTAGCACCATCCCCACCATTCTCATTAAATGTCTTGCCAACAGCTTGTATACCCTGAGTGTATTCCAGATTAATATTTGCAGAGCATTGTGTTGCAGTTGTTGGTGCTGCAGACACTGTAGCATAAACTGAAGAAGTCAACGTGGATGTTGTATCCTCAAACGACTTTTCAAATGATGCAATTGGCGCCGGGCCAAGACGTTTCTGTTTGCGAGGATCCATCATGTACTTAGTAAGCGATTAATAAAAAGAATTTTTGCATACTGCTACAATTGCTACAGAAGAAATCAAATAAAAGATAAAGCAGAAAAAAGAAATTAATACGAGTATTATAAACTTACAATTGACATATAAAAAAGATATAAATCTATATTTATGGGGCATTATAAACTTTTTTTATATTAATATTACGGTCGAGAGATGTGTGTCAGTGATGTATGAAGACTTTATGAATTTTATTGGTTTCTAGAAAATTTATATTTTATCATTTAAAAGCTTTAATAATTCTATTGCAATTTGCTTTAAACTTTGCTATGTATTTAACGTTTTGAAATCCATCATATTTTGTATAAAAAACTTCACCGTTCGACTACGCAGTTTCCTTTACAAATAGTTGTTTTTGTAGCTTAAGTTGATTATAAAAAGTGATGGAACTAAACTAAAACTAAAAAGGTTTCTAATGAAATTAATAAAAAAGCAAATATTTAATAATAATAAAAAAATTAACGCTACTACAGTACGCACCAAATGGCAATGAGATTTTATTCTGAATTTTAACATCGCCATTGTGGAAGTATTCACTGTTAACTAAAGTCAACAGTAAAAACTCAAAATGGCGTACAAATTTGCTCACAAAAAGTTCAATATTAAAAAACTTCTTCTCTTTCTCTTCTATTAGAGTTTTACTGTAAGTTTACCGTTTAGTAGTTTAGATACCAGGGATGGTAAACGAAAATTTAAAATTTCACCAAATGGCTTCTTAAATTGAAAATTTTTTACTAAAATTTCCTCACCTTTATGTAGATTTAAATTTTTATTTATGTCATATAAAAAGCAACTAGAAGTTCTAATAATTCTAGCAGAAGCATTTGTAGGATCTCGTGGAGTTTCTAATATTTTTGAACGATTCCAGCAAATGACTTGCAGATATTTTAATAAAGTCCAAAAAATAAAAACTATTTGAAAAATATGGAAACTTGGCAGTATAGGTTCATTTCTACTATCAAAGGATAGTAAAACCCTATACTCAGTTTGACGAAATTGGTCACCAATTTTTATTTATGGGCCTCGAAAGATTCGGAAGTCAATGGACCCTTCGAAAAAGGTGTCATCAGTATTTGTCTAATATCTCATTCAAACTAGGTGATAGGGCTTAAATTTGTTCGGCATTAATGTAGCTGAGGATTCGTTAAAAAATTCTGTTAACATTTTATGCCAAAAAATAATTTTTTCCTGCACTTTTTTTTAATAAGAAAATTAAAAAAAATATTTTTTTTACTTTTTTCAGCACAACTTGTTCAGATGCTGAAAAAAATAAAAAAAATCTATTTTTTAAAAAAAAAGTGCAGGGATAAATTAAATATAAATTGACATAAAATGTATATAGTTTATTAAACGAATGCTCGGCTACATTATTGCAGAACAAAGTTAAGCGCTATCACCTAGTTTGAACAACAACGAGGAATTATTATCCAAGGTAAGAGAAATTCCAATATATTTTATACATTTTAAACAATTTGTTTGTGATATAATTAAGGATTTGAAGTCGCTGTTAAACGAAAAATCAAAGGAAATACAGCGCTAAAAAATGCTGATAAATAAACACATTTAAAATTTTTTACTTGTAATCAAAAACACGTTTTGTAATTAAAATAGTTTTTAAAAATGTATAATCTATTACAATCTGTTTTTCTGTTATGGTAAATTTGGAAAAGAATAAGCATTTACAAATCGACAACGGTATGGTGTCAACTTGACAACGGTGTGGTGTCAATTCGACACCGGTATGGTGTCACTTCGGCAACAATACGGTGTAAAAGTGTACACGTTCGTTGTCATTTCAACAACTCTTTGTCAATATTTCGTTGTCGAATTGACAACGTTCGTTACAGTTTGGTACACTTTTGACACCGCATGTGGTCATTTTGTACACGGATAGTGTCATTTTTTCTCTGGGTGTATTGGGTTTATTTTTAGAAAAGTCCAACTTTTATCATAATTAGAATTATCTACAATATAAAATTAAAAAAAAAAAATTATAAATTCTCTTTTTTAACAAAAAAAAAAAAAAAAAAAACAAAATAAATTACAATTGTACCAACTTTACCATCCCTGGCACATATGTATTTATGTATGTGCCCTTGTATCCTATTGTATATAGTTTAGTATTTTTTGCTTTTTTCCTATTGTGTTCAGTTTGTGTGTTCATTTTCTTTACAACTTTTATTACTTTCTGGCACTATGGTTTCCAACAAGTTTATTGCCCTCTTTCTCGTGATAGTTTTTTATTTCTCTTTTTATATTGCAAAAACAAAAACAAAGACAAGCATTTAAATTATAATAATATGAGACTAAATGACGGCAAAAAAATAATATATTTTTAAATTCTGTCTACAGCAAGTATTTCTAATTATGAAAGGCCATGAGTATGAGAATTAAATTGAATTGAAAATAACTAATACCCCTGATGTTATGCTGCAGTAATTGAATTAACCACATGGCGTATAAGTAATATTTTTTGTAAATAATAAGCAATAATACGTCAAGAAGACCAAGTTGAAATTCAACAATGACTTACTGCCCATTTCCCACGAATTCGTTCTTTCGTACAATTACATTTAAAACAAAAATACATTTTACAAATGTTGTTTTTGTTTTAAATGTAAATTGTGCGAAAGAAGGAATTCGTGTGACACTGTGAAATATTCACAGCAATTTCAGTGGAATGACAGAGATTACTTTTATTCAAGAAAAAATATGTATTTAGATAATATTTAATGTCCCGCTAGGTTACTGTAAAGTCAACTTTCAACAGAAACTACTGCAGGCCGCACAGACCAGATGATCTAACGAGGTCACCTGCTAAACATTGAGGTTCCTATAGCATCAGTATAGTTGCAATGAGGCTGAAAGTCTGCTGAGAATGCGTTAAAGCAGACAGGGCAGGGTACTACGTCGTTGGTATCTAAGCTAGGAGTTTAAATCTGCCATATAATGATTTTTGCAGTAGTGAAAATTAACGGTGAAAACCTTTTATGCCATTGTATAGCTCTCTCTTCTTACAGGAGGGAGTTCCTTGGCAGTGGAAGGCTGCAAGGTTTTGCAGCTCTATCGGGCTGTGAGATTACTGGGATACTCGTATATTTATTAATCCGGGATTCGGGATGAATCTTTGTAATTTTTCCTTTGTTATTTTTTTAATACTTCGTTTTTGATTTTGCAAGTTTTTCATTGTTGAGAAGCTTTTGATTTTTAATAGACTTTGTTTTATTATTAATGTAGGGGGAATATCGAAGCAGACCACTTCCATAATGGGTCCCTATTCGATCCCCTTCTGTCCTCTATGATAACAGGCAACCGAAACGTAATTTACGGCAACCTACTTACATTGAGCCACGTGCTACAAGCAGCCTATAATCTTGACTTTAGTGATTTCAGACTGTCGACTAGTAACTGTCGGCCTTCTTTCTCATCACGCAGTCTCTAGTAATTGCTAGCATTTGTTCAAGGCTTAGGTCATGGCATCTACATTTAACAGGCTTCTACCAGTGGTTCTAAGTCTTATGCTAGCCAGTGCTGGACATTCATACACAATGTGCTCTGCCTCTTTCCTTTCACCGTCTCCTCTTCTGCCTCTGCCTCTCACTTTTAGGCATGAGCTGTAGAGACTCCGACTCGACGTTGAAGGAACGTGTTGAGGTGCTTCCGAAAATAATTTACCTAAGCCCACAGGGCCAGATTCGTCCACATTTAGCTCTATTGCCACATGATTATCTTCATAGACTGATCAGTCCACCTCTTGCGAGGTTTCTTTTCCATTCTCTTTCTTGGCTAGTAGCAACTGGGAGTTCCTAAAGGGATTAACCTCTTCCCCTCTAACGAGGCTTCCTTGTCCATCACTATCGAAATATCCCGGGTCAAGGGCATTGGAAAACCTTCAGTGATTAATCTGTTCACCACTTGTGTGGCGTTCCTATCCATTCTTTCTGAATTATTTTCTAGGTCATTATTGGAGAAACCGATATCCACCCACACAGAGCTCCTTATGCAAGCGTAAGTCTACATTGAAACTGGAGGTCGACCGCTATCCAGAGTTCACATACTAAAGGCCAAGCACCCTCTTGAGCACGCATCCCTGGCGTATGCCACTTCCAAGTGAGTGAAAACCAGAAACTTTCACCTCTGCGATAATCCCCATTTCCCCTTTATATACCAAGTGCCAAAACAATATTCCATTTATTTTGATTTTATTTTATTTTTTTTTTTTTTAATTAAAAAATTATTTTGTGTGACCCTGCTGTCTTTATTATTGTTTCGTAGTCAAAAATGTTTATGGAGCCTAATTTATTTTGGTCATTTTCCAAAAAAACGTATGCGATAAAAATAACTGCTTGAGAATTCGTATGAATTTGCCATGTGTGTTACAATGTGTGACTTTATGACAAGCGTCTGGCCTTAAAAGTGTTACTGAACTTAAACATAAAAGAAGTCTAATATGAAATTGTCGTTTAAAAAACAACAACTTAAGAATGTTGTTGGTAACTTCTAACTAATATTGTGAATAGTGAATCAAAATTGCCTGAAAAATACAAAAAACAAAAAATTTAATTTTATACTTAAGGTCATCGCATTAACCTAAAATTTTAATGGCTGTAGTAAAGTTTTGCCAACAATGTTGCCAAAAAAAAACCCTCCAACAATTTAGTACAAACAAACAGAAAAAAATTGTGGCTAAATAAAAAGCATTAAGGACGATTTTGGAAAACTTTACGATTGTGTTGTTTACTTGTTTTATGCTTTTTTTAATTTAACCATAGAATTTTTAGGCATAAATTCGAAACTTTAAACCAAAAAGGGGACCCGTTAGGGAAGTGGTATGCTTCGATATTCCCCCCACATTAATAATAAACTCTCAACCTATTATAGCGCTCTGAAGTCTGTTCGTCTGTGACACGGTCGTATCTCTTAAACTGTATTTTAGCCAAACCTAAACAAGCGCGTTGAACGCAAAATAACGGCCAAAAATTGTCATGTATATACAAAATGAATGAAACAAACCTAAATAACGTGGCGTCAACACTTAGTAATTGAAAAATTCAATTTTGACAGAACGTTAGGTAATGAAGTTGGATGCAAAGAAACTGTTATTGTCAAAAAATCTAACGTCATTTCGTTTTTACACTATCACACTTTTTCTCTCATATTTTTCATTTTCTTTAAAGCAAGGCGAATTCATAGCAGGTGGAGTTGATAGCCCAGCTCTCGTTTTTTGCTAATGTCTTGTCAAAAATACATTGTTTCATATCTGCTAATCTAATGTTAAAGTTGTTGTTTTGTTGTAGTTATTGCTCTACTGTTCACACCTGGTATGAATTCGCCTTGCTTTAAAGAAAATGAAAAATATGAGAGAGAAAAAAAAAACAAAACAGCAAAGCAACAAGTCAAGACGAGACATTAAACGGCTGAGCAATTTCATGTAGGCGGCAGAGGTGTCGGATCTTGAGTAGTTTGGCCGTTTAAGTTTTCAGCAAATAAAAACAAAAATAAACAACACAAAAAATAACACGTACATTTAACAATTTCTGGACATGGCAAAAACAAAGTACATTAATTGGCGATAAGACTGGAGGCAATTTTGAGCTGGTATAGCACAAATAAAAATATCATCGACGGCGGCGAAATATTGGCTGCGACTCAGTCAGCTTGTTTCTTGCTTAATAAAAAACAACCCTGATAAAATGAAAAATGTTAGCGGTTAGAAAAACGCCGAAATAACTTCAATTTTTGGGAATTCAAAACTGGGGAAAAATAAATACCCCATTATTGGGAATTTTACTAATAGCAGATATACATATATAAAAGATAGGAAATTTGTGGTTTATTTTCCATGGAAACCATGATATTCCCAGGAAAAATAAGTTTATATTTTGAAAATATAGACTTTAAAGAACATTTTAAAGAACATTATACAGGCCTCTTCTGAAAATCACTTTTAATTAAAGTGATTTAAAATCACGTAAAAGGTGTTCTAAACAAAAAAATTTGAAATCACGTGATTTTAAATCGGTTAGGAAAGTGTCTGTACTTTCAAATCAATTGCTTATGTATGCAAGTTCTTTGTTGTTAATTTTAGTACGAACTACTAGAATAGTTTGAAGTGTTCTGTGTCATTTTTGTAGTAAAATGACTTAATTTATAAGAAAAATATAAGAACATTGCAGATTTTTAAAAAGTCTTCTTTTGCAGTAATATTTTATACTTAAAAAAATTTTCTTTTTGTGATTTTTCACTTCTCTTTAATTGACAGCAGATTAAATGTTTAGGAAGTATATCTACCCTTTCTAAATATAAAAATTCCAATGGCTCCGTAAATAACGCCTCAAAACGCCCATTTCTTACACAGATTTCATTTTAAACCTTCTGGAGTCCATAATGTTACCCTAGACCCTTCAGTTTGCTTTTATTTTTACGTATTATGTAAAATTGAATAAAACAAACAATAAATATCAGCAATTGTCCTGTGGTTTTACAATTCACAATACAAAATTATTTAAAAAAATAAGAAATTATATGATTTACAGAACAGGGTAAAATAAAACACGTGATTGTTCGTGATTTAAAATCACGTGATTTTCAGAATAGGCCTGATTGTCATTTTTTCTGGGAGTATTATCATAGTTTTCATGGGAAAAAATCAGCAAGGGCTTTTTCTTGTCCACTACGGATGAAGCTTCTTTTCTTGGGAACGGCTCGATGGATATGTAGCACGGCTGGCTCAAAATCTCAGCCATGGCAACATCAATTTTTCTGATATGTATTAATTTTTCTTTATAATAATGCATATCACAGCGCCCTCCTTCGTCGGTATTACCACATAGCACTAAATCGCAGGCGAAGTAAAATAATTATAAATTCGCTATGCTAGCTTCGAACTAATTCGCCTAAATAACACCAGAGGCGCTACAATCTGTTCTAAAAATAATTATAACGTGCAATTGCAGTGTTGCCAGAATCGAAGCTTTACTATCACTAACCATCTGTATTATCCCTTTCCAAGGGAAGCACCACAGTTAATGTAGGCATTAACTGCCTGAGTGGTACTTCTCTTAAAAAAAATGTTCTTTAAAGGTATATTTTAAAAATATATAGTATTTTTTTCCGAGAGTATTATAGTTTCCATTGAAAGTCAACAACCATTTCCCCTTTTTATATATAAAATTTACGGAATTAATAAAAATTCCCAAATACGGGGTATTTATTTTTCCCCGGCTTTTAAATCCTCAAAATCGACGCTATTTCGTCGACGCTATCTTGGCGCACTTGAAAAATTTCTAAAAACGAGTTTGTATTATGGGATGTCAAATTTCTTTCGGTATTATTTTACATTTTTATAACACATGGCTTTCACAATACTCGTATCACACCAAGGTACATTCAAAAGGTAACCTCACTACGCAGGAGAAATGTTTAGCAGAAAAATTTTAAATTTTGTTTATATGAAGTTTGATAGTTCAACTTCCATTTAAGGGGAAAAATTGTAAGTTTAACTGTCAAAATCCATATAATAAAAATTTATTATTTTCGCCTTAATACTTCCCCTCCGTAGTGAGGCTACCTGATTAATATGCCTTGTATTACACTTTCTCATAATATTTAAGTTTTTGACAAATCTTAATACTCAGTATTATCGTGTGAAAAGGGCTTAAGTAATATTTTTGTTTAAAAATTTAGGAAAAAAACTTACTTATACATTTGTTTGTTTGTTTGTTTTTTAATCGCTAAACTCGAAATGTATACTTCATTGAAATAGTCAGCAGTCGTTTATAACTTTTTTAACAGTTCAAATCTTTTGTTAGTTTAAATAACAAAAAACAATAGAATCTTTGCAAGTTTTATTTAATATTAACATTTTAAGTTTTTAACATTTTGCCTTCAACGATGACCTGCTATCGTTAAAGGATCTTCCCTTTTTTGTTGCTGTTGCCGTGTTTTAATGTTAAAACGTCTAAATAGTTTTTCTAGTGTTTGAGTTTCTTTCATATTTAACGTTGCATTTGCATAATAAAGAGTTTTATGCAAAAAAAAAAAAAAAAAGATTTTGAAGACCTAAACTGAATATAAAAGCCAGACAGAGAAGAAATTATATTGTGTAGATATGATGTAGAAAAAACATATCTATAGCAGCAAAAAATGTTTCTTCTTTAGTAAAAAAAATGTAGGAAGGTAAAACAGTAAGAGGACGATTTCTGTACATGAAATATTTTTTTTTTCTGAAAATTTTGTTGCTGGTGCAGTTGGTGATCGAAATGAAACACAAAACAGAAATTTTTAGAATTTTTGTCTGTCTCTCTGTCCGTATATGTTCGCATCAAGTAAAAATTACTGGAGGAATTTTAATAAAATTTTGTGAAGAGGTACCTCAGTATCTTGATTCAAATATGGAATACTTTTTTTTCGCAAAAATATCTTATTTCCAAGAGAAAAAGTAGTGAAAGTACGCAATTTTATCGATTTAAATGTACTGCAAACTTGACAGCACCTTTTATTTTTGAAAGCGGTATATTTTAAACATTATTTACCGAACTCTACAATAATTTTAGAACTTTATCGCCAGTCTAGATTAGGTATAAAATGATAGAACACTAACATTATGTTAGTGTTAAGTTTAGATTGGCCATGTTAATGTTTTTTCCAAGTCTTAATATGGTTGTTAAAACTATTGTTATAAAAACTCTCTTACAACATGACAATGACGCTGTTGTTGTATTTTAGGTTGAGAGTAGTATTTGCGAACAGCACCATCTTTTGCGCAATGGCACTCCTACTATCTGCTGTGCATTATGTTTAAACAGAAAATGACATAAACACGTATTCTCCACCTATAACAACATGCACAAATTAATTCCGTTGCTCTGCCGGCATCAAGTTTATATTTTGTTCAATTTGATGACTAATGAAGACGGCCTCTTAAATGAAGACTGTTCATGTTAATGTTTTTTTCAAAGTCTTAACATGGTTACAAAAACTTTTTTACAACATAACAATGACGCTGTTGTTGCATTTTAGTTTGACAGTATGTACTACTTTCAAACATCGTACATTTTAGAATTGCATCCAGGTACCTTTATAATGGGTGATTTTTTTGAGGTTAGGATTTTCATGCATTAGTATTTGACAGATCACGTGAGATTTCAGACATGGTGCCAAAGAGAAAGATGCTCAGTATGCTTTGACATTTCATCATGAATAGACTTACTAACGAGCAACGCTTGCAAATCATTGAATTTTATTACCAAAATCAGTGTTCGGTTCGAAATGTTCAAATGTGACAAATTTTGTTCAGCGATGAGGCTCATTTCTGGTTGAATGGCTACGTAAATAAGCAAAATTGCCGCATTTGGAGTGAAGAGCAACCAAAAGCCGTTCAAGAACTGCCCATGCATCCCGAAAAATGCACTGTTTGGTGTGGTTTGTACGCTGGTGGAATCATTGGACCGTATTTTTTCAAAGATGCTGTTGGACGCAACGTTACGGTGAATGGCGATCGCTATCGTTCGATGCTAACAAACTTTTTGTTGCCAAAAATGGAACAACTGAACTTGGTTGACATGTGGTTTCAACAAGATGGCGCTACATGCCACACAGCTCGCGATTCTATGGTCATTTTGAGGGAAAACTTCGGAGAACAATTCATCTCAAGAAATGGACCGGTAAGTTGGCCACCAAGATCATGCGATTTGACGCCTTTAGACTATTTTTTGTGGGGCTACGTCAAGTCTAAAGTCTACAGAAATAAGCCAGCAACTATTCCAGCTTTGGAAGACAACATTTCCGAAGAAATTCGGGCTATTCCGGCCGAAATGCTCGAAAAAGTTGCCCAAAATTAGACTTTCCGAATGGACCACCTAAGACGCAGCCGCGGTCAACATTTAAATGAAATTATCTTCAAAAAGTAAATGTCATGGACCAATCTAACGTTTCAAATAAAGAACCGATGAGATTTTGCGCGTTTTTATGCGTTTTTTTAAAAAAAAAGTTCTCAAGCTCTTAAAAAATCACTCGTTATAAAGAAAATATGTAAACCATAACTTAAGTACTATAAAAGTGGATTACTTTCAAGGTAAAATCGAACAAAATATTGTCAGGACGCCCACGAAGTGGCCGGCATAGCTTGTTATAAATATGCTCAAAAAATGTTTGAAATAGACATAGTTCTTTTGCTAGATTGTCATTGCGACGAGCGATTTTTATTTGAAATATTATTTGAAAAACTATCCAAACCTCCTTAAATAGATTTTTTTTAAGACAAAAAAACCTGCGAAGCTTTTTGCTTGTCTGCAGAAAACACCCAGAGTCTTTGGCAGGAATCGAACCCGCAACCCCCAGTCTGATAAACTAGCGCGCTACCAATCGGTCTAACGAGGCACTCATCATTTCTAATCAGTTTTACTTTTTGTAACGAAATTGCTAATGACACATTCTAATTATTTGGGTATTTATACATGTAAAGCCTTCAAACAACTTTAAAAGTTCTAAATTTATTCGAAATGTAACCTTAAGTTAAAATGTATTGAATAACAAATTTGCAAACAAAAAACTTTTCGAAGATAGTTATAACAACTTGCACAACTCTTTCTGTAACCTTTTTAATTCAAGGAGAAACAGAAACAGAAAAACCAAATACCAACAAACTATTTTCTAGTTAAAATTCAATAAATTAAACTTTGAGGTCGATTCAGTGTTCTTTTTGTTCTTGTATCCTTTATGTTGGCCCCATTCCCTTCCTCCGCCAACTCAACACATAACTTCGAGTTAAAATTTGGTGCAAAAAGAAAAATTTAACTCTAATTAACTTCAATTTAATTGATGCTTTTGAACAAATTTTAAATTTTAGCATTAAGAAAACCAATTTCAAATACCGCATTATGCAATTAACAGCAATGTTAAGGGTGATAGGTTAGTTAAAGGTAGAATATTATAGGATATATGTTCTACGGACACCACTACGTGATAAAAGACCAAAAAAAAAGACCCATGTCTCCCAGTTTTGCCCAAAGTACTCCAGGTTTTTTTTATGGGCCTTCAAAGATGTGGGGCCTTGATGTTATTTTTGCAAAAAATTATCATTTACTCAAGCTTATATTTTGCAAACCGTTTGAAATTTTGATATACTCTCTGAGGCAAAGTTGTAGCTCTTGTCATAAAGAACAAAAATTGTGAACATATAAAATCAAAAAAACTTCATCTTCAAGGTCAAAATCGCAAAAAACTTTAAAAAATTCAATTTTTTTTTACCTTTTTTCCCCTGTTCAGGTTCATAGGTAGCAAACCGTTCAAAATTCAAGGAAACAATCAACTACAAAAATGAACCTAAGATCTCTCTCAAAAATTGTTCACTTTTGCGGCTACCTAAGCGCTACCTAAACGGTGTTAAGAATCATTCCTAAGAAGTTCATATATTCTAGAAAGTTGTTTATTATTAATACTACGAAATGAAAAAATAACTGCTATCTCTAACGCCTGAATTAAGAGCCGTTTTTTTTTAGCAATTTCAACCCAATGTGCGACGTCTTGACGCGCTATTGTCTTGTTTGCACATGAACAAACCGTCGGCAGAATAGGGAACAATAATTTGTTTACTTTCTTCTGCGTAGTGAAAACGTATCGATGTGCATGTTCCGACTAAATATTAGTTTCTGTTTGTCGTCAGTGTTGTTTGAATGCTTATAGCACTTGATGGCAGAAATCGTTGTGCGAACAAATGTTCGAATAATGCTGGTTGAACAAGAACATGACATCGACAAAGATGGTCTTCAGGAGAGGTTTTGATGTGCGCACATGAATTTGTTCAATGGTTGAACAAATCAATGGCTCGTCAAGACTGCGTGTAAGAAGTAACTGCTAAACCTTAACAAGCGCATAAGGCGTAAAATAACTGTCAAAAATGCTCATGTCCATGTCCAAAATGTATGCAACAAACCTAAATAGCGGCGTCAATGAAATTTGAAATTGGAAAATCCAATTTAGACAGAGCGTTAGTTAGTGAAGTTGGGTGCAAACAAAATGTTATTTTTTTTTGTGTAGCGATCTTATCTCTATTTTTCTCTTAAATTTATTAGATTTTACTAAACAAAATATTTGAACATTACTGTTTATTACAAAACGTTGCGCTCTTATTTAGGTTTGCTCAAAGCTAGACGTCGTTACGCCTTACGTCCTTGTTTAGGTTAGTCAGTAAGTAATCGATGTTAGCTGTGGTGTTGCCATAATATAAAATTTATGTTTCAGGTGGTTGTAAAAAAGAAAATAAAAAACAGGCCGTCTTCACTAGCCGTTAATTTCAACAAAACATAAACATGACGCCGGCAGAGCAACGGAATTAATTTGTGCATGTTCTTATAGGTGGAGAATAAGTGTTTATGTCATTCTCTGTTTAAACATAATTTGCTCTTTTCCAATAATGTTGTTTGAATGCTTATTGCACAGCGGATAGTAGTAGCATGGTGTAGCAACATATGGTGCTGTTTGGAAACAAAACAGTCAGACTAAATTATAACAACAATAACATTGTCATGTTAGTGTTAATGTTTATAATTTTATGTCTAATGTAGACAGGGTTAAGTTCACAGATTAAGTTCACTTTACCCAAAGTAACCAATCGATAAGTTTAAACGCAAGTTATGAAAATCGCTTTAAAATATAATAATTAATTAGCCTAACTAGAAACAAACTCACACAAATCAAAGATGCAAGACAAATCGAATTCACAACAGGTAAACTCGAGAGCTCAGGTGACTATTTTTTGTCTCCATCTTAAATTGTCAAAATGTACTAACATTTTTTGTTTTGACAGCCAAAAATGATTTATACAAAAACAAAATGTACGTATTTTTATTACAAAGTTATACTTTTTTCGCCGCGAGTCTACCTTGTTAATTGTGCCATAATGCCAGATTAACTTAATAGAAAGTCTTAAAAGTTAGAAATAAGACGGGTAAAAAAAAACATTAAAGGGATAAAAAAAGCAACATTATTAGCGCTTTCAGCTGGTATTTAAAGAAAAATACAAATTTTAAAACAATTTATCAGTCGAAAATCCGCTTTAAGTTATCCAAAACCTCTCGCTTAATCATTATTATTTCGTAAGAGCAAGAGCCCCCACGCAAACCCCTAAGGGTCTGTGAGCACATACACAATCTCAACCAGAAGATCACAAAGAGAACAAAACATGTAAAAAAATGTTAAATCAGTAGCATACCAGCTTTCAACAATGTAGATTTGTGTCACTTTGCTAAATATTTAGCAAATCAAGTCATTTTCATTTTAACCACTTTTTTTGGTTGGGGGCCTTTGCTTAAGAGCCATCAGGCCACCTGTTTGTGTTTTTCCACCTTTAAATGTTTTGTGATCTCTTTCTCTTTTGGCTAGTTTTAAGTCTCGATTAAATCTGTTGTACTACAGTATTAAGCACATACATTCAATTTCTGATAATTTTTAGGGTTTCGTTCTTAATGGGTCTGTCCGCCTGTCACAGCCCTCTATCTCTAAATCCATTATAGGTAAATACTTCAAATTTTCACAGAAGGAGTATTTATTATTATGGTCGTTCTAGCAGCAAAGGAATAATACAAATTAAAAAGTGACGTGGTTTTCACGTATATGGTCTCATTTTTTTGTACCGTAATTAAAGTTTCGCATGTGTAGACACGTAGCAGACACTTGAAATTTACATAAAGTATGAATTGCTATGTCCGCTATAACAACAAGTATAAAAACTAAAAATAAAATTTTGATGTATGAAAAATAAAGTTAAAAATTAAAGGGTGTCCCCATAACGTTTTTTTTTTAGAATTTGACGATTTGTTACTAATTTTTTCTGGCAACTATAAATGTGAATTTAAAACAATTTAAAGCTTTTATTAACAACATACTTTTAGGATTGAGAATAATTTTTATAAAAACACGATTTTAGTACAGCGACCCCTTTACTTTTAAGATTTATTATCTTTTTATTATTTGTTGTTATAGGGGTTATAGTAATACAACTTTTGCAAAGGGTTCAGGTATCTAAGTACCTTTTTCGATTTAAGAGATACAGCACTGTGAGAGGCGAAAAGACATATATCGGAACGCTATTAATATAAAGTCTGTATTAAAATTTCGCATTCCTGTTTTTTGATTCATAAAAAACGTAATTTTTAAAATTGTATAAAGATAAATTTGTTCATAAATTCTTTTGAAACTTACATTACTTTCTTTCCAAGAGCAAGACTTCTAACAACCACCCACACAAATATACGAAATATTTGTTGAGTCTGATATTTATATATGACTTAACAGATTTGTAAAACAAAAATGCCGGTTATCGAACATGTTGCAATCACACAAATTTTAGCTTAAGCAAAGAGTTTGTATTATAAAGATGGTAATTGTTCTATCAAAAGGATTCATGCAACGTATTACATTCTCATCCATGTGTATGTATCTACATATATGTGTTTGCATATGCATATGTATAACATAAACTTCTTTTTTTATAATGTAAATGTATGCGAAAGTAAGAAATAAATTCACATATACATACAGATGTATATACATATAATGTACATACTTCTTTCTGTATATGTTGAAAATTTGTGCAATTCAACTCATGCCAAAAACAATACCAATTTAAGAAAATTTATATATTTTTTGAGGTTAACATGCCAACCAGTTCAAACAATGTCTACCAACACATACACAAATGGATGATAAATTAAAGTGAAATTGACAATTTAGCTTTTTTAAAAGGTTTTTAGCGTTTTTTGTGCAAATAAATAAATAAATAAATAATAAATAAATATTAAACAAGCCTGCTTACTTCGCAGAGAAAACAACAAATATCGTTTAAAAAATGCTTATCAAACCACGGCTTATTAAAAATTTATTGCATTTGTTTTTCAGATATAAAATTATATTTGATGTCATATTTATTTGTCGAATGATTTTTATTAATTATTTAATAATATGCTAATTACCCATAACGTTTTATAATAAAAATGCAATTTATTTGTTGGGGGAAAGAGCTAGTCCCTATACGTATATCACTGGTTGCTCAGGCCAGATCATCAGGAAACCTTTTTCCTAATTTTAGAGAAGCCAAAAAAACTCTATAAGTAATAAAATTCTACAAAACACAATGAGAATTATGCATGTTAATAGAATAATATTACAGAATATTAAAGCTTCAACAAAACACCAACAAAGAAAACCACGTTTTTATTTTTCCTTACTGTCCTTCTACAATTGGATGGTTTTTTGCCATCACTGAATGCAGACGTAAAGTATGATGAAAAGCATAAACTAAGGTATTAAAACGAATAAAAATGTTATCAAATGACCATTGATAAAATATTGTTATGTTTTGCATTATTTTAGGATTAGTTTTAATGAAATTAAAATAAAATTAAACCACAAATAAAATCTATATAAATAAAAATTAAATTCTGTCCAACCTTTTGTTTAAACCTTCATCATAACCCAACTTAGGTTTTTTCGCAAAGAAAAATTGACCACGCCCACTTTTACGCCTATTTTTTAGTAGCTTGTGAACTATAACCCCCTTATAAATATACATAGTTTAGCTAAACACAGGCTGGATTGGACTAATGGGCGTGGCCTCCCATAAAAAGTGAACAATTATTGTCGTCTACCTGTAGATCTGCAATAGGTAGATTCTTGAAATTTGGCATTTCCTCATATTGACCGCCATTGTGCCTTTTAACTACTCCTGTTTACCAGTGGGCGCCCCCTGTGGGTTCATTGGCTACCTCTATGTGTATTGCTTTCCATACAGGTCTTTAATACAAATCAAATAAGAAAAACCCTACCAACCTAAAAACTAACAGAAATCGCACCTCGCAGGTGGTTATTGATCCCCTGAGATCTCTACGCACTCCTTGCGATCTACCTGCCATGGTCTAATATTTATTTGACAAAAAAAAAAATCAAATGAGGATCATTAAAGCCAAAAAAAGTGAAAAATATATATAAATATGTACTACTTTTGTTGCCACATATATTTTGTACTAGCTGTGTCCGTGCACACGTTGTACCCATCCCTGGATAAAATTCTAAAATTTAAATAAAAAATTTTAAAGTTCTAAAAATTATTGTAGAGCTTTGTAAAAGACAGACAGGAAATTAGTCAGTCATTATTTTAAAACAGGGCCATCTGTTCCGCAACATTGCCTAAAATATACTGCTTTCAAAAATAAAAGATGCCTGAAAGTATGCAGTACCTTGCTTCAGTTTGCAAACAAAAATTTTTGAAATTTTTTGACAACTTTCATTAAAATTTAATCTCATTAAAATTTCAGCCTCTATTAGGTCGAAGGACATTCTATTCCTTTCTTGTGAGTGTAGATTATTTAAAATACTAAAAGTCCTTTCAGAAAGAGCATTGGACCATATCTCAGCAATTGGAATATCTTTCGGCAAATTATCAAGGACTTCTCACAGGCAGCAGAAGTCAGCTTACAACAGAAGTCAGCTTACATTTGATATTTCAAAAACTTTTGAAATCTCCGATTAGTTATTCCATGATTTTGTTGTAAAGTGACTCATCTCGGGGAATCATATCGTTGCTCTAAGTAATTAAAAAAATATTATTTTTCAAAATTAAAGAAATTCCTTTCTTTAATTGGAAAAATTCAGATTTCTTTAGGCTGGTAACTGAAACTGAAACAGAACTGGACAATCCAGGCCATATGGCAACACTCAGTGATGATGTAGGTATTTTAAACGTTTTTTAAACCCCAAAACTTGACAACACTTTACTTGCCAACATTACTGTTTACACAATCATAAAAATACAGCTAGAGAGCAACGAAACAAAAAAAAAAACACAAGAAAGTAATACAAAGAACTGGCTAAATGTACAAATATTACTTGGCACACATATGCATACATACATACATACATACATAAATATATACATACATATTTATACAGGCATGCATTTATAATCACACAAATAAGCCAGTTGAAGAAATAAAACACAACAACAACAACTAAACTGTTATATATTACAAACACACTCTTTTTAATATATACAGCTTTTTGTTGCTGTTAAAATGAATGAGCGAAGTTTTTGTCTATGAAATTAAGGCAACAAAATACTAAACTAACAACAACTTCAATTTGTAAAAATACACATACACTTGTAGGAAAAAGGGAAACCAGTTAAAGCCAACCAGAAGAAAAGACTTCAATTAATTGTGGCATGTTCTTTTTTGGTTTTGTTTTTTTTTTTTTTTTTGAAAAGCTTGAGTAATTTGTGGGTGGTTGGTGGCGGTTTACGTAATGTAAAAAATTAAAATGCCTTAAAATTAAACCATTTCAATTTATAGTCGAATTTAATTTTAACTGCTTAAACAAAATTATTTTACATACTTTAGGGCGTTCACTTTAAGTTAACTTTAAAGGCAGGGTTTGCCTAGCAATGTAAATTTTTTCTTCGCTTTAATTTAATTTTAAACTGATTGTTAAATTCGCCGAATTTATTTTTTTATAAACAAATCTAATTTATTTTATATCTGTTTAAATTTAACAGCCGCTAGATTTATACAATTTTTATTATGGATTTTATTTTCTATTTATAAACCGCTTTGTACGACATTTAAATGCAAACTAATCTCTTGCTGTGGGGCAACTTTTATTGAGACCCGCTTTAACTATAAAAGAAGGTTCGTTTATATTGTTTATAAATGTCTGCACAAACATATTTTTATTTAAATAAGCCTGCCAACCAACAGCTTTAAGGGTATGAGTAGACTCTAGACTTGTTGGATGTTGCGGTAATATTGTTTGACTTAAAAAGAATGTATTGCCTAATAGAAAATAAAGCAAAAAGTATTATTTTTTAAGTAAATTTTTAGCTATTAGAAAGATAAAAACTGTTATAAAAATATTAACTGTTATACTGTTAAAAAAGAATTTAAATGTGAAATTATTATTTTAAACAAAAATAAGTGTAAAATATGTTATTTAAAAATCAAATTTAATTAGAGACTTGTGGTTATAACGGTTATATGGCTTTTAAGGGTATTAAAATCTGTTATAAATTAGGAAACATTTTAATTAAGGATGTTATAAATTATGAAATAAAGATATTTGAAGTTGTACTGTTGTGCAATAATGCTATAAAAAGTACATATAGGCCTATATTGCCTTAAAACTTGTAAAATAATTTTAAAAAAAGTTGTATTGGCCCAAAGGGCAAAAACGTAACAACGAAAATTCTTTAGTCCTCAATCGACAAGAAAAGCAAGATGGTACTGCCGGCACTCGATAAAAAATCGATATCGCTTCTTGTAGCAATCATAACGAGGCACTGTATGATTGGACGTATGTCGGAGAGTATGGGAGTCTCTCGTGGTGTCAGCTGCAGAAGCTGAGGAGTAGAAGGAATCAATTCAACCCCTTTTCTGCGAGTGCCCTTCAAGAATACAGGCTCAAAATGTTGGGCCAAAGATTCTTTCAGCACCGGGACTACCACAGTGATATGAAGCTCCAAGAGGTTCTTATGAACTGGAGGTTTTTGAGTTTAAAAGGGAATAGTGGGGCTAGATAGTCAGTCGTCTGGGCATCGCCCATTAACCTAACCTAACCATTCGCTTGAAATTTTGACAGAGTTTGCAAAACGTAAGTCCACTATAACATTAAGTAAATAAAAAACAAAATAATATTAAAGGGTGTCTCAAGAGAAGCTGTGATTTTAACGAATATAGGTGCCTATTATGAGAAATTTTCGATCTTCGACTGTGATCGAAAGAGCTGATCGAACGAATTTTCATTTGGTATTATTGCACACATTCGATAAAAAATAGCGCATAGCAAGCAAAATTGCGTTCGATTGAAAATTCGTTATACAAAGAAATTTTGAACTCATAATTCGAATTTGACATTCAATATTCGATGCTCGTTAGGAAGCGAAGTTCGAAAATCGAATGCAACTCATAATAAGGGCCATGATCTATTTTTAAATGGTTATAGGCAGACACTTGCAATTTATACAAAGTATGTGGACTATGCTTGCCGTAACTAAAGGTATAAAAAATGCTATAAAAATTAAAGGGTGTCCCATACAAAAAATGAAAATATTATAATTTTGTACTTTTTCCATTATATATTTTACGATGGTCAAGCATCCAACGTGTGTGAGTTCGACTTGCACTTCCATGATTTATTAAACGGCAATGGCTTAAAGTTATTCTTTTAATGAAATCAATATTGCTAGTCAAACAATTATAGTTCACAGTTTTAAAAAAGATTACAAATTCAACAGGCAATTCTATATTAACTACTGAATGTTTTGTATATAATTACATACATACATACATACATATGATTATTTGAACTGCCAAATGTCCAACTCGTTATAACAATAGTTGTTTAACATCTCAATCACAGCTATGCACAGTGTATGCACTTTGAGCAAAATTTGTTAAAATTTAGAAAAAATTTATAACAGCCCACTATTTTACAACAAATTAGGTTATTTTTTGATCACCTAGTAATTTTAATTATATACATTTTTAACGCCTCTTTTTAAGTTCTTTTTAAACTGAAATGTTTAAAGAAAATGTAAAATATTTTCTGAAAATCAACATAAAGCAAATCATTAAAAACAAAACATAATTTATACGAGCACAACGACAGCTCAACTGGAAATGCAAATTAACACACTCATCTCTTACTTTTTGCCGGTTTTTTTGCCTTCTTTTGTTCAAAACAAAGTGCAAAGCCATTATTATGGACCAAGTGCACTTTCTGTTCCTGTTTGAAGTTGATTTTGCAACAGAACAACAGTAAAGCAAAAAAAAATAATCATGTAAAGCATTAAAAAAATAACCTTAACAATAGTATGCAAAATCCTTTAGGATTTTAGCGTGAGCATGTAGCAATGTATGTTTATATTTTGTTTATATGCAACATTTATGTTTAGTCATGATAAACTCGTTTTACTTCACATTTATTCTGTTTTGTTCAATATTTAGAAAAAAAAAAACTCAAACACCTCCTCTCTTTCTTTTTCTTCCGTTCTTTCTCTACACACACTGACAGGCTCACATTAACTTGTATGTGCATAAATAATTTAACATAAAAGAAGGACATTAAAGGAATACTGAACACAGTTTAATCCTATAAACACAACTAGGACGAACGACGATTTTTTCGTTCCGAATATTAGTTTTTCTTTATTTATAGCATATTATTAAAGTATACACGCAGAGAAAAGCCATGGCTGTATTATGGTCACAAGAACCACATTAGGTTCTCTGTAACAATATGGTTGCGATGAACACATTTTATTTGCTTTTAACAACAACATATGGTTGGTTTTAACTATACAATTTTTTTTTGCTAAACTTCAAACCACAATTAAAGTTTTATAACTATTCAAAAATATACATTATTACTAACCATAAATTATGGTCAATAATATATAAAAAATAAAGGCAACATTTTATGACAACTACTAGATTTACATGCAAATATTAGCTTGAAGGTGAAAAATCGGGAAAATTTCATTTTTTTTTTTGGAAGTAAAATAAATAAACAAAAGTAGCTTTCATTGCTAACTGAAGGTTGGCTGAAGCAACAACAAATATAAGGTGGTAAATATTAAAGTGAAAATATTAATAACAAGAGGGAAAAGCTTTAGATAATGGTAGATTTCGTTCACACCAACTGACGATAGATGATTGAATGCGATTTTTCTCGTATTCCATTATCTGAGTGTAATTGGTTAAATAGATGATGCCTACAACTTAACACTACCCAAAAGTTGATAGATACGAAGAGTGCTGATGACGGACGTAGCTGTCTAAAAAATGTGCATTACGCACTGCTGGTGTCTAAAAAAAAACTAAATTTTCCCAGATTTTCTTTAATATTATCATCTAATTTGTAATTTAATTTATTTTTTCTTAGAGAGAATAAAACGAACTCAAGCTTGACTACAAATTTAATTGTATGTAAAATATAAATATATAAATATGTAATATTTTAATACATTGTATGTCATATGTAATATAACGAGTTCGACTAATAATAATTTAAAATTTACAAAATAAAAATAAATACATCAGTCAAGGGCGAAACAGACTCATACACATCAACATTTGCTGACGACACGGCTTTTTTAAGCGTTCACGAAGGTCCCGAAGTAGCATCACGTTATGTACAAAATCATATATTTTTTATATGAAAATCTTATTTTTGCTGTATCTTCTTTAAACAGCGTCTAATCGAAAAAAGGACATTAATCTGTGACGACCTATATTTTTCATAAAAAATCTATTTTTTTATATGAAAATCTTATTTTTGCTGTATCTTCTTTAAATAGCGTCTAATCGAAAAAAGGACGAAAATCTGTGACGACCTAATTTTTCATAAAAAATCTATTTTTTATATGAAAATCTTATTTTTGCTGTATCTTCTTTAAACAGCGTCTAATCGAAAAAAGGACGAAAATCTGTGACGACCTATATTTTTCATAAAAAATCTATTTTTTATATGAAAATCTTATTTTTGCTGTATCTTCTTTAAACAGCGTCTAATCGAAAAAAGGACGAAAATCTGTGACGACCTATATTTTTCATAAAAAATCTATTTTTTATATGATAATCTTATTTTTGCTGTATCTTCTTTAAACAGCGTCTAATCGAAAAAAGGACGAAAATCTGTGACGACCTATATTTTTCATAAAAAATCTATTTTTTATATGAAAATCTTATTTTTGCTGTATCTTCTTTAAATAGCGTCTAATCGAAAAAAGGACGAAAATCTGTGACGATCTATATTTTTCAAAAAAATCTATTTTTTATATGAAAATCTTATTTTTGCTGTATCTTCTTTAAACAGCGTCTAATCGAAAAAAGGACGAAAATCTGTGACGACCTATATTTTTCATAAAAAATCTATTTTTTATATGAAAATCTTATTTTTGCTGTATCTTCTTTAAATAGCGTCTAATCGAAAAAAGGACGAAAATCTGTGACGACCTATATTTTTCATAAAAAATCTATTTTTTATATGAAAATCTTATTTTTGCTGTATCTTCTTTAAACAGCGTCTAATCGAAAAAAGGACGAAAATCTGTGACGACCTATATTTTTCATAAAAAATCTATTTTTTATATGAAAATCTTATTTTTGCTGTATCTTCTTTAAACAGCGTCTAATCGAAAAAAGGACGAAAATCTGTGACGACCTATATTTTTCATAAAAAATCTATTTTTTATATGAAAATCTTATTTTTGCTGTATCTTCTTTAAACAGCGTCTAATCGAAAAAAGGACGAAAATCTGTGACGACCTATATTTTTCATAAAAAATCTATTTTTTATATGAAAATCTTATTTTTGCTGTATCTTCTTTAAATAGCGTCTAATCGAAAAAAGGACGAAAATCTGTGACGACCTATATTTTTCATAAAAAATCTATTTTTTATATGAAAATCTTATTTTTGCTGTATCTTCTTTAAACAGCGTCTAATCGAAAAAAGGACGAAAATCTGGGACGACCTATATTTTTCATAAAAAATCTATTTTTTATATGAAAATCTTATTTTTGCTGTATCTTCTTTAAACAGCGTCTAATCGAAAAAAGGACGAAAATCTGTGACGACCTATATTTTTCATAAAAAATCTATTTTTTATATGAAAATCTTATTTTTGCTGTATCTTCTTTAAATAGCGTCTAATCGAAAAAAGGACGAAAATCTGTGACGACCTATATTTTTCATAAAAAATCTATTTTTTATATGAAAATCTTATTTTTGCTGTATCTTCTTTAAATAGCGTCTAATCGAAAAAAGGACGAAAATCTGTGACGACCTATATTTTTCATAAAAAATCTATTTTTTATATGAAAATCTTATTTTTGCTGTATCTTCTTTAAACAGCGTCTAATCGAAAAAAGGACGAAAATCTGTGACGACCTATATTTTTCATAAAAAATCTATTTTTTATATGAAAATCTTATTTTTGCTGTATCTTCTTTAAACAGCGTCTAATCGAAAAAAGGACGAAAATCTGTGACGACCTATATTTTTCATAAAAAATCTATTTTTTATATGAAAATCTTATTTTTGCTGTATCTTCTTTAAACAGCGTCTAATCGAAAAAAGGACGAAAATCTGTGACGACCTATATTTTTCATAAAAAATCTATTTGTTATATGAAAATCTTATTTTTGCTGTATCTTCTTTAAATAGCGTCTAATCGAAAAAAGGACGAAAATCTGTGACGACCTATATTTTTCATAAAAAATCTATTTTTTATATGAAAATCTTATTTTTGCTGTATCTTCTTTAAATAGCGTCTAATCGAAAAAAGGACGAAAATCTGTGACGACCTATATTTTTCATAAAAAATCTATTTTTTATATGAAAATCTTATTTTTGCTGTATCTTCTTTAAATAGCGTCTAATCGAAAAAAGGACGAAAATCTGTGACGACCTATATTTTTCATAAAAAATCTATTTTTTATATGAAAATCTTATTTTTGCTGTATCTTCTTTAAACAGCGTCTAATCGAAAAAAGGACGAAAATCTGTGACGACCTATATTTTTCATAAAAAATCTATTTTTTATATGAAAATCTTATTTTTGCTGTATCTTCTTTAAATAGCGTCTAATCGAAAAAAGGACGAAAATCTGTGACGACCTATATTTTTCATAAAAAATCTATTTTTTATATGAAAATCTTATTTTTGCTGTATCTTCTTTAAATAGCGTCTAATCGAAAAAAGGACGAAAATCTGTGACGACCTATATTTTTCATAAAAAATCTATTTTTTATATGAAAATCTTATTTTTGCTGTATCTTCTTTAAACAGCGTCTAATCGAAAAAAGGACAAAAATCTGTGACGACCTATATTTTTCATAAAAAATCTATTTTTTATATGAAAATCTTATTTTTGCTGTATCTTCTTTAAATAGCGTCTAATCGAAAAAAGGACGAAAATCTGTGACGACCTATATTTTTCATAAAAAATCTATTTTTTATATGAAAATCTTATTTTTGCTGTATCTTCTTTAAACAGCGTCTAATCGAAAAAAGGACGAAAATCTGTGACGACCTATATTTTTCATAAAAAATCTATTTTTTATATGAAAATCTTATTTTTGCTGTATCTTCTTTAAATAGCGTCTAATCGAAAAAAGGACGAAAATCTGTGACGACCTATATTTTTCATAAAAAATCTATTTTTTATATGAAAATCTTATTTTTGCTGTATCTTCTTTAAATAGCGTCTAATCGAAAAAAGGACGAAAATCTGTGACGACCTATATTTTTCATAAAAAATCTATTTTTTATATGAAAATCTTATTTTTGCTGTATCTTCTTTAAATAGCGTCTAATCGAAAAACGGACGAAAATCTGTGACGACCTATATTTTTCATAAAAAATCTATTTTTTATATGAAAATCTTATTTTTGCTGTATCTTCTTTAAACAGCGTCTAATCGAAAAAAGGACGAAAATCTGTGACGACCTATATTTTTCATAAAAAATCTATTTTTTATATGAAAATCTTATTTTTGCTGTATCTTCTTTAAATAGCGTCTAATCGAAAAAAGGACGAAAATCTGTGACGACCTATATTTTTCATAAAAAATCTATTTTTTATATGAAAATCTTATTTTTGCTGTATCTTCTTTAAATAGCGTCTAATCGAAAAAAGGACGAAAATCTGTGACGACCTATATTTTTCATAAAAAATCTATTTTTTATATGAAAATCTTATTTTTGCTGTATCTTCTTTAAATAGCGTCTAATCGAAAAAAGGACGAAAATCTGTGACGACCTATATTTTTCATAAAAAATCTATTTTTTATATGAAAATCTTATTTTTGCTGTATCTTCTTTAAACAGCGTCTAATCGAAAAAAGGACGAAAATCTGTGACGACCTATATTTTTCATAAAAAATCTATTTTTTATATGAAAATCTTATTTTTGCTGTATCTTCTTTAAATAGCGTCTAATCGAAAAAAGGACGAAAATCTGTGACGACCTATATATTTCATAAAAAATCTATTTTTTATATGAAAATCTTATTTTTGCTGTATCTTCTTTAAATAGCGTCTAATCGAAAAAAGGACGAAAATCTGTGACGACCTATATTTTTCATAAAAAATCTATTTTTTATATGAAAATCTTATTTTTGCTGTATCTTCTTTAAATAGCGTCTAATCGAAAAAAGGACGAAAATCTGTGACGACCTATATTTTTCATAAAAAATCTATTTTTTATATGAAAATCTTATTTTTGCTGTATCTTCTTTAAATAGCGTCTAATCGAAAAAAGGACGAAAATCTGTGACGACCTATATTTTTCATAAAAAATCTATTTTTTATATGAAAATCTTATTTTTGCTGTATCTTCTTTAAACAGCGTCTAATCGAAAAAAGGACGAAAATCTGTGACGACCTATATTTTTCATAAAAAATCTATTTTTTATATGAAAATCTTATTTTTGCTGTATCTTCTTTAAATAGCGTCTAATCGAAAAAAGGACGAAAATCTGTGACGACCTATATTTTTCATAAAAAATCTATTTTTTATATGAAAATCTTATTTTTGCTGTATCTTCTTTAAATAGCGTCTAATCGAAAAAAGGACGAAAATCTGTGACGACCTATATTTTTCATAAAAAATCTATTTTTTATATGAAAATCTTATTTTTGCTGTATCTTCTTTAAATAGCGTCTAATCGCAAAACGGACGAAAATCTGTGACGACCTATATTTTTCATAAAAAAATCTATTTTTTATATGAAAATCTTATTTTTGCTGTATCTTCTTTAAACAGCGTCTAATCGAAAAAAGGACGAAAATCTGTGACGACCTATATTTTTCATAAAAAATCTATTTTTTATATGAAAATCTTATTTTTGCTGTATCTTCTTTAAATAGCGTCTAATCGAAAAAAGGACGAAAATCTGTGACGACCTATATTTTTCATAAAAAATCTATTTTTTATATGAAAATCTTATTTTTGCTGTATCTTCTTTAAATAGCGTCTAATCGAAAAAAGGACGAAAATCTGTGACGACCTATATTTTTCATAAAAAATCTATTTTTTATATGAAAATCTTATTTTTGCTGTATCTTCTTTAAATAGCGTCTAATCGAAAAAAGGACGAAAATCTGTGACGACCTATATTTTTCATAAAAAATCTATTTTTTATATGAAAATCTTATTTTTGCTGTATCTTCTTTAAACAGCGTCTAATCGAAAAAAGGACGAAAATCTGTGACGACCTATATTTTTCATAAAAAATCTATTTTTTATATG